>CM075334.1:39341342-41841342 GCA_037788925.1 Mytilus galloprovincialis | reverse complement strand
TTGATAAAAATATTTCTATCCCCTTATGTTTACATTATCTGTTTGTTGTAGGCGTATTGGATTATCTCCAAGGACAAATTAAGCTCAAATTTCCATAATCGTTAGATGAATTGTTCATTAATGTTGACAATGAATGAATGTTAACTTCATTATTTGAAACAATTTTCAATTTTATAACTAATTAAACACCTTTCTGTATTTACTTCCATATCTAATAATCGATAGTGGCTGACAGTCAATAAATCTTTAAACAAATTTAGAATATTTTATTATTTATTTCATAATTATATCTAAAGGCAGGTTCTTTGTCAATTTCAATGTTAGCAAATTAAAAAACTTTGCTTTATTCCAGAATTTCACGAATAGCTTTTTTTAATTCGTAATTGTTTAAGTTATAATTTTGTGTGTTTTCTCCTCTTATGAGTTTGTGTATAAGTGCGAAACGAATGGTGTTGTCAGTTTACTATACATTCAATTCAATATATTGAATGCGATCTGTTTCCCTGTTTCCCATTTGAAATTGATGATAGTACGAATCGATATAAAAATAAGGAGCGGTTTGAACTAAGTGATTACACTTTTAATTGTATCTTTTTTTGTTATCTAAAAGAATGACACAAACATGGGCAGTCTTCATGAAATGACAGAGTTTTCTGATAAAATTATTGTTGCAGCAAAACAAAAAATGCAATAAGTACATTTAGTTCAATCCACAATTTTCTACATTTGAAAATGCATATACTAAGTCAGGAATATGACAGTTGTTGTCCAATTGTTTGATGTGTTTGATGTGTTTTATCCTTTGATGTTGCCATTTGATTAGGGACTTTCCGTTTTGAATTTTCCTCGGAGTTAAGTATTTTTGTGATTTTACTTTTTCCTCCTACAGTTGACGTGTTTCCCTCGGGGTTTTTTTGTGACCATAATTCGATTCCGCGTAACTGATTTATAACTACTGAACAACAGCATACTTCTGATGTTTTTATTATGTTTCGTATCAGAGCTAAGATAGTTAACAGATCTGAAATTTTGTTTTTTTTTTATTTTCTAATCTAACAATTTTTAATTTTAGCCGAGAATTAACATGGAGAGATGTACAACATATAACTGTGCTCTCATCCAAAAGAAACCGTCTGTTTGACCCGTACTTGAAACACCATTGGAAGTTTAACGGAGCAGGTCTGCAGTTCAACCATCTGTTTGGTTATGGTGTAATGGATGCCGGTGCAATGGTAGATTTATCTAGAAAATGGAAGCCACTCCCAGAAAGATTTCATTGCACTGCTGGTAGCGTTACAGAGAAAATGTAAATATTTCACTTTTCCTGTTAAAATTTTCATACTTTTAACACGTAAAACATATATTTTTGTATTCGTTATCGTCAAGTGTTGTGTGATAAACAATAAAGATCGTCCCATTCAAAACGCATGAACAAAAGTGAATGTGCTACTTTTTGGTTTTCGTTCCTTTCATACTAGTTTCTTGCCTTACATGTTATAATAAAATGTAAAATAACAAAATACCAAACTCTGAGGACAATTAAAATGATAATTTCCTGATCAATAGACAAATCAAAAGCTCAAACACATATGCATCAAACTATTGAACAAAAAACTGTCATATTCCTGACTGGATACAGCTATTTGTTTTGTAGAAAATGGTGGATTAAAGTTGCTATCTAATCCTCTCACTTGTATTAAATTCGGATAAAAATCCATCATATTGACATCCATGTGTAAAGAAAACAAACAAACGTAATAGGTAAAAATGTCAAAAAAGGGGTTCAGCAGTGACATTGTGTTATAATCAAAATCACTATAAAACAAACAAATGTATCATCAAAGAAAAAAATAAAAAGGCATGTATAAAACAGAGCACATAAACAAAAACGAAAGACAAGAATCCATTTTTCCCCCGTAGAACAATAAAACAATGACGGGATGTATAAGTACCGAACCACGTCCAATGGATATTATCACAAATAGACTAAATAGTAATGATGTAATGTTTTTATTTACAAATACCTTTGTATATAATTTTCTATCTTTAGGCAATTTGGTACAAACCAACCTATACAGATGCATATAGATACAGATGCTTGTTCTGGTAAATCTAACGAGGTTAACTACTTGGAGCATGTTCAGGCATTCGTCACTGTCAAGTCTACATACAGAGGCAACATTGTTATGTTTATAACTTCTCCAATGAACACCACGTAAGTCTTTTCTTACGCATGATGTGTTTATTTATTAACTTCACGTTCTGAAATAACCGTCTTTATAAAATTTTAAGGTAAAAGTTTAATAGAGAAATTCTACATTTCAAAGATTAGTTGGCTACTTCAAATGCTTAATCAAAGTAGTCGACTCGTAGATATCCAAAAAGAGATAACACAACTGTTATAATTCCGTATCCATTTCTTAAGTTATAATAGTAGTGATGACTCAACAACAAAAAATCACACAAAAACGCCAATGCCATTAATATGTATTCTCTATAAACAAAATTAATATCGAAATTAAGCTTTGTTATTGAAAAGGCACTACTGAGTGTGAAACGTTTCATTAAAACAATGTACCTAATAGCATTTGAACTAATCATAATATTCCGCAAGTACAAACATTTGCCCGCAGTGATTTTGTTTTTATAAACATTATTGTAAAAGGCATATCTTGTTACAATCCTCTCCACTAGAGAAGGAAGATGACTGTAAGAATCGTTATTCTATCAAATAACTTTTTAGAATAATATGCCATATGAATTAAAAAATCTGTGTATTATCTAATGTAAAGTTTACATTTTTGTTAAACAAGCAATTATCTTCTCGCATTTTTTTTATTTCTATGTTAATCTTCTTCTTTATTCAAATATACTTTCCGTCTGTCTCGATTTGTTTTTTATTAACTGATACTACCAAAGGGTTTAATTTTTTGATACATCGTTTCCTTTCAAATAACTCAAGAAGTATAAAATAACCGGATGTTTCTTCTAAATAAACTGCGAATCTATCCTTATAATGTCTGCGAGGAAGCAAGTCGGACTACAATGCATTACATACATCACAAAGCAATTAAATAAGTTAAAGTCTTTAAATTCTGCAGAATTAATATCCGTAGATACAAGTCAACACAAATTACAGTCTAAGAAAACGAGGCTCTTAGGAAGGCTTAAAGGACTAACTTGTTTTTTTTTTATTTATCATCAAATATCGGTTAAGGTGATCGTCATGCAATTCAATGCATGAGTTTTTCATAAGGTTTTATGGACACGCATTGTGCAACTTTTCCAGTGACTACATTTGTTAAAAAAATTATTATTTCATATTTATTTCTTTTAGCTCAATGATCCTAAGCCAACGTCCAAATGACGACGACCATAAGAACGGTTTCACTAGATGGCCTTTCATGACAACACACACTTGGGCTGAAAATGCACGTGGACGCTGGAAGCTTCAAATAACTCTGGCTGAGGGTAAGAACAACGCCGTAGACACTGGATCTTTCTTTGAATGGACTCTCATCCTTCATGGTACAAAGACAGCACCCTATGACAATCAAGTCAGCGATGAGGAGAATCACAATAAGTTATTCAAGGTCAAGAGACTTCATGAAACTCTAAAAGCATGAAAATACCGCGAAAATGAAATAAATCGCGAAAGCCGATAAAAAGAAACACATAAACATGTTGTTTCTTTAAAAAAAATATATAAAGGGATTCTGGTGATATATAACACACAAGACCATAACTTTATTTAATGGAATTATCCATTTAAAATAATAGTATAGCCTTGTCTGTGTATATATAGTGAAATTTGCAGAAGCACTATTCATCCTTATAATCTGAATCCATTACAAAAATCATATAATATTAACTGACTTGGACAAGTGTATAAATCTTGTTTATAGATTATTAAGCACTGGTAGTTTTAAAATATGCAAAATGTTTGAGCAAGTCTCTAGGTTGGAAATTGAATTGAAATAGTATTGGCTTTTTTGTTAATAATTATTTTATGAGTTTATGTACATATGTACTTGAGTTGTTAAAAGTCTATTTTCAAAGCCACATTTTAATCTGTACCAAATTTTTTAGAAATGTTATAAAACATATTTTTGAAATTTTTTTTTTTCTGATACAAATATGTTTTTTTCACAGGTTTGTTTGACCATACAAATAGGGTGTTTGATGCTTTGCATAACTGATTAGAATTTTAAGACGAAGCAGATACATTCAGTATTTGACTGTCAGTATAAAATGCAATTCTGACTATATTTGAGAAAGATTGAACCATTTTAGAAAGGATATTTCTTTTAGGAAACTTATCGTTTCGGATGTTTCTGTTTGATCGAAATGTTATTTTCAAGAAAGTCAAAACAGTGAAACGGTAGATGATTTTCTGAATTGGTTCATTCACAAGAAGTCTAATCAACAAATTCTTTCGTTTCATGATATAAATTAAAAGTCAAATCTTTCGAACAATTATAGTTAAGTGTTTTCAGTTTATGAATTGTTTTCTACATACATCTAAAAGTATCTTTTTAATTGTTTTTGTGATAGCAATGGGTTGTCATTTATCCGGAAAATAGAAGGGGAAATACCATGGTTTTATACTGAATTTGCGTTTGTTATATCCGGTGAATAGAAGAAGAAAAAAAGAAAGTTTGTTAAACATGATTTAAAGTATAAATAAATTCACTTAAGCATTTATTTTTCTAAGGTAGTTTTGATCAATCAGAAACTACAGCGGGTATTTCCCGACAACAAGTAATTAATGTTATCTATTGTTAATACTATGTTGGCCAAACTCTTATTGTCACAATGTAATGGACGTATTTCTTGTTACAAGGAAGATTATCAGAAACGTCAATACTAATGTAAAACAAGTATTTTTAGAATAAACTATATCCCATTAAAATTTATGGCAACCATTTTTTTCACAAGTTCCAATATTCTTTCTGACGAGATTTTAGTAATGAAAGATTGATGTGGTTTTTACACATAAGGGTATTTCTAATAGAAATTGTTAAATTATATTTTTGGCGCCAAAAAGTAATCTGCTCTGTCATTCTAGCTACATTGAGATTTATATATTTTAAGATTGATGCAGATTTCTAGATAAACATTAAAAGTTCAGAAATCGTATTCTGTAAGAATAACCCACTTTAATCTGATAGTCTTCCATGTAAGTTCCATAAAGATATATTTTTTGGTTATCTTGTGATAGATTATATTAATTCTGTGATGATAGAACTGTTGCAAATAAACAAATATTGTTTGGAGTTTAATTTCTTGTTAATAAAGACAGTAAAATAATTTAAAAGAGTTGTTACAACATTATATGTATAAATGAAAACAACAGTAGTATACTGCTTTTCAAAAGTTATACATCGATTAATCAAAAACAAATCCGGATTACAAACTAAAAACGATGGAAATATACAACTGATAAAGGAACACAACTTAACAACAGAAACATTTAACTGCAACAAAACTCCAATGTACATACCAAGAAGGAAACAATTTGATCGCAACTGCCATATTTTTGTCTTGGTACAGGACATTGTAAGATTAATAGTGGGTGAACTTGGTGTTATTGCTAGTCAAACCTCCCGCTTACGTGGCAATTCTGAATATACCGCATATATAACAATATTACTCGACAGGAATATAATACAAATAAACACAAGAACACTCAGAGAAATATATAAATAAATAATATGATGATACATTACAATATGTAAATAAACTTTGCATTGAGGACACAAATTCCTAAAAGTTTTGACAAATACAGCTAAGCCTAAGGTTATGTATTCCTGAGGGAGAAAAGCCTTAGTATTTTAAAAATACAAAGTTTGGAAACAGTTCATTTATAATTATGACAATCTATACTATTAAACGAGAAGACCTCATTTTGTGTGTCGCTTCTCTTCCTTCCACGATTTATTAATCACCATGCCTCTGTGTTCTACAGGTAACATGCATAGTCGCATTTGTCATCCATTCTTATGATTATTCAGATTGAGTTATTTTTGCAGAAAAACGACAAAAAAGGAGTCCGGATATTGGTTCCGTCATCAGACTGACTTTTAGTCATAGATAAGACTTCCGGTTTAAAACAACCAATCGTATGATAGATAACAAAAATCGAAAAATAATTAGGCAATCAGAGCGTTCTCCATATCATGGTGTTTAGATATTATACCTCCTTAGAGAGGACAATTATTTTACGCGTTTCATCTACATGTAAACTACGATTATGCTACTTTAATACATAGATCCTCTCTGTATTCTGTCTACTGTTTTCTTTGAAATGTTTACTATTTAAGGGGTCATACCAGTTGCATATATATTAAAATAAGTCACTGAAAACATGTGGAAACAAGAATGTGTCCATAGTACACTGATGCCACCTCGGCACTATATTTAGTAAGTTAACTCGAATTGATTGGACTTCAACTTCATCAAAAACTACCTCGACCAAAAACTTTAACCTGAAGCGGGACAGACGGACGGACGTCACGAACGAACGAACGAACGCACGGATGTACAGACTAGAAAACATAATGCACATAAATGAGGCATAAAAATTTATTGTTGAAAGTGAAAGTAGTGATTTGGCAAAAATGAAAGTAGGATAGAGACTAGAGGGAGGCAAGACCTTTTTCGGGACTTCGGGGTCGGTTGTTTTTAAGCTCGGGATCTGGGGATTGATCAATACGGAATCCAGGAATATATTTTTCGATTTCGGTATTTCGGGATATGAATTTCTTTAAATTCTGTATCTCGGGATTTCATGTTTTTAAGACCCGGATTTCTGGATCAGGACCCCTCCGACCATCCCTCAAATGATCCTTAGTCGGCCTTAGTCATTTATACAAGATTCGTATCCTACCATTGGCATGTTAATAAGGCTCTCAAAAGAAAAAGCACTGATGGATCCGATTGTCCTAGAAGCATATTTTATTAGACTAAAAATGGTCTGTATATAAGTAGTTACATTTATTTCATGTTTGAAGCGGTGCAAATTTTTAATTTAATTTGACTTTTACCAAAGACGCATTGTAGCAAAGGAAAAGAATAATTGTGGTCTGAGGCCAGAAACACGAAAATAGTTGAATTTAACAGAAAGGAAACAAATATCGAACTTTGGAAAAAGGGAGAGGGCTTTTGATACCTTTTCTGAAATTCTCCAGGATACATAATTATCTTTTACAAACATCATCCTACAACAGTTCACAAGCTGTATATGCCCGCGATTTCGCGGGTGTGTTCTAGTATTAATGATAGTTCAGGTCAAAACAGAAGTGCTGACTACATAATAAATCACAGAATAACAACGGATACCTCCAATGAATTTATGATAGTACAGCAGGACTAAACAAACGAAGAATATACTGCGGGTCACCTGTATGGATCAATGCCACAGAAAGTGAGACGGATGGATACAAAGACAGAGAATATACCAATTTAAGTGGGCAATCGAAATTCATAATTCCAATTAGAAGAGACAACACTATGCCCCCCCCCCCCAAAAAAAAAAAAACAACAAGAAAAGACAAACAACAATAATAAAAACATTACACACAACAACTAGAGATTGAGCCAAACGAACCCGACTGAAAACCATAGATGAATTAATGTGTGTTGATCATACAAGTACACGTCTGATAATAATTCGCTTTTGTTGATTTCACATTCAAAGAAAGGAGGATGAATAAAGGCAACAGTAGTATACCGCTGTTCAAAACTCATAAATCTATGGACAAAAAACAAAATCGGGGTAACAAACTAAAACTGAGGGAAACGCATTAAATCTGAGAGGAGAACAACGACACAACATTAAAATGTAACACACACAGCAACGGACTAAGCATTAGACAAAATCCGATGAAATTGCGGTTACTACAAGTCGAACGTATCCTTGGTTTTCTGTGACACAGATATTGATATTCAATAATAGTCAATTGAACTTTGATGGTTTCTGTCAAACTTTCTGTATTAAATTCCTGTATTGAACTAAAAGAAAACTTATAAACACAAATCGGGGTTTAAAGGAGTGTTTATTAGGAAACAAAGAGCAGTCAACACAATAAAGATAGAGTCTTCGAAGACAATGAAGTGTCCATTACATATTTCAAACTCTGAACCGACTTAAGACAAGAGACAAATCGAGAACACAATCATCAACAATATCAAACTAAAAGACACAAATAACTAAACTTAAAACAATCAACTAGAGTCAACTACTTTTAGAAAGGTTTTGACAAGTCTACTCGATAAAGAAATAGACTAATGGATATCAATTTTTATTCATTTCAAACTTTCATTATAACAGACCAAAATCACATGACCTTAAACATTAACGAGAGGAAGGTACTGCATACAGTAGATATTTAAGGATTTACTTAAGTATCTACTGTATGCACATCTAGTAAAGTTTTGCACTTAATGTAAGAAGTCTAAAATAGTAATGCCAAGATGCAAGCCAAGCTTGAAAATGTAAATCCTTATGTCTGTTAAACATTTGAGGTAGATTTAAAACACTTTCATTCAGATTTAAGAATTTGATGGACCAAAGAAGTGACATTGTCTTTTAAATATGCACAAACCTTTGTCCGTTATAAAAGAGAGACGAAAGATACAAAAAGGGACATTCAAACTTCCCAGTGGAAAAAAAGACAACATCGTGTAAAAAAAACCCAGAAGATTTTAATTTACAAACAACAGTTATCAAAACACTACATGGTAATCAGATTCTGCTCCATATGCTGCACCCGTCGTGTTGTTTATGAAAGTGTAAACCTGGTGGGAAGTCTAATTCGGTATGTCAATTTCGGGGTAAAGGAGGATACAATTGTAGATTGTAAAAACATAATCGTCTTCATTTTTGAAACAGACATTACATATTGGTCAACCGACTCGCGATCGAGTCCGTAAAATGTTCGAAAGGATGATTTCAACTTCACAACTTGGAACTCTTTATTTTATAACTTCCTTATAAAGTTTTTTTATATTCTACATTAGAATATCCATTAATGTGTGATTGTTCCGGTCTATAATGCCTTTCTTGATATTCTGATAGTTTTTTTAACGGACACATTGCCATAGTCAATGTGGTATCATCAATTTAATGTGTCCGATTAAATTAATAAAAATATATGCAACGATTGTTTATATTGCCTTACATTCTCTTAAAACTTTACAATTACCATGTAATTGTTAACAACGGCATAAAATGTCATGGTTATTGCTTAAAACTTAACGATTGCAGCACAATGAGAAATTTAATTCAATTAAAACTCATTTCAGAATTACTAGCATAGCGTAAAGAATATCAACATCACTGATATCAAACAAGTCACGCAACCATCTCCAGGCACGCAATCCTTCCGATTCCTTTGTGGTTGTTGTCAAAAACAATCTCTTTTTGTATTTACTTAAATTAATTATAAAACGAAAAGTGGAAACTGTGTTTGGATGACTTCAGAATAGAACTCATTTATTTCTACTTCTTTTCGTTAAACATACTTGACATTTGAGAAGATTATCTGATGTTTTCACATTTTTGTTTTAAATTGAATTATTATATTCTGGCTGACCTAAAATCAATCTTTCTTAAATGCAATTTCACTAAATAAAATGCCCATTTGATTTTAGTTGAAAATGTAAGTACGTCAGCAAACTTGATCAATACCGACCAATAATATTGTGACAATGACTATATGCAATATCAGATGAATAAAAATCAGTGTACAAAAAAAACCCGAATATTGGGTTGAACATTTAGTAATAGAAAAATAAGTAAATGTAATTAATACGATAGTAGGAGTCATTACGTTTATGCGTCCGACCTGTACCCGGTTATTAAATTTTTGAGTTGTGTTTTTTTTTCTTTGAAATGTGTTCACGTAAACTTGAAACTTATTATAGATGTTAATACGATAGTATGGGTAATTACGTTTACGTTATGTGCGTCCGACCTGTACCTGATTAAAATTTTGAGTTATAGTACACGGGTGTCATTCGGTTTATCGAGGGAAATGATCGTGAAAGAATATCTAACGGCGGTCAAGTATTGAGAGACGGTCGTGAAAGTTCTGGTAACGGATCGTGAAAGACATTTAATGTACATTCTAGTTCAGAATCTTTGAAAAAATCGCTTAATTTTCAAAACGCGGAAAAAAATCCGAACAAAAAAATATGTCTGTCAAAATGGTTTAACTTCCTCAACATAACTGTGAAAGAAGATAATGAAAATATGAAGTACTTTTTGAAAAAACACAAAAGGCGCAATGCGTGTCTATGAAATTAATTACAAATAACACGCTTTTTGTACCTATAATGGTCATATTTCAGAATATCATGATATATTTGAAATTTGTTCTTTGGTGTATCTGATAGTACAGTAAAGTTAAAGTATGTTCTTCCCTTAAAAGCGTTAATTTGTTTATGAAAACCTTGAATTTGTTGAATTTCCATCAAACTTGATCGTGAAAGATCAGGCAACGTATTATTTTGATCGTGAAAGAAAATGCGTGACCGGACTTAATACTAGTAATCAGAAATCAGTATTTCTTTTACCATTTGATAAACCTGCAACTGGTTGAAGCCTGTAACTATTCTGATAAGGATGAACATTAAAGCTATTATTTTTTTTTCTATTCAACACTTTACCTCGAAAGTTAAAAATAAACAACAACTAAAAACGTGTCTAAATAAGTGTGAAAGATTCAGCTCTGTCAATCGGTCTAGTGCAATTCAGGCAGACCGATACTATTTAGCCAATAATAAGGATATGCAACGTTTAAACCAAAATGTTATCCATCAAACAAAAAATTACAGCAAAAACGGCATCTTTCATGTGTAATTTGAGATTGAACGATAACCAACATTTTGTGCAACAGTACTTTCTTAAGTTCTTTATATACAACGCAGATGTGGATTGCTTTAACTGTATACTACAGACTGTAGAATACCAGATCGCAAATGCTGTAATGTCTGCTTTACTTATGATAGTATATTTGTTTAACGTCTATAATATCAAGGGTTTTACTAGAAGTGTCAAATACGCTTAAGATTGTCATTGGTTCATAAAAAGAGATCAAGGTCAGATGAACCATGCCATACAGATCTCTACAAATATCCCGTACACCAAATAAATGTGTTCCGATCCTTACAGTGCCTTAGAAACTGACAAATGTAAAAGTTATGCTTGGCCAATTAATTCGGAACATAAGGTCAAAAGTATATGAACCCTGACCGACAGCCAGACATAGACATCTTACTATCATTCAATATATCAAATACAATTGACATCACCATTGTCATATATGAAACACGCAGATAGACATGTATACCATACAAGAAATACCTTGGCGCTAAAGCATTCAGGTATATATCCAAAAGTACAAACAACATAAAACAAACATTGCCGAATGATGCATGATAATGAGTTTGATGTTAGTTGAAACAAATATTAACTATCATATAATTGAAGAATAATTTGAACGTCTTCGTAGCATCAGATCTTTCACGATCCTTTTTCACGATCTTCAAAAATGCGGTACGTCATCTTTCACGATCCGAAAAATCAATTTTGTGTAAATAGTTCGTTATTTACCAAGTTTCAGATTATATTTATACAAGATAACTATGAGAACCATTTGATTAATTCAAATAGAATGCCCTTACTCGGATAAAAGTAGTTTATCTAGTCGAATTTGTGAAAAAAAATCGTGTTTGTTTACATTTTTTATGTCATTGAAATGTCGAGAAGCAATCTGCCTTTTGTTGTTTTGTAAAAACTATGTACTTTTGAAAGTGGATATTCTCACATACTGATCATAATGTTAAACCATTTTGACAGACAGTTTTATTTTGTCGTAAATTTGTCTGTGTAATTAATTAAATTAGAATATTTACTGATCTTTCATATGTCCTCTCGATTAAATGTCTTTCACGATCCGTTACCAGAACTTTCACGATCGTCTCTCAATACTTGACCGCCGTTAGATATTCTTTCACGACCATTTCTCTCGATAAACCGAATGACACCCGTGTAGTAGTTTACTATCAAATGTGTTCACACTTGAAACTTGGTGTCTTATGGACACATAGCATCGTTCAATACTTCGAAACAAAAAAATGATTAACATAAAATAATATTGTACACATAAAAAAAAAAATACAACAATACAGCGATACTAAACTCCGAGGAAAATTCAAAACGGAAAGTCCCTAATCAATGTCAAAATCAAAAACTCAAACAAATCAAATTAATGGATAACACCTGTCATATTCCGGACTTGGTACAGACATTTTTTTACGCAGAAAATGATGGAGTAAACCTGATTTTATAGCAAGAACATTTGCATATATAAGGAAATATGTAACATTTGGTCCAAAAAACATACGCATACAGTTACAATAAGATCTATGCTATACTATACCGAAGATAGGTATACTTTTGTCAGAAAGAGTAAAAGTCTTTATATTATAAAATAATATCTTGTGAAAATGAGTATTAGCTATTTTTTAGTTACGGTTTTCAAGGACATTATCATTGATTCTACACTTTGCCAAATTGTTATGACCTCTACTTCAGGTTATTGTGCTCAGCTTGTCATTTCGATTTTGACAGGTTTTTAGGATATTAATCTAGTTTTTAATATCATTTGATTACTGGAAATATCTCCAATCTAATGAATGACATTCCTTACTTGTCCATTACCAATAAATTGTCTACTAAATTTTCTATACCAATGACAACTTTATGCATTCTATTACAGCTCTATAATTGAATCATATACAACGTGGTCACAGGTTTCTCTCCGTTTATGAATTGTTTTAACTATCAATTTTTCACTAGAAACACCTGATGAAGGAAATTATTGTATAATTAAATATGTAATAACTGATTATAAACCTCGTGACATGTTTAGAATTTGTATAATTCTCTAAAATTGTGGCTTACTGGAAAGCACATGTACTTACCAGTTAACCTTATCGTCATTGATTTTTGTTTTTCAATGTTTGATATTTTTTAAATGTTTTCTTGTTTAAGCAGCATTAGAAAGTGCTGTTAGGTAAGATAGAATCGTTGTCGATTAAATTTTTAATTGCATATCTAAAAATGTAAGTATACTCTAGAAAAATCGACATCGTGCACAACTTTGATAAAAAAAAAAGGGATATTCAAACAAATAAATAAGTAAGACTAGTAACATTCAGAAATGCGGGGTGAACATTTAGTTTTCAAGAAGTCGATATCATATCTAGATAAGTTCAAATGTCGTATTGCAAGGTAATGTGATTTGGGTTGGTTACAATGTTGTATCGCATAAGGCAATTTATTAAGGGCAATGTTGTAGTATTCAAGCAATTGCAGTTTTCTTAAATACACATGTCATTTGACCTACACGTCATCGTATTGTTATCGTTAATAGGTTGATTTTCATTGTTCGATGTCATTTCAATGATTTTCTTGTTTAAGCAGCATTGAGGATTGTTGTATATTGTAAAATACAATCATTCATATATTGAAAACTAAATGTTCACATAAAATCTTAAGATTGACAATTATTGTAGTCCACTTGATGGTTCATGAAAAAAAAACAAAAAAAACACAATTCTTTAAAAAGGTATTTGTTCAAACCGCTTTTCTTGATCAAACGAATAAATTCATAATGGCAACATTAACGTAAAAAACCTCTTCAAAACTACAGGTATTTTGTGCTGTGTATACAGCAATGTCAAAAATGGCTACATTAGTATGAAAATCTGAAAGAAAAGAGAGATTGGTCGAATGTTTCTCTTGACAATGTTATAACATTTTTTTTAATAAAGAGCTTTTTATTGTATATATTTAATTCATATCTTATTAGACTGACTTAAATACATTACGAACACATAGTGTATCCCTACTAGCAGATTTCTTCTTGAAAATCAAGGCAACAGTAGTATACAATTCTTAAAGATTCAAATTTCCAGCTTCATATATTGGCGATTTCTGTTCATTCAACACTCCTTATTCTATTATATGTTTTGTTTCTGTAACTTACAGGATAAATACTACAGAGAAAGGAAGGTCTGATTGATGTGCACATTGTTTCACTAAAAAAGACACATAATTTTAAACTATAAATGTCTAAGATCTGCAAAAACGTGATACATGTACTTGAAGTTTCACTAATGCTAGTGACATACCATCTGCTTTCTACCACGTATATGAATCTGAATTAATAAGATATTCAATAACATACAATCTGCATGGATATTTTACATATACAGACGGAATTTGAAAAATAACTCTTACATGCTTCAAGAAAATAACGATGAAATCGATCTCCACACAAATTATACTGTCACTTTATAATAAAAAACTATGGTTTATCGTTCTAGCTTGAATAAAATTGAAATCGAAACGAAAACAACCGAAGACCAACCCATTAATAGGTCTTCAATGTAAGGATAAAATCCTGCACCCAGAGGCGGTCTTTAAATGGCCCCTCAACAAAAATGTCTGTTTCTTATCCTACAGACGAAACGTTTACTCTGTTAAAGATTATTGATAACTCTAGATCTATCATAGACATTAATTATTTGCATATAATACATGTAGTAAACAATTTATGGTACATTTCATGACAGATAATCTTTTGAACAGAACACATTTTATTGAATCACTTATATGTTTCGAGCATATGAATTGTTATAATTCTGTTGTAGTTTCTGATATCTTAACTGTCTGGAAATAATAATGATAAATGTTATGTTAATATGGAAACTAAACATATATACTCATTAGCTTTTTATATTAATTCTCTGGATTACACAAACGTTTTCCTTTTTTTCTTTTTTTTAAGAAATCATCAATGGACATTTCTTTTGCCGATTCTGTCCAAGCTTTTCAATAACTTCTTCCTTAAAAGATTATTGTTTTGACAAGACATTCTAGAAAATCAAGATAACAATTTATGTGTGAATACTGTCATTTGCCATGTTTCGTTAATTTCAAGTGACAGAAAAGTTATTGTTATTACCGTTTCAGTGAAATCCCGAGCAGAAGACATTACCCAAGAACAGGAAATGAAAACAAACATGTTATTGCAGATGCCAATTATGCCATTAGAAATGATATTCAATGGTTATTTAAAGACAATGTGTTTAACCGAATAAGAAGATCTTGCGTCAGAGTACAGACAGGATAAAAAGAGACCAAGATTCTTTTACTTCCTGGTACGCTAGCTGCTCCTAATGAGGGAAAGAGTTGCAAATCGATCAGACAGATAAGAAAGACATGTTTTCTGTTAATGTCCTCGATTGTGGATTTTGATATTGACGCGGAATATTCAAACTGACCTTCAAGAAAAAAATGCGTGAATGAATTTTAATACAATTGTATATTTGTCAGAAGCGTTTCGTCTTCTTAGTTTCAGCAGTGGTGCTCGAATCAAAACAGTTGAAAAGCCAAATAAAACGTGAATTTCAAAAGCAACTGTTGGTGCATTTTTTTCTATTTGTTTTTTGTTTCTTTGTTCTTTTTCTGTGTTTTGTCAATGTTTTTTTTATATATAAATTGACTGCGTATATAACCTTGTATGTTAATAAATAAACTCATTCTGTGTAGTATTTCTATTTGTATCCATCTGATGAATTATGCCTTTTTCAAAGAGTGACGAAATATACCAAAGGGACAGTCAAACTCAGAAATCAAAAATAAACTGACAACGCCATGGCTAAAAATAAAAAAGACAAACAGACAAACAATAGTACACATGACACAACATAGAAAACTAAAGAATAAACAACAAGAACCCCACCAAAAACTAGGGGTAATCTCAGGTGCTCCGGAAGGGTAGCAGATCCTGCTCCACATGTGGCACCCGTCGTGTTGCTTATGTTATAACAAATCCGGTAAATAGTCTTATTCGGTAGGTCACATTCATGAAAGGGAAGGGGATTGTAGTAACGACGTAAAGAACATATCCGATATCATTTGTGAGACGGTTATTCCATAACGGTCAACCAACTCGTGATGGCGTCCGTAAAATTTACGAAGGGATGATTTCAACTTCACCATTTGGAACTCTTGGTTTAATAGCTTCCTTTAGAGCAGCAACCCTCTATCAAGAAACTCATAATAGGAAATGCAAGCACGTGAATATCGTATCAATTGGGAGATATATACCCCGTATGCAGGTGCTGCTGGAATGTTGCTACTTAGAAATGGAAAGTTCACAATTGGAAAGCTGAAATCATCTCTTTTGTCGTAAAGTTTTGTTTTCAACCGACCCTCATTGTCAATTTCTAGATGTAAGTCAAGATATGAGGCTGACTTAACTGTATCTGTAGTATCCTTTATCTCTAGTTCGATGGGATAGATGCGTTCCACATAGTCACCAAATTTTGAATTATTTAGTGAAAGAACATCATCTATATAGCGGAAAGTAGAGTTAAAGGATATTGCTAACTTCTTGTCTTTCTTCCTAAGACGTTTCTGCATGAAATCAGCCTCATAATAATAAATAAACAAGTCGGCAATTAGACACAGTTTGTTCCCATTGGAATGCCGGCAGTTTGTTTAACTGATTTTAATAGTTCGTTCTTACGTTGTACTGTTACACTACTGTCACAGGTTATGGGGAGGTTAAGGATCCTGCTAACGTGATTAACCTCGCTACATCTGTATGTATGTGCCTGTCCCAAGTTAGGAGCCTGTAATTCAGTGGTTGTCGTTTGTTGATGTGATACATATTTGTTTTACGTTCATTTTTTGTATATAAATTATGCCGTTAGTTTTCTCTTGTTTTACCTTTGCCATTTCAGGGCCATGTATAGCTGACTATGCGGTATTGGCTTTGCTCATTGTTGAAGGCCGTACAGTGACCAATAGTTGTTAATTTCTGTATCATTTGGTCTCTTGTGGAGAGTTGTATCATTGGCAATCATACCACATCTTCTTTAATATATCATCATAGATACCATGTTAATAGTTATCAAAGGTACCAGGATTATAATTTAGTACGCCAGACGCGAGTTTCGTCTACATAAGACTCATCAGTGACGCTCATATCAAAATATGTTAAAAACTTTGTACGACAGACGCACGATACGTCTACAAAAGACTCACAATTGACGCTCAAAAATAACCTTAAAAGAACCAAGGTACGAAGTTGAAAAGCATTGAAGACCCTTAAATCTGAACGTTTTTGTCTAATACCGATAATGAAAATTTAATGTTTCCTTTTCTGTACTTTTGTTAAATGGTTTCAGAGAATAAAGTATCATCCTATCATCCTTTCATCATATCATCCTTAAATTCCAAAACTCCAATATCGTGTCTAATACGGCTAATAGAGATAAAAGATGTTGCATGAGTGAAAATTTGACATCTCTCTCATCGAAGTCTCAATTTGTAAAGATAAACTATAATAGGTCAAAGTGTGGTCTTCAACACGGATACATGGCTTAAACCGAACAGCAAGCTATAAAGGGTCCCAAAAATGACATGTGTAAAACCATTCAAACGGGAAAATCAACGGTATAATCTATATAAAAAACAAGAAACGAGAAACACTTATGAACCACATCAAGAAACAATATCAAAAAATAAGCTTAAAGAAATATCCGCAGTTGCAAGTTTCAATGGAATACTGAGCCAATTATGAAAACAAAGTCCATCATACTTGCAAACGAACACAAAATTCCCCAGATTATTTTGATCTAGCAAGTTTTTTTATCTATCAAAAGCGAGACAAACTAGTCAGTTAAAAAAATCTTTGCATAAGAAGTACATGTTCTGTAATTTGGAAACGTAACATATCTATTCTTGTGTAAGGTCCTTTAAGTACGATTAATTCAAGACAGATCAGTACGGGGGGGAATAATCTATTATTCTAAAAAAAATCTTGTTTAGATAAGACATCACTAACTGTAAGAAGAACATCAACATCCTATTGAATATTTCCAAAGGGGAGAGGGGTGCAGTGGGCGCATACCAAATTGGAAAAACATCATCAAAATGTATATATTGTTATTGTTATTATCTCTGGTCTTATTACGCCGTTTTTTTTTTCTAAACGAAAAAGTCAAAAAAATCATGTGAAAATTAAAAATCAAAAATACTTTTCGATCGCTTGAAAACCGAATTCGTTTACTAAAACAATCTTATTATTATTATAACTATTTTTACTTTGCAGTAAGTAAAAAAAACATTAATAATTGATTTCCCTGTCCAACTAGAAAAATAAACAAACTAACATACAATTGATAATTGTACACATGCTTACATAGCATTTGAAGGTGTCAGATATATTACTTCCCTAAGTTTTATGTCCGTAAATACCTGTAATACATGTATGATATCGCTCAGAATATCTCCATTTGTGACTTTTGTGAACTTTCTAATGAAATCTAAAGTCTTAACTGCTATTTGATTTTGTGTGAAGAATGCAAAACAAATAAACACTCAAAGTTTGGAGGATCCGAGTGTCATACAGTTATTGAACTCAACCAGTCGGGATCAAAGGGGGCATCTTCGCTAGCCAAGGGTTACGATCCACTCCCGTTCTCTTCACCCTTGGCGGATTAAGATAAAATTTCGGAGACACAAGTAAGGATTTTTATTGGTTGCAGTCGAAACTCGCTGCATCAAATCAAAAAGCGTCTATAACATGATCAGGTGTAATTGTAGAAAGAGTTTGTAAACAATTTTTATTGTGCAACAAGTCCTTACATTCTATAAACATACGACTATATTTAGTGACAACTTGAATGTTTTTAATCAATTAGTAGAAGTTCCTGTGTATGTTTCATGCACAAATACATGAATGTTGACGTTTCCGTTTCCGGATTTATCAAGTGTGTAGAATCTTGACGCTACCGTGTTTTACCTCCAAATTGAAGAGTTCAAGTGCTACCATTGGTCAAGAATAATGTATTCGGAATGGGCGTGACTTTGATCTTCCGACAGATTGCGCAACATTGTTTTCACAAATGTTGGCTTAATCTGCCAAGGGTGAAGAGAACGGGAGTGGATCGTCACCCTTAGCTAGCTAAGATGCAAAGGAGGCTACAAATGCAAAACGAAAGTTAGATCTTCAGAATTTTGTGTTCAAGTCATGGTAATGAAAAATGTCGTCTTTATTGCAAAAACTGTAACATTTCTATTTATTTATTGTGTATTCTTGAAAAACACAGTGGTCATAAAGCAGTAAAGATTGAAGCTGTTTGTGACAATCAGTATACTGAGCTTGAGAAATTCAGAGATGTAGTCGAATTATATCTTTCATAATCTGCTAAAAGAAGTAGATGTCTACATGAACGGACACAATGTGATTTGAATATTTATACTACTATAAAGGGGAAGGTCGCAGAAAGAGAAATAGAAATGAAACAATCCGTAACAGCAGAAGCTGCAGAACTAACAAAGAAACTGGATGAAATATTTTTATCAGTTGATAAATTCATCCACAAAGAAATGAACACAATACAGAATTACGAAAGAGACTTGAATTTAAAAAGAACAATGTTAGAAAGGGCATTGAATTCCTGTCAGGCAATATCAGTTTTGAACACTGTAGGCTAAATTGATTTTAAAATGCAACAAACGAATTTTAAAGAATTACTAAAATTACAAACAGCAATCTTTACAGAAGTAGAACCTTAAGTGAATATTAACCTTCAAATATTGAAGGTTGAGCGTATTGTAGAACTTACTTTAGTGTATGACACAGGTAAGTCAATGATTTCAAACTTAAAGAAACTTTAAAGTGGAGCGTATGTGATGATTAACACTAATGATGATACTATCAAGTAATTTGTTTTCAGGAAGGTAAATATAAATTCATGAAAACCATTGATGTGAATGTATTAGATCTAACAGTAACAACAGAAGGGAATATTCTTGCTTCAGATTATGAATCAGGAGTAATACACAATAGAACTGACTCTGGGAAGGAAAATTTTAAATCTATTGTTTCACCGAGAAAGGTGAGGGGGGTTCATATATTTGGAACTTATACTTTATATGTTGGATTTATTGATTCAATCAGTGCAGAAGCTGGTATAGAAATATTTAATTTGAAAAGCGACCAACATCAGGAATTTGTAACCAAAACAGACAGTTATGCAAATTGTTCCCCCGAGAAAATTGCGTCATACAGTAATAGTGACATTTGTGTTATTCAGAGTGACAGCACCTCTACGTGAGATGGCATGATAGTTTCGTATGAGATTACCCCTGTCCTTGGACAAGTTAAATGGAAATATAAAGGACACGAGGATATAAATAAAGTAGCGGATTTTTCTCCAAGTGACATTGTCATAACCAGTGCTAGCCTAATTTTAACTATAGATCGCTCTACCAAAGAAATTCACGTCCTCTCCACGAATGGAAGGTTCCTAACATTTATAGGTGCGCGAGAGGGTGGCTACTATCCAAGAAGTCTAAATGTGGATAAAGAAAGACAATTGCAAATTGGGAGCAATAAAACGAAAGGCGAATCGGCTAAGATTTAAGTCGCAACTATACCATGACTTGCATTATCATAATACATATATTCTAAGTAAATTATGGTAACCAAAAATCCCTGTCTTTTTAATGGTTTAATCAATAAATGTGGTACGATTGTCTATGAGATAGCTATCCGCCAGAGATTTGTTAATGTACATGAGACATAAGTATTGAAACATAAGAATTTAGTATTATGATATGAAAATTAAGTTTTCAAAGTGTTAAATATTCAAAGATGAGTATTTAAATATCTTTGTGGGAAATCAAAATTATAATCAGACAATGTTTACGCTTCATTTTGTATGTTAAAATCGCATTTTTTAAAATTTTATGTCGAAAATTAATTCCTACTGCTTTTTAATCTCCTCTCATCATGATTTTGAGTGCACTTATTTTATCATATGATATTCAGATGTTTTATCATGTCAGTAAACTGCATTTATGTATTCCTGTAAGATAAGTAATAATAAAGAATGTTTTGTTTGAAAAAAAAAAAAATCCCTGTCTTGATAATTTACCAGTGATGCATTAATAACGTTCGTTAAAATGTATGCCATTACTATACACACGGGCATAACGAAATGAAAAATCATCTCTTTTGTCAATTTAAGTATGGAGTTTCCCTTTAGAAATTGAAATGTCTAAATCTAGAAAATCAGAACTACTGCTGTATATAATAACATTAACGGTACCAATTTTCCTTCACCAGATGCGCATTTCGACAATACATGTATCTTCAGTGATGCATGTGACCAAAATATTTTAAATCCAAAGCTTTTATAAAAGATGAAGAGCTATCTATTTAAGTTCAATATTCATGATGGAAGAAAATCGGATACCGCTTTTAGATGATTTAGAACAATTATAATGAAAGGCAGATATCGCTTGTTTGTGTTTGAAAACAAACTTGAAAACGTTCCTATGTTGTATAGTTGAAGATTATTTGCTGATAATATAATCACTAAACCAATCTAACATATGAAAATGTAAATTTAAATACACTTATAGAATGTTTTAAATACATTATGAAATGTGTATGATGTGTCCGATAATAAACGATAAAGTTTACACTAACCCAACATCAAAATTACAGGACACAAACATGTTGTTAATAAAAGGGATGTTAATTTACCAATTTTCACAATGTAAGTCTGGGCAATTTGGCCTTTATTTGGTCAAAATATCATTACAACATTTTTATTAATCTCCCGGCTTTCGAATCCCAACTTAATCATAATTGTCACGATTAAAAAAAGAACAGATAAATTTACAGACCAATCCGAGAATTCAACCTGACCGATTCTAGTGAATACGCCAATAAAGTGGATACCTGACGTATATCATTGTACAAATGT
Source organism: Mytilus galloprovincialis (assembly GCA_037788925.1). Lineage (NCBI taxonomy): Eukaryota > Metazoa > Mollusca > Bivalvia > Mytilida > Mytilidae > Mytilus > Mytilus galloprovincialis. Next base: position 41,819,475 of record CM075334.1, on the reverse strand, counting down.
AGTGCACGCTATATTGCTTCAATTTAAGATGATAGGCTCAGTGACGTTACTGCCATTACGCTTAAACACAGATACTTACACATTAAAAGAGGATTTTTAGTGGAGACTGTATACCCCTACATGTTCACTTATCATTGCCACAAAAAAACGAAAGTCCTTTTTGACACACTGATAATAAGTTTCAAATGTAGCATATTTTATTAGAATTTCAACAAATACAAAAAAGTTCTTTAACATAGTTTTCTTTGAATTTTACCCTTATGTGTTTCAATATATTTTTTCTTTCAATAATCATCATTTTGACATACACTTTATTATAATGTTCACCATTTCATAACACAAAGGATTATTTTAATGATTTTGGACTACGGGAATTATATGTTATTGCCTCCAAGATACGACACCATATTCTCAACCTAATTGATCCATGACCAAAAGCAATTGTTCTGGCCGTCTTATATAATGTTTTCATGGGAAAAGAAACCATGACCTCTTAAAAAATCACAAAACAGTAGAACGTCCATGTAAGATTTAAATATATATACACTTTAAATGCAGCAGTTGTAAGTTTTAATAGAAGACCAAGCCAATTAAGAAAAACATAGTCTATCATACTCTCAAACGAAATTTTCCCACCTTATATTGATCAAGCAAGTCTTTTTTTTTTATCTATCAAAGCTTCACAAAACTAGTCAAGTTAGTGTACAATGCATATGTAGATAAATTACATATTTAGTAATAATTTAGAATAATAGAAGATTGAAAAAAAAAGAAAACAAATAATGCAATTGGAAGAGCCTTTAGAGACAAACAGATGCAAAATTTAAGCTTTTAGGAAGATATCAGATTCTTGTAAAAGTATACAATACATATAACTATTCGTGGAATGTTGTCCTTAAGAGTAGGTTATAAAGTTATATATAATCTCTTTTCTTGCCTGTTAACTATTTAAGAGGTCATTCCACTTTCTAATAAATCCCACATACAGAAATAAACACTTCAGTATGTATACTAAAGAAATTTATCCTGTTGAACTTACTTTAAATAAAGCTAATGTTAACAATGACCACTGCCCGTTCCTCGATCTTGATATCTATATCATTAACGGAAATCGTAATACTACAATTTATGATAAAAGAGATGATTTCTCTTTCCTATCGTTAATTATCCATTTTTAGATGGTGACGTTCCCTTGTCACCATCTTACGGTGTTTATAGATCTCAACTTGTACGATTCGCTCGTGTATGTAACAATGTTTCAGATTTTAACGAGAGAAATTTATGTATTACCGAAAAATTATTACACCAGGGTTTTCGATACCACAAACCAGTCAAAACATTTACTAAATTTTATTGTCGGTATACGTTCGGGTATTTCACATCCAATATTTTATAGAAGTATTCTTTATGAAGCACAAAAATGTCAGTATTCACCTCAGAAGCTAACAAAACCTTAAAATAGACTTATTAAGAAGGGATATATTTACGATACTGTTGTCAGGTCATTAAAGATTTCATATTTTGGTGTTAATATTGATTCACTTATAGGGTCTTTGCATCGGAACTAAACACATTCATTGACAAAACCAGTTGTTGGCATGACTAGGGTTATGTTCTTCTCATATATGTTATGATGGTATGATACTAAACCCCTCACGGGAAGGATTGTGCCTGATAGTCATATGATGAAGACATAATCTTTCAATCAGTTTAATTGAAGTCTGGAGCTGGCATGTCAGTTAACTGCTAGTAGTCTGATGTTATTTATCATTGTTTATGTATTATTGTCATTTTGTTTATTTTTTTTTTTTTTTGTTACATCTTCTGACATCAGACTCGGACATCTCTTGAACTGAATTTTAATGTGCGTATTGTTATGCGTTTACTTTTCTGCATTGGCTAGAGGTATAGAGGGAGGGTTGAGATCTCATAAACATGTTTAACTCCGCCGCATTTTTGCGCCTGTCCCAAGTCAGGATCCTCTGGCCTTTGTTAGTCTTGTATTATTTTAACTCTTAGTTTCTTGTGTACAATTTGGAGTTTAGTATGGCGTTCATTATCACTAAACTATTATATATATTTGTTTAGGGGCCAGCTGAAGGACGCCTCCGGTTGCGGGAATTTCTCGCTACATTGAAGACCTGTTGGTGACCTTCTGCTGTTGTCTAATCTAGGGTCGGGTTGTTGTCTCTTTGACACATTCCCCATTTCCATTCTCAATTTTATAATGTAACTAATTACCTACATACATACACGAAACAGATAGTTCAGCATGGAATTCTTGATGTTTAGATTGGATCCTTGTCTAAATATTATATGATTTGTTGCAGACTGACAACAGAATGGAAACAAAACTTGCTTTTTCCACCTGCCCACCTGTGCCCATTCTAGCTATAATCTCTTGTTTTGTAAAAATATTGATTACAAATGCTTATCTGCTTTTTTTCAAGTGATTGTACTTGCAAGTCTTTAGATTTAAATAAAGAAATTGCATGACCACTCCTAGAGAGTGGACAAGGTAGAAATTTTGCCCACCCGGTGACCAATCCCACGGTGGGCCGGTGGACAAATTAAAATCCACCTGAGCTGTAGTGTATCTATATGTCACTGCAACAGACATCGTGCCATGTATAACGCAGCACAAATAAACAGAAGATATTACTAGTATGTCTATTAATTAAAGTTTGACAGTACCAAATTTTTGAATAAATAAATATTACGTATCAATTTGAACCTGATCTATACTATGTACTGAGGGAAGTGGCTTTTTTCACGCAAAACTTTAAACCGGTTAGTTATTTCGTCTTCATCTGCAAATAGATTTGTTTACTCAGTATGGGATGATACACGATGGCTGATTTGTTTAAAGTAATTGACCATATCGATTGGATTGTATGCCTACATAGTAAGGTGCAAACAGGAACAGTATACACTATCCAAAACATAATTACAAAATCTGCTTGAGCTAGACTATCGTCGTGGGAAACTTAACATATCTATTCTCGTGTAAGGTCCTTTAAGTACGATTAATTTAAGACATATCAGTACAGGGGGGAAATAATCTATTATTCACACAATAATCGTGTTAAGTTAGACATTATGAACTTTAAGACGAACATTAACTTCCTACTGAATCTGTTCAAAGGGGAGAGTGGTGCAGTAGTCGCATATTAAATTTAAAAAAAAACATCTTTGGAATGTTAACATTGTACTTGCAGCATGAAGATCATCAAACAAACTTCATATCGCACCTCAAACCCGGATCCGGGTTTGATCGACAAGAAAAAAAGTTTGACTGCAATTATTCAATTCTCTTAATAACAAATTTATACCTGGTCTCATATATGTTAGACAAACACGAGAATGATGGTTTCTATTTTATAACAATCATTTAAATTTATAAAACATATAAAAAATAAGGAGATCTAAGACAACTTTCCACCAATGTTTAATCTATAGCTTATCTTATACTTGTAGAATGAGTTTTGTGTGTGAATAATATTTAAAATGTTTGAAACGTATTTAATGAATGGCTGTTATTATTTTGAATTTATTGAACCATAAAATTAATTTTTGACTCTTCACATTGAATAATCCGCAAAGCGGATTATGTTAAATGTGAAGAGTCAAAAATTAATTTTATGGTTCAATAAATTCAAAATAAATTATTGCCATTCATTATCAATAAATTTCTATCAAAAATAAGGCTCAAAGATATATATTTATACGAATGACAACGTACACAGATGTTTGCGTATGAATACACAATGTTAGAGTGGGCGTGGCGCCATAAAAATTGATAACATTGAAAATAAAGCTAATTCTTTTAACCAATCAGAAGACAGTAAATACACCAAATTTATTTATATCAAAGTATATCAAAAGTGTATCAAAAGTCATTCATTCCTAATTTCATTGAATCATCGACTCCTTAACTTATTATGTAGTACTTTAAAAGTACATAAACTATGTTTCCTTTTATAGTTTTTTTTATCGTAATCAAATTAAAAAATATAATTTCAAATTGAGAAACATAACAAAGCATACCTTTAATACGTACCAGAAGATGTTCTGATTACTTCGACACTAGAACAAAAATGTAACCTACACTAGAACAAAAATGTAACCTACACTAGAACAAAAATGTACACGCCTGTTTAATAGTAGCAATATGGATAATAGTCAAAGTAAGCTTCTACAGTGTTCAAACAGGCATTATTTTTAGTAAGCATTGGACTTCTACTTTGTGGATATCTTAATTTTTATTTGCTTTTCCTTCTTACTTGCAACTTTTGTTTTCTTTTTCATCAATTATGGGTTTAAAAGAAGGACGAAAGATACCAAAGGGAGAGTCAAACTCATAGATAGAAAATAAACTGACAACGTCATGGCTAAAAAAAAAAGACAAACAGACAAATAATAGTACACAAGACACAACATAGAAAACTAAAGACAAAGCAACACGAACCCCAGCTCCACATGTGGCACCAATCGTGTTGCTTATGTTATTTCAAATCCGGTTACTAGTCTAATTCTGTAGGTCACATTCGTGAAAAGGGAAGGATATTGTAGTTACGACATAAGGAACATATCCGATATCATCTGTGAAACGGTTATTCCATAACGGTCAACCAACTCGTGATGGCGTCCGTAAAATTTACGAAGGGATGATTTCAACTTCACCATTTGAAAAGCTCCACCAAGTCTTTTTCATCACTATCCTATTAAAAGAACATTTGTTTAATGTATATATTAGATATTCCATTCAGTCATACAAACAATGGGTGCGACCGGGAAGCAAGACGGAAGTTATGGATTTACATATATAAATTACATGCAAATACACATTTAGGCCTACATTTCTAAATGGATTTTCGTAAAACTGTACATGCAACCTTTTGCACCCTGTCTATTCTTCATAATGCAAAGACAACGTGCTATTGAATATATACAAGTCCGCTTGTAGACGAAACGCGTGTGTGGCGTAATTACAAAATGTATTCCTGGTATATATGACGAGTTTTTTTGCTCCCGAACTAATCCCTCTACAAGAAAGTAAAAAAAGATATCGTTGTATTGCCTATTAGAAAACATTTCGTGGATGTTAGCACGAATGGGCTTCAATAATGTGTAAAACCCATTATGTATAATATTTATCTATATGACAAAACGTTTTGTTACAAAAACTATATGAAAAGTAATCGATATATATAGAAAAGAGTTTCCGATTCTAAGTTTCATGCAATGTTTAAAAATTTACCATATAGCTAAACAAATAATTTTGAAATAATCATATTCCATTCTTATATTTCTTTTCTCATAAATGTTATTCTGAGGAAGTGAAGTGTCGATTATTTTTTTTATGTACGTTAGCACATTGTAAATTGCTATTACCCTGTTTTCATTTTATGTCAATTTATACGATAATAGCTAAATAAATCACGTAGAAATGTAACTAATCTTTCTAATTTATAAACCAAAAAGACCATTCAATCGCTTGAAAACCAAATACGTCTACCTCAAAAGAGTATTATCAAGACTACTTTTTTTAAATATCGTTATGTAAAAAAACAAATGTAAATATTCATCTACCTGTCTGAACAAACAAATAAATATGTGTACACATGCGTTCATATCCACTTTTAGGTGTTAGGTATTTTACTTCCTTAAAAACCTGTAATACAGGAACAATGTGGATAAGTTATAATGTATTGTAACTTTTGTAAATTTTCTAAAGAAATCAAATGGAAGTGCATTAATTGTGATTTAAATTTGAGTGCAGAATACAAAACCAAAATAATACAGTAAAAAAAATGAAAGTTAAAAGGATTTAAACGGCATATTTTTATTGAACATGAGGAAACAGACGCATTTGACCTAAAACCAAGCCAAGGCCATACAAAAACATTTTTACTCAAATACGCATCTTTGTAAGATGAATCCTGTAGCAAACCATTGTTAAGGCAAAGCAGTATTAAATACTGAATCTCAAAATGATGTTATTTTTGCAGTTTTTGCATTTTAATGAAAGACTTTTGATCCCTTTTACAATGTGTCAGATATATACAAATGTTTTTATTAAACCGTTTCATTACAGCTTTATTTGTATTCTTTACAGACAAATATTTACACAAAAAAAATAATAACAGACTTTAGTTGTAGTGACAACTGTGACCGTGACTGTATTTTTTGTATCTTTAGTCTACTAGTATATTTTCTGCCAAGTGATTCGACGGTTAATGTTGTTGAAGATAATTTTGAACTTGATCCAACTTGTAATTACACATTGTTTCAGACCTTCATATTTTGGGCACTTTCTAGCTTGCTATTCGTAGTGAGCCACGGCTCCGTTTTGAAGACCGTACTTTGACTTAAAATGGTTTACTTTTACAAATGGTGACTTTGATGGAGAGTTGTCTCATTGGCACTCATACTACATCTTACACATATCTTAGATGCTTACTCAACAACTAAGGTTTCAACTCCAGGCAAAGTTGGCTTTAGATGGATTTGGCTATTTATTTTAGGTCTTTTGACATATAGCTCTTCAACGGTTTCGGTATTTATACATCTTCGGATTTCAAATGTTTGGCTTTGAGCGTTCCTGATGAAGGTAAATTCAGAAAAGCGCTTCGGACACAAGAAATAATTAAACGTGTTGTTTTCAATTTTTTAAAGAACAAATACAGTACGCAGTTGAAAAACATTGAGGACATAAAGTTTGTTTTTAGATGGATTTGGCTATCTATTTTAGGTCTTTTGACAAATTTTAGCTCCTCAACGGTTTCGGTACTTATACATCTTCAGATTTCGAAATAATGCCATGTATCTGTTTCTAAATTATTTTGTTTGAAATAAACACCATTCCCTGGTTTCATATCATCTTGAATGAAAATGGCATCCTTTACAATTGATTGAATGATATAAGATTGTACAACAATATATAATAGAATCTGGTTTAACAGTATTTCGGCAACCATCTTGCAAGATAAATAATCATTATAAGAAAAGAAAAAAAGGTTTATTCCGCCAACATTTTTGTTTATATATTTTCGTTGAAACGAAAGGTATTGTAACAGTCCGATGAATGGCTATGTTAAGGTTTGAATTTGTTTAACTAGGTCGTACGGACAAACTATCGGTTATCTGTTGCACATTGCCTTTCATTATCTGTAATGATACTAATATATTTGTAATAAGATTTACATATTTGTATTCAGGGGAAAATTTCTGGATGTTGATAGAAAAGCTAGAATGTATTATAAATGGTGAAGGTACTAGAAAACAATTACCACAGATGAGAATATTATATTTTCAAGCAATACTTAAAATAATAATTTATTTATTATCAGAGTTTGGAAGACGGATACAATGAACCTTTGATGTACCTCTTTATTTCTGTGGTTTATTTTCATAATGATTATTCTTATTACAGTATTATAGGTACACTGTACATAATGGCTCAAAATATGTCCATTTGTAATTTTTGTGAACTTTCTAGTGAAATTAAGTGGAAATGTATCGATTGTGATTTGATTTTGTGTGAAAAATGCAAAACAATGAAGCACTCAAAGTTTAAAGGATCCGAGTGGCATACTATCATTGCATTAGACCGGTTGGGGACCAAAGACGCTATTCGTACAATGCAAAAGTTAGATCTTCAACAAATTGTGTGTTCTTGCCATTGTAAAGAAAAATGTTATCTGTATTGCCAAGATTGTAGTCTACCTATTTGTTTGTCTTGTATTCTTGAACAACACAAAGGTCATAGAGCATCAAAGATCGGAGTCGTTTTTGACAACCAATATTCTGAGCTTGAAAAGGCCAGAGATTCAATCGAGTTTGATATTACACTATCTAATGAAATGAGTAGATATTTACATGAACGAAAACAAGGCGACTTAAATAATTATAATACTATAAAAAACAAGATCTTGGAAAGAGAAAAGGAAATGAAAGAGTCTGTAACTGCACAAGCTGCAAATATAATCAAGGAGCTGGATGAAATGCATTTATCAGATGATAAATTAATAGCCAAAGAAGAAGAAAATATACAGAATTATAAAAGTGATTTGAATTTAAAAAAAGCAGTGATAGATAAAGCATTGGATTCCTGTCAGTCAATATCGGTTTTGAATACTGTTTGCACACTGGATTTCAAAATGCCAAAAACCAATTTTAAAGAATTACCAAAACAACAAACAGCAATTCTTACAGAAGTGGAACCTGAAATGAACATAAACCTTAGAGTACTGAAGGTGGAAAGTATGGTAGAACTTACAGAGGTAAATGACACAGGTGAGTCAATTATTTCAAACTTAAAAACACTCGAGAAAGGAGTTTATGTGATGGTGAATTCTGACCATAATACCATCAAGCAATTTGTTTTCCAGGATGGTAGATGTGAATTCGTGAAAAGCATTGAGTTGGCTATATTTGATTTAACAGTAACCATAGAAGGAAGTATACTCGCATCAGATGATGATTCAGAAGTGATATACAATATAACTGACTCTAGAAAGGAAATTTTTAAATCTATTGCATTACCGAGAAAGGCTAGGGGGGTTCATGTATGCAGAAATCAAAATTTGTTTGTAGGGTTTGTGGATTTTAGCAGTCATTGAGTTGGTATAGCAATCATTGATATGAAAAGCGATCGAACTCAGGAATTTGCCATACCAGCAGACAGTATACCCGAGAAAATTACGTCAGACATGAATGGTGACATTTGTGTTATTCAGAGTGAATACACCCCGTGTACTTTGTGGGAAGGAATGATAGTTTCATATGAGATTAACCCTTCGCTTGGGAAGATTAGATGGAAATATGAAGGAAATGAGCAAATTAACACGTTGACGGATTTTGCTCCGTGTGACATTGCAATATCCCGTGCTGGCTTGGTACTATCTGTAGATTTTTCAACCAGTACAATACACGTCCTCTCATCGAATGGATGCTTCCTAACATTTATAGGTGCACGAGAGGGTGTGTACTCTCCCAGGAGTCTGAATGTGGACAACGAAGGACAATTGTTAATTGGGAGTGATGAAACCACTGACCTATCTGCTAAAATTTTTGTTGCAAAATTTATTACCTGACATGGACTGATATAATACAAAGATTTTAATATGTATTTTCAAAAGCTTTTGTCTATTATGAATATATTTTAATGATTTATAAATATATATATATATATATATCTGTATCTTGTATATTTAACAGCTCTTGTAATACTTTTATTTGTCATTTATAAAGGAGTGCTGCAAGTATAGTTTTAATTAAGAACTAATTGTTCAGAGAACTAGTTAACAAATTTCAATTTTAGTTGAAGTAACCTGAATAAAGATATCAAAAAAGGTATGTGTTAATAAAAAAAAAAAGAGTTTAGAAAATAACGGTTAAAAAAGTCTCTAGCTGCACCAGGAGAAAGCTTATGCTATATTTGATAGATATTGAATATATTGAATCTCTCTTTGTTATAATGGAGATGATCAGCTACTTTTAGTAAAGCTTATTCTACACTGATTACAAAAAATGACGTTACTTTATATTTTTACTCAAATCAGAGAAACAATTTGTTACCTCCGATCTTAAAAAGGTACTTGCACTGTCATATGTAAGCTTAGATAACAGATTTGAAACCATGACGGGTAGGCTAGGATTGAGTTTGTGGGTAATAACCCTAAGGGGGGGGGGGGTCAAAACATTGTAGAAAAGGGGTCTCCAAAATTTTCATATTTCAAAATTTTTCAAATCTTCAATTACACAGTATTGAACAATAGATTTTAAAGATCTTTGATCGCATTTTTTTAGTGTAGGAAACCCTATATTATGTCAAAAATTTGATCACAATAAAAATTCAAACAGTTTCAAATTTGAATAGTGTGTCCATACTTGCCCCAACTGTTCGGGGTTCGACCACTGCGGTCGTTTCAGGCTGCGCTCAGCGAGCTGTTTATTGTTCTTGATTTGCGAAATATTTTAATTCATTTTGATTGATTTATTTTTCCACAGCAGTCTACTTTTATTCATTTTTACCATACAATAAATTGTTTAGATACAAATAGTTTAGATTTTGCAGTTGTATTATATTTTATTGCTTTTACGATACCATCCGATCGATTGAAGATCAATACAGTTGCTCGTCGTGTCTTTTCAGTGAAAAAAGAAACAATGACTTTATCTTAAATTTTAAAAAGACACAAATAAAGGCAACACTAGTATACCGCTGTTCAAAATTCATAAATCGATAGAGAAAAAACAAATCGGGGTTACAAACTAAACTGAGGGAAACGTATCAAATATAAGAGAACTACGACACAACAGAGACACAACACCGAAATGTAACACACACAGGAACGAACTATAATGTAACAATGGCCATTTTCCTGACTTGGTACAGGGCATTTAATGAACATAAGCAACACGACGGGTGCCACATATGGAGCAGAATCTGCCTACCTTGACCTTTCCGGAGCATCTTTGGATCAACCGTAGTTTTAATTGGGGTTCGAGTTGCTTAATCTTTAGTTCTCTATGTTATCTCTTGTGTACTATTGTTTGGCGGTGTTTTTTTATTTTTTAGTTGTCAGTTTATTTTCGATATATGAGTATTTTCGCCCCTTTTTTGTACAGGTGTACGTAAAATTTGCAATAAGATGTTTTCAAGTTCACCACTCAGGTCTCTTGGTTTGATATCTTCCTTGTGAACATCAACCCTTTGTCAAGGAAATCATGATATGAGATGCAAGTTCTAGAATATGGTATAAATACGTATACAGGCGCTGTTGAGATGCAAAATAGATTCGGAACTTTCAAAATTTGGTAGCTGAAATCATCTCTATTGTCGGAAAATTTTATTTTTAATTAACCCTCAAGGTCAATTTCGAAGGTGATTTAAAAGGTAGACTTATTCAACTGAGTATACTCTTTTCTGTATCTCAAGTTCAATGGGGAAATGCGTTCTACAAGCTATATATTATTTGGTGAAAAGGTATAACCTATGAAAAGAAAAGTGAAGTTAGATAATTCTGGTCGTCATATGAATAAAGAATAAGTTGGTAAGAAGAGTTGGCACAGTTGGTTCACATATGAGAATGCCGATTGTTTAATGAAAAACACATCCTCAAGCATCTCGATAATGTTAGAAAATTCAAATATTTTAAGAATATTGCAATAGGGAAAAGACTTGCATAGTATTAAATATAACAGATATTTTGAATATTTTTTAAAATACCCACTTCTGATTCTTGCAGAACATGAAAAATGCACATATAGTTTCACAAAAACTTTGAATACCGGCTTTGATATCTGATCGAATTCTATTAATGCTTTAAAAAATAAAGATAAAGGTTTTAGAAATATAGTAGGATCTTGTAAGCATAAACAGTATTTATTTATATCGTGGAATGCTGTGCTATAGAGTAAGAAATAAGGATATGTATATACACTTCAACTAAACCATAGATGCTGACAGTTACAATGTGCCTTCATGATATCACTCCTACATTTACATATAAGAATAAGAAGTTGTGGTATGATTGCCAACGAGATAACTCTCCGAAATTAACCAAATGACATAGACGTTAACAAATGTAAAATCAACCGCCATCTGCCCCATATAAAGCAGCATTAAGAAGAGAAAATGGTATGTCTATAGGTTTAAATTTGACCAAATTCTTGAAATAAAAACACACATTACATCTCAATCTGTCTGATAAACTGTGAAACAAGTATACGAAGTCGAAATAATTCAATTAGTATTTTAATCCGGTTAGTTTTCGATTTGACCTGAAAACAGATTTGTTACACAGTTTAGAGTGATACTTTATTCTTGATGCTGCCAAGGATAAAGAATGCTTAAATGATATCACAACTGTCCAATCAAAGATGGTCAACTAATTCGAATCCCTATGACAAATGCATCATGCATCAATTTAAGTTCATGTATTACATTGTAATTATCATTTGTGGGAAACTGCAGAAAATACTATATGTACATACTAGTATGCTTATTTCATTTTTATAAAGCAATATGGATATTTGTTGCGCTAATAAAAGTGAACAGGACTACGCATGTCATATATTATATGACATGCGTAGTCCTGTTCACTTTTATTAGCGCAACTAATATATTGATTAACTTCTACCGTTTGTTGGAACTTTACAAAGTCTGCGATGTTGATACTACCCCCAGATTCTTCTTCATTCACTTTATTTCTTAATAATATGATTAACAGCATTTATGACACTGCTATTACGGGATTGTTTAACAACATTGACTAACCACGAGGGTCTCTAAATGTTTTTTTTTATTATCATGTCAAATGCGTCCATGTATTTATTTCTAAATTATTTCATCTGATATAAGACACCATTATCAGATTATTCTGAAGGAAAATGGATATGTTTTAACATTTGATTAAACGATATTTTCTCTTACAGTTTAAACTAAACCAGATCTGTTTCTTTTTATAAAGGACTTTCCGTTTTGAATTTCCCTTGTAGTTTATTTTTATTTTACTTGTTTTATAAGTATTGAAACAATCAAAGTAATTATAGCAATATTTTGTTAAAATATATTTTTTGGATGAAACGAAATATATTGATTACAAACCTATAGGTGACTTTTTTCACACCTAACAAACGTGATATCGGCTATCTGTTGCACATTGCTTTCGTTGTCGGTAAAATAACACAAAAATAAAATAATCAATAAGATATGTGTATAAACATAAGTCATAAAGGAATTATATCTGGGTTTTGACACTAGTAGTAGGCCGTTATAAATTATAGTATAACAATCGCCGAAAATTTATATTTTATAATCTATTCTTAAAATATGTATGCCTTGTCAGCATTGTCAAGATAGCTTAAGATGAACCCCTGAACTGCCCCGTAAATTGTGTGGTTTATTATTTCCTTATTATAGTGATACAGGTACAATATGGCTCAGAATATGTCTGTATGTAATGTATGTGAACTTTCTAATGAAATCAAGTGGAAATGTATTAATTGTGATTTGATGTTGTGTACAGAATGCAAAACAATAACACACTCAAAGTTTGAAGGATTTAAGCTGCATACTATTTTTGAATTAAACTGTTTGGGAACTAGGGAGGTTATAAGTGCAATACGAAAGTTAAATCTTCAAAAAATTATGTGTACCTACCATTGTGATGAAAAATGTTGTCTTTATTGTAACGATTGCAGACTGCCTATCTGTTTATCATGTATCATCGGAAAACACAGTGGTCATAAAGCAGCAAGAATTTGTGATGTTTACGACAAGCAGAATTCTGAACTTGAAGAATTCAGAGATTCAGTTGAGATGGAGCTTTCACTTTCTGCTGAACTACATGCCAAAAACAACGCTTTTTAAACAGATGTTCTTCTATAAAGGAGAAAATCCTGGGATTTTTAAATCCTACAAATCTCAGTATACATGAGACTGGTATAGTAATCTTTGATTTGAAGAGCGACCAAGTTCAGGAATTTGCCATCCCAGAAGACAATGATTCCTTTACTATACCCGATAACATAACGACAAATTTGAATGGCGATATTTGTGTTATTCAGAGTAAAGTGGTCACTTGTTGGAAAGGTATAGTAATTTTGTACGAGTTTAGACATCCACTTGCTCAAGTTAAGTGGATATATAAAGGACATAATAAAATCAATTCTTCGTTAGATTTTTCTCCGTGTGATATTGTGACTACCACCGACCTGGTATTAACGTCAGATTTATTAACCAAAACAATACACGTCCTTTCATCGAATGGGGACTTCCTAACATTGATAGGCGAAGAAGAGGGTGTATTTTCTCCACGCAGTCTAAATATAAACAAAGAAGGACAATTACTAATAGGAAGTTTTCAAACAGATGATGACTGTGCTAAGATTTATGTCGCAAAATTTGTAATCTGACTTGTACATTCATCATAAATGCATTAAATAATAAATTTACAGAGTATTTTTGTCCTTTGTTGTTCTATCCGTTTCTGATATTCATTTTAAAGTTCGGAATAAGATCCAACGAAAAAGCAGGACAAAAATTGAGTTAGTCTTACATCAAAAGAGGACGTGACATTCTGTAATGATGTTATAATTAGTAACAACCACTTGAGTGATACTATATCGATAACTTTTTTGTGAGATCTAATACGACTGAAACTATCTGTTCTCCAGCATTAAAGTTTTTCGCCATGTCATTGATGGTAACAATTTAATGGTTCCACAGGACTTTGTTCGAATCACAGTTGTGTTGGTTATTAGTAAGGATCTTATCTTTATCCAAATGTCTCATAATATGGTTTGGAATTTTTTTTACCATCAAACTGCAAACTGGTGTTAAGTATGAATTAAAGAAAAAGACAGACTAAACCAATAGAACATTCAAACTCGTCAGTCGAGACCATGGCCACAAAAAAAAAACTCGAAAAAACGATGAAAAAGACAAACAACACAGAAAGCCTCGGGTGCTGCGAAACGGTCAGCAGACCCTGCTACACATGTGTTACTTTTGGTTTCCATTTTTTCACAATGGCGAACCTTATGATGATTTCCTATCGTATAGGATCTTGCCTTGACTCTTGCCCTACTGATGTCTTTGGAAGACTTAATTAATATGCTTTGTGTTGACTTAAATTAAACAGTAGTACGCCATCCTTCTTCAACACATCATGATTTGAGGAGTCTTTAGTTTTTACTTTCTCTCAAATATGGCAAACAAGTTTTATCCTCGGTTGTAAATACAAAAGAAACTAGTTTTCTTTAGGTGTTGTTAATTTTTAGTTTTTATAGTCCTTGTTGAGTAGTCAGTCTCTCTCAAGAGGGGCAACTCGGGTACTGTCATTAAGCAACCCTTTCATGTAACCCCGCACTAATTGATCAATAGGGTATGACCTGTTTTACATTCAGTTCGTACTTTCTTCCCTAACTTTGGTATCTTTTAAAATATAACCATTTGGATATCGGGATAAGCATACTAACGTGTTGTGAATTAGGAAAATTAGGAAAATTTATCACTACATTTTATACCCATGGTTATAGCATATTCTATTTTGGGGTTTTCCTAACAACTCTGTACTGGGTGTGTGCGACACTGCAATCCTTTGATTTTTGTAATCCGAATCTGCCTAATTCGCCCGTGTTGTTAATTCTGATGGAAATTGTCGTAAGTTTTCTACAAAGGGTTTTGAAATGATATTACACCTCAAAGTTCAACAAAGTTTGTTTCATGGTGCCGATGTTTGACAAAAAACAAATTCACTAACTAATAAGTTTAGTTGTTGAATTCGTCTGCATCTACTTTGACCACAGGTAAGTTGTTCTTTGGTGTTTGATTTAGAAAAACACAATGGTGTGGTTTCCTAACAGTCGGAAACCCGGTTGAAATAGAACAAAAGAATCGAAGCTCTTTGTAAAAGAAGGCGATTAATGTTCACTTTAATGTTTACTATAGTGACAAACTTTTTAAAAGTTAATAGAAACAAACAAAATTACAATTTTCTTCTCAATTACGAAGTGTTTTATTTTAAAAACACCATTTGCATAAGTTTTCAATTTATCTAGTACATAATTAAGCAGAACAATTAGATATCAAGTCGACGACATGGGTATCTCTCAAGTTGGATGTAGAAAATGCATAACCTCCGATTTAAAAAAAAAAAAATACCACGGACAGAAATCATATCAATCTATTAGTTCAGTAATTTTCGTGTCTGCCCTTCCATTATGTGACTCAAGAAAAAATTCCCAAAAATGGGTAACAATTGTATCGAAAAGAGAAAATCGAGTGCACTTTTTTCGGTTAGGGCGTGTTAGAGTTGAATATTTTGTCTTGATTCGTACAAAGCAAGAATATTTCATACCTCGTCTCGCTTCAGATTCTATCAGATTCTATCATTTTTATATATCAAAGCTACAGGTTGACTTTGTAACATAAAAAAATCACAGTACTAAAAGATGAAATATATTGGTCAAGTGAAATACCTATCTAATGAATCACAAAAACATAGTAAGTGTGTTCGAATAGCTATTTTTTACTGAAAGAACTTGACGACAAGTTGGATGATGAAAATGCATATCTTCGAAAAATTAGAATTGTATGTGATAACTAGGGTTTATAGTCTTCAACCACTAAAAAAATCTAGTCTGCCCTTCCACGAAATATTTAATTAGAATTTTTTTAAATGTTTATGAATTTTCGAAAATTCCACCTGACAACCGATCAGACAATAGTTTTAAGTTGAATCAATGCAGACAAGATCATCAACTGATGCTCATTAGCTAGTAGATACATTTGTCTTTTAAAATACAACTGACATATAAGGACCGTAATGGTGCAATGTGGATAAATTTATCGGTTTCCAAGAGCAAAATTGGTAGCGCATCATCCCTACAATGGCTTCCATTTCTACGATTGTGAAAATGAACTGGCGTAATGGGGAGATGATTTTGACGAAGTAGAATCCTGACTGCTAATAATTGATCAGCGTTACATAGACTCATAGGTTCTTTTAAAAGATATTAATCAATTGAATGTGTTCGAAATGGAAACCCAACATGTGTTTTAATATCCTAAGTCGGTTATTGTCTCAAATAAAGTCTCGACTCTGGCTCAGTTGCCTACTATAGTTTTGACAAGTGATTATTCCAATGATTATTTTCTAAGATCACTATATCATTTACTATTATGCTAACAGCATATTCTATATTATCAACAGTGGATCTGTAAACGGTAAGCTGATGTAATTATAAACTAATTTCCTAGGAAGCTTAGTTTAGTTGCTACAAGCTCATTAATTAATCAATATGCTCATTGCATGGTAAGGTTATTTTTACAGCGATTAGTATACCTCCCTTTTACCTTTCACCTGTTATAATAAATACTTCATTGTTGAAATGCTTATGGTAACTTTAAGTTGCTTACACTTTTTTATTTGTTTAATAGTTGTCACATTGACAATCGAACCACTTAAGTTTGCGCGCATTATCTGTACATATTTCTAGAATTTAGTGCTTGTGCATAATAAAACGGACCTATCTTGCTAGAAATCCCACTTCCACCTCATCGTTGGTGAGTAGGGTACCAAGACTAACGGAATGAGTACTTATACTTGTAAATTATTGAACTAATTATAAATGAATAAGTATTATTACCTGTATTCTACCTGAGTTTACCTGTCAAAAAAATGCGCGCAATTGTAATTGAAAGCTGCGCGCAAACGTAATGATTTTTGCGCGCAAATGTAATGGTAATGCGCGCAAACGTAATGCACCGCGTTGTGCACACGTTACAGATAAGATTGACAGGTTGAATGCCAGGGTTTGACACTAACATTAGAGGTGATGTAGTCCACAGGACTACCAAGAAAATATTTTGGGCAGTCCTGGTAGTCCACCTATATCACCGTTGAGGGCCGCATTGCTAGGGGGGTTTGGGGGAAAAATTTTCAAAATAAGATGCAATTTCCTGCCATCTGAGCACCTCAAAAGCACACAAATGTTCATTTGAGTTGTGAAAATATTTGTTTTTCTTTCAGATAAATTAAAGTTGACATTCAGTGAATAAATTTTATTACTCCTGAACTTTTACCGTCAGAAAATTTTGAAAATTGAAATGCAAAATCTGCAATCTGAGACAATTTCTAAGGCCTTGTTAGGTGGAGTTATTTGACCTTTTATTCCAGGATTATTTAGAAAAAAAGGATAAAAATAAGTCAAAGTTTTCATTAATTCTTCAAACAGTTTTATAAGATTTTTCTTGTAGTCATACAATGTCTTCCAAAATTACTAGCGTATTGGCAGCGTACAATTACTAGCGTATTGGCAGCGTACATGATTTTTCAACACGCCCAGCGTACGTCGGAGCTATTCGCTGATGTGTGACGCCGATAGTATTACAGATCATGAAATGTTTTCTCAACAGAAAATTACAACTAAAAGTTATCAGGTTATTGTCAGCAATGAATGGACATTGGCTCTATATTTATCCACGATTAGTTTTTGTTTTTTCCCTTACTAGTGATTCAATTGATAAGTGATTTAAATAAATTCTGACATCATGTAATATAGGGGCACTAAAGTTACTTTTAAATAGCACTTTAGTTGAACTAGTGAAACATAAATTTAATCTTTAACCAAATTATAATTAGATACACAAGGTTTTATTACAAATAAGATATACAACAAATAACTGCAGAAAATTTTATTTTGTTGCAAAACTCATTCACAAATGGAGAGGGTGAAATGAGAGAATTTATGTTTGTTAAAAAAGTAGCAAACAGGATAGTTTATGAAGCAAAATAGAAGTATTGCATCAATAATCATCCTTTTTTCAATTGATTAAGATAATCTATCAAATGTCCTCTGCACAAGTATAACAAAATTGCAGACATTGAAATGGTGTGCATGCTTTTCTAAATATTATTGAATTGCATATTGTTGTTATTAAAATCAAGGTTTTAATTTGGGTATAATCCTCACTTGACATTATCCATGATCCTGGAAAAGGAAGTCAATTAGACAGGTACTTTTTTGGAGAGAGGATAATTAATTACCATTTATTTGAAAATTCAAAAAAGATTTGAAAGAAAAAAGCTAATTAAAAAACTATTTAGATATTTTAGGAGTGAGTAAATCTAAAGTCATAAATAAATATCAAATTCAATACATATATTATATATATATATAGACAACAAATTAAATAAAACACAAGTTATCATCTCATTTCCATTTTTTTGTTAATTCAATTATTAAAAGGGCTGTGTTGTCTAAATAGTTGAACAACTGTATCACCAGCCAGTCAACACTTAGATTGTGATTGGAAACCCGCCTGTGACAGGTGCGCTCCACTCCATTCATAATTGAATAGGATCGTTACTTTTCACATGGATGGTCAGTGGTTCTCTCTGAGCACTCTGGCTTCCTCCACAAAATAAAAACAGACTGCCAAGAAATAGCCCAATAGTGCTAGAATGGGTGTTAAACTACCAACAGTCAATCAATCAATTATTAAGATTAAATCAATGCATTTGTTTTCAGTTAGACAAAAAGGTGACCAAAACTGAATTACAGATGTTGTTCATTTGTTTGTTTATTGTTGTAGTTGTTTTACAAGATGGCAAAAGACAACAAAGTGCAAGAATATATATTTTATTTCAAAAATAAAGTGTACAAATAATAGACCAGAAATAAGTTGTATCAATCGTATGGTAAAAAAAAAGAGTTATAATTCTCATTAAACTATCTACATTTCTAGACAAGACAATAAATCTGGAAAATATAACAGGTTAATTATCTCAATAGATAAGATCATATGTTTTTGGACTTTTCAAAAACTCATTTCTGAATCATGAACTCTATTTTTAAATAATATTTTGAAACAAATTATTACCCTAGCTAGGAAGTAGAATAGCTATTTGTATTCCCTGTTAAAATTAAGGACAATAATTGGTTTAAATAAATATTACAATTACTAATAGTTATTTGCCTATCAACATCCTTGTATCTAAACTTCATTATATTGCTAGAAATGTTTAAAAAGTTCTCAACATTGCTCTGCAGTGCAGTAAACCAGTTGTTTAGCTGTATTATTTCCAACAAGGGAGATAATTTTCAGACATGAGTTAAAAAAAGTACTGCATCTAATAGGGTCTAGATAAAACTAAGAAACCTTCATAAAATAAATCTCTCTCAAAAACAATATTCTTTCAAAATAAAAATAAAAAAGAAGAGATAAAAAGCACAAGAACTAGTAATCAACCTTAACTTATGTTACAAAGGGGAGATCACTTAAGCTCTGCAGATCGTCATAAGAAAAAGAAAATTGTCTCCCTTATGTAACTTGTTATAAAAGAAATAACATGCTATTGTTTTTCACTGAATAACAATGAAAGGATTCTTTTAAAAGGATACTGTTTAAAATATTTGTATAAAACTTTAAGTTAAGCATTCAGCAAAGTCAACATTTTGTGAGTAACTAAAACAAACACTGTGTTTTTATTTTGGTCATAAAAGAATGTTGGAAAAACCCATGATACATTGTATATGATAAATATAATATGAAACATTAATACTTATAATACTTATACATTGCAATATAAAAACAATTTGTATATGAAAACTTTAAAATAAAAATATAACAAGTAAATGCAAGAAATAAACTATAAAATGTTGCAAAGATAAACAAAAATAAATTGAAGACATGATAATTAAAGTAATGTAAATAAATGGCTGAAAAAGTAAAATATATCATTTTGTGTAAACTTATTTCTTTTCAAAGCTAAATAAAAGGAAAAAGGTACACCATAAATCACATTCCAGTGAAGATCTTCAACAATGCATAAACATTTAAAGAAATTTGTTTAAATACCTACAATAAGTTTTTAACCAGTAAATTTATTAAACAAAAATACTTAACTGATTAAAAATTGTGTCTGTATCTTTATCAACATCAGGTTGTTGTTTTTCTTGTTTAAATTGTTTCAGACTTGGTCATGTTAGGGCATTTCATAGCATACTGTAAGGTATGGGTTTCACTCATTGTTAAAGGTAGAGACAAGTTTGACATTCTCATGACAAATTATATCTGTTTTAATTTTCTTAAGAAAAACAAAAATAAACTGCTCTAAAATAGTTGGTTTACAGATAAGTTTAATTTTTGGTTTGGTTTTAATAAGGCTTATTGCATGGATATAGACATTATTTAGGAAATAAAATCCCCAATGAAAAACGCAAAATTGGCTTTAAGGAAGGAACATTTCTTTCTCAAACTTCACAAAAAAACATTCCATCATATCAATTCCAAGGCAAAACCGAAAAAATTTGAACCTCCAACTTTCTTAAAAATGTTGCAACAGTATGTTTTTCATCACAAATACCAGTAATTAAATGTAGAAATAGAATAGCGATAAAAGTATTGCACATTGATATAAATCCTAAGCTACTGAAAATATAATCTTAAATACCATGTTTCCCACTCTGTATATAAGCCTTATAATATCTCTGTTGTCGTTAACAGAAAATGACAACGAGCAATAAGTCCATATTAGTCTCATTTCTATAGGATTATTTTTAATACATTTTAATACAGAATCTCAAGTGATTTATGAACATTATTACATAAAATACATAATTTGATAAAGATATTATATAAATAACTCACAAAGTAATATTATATCACAGCTTAGCACTTTGATGTATTTAAATGGTATAAGAGTATTCAAAAGGAAAATACAGTGGTAGAACTAAATATGCTTTTAAGATGAAATAACACAAAAGGACTAAAGCAAGATCTTTCTTGTCAGTTATAATTTAAACTTAAGAAAATCCGTTTGAACATGCAAATTGAAAAAAAATCCTTCAGCTACATGCAATTGATTTTGTTTCATATTAAAATAGATATAAGAGGATATGGTATGAGTGCCAATGAGACAATTTTATTTTCATCTTAGAAGCATAATTTATTTTAAATAATAAAATAGGATGACTTTATTAGATCAGTCTAACAAAACATGTGGAAATAAGAAAAGAGCTAAAAAAAATAAAATAAAAAAGTTGGGGGAAAAAATAAATTTTTTGTGGAAAAGTATCTTCTGATATGAGTGTCCTTGCAAAAATAATATCACAGATAAAATCATTAGATATATTCCATCTTAATCCTAGTATACTAGAATAGTATCTCTCGCTTGATTTATTCACCAACAATTTCTAATAATATCTTCTTGTAATCGCCACTACACTCTGATTCTATTGATGCCCTCAATGTCTTTCCACTCACTTCTTTATACTTCACTTTAATCTCCGCTAAATCAATCTGGAAACAGAGGAACATTTATGTCATTAGAAGAATAGAAACTCTATTTATCAAAATATGAATATTTACAAAAAAAGTAAACTCAAAACAATTTTTGATTTGATTATTTGAAAACTTCAAATAATGTAACGATTTTTGAAAATGAATGCTCACTTGTATATTTCAGGTCTTTTTAGATTAGACTATTGCATTTCCTGTAAGATGTTTTACACTAGTAATTTTTTTGGTCCTTTAAAATAGCTTGCTCTTCGGTGAAGGTGCAGTGTTGAAGGCTGTACTTTGACCTATGACGGGTGGGGTGTCAATAAATAGCCTTCTTTAACATTTGGGGTCTCAACCCAAGAGTACCAATAATAATACTTTTTTCTGTTTACCCATAATTACAGATTATATACAGAGTATATCTTCTTTACACTTACCTCAGATCTTGATACGACAATCCTGATTAACATACTGTCATTTGTACCAAGTCCACTGAAGGCTCTACTCAGTCTGTCAGCATAAAATCCTACTGGGTCTTCTACAACAGTTACTGAAATACAAAATATATATGTAATTATTAATGTTTTCTATTAATCTTTAATGAATTTTCTAAATCTTAAATTAAAATCAAAATGGATGATGAAAGAAAATGGTTGCATTCAAGCTTAAACATATACCTGTATATATATAACTCGAGAGATGGGACTGTTGATTACATTGTATAATCCACAATTAATTTGCTCTAGAGGTCCTATGTCTACCATTGTGTTAACATCATATCATGTGATGTTCAAGAAAACAGCAAAGTACTGAGAATAAAATCTTTTTAATATCACTGAGGAGAGTTAAATGCTATAAAGTTAAAACAAATGTATGTCTTTCCTGCTATGCTTTGGAAAGATTAAATAGGATAAAAACAAAGATTAAACTAAGTCCTCAGGATTTTTTTTTAGAAATAAAAGCCTACATAGATTCATAGCGCCACTTAATACATAAAACATTACTCTGACAATGGATTAAATTCCACAGGGTGTATTACATTTGTTCCTTTAGAAAAAATATTGACATACATTATGCATGAACTTTCTATGTCTTAAGTATATTTTTCTTGATAAATCTTCAGAGGGCACACTTATATGATCAAAGATGTAAAAATACATAAGCATGCCACAGGATGCAGTATAATAAAACAAGAATGTGTCCATACATGTATTACACGGATGCCCAATCTGCTCTATCATTTTCTATGTTCATTGGACCTTGTAATCTGGGTTAAAAAACTCTAATTTGGCATTAAAATTAGAAAGATTATATCATAGGGAACATGTCGTGTACTAAGTTTCAAATTGATTGGACTTCAACTTTATCAAAAACTATCTTGGCCAAAAACTTTTAACCAAAAACTTTAATCTGAAGCATGACAGACGGACAGACAAACGTACGGATGGATGAACAGAAAAACAGAAGGACAAATGAACGGACACACAAACTAGAAAACATGATTCCCATAAATGAGGCTTAAAAATTCCTGAAAGAATATAGGTCTATATCAAAATTTGTCTGACAGTCTTAATTTTTAATATGTACAATATGAAAATTTATCAGCAGAGAATGTAATAAATCCTAACCAATCCTGAAGAGCAGACTACAGGGAAATAATGTACTTGGAAAGTAATAGACAATTAGATATCACATTTATAAATAATGTGTCTTGTAAATCAAAACATAGTTGCAATTGAAGAAACACTTTAATCTTTTCGAACTTTTATTGCTAAATATTCTTGACATAAATGTTTCCTCAACCACAATTTATCACTGTCTGAAAGTGACATTAATTTGTATTACAGAAATAAAACTATGAGAAAGATTAATAAACGAAAGCTAAAACATGTGAATGGCTTATAAACCCTTCATAAACCTTGACATAATATTATTTGTATAAAATAACAGGTAATATAAAATCTTTATATTCCAATGAACATACAGGAATTAATCCCAATCCCAGAAGGTAATCAAATGCATATTAAAGCATGCAATACAAATCTTTGCTATTTCTGGTATAGTCAATTCAGTCAAACATGAATGGACATGTATATTGCTGTTCTTAAAGCATACCACACTTTATTTGTAATTCAAAGTTTATAAAATCAGGAATTAGGTGTCTGATAGATCTGAGAGCACTTACACCTGACAAGCTACAGCTCAAACATGAAGTCATTCTGTTCAGTAAAAGTTAAAAAAAAAAAGGTGTTCCTTTTGATATACTGAAAACAAGAATGAGTTCATAGTACACTGATGCCTCACTCACACTTTCAATTTCTATGTTCAGTGGACCATGATATTTGAGTCAAAACTCTAATTTGGCATTTAAATTAGAAAGAGCATACTATAAGAAACATGTGTAATAAGTTTCAAGTTGATTGGACTTCAAATTCATCAAAAACTACCTTGAACAAACTTGTTAACCTGAAGCAAGGCAGACAGATCAACAAAGGGATGAACAAAAGGATGCAAAGACCGTAAATATAGTATCCTCTAGGTAGGGAATAAATGTCAAAGTATCCACAAACACTTATACTGAACAACAGCTGCTAACCAAACCTAAAATCATTCTGTGTAGTAGTACAAGAGGGTAAATATGTGATGAACAGTTTTACGCTCCTTCAGAATGCACAAAACTTCAAACGATAAGCAAACACTAAATAGATCATTAACACATCACGATAGTCTTACATAAATAATACTCAGATTGAGTCAATGTTGTGCATGATAAATACCATGTGGGCAATAGCCTCCTACTGCATGGGGCCTATATTTAACGAACTCGAGAAAAGATGAAAAAACCTTGTCCTAAATAAACAGTTTATGTCAGTTCCAAATATGTCTATTAAGAAACTTTTCAATCATTTTTCAAAAGCTTAATTGTCATTATAGTGACCTTCATCAGCTTGCTTCTAATTAAATTGAAACTGATAACAAAATTAAAGAAGATTTTATTCTATATGAGATTTTTTTAGCTTCTTTAAAACTATTTTTAAAAAGATTTATATTAGTTGTGATAGAATTGACATGAATAGATTTATTTGAGTCTCTCTCTCTTTCCAAATATAATGAAAATTGCAGTTTTAATTCTTTATAAGTATTTACACAGATCTTTTTCCTATTCTTTAATTCTTTCATGTAATAACTCTTGATATATTTCTATTCTTTAGATTTTTTACTTTAAAAAAAAATCTTCATCAGGAACGCTCTTAGTCCAATATTGAATGCCAAGGATTTATAAGAACCTAAACAATTAAAAGAACTATATGACCAGAAATAACCTAACAAATTAACCAAATCCTTCTAAGGGAAACATTGCTTGAGGGAGTTAAAACCTTAATAACTTAATTTATAAATTTATAAACTAACAATGTAAGAAAGGATTGGTATAAATCTTGCAGTACCAAAGTTCCGAATACCCAGCTGATGATACTCTTATAGACTGATCATTAATCAATCAGCAGAGGCATTGGACCAGTGATGTAAATATGAATACAACACATTATAGAAATGTTATGCATTCAAAGCGCTTTCATAGATTTGCCTTAAGGAGTGATCAAAGCCAAATATATTTGAAAAATTAGATTCATAAGAACTAAAACAATTGAAGACCAAAAATATGATTATCTTAAAAAAAAAAAAGCTGAATCTGTCTAAGGCCAACTTTAACTTAAAGAGTAAAAACCTAAGTTAGAAAGGTAAGGGGGATTGAATTGATTTGAAAGTTTGGATTTAAACTAAAATATTAACATATCTTGCCAAATACTGACTGTCTTTGACCTTTTAAAATTGCTTTAAAAATGATAGCCTTGGGTCTACTCAATATTGAACTGTTAAGTATCCATACATAACAATATTATACCATATGAATTTTATCAAATATTTCATCACTTAATGTCCTTCAATATTTGCACATAGCTAGTCAATGTAAATATAAGAAACATTAACTTAATCGTAGTGAATAATTCAAATATTCTGCAATGATTAAAATCATGTTTATACATAGAAAAACTGTAAAATATTACATTTGAGCAATATGGATTCCTTATATTTATATGACATATATATCATAAAACCCATCTCAATAGTATCCCTATTCCATTACAGTTGGTTGGTTTGATTTGAATTCTATTAAATTGTTACTTTAAAATCAAAACTACCAAGATAAAATAGCTTGGTTTAGGAAATTTCTATACATTAAACCAATATGACGATTTTGCTTTTAAAACAAATCAGGTCCTTTGACAGAAATAAAACTAATGGAATAGTTGCAGTCATCTGCCATGAAAATTAAAAAAAAAATATTACAAAATATCTTCCTGTATCAGACATGCATGTCTATTTCATCTAATCGTAACAAATGTGAAATTTAAAAAAAAAAATTCTTATAAAGACTTAGAACGGTTACAAATCAAGCTTGTATTGGGCTCATTCATGTGTTGCTAACATC
Source organism: Mytilus galloprovincialis (assembly GCA_037788925.1). Lineage (NCBI taxonomy): Eukaryota > Metazoa > Mollusca > Bivalvia > Mytilida > Mytilidae > Mytilus > Mytilus galloprovincialis. Next base: position 41,793,181 of record CM075334.1, on the reverse strand, counting down.
ATTTGGTTTCTTGTGGAAAGTTGTCTCATTGTCAATAATACCACATCGTTGGGCGCACTACGTGTGTATGCATTTGGGGATTAAAATGTTTTACCTTTGCGCGCAGCTTTCGATTACAGTTGCGAGAATTCATTTGACAGGTAAACTCAGGTAAAAATATAATTGAAAATCAAATCAAATTGTAATTGACTATATATATTTTTTTTAATTTTCAGAACATCTTCTTTTTTATATGACTATCAATTTTGATAAAGGACTATGAAAATTCAGTTTGAGATATCATATCCAGCGTCAAATGATAGCTTATTGTACACTGATTCCCAAAATATATTGTTTCTATACATTAATATAATCAGAACAAATACAATAGTCAATAGGTCTTTCCACAGAAAAGTGGAGAGACCTAATAATCAGAACAAATACAATAGGTCTTTCTACAGAAAAGTGGAGAGACCTAATAATCAGAACAAATACAATAGCCAATAGGTCTTTCCACAGAAAAGTGGAGAGACCTAATAATCAGAACAAATACAATAGGTCTTTCTACAGAAAAGTATTATTACCTGTATTTTACCCAAGTTTACCTCTCAAAAAATGCACGCAATTGTAATCAAAGCTGCACGCAAGCGTAATGGTTTTAGCGCGCAAATGTAATGGTAATGCATGCAAATGTAATGCACCGACATCGTTGTCTCATCTTTATTAGAAAAACAAACTATGAATGATCGTTGCGTGACAATTATGTCACTGATCTTACATCTATATTTTAAACTAGTGTAATCTAGACTTACTATAAACCAAATTATTTTTGTGGATTTTTTTCTTTCATGTTGAGATCTTTCCGACTGACCTTTTGGACATTTACTTTTATGTAGTCTAACATTTAACAGTATTGATGTGTTTATAAAAAAGAAGATCCAATCAGACATATTTGATGAATTTTATATTCAATAAAATGTAACACTGATGTAAATAATCCCTTGTTAAAATTAGTTGGTTTACGTACAGTATTGCATGAGTTTAAGTACACTTGCACTTTACTTTTTCTTCTGTAGATTGTATGAAGCTCAAGATTGCAAACTATTATTTGTTGGTTATTTTTTGTTTATTTGTATGAGTAACCTGTCTTAAAAGGAAACATGTTTCAACTAGATACTCGCATCAGAACCTAAAAGTTTATATTTTGTAACCTGCATAAGCAAAAACACCTGTCTAATTAGTCTTGAAGGGTTCAGTTCAGACAGGTTTTAGTATATATGAAATTACAGCCCTATATCATGATAAATATACATCCATTCTAGATATAAAAAATAAGTCAAATTTCTTTGCAAATTCCGTATTTCACCATCTAACTACCATATATGAATGTTAAGATCACGAAAAGCTATATTTTAAACAAAATTGGTAGATTTTATAACAGCATTTTGAAGTTATTTTATCCAAATCTTACCTCCACTTTTGAGTATTTATAAAACATAAATTGTACATACCAAGTCCTATGTAAGCATCTTCTGCATCCCCAGACATAGAATTAGCTATTCCTTGGTATATATCATGTCCCATTAACTGGAAATAAAGATTAAATATAAAAAATAAATATTTTGAAAGTTATATCATAAAAGATCACCTTTTCTGACTATTAGATTTTCCTTAATACATAGCAGCTATGAAGCACCTCATTAATTTACCAAACACTAATTTTCAAAGGGGTCTTCAAAGACTGTGTTTTTTTAATTATGCTGTTTTATGATCTCTGAAATAGAAGCAGGCCTGAAACATCAGTCTTTTCACTTTTATAAAAATGATCAAGCATACTAGAAAGTATGATATAAGTTTGAATATAACAATTATGCTATAATGATCTTATAATGACTTTTTTAAATGAATTGGTGTATTCTGTTACTATGATTGTGAATGGTTCAAGAATCTGAAAATACTTTGTTCTACTTTTTGTCTTTAAGAACTTTGTGTATCCTCTCGTTTGTCTGATGAATACACACCTTCAAAAAAAGTAAAGGCTGAAACTTCATTGGCTGATGAAGTATAAAATTATCATTACCGAAAAATAAAAGAAGTGTTGTCAGATCTTTATAAGAAAAGCTTGGACACAATATCTGCATTTCAATAAGATCGTGCAGCAAGATTATACCTTTCTGCAATAATAGATCCCATAATTAATTGTTAATTTTAATTCTTTCAAAAAAATATAGCATTAGCGGCATCAATTTCTTAGGCTTCAATTTACCAGAAGCCAATTTGCACTTGCAATCTTAAAAAACAGGTATTGTAATTTATAATTGGCAATCACATTGCTTTTATCATACTAGTAAATTATATGAATTGAATTTCCTGGCAGATATTTATTTTTATAGTTGAGCAAGTTCTTTTTCTGAATGACAACTATTTCAATTACAGCAAATAGTCTCGAGAAAAAATGTCAAAAGGTGAGCTATTGTTAGAGGGTCTCATTGGGGGGATTGTGATTCCGGATCCAACTTACTGTTTTGTCAGATTCCCGTATCCCACTTACTGTTTTGTCAGATTCCTGTATCCCACTTACTGTTTTGTCAGATTCCTGTATCCCACTTACATAATGTAAGTAAGCAAATCTTACTTTTTTGTAAATTCCCATATCCCGCTAGACTTCATTTCCCGTTTTCACAGCACAATAATTTGACTTTCACGGTTGACGCTTACAAAAATCGACAATCCCGAGTCACGCTTAACCCCAATGAGACCAACATGTTGAAATGTAATCTACACAAAACAGTGAACAAAAGGAAACACATGTTTACTGAAGAATGACAGATTGAATTAAAAGCATCAATGGAATGTCCTTGCCCCTGATAATCTAACTAATATCACGGAAGAAATGCAAAGTTGTTTTGACTAATTAAATGAAGACAAAAACAAAAACAGCTTCAGCCATTCAATCAGGGGCGGATTTAGGCGGGGGCGTGGCGGGCGTGCGCCCCCCCATAAATTTGCAAAGCATGGGTTGTCTTCAACTTATTTGAGTATCAGAAGAGACCATTCAATCTTTTTCAACATTCAAAGTATATAAAACAGTCAGTTTAACAGAATCAACGTAATTACTAATCAACTGACCTACGATTTATTTAAGTTCTATAAATATTATATACTTCCAAAGGAAGGTGTCGAACGCGGAGCTGTGTTTGATGAAAAAATAAATAGATATTTAGCAGTTTAAGTACAAACAATTGTGACATTGTATTTGCGGTTTTTGTAATCAATTTCTTTGATAATCGAAGTTCTAAAACATCCCTAGCCCTTACTCCCTTTCACAATTCCATTATGGCACGGTCAAGAAAACAGTCCAGACGAGATGCTTTCTTAATGTCCTTAATGAAAGATAGAAATACTGTTTCAAGTGAAAGGTTAGTTTATAATTTGAATCTCTGTGTCTTTACATGTATATATTTCTTACTTGCAACCTGAAAATTTTACCGAATTATGTACCGTATTACATCCATGGAAACCCCAGAAAATAAACACAACTTCGCAAATGCATCTCATTCTGATTTTAGTGGTTTGTGGCGAACACATGTATATAAATTCTGGCACGACCACCGAAAATCAAAACAAGTAAAAACAAATATTATGGAAAGGACAATTAAAAATCACGGGGGAAAGTAGAAATTTTCGTTTGCAAAATCTACTACTACTATTGGTCAGGTGAGCTGTTTTGATCTGTCTCGTCTCACTTTGCTTCCGTCGGTCCGCCCGTCTATCTGTCAACTCTCCACATACATCGTCTTAACCAAGTTTGCTGGGGCTGGTGTTATGGAGTGTTAAAGTCATTCTTAAGTGAACCGGTTTCATTTCACATTATTGAAAACATGTAAAATAATTTAATTGGCTTTAATAGACACATTGACGATCTGCAAACAAGGGTTATTTATTTTTGTTATGTTTCTGTATTTCTTTTTGTCACAACTACCAGCACCATATCTTTCAAGGATTGGTTGAGATATGTATTACCTGATATTGCTCTATAGATCATTTTACAACAAGTGCTGGTGCATGTCTTGATTGTAGATTGGTTTGCATAGGAACAAAGAATCAAAATAAAATGATCTTCAGCATCTGTTTTTTGGGCTGCAGCTTTATAAACAAATATATATGCAATATGAATCTCTTAGTGCATAAGTTAGGGGTGTTAGGAGATTGTTGTAGATTTTTCTAATTTGTAGGAGACCTTGTCATAACTCGAAGGTTCTTCGCGGAACAGAAATATATTGTTTCACCTCTCTCCGTCAATCTGTCAGTCAGTCACTAGTGATTGTAGATTGTTGTCAGAGTGGATTAAGGTGGTTTCTTCTTGAAACTTTAATTTCTCGCTTATTTTATCTCACAATAGTCCAAAATACCTATATTCCACCCCTTTAGAAGAATATTTCAATAATGTTACCTCAAAAAATTTTCGACTCGCTCCGCTCGGCGAATATAAAACCTTGCGACCTCCCTAATTTAAAATCCTGAATCCGCCCCTGTCAATTACAATTAATTTCACATTAGAAGCTAAGTAAAGTACTGATTTTTATGTGGGCTTCCAAGATCAATATTCTTGACAATTGTATAACCAACATTTGACATAAACATTACAGTGATTTATACAATAATGAAACTATATAACCAATTAAAGACATGTCACCTCTAAAGGGTTTCATTAAAGCCTCTGAATTCCTGCAATTCTTTGGGATAATTTGTTGAATAATGGAATAGTTTGAGCACTTAACTGTTATCAATATTCAGTACAGATTTCCATAATAAGATTTAAGTACTTCATTTTAGGCTGTCAGAATTTAAATTTTCAATATAGTATAACATTTGTTTATTAAGGCATTTAATAGGAAGACGCTTGATTCTGACTCAACTGTTAAAAGCAAAATGTTATAATAAACTTATGGTAAACTGAAAAAGAGTGTCTATATTTTGTAAACCATAAAAAAATGCATATTTAGACACCACTGTCAAAAGTCATCATCTTAAAACAATTATTGTACTTGTTACAGACACAAAATTTTGTTGGGCCCAAGCCGCAGAACAAAATAGAAAATTCATAATGGGTTAAAATTGGCACTAATTTTTTAATGTTTTTCTAAATTAAAAATTTTACATAGAAATACTTGTGATAATACTATGAAGACACGAATATATAAAAGTTATGAAGCTATGACCCTCTCAAATAAACATTATTTGTATTTTAATGTAAATTTTGGTAAATTTTTCCAATAATTTAAATTGTTTTTGGCATAATTTACCTTGGCCCCATCCACGATCCAAAAAGTTGTTTTATTAAAGAATTCTATATCAAAATTATAATCTTTTGATTAAAAAACATTGTGGATCATAGGTGGCAAACAAGGTTTTCCTAAAGCTTTTAGGTCTGAAATTGCACAAAATCATCATCTTTGACAAAATGTCCAAAATGGGCTTTTATTAGAGAATATTATGTACTTTAATGAAAAGAAAAGGTCAATAAGTGATTCAAATCTGATCATAAGCAGATAAAACAATTTTAAATGACTTAAATAATATTTTTATGCATGCCTAACAAAAATGCTGCAAACCTATCCTTTTTCAGAAAACAAGTTATTTTTTATAAAAACTAGTTCAATTGCTATTTACTTCTATTTTTGTGAGAAACAAGTGTCAAGAACCATTTTTTCCCATTATTTATATGAAACAATTTCTAATTTAAGTAAAAGAAACCTTACAATATCCTTTAGTAAATTACCTTATAAAAGTTTTAAATTGTTTTTCATAAGATTATGCATTACAGAGGAAACCATATATGCATTAACCAATTTCTCTCAAGTGGTAAATTATATTTTAATTTACATAGAAGTGTTATCATTTATCAGCAAAAATGTTCAGGTGTTGGTAATTAAACGTGAAAAAGACAAGATAGGACTACAATTCATATAACCATACAAAAGCAGTGACTGATACGTTATCAATTTGATGACAGTAAAATAGAAGCAATTAAGATTTCATTCCACCCATAACTATAAAACATCTTCTGAAAGTGTCACTGCATTTTGGAAAAATTGTGATAATGACACTATACCTGTTTTATCAAAACTAATTGCTCTTATTAGAACAAGAAAAAAGATAAAATAGTTTGTTATTACATTGTACTTTGGATTAATTATTTTTCGTTGGATACCAATTTTCGTTGTGGTAAATCACAAATTTAAATGTTCCACAAATTACAAATTTTCCATAGAATCAATCCATGAAAATTGGTACCCACAAAAATAAATAAATCCACAGTACTTAAGGAGGTAGACCTAGGTTAAGGAAAATAACTCTTAAAATCATCAGTACGTTTATGTCAGCCATTTTCATAAATATGTTTTTAAGCTTCTAGGTTACATAGATTATTTTCAATCTGTTTCAGGTAAATGCTTAAAATACATTGATGAACTTGACTTTAACAAACACATAACGGATTTAAAGAGTTATCTCCCTGAACCAAGGTCTTCCACCTTAATATGTGTAAATATTAAGATATATTCGTCTCTAATCTTCGAGGCTGATGCCACTCAGATATGAGAATACTACATCTTACATTTAATGAAGATATATCTTAAATTTTGTCAGCTGTAAAATCAAATATCTCAGATTAAAGACACTCTTAGAAATAATTGTAAAAGTCAAATGAATCAAGTTGATAACACTGATTCCTGTACCTTAATTTTTTTAAAGATAGATCTTGATAAATTTTATATCAAACAAACTTATTGCAACCAACATAAAACAATACATGCATAGTTTATGTTGTTGGAGTATCTAAGGGTTCCCCTGTGAAAAATTTTCTCTAAAACCGCTTAGAAAAAATCAAATATAGAAATTTTTTAATACAAAGCCTGACCTTTTAAAATCAAAATGAACTTATATATGTTTCTGGCATGATAAAAGGTTATTAATATAATATTTCAAGTTCTTTGCACATGAGACACAAAACAATTTGTCTTAATCAGCAAAAAATAAATGTCACTCCTTTATAAAATAACACCTACAGTATAGTAAAAAAAACCAACTTTCTATGTTAACCTGTTTTGGCCTTTTTCAAGGTATTGTTAACTGTTATCTGAGATAAAATTAAACTGTTTACTGTTTTCAACCCACTGTGTTAACTGTTTCCAGCATTTTTGATTTTTTTGTTAACTGTTTTTGCCAAAATCGAGTCAGCTATTAAAGACTATAGTCTATTAAAGGCCTTACATATCTTACAATAATTATTTTTTTCTCAACACTACTACTGAATATAATTTTAAACAAAGAATGACAAATGTTTTCACGAAGTGAAACTCTCCAACAGAGACCATAGGACTTGGAAGTTTACAACTATAGGTTTTGTATGGCCTTCAACAATGTGCAAAACCCGTTCCACATAGTCAGCTATTACAGACTCTTATATTGACGGCCTCACATATCTTACAATGAATAAATTTCTCAACACTTTCTCTGTGTACAATTTTAAACAAATAATGACAAAATGTTTTTCACAGTTGCAGAAAATTTATTGACTGTATGTTAACTATTTGACAGCATCCCTGGAAATGTTATTTCAATTCTTGACAAAAAAACACATGATGTCATAACTAAGATTATTTTACTGGTAAAATCACAAAACCAATTATTTTCATGTCACTTTTTTTCGTGACAAAACTATCTCCCGTATCTAGTATCTTGTAATATGGATCTATTGTTTGTAATAATTGTACAATTTAAAGCAGCCAGCCGACAAGACAAGCTTTATTATATAGCAGATCTGATATTAGATATCATGATGAGAGATATATTATTCTGTCAATTAGAATATTTTAAACAGACTATGATCAATATTGTGTGTGGTATATCAGACATTTTATAATTTCATAAACTGATGTAAACTTTATAAAAAATGTATGACATTAAATCTCATACATCAAGTATATTCTACACAGAAAAATTGGAGACGGAAGAATTGTGTAGTTTATAGAAAGGAAAAATTACAGACAACATGAATCGTTCAAATATTCTGTGTGGATGAGAACTGATAATCTTGAGAAAGAGTTCTAACAAAGTGTTAAGTATTTAAAAAACATATACACTACTGCTTTCTTCCTCAACAACATTCATTCAGGGATCAATCGTGGTTTCTGGGCAACAATGAATTCCACGAAAAATTGGTATCCAACAAATAATATATGAATCAGCTTTTAATTACAATTTAACAAAACCTTTATTTGATTTATATACTAAACTGAGTAAACAGTTCACTTAATAAAAAAACGTGTGTGCTAAGTTTTTTCTGTTTATGAAAGTGGACAGTATATAAAAACATAAAGCTACATTAAACAAAAGTTTGACCCTATATAGGTTAAAGAGATACAGACACAGATGAAATAATATAATGCCCCTCTTATATTGTAGACTGGCTATATAAACTTTGCTAATTTCTAATATATATATATATATATTCTCTACAAAGGGGGTCTCATTGGGGGGTTCTGATCCCTTATCTCACTGCTTACTGTTTTGTCAGATTCCTGTATCCCGCTTACACTATTTACTTAAGCAATTATCATTTTTTTGTAATTTCCTGTGTCCCGCTATACTACATTTTCCGTTTTCACGACACAATTATTTGACTTTCACGTGTCACGCTTACAAAAAATTGGCAATCTCACATCAGGCTTAGACCCCAATGAGACCCACTACAAAGTGATATTGAATATTTCAATTTATGAGAGATTTGATGCCTTCGATTATCGTCTATAATGCAGAATGTAGTTAACAAATTACATTTTGTATCAGAAAACCATGTTAAATTTGTCATTTTCAAGCCTTTTAAAGCTTACTATGCATTATAGGTTTTGCTCACTGTTGAAGGCCATATATACTGTGACCTAAAGATGATAAATTCTTCAGGTAGATCATAAGTAAAAGTTTTTTGAGACAGAATTTTCTTATAATTTGCCAAAATGAAGATTTTATTATGCTTTTTCAAAAATATAATAAAAAGTATGGGTCACCGTGCTATTTTTCAAGCTATGAGTTGTTGGAAATTGCCTAAATTTGGTTAGTTTGTTCATGAAAAAACACATAACTCTTTAAATGGCTTATTTGAAAAAAAATGATTTTAAAAACCAAAAAATTTGATATTTCTTAAAATATTTTGAATAATACAATAACTTAACAAGTTTTCTTTATATAAATTAACAGTCTAACCATAAAATTGCAAATCTGTTTCCAAATTTGCTGATTTGGGCAAATAACTAGGCCAATTTTGTACTGTGATTGTACAATCCAAGATGGCGGTATACCATGAATCTACCTTAAAGCTTACTATGCATTATAGGTTTTGCTCACTGTTGAAGGTCATATATACTGTGTCCTAAAGATGATAAATTCTATATCATTTGGTCTCTCAGGTGTAGAGTTGTCTCATTGGCAATCATACCACATCTTCTTATTTGCATAACTATGGAAATAAATAACCAAAACATAGACTGTTTAGAATGGACTATAAGAATATCAGATAAAGTACCTTTTTATATTCCTCAAAAGTAGCTTTCAGTTGTGCCTTGTTTCTTTTAGTCATAATTTCTATGAACTCTTTGCTGTTCAAATCTATTTTCTTCTCTTTTCCATTCTGTTCAAAGAAACACAGAAACACAATTATATCTTATCAATCACTTTTCAATTAAAAAAAATAAATAGATATTTAAGGAATGACTGTAATATTTTTTCTGTCTATGAAGAAATAACATAAAAAATGTGGTGGACACTGAATAATTCGTGTAGCGGGTTATTTTAAGGTGTGCACCAAACTTTTTATGTTATTTTGAATAGACAGAAAAAATATTACAGTCAGTTTTTATAATTTAATTCTAAAAACCGGAGCAAATCATGAAAAAACATTGATGACGTCACAGTCACATGACAAAATTATGTCTATGAGCTGATAAACATAACAACTTCAGCCAATCAGAAGATGTGTTACATCCAAAATTAAATTATTCACAAATAACTATTACTATGATCATGACTATAGATGCTAAATCTTACAAATAAAACCTCACTTCAATCTAGTACAGCCAAGTAATGGATGCTGAAAACAAAACTGGTCAGTCATCTAAGATTTTTATGCAAAGTCGTTCAAACAATAATTTTATATTGAAATTAATATGATTCTGGAGAAACAGTTTCCAGTATAGGTAACTTCATTTAATAGCAGTTCAAAAGGTTTTTTTGTGAAGCATCTTGTGATATGACAAATGCAATTTTTGGCATGAAACTATAAATATTCAAAATAGAAAAGAAAAATTTGGCAAAAGATATTATTTCAGACTGAGATGGCCATTATGGCCCTTTAAATGATGTCCCAAAGATAAATTTCTGTCTTGAAAATTTAGTACTTTTTCAATTCTTGTCTTTAGAATTATTATCCATACGTGTAATTGGAACAAATTTCAAAGATGTGGTTTATTCAGAACTTTGGTAAATCCATGACATACATTCAATTAGCATATTTTTTTTACTTTGAATGTAAAAATTGAAGAGTCTAGTACATTCTTTAATTTTGGTATAAAAAATTTTAGTCTGATTTAACCTGAGTAAAACTTTATTCCAGAAGTCTTTCCAAGTCATTTTAGTTAGTAAGTAACACAAATTATTTGAGACATGGTTTCCTATGAGAAGTACAAACAGTTTTAGAAATAAAAGTATAGAAAAACAAGTAGCATGGACAGCATAAGTATGTTGGCCATAATGGCAAAAAACTATACTATCTATCGTATGTACAATGTGAAGCTATAAAAACATGGGGTCATACAGATTTTGTAATGCATATAAACACCAACTATACAGACAAGTGATGGTTGAAACTTGATGTGACGGAACAACACAAAAGGACCCTTTTCCAAAATTCTTCATCCAAAGCTCATAACTTTTGTCAGGAATCAGTTGAGTGGAACCAAATGTAAACTTAATTTGTAACTCATCAAAGCAGACTCACAGTTCAATATGTGAAGGCATTTAGAAAGTTATGGTATGACTGACATGGGGAGAAATATATGGCCAGAACATTAAGTGGCAGGACCATAAAAAAGTTTAATTTGCTGTAATGGATCAAGCTTAGGTTTTTTAATAAACATCTATAAAAGAATTAATACATATAAAGGTTCAAAAGTATGTGAAGGGAGATAATACAGATGACAACTAATAACAATTAACATCACAATCAAGTATTAAAACATATAAAGGAGTACACAAGTTTTAAGGTTCACTGAAACTTTTTACCATCATGAAAATCTGAAACAACAAATTTCGAAACATGAGAACTTTTTCACAGAAACAATCAAAAGTTGAATCAATAATAAAAAAAAAAAACGGGTCTCATATATCAGAAAAGTTTTACACAACTCATGTTACCTACCTCAACCTCAACCTCTTCATCCTATCATGGCAGCATGATTAAAATGTTTAAAAAAATAATCAACAAGAAATATTTATAAAGAAAATTTGCTAAATATGGAATAACTTTTGTAAATGATATTTTCAAGACAAATTAAACTCTTTAATTGAGGAACGAACACAGTACAAATTTTATTTTAGATAGATGAACAGATCTGATTTTTATACAATAAGTAGTTAACCTTTGCAATAACTGTGTGAGTTTTCATAAATGTCTCGTCTTAAATGATATTTTATGTTAACAAAATCCTAAAAGATGGCATTAACTATCATCCAAATCTCAACATAAAGATTTTTTTCTATCAAATAAACAAATATCAAAAGGTTAATTTGAAATTTATTGCAGAAATAAAAAAAAACTGTGTTATAATCCATTTAAATATTTGCTGATTCAGATACAAGAATTCGAATTCAATTAAACCAAAATGTCAAGATGTTATTTGAAAGAAAAAAAGACAAAATATAATTGCATAAAGAAATTTAACTAGGAACTGATGAACTAATTTTTGTAAAATGTTATATTCAAGAGAATTAAAACTATTTGATAGAGAGAGACACAATGAAATAAAGTTCTTAATAGATGTAGAGAAATTTGATTTCTAAGCTGAAAGTAGTGTTTAATCATTGCTTTTACATTATTTGAAAAATGTCTTGTCTAATGTTATTTTATATGCACAGATAAAAATAAGATGACATTACTTTTATAGTATAGATTTTTTTTCGATAAGCTAATATTAAACCATTAATTTGAATTTGTTGAAACATATCAAACTGCAAAACTGATTAATTTTATTTTTTTGCTGGTACAGTTAGTAGAATGGAAAAATATCAAAATGTCAAGATGTCGAGATTTCATTAAGATACAGTGTAACCTTTCTAATCCGACACCTGAGTATTCCAACATCCTGCTTATCCAACAAATTTTCATGGTCCCAAAATATGCCTTTCCTTCCAGAAAAAACTCAGTTTTCTAACACCCTGCTTAATCAGTCATTTTTTCTTGGTCCCACATTGTGTCAGATAACACAGGTTTCACTGTATAATATTTTTGTTTTTTGCAACGGTGTTGTCAGTTTTTTCTAGACTTATAAATTTTGATAATCTACTTTTGATATCTTCTACCTCTGTTTTAACCACACAATTGGCTTTCTGTTTCTAAAGACTTACGCCACTAAGTTTTTTAGCATCTTCCTGTGCCTGTTTCTGATTAACAGCGGTTCCCTGTTCTCTCTCTCCCTTCAGTAGCTCTAACAGGAGAGCAGTGAACCCTCCACTGGTATCACCTATCACATCCTTCTCCAAGTCTTTCTTATAGGCTTCAAATAAATATATATTGGTTATTAATGTAACAGTTTATCAAACACAACAATACTTTATCCTCTAAAAACCAATACATGTAACAATCAAAGGTACAGAGAAAGGTACATGCAAAGAAGATTTACAAATAATAATCTGAAACACAAAAGTAAACTGTAGTATACATAGAAATATGTCAACCTTAAGCACAGAAGGACCAAATGCATTTCCCTATACATATATATCCTCAATGTTTTAATCTAATATGCTATTGGATGAGTATAAATGTATTTAATAAAGGGCTGCGCTTAGGCGCATGATACGCCCGTTGCTCTTTTAACTTGTCTTTTATGCTTTAAATGAATTTATATGATCAACTAGAAATAGTGTGAGCCCTGTCAAATACAAATAATAAATAAAAATGCACAAAAAAATTGGCACTATTAAGGCTACCTCAAATTTAACTAAGTTTGTTTTCTTAATTTTTCATCCATACATAAAATTTTGTGAAAGTGTTAGTTATAGTCCCAAAATTGGAAAAATCCCCCCTTTTTAAGCATAAAAATTCATAACACGGAAATGTAAAATCTGAAATTTATAAAAATTGAAAGGGAGCTTACATTAATAGATATAAACAATTCACCAAAGTTTCATGGACATTGGTGAAAGCCTTTTTGGGTTATTGTCCTCAGTGTTAAAAATCACCCTTTTTTTATGAATAAAGCCCCATAAATCCAAAACTTAAAATCTGAAATTTATAAAAATTGAAAGGGAGCTTACATCAATAGATATAAACAATTCACCAAAGTAACATGGACATTGGTGAAAGCCTTATTGAGTAATTGTCCGAAGTGTTAAAAATCCCCCTTTATTTATGTATAAAGCCCCATAAATCCAAAACTTAAAATCTGAAATTAAAAAAAAAACGAAAGGGAGCTTACATCAATAGATATAAACAATTCACCAAAGTTTCATGGACATTGGTGAAAGCCTTTTTGAGTTATTGTCCGAAGTGTTGAAAATCCCCCCTTTTTTATGAATAAAGCCCCATAAATCCAAAACTTAAAATCTGAAATTAAAAAAAAAACGAAAGGGAGCTTACGTCAATAGATATAAACAATTCACCAAAGTTTCATGGACATTGGTGAAAGCCTTTTTGAGTTATTGTCCGAAGTGTTGAAAATTCCCCCTTTTTTTATGAATAAATCCTATAAATCAAAAACTTAAAATCTGAAATTAAAAAAAAACGAAAGGGAGCTTACGTCAATAGATATAAACAATTCACTTAAGTTTCATGGAAATTGATGAAGGTGTTTTTGAGTTATTGTCCGAAGTGTGGACGACGGACGGACAGACGGACGGACAGACGGACGGACGGACGGACGGACAACGGTATACCATAATACGTCCCGTCCCGGGCGTATAAAAATGATTGAAGCTCATTGGAATGTACGTTTTGAGTTTAAATCCCCATTTATCAGAAATATTGACAGGTTTACTTGACTAACATTAAAATATGACAGCACTTGGACATATTCATGTGCCTATCCCAAGTCAAATACCTAGATAGGTACTATCTTTTGTTATCTTAAGGTTTTTTTTATCATTTTTAGTGAGTTTTCAGTGAATGGAAGATCTTTCTTAATATTTGTCAAATCTTCACTAGACTAGTCGAGGGTTATGATCCAACTCACTTCTCTTCACATACTATCTGACTTGCTTACATGAAGAGGAGTAGGTCGAATTGTAACTCTTGGCTATTAAAGATGTGTCTAGACTAGCAGCAATCTAGAGCTTGAACAATTGTAAAGACACTTGTCTTTTTTGAAAACTGCATCTTGATCTATTTCTAATTAATTTCAACTAAATTAGCCATAGATTTCCCAGTTGCAGTCAAATCTTCCTCCTTTATCTGACTTCATCCCATAAGACTTATTTTTTTTAATCAATTTCGATGTTAAATGTGTATTTAAAAAATCAAATAGAAATTAAAATCTCAAGTCAATCTATTGTAATCTTTCCTATTATACAAGCTGCATCTGAAAACAAGCTGATGACCTATATATTTTTTTGGCTCTTTTGGATTCTTAATATTTAATCCTCTATCAATATATACTAGTGTTATGAAAAGCTTGTTATTTTGAAACTGAGTAGCGAACATCCTTAAGCACAGAAGGACCAAATGCATTTCCCTATACATATCCTTAATGTTTTAATCTAATATGCTATTGAATGAGTATAAATGTATTTAGAAATTATTGAAGCTCATTGGAATGTACGTTTTAAATCTATCAGAAATATTAACAGGTTTACTTGACTAACATTGAAATATGACAGCACTGAGACATATTCATGTGCCTATCCCAAGTCAAATACCTAGATAGGTACTATATATCTTTTGTTATATCTTAATGTTTTTTTTTATCATTTTTAGTGAGTTTTGAGTGAATGGAAGATCTTTCTTAATATTTGTTAAATCTTCACTTAAGACTAGTCAAGGGTTATGATCCAACTCACTTCTCTTCACAAACTATCTGACTTGCTAGCATGCAGAGGAGTAGGTCGAATTGTAACCCTTGGCTATTAAAGTTGTGTCTAGACTAGCAGCAATCTAGAACTTAAACAATTGTAAAGACACTTGTCTTTGTTAAAAACTGCATCTTGATCTATTTCTAATTAATTTCAACTAAATTAGCCATAGATTTCCCAGTTGCAGTCAAATCTTCCTCCTTTATCTGACTTCATCCCATAAGACTTATATTTTAATCAATTTCGATGTTAAATGTATATTTAAAAAATCAAATAGAAATTAAAATCTCAAAGCAATTTATTTTAATCTTTTCTATTATACAAGCTGCATCTGAAAATAGAAATCTTATTTTTAGATTGTCTGAGATTTGTGGTCTCCAGGCTATCTTTTGGTTGAAAGATTTTTCATTTTTTACAATTTGATTCATTCTATGGTCTGAACAATTCCAGTCTCTACAACATCCCAAACAAGATTATTCAACACAGCTTAATCTTGAATTTTTATACATTAAAAAAAAAAATCATTTTAACACTGATGATAATACAAAAACACAAAATTTCAATAAGATGGCATAACTGGAAAACTTCTGAGTTCAGTATTTTTGTGATTTTACTTTTTTTTCACACACATTTCAGTGAAATTTTCAGTCTCAGCTGTATCGAAGACTGTAAATTTGAGATTTCCCCAATTTTGGTATGTGTAGTGTTTTACATCTAAACTAATAAAATAATATGATTCGCAATGAGACAACAATACACCAGAGATCAAATGACACAGATATAAGCAATTATAGGTCACTGTTATGTCTAAATATACAAATAACATTTTGATCCCTTACTAGAAATATAAGTTAAAATGTACGCTGACTTTAATTTACCTTTTTTATATTGTTCTTTAATTGCTTGCTTTTCCTGAAAAACAAAGGGAGGCCAAATTATTATGGTATTGTTTTTTTTTTATATTGATTGATGTTTCAAAATGTTTTCATGTGACAAGAATCAAATGAAACAGAAAAAAGAAATTTTAAAATATACAATACGCTAAATATTTATTTTCCATGAAGTTGAACCATGAGGTAATTTTTCCATTGTATTAGTCTATTAGAGGAAATGTTATCAATTCCAAAATTATTGTTCAGTAATTTTTAGAAATGCAAACTATAGAATTAAAAAAAAAAATGTTTAATTCACAGACATGTTTGTTTCAAAACGTTTATTATTCACATTAACAAGCAATGAATTCAATGAAGATTAAAGGACAATTCTTTAGGATTTTTTAACAGGAACTGAACCATTTTCATCTAAGCAGGAATCAGAAGAAAAAAATCAGAGACCAGCACATTGCCAAGACAGATAATAGAATAATCTCACTTTCTTTCTTTATGACACTTGCATACACAAAATATCACCCAACATTACCTCCATAGTAAATATAATGTTCATGGCCTCAAGTTAGTATTAGTCATCACAACCCTTACCTTAGCATTCCTTGTACAGATAATACCAATCAATGTTGATTCAGTTGTTCCCATACCATCCATAGCATCATGTAAACAGTAGGCATCATATTCTACAGGTGTCATCATTAAGGCTAATATTATCTCTTCAAAGTCTCCCGTCAACTCAGATTGCAGCTCCTTAGCCAAATCCTACAAATTAAAAACTCAAAATCAAAGGAAGAACTTCATGGTAATTAAAAATCTTGAGTTATTTGTTCTTATGATTTAGAACTAACTCTTGATGTTATTGGATGGTTCATTGTCAATCATCCCATTGAAATACATTCTTTAATTAAATTTGAAAACATTCTTTTTCTTTAACTCATGATATACTGTAATTAGATATAGGAAGATGTGGTATGAGTGCCAATGAGACAATAACTTTCATCCAAGTCACAATTTATAAAAGTAAACCGTTATAGATCAAAGTACAAATCTTCAACACAGAACCTTGGCTCACACCGAACAGCAAGCTATAAAGGGCCCAAAAAATTACTAGTATAAAACCATTCAAACGGGAAAACCAACGGTAAAATCTATATAAAAAAACAAGAAACGAGAAACACTTATGAACCACATCAACAAACGACAACTACTGAACATCAGATTCCTGACTTAGGACAGGTGCAAACAGTTTGTTAACTACTTAAAATCTTAAACTAATTTCAGTAAATGCAGAGTTTTTAAATGACAAAAAAAAACAATTTTGATTACAATTTCCATCTATCTTCTATAATGATTTCAATTTACCTTTTTATATTTCTCTTTATATTTTTTCTTCAGCGTCTGCCGCTGACTATTACTTCTATGTGGTATAATCTCAATGATGGCATCTTCATCAGTTCCAAGTCCCTTCATAGCATCATATAGTGCTAAAACATCTTCATCAGGGTCAGAATTAGAAGATGCTTGTACAGTACCATTTTTATTTTTTTGTTCTTCTTCTTTCTGTTTTTTCTCTTTCTCTGCATTCTTTTCTTTATCCTTTTTCTGTTGTTTAGCATCTGCAGTAACTCTTGGTGTAGGTTTAGATAATGGATTATCTTTCTTTTGTTCCCCTTCCTGTCCTTTCTGTGAATGGTTTTCTGTAGGCCTCTTTGCTGCTGGTTTCTTAGATGGTGGAGGAGCAGCAGTTGTTGAACCTTTCTTCTGACCCTTAAAATATCAAGCATTTAAATGATCTCCCTTTGTATCTCTATTCAATTACAAAATAATGAAAAGAGGAAATGATAATTATACACCAGGAAGAACCATTTTCTGAATCAAGCTTACTTTTTGTTCAGATTATTTTCAAACAGCTAAAAGTTTAGATTTCAGCAACAAAAAAGTAAATAATCATTTTTTTGTGTTAATGACTTGCTTGTCTTATTGTCATAAATCCAAAATATCTCCATTCAATCAAATCTTTTCTTTTTTTTCTCAAAAATAAAGTCTTCAAAGTAAAGACTAACAGTCATGAATTTAAAATAATGAAAACATATGATAATATCTATTTCATTTAAGTAGCTGTAACAATAGATTTGGTTTTAACATGTGAAGTTATTGAAAAAGTTAAAATAGGCTTTTACTCCTATCATAATGATTGAGCTTTTAATATAATTAAAAAGCTATTTTTATTACTGACAGTAACAAAAATTTAAAAAATCAATGCTTCAATGCAACAAAATGAACATCACAACAATTGATACTAACAATTTTCCCTGACAGTTATTATTAACTAGAGGCTCTCAAGAGCCTGTATCGCTCACCTGATTCTACTTGGGTTTTTGAAATCATGTAAAAAAATATAAAATTTTCCTAAAAGTAACAACACTTGGCCAGCACCTCATAAGGAAAGGAACATTCATGCTATGTTTGATTTCATTCAATTCAGTGGTTCTTTAGAAGAAGACTTGTATGCATTTCCCATAGGGTCTTATGTTAAACTAAGTCCCCCCACTGGCGGCCATCTTGGATGTTGCAATGACAACAAAGTAACACACTTGGTCAGCACCTCATAAGGAACATTCATGCTATGTTTTGTTTTATTCCATTCAGTGGTTCTCTAAAAGAAGTCATTTGTATACATCTCCCTTAGGGTCCTATGTTAAACTAAGTCCCCCTGCTGGTGGCCATCTTGGATGTTGGATGGGCTACAAAATAACAACACTTGGTCCGCACCACATAAGGAACATTCATGCCATGTTTGGTTTTATTCCATTCAATGGTTCTCTAAAAGAAGTCATTTGTATGCATTTCCCATAGGGTCCTATGTTAAACTAAGTCCCCCGCTGGCAGCCATCTTGGATGATGGATCGGCTACAAAGTAACAACACTTGGTCAGCACCTCATAGGGAACATTCATGCCATATTTGGTTTTATTCCATTCAGTGGTTCTCTAAAAGAAGTCATTTGTATGCATTTCCCATAGGGTCCTATGTTATACTAAGTCCCCGGCTGGCGGCCATCTTGGATGATGGATCGGCTACAAAGTAACAACACTTGGTCAGCACCTCATAAGGAACATTCATGCCATGTTTGGTTTTATTCCATTCAGTGGTTCACTAGAAGAGGTTCAAAATGTAAAAAGTTAACGATGACGATGGACGACGGATGCCAAGTGATGCTTCGGGTCAGGTGAGCTAAAAACAAAATTTACAGGAACTCAATTGATTTAATCTCATTTTTCAAGTACAAGTTCATTGCCCAAGATTTACAATAATAAATGCATGCATTGCATACTGTTTATTCATTCATTTTCATTGGTATCACGTTTTGTTGTTTAAGGAAAACTGTATCTTCTTTGATTTTTGATTTAGTGGTCTGCATACAAGCCTATAGATTTTAGTTCTTCACTGAATATTTGAATTCATTTTCCTTCTCCAACAAAATCTATAAAAATTTGTATCCCATGAATAGTAATGAATCCACATTACCTAATTTAATCACAAAAAAATACTAGTCCATTGTTTCTGTTTATTTAAATTTTTTTTTTGTATATTTAAACCAAAATTGCTCAGAATTATGTTTTTTATTCCAAGGATAGGTCCCTTGATTTAATCTATTTAAACTTTAACCTTTGTAATACTGATCTCGAGCACTTCTTTTTTAAAAGCTTTGGATAAAATTTACAGCTGAACTGACTGGTGTTTGCAAGAAACTTATAAGAAAAATGACACATAATTGTTGTAATGAGGTCACCTTAGATATGACCCTCATTATAACAAGTGACCTTGAACTTGAGTTTCAGAATATATAAACTAGTAATGTTTTTGAAGGGGTTTATTTCCAGAGGCAGATTTCGAGGGTTAATTAGGGAGCCTGACCCACACCCCCCATTTGTGGGAAAAAATGGTTGATTATATAAGGAATCACTGGAGCATGACTGGAGCCTTTAAGGCAGTCTGTGGCCCCCACTTATGAAAATTTCTGGATCTGCCACTGATTTCTGCTTATTTTACAATTATGTCAGATGGGTGAATATTGAAAAAATGTTGTTGGATGTGTAAATTTCAACTCCTACAAGAAATATTTATAAATTGAAATAACGAAAATTTGATTACTTGTAAAATATCAATGTTTACCTTAGTACACCAGGAGAGTTCAAGATGAAATTGAAATATACTTTAATATACCTTGAAAATCTTAGATGATTATTTTAGTAAAAAGCTGTAATCATACACACAGTAACTTAAGCTTATATATGTTAATTCAAAATGTTAGGAAAACATCATTAGAAATATATATTTTGGCCAAAACCTCATCATAACTGAATACATAATATGACCTTTTTGCAAGAACTTGAACAGAATTACAGATTCTTAATCCACACTTGGATTTTAGTACCAACAAGTATGTAGAAAACATTGATACATTTACAAATATTTCCAAAGTTTAATTATTGCTTAAATTCCCTTTTAAATTTAGTAGCTTTAATTGACATAAGATCACAAGAAATAATTTCTCACTTTTGTCCATTGTTAAAAATCTTTATAATTCTTCATTTCAAAAATTCTGAAGTTGTTTCCACTTTGATAGTGATACATGTATACACTTTGTTTGATATAATTCCCAAAATATATAAACAGTTTTAGATCAACTCACCAACACAGCCCATTGGAAAAAGTTGATTTTAACTATTTATTCAAGTTATGTTGAATACACCATATCATAGCACCAAATTATATAACAGTTTAATCAAGTCAGGAATTTTATTAAAATAAAGTGATATCTGATAATATCAACACCAATCCATATTTTGTTAGTTAAAATCACATTATAAATGAGTATAATCAGAATTTTCATTAGTATAAAATCACACCACAAAATATATAACACCATTATAACACTGACTTACTTTTTGTTCATCAATCTAAAATTGTCAATCAATAAGTTTAAATTGAACAAAATACTACTTCCACCATTATTATTTTATTTTTTGTATATTTACCTGAGGCTTTGTGTACACAATTAAAATTGAAGACTAAATCAAGAAATATAATTTATAAGTAACAATAATTTCATACATTGATAACATTGAAAGAATATAAACACATTGTGTTGCAGCTATATAATTTTTAATTATTTATATCACTTATCAAATGTATGAATCTTTCTTTTTGTGAATACTGATTTTCATGGATTGTGGAAGATATTGAATTTTTGTGATTTCACAGTTTTGCAAAAGTCTGAAAAGTCTGCATACAAGTCTTTAGATTTCATAAATTTCCCAAAGACTACAAGTGTCTTTAGGTTTTGAAGGGTAAAGATGGCTTTCATTTAACTCAGGTTTTAGGTTTAATAAATATCAAGATTTACCTTTCCTCCTTTTGATTTTCCTGCCAATTCCACCATGATTTTTTCTGTTGGATGACCTTTGCACTTGTGTTTCACATCATCTGGTAATTCAGCATCATATTTCTTTTTGTATTCTTTTCTAATGGCAGCCATGTCACCCTGAAACATATTAGTGGTTAAAATTAATTTTGCAACTTAATTAATTTCTATAAATATCATATCTTAATTGAAAATGAAGCAGTTATGTTTTTATTTTCTCAAGGGTATTATTTTTTTTTTCAGTCATTTTTTTTCTTATTTCAAGATTCACCTTAGGAACAATCAGATTGAAATACAGATTTGTATTCCAGCTTTGCTTACAAGAATCAATCAACACCTTGCTTTATTTTATGTTCTGGTATTTATCATATCAGCCAATGCAATTTCAACTTCCAATTTTATAAGGTATATATCAAACTGACAAAACCAGAGGATCCCAAAAGGTCTTTAGTACAGAAAGTAGAATGGAGAATTTTTAAATCCATGTTAACAAATTTTGGACAGAGGATCCGTATTCAATCAAATCGCCTTCATGTTCTATTTAAACCCTTAGTCATCTGAATGGTCATATTGTATTGCGCTCACCAAATGTTAAAGGTATGTTCATAGGTTAAGTCAAAACTGAAGGTTTTAAATTCAGTACTGAAAAGATCACTGCATTTAAGAGAAAGTGCAGACTCTTTATCACACAGAAAATGCATTACAAACATCATTCCTTTAAGGGTATAAATCATATTGTTAATTTTACTACAGTTACATAAATCAACCTTTTTATTAAACAATGTAGGGTTAACCTCTGTTGGATCATTTGGAAGATGGACAAGATGTTTATGGATTATCTCCCTTACCTCATTCTTGTTGACTAATATATCAATAAAGACAGGGTTGGTTGGTCCCATGTTTTTAAACAGCTGATCAGCATAATGTGTCTCAGAACCTCTCACTTGTTGTACTGTAAAATATAATAAACTACATCAGTTTTTGAAGTATATTTTGAAATTAGTCACCATGGTAATCTAATGAGTTAAAAAATATAATTTTACATCTTGACAAAATATCTTTCATTTTATAATTTGGATTAGAAATATTCCCTTTCATGATTTGCAGTGAGCATATGTACCCATTTTTGCTATATAAAGAAAATAAAAACATTGAAAAGTATGATGAGAAGTATAAATTGGTTACATGTTCAATTGTGATAATTATAATGAAGAAACATATATTTAACTTTTATCAAATTAAATTCTCTTTACTAAAAAAATAAAGGATTTTTTTATTTGAAAGAAAATAATTTGCAGACATTTGATGCATTCACATGTCTTGATTAGAATTCCTTTGTTTCATATATATATATATATATATATGTATATATAACAGGTTTATGAACTGTTAACACTATAAATATAACATACAAAGTGTGACAACTGCATCTGCATAATTCTTAGAACATTCCTTTTTGATATCATCAGTGGCATCTCTCCCTCCTGTTTCTACTGTATATAAGTTAAGTACTACTCTCAGATGAGCTAAGCTCTTAGTACTGAGTAACTTTAGAAACTTCCCTGATGAACTAGACCATCTTCCCTCTCCTGTCTATAAATTGAATTAAAAAATAGTTGTTTGTCAACGTTTATTTGTTCCACCTA
Organism: Mytilus galloprovincialis; assembly: GCA_037788925.1. Taxonomy (NCBI): domain Eukaryota; kingdom Metazoa; phylum Mollusca; class Bivalvia; order Mytilida; family Mytilidae; genus Mytilus; species Mytilus galloprovincialis. The sequence goes on along the minus strand of CM075334.1, from coordinate 41,769,903 downwards.
ACAGAAGTTCCACTGGAAACTTTGTTATAAACAATGTCATAATACCTGTACCTGATGGAATAAATATTCTATACTATTTATTCCGTTAGGAACATCTACTGTAATATTTATTCCTGTGGAAATAATATTCCAGAATATTTTTTCCATTTGGAACTTATGTTATGAAGGAACTTCTATTCCGTGACATGTTAACTACCGTGGATTCATGTATTTTCGTAGGTAGTAATTTTCATGGATTAAGGAAAACTTGCATGTCCATGGATATTTAATTTCATGGTTTTGGTGAAGGCTGTGTAATATCTTATAGGAAATATGTCATTTATTGAATTTCGTTAATTTCATGATTCACTTGTACCCACTTTATCTATGAAAATTGGTATCCAACAAATATTGATAATCATTAGATTTCATAAATTCATAAAAGATTCAATGTAAGCATTGTTTGATCTTGTATCTTTTTCTAACAAAGTTTATCTTGTATTTAGAATTCAAAAAGCTAAGTACACAGATTCTATATCAAACATCTTGGATGATGGATGAATACAAAACTATATAAAACATTTACTCTGTCAACAAATGATCTAGCTGCCATCTTGGATGACCAACCAAGTACCAAATATAAGTCTGAAGAGTTAAACAAGTCAAACATTTAGAAACTACTTCATACATTGTAAAAAGAGAGCAGCAAAAATCTCCTAGCAAGTGAATTGAAAAATAAATTAAATCATATATGAAATTTTAGGTACCTCATTTAACTGTTCTGCATCTTTTCCTGCCGTTTTTTCATCAACCTTTCCTGAATCTTCTTTTAATCCCTAAATGTAAAAAAAAGGTTGTAACTAAGGTAAAAAACAATATTTTTATCAAATCATTTCCTTATCGTTTGGAAGAAATTAAATAAAAAATACATGCATCTCCTATTGAAATTCATTGAGATGTACACTATGTAATACAGGATTGTACTGTCCAGAAATAACTTTTTCAAACAACTGCTGTGTGGGAACCAGTGTGTAGTGGTTAATTCATCGGACTACTAACACCAAGGTTTCTGTTTAGATCCCTGTTTCGGAGGGAAAATTTTATGGACTGATTTTTCTGCTTTCTCTTGACAACATTTCCGAGTATGGTCTTGAGAAAAGATGATAGTCCATGGGAAGGGGACGATAAATGGCTGAAAAAGAGCAGGCTAATGCCGCTACAAGGCAACACTCAGACCTGCAAAGAGGAAAGGGATTGATATAAGATGCAATAACTTGTTTCCCTATCCACTATAAAAATATGTTTAAACTAATACAGTAGTATACTTATTGTAAGTCATTCTATGACAAATAACTGGAGTTGTAGGGTATATTGTTTTTGCAAGGATGATCTGAATTTTCAATGAATGATGAGAAATTAATACAGTCAAAATCTATTAAACGCATGCTGTAAAACCAGTTTTACCTTTTGTAAAATTAGCAGTAATGCTTGTTCAGGATCGTCAGTTTTGTCCTTTATATCGCTCTCTAAGCTTACAGCATACTCTGTAAAATAAAAGGTAAAATATATTTGAACACAACAAAAGTATATTTTCAAACCATAAATTGTAGTCTTCTTCTTTCCTATTTTATCTTTAAATTCTATTTTTATTGTGTATATAAGATGCTGACCCATTGCAGTTTAAACTTGCATTTCTGTAATATTCAGATTTTGTTTTTTGATCTATTACAACACCTATCTTTTTTTTATAGTCAGTTATAGCATGACTCAGACTGATGACTGAAAATGTGTTGCTTTTATGACACCACCCACCATGAGGAGTTCTGCTAATTATCTGCATACTGTGGATTCATTATTTTTCATTGGATACCAATTTTCTTTGGATTCCTGGTTACCAGTAAACCATGAATAAAAATGTTCAACGAACAACAAGTTTTATATATGCCAATATGCTGACTTTGGCAAAACCACGAAATGAAATAACCATGAAAATCCAACTTTTCCTCAATCCACGAAAAATTGGTACCCACAAATATAAATGAATCCACAGTAATGTGTTTTGGTAAGAAAGACATGTCAACTTGTACGTTATGTGGTCTTTTGTGGAGAGTTGTCTCTTAGCAATCATAACACATCTTAATATTTTTATATGTTATTATGTAAACTTGTACCTTAAAATTCCACCTCAGCTTGTCGGTCTAAGACAAGCAAGGTTCATATTCAAATTTCATCAATGTACTCACTCCCTTATGTGCATGTAGTATTTGCCACTGGATGTTAAACACCTATTTATGATTAGCATTATCAAAATTCAGACTATTTTAAAAATAAGATGACATATTGTATAGATACTTGTACTGCCCTCTTAATGCCTTTAGATTATTTTTGTCATTGTGTTTCTATCTCATTGATGTACATTGTTAGTCTTGTATTATTTTTAATTTTAGTTTCTTGTGTACAATTTGGACTTTAGTATGGCGTTCATTATCACTGGACTAGTATATATTTGTTAAGGGGCCAGCTGAAGGACGCCTCCGGGTGAAGGAATTTCTCACTGCATTGAGAACCTGTTGGTGACCTTTTGCTGTTGTCTTTTCTATGGTCGGGTTATTGCCTTTTTGACACATTCCCCATTTCCATTCTCAATTTTATTGTATATCCCCAATCTTCTTTCATTCATACTTCAAACGTACCTTTTTTATAACTTTCTTTAAGATCAGCCATTGCACTTTTGTTAGATGAACATAAAATCTCTACTGTCTGTGAATAATCACCTTCCTGTAATATTAATAATGAAAACATCATTTATTCCAGTGAAATTCAGGTGAGCTATGAATTTCAAATTCTCTGTTTTGAATTCCATCAGGCAAAGCTAATTTAAATAGATTTGGTCATTCCATAAGGCACCTTTTGATCATACAGATTTGTACATGTTTATGTAGGTATATATTCTTATTCAAATATAGAAACTGCAATACATATTTTTTTTTAAAGTTTTGAACCTTTCTTCTTCATATGTCATTATTAGGAACAGAAAAACACATACATTTATTACTAAAAAAAGTATTTTGAAATAAATTGTATAAATTACAACATGGATTACGAGAATTAAAATTATATTTGTCCTTTTCTAGACAATAAGTTAATATTTATAGTTTTCAATACAATAAATCCATTCCTTGTATTTTATATGTAGAGAAATTGGTGTCAACATTGTGTTTAAGATTGGGTTCAATTTCTTGAGATGAGACAAAACAAAAGGACAAAGAAAGATAACTCTAACAGCACTGTTTATGAAACATTCATACTTTATTCAAAGCATATTGATTCTCTCTTAAAGAAATTTACCTCTAATGCATCATGTAATTTTTTGGCCCCAGAACTTGTGCTATCAGTCAAGAGAGCATCAATCAAAAGATGCCATTCAGGTCCAAGTCCTTCTTTTAATTCAGGGACTAGTTCCTACAAAAACAAACAAAGATAATCATCATACATAAATCAGTGCCAAGTATGACTAAATACGGTTCTGACAAGTACTTCCATTTATTCTAGAAACTAATTCTGTGAAATTTCTGTATCCTTGTACAAAAATTAAAACAGTTTAATTTGGTCTGAGATTTATTTCAATGAAGTAGTAAGTCTATTGAAAACTCTGGTATGCATTTTGATTATGGATTATGGACAATATCAGAGTAAAAAGCATCCATTAATATCTTTATAAACCCATTAGTCATATCTGCATTTGAATCTATTGCAACAAATGGCAGAAAAGAAGATTATATCATTCAGTTTTCAGAGTAAATTCAAATCAATGATCCTATTTCAGGTGGCAGTGTGTGCAGTATGGAAAAGTAAGAGCATTCCATTTAAATTTTGTAATCTGTCTGCATATAATTGTCATAAATGTCTCCCAATCTGCTATGACTTTAAAAAGACAAAGAGTTGCAAATGTGTTTGTGCTAAGCATACACTTATTCATAATCCAAAATATCTAAACACAAGAATTGCTCACAGATTACAATTCATCACTACCAAGCTGCTGAATTTATGCATTCAACATAGTGGCAAACATTAAGTATTGGTAGGTGTTTGATAGATCTGAATAATCTTATCACTTTACAAATCATCGCTGTCAAACTGATGATGATTGAGGGAGCTGGCTTCTCAGTTTCAAAGTAATTAACTATTCAAAACACTAGCATATATTGATAGGGGATTAATAAAGGAATCAAAAGAGCAAAAAAAATATATAGGTCACCGTGCTTGTTTTCCAAATATTAGCCATTGAAATTTTGGCGGGAAAATGTTTTCTCTTGACTTTTCATAGCTTAATCATAGACAAGTTTAAGTCTTCAAAAACTATTAAAAAGTAATTAAAATTTTAGAAGACTTTAACAGACAGCTTATCATTATACATTTAAAAGAATTATAAAAAGAAAAATGGGGGTCACCGGGCAAATTTTGTTAAGGCATTCAAATGGATAAAACCAGAGGATTCCGAAAATCTGACCAAAATTTTAAAACATGACAAGTGAGCTTCCTTAAGCAGTCATTTAGTTCAGTAGTAAAGTATAACTGAAACATTAGTAGGAGGGACAAGGGGAATGCAATATTAGTCACACAACAAAAATGGGGGTATAATAAGTAAAAGAGAGAAAACTGACATAAAGCGGTCTGTAAACCAAATAGCTCAAATGGGTTTAGTAACCTATTGTTTATCACTTTGCTATAACTGGGCACTTAATAACTTTACAAGATAACTGAACCAACAATTATTCTAATGTGACATTCTTACCAGATCATACATTTCCTTGAATCTTTCTTTTGTCTGCTGTCTTTGTTTTGGTGTTTTCTTTACCAATGTTTTAATGATAATATCAGGTGGAGCAGCTGAAAATTATAGCATGGACTTCTTTTCACTTATAGCATGGATATGTATTATCACTTAAATTTGTTTTTAAATAATCTTCAGTCTCATTGGTTAACAGATTTGTGGTCTGATTTCAAGTTTGAAACTCTGAAGCATGTATGAAATTCTGGTGAAATAAAATTCTGGTATTTTTTTCTGAGATGTTCTAACTGAAATCTCAAATGAAGAAATATAAAATGCATACTTTATATTTCTCACTTGTGATTTGTTTTAAGCACCATTATGATTGATTGCTTAAACAGTTCAATGAAACAAGCTGTGTCCATTTCTTTAGCTGAAATAATGATGCAAATAACTCCTAAATTTTTACACGTGGTATATCTATTTTCAGTTCTCCTCACTAAGCAGTTTGTAATAACTTCAAAAAGGGGAATAATCCAGGATGAATTGAATTTTCATACACCTGTTTGGTAATATCTGTACCATTTACTGTTCATCTATTTATCAAGTTGTGTTTCACAAATGTACATTCTTTTTTGTTTTTGGAATATTTCACTGATACAACATTGTAACCATAGAAACAGATTTATTTCTCTAAAAAAGGGAGACAATTAACTTTTATCCTTCCTTCATTCTATAAAAAATGCCTTTTTTACAAGGGAAATAACTTACCTAATTGTTTAGCAACTTTAAACAACTGTTTGCAGTCATTATCTGTTGGATTTGTAGGTGAGACTTCATCGTCATCCTGTATAATGACATTCACAATTTATATACATGCAATGGCATTATAAACAGTATGTTTTGTTTTCTATATAACTTTCAAAATATGATATCAATTATTAGTTGTGCTGTTAATAAACAAATTCCATTGTTTACAAATAACATAAATCAGGTAGCCTGAATTCAGTTTAGGCTTTTATTCATTTCATAATATGAGCTACATTTGTTATAAGTCAACCTTATGCAGATGAATACAAATTCATCTGTTAACCTTACATATTTCTGGTTGAAAAAAATCTATGCAAAGTCTGAAACTGTTCAAAATATGAATTAACATAAGAACCCTACAAAACGGACATAAATTTGTCCTTTATTTTGTATTTTAATGTTCCATAATCAATAAAAGTCTTATACATGTACATGTATACATGCACTTGCATACAGTGGATTTCTATCCGATGCATCTTATTTATAGAATTAGCGGTGTTTATTTTTCACAATTTATCAAAATCATCATAAAAAAGAGGACTGATATTTCTATAAAAGAAAACTTCTATTAAAGTTAGCATTCAAATACCCTGATTTATGGTTTCAATTTTAACATAATATAAATATTTTCTTTCATCTCCATGAAATTTTTAAAAAGTTCAATGTTTTATTTCACTATTTGTTTTGCAAATACAATGTATGTGTTTTCCCATTACATCCAAATCTAACAAGTTATTTATGAGTTAATATAACATGCTATTATTGTCAATCTTTACAATTTACAGATGGTTTATATGTATGATTTGTAACATTTATCACTTTTAATTGGTACATGTATGAGTGAAGGTCTTTGTAGCCATTCTGCTCAGAATCCTATTATATATTCCCTAAGCAACGATTAACAAGTAGTAGTACACTTACAAGCTGAAATGTGAAGTCATTATTAGGTTAGGTAAACTACCCTCCTTTAAGAGTAGACTAGTCCAACAGATAACCAATCTATATGTCTGTAGGACTAGGCTACTTCGAAAAGAGGGTAGTATACCTTACCTTATATATAATGACTTCACGATTTAGCTAGTAAGCAAGCTAACCAAAGATATATTTACCTACACACTCAATGCAATCGGCTATAAAAGCTTAGAGTGTAGTTAAAGCAATATTTAGATTAATTCAAATTTCAAGAGATCTTTGTTTTAAATACAATATTGAACAATTTTTTTTCATCGAAATGAGATATACCAATTTAAAGAAAAGTAAAGAAAATATAAGCGTTTCACACATGCTAACTAAGATATAACTAAAGTGAAGATATTCAGTGGTTTAATAGTCAGCTAAAGTAATAATTAATTCTGATATGCTGGTACTTATGCTCAATTGTATCTACACCATTCAAAATCAAAATCAACTTATGATATAAGTCCACAGCCAAAAAAAAACAGTGTTAAGGATGTACTAAGGTGAGGTTTTTGAATTTGTGTCAAATGTTCGGACTCCTTGGCGTTTTTCCATACACTACAATGTAAAATAGTTTGCCCCATAACACCCATTTATTTTTTCATATAAGACTTAATAGCTCATGAAAGGTCATTTGCTAAAATTTTAGAAGATTCTTGATTTTCTTTCTTTTGTTTTGAAACCCAAATAATACCAATGCAAATATAAGGTAAAAGTCTGAGTCAGCCTTTTTCCGCCATATTTTAAATCTCAAATATCTCAAAAAGGAGGTCCATGACCTATCAATATTTTTAGCTTATTTTTATCCTTTACGAATGTTCTACCGGCTTATAGTATCAATTCAAAATTCTTGATTTATTAATTTTCACCCAACCTCACCTAAGAACATCCTTAAATGTACTTTGTAATCCGTTTTATTTGATGTGGTAATGTTTCAACTTGAAACTTTTGGCTAAACCTCTGTCAGACACAATCAATTATAAGTCTCGTGTCTTTGATGATTTTTTTTCAATATAATATATGTCAATAATGAAGTCAATATTATCATTTGCTTTGGAACGACTGTGACACAATTGAGTGTATAAAGAATCTTTTATTTATCATTCTGAAACAAAATATATCAAGTTCTTAGACTAGTTGTTAAACTGTAAATATAGTAGAAACATAAACTTTTTAATGCAAAGGATTTAAATAAAACATGTTTAAAACATATCAAAAATACATAATGTATGTAATTTTTTTCCCTGAAATTTAAAACTGCAATACAAGTATTGAAAAAGAATTGAAATAAATATTTTTTTAATTTAATGGTATATAATTTTTTTACAAGTTTACAATTTAATTCTATTGACATGTCGGTAAATTATTCATTCATAGTATATACAATCGGCCATGCATATTTAACTTATTTTTTTGTAAATGAAAGATATCGTCAGTAACTTGAATAGATCAGATTATCATTGTAGCGGTGTACATGACTTCAAACAAACTTTCTAGTTCTGACAACTTTAATTCTGATTCCAATGTGTATATTTTCTAACAAGTTTTCTATTTAATTCAAATCATTTTAGAAACAGAAAGCCCTTGAAATTGAAACTGCTTCGTAATAAGAATGAACTCCATCTGCAACAGTCTAATTTCTGATTTAAGCTATCTATTTTTCATTTGTTATCAATTCTTTAAAATAGCTTTAGTGATTTTTTAAAAAGTTTATCCTCTGGGAAAAGTATTCTCTGCTATAAAGAATTAAAATATTCAAGCTACTGAAAGGTTTGTATTTTTAGAACTATATGTGACAGTGTGTATGTAATATCCACATGCTATTATCTAGTTTCGCATCCCGGAACTTACCAAAACCATAATATACAAATCTGAACAAAAAACAGTCAAATGTATTAGTGATAGATATCTCAGAGTCTAATGTTTTATTTCAAAATTCAAATTAACGAAGAAATCTAGAACAAATATTCAAAAAATGAAGATAGAAACACCCATCTAGTTTGTTAATTTATCAGAATTCAGAGCTTTTTTATCTAGAGATCAATCTAGGAGATATCTAGCTTACCATTGAATCAGCTTGGGAATTTCTACTACTCATCTGAAAAGTATATCTTGTCTTATAAAATTCATAATATTTCTAAATTTAATGTTTAGGTGAACCACCTATTTCAATGTTAAACAAAATCCAAATTTCTTTCAAGTTGTATCCAGACTTTGGCATAACCCGAAATCACATATCCACAAAATTCTAGGTTTCCGCAATCAACGAAAACTGGTACCCACTGTTTCAGCTCACTATTTACAACCGAAAACTATTGCTCAATTGATAGTTGCCTAATATTAAGTGGCAAATACTACATACATATTTAAGACAAGAATGTGTAAACATGTAAAAAATGACAAACAACAACCTGTTTTAATTTACAATAACATTAACAATGTATTATTAGAATGAAACCCAAAATTTGAAACCCAGTGTGCAATATCCCTCTGAGTTAATATTTATTTATGCAACATAACAAAATAACTTTGCATACAGTGGTTGTTAAAGCAGTGTTCTAACTATCATGGGATTTTTTCGTCATATGACAAAAGAGTTAATAAATGAATGTAGGTGGAAATTGTTTCCAATCAGGTTGTACTATATGTAATGTATGGTGATGTATAAATCTGCATAAATTCACTTTTAAATTTTTTTTAGTTTTCATGCATTGCTAAGTGCCTCTTGGCAATCAATTAATAAACTACTCAAACATTAAGACAGAAAAGACATAAAAGCTGTCTTGTAGTTTTTTCAACAATTCAGACTAAGTTCTAAGATTATCATATCACCTTTCCAAGAATTAAGGTAACAGGACATAATACTGTGTAGATGCTTTCTATGGGAATCATTATACAGTTTGCTTACTTTAAAAGTTATAGTTTTATTCCTAGATGTTAATGGTGTTAGCCTGTTATTTAGGTAGGAAAAATACATTTCAATGTCAATATTTTATATTGATCAAAGTCTAAACATGTATTAAATACAATGATTAAAGAAGGAATTGAGTGGAATACTTAGTAACTAAGACTTAAAAAGTACTAAAGAAAAGAACAGATATCTCCAAAGAGATGTATATCATGTACATGAAAGGAAATGAAAAAGAAAAGTCAGTACAAAAACATGACTTTATCACTTACATGCTCTTAAAGCAGATTTTGTTTAAAGAGATTTTTGATAGTATAAGACACATTATCATACAATAGATATTTCACTACAATAATACTGTAGTTACAACAGCCAAGAGAGTCTTCTCCCAATGAAACATCAAGTGAAGATATAGCAATGATTTTAAAATCTATCTTCTAATATATTTTAAGCTGATGCATTCATTTAAATTGTTTGTACTTCATTTTTTTTTTTATATATTTGTCATAAAGATAAACTCCCAATGACCTTAACAGTTTAAACTTAACCATAGATGACTCTCTTTTCCATACAATTTTCAAAAAAGTCAACACTTTCACAATACATATTTTGCACAACTGCATGTACACCAAGTGTATACACATACCATATCATAATTATATGCAGGTGAGCTATGGTGAGTTCTTTGCTTGATTTCCTAATTACCAAGACTTTCAAAGAGTTTTGAGTTTTACTTTTTTCTTGATAGGAAAAAAACTCAGTATAAAACTGTAGTTTCAAGTTTAAAGATAAAGACGTCTGAGGTCTGAGATCTCATGCATTTTCTTACAATTCATCAATTATTTTTAAGTTTCGACAGATGCCATTGAAAAAGTAAGGTGTCTCATGAAAATAACAGACATGATTAAGTTAACTTATTTATTTCAGCTGACATCTTGTTTGTATTTATCTGATTTTGTTTTCAAATTTTTCAAATGGCTTCTAATACAATCTAAATAAAGTTGCAAGAACGTTTTGAAAGATAGAGAGAGCATTTTCTAGACAATATCTGCATTGAACTACCATAGCCCGATGTGGCAGTAGTCAAAATCAGTCCATGGCATGTCCATCAGCATAATATATTGCAATAAAGGCATACATTTTTTAACAAATGATTTTTTTTTTTACTAGATTATAATTATGCATGGTTTTTTTTTGGTCTCCAAAAAATGTATCAATATCATATATACCTTTCATTAGAACTTTATCAATCTTTTTAGCCTAAAATAAGTGGTATTCATAAAGTTTCAGTTTGTTCATTGAACCATTGATGGTCTCAGGCAAACTTGGGCTGTTTTTGACTACTGACAATTCAAAAGATACAGATATACAGTACAAATACCAAACACAGTTGATCTTGCCTGTATGTTGTTAGTACAATTAGGTCTAGTGGTTGTGGTCCCATCACCTTCATGTTGATCACAGGAAGTGGTGTTAGTAGAGGACTGGGTACCTGGTAAGAACATGCAATTCATTCCATCACCAATACCTTTACTAGGAATACAGTTTGGAAGACTACTGGTATCTTGAATTTCTCCTTGCTCATCAACAGAAATATTTTCATCTGATTTCTTGGACATTTTGACTTGTGATGGATTTATTCCACCATTGTCAAGAGATGGATGTTGATTTAAGGACACAGTTGTCACATCAATACAGTCTTTAACATGTTTGTTACTACTGAAATCATAGTCAATCTTATCTTCCTGTTGCAAACCATCTGAAGTTTCTGTTTTATGGCCAAGGTTCTGCAAAGAACTGTGCTGTTGACAGCCATTTTGTCCATTTTCATATGTAGCAGACAATGACTTCACATTAGAAATCTGTTCACTTTGGCAACTGTTTTGACTTTTATGAGAAACTAAAGGATCGCCACACTCAGCTTCTGTAATGGCTGAGAGTGAACTTTCAGCTGTTTTGTTTCCAACTGGTATCACTATTATGTCATCAGCCTCTTTGTGAAGAGGAACTTGGCCATTGCAAGAAATAAGCTCATTTGACTTTATATTCTCTAAACTCAACCTAGATTTTGAATCTGTTAATTTTGAAGGAGAACCATTTTTGTTTTTGCTCATGGCAGGTAATCTTACATGTTTCTAATAAAGGTGTTAATATTCCAAGCAGCAAATAAACAAAATGATAAAAACAAAATTAGAAGCATTGCAAAACTTTTAATAGTATAAAATAACATGATAAAAAATGAAAAACTAGAAAAACTAGACTATTATTATTATGCATATATATATATATATACTCTACTGTAATAATAACAAATGAATACTGGTTAATAATATGACAATCATGTGGCATATTGCTGTAAATTGAATATTGTTCATGTGAATATAAGGCAATGGCTGTTTAAATTTCACATAATTATTCCTTCTGAATACAAATTTTTCTAACTATATAGTAAAAATGCTATAATATTGATAACAATACAAAAAACAAAAGACACACACGTTATATTGACAATACATAGATATATTGGATATACACAATAATAATATATACAGTACTTATTATACAGATTGATAAAATAACAAGTGAGAAACATCAATGAGTCGCCGCCTTCTTATTGATTTATGAGTTTTTATATAGACAAACAAACAAGTTTACAATGTATACCAGAAAAATAGTGAGCAGAGATCACAAATTTTTAATCCACTTCCTTATTTTATTCAATATAGTGAAGACCCTATAGTTTAGTTGTAGAAAAATAAAACTAGAGGCTCTCAAGAGCCTGTGTCGCTCACCTTGGTCTATGTGCATATTAACAATGGACACAGATAAATTCATGACAAAATTGTGTTTTGGTGATGGTAATGTGTTTGTAGATCTTTCTTTACTGAACATTGTTGTTGCTACAATTATCTCTATCTATAATGAACTTGGCCCAGTAATAACAGTGGAAAATATTTCCTAAAAATTTTCAAAAATTAACAAAAATTTATGAAAATTGTTAACAATTGACTATAAAGGGCAATAACTCCTTAAGGGGTCAATTGACAATTTTGGTCATATTGACTTATTTGTAGATCTTATTTTGCTGAACATTATTGTTGTTTACAGTTTATCTCTATCTATAATAATATTTAAGATAATAACCAAAATCTGCAAAATTTCCTTAAAATTACTAATTCGGGGGCAGCAACCCAACAACAGGTTGTCCGATTAGTCTGAAAATTTCAGAGCAGATAGATCTTGACCTGATAAACAATTTAACCCCCGTGTCAGATTTGCTCTAAATGTTTGTTTTCAGAGATATAAGCCAAAATCTACATTTCACCCCTATGTTCTATTTTTAACCATGGTGGCCATCTTGGTTGGTTGGCTGGGTCACACCACACATTTTTTAAACTAGATACCCCAAATATGATTGTGGCCAAGTTTGGATTAATTTGACCCAGTAGTTACAGAGGAGAAGAGTTTTGTAATGGATTACTAAGATTTACGAAAAATGGTTAAAAATTGACTATAAAGGGCAATAACTCCTTAAGGGGTCAAGATTTTTGTAAAAGCTAACGAAGACGGACGACGACGATTGAAGCCGGAAGCAAAGTGATGAGAAAAGCTCACTTGGCCCTTTGGGCCAGGTGAGCTAAAAATTAGGAATTAAAAAAAAAACTACGATGAACTGAAGTACAGAAGATTCAATGAAACCAGCAAATAATAGTTGCTGACTAACAAATATACAAAAAGCAGCACAAATATCACTACACAACTTCAGCAGTCTGCACCATTATCCACAAGTCTGATGCCCCAGACAAGTAAAATTTATTCAGAAAACTTGTTTAACGTGACGGTACCCAAATTGCACCTATTTTGATAGTTTTTTCAACTACGTTTTTTTATGATTAAGACAAAATTTTCCATTTTGTGTTTATTTTGTAGCCTTGTCCTTCTTTATTATTTAGGTACATCAATTTGATTTTCAATCCATATGGAATCATAGAAAAATTGGTCTGAACTAACCTCCAAACCATCAATAATTCTGAAAGGAGGAGTACCCAAATTGCATCCATGCTTAAATTCGCATCGTCAAAAGTCGAATAACAGAGCTTTTGTTTATTTTTTTCAAATATTTTGAACAATTGAATATTTGTCCATACTTACTCTTCATTTTTTAAGAAATGGATACTTGAAACATATTGAATTTGCTAATTTTAAAAAGATGACGTTTTGATGACGTCGCATGGTGACGTTTCGGTACATTTTGCTTTTTCAGTAAACACTTCATCTGTTGATAAATACTGTGAACGTTTTGTGTATATCTAAATTTTTTTTACCTATGTTGAAAGACGTACATAGTATCAAATAATAAAAATACAAATTGTTTAGTCTCTAGGAAATGTTGTAAGATTTCCGCTGCTATTTTTGCTAAATAGGTGCAATTTGGGTACTCGGTGCAATTTGGGTACCGTTACGTTAGACATATTAAAAAAAAATATTGGCATATTGGTTTTCAGACTTGTAGTTGTAAAGGATTTTGGTGCAGACTGTGTAACAAAAACCCTCTAAACCAATATGGGATATAAAATAAGAAAGCTTTTGGCACAAAATATATCACAAAATATATTAAAAAAAATGCATTACTATAAAAGTAAAGCGTCAATTATTAATTAAAACAAGATTGTGATGCCTTATGTGATAGCTTTGCTTATATAGGAATAATTGCATATATAACGAAAGCATTATATAGAGTTCACTGACATCCCTGAGTATTTTTACTGAAAGTATTTAATTTAAATAAGTGGATCCAGGGGGTCTGAGGGTTGGAACACGCCTTTTTGACAATCAATGCATTTGAATAGGGCCATATACTTAGAACTCCTCTTTCTCCTGGGTTGGAACACCCCTTTGAAAATTGCTTGGGGAGCCCCATAGTGGCTTTCAATTCCTTTCATCATAAAAAGACATGCTTATTCTTGGCTAACTGTTACTTTTGTGAAGTATTCCTGAAACACAGCAGTGTCTTTTAATAAATGGTGTACCATATAATAGACTTACTGTCAATGGACAATTTAAACACGTAAACTGTAGAAATATAACCTTATACATGCAAAAAAGAAAACAGTTTATAAAAATCACAGATAATGCCACACAAGATAAAAAGACAAGAAACATTCAGCAAGGACACAGTAGGCAGTAGAATGAAAGAAAATTCATGAAAATAAGAACTAAATGCAAGGTACATATCTAGTGAACATGTTTCCATTGTTTTGTAGTCACATGCTTAAAGACAGTTGTGAGACTACACACACATGCATATATACAAAAATCAACTGTGCTTATTTGTGATATAAAGAATGAAGAAAAATAAAATGTCTCAATAATACCCATCAGAACCATAGAAATATTTTTTGAATATGAAACACCCTTTTTTATTTAAAATGGTGAACAACAAAGCTTGTGTTGAACTAAAATTGGTGTTGGCAGTTGCAATTGCTGGATTGTGATCCCCTATTTACTCTTAAAAATTAATTATGACACAACCTCATTTTTTAATACATTTCTAAATCACGAATTCTTCATAGAAAATGGCTTTCAATAGATTTTTGCAGTGATATTAAAAGACAATACCAAAGTATTGCTTGATACTTAAGAATTAATGTAAAACTATAGTAATTAAACAAACTAAATAATCATATATATATTTTGTTGATATTGATCTGATTTATTCAAAATACAGAAATTTTGAAAAATAGAATGCTGTTTAAAAAAAAATTAAAGAGCTTAAATAATTCAAAATGTTTAGTTGCAGCAGTATATCTTATATGTCCAGTGACCATAATGGTTTAGTCAGTTGCAAGAAAAAAAGTGTGGTTACCTGGACCTATACATGTACAATAATTGACTAGATATAAATTTGTTGATTTATAGAAATAAATGATACAGTATAGGTATGTGTATAGTTATGTATAAAACATAAATTTGTTGATTTATAAACATGAATGATATAGTGAACATGGTGAAGATATACCTATAGATATGTATAAAATTGGGGTCAAAGTAGAATGGACAAAATGTCTAAATTCCACAATCCAGCATGTATAAACAAAGCATTGCCATTTACCTTATCCTCTGGAGGAGCATCTCCATAATACATGAACAATTTTTCTCTTTCTGTCTGCTCAGGAGTAAAATAGAGATTGTTATCATTTATATATATAAATTTACAGGATCACAGATCAAAATTTAAGATGTGACGGCATTTCACAAAACATTTGCCTGCCATGATCCTTGACAAACTTTACAAATTATTACTACTGGTAAATGAAATTGTCAATCCAACATTTTTTTTGTTTTATTATTATTATTTTTTTTTAAATATTTACAAGAAACGATGAAGTATTTATTAAAAAATTAATGACACAGACTTTTTGCTGTTTTAATCATGAAGTTGAAAGGTATTTCTATTTTCTTTTTTTCCTTTACCATTTTAATTTTAAATGAACATTGTAAAGAATTTGACTAACATATAATTCTGCCTAATTTTCAAATAAATGAAGTGTTACTTCTGAACTTCTATAAAATAACTATTGCATGTTTGCCAAACGAATTTGCCCAAATATGTTACATGGCAAAATCACTTACCTTTCACTAAATTGAAATTATTTGTAAACAACCTTTATAAAAATGTTTTCATACTTAAGATATAGATGGGTTACAATGCTTAAAACAAAACATAAGGTATCACAATAATAAAACAAAATATATAAATATACAAATATATTAACACTGCCCAGCCATGCCAATACATGCTAGCATAAAACAAACAGTTAAGCATAACAAGCATATATGTTAGTAATAAAATCAGATGACATTCTTTCGTTATTGTATGGTTAAATATCACCTTGTCTTCTATTATTTTATTCACAAATTTTTGGTGTTTAGGCATCCAATAAAAAATAAGAAAAATATTAAAAAAAACATTGGCAAATATATGTTAATGAATCTTAATGAAAATCATGTTTTTATTTCCTATCTGAACATTTTGAACAGAGTCTGCCACATTAAATTGTAGACATTAATGTTAAAGATTTTCTAAAATTTAAAGTCCTGTTTTACTATTCAAATCCTTTGAAAAAGAAAGGAGGTAAACCACTTCATTGCCTATCAAAGTATCTGCTGACTTTTGATTTTTTATAGGAACTTTTCCTGTGTAATTTGCCAAGTAGAGAATGGTGCCCAATCTGAAACACATTGAAAACCCTTTGATTGCTATGGGAAACCCCATCTAAGTTCTAACCAAGAATCAATATTCAGGTTCACAATATCTAAATGGGTGCAATGATATATTTTGATATGAAATATTGTGAAGAGAACATAAGAATTCAAGAAAATGTGAGATTTTCTGTGCATATATTACTAGAATACAAAGTGCATAACTCAGCTGGCTGTAGACAAGGCATACAAGTTTATGGGTAAAAGGAGTCAATATATTTTTCTTTTGATAATCTGAATGAATGTTTGAAACAAAGATAGAAAATTGAAAGTTTAACAAAATTACTACATTCTAAAAACAATATCAAGAAATGCCAATTATTAATTACTAAATGCTTGGGAATTTCACAGAGGATGACACAAGAAAAAAGTGGAAAATAAACAATATGTTGTGCTACACAGGCGACAAAACTATGACAGTGATATGTTCCGAAAGAATAAATTAAAAGTAAAACAAACAAAAATATTTCTGTAAATCCTAAAATTATAATTTAAAAATTTCCTTCTCAAGATATTTGTTAGACAAGTGATATTTAAAACAAATGAATTTACATTATGCAAAATTCTACACATAAGACATAAAAAAAAATATCTAAAATTCAAACAAGCAATTAATATTATTTTGCAGGGTAAAATCATCTACATTATTTAGCAAATGAAGTTAGTTATACACATATGATAGTTATTAATTATGTCTCTTGATGATAAAGTTAATACTGGTGTAAGTCAGGCAAAGCAAAGTCCGTTAATTAACTGACAGGGGCCACCATTCTAATTTCTGCCGATTTCTTATTTACCTTTTTGCTGTCGATCCTAGGCAAGCTATCATTGCTGGAAGAAGTTTTGTTTGTGTATGGATTATAACTGTACTTTATGGACTGAAAAATAAATACAGTTGAATAAGAAAATATGATTTAGCTGTGTTGTTTGCTCATTAAGCTGTATTCCTTCTATTAGAGGCATCCTGCTGCAATAGTCATTAGTGGCATATTCTAAAACGAGTGTATACTAAAAGGCATATTGGCAGCTAAAACAAAAAATAAGTGACTAATTTTACAGGATAGTAAGTGTAAAATACAAGTACCTGTGACATTCTTAAAGTATGACATTTCATAACAAAGCACATATCCATGAAAAAAACAAGATGTTCATATCCCTGATGGTTCTTAGATATGGATATTAAGATGCATATGTGAATGCCAAAAAACCTAAACCCTTTCCTCCATAGTGACGCCTTTTGACGCCACCCCCTTTACTCCATAATGACGCCTTTTGAGGCTTGTGTAGTACCTCAATTGACTACAAAGTGTCTGGAGTAGACTAAATAAAATTTGTATCCAATATGAAAAGGAATATCATAAGAATATCTGACTTAAATTTATTTGATGAAATATTTGTTTTTTGCAATGCATTAATACTTGAAAGCATATTATCAGAATTTTATTGAAAAATCCTTTGTGAATCAAGTATGCAAAAAAAAAATTCAACGGAGGAAAGGGTTAATATTCCTTTCTAGGCAAAGTTATTTTCCTCAACGTATTAAATGAAAAGACAACTCATGAATTTGATTTCTATTTTCAATTATCAGTGTTTAAATGCCAATTTTTAAGCACTGCTTTAAGGCTATTTCTTGGTGGCCAGTTTTTGATAATGCAGGAAGCCGGAGTGCCGGAAAAAAACCCAACAAGCATGGATCGAAATTCACAACCTTAGTGTTGACTGGCTAGTGATTAATAGTAACTATTTAGACCAAAGCCCCTGATTATGAATTTGAGAATGCTTTTTTATCACTGATATGGAAAACTTAAAAACTCCTTTTAGTAATTTATTTCAAGGCTAAATAAAATGGGAATATTGGCATGCAAGACTAAATAAAATAAATTTATCTCGTGATTCAATACAAAACACCTGAAAGTCCATGTAAATGATGGTCAAGATTGGTCCACAACAATATATGACACAAATAAACTATAAAGGTACAAGCAATACCAAAAAGTCACTGTAATTCTAAATAGATCTGAAATCTTAAATCTCTACCTGTGTGGTAATCTACTAACTACTAAACTACATGCAGTGCAAGTCCATATTCTAACATTTTTAAATGTAAAATATCAAATGTATTAGCATCAACTATATTATCATTTATTTGCAAAGCCAACATTCATGCATAGCTAGCAGTGCAAATCTTTAAAATGTTGTTTTTTACAAAATGTTTCCTGACATAGCTTACTATTATATATGCATGTTTTATAACATTTTTGGCATAAAAAGAACAAGACGAAAATATCAATTTGATATATATTTCAAGCAATGTCAGGAAACATTTAGTAGTGTTTCCCCAAGAAGCAACAAAGGGCTAAAATAAAAGTTTCAGAAAGCTAGGTAAAGCATACCACTGAAATAAGCTTATTTTTTTCTTCTATCAAGTCATTTATCACACTATTTTTTGGTAGTACCAGTATTTTTTACAACAAAGCCAAAAATATTTATGCAAATGATGTCCTCTTTAAGCATGCAAAAGTGTGCTAGTCTTAATCAGTTTATATTAAATCTTGATTTACCATTTAGTAGAAAAGGTGTGTTTGGTTTTGCAAACTATAAAAGCCTTGGGGAAACACTAAATGAACTAACAAAAAGTGACAACATTTTGTGATTGTGTTTACCTTACTGGTCCTGTCCTCAGTCTGAAATCGACAAATTATTACATCAACAAATACACACACATAAAAAAATGAAAAGATGTTAAACAATATCCATAATTACTATGTACTTATGAGTAAAGATATTTCATTAATCTAAATTGAGACCTCAGTGAAAGTTTAGTTTCAATTGCAAACTCCCCATTATTCTGTAAAAAATTCACAGCAAACAATTTTCAAAACAGCAAAAAACATAATTTTTATTACAAAACGATGTTGTCACATTGCATTGACATTTTTAGGCACAAATTAAAGGTTGTTTTGAACAGATATATCATGTTAAGGAGGGGTATTTGCCAAAAATACCAGTCGAGAGAATGTAAAATTTCACGAGCTGTAAGGCAAGGGAAATTCGTTCTCAAAACTGGTATTTTTCGCAAATACCCCTCAAGAACATGCTATATCTGTTTAATTACACCCAATGTTAACGTTGAAAAACGCATTGATGATCATGACGTTACAAGCATCCAGTCGGATAGAGTATTTTTTGGCAAAAACCATGGCAGAGAGGGTAAAAAAGGCATGTCCTTTTTGCAAATACCCCGGCGGCGTTAAAAATAAACGATATTCATTCGATAACAGAAAATTGGTGAAAAATACATTGGCTATCAACCAATCAAAACCCAGGATTCTTACATAAGGTGTAATTATAATATAAATTTGACACTGAAAAAAAAATCTTATTCTGTCTAAAAGCAACATGTAATCTTCCTATAAATTTTTTTCCAATTTATCATATTTTTTTTATATAAATGGTTTGAGGCAAATCTAAGGAACAAATGACTCTCCATGATTTTAAATTTAACATATCACATACATTTTTAAATAACACTTAAAACATATTTTTGTATATTGCATAAAATATTCATATGAGTTTTAATTTTTGCAGTATTTTGAGTGTTTTCAAATCTAAAGTAAAATCTATGATATATTTTAGATTTCTATCTTCATATAGTGCATGTTCAAAATCCAGGGAGTTCAAATCTAATTAAGGGTTACTCCATACGTAAAAAAAAGATAGTGTAATACTTAATTATTGAGAGACAATCAATATATCTGACCTCAGGAATAAATTCGTTTCAAATTTTGTTTTTAAATATTGATAACTTTACCTAATAAATTATCTGAAATGTTAAATGTAGCCTTGTGAATTGTTACTTGACATTAAAAAGTTATAAATATCCAAGAATCAAAACAATCATTTAAATTAAATATTCATTGAAATCTATTCATTATATCATCCTTAAAGATAACTAATTGCTAGGAGCCGGTGTTTGATTACCGTTTCAAGATTTTATTTATTGCTAATGTCTGAATATCGATTTCGTGATTCTTACTGCATTAAAGGGAAGTTAATTAAAATTGTTCTTGCCTACCATGCTTATTTACACAAATTTTTAAACCTGTATCTCAACTTTGTCATAAACACTCTTTTAAATATCCTGTAACAGAATCACTTTAATAAACATTTAAACCATTCTACCATGTGCATAACCAAATTTTCACATAACTACATGTATAACAATGTATTATGGAATACAATACATGTACAAAAAACATTTAAAATTAATAATAAATGCCAAAAATTTTGAAAACATCATCTCAATGCTTACATGGCTTACTCTTCGTTTCACCTAAGGAATACATGTAATACAAAAATGTAGTATGTATGAATGAGAATGAAATTTGAAATATTTATGATACTTCAATACTGTTATGGGATGAAATTTCACCACTTTTTTGTTTGATGAGGTTGAAAAACCTTTCTTTGTTCTTTCATACTGAAGAATTGAACAATTTACTTTACTTGTGAAAAATTTCAATATCATATCCACATATTTTGATGTGACACCAAAAAATTGATCAAAGTAACTTTGTTCAAACAGTCCAACTCAGGGCAAGTAAAGTTTTTGTCTAAGACATTTTACAAGTTCTTGATAGTTTCTGAAGCAATTTGATTAGTAAAAGGAAAATATGAATATTTTTTAATATCAAATCGAATTCTATTTTTCTCTGTTGTACATTCTGCTATCCAGGGATTTTACAAATTACTATACAATATAGGTTTTGCTCATTGTTGAAGCCATACATTGTTATATAGTTATGTAATTCCTTGCCCTTCAGTCTTTAGAAGGATAGTATCTCATTTGCAATAGTACCACATCTTCTAATTTTGATTGGTAGGTTTGTTATTACTTTAAACTTACCAGTGGAGGAAGTTTCTCCCTCTTTTTACTTTTAGAATCATCATCCTCAAAATCATCATCATAATCATCTTCCCCTTCTATACCATCTTTACTTCTCTGTAACATAAAAAAGTTACACATTGCAGATATTTGATGGAATAATACTTGAAAAAGGTCTACGTTATTGAAATGAGCTCACAGACTTTTAAACCAACATATAAATAAAGGAAATATTTTAAACCCCTAAGAATGTTCCCTAAAAAAACCAGCCTTCTCACAGATGAACCATATTGGTATTTATTTGTTCTTTTAGGGTCCAGTGGTGAATCCAGCCATTTTTAAAAGGGGTTCCCAACCCAGGATAAAGGGGCTTCAACACAAATGTGTTCCCATTCAAATACATTGATAGCCAAAACAAGGGGGTAGGAAGGTATAATATATGTCAAGTGGTGGCGGATTTTGAGTTTTTTCCCCTGAAAGCTCTTATTGAAAAAAACTTAAAAGAATTCAAATATAAAATCATATAAAACACTGTCTTGAGATATCATACTTTCAGTTCTTTAAACTTGTGATGACGTGGTGTTACTTCTTCATAGTCTTTGGCATTCTCATTCCATAAACTCTGCAAATATCTTTTGTGCTGATATTCTTTTTCCTGTAATGTTAAAGGTTAAGATCAAAATAAGCATTCAAAAATCGATATCATAACATACTGGTATAATAATTGGCATTTAAATTTCAGTTTTTTTTTTGAAAATTTGAATGCCCTTTCTTTCAAAAGAGTAAAATCACAAAAATACTGAACTCTGAGGAAAATTCAATCGGAAGGCTCTAACCACATGGCAAAATCAAATGACAAAACACATCAAAACCATTTCAAATATATTTCAGGATAATAACATTCTCATGCTTGATATTACAGAAAAAGAGGACAAACAAATTGGTAATGTCTGCTATGCTGATGACCATAAAACACTGACTAATCATTGTTGCTTTCAATCAATAAGGAGCTAAATAAAACTTGACATTGAAAAATTTGGGTTGGGTGTCTTATCCCTCATCAATTTTTGTTGGGGTTTATATTACCCAGTCTTATGTTTTTTTATGTTGTGTTTTGTGTATTGCTGTTTGTCATTTTGTTGTCTTTTTATTGCCATATGACATGGTCAAGTTTGTTGTTCAACTTATAGAGTTTCAATGTCCCTTTGATACCGTCCAACACCATTCTCTTTTATTGGATTATTTGATTGTTGGTTTTAATGTCCAGTGGCACATATTACATGCATTTTCATGACAATCAATGAATCGTAGAAACTATTCTTTATTATAAAGAAATAAGACAATTGCTATTAACAATACAAACCAAATCATCAGCCTTTATCACAGGTTGTGCTTTCTCAAGTCTTTTAGCAATACCTATATTCTCAGACTGAATATCTCTTATATGTCTTTCTCTGGCTATATAATTTAAACTGAAAAAAAACATCAGAAAAAAGTTATTTTAAAGTTAAACTATTTGTACTATAAAATATTTCTGCACATCTTTGCTATTTAGTTAAAAGGAAAATGCAATTTAAAAATCATTAAATGATTCCTTTAGGACCATGCAGTTCTTTTAAAAAATCAAAAACAAGAATTAACATAATAGGTAATCGACATTACAATTGATGGGATTTAAATTGACATCAATCATTTAATTCATCCTAAAACTTCAATACATATAAATGAAAGAAGACGTGAGCTTAACATCAATATGAAAACATCCAGACAACACAGCAAAGTGTTTATAGCCTATAGGTCAACATACTGTCTTTATCTATAGAGAAATGTGAAAATAACATGACAAGCACTTATTCAACCCTGATTCCATAAAAGTAGTTAACAAATTGAACAAAGTAAAACACTAAATTTCCAAAAGACCAAAAATGTTAAACCTATAATAAAGAAAAGAATGCACACACTGAAATATCTGGAGTGCTTTTCTATTAGATTTATTCTATATCTAAAGCCGTCAATATAAAGATTTCAGTTGTCTATAACATACGATATAAACTAAACTTCATCAATGATCCACAAAAATAAGGTCAAGGTCAGATATCCCAATCCAGACTGACATGTACACCTTACAATCATTACATCTTTCACCATCAAACACCACCTAGCCCATACTAAAATCATCCCACACACCTATATATATTGTTTTCATCTATATTTTCATTGTTGACTTACCTTCTGAATGAGGATGAATATATTAAACATAGATATATAAATTAATGAAAAATGATGACCAGAAATTGTGTAAAATATAAATAAGACATTCAATCCAATGTGTACATTTTACAACTTGATCTATGATTGAAAATTCACTTAGTATGTGGGAATTGAATTTAGATGCAAAACTTTATCTAATTCACTGATGTAATGTTGGCCTAAGAGACCATGCACCATGTTATTTGAGTATTTATCACTTATTCATCTCAAAACTAACCATTAACCTAAATCTTTAATATCAGTGAACCATGAAATGTGGGTCGAGTGACTGTCATTTTAATTTAATTTGGTAAGCCTATCAACATTTCATTGGGAAACTGAATTGTGTTATAGAATTAGCATCTTGAGAATTGAATGTGGAGCACTGCTTGCATACTCACCAATTATGCCCATGAAAGACACCATGGAACACACAGGGATTTGTAAAGTTTAGTTCAGTTTTATTTCAGTTGTGCATGACACAGGTAACTCATAGAGCTATTTTCCCCGTTGGAGCAAATACAGCCAAATATTTATTTACCTTCTGGGTTCATATTCATTCCAGTTATCCACTTGAGCCCTGTTTTTCATTATATTTGTCATCTTATGGAGCAGCAGTCTGTTTTCATGATCTACTTCTGCTTGTTTTTCTTCTTCAAGCTACAAATAAGATTTGGTCATTTTAAAATTTTTCATAAGAGGCAGATAAGATGAATTTATTCTTTGAAAATAATGTTTTAGTCATTGGTTTAATTACAATTGCTTATATAGAATGTTTGAAACTGATAACAATTTTTTTGGTGTATGCTTTTGAATATAATTACCCAGAATGCATTATATTTTGAAAAAAACAAATTCCAATACTATACTTCTCACTTTATATATACCTTTTAAGATTTGAGCAATGAGCCTTATATAAACAAAATGTGTGTCTAGCACAAAACTTTAATCATGGTACATGTATCTATAATGAGTTTATTTACTCTGTGTTCAAAGGTAGATAAGAAAATCAAACACCATGTTATCTGAGGCATACCAGTGTAAAAAAGTAATTGACTTTAACATGAAAATGTCTATCATAAAGACAATCTATAATTGATATTGAATTATTTAACATTTGATGTTGCACATGAGGATTAGCAAAATAAAACCCTTAATTATCAGCCACGCCAGTATATAAACTCTTGACTTCAAACTTCTATCATAAAGACAATCTATAATTTGTTTCAATCTGCTTCTGAAGTCAATCCTCAGAAAAGGATGGTCAGAAAGAAAACAACAACCTATATCATTATATCATACACTGGGCTAGCTTTATAGAGCTGAACTGTTTAACCCATTGATCAGTTAGAAGAGATGAATTATCACAGTTATCCCATGAAACTTGAAAAAGAATATTGGCCAATTGGATAAGATGAGTAAATTTTAATATTGATAATATATTTAAATTTTTTATCTCAGTCCTTCAATGGCTGAAAATTTATCTTCACAACTACATTATTTCATATAACAATTGTATCAATGGTGATGCTTTGTTTTCATAGTTAAAGTATTAAATTCCAATAAAAAAGCATGAATAGTGAGAACTCTTTGATAATTAGTTTGTACATGTTCTTATATATTCTCAAAATTATTCTGAATTTCATTTTGTTGAGCAATTCAATAGTTAAAATTTGAGTATTTATTCAATAATGCACTTTAAAAGTTTAAACATAAGTCTTTTTAGATTTAAATAAGTAGAGGTCTGTTTTCAATGTTTGTTTTATCGCATGGAAGTAGTATATTGACTTAAATACATCCATGGTAATAGACATGATGCTACTATGGTAAAAATATCTTTTGATCAACATGACGGGGTGTTTTGCCTGCCCTTAGTATTTTCCCAAAATAATTTGTGGTTTATATATATATAACTGATTTATATCACTATACTTAAAGAAAAAAGAATGATAAATTAACTTAAAATTTCACCAAATGGTTTGTTGACTAACATCACAAACATGTCATATGTTGAGGCAAACTTAAGTTAGAGAACGGAAACACATTTTGGGATGTACATGTGTCTCAGAGGAACAGATGGACGTACAGATGGACAAGGGTAACAGTTGAAACCTACTTCTGCTATAAGCAGCAGCAGGTGCAATAATAAAAAAAATTGGAATATGCAGACTGGTAGATGGAAAGGCAATACTGACAACATGGGGCACATAAAAAACTGAGGGATAAAAAAAATTAAAGTGCATTACATACTTTTACCAAATCAAGGATAGTTTTCTTTTTCTAAAATACATCAAGAAATTACCACAAAGAAAACATTTTCTAGTTTTGTTGCTTAAAAGTTGATACCTATATGTGTTTCTGACTTTTAACCTTGATAAACCTATGGCTTTTGGTTATTGTAATTGTATCATTATAAATTAATCTCTTTAATTCTACCATGCAATAGTTTGTCAAAATTCATGCAAGATGAGATAAATACAATTAATAATCCATGTAAAGGTATTCAAGAGAGATTATCTAATTGTTTTTGAAAAAGAGATTTTCAAGCTTATACAAAAATATCCTGTAATATGATATATATATATATAAACCCTATCATCAGAAACAAAAATAAACAAGAAAACAAAACAAAAAACTTTCCTTTATACTATTTAAACGTTTTGAAGTTCAAGGCTTACATATTTTCCTTAGAAAAAAATTTAAGGTCTTTTAAAAGTTTATAAGTCAGCTAATTACTAAGTCATTCACTATTACATGTAACCATTTTACGTTAAGTAAATGCAAGTGTTACAATCCAAATTCGGTCATAAGACTACTAGAAATAGACCATGTCATGGATGATTGAACTCGGAGAAAAGAAAAAAACATTATTGTAATTAACTGCAGAAGAACGTAAAAAGCAATTACTCCCTGTGGCGGACATTCATTATAGATTGGGATATATCCAAGGAGATTTAAATATTCCCAACAAGTCAATACGACTGATTACAACACACACTGTGAATTCATGTATAATTCCTACAGCAATCAACAACTATTATCAGTTAATACAACAATTACATGACATTATTTCTTTCTCTTGTTCATATCAAACTAAAAGGATTATTTTTTTGATATTTTTAAATACAAAATGGAAAATTAAAATAACATAATTGATATTTATGTTTCTCCACACTACTTAAGGGCATACCTTTATATTAGTTTTGTTCACGGTTCAATTCTTTTAATACAGGTTCAAATCTATGAAAATTTTCATTAAAATTCAAAAAAATATAATTGCTTTTAAATCATTATTTTCTGAATAAATATTAATGTGGTCTTTTTTAATTGTATGATAATTTCTGTATATAAATACATGTTGGGTAATAAAACAGTTTTAGTTTTTAGACAGATGGTGTATTATAATTGAATTATTCGCTGAGCAAGATTGAGGTAAAGAAAACCAAGAAGAAGTTTAGATTTTTTTTAAAAGGGATAAGTGCTTAATTTTGATAAAAAAAAAAAGAATGTTGCAGTAGAGGCAACAAACCATGCCTTTGCCTAAACATGCATCTGATAAGACAGGATTATTATTTAGCCAGTGATTCAAATCAGATTGTTGTTTTTCGTAGTATCTTTCTATCACCTCCCTATTATTTTAGGTCCTCATTCCTTTACACTACAACATTTTACTCATCTGTGTGTACTTATAAATCAGTGAGTTTATAATGAAAGAGAAATGAGAAAATAAATTGATTGTTATGTAAGTAAAACTGACATCATGTGTTTTCTGAGGATAACCAACACAAACTTTCTATTATCATGATTATTATTTGAAAAGAAGGAAATGATGTTTCAATTCATGAGAAACAAGAATGTGTCCCATTAGAACACTGATGCCCCATCCGCACTATCATTTTCTATGTTCAATGGACCGTGAAAATGGGAGGAAATCTCTAATTTGGAATTAAAATTAGAAAGATCATATCATAGGGAACATGTTTACTAAGTTTCAAGTTGATTGGACTTCAACTTCATCAAAAACTACCTCGACCAAAAACTTTAACCTGAAGCAGGACGAACGGACGAACAGATGAACAGTAGGACAGACGGATGGACAGACCAGAAAACATAATGCCCATAAATGGGGCATAATAAATGCAGCATAAAAACATAATGCCCATAAATGGGGCATGAAAATCCTTTCACCTCTGGATAAAATCAAAAGTAAATGAAACATTGCATTTATTGTCTTCATCTCGAAGTAACAATGTGGCCACCAACACACTTTAAAGAGTTAAAACTCCCTGCCAGTTCACAACACCCTATGGTGCCAGTTTTAGTAGAGTTCTTTGTTAGAAGTCAAAAGGGCTACATTCAGAGACATAACTAAAGTACAGAATTGTTAAGTTTTGTTGTTGCTACCCTTGGTTTACCTGTATTTTCTTTAAGCTGAGAATAAGATGAGGATATTTCCTTGGTCCTTTGGTTGCTACCTTTGGTTTTATGGTGGATACCTGTAAAAGATAAAAGTTTGTATTATGAACATCGCAAAAGTATATCTTTTGTGAACCTGTAAGCTCAAATTGTGTGTATTGTATCCTTCATATTTTCAATTTCATAAGCAAACTGGGGATGATTTCGTCAAAATTTTTATGTCTAACCATTTTTATGGTTAAGCACTTTTGCAACAGAAACTTTGATAGGAGGATCTTGAGAAGGTTGAAATGCATCTGGATAATGGACAATAAAAGATTTAATAGTTTGCATATATAACAACTTCAGGTAAACTTATAAGTACAATTGCTCAAGCCATTTAAAATTCGCCTACTCATACAAATCTACAATGTGATGAAAAATGCAAAGTAGACGGTGTAACTAATCAACAAAGAAGCGAACGTAATCAACAAAGAAGCATACGTAATCAATAGAAACTGCATTAACAATTCTTATTCATTAAGGACTTTCCAGGTTATATAGAAATTTTACAACAAAGGCAAATATTAAATCTTAAGTAATTTTGCATGTACGGAACATAATTATGAGAGGTATGAATCAATATATGAGTCTTCGTTTTAACTACCTAGATAACCACAGCAGGAAAAATTCATTGTTCTTATCTTATATCTCAGATAATCAAACATCAGGAGGTCTATAAAAACTGGAGAATGAAATTTATTTGAAAATTACTCCAAAACAAGAATGTGTCCAAAGTACACGGATGCCCCACTCGCACTATCATTTTCCATGTTCAATGGACCATGAAATTGGATAAAAAATATAATGAGGCATTAAAATTAGAAAGATAATATCATAGGGAACATGTGTACTAAGTTTCAAGTTGATTGGACTTCAACTTCATCAAAAACTACCTTGACCAAAAACTTTAACCTGAAACATGCACTTTCATTTTCTATGTTCAGTGGACCGTGAAATTAGGGTCAAAAGTTTAATTTGCTTTAAAATTAGAAAGATCATATCATAAGGAACATGTGTACTAAGTTTTAAGTTGATTGGACTTCAACTTCATCAAAAACTACCTTGACCAAAAACTTTAACCTGAAACATGCACTTTCATTTTCTATGTTCAGTGGACCGTGAAATTGGGGTCAAAAGTTTAATTTGGCTTTAAAATTAGAAAGATCATATCATAAGGAACATGTGTACTAAGTTTCAAGTTGATTGGACTTCAACTTCATCAAAAACTACCTTGACCAAAAACTTTAACCTGAAGCGGGACAGACGGACGAACGAACAGACGGACGGACGAACGAACGAACAGACGAACGGACGCACAGACCAGAAAACATAATGCCCCTCTACTATCGTAGGTGGGGCATAAAAAGAAATTTCATTATTTTTAATGAGATTTAATAAAATTAAAATTTTGTTAATTTGATGCATCTAAGTTTTTGATATTTTCGCACTAGATACAGCATTTACCTAAAGATACTTAAAAATAAAATGTCACCAAGGTAAAGATCAAATTATATATAATCAAGGATTTGTATAGTACTATACAAATCCTTGATATAATTCAAGGCAAAAGATGTATCCAAAAAAATAGCTCAAGTTCCTAAAAGAGCTTCATTTTTCAACATCACATTCAAAATGGAAATCCAAATAAATAAACCATATATAAAGATATGTATTGCAACTTGTTAATGAATAAAGTCACTAAGCTTTAGAAAGACACTAAAAACAAAAATGCAAATATTCAAAAGTCATAAACTTTTGCTTGTCAATTTATATGTTTTGTTTGGAGATAAAATATACTTTACCTTTAAGTGATATTTATATGGGGAAAAAATCTGTCTTTTTCAATGCAGATTTATTTACTCCTTAACTGTTAGGAACAGAAGTTTATAACAACATTTAATAACAAGAATGTGTCCCCAGTACACGGATGCCCCATCCGCACTATCATTTTCTATGTTCAGTGGACCGTGAAAATGGGGTTAAATCTCTAATTTGGAATTAAAATTAGAAAGATCATATCATACAGAACATATGTACTAAGTTTCAAGTTGATTAGACTTCAACTTCATCAAAAACTACCTCGACCAAAAACTTTAACCTGAAGCGGGACAGACGGACGAACGAACGAACGGACGGACGAACGGACGCACAGACCAGAAAACATAATGCCCATAAATGGGGCATAAAAACTCAAGACTTAATGATAACAATAATAATTATACTGCTGTCCTCATACCTATTTGTCTAAATTATAACCATGATAATTTAATTGTTTTAATTTATTAAGAAATTTAGATTTGGTGTGAAAACTAGTAAAACCTGACAGTATATTTTACTATGTGTAAACAGGAATGTTTCCTATATAATTTTTGTATAAAGTATGCTATAAACTTTTCATTCGTGAATATTGCACACATATCTTATATAAAAAGAAGATGTGGTATGATTGCCAATTAGAAATTTCTTTACCAGAGACTAAATGACACAGAAATAAACAACTATTTGTTTAGCATTTTACAGTGGTATAATGCTTTTACTTTAATTTTTCATCCCTTCTTTTTATTAACTTTGTATTTACATTGTATCATAGATCAAATGTATGCATTCAGTGTATGTTCATTTGTGTTACTATGTCTTTTTATTGAGTTAAGCCATTCCAATTGATATTTTATAGTGTGTTTTCTGTGTTGTGATGTTACACTATTGTTTCAGTTAAGGGTGAAGGTTTGGTACAATTAAAATAGATAAGACTGTTAGTTTTCCAGTTTGAATGGTATTACAATAGTAATTTTGTGGGGCCCTTAATAGCTTGCTGTTCGGTGTGAGCTAAGGCGCCATGTTGAAGACTGTACCTTGACCTATAATGGTTTACTTTTATAAATTGTGACTTGGATGGAGAGTTGTCTCATTGGCACTCAAACCACATCTTCCTATATCAATAGATCACCTTATGGCCTTCAACCATGAGCAAAGCCCATACTGAATAGTCAGCTATATCAATATCAATAGCTAAGTTTATATCTGACATTTAATTTCATCAAAGTGAGAAAAAAAACGGCTTGGACTGATTTCAACACCTGTTTCCATTAGTGATATCCAACAATAATGAAATAATCAAATTATAAATTTCAAGTTGGATAGCCATGCATATAAATCAATTGTCATTTTCATATATTAAACTGTATTACTAGACAAATTTTACTAGCTGATGACACGTTCATCATTTTAAAGTATATTATAAATAAATGTTATTTACTGTACACTTTCTTGTATTTAAACTTGTTAATGCATACTTAAATCCAAAAAATTTGGAAAACCTAAAACCTACATAACATCTAGTGCAGGAAATTTAAAAAGGACCAACACTTAAATAATTTCAGTATGCTTACACTTGAGGGAGATGAACCTTAGGATTTAAAAAAATATATCTTTATTTATAAATTGTGAATTCATGAGACTTAAATCATGTCAGAACTAAAATATGAAATCATAATTATTATGATTATTATGTGTAATTTTGTAATAAGAAATGCAATTTTTCTATAAGAAGTTATTTTACATGGTACAATTAGTCTGTGAAAGTTATTGAGGCATAGCCACATCCCTTAGAAACAAGATTCGACCAGTTGCACTTAATCTCTCTAACAAGACATAGCTGCTCTTTGATGAAGTCAAATTCCCTCTATAACTTTCCCATTACCAAATGATTTTATATTTGAATTACAATTAATTAAATGATAGTTTCCGCATAAAATGTCCATTTCATATAGCTACGTAAAGTTAACAGAGATTTTGTTTACATACAAAAGTTATTTAATAGTCAAAATACATGTAGCTCAAATGATTTGTCAATAATGACAGTTATAATAATAAAGATAGCAATTAATAATTTAAATAATATTTGAAAGGTTGCCATTCAATTACTTCCTAACAGAAAACTTGCTATTGTAGAGATCTGCCGATGTTGGGGCTGATATACTCCAACAAGAGATTGACAGGTGTGTATAAGTAAAAACATAAAATGTATAAAAAATAAATAATGGAAACTAGGTGTACTACAAGCAAAGCTTTCAAAATGATATCAATAGTCCCTGATATTCATTTGACCTTGACCTTCCAGACAGACTTCAAACCATGGCCACTGTCAAGTGGGGAGCAACAATAATATCTAACATTATTTTATATTCTTTAGGCATTCAAAAGTT
Source organism: Mytilus galloprovincialis (assembly GCA_037788925.1). Classification (NCBI taxonomy): domain Eukaryota; kingdom Metazoa; phylum Mollusca; class Bivalvia; order Mytilida; family Mytilidae; genus Mytilus; species Mytilus galloprovincialis. The sequence continues at coordinate 41,737,417 of CM075334.1, read as the reverse complement.
CTGTACTGGACACAACTTTTTTTCATTTGAATATGGGATGTAAACTTTTGTTCCCTTGACCTTCAAGAAATAATTTCCAACCTAATTGGTGACTCAACCTCTATTAGTTCATCATGGGTAACATTAACACCAAGTATCATTAATACATTGTATCCTTCATCTTACTTAATGACATTCAAAATTCCTTAACAAAAAACATTTTTATTTGGAGTTTAGGATGTATTATTGAACTATCTTTCTGACCTTTACCTTGTAGGCACTAGGAAGACAGACATTTTAATCTCAATTGTTGTGGTCAACATTTATACATAATACGATTAATATGCTTTTAACATGATAAAGACATTCAAAACTTGAAATGACTTACACAGAAAAATGATGGGGAGACAGACAGAGAGATTTTAAATCCAATATATTCTGTAGGAATTTATGCGAAACAAAATTTATCCCCAATGTAAACATAAATCTCTGTATAAACTCATTCGAAGGTTCTTACTGATACTTTTAATATGAATATTAACCGAATGAAAATGATTTTAATGCTAATGGACTGAAAATCTAAAGACATTTTATGGGGAAAATGCTGTGTTCAACCCTACATTATTGTCTATTTGTTGCTAAAGTGCACTTTTATTTCACATTCTAGAATTTAAATACCTAAACCCAACCCTTAAAAAGTTCTATTTTCTTATATTATTTGAATTTAACCTATACACATGCAATACAGAAAGTTTTCCATGGTAATGTCACATTAACTATGCCAAATTTTTATTTCCATTGATAAATGTAACATATCTAAAATGCATCAAGGCATATTTATCTGACATGTTTGAGTAACACTTCAACAGAATATTAAAATGAGATTATATATGAAGTGGAAACAACTCAGTAAATCCAAAATGTCCATTGATTTACAAATTCATGTCTTGATATTGTTTGTTAGTCGTTACATTGACACTCAAGCTGTAAGGATGATCGGGGAACGAATAAATTATTTACACCTTTCGTCAATAAAAATCACCTGAAAACTTTGAACTGTATCAAAGGTATTTAATAAGTAATGCAAATATTATTTATTAATCACCAAGCGAGAAACAAGAATCATAAAAAGATAAAATTCTATGCATTATTTAAGAAAGTAATTAACTTTTTTTACATTTTGTGGTCATTTAAAATTTAAAAGTTTCCAAACTTGTGGGAAGAAATTAATTTTTTAAATCCATGTATGCATAAAGTTCACTGGTAGCTATATAGTCTTACATATTATCAGAGGGATAAAAAATTATTCCAAAAGAGTACAAAAAAAGAAAGTTCACCAAATAATTGTGTCTTAATCATTTCATAGCGTCTAAAGTCATGGGAAGCACTTTTTTCAATTAAATATTTGTTTCTGCTATCATTTTGCCTATAACTACTTTAAACTGTAGAATTAACCCTATAAATTCAGTCTTTATATACTGCTCACTCAAAAATCTTTACGGATGGCACTGAACCAAAGATTACACAGTAAATATGTAATTGACTATGGCATGTACAGACTTTAGTTTTGAGATTTGTAATGTCATACCAATTCCTTTAATTAAATGCTACCATAAATTGTGTATTTTTGTTTTTTTGTGTTGTATGGTTGCTGTCTAATTCCTTAATACTTTACATTTAGAATAAATTGTATTTTACGCTTGGCCTTCGTAAAGCATAAATTTTAATGTCGCTAATTGAGTTTACCTAGTGTCACATGTTCAGTATCGTACAGTTAGAAATAATTGACCTCAAAATCCATGCTATTTTACAAACCTATGAATGTTAATTCTTAGTAGAACAATTTAAAGCAGCAAAGTAACAATGCCAGGGATACAAAAATGTGTTGATTCCATTGAAACTAAATGCAATTGCATGAGCATTTGAAAAGAAAGCATGCAGTTTTTTCAAATGAAACAAATGTTGCATAGAGAACAGTAGATAAATAAACTGTAAGAGGTTGTTTAATTAATATCCCCTTAAGGTGTTTTATGACTAAATGACAATTATAAAATAACATTAATTAAATATTTATCTTGTGTTGTCATCTCCTTATGCAAACATTATCAAATATTAAACACATAAAAATATAGAAAATCAATTTCTATCATATCTTTACACTAAATGCAATATGATCTATGAATTATTAGAGATGGTAACATGGAGAGTGTAATTTGTTACATAAAAATGATATTCATACTTTAAGAATCTATCAATGTGGAGTCTGTTGAAAATTTATTGATATTTCAATTATGATACTTTTTGTATTCAAAGAATACATGCATGTTTAAGAAAAACCATTCTAATTGAAACTTGAATATTTTTCATCAATTCTGTCAAAGACTAAAGCATTGATTATAGTTGTGATGAAGTGAAATGACCCACCATAGGTCTCCTGAAAGCTAGGCTAGTGGCCATATATATGAAATCTCTGCCTTTTTACATTGTAATTAAAAACATGACAGAGGGGAACATAAGTTTTATAAAGCACTAATTCATAATATTTAAATAAACAAGAACTAAAATGTTGAAATGGAATTTTCATCAAGATGTTCTAAACTGATCATGCTAATGTTGATCAAATAAAAACATGGACAAAGATTAGTTTGAATTCAAATTAGACATAAAACGAATTAAGATGTGGAACTGGAAATTCCATATAAGTGTTCTTAACTTTGAACATTTTTCTTTCTTATGCTAACCTGAAGCCATAAAAATAAAAGGAATGGCTATGTTCTCTGAAGTAAAACATTATAATGTAAGGTGTATGGATTTAAATTTGTTATATTTTTTTTCCCTAGGTATTACATTAAATAATTCAACCTCAGGTAATATGACTGTGAAAGCTACCTTTTGTCATTTACAGTTAAATTTTCAATCTATAATGGCAATATTAGGCAACTTGTATATACTATGAATTATATTTTAAAATGCCCTCAGTAAACATTTTGAAACTGACCACTCAAATAAATGGCTTTTCATGAAACTATTTGGAATGTTTATCAATATATATAGACGAATTAAAATCTATACACAGGATATATATTCTTTCAAATTTGATGTTCATTTCAATTTATCATTCAGAAATCAGAATTACATGTTCAAATTAATTTTGTAAAGGAATCTGATACATACAGTATTGAATTTAGTATTCAAATATATGTTATCTTAAAAAGGATTTTAATATCTAATGAATTGTAAACTTTTGAACTGAGATGAAATAAGTTGTCAGTTTTATGTCGTTTGTTAAAACCATTGTGCCTAACATAATTTGACTTTAGAAGAAAACTATTTGAATTCAAAAAGATAACAGTGTGATTTTATTCATCTATGTGTATTTGTAAACAGACACATTATTCAATTCATTTTAGTATCTATAGAAAAGCTTATATAAAATAATTTGAAAGTTTATTTCAGTAAACAAGACATTTTACTATTAATAAAAAAATAATTAAAGCTGTCAAAGCGTCATTATAAGTACAGAAATTAACAGTGATCTTTACTATCTGGAAAAGTTCTTGGAGTCTTTACCTTGTATGAAATAATAAGAAAATTTGGTATGATTGTCAAGGAGACAGCTATCCACCAGAGACCAAAGGAAGAGGATAAAGAAAACTAAAGGGCACATTTGTATGTCTTTCAACAATGAGCAAAACTCAAACCCCCTAGTTAGCGATAAAAGGTCCTAGCAAAATTGTAACCATTCTAAACACTTGTTTTCTCAAGTGCTTCACTCAACACTATGAGACCCACATGACAGAGTTTGTACCTTTGGGACAATCAATGTAAATATTCTAACATAAATAAGTAAGATATTTATAGATTAATCCTGATTATAAGAAAAATATTTTGACTTGCCTTAGTATTTCATGTCTTAACCATGTTAACTGTTTGTAATAGTTTAGTTGGTGACTCTTTGATTGATTGCTAATTGTCTCTAAAGAATACCCATATTGTGGAATGTACATTCATAACTTTTTTATGTATACTAGTACTTACTTTCTGTCTGTGTAATCTGTAAGCTCTGTCTTGTTCATATTTATGTAGAATTTTACTGGCCACTGGGAAAGTTCCCGGCATGATGTCAGCTTAGTTGTCTTTGTCTGTGTAAATAACAATCTAAAAGTTTGTTTGGGTTTGCATACCACTTGATATAACATAAGTTGTAACCTCTAGAGATCATTAAAATGTGAATGTGTTTCTATTGACTACATTGTAAGTGTGATAAAATACACAAAAAATAATAAAGAGGAATTTGCTTATAAATATACTGGTGTTAGTTGTATCACTGTAAAGCATGGTTATCACCTACATGTGCATGTATGAGATTTTGCGACAACACTCTGATCAACAATCCTTGCATTGTAGATTTGTAACTGTCCGTCATAAGCTGATATGAATCTGTTTGGTACAATTTACAAGAGTACCTTTTTGTTTGAAGAGGACATAGCTATATATATGCATGAATGCTGCTGGTAGACTAGTGGACATTTCATTTTCATGCCGTTTGCTTGAGGTCCAGTAGCAAATATTTGATGAATATCTTCTAATTTAGGACACAATTAAATTCATAATAGATGCCAATTGTCCTTTTCTGCAAAATTAGTTGATTTAAAAAATATGTTGATCTCCTTTTACACTACATGTAGTACTGTACATGTATAAACATATGATAAATGAGTATGACTAAAACTATAGACCTGTACATTTAATGAATCTGAATATTAGATTCTCTCAGCATTTTAACACTAAAAATGAATAAGATCATATCAAATCTTTTGTCATGGCAGTTTCAACTGTACATATGTTGATTATCATGATTATGTATCATGGCTAAGTTTCTCTAAATTCTTCATGCAACTACCATTATATTTCACATTTTAAAAATTAACTGAAAATGACAGTAGGCATATAACATGTACAAATGTGTAAAGCCCATTTTGTGTATTAGATCACCACATGCAACAAGCTTAAAAGATAAATGTATTTTTACAATGTTCACTTTAAGACACTATTTAAATTGACCCCCTTATAAGAAAAGGAGCATTCAAATAGTACTATTCCAATATGAAATCTCACACAATATGGCTACATTTTTTGTTTTATCTTAGTCTTACCTCTTCTTCAAGTTTAACTTCAAGTTATTAATTCCAATATTTTTCAATATAATACTGTTGACTTGTTTTTGTTTATTAAAACATTTCCACATTTAATTATTTGATGTTCAGTGTTGTTTGGTTCATGCTACCTGTTCGTTTCGGTTGAGTAATTAAAAGGTTATCTACATGGTAACGTAAACAAAAACACGTCTGAACGAATTTGGTGGGAAATTTAAACTGTGACTTAATATAAAATAATTAAATTAGCAAACCATTGTTTTCATTTATGTAAATGGTGACATTATGGTGATTAATACCTGATACCTGTTGTAAGTTATGTGTGTGATCTTTATCAAACTCTTTGGATAAATAGAGACATGATATTGCTGTTCATCCACCCCAGCCTCCAAAAGTACTCTCTTGGATGGAGGTATCTTTCGTCCATACTTCCGGTTTGGAATTATAAACAAAAAAAATCTTTGATTGAAAATATTTTAGCTCATTTGTTGTTATGAAAGAAACTGTACAGATAATAGAGGTAAATTGCAAATCAAATGTAAACTTGCACAGATCCATGTCATAATAAGATACCAGAAATAAAAAACCAGAACTTCTACAATTGATAGACTCTGCAAAACCAGATATCATCCTTGGTACTGAAACTTGGCTTGACAAAAACTCATCCTCGTTCGAATACTTCCCAACAGATCTTTATAACATCTATAGAACTGATAGGCCACCAAGTAAAAACAACCAAAGCTATGGTGGGGTATTACTTGCAGTCACTAAAGAATTTATTAGCACAGAAATCCAAGAACTAAAAACTGACTGTGAAATCATTTGGGCACAAATAAACATATCGGGTGCAAAAAACCTGCTGGTTGGAAGTTATTATAGGCCACCATCAGATGATGGGAACTCCATAAAACAATTAGACTTATCGTTAAGTAGAATAAATCAAACTTCAAACAGTAACATATTAGTAGGTGGCGATTTCAACCTAGGCCACATTGACTGGTCTGTCCCTGAAGTAATATCAGGGAAACCAGATCAAGAACAACATAATTCACTTTTAGAACTTCTTTATGATCATAATTTACACCAAATAGTTCACATACCAACACATAAAGAAAGAATCCTGGACTTAGTACTCGTCAATAATCCTTCTAACATTAACAAAGTCAGTACACTACCACCAATAGGCCTTAGTGACCATGACATTGTCTATGTAGAATCTGACATCTGGTTACGCAGGGTGAGAGAAAAACCCAGAAAAATACTAAAATACAATAAAGCTAACTGGGATAACATAAAGTTAGATCTAGAAAAAACATACAATGATCTACAAAACCTACAGGACAAAACAAATGTAAATGATATGTGGAACACATTTAAAACAAATCTTACACAATCAGTGGAAAACAACATCCCACACAAGTTCCTAACATACAAAAACAGACTACCTTGGATTCATAACAACCTTAGGAAAATGATAAATAGAAAAAATAAATTATATTATAAAATGAAACAAAACACCAAGTATGCAGACAAGTACAAACATCTGAAAAAACAAGTACAAAAAGAACAAAGGTTAGCATATTGGGGTTACATTGAAAAAATGATATTGGATTCACCAATAAATGAACCGGACCAACCATGTAACAATCAGTCAAAACCTAAAAAACTGTTTTCCTTCATAAAATCACTGCGCACAGATAACACCGGTGTAGCTCCCTTGAAAAAAGAAGGACAGTTAATAGCAGACACAAAGCAAAAGGCAGACATCCTCAACACACAGTTCCAATCAGTGTTTACAACTGAATCAAATAACACCATTCCAGACAAAGGTCCTAGCTCACACCCTGTAATAACACCACTTGAAATATCTTTACCTGGTGTCAAAAAACTACTACACAACATAAACCCTCATAAGGCAACTGGCCCAGACAACATCAGTGGTAGAATATTAAAAGAACTTAAAGATCAAACAGCTCCAATTCTTACACTAATCTTCAAAACATCATTTGAAACTGGCATAACACCAACAGACTGGAAACACGCCAATGTAGCACCAGCATTTAAAAAAGGGGAAAAATACAAGCCAGAAAATTACCGCCCAATATCATTAACATGTATTTCCTGTAAACTTATGGAGCATATCATCACCAAACACATCATCAACCACCTTGAAAAGAACAATATACTGTATGACCTCCAGCATGGCTTCCGTCAGTCACGATCATGTGAAACTCAACTCATTTCATTCATACAAGAGCTTGCAGCAAATAACAACAATAACACACAAATAGACTTAATTATAATGGACTTTGCCAAAGCATTTGACAAAGTCCCTCATAAAAGACTTCTATACAAACTTAAATATTATGGTATTCAAAAAGAAACACTCAACTGGGTCGCTGCATTTTTAAATGACAGAACACAAACAGTTGTTCTGGATGGAGAGTCATCTGACCTGGCTCCAGTCACCTCAGGTGTCCCTCAAGGCACAGTCCTGGGCCCAGTATTATTCTTGGTATATATCAACGACCTACCAGAATACCTATCATCCAGTAAGCTCAGACTGTTTGCCGACGACAGTATCATCTACAAAACCATCAAATCTCAAAGTGACTGTGATGCACTCCAGTTAGATTTAGATGCAGCTGCTAGGTGGGAGCAAGACTGGTTGATGGCTTTCCATCCAGACAAATGCACAGTACTTACAGTCTCACAGAAGAAAAACCCATTCAAACATGACTATATCCTCCACGATCACAAACTGGAACTTGTCTCTTCAGCTAAATATCTGGGCATTACACTTCAATCGAACCTAAAATGGTCAAAACATACAGACAACATCATAGCTAATGGCAACAAATCTCTGGGCTTCTTAAAAAGAAACTTAAAAACATCATGTCAGAACATCAAAACTCAGGCATATCTGGCACTAGTCCGTCCAAAACTGGAATATTCATGTTCAGTGTGGGACCCTCACACAGTTGAACAAACCTCCAAAATCGAGATGGTCCAAAGGCGAGCTGCCAGATATGTCTGTAACAGATACCATAACATCAGTAGCCCGACAGATATGATAAACACCCTAAACTGGCCAACTCTACAGGAAAGAAGAACACGCACAAGATTAATAATGTTCTACAAAATAATACATCAAATCGTAGCTATACCATCTGCTATTCTCATACCATCAGACAGTAGAACCCGCAAAAACCATAATTATACTTTTAGACACATTTCAACCAAAAAAGATACAATATAAATATTCATTTTTTCCATATACCATAACTCAGTGGAACTTATTGCCAATGCAAACAGTCGCTGTCGCCACAGTCGACACTTTTAGAGAACAGCTCACACCAGCTGTTCTCCACAAATTCATCTAACTCATTATTAGCCTATGTACATAGTTTTAATCACCTTTTTTAAAAAAGTTAAATTACGCACCTCAAATTTATTTCCATATATTTTTGTCTTTGTTTTTGTAAATATATATATAGGCCACGCTGCGCGCGCAAACAGTAAATAATCTTCAGATCATTGAAGGACTACTGAAAACCTAAAGAAGAAGAAGAAGAAGAAGTGAAGTTCATGTTCTAAGGGAGATTACTGTTTTACAAACAATCACTGGTAAATTCAATCACCGGAATGCCTGAAATTGGTTATAAATATTATGAGGGAACTAATTCCCTAACCGTCAGACATCAAAGGGTAATTTTGGCTACTGTTCAAAAGTAATAAGAAACGAGTGAGTGGTGAAAAATAATGTTTATCCAATTCTTGAACCAAAGCATGTATATATTATAAACTTAGTTCTCTGTGCACGATTTTATCATTTTTTACGCAAATATACATGTATCGTATAATCGTCAATTTTTTTTCTCTCTGTCTGTTGTGATTTAACAAATATTGCTGCTCATTAAATGCTGTGTTTTGAAGCCGAAGTTGACTGATAACAAATTGCTGCTCATAAAATGCTGTGTTTTTAAGCCGAAGTTGACTGATTGTCACCTTATAGTAAACAAATAACAAAAAGCATGGGTATTGAGCACGTGTTTAACATGTATAATCAGATAATTGATTATTTTAATGACAGATCCATGCGTATTGCGATCACCGGATTTTTACGATGAGGGTCACGCTCAGGTCATTATACATTCGGAGAATTTGTCGGCGAATTGCTTCCTGGAAGCAAGCAATTAAAAATGAGTAAACTTCTTCTAAATATGGACAAATTAAAAAATTTTCCTCAGAAAGAAAGTATATACATGTATATACATAAGTTGTATAATGTAAACTATCCATTTATTTATAAAAAACATATGCATATTTTTTTTTTAATTTGAGGTTTCATATTACTTTAACATTATGAACTTTCAAAAAAAAAACTTAAGTAATTGCTCAAAACACATAACAAAAATTAGTTTTTCCTAGCTTTATATAGACACTATTATTATAAATATTGTTTCTATAAAAAGGAAATAAAACCAGACATGATGAGATTTCCATTGTCATTATATTATACATGTACTATAGATTGAATTATTAAAGACAACTATTAAAGACTTGACAACTAAATGCTATTAAATCATGATTAAAAAGCCTACATGTATATAATAAAAATAAGACTTTCTTATGTTTTAGTTTTAAAAAAACAATCTTGCAGACTAAGGGACATAACTCTACCTCCAAATGAAGAACTACATGAAAAAAACAATAGAAAAAGAATATTAAAAACTAATTAAGGTCAAATTTGACTAGGGGAGTAGGAGTATTAGTGTCTCATTTTATCAATAGAATTAAATATTATACATGTAAATGCACGACTTAAAGGGACATAAACAGAAAAGCCAAACCTATTCAAAATCAAAATTAACTTATTTTGCACGCGTCTCAGAAAGTATCACTCATTTGAGGGCTAGCTAATTATTTGATTGTTGGATTGAACCATTGAGCATGAAGCTGTTTAAAGGGGGCATGTATGATTCTGCAACATGCTATTTTGCTTTAGACAAAACACTATAAACCTTATATGAATGCTCTATTAACAAAATATATGTATATTAAAGGCTAATGTGAAGGCTTTTTTTATATGCATTACAATGTACATAAAATCTTTTAAATACTTCATTTGTGAAAAAAGTATACTAATGTATTTATATGTCTCTGGTAATGTTGGATACATGTAAATGTTTTGGACCATATGAGTATATTGACCATATATAATATTCATAAATACATGTACTTATAAAATCTGACCATAAGCATATGATCAAGGTACAAAATGTAGTTGCCATGATTTACATTGAAAAGGTGTCTCATAAAAGTTTTTAAAAATGTATTTTTACTCATTTAATCATATTGTAATCATTGTTACATGATTAATGAGATCTAGGGAGTTACACCGAAGTAATTTTCTAAAATTTTTATTCGGTCATTTATCAATTTGTCCTTTATTACACAATACACAATATAGATAATTGGAAAAAAATACTTTAAGAAATATCTAAATGCACTGTTGAACAAGAAGTCAGTTGCTTTACTCACAGGATCTTTTGGTCATTGAACTCTCTTTTCTTTTTTGGTAAATTTATGTTGGTGTTTAAATTTAATTTTATTGTAATAAATGATAATTTCTTAATCTCATCAGCAAAAAAATGATTTTTCCATTAACATACATTAATTGTTCATGCATTTTTTGGCTTTAGTTTATGTACCTGAAGATACTGACCATTTTTTGTGAATTATCAAATTTTCTTTTATTTTTAACATTTTTTTTAACATTTATCAATGCTGTCAGACTTTGTGCTCATGTTAATTGTATATTTATAGAGTTATTAGATATCTGAGTGTCATGAACCAATGAGAAAATAAACTAAAAGATGTAAGAATAATTTCAATTCACCATGGTTTAGTCAGAAATTACTTTTTATGCCCCACCTAAGAAAGTAGAAGGGCATTATGTTTTCTGGTCTGTGCCTCCTTTCGTCTGTTGCGTCGTCTGTTTGTCCGTCCGTTCGTCTGTGCATCCGTTCAGGTTAAAGTTTTGGTCAAGGTAGTTTTTGATGAAACTGAAGTCCAATCAACTTGAAACTTAGTACAATACGTTCCCTATAGTATAATCTTTCTAATTTTAATGCCAAATTAGATAATTACCCAATTTCACAGTCCATGGAACATGGAAAAGGATACTGCGAGTGGGACATCCGTGTACTTTGGACACATTCTTGTTCAGATATAATATATATGTAGTAATTTTTTTCCACTAAATTAGTAATGATAAAGTTTGAAAACACTGGATAATTTCTAATTATAATTTTATAAAAAGCAATTATAACTTTTTCAGATGGCAGTGAGTACAAATCGTGATTCTCTTAGATATTTTGTTATTGTAAATGTTTTACCTGACTGATTCAAATCAGTTAAATTTAAGTTTTTTAACAGATTATCTGTTTCAATGAGCAAAGAAAAATAGAACATGTCATGATGAAAGGTCATGATATATGTACAATGAAAATAAAGATTTATTTAGCTTTTGTCAAACAGGATATATGTTAGGATTTACTTCACTGGTAATATTTTTTTTATTATTATTTGAATAATCTTTTACATTTTTGTAATTCAATACATAAAACTCTTTATAAATATACCAGATTAAATAATTTAATGGGGTAGATGTACATGTATCTGGTTTATAATGTCTGAGTTCATTTAATCTGTGTTCATACTTTATATTTTAAAATAATCTACCACTTTGAACATGTAGCAAAAGGTCTGGTCTAATTGAGGATTATTCCCCTTTGACCCACATGTGCATACCTATCACTTGTTTTATTGTCATTTCAGTTCTAAAACTTTCAATGTTAAAATTCAATCATGATTAGTAAAGCGGGAAAGAGATCTCAATGTGTGCACTCATGTTTTTATTTACTAATATATAAATCAGTACAAATAATAGAGTTTTTTTTAAGTTAAATGAACTAACTAAAATATTTTGAAATTTATATATATATGAGGGTCTGGATGGAGGGGAGGGGGGGGGGGGTCTGTTATTCTGTAAACATTTCATTTTCACCCCTTTTTTCTCAAATCTTCAAACAATTAACCCCTTTTTCTCTAATCTTCAAAAAATTAACCCCTTTTTTCTCTAATCTTCATTTTTTAAGGGCATTATTCTTTAATCATTTAACCCAATCCAAACCCTCATATATATGCATGATATATGATAAAACTTTATTAATGCTTTTTTGTATTTTGCAATTGTTTATAGGGCCAAATGGATTTAACATGACACTAGAGAAATGGACATGTACTACAGGAAATCTGGAACAGCTATGCTTCAGGTAATATTCATTAGAACTATAATGGTTAATCAGTAAATATTTTCTAATTCTAGATTTATTAATATTTATTCTCATCCAGTCTTATGAAACATAATCAACATCATACTTGTATGCAGAAGTTGATTATGGCAGTCAAATCATTTCCTGTCAGAGGGTTAGTTTATTTAAAGTGTTTTTTTCTCCTTATGTTTAACTATTGTTAGATATAATTTTCAAATTCAAAAAAAAAAAGGAATGTCAAAAATATTTTTTTTGTTATTAATTAAAATTTACAAAATCATCAAACATTTTCTATGAAAATGAAATGCATGCAGTCTTTTGCTTTAGGATAATTTTTCACCTTTTAAAGTATTTTTTAAATGTTATTTCATTTAAAGTGATGAATTGTTTTTTTATCTTAAATTTAAAGTTCAAGATGAATCTGTTTTAGTGTTGTCATGTGTCAATATGTCACTCAGATAACTGTTGTTTAGGCTAAGCAAATAATTGTTGTGGTTCCCCTTAGTGGGTCCTCCTTAATGTTTAGAGTTAATTGGAACAAAAAGTCAAAGAGACCTACATTTTTTATTTCTCTGAAAATTCAGACATGACCATGCATTACAAAGTAAATCTACCATCATTCATATTATATTAGCTCAGTTTACAAGCTTAAGATGTATACTACTACTGTAAATTCAGAAATTATTGCGAGGTTTTTAGTATTGCGTAAAATGCCACAGAGTTGTTAACGCAATAATTTAAACTTGCATTTTGAAATATTGTATATGAATTTAACTGAATTTTTCTCAAAATCTTAAAAAATAAAATCGCATTTATTTCAAAATGGCAAAATCGCAATGATAAATGCATGCAATAATTTCTGAACTTACAGTACTTGTGGTTTGTTTTTTCAGTACCAATCTAATTAAGCACTGTATTTGAACTTTGGTGGATCATACCACATCCTCTTATTTTGTGTATTTTCATGTTCTTTAGACGTTATTGCATGTAGTCTTGGTATGAAAACTTTAAAAGGAAAGACTGAAACATGTGCTTAGCTTAACCAAAAGTATAAGAATGTACTAATTAGAAACATCAATACTATTCAAAACTGTTTCCATCTAATATTTGCCACTGGATGTTAAACAAACAATAATCAATCAAAAGTATTTTTTATAGAAGTTTAAGAGCCTCTGTGGTCAATTGGTCTTAGTAGTCTTAACTACTATTTCACTAGCATGACTAGTCTGTCAACACTAAGGTTGTAATTTTGAATCCTGCAGGAGATAGGCAAGTTTAAAATCCAATCTTAAGGATGTTTGCTCCTCTATTTTTTGATTTTTTGCCAGATTTTCGGAATCCTCTGGTTTTAACAATGTATCAACATTAAAAAAAAATGCCCACTAACCCCTACTTTTCTTTTCATATTTTTATTACATATTGTTTAAAAAGCCATATTTCAAAATCTTATGAAATCCTTGTTATTTTTTCATAGTTTTTAAAACAAAAAAGGTGCCAATGTTAAGTGAAAGAAAAATCTAGAGAGATTTATTTCCGCCAAATTTTCAATGGCTTATATCTCAAAAACAAGCACACGGAGCCTCCATTTTTTTCTGCTTTTGTAGTTTCTTTCTTGATATACTATCAATTTATAACAGTCTTTTAAAAAGCTTGTTATTTTTAAACAGAGGAGCGAACATCCTTAATTGATCAGGATTGTCATTGCTCCCACAAAAGGTAGATTATTCTCTTCAGACGCTCTGGCTTCCTCCACAAATAAAAAGTGACAGCTATGAAATAGCCAATAGTGCTGAAAATGGACTAAAAGCCAATCAATCAATCAATCAATAGTGGTTGAATATATTCAATACTGTTTCAAATTCTGCTCTCAGCTTTATATCTTTATGTGTTGACCTGATTGATTATTTAAATTTTTATCTTATAATAATATATAGTATCATAAGCAGTGAAACAGGTGAATTGTCAATTTATTTACATACAATATATATTACTAAAAGGAATGTGATTGACTTAAAATGTTGCTTCAACATGCATTACCTTGATAATGACCTAAATGTCTTTATTAATTCTAAGATGAAGAAACAGGTAAAATCAAGTATATGAATCAATTATTATTGATGAAGTTATTTAGTTTACTTAGAGGTTAATTATTTGGATCAACACGAAACTGCTAATGGTATGTATTGTTTCTTTCTATACTCTTTAAATGGCTGTGTGTGACTTTCATGGTGATCTTTCATTCTTATCGCTCCTAATAGCTAGTGTGTAGGAATGCAAAAAGATGTGCCAATTCTGAGGTTTTTATTTTGTCTATCAACAATTTTTGTAAGCACACACTCCTCTGCCATTTATATTATATTGGTCCAGGAATAAAGCTTAATACACAAAATTTACATGGTTACTCTACAATACTTTGAGTTTGAAGCATACATGTATGCTCTCTACCCTGATTCATGTTTTAAACAAGATATCAACCTATTTTTCTTAGCAATTACTGATACAAATTATAGCTTCTTGATATACAAAATGTATGGTACAAAGTTAAATATTGGTAAGTTCATGAAGTTTATTTTTCCACTTTCTGTTGTCTTCTTCCATATTGAATTGTCTTTTATTCAAAGGTAACAGCGGGGTTTTTGAAGTTGTGAGTATTAGTTCACACTTAACATTTGTTCAATCTTGCAGTCCCGAAAGCATCATCAGATATTCTTGTTTAGTATTAAAGATAATGTTTACAACATAAATTCTTTGTTTGAATACTTTGATATGGCTTATATTCTTTGCTGTTTTCTATAGAAGAATTTTCTCAAATTTTGTCGTAAAAATTTCATCCAAACATTTTATATACCACCTGAATCTTGCATTTAGTTCATCATCAGTAACATATGCTGGCATTGTTATTGGTTGTATGGGTAATTGATGCAGTCCTCCCCTTGTGGCATAGCGTTCCATAAGGCTCATCATATATTCTTTCATGTAAGCAAACTTCTCTTCAACCTTTTGAAATTCTTCATATTTTATTCCTGCTAGCATCTTTGCAGCCTTTAATACAATTTGACTCCACAATTCTAGCCATAGAACTGCATACCATTCTATACCAACTGACTCTTCATGGTTTATTTTTTCAAGCAGACCTGGAAATTTAATAATTGGACCCCAGGTGTTGAGATTTCTAGATAAGAAACATGGCATTTGGTATTTCTTAAAACTTAAAGCAAGGGAACTTAGCACATCATTTGCACACTTCCCTAAATGGTCTTCACATTTTCCTTCATAGGCATGAAACATAAAAGCATTTTTCAGTACATAAGAAGTCAAACCTGTGCATTTACCCTGAGAACGGACTTCTCGTGTAAGCAGGTATTTTAAAACTTTGTAACAAATTTTATGATTTTTACCAATATCTTTCATAAGCTGCATTTCACAGCATGCTAAGCAGACTTGCCAACATGTAGAGCAAGGATTAAAGGATTGACAACCCTTAACAACAAGATTGCAACCCTCTTTTGCAACAATATCTTTCCATTTTTCAGGGACTCCATCATCTGACAGAATTTGCTTTATATCTGGAAACCTTATTCCAAGCATAAGATCAATACCTATCTGTATAGATTTTCTGGGGACAATCTCCTTTGATTCTGATGTTCCTGGGATTTCAGAAAACCCAGCATTTTCAATGTATTCAAGCTCAAATTTCCTTTTTCTACAAGCCTTAATTCTAAGAAGACCTTCAGTAAGATTTTTTTCAGTTATATGTTCTTTCTGACAAATTCCATAAAGATAATTCCAAAATTGTGCTTTTATTTTTTCCACATGTAGCATATTTTCCCTATCACAACACTTCTTATAATTCTCAAGCTGATCCTCTACAAAGATCTTCTTGTATCCAGGTGAACATCCGTCTGCAATTCATATTGCTCCAGGAGTTGATAAATGATTCAATATAACTGTAAAATCAAATTCATTTGGTTGACCAACTTTAGTCCCTTCATAAAAGCTACCAGCTTCAATAAACTTTGAAAATTCAAATATTGAATTTTTTGCAGCTACCTTTTTCAGTACTGCATTGACTATATATTTAACTCCTTCTTCTATTTCTGTAACTGTTTGTTGATCTTCTTCAAATTTGCAGTGTTGTTTATGTAAATATCTTATATATGCTGCTTCCATCTGTTTGAAAAAAAAAAATGACAGTTAATTTTAAAATATATGGTAAGATATAAATACCTGAGACATAAGGGATAACTAAACTGTCATGACTATATTGACCCTCTATTTGCAATTAATGATAGAATCTTTCACCAGACTCAAGACTGTACATAACAGTCTTGAGGGCCTCGGGGAAGATTAGTTTATTGTAACTGACTGAGTTTACCCTCTTTAAATAAAGAATTTATTATTATTATTATTATTATTATAACAATATGTTATAAATTTTACTTATACCCCAATTCCAATGCCACAACACGGTGCAGTGGAAATAGAAATACCGGGCAGAGCATCTGTGCATCTGACTGACCGGTCTTCAAAGCACTCTCTCACCTTCATTTCTTTGTAAGATTTATTTGAAATTATATCAGTTCAAAAATCCATGGCAATCAACCAGTTTGTCAGGAGTAATGCTGCTTTGTTGTATAGATTATAAGGAAACTATCATTGTAAGCAACTACGTTACTCACATTTTTGGGGGGGGATATTTCTGAAAAAGTTTAAAAGACTTATAATATTGAATGATGCATTACCTGTACCGCGTAACTTTAAATTGTGTAAAAAAATAAATCAGCATGAACTTAGAATAATGACAAATTACCTTATTCTCAAATTTTCAACAGGTTATAATGACGGCGGAAGATATCATTTGTAGTTGGGGAAGATAAACACCCTGCTAGTTGACTGAATAATACAAATTATAATAGCCTTTTTCCTGGAATCTTTTAACTATTGTAAAAATGCAATACAACTGAAGGAATAATTATAAAAATTGCATCACATATATATAAAATTGTGTCTAATCTAATTCATAATTAATATCTTACTTTTGCTAGGGAAACAAATCTTTTACTAACCGGAACCACATTATAAGATACAATACAACAGGATACAGTGACATGCTTTCATGCATGATTCAGATATTCACTTAAAGCAGAACAATATATGTTCACATCTAGAAATACTATACATGATAATATCTTGTGTATAGATAAATATAGTTTAATCTAAGTTTTTAACTTAATTGTTTGTTTACCTGTATAGCATTACATAATATACATACAAGTCTTATAATTTAACACGAATAGTTATACATTGTACATTATTCTTATTTGTGCTAAAAAAAATTGAAGTACTTTTTTAATTGCATATAAGATCACATACTGTAGATTCATTTATTTTCGTGGGTACCAATTTTTGTGGATTACTAAGGAAAACTAACATGTTGGTGGATATTAAATTTTGTGGTTTTGCCATAATGTGTATACACAGGAATCATAAGTTCTATCAATAAAATTCTGTAAATAATAAAGTCGACTATCAATAGAGCTTCTCTTCGAGTTATTGATAGAACTTCCGATTCCTGTGGTGTATACAAGCCTATAAGAAATTGTAATTATTTGAATATTTAATTTCGGGGTTCATCTGTACCCACGAAATACACAAAAATTGGTATCCAACGAATAATGTGAAATCCACAGTATACTGGTTCCAAAATTGGATAAGTACAAAAACAGGTACAAATTTGATCTGAGAAACACAAAATATATGCTTTCCTATTTCAATTCCAAACATTTTTTATCATTCATAAGAAAGTTTATTTTAAATATAAGATTTTCCAGCTACAAGCCTAATTTAGCTTTTGAAATATGGTACTAAATTTAAGAATACTTATATTATTGTAGGAACATGACCATCCTTTCAAGAAGCCTAAGACCAGAGGTCTTATATCCAGACCTTTGTCGTTGGTTGTGATAATTGTATTAACCTTGGGTGTTTTGCTGACATTACTCAACATCTATGAACTCCATAAGATGAGGGAGGACTATGCTGCACACCTAACACCAACAATGGAGGCTAAAGAAGGGAAATATGCTTCCAAACAACCTATTGTATGGATAGAAGGCAAAAATGTAAGCTTATTAAAATTAGTTCAGATTTGTTCATTTAATTTTAAATTAAAGTTTCTGTATAAATAAATATAAGTTAGTATAAAACAGAAGTGTAACATCATTAATTCAATGTCAAATTAATTTACAGATGAACTTGAGAATTATACCTATCTCTGATTCTCAGCCTATTGATCAAATTTAACAGTATATGTAGGTTTACCATAATCAGTTGTATGTGAAGAAATATCGTATGTTATATTTTGTATTGTAGAAACACAGTGGCTACTTGAAGCATGTTTTTGCTGTTTTTGACAGAATAGGTTATGCTGTAGGTGATGCTGAGTCAGATTGGGATGTTCTCTGGTCACATGAATACCCTTTTGAAAGTTTGTCCAAAAAGATTTCAACTGCAAAACCTCATCAAAAGGTAATTGTGTAAAAAGACGTTTAATGAATGGTATACTCTTTTGTAAATTATACAAATAAAAGTACTCTTTTAAAAGTATCTTAATGTGGATATGGTATACACTGATGAAAAAAGGATAACAGATATGTCTATGTAAGAAAGGATGGTTTGTTTTAGTACTGTTATAGAAAAAAGGAACATTAACATTTGCAATAAAACAAAAATGAATCAGGGTTCAAAACAATTTTGTAAACAAGGCAAAACACCAACTATCAGAAAAACCGATTTCTAGATAATCTAGAACCATAACTGGAGCTTTGTTTTATACAAAACAAGTTTTACAATTCATTGCAATTGAACTGGCAAAAAGGGACTAAGGTACAATGTATTTCAAAACAACTTGAAATATAATTTTAGAATATATCTGTAATAACACTAACACAATTATATATTGCATCTGTTCAGTTCCTAAAAGATAACAGATAAAAAGCTTTATTTTGTTTTGCTAATGGTCATATTGAAAAGTTATTGTAAGAATAAATCCTTTAAAATGTCTTATTTTTCAGATTAACCACTTTCCAGGATCAGGGTATATCTCAAACAAAGTTTATTTAGCTACAACAAACACTTCTTTCATTCCAAAGGCATTCAAGATTCCATCAGAGACAAAGAAATTCCTAGCATATGTAAGTTCCATACTGGTAAAAATAAATAAAAGTATCTACATTTAAAAAAGTACGGTAAAAAGTTATTACTGCTGTTTTTCCAAATATAAAGGTTTGATACAAATATATTTGTATTTTGGGTTGTGTTTTCATTGACACTTATTTAAAATATCATATTCATATTTGGTAATAAATACAATCAATTTGCATCATGTAGGAAAGAAAACAAAAGAAAGAAAAAAACACTCAAGACTCAGTACCAAGGGCTAGAGGTTCATGACTTGGAACAGTGGCAAACTTGTGGTGGGGTTAAACATGTTTTGTGAGATCTTAACCCTCCCATATACCGGTACCTCTAACCAAAGAATACTGGGTAAACACAAAATTCTGTTCAGAACCCATGACACCCTTCTAACTAGAATGGTCTCTGGTCAAAGAGGAACCCTTGGACTTATCAAAATAAATAAGTGCTTATTTGTATGTATCAAGAAACAGTAAATGTCATTAGCAATCATACCACATCTCATTATTTGTCTCTTGTATTTCATATATCACACAACCTCAAAGCATTTCAAACATATCTTTCTTGACAAGTATTTAAGTGTTATTGTCTTAATTTTGTAGACTAAAAGGTATCCCAATAAAATGTGGGTACAGAAGAAGAACACTCACAGAGGAGTTAAGATAAAGAAGACTGATGGTAAAGGCTTATAAATATTCCTGTGGAAAAAAAATCATCATTTGAAAGTCATTTTTGTACACATGGTAGCTTGTAAAATTAACCTCAAAACTTGTATTATAACATTTTCATTTAGATGAATCATTCTACATTTTATTCCTGATTCATTAGTTCCCATAAATATATACCTTTTATTCACGTACCAACCACTGTTTGAATTACTTAAGGAAGCTTCCTACACTACAATCCTATTTTATACTTCCTTCTAGTAGTCATATACTTCACAATTTTGTTCTGTGTGCATATAGGTTTGGGAATAGATTTTAACATATGACTAGCATTCATTATCAAGATTTGCCTCTTTATTGAATCCATGAACCCCATGCTTTGTTGGGCTTAGAAATCTGCTTTGTTTTTCAATGAAAGAAGAACGTCATACTAAAATGGAATTTTAATTTAATATTTATTGTTCATAGAAGAAGTAGAAGGCTAAATATGTTGCCTAAAATTCGTTAAATTTATAATTTTAGAGCTTGACCTAGGAAGTACTGGATCATTTGTACAGCAGTATATAGACAAACCTCTGTTGATAGATGGAAGGTATAATTTTAAGGCTGTATCTTCATAAGATAAACTTGTTCTATTAAGATTTAAAAAGGGGAGATAATTGAAGTTAAGGTGCAATGGATCATATGTTGATCACGATTTATAGAACTTTGCATATTTTTTATTGATGACTGACATCTCTTAACATTACAATGATTTTAAGAGTTATGTAACATTAAGTTACCTTATTTTATTCTTTTCTTAATGAACAGAATTAATTGATTTGTACTTAGTCTTCAAATTATTTGAAAAATATACTTACTTAGGACATTGTTTGTTAAACATCCAGTGGCAAATATTACATGCACAATCAAGATTACTTACTTAGTAATGTTATGGATTTCGCATTTACTATTCAAGAAACATTTTTAAGATAATAAGATATGTTAGAATTGCCAATCAACAATGCTCCGTCAGAGACCAACTGATGTAGATGTGAGCAACTTGAGGTCACTGTACAGCCTTCAAACATGAGTAAATTCCATACCATATAGTCAGCTTGCCAAACATGACAAAATGTTCAACAAATAAACAAAAAAACCAACAACCTAATTTAAATTAACAAACAAAAAACAAATAGGGTAGACAGTGACCAATGGCAACCACTGAATTACAGGCTCTTGAGTTGGGACAGGCACATACAGACTATTGCTGGGTTAAACATGTTTGTGGTAGCTCAACCAACAGTTTACCTGTGATAGTGGTGTAATAGATTAAGAAATATTTTCCAAGAACAAAAAAAATCTCCTTTTTGAATTTAGAAAGTATGCACTGTTGTCTGTTTTAGTTATTTTTATCTATTAGTAATTTTGAGTAGAATTGAAACAGGTCAAGATAAATAATTTATTGTATTATCATATATTTTTTAACAGGAAATTTGACATAGGAATATATGCTATTATCACATCAATAGATCCACTAAGAGTATACATTGTAGATGATGAAGCCTTGTATAGGTTAGTATTTAATTCTTCTAAAAGTCTGGTAACAGCACTACCATTGCCCATTCTAATTGATTTGAGCTTCAGTAGCTCCATTAGTCATGGCAATATAAATGTGGACATGATTTCTAATTATCTGTTTCGAAAAACAAACAACAGCTATTCCGTTTGATGTTTTATTTGTTACTATAACTTAAGCTAAGGTGACATCACTGATGTGACGTAGACCTTACAAACTTACAAATGTCTTCTCAACAACTTTGAGGATATTCCTAAACCCTGATATCTCTTTGTAAAGGAAGAACCATTTGGATTTCTGTAGAACTCATATTATCACTGATTGTAAGGAAACACACCATACTAGCTGTGCATGCAAAACATTAATGTCAGATATCTTCTATGGAAAAAAATTGAAATTAAGCTGTGTGTTTGCTCACAGTACCTCTTGTTAATAGCGATAAACAATATTCCATGAATTTTAGACATTACAGTAAATTTTTTCTTGGAATTTAAGACTATAATGAGAAATTTGATTTCTTTGATATGTGAAACAAACATCTGTAAGCTACTTCTCACTAATGATATCCTGATATTAGAATGGGCATTAAGATTACAGTTGGCTGAGGGCCTATAACTTTTAGTAATAATTAGGTATTTGCTACATAAAATCAGATCAAATCAACTAATATGTAAAATAACCAAATAAGACTGAAGCTCTAAAAACCAACAGTAAATTCAATTATAAATTTCTTACTTTTAAATTTCATTAGCGCTCTGTGTCACCAAGTTTTCTTCTTTTATAAAAGTAGTACATGTTATAGCAAATGTTAAGTTTTTAAGTTAAAGAAATAAATTGAAATTCAAATATGAAAAATAATTTGCATACACTAAACTAACTCTAGTTCAGTAGACTTCATGTTACTATAAGAAATTAATTTTCAATTATTTATTGACAGATTCTGTACCAAGAACTACCATCCATTTAATCCATATGATACTAAGAAGTATGTGGTAGATGATGACTATATCCCTGTATGGCAGGTAAGATTAGGGTAACAGTCATTGAATTATTAATTGATTGTTTTGTTATTGAGTATAAATGATTTAACTTCTTCTTGACTGTGGTGTAGAAATCTCTACTTGGCTATAACAAGACTATAAAAAAGAAGATGTGGTCTGATTGACAGTTATACAACTCCTCACAAGAGACCAAATGCCACAGAAATTAACTAATTAATTGGGTTGTTTTATTTTGTTTAATTGTTCGAAACCAATTTTAAGAGTTCTTAGATCTTGTGATTTTGTGTCAATATAAGTTTTGAAATTGAAGAAAACCACTGGTTTGCTGAGACCGCTCCCATATACCGTGAGTAGTTGAAGTTGATTAAAGGGAGGTGGGAGAGGGGGGGGGCAAAACTCAAAATGACCAACTACCTCGCATCCTTGGGAAATTTGAGAATGGAATGTATTTTTCCTTGCCTTATAACCAAATAAGGAGTGATCATGTAGTCAGAGGATTGTCAAACCTGTGCTACACTCATGCAGACTATGTGTCATTTAATAAACAACACTTATATGTACATAATATAAGCTTCTATTGAAAATATATTTTAGTAATACACTTTTAATGTTTGTAGATGCCATCTTTAATGAAATATTACACAGATTTGGGATTCTCTTTTAAAGAAACTTTCAGCATGTACCTTAAAAGTAAAGGTAAGATATATGTCGGTTATTTCAATGGTACATAACACTACAGGGAGACAACTCTATAAAGGTGGTACATAACACTACAGGGAGATAACTCTATAAAGGTGGTACATAACACTACAGGGAGATAACTCTGTAAAGGTGGTACATAACACTACAGGGAGATAACTCTGTAAAAATCAACTGAATGTTTTAATCATATATCTCTAGTAAAGGAAAATTAAGTTTCTCAATGATCAAAATTAGTGTTTTTCAAACTGCTGTATATCTGATAAAGTGTGTGAGTCAAGTCTTTTTTAAATTCTTATATTTAATAGGGTCAAAGTAAATATTTTGTGTAAATTTTATGAAAATTTAACAAGCCAAATTAATTTGTTATACCCTTCTTTTAAAAAAGTGTGAGTATACTGATTTACCTATGTCCATCTGTCCCATGAATATTTTTTGTCCCATCTTTCTCAGGATTTCTGAAATTTGATTTCAGGGTTTTAATGAGTCAGCTATACCATGTGATGTGGTTATTTTTATTCATCACTCAACAACTTCTTGTTTACCTTATACTTTTAGTGAGGCAGGATATCATTAGTGAGAAGAAGCTCACAGATTCACTTGTTTTCTTCATATTTTGAATTTACAGTCAGATTCTTATATTATCACAGGGTTTGAGTATCCAAGAAAGATTCACTTGCAGTTCTAGTTCCAAACATTTCTTTCTTTATTTCTTAATGACCAATGATATTTTTTTTTGAAGGTTTGGATTATGAAAAGATGTGGATGGATATGAGAGAAACAGTTGCCACAGTAGCTCTTCAGAAAGAACACAATTTTATAGACATTCTGAAGAAATACAGGAGTTCCAGGTAATGAATGTATATTGAACAGTCTTATTCATTCATCGAGTACTTTTTAAGTGTTATGTGTGTGCTTTTTTAACAGGTATTTAACCTATCATGGTTTACTTTTTACACACTGTGACTTGGATGGAGAGTTATCTCATTGACACTCATATGACATCTTCTTAGATTTTTTATTTTATACATGTATTTATAAAACTGTTATGTACAAAACTTTTATTATGCTTTTTCAATTTTGGAAAAATGAGCCAGTATGTCTGACCAACTTTCACTGTAAGTAAAATTAAAAAGAAAAAGAAATGATAATAGAAATCAATCCTAAGTTCCAATTCAAGATGAATCAAACTTTCTTGTACCTATATCAAAATAAACTGTATAGCATTCAGTCCATACTAATAAATACTAGTTTTCGTATCTTTCGTGCCCCCAAGTGTGACTGGGGAATAGAAATATGGTCACTTGGTCTTCTCCCGACCGGCAGTTAAACGCTTGCCGAAGTGGGGTGTTCGTTTGGCTGTGCGGGATGTATTAAGTTCGCAGTCACGTCCGGTCAGAATGGGGACGTTAAATCCGATGTCTTGTGTAAAGAGAGTGCCACGCTCTTTGCACGTTAAAAACCCTTGCAACAACTCTTAGGACCCGTAGGTGGCCTGTTGCAAGGCCAAATTTCTGTCCCCATCCAATATACCCTTATTTTCCAGTGGCAGTCCAAATTTCCCTGACCATCATCCCAAATGGCCTCTATTACGACAGGACCTACCTATTGTATTTATTGTGAACTTGTTCTCGTCCTGAATATGCATGAAATATTTGCCACTGGACGTTAAGCAATCAATAATCAATCAATCAATCGTATCTTTCGTAAGTTGAAAGCACAGATACTCTTGAAGCTTGTATCAAGCACAGATTATTTTATACAATGATTCAATATAATCATATATGTGTATGCCCCTGCTGTAGTGGAGAGACAAAGTTTTACCCTTGTCCATCTACATACGTCATTATATCCTGAAATTGGTCTTCGTTCTCTAACTTTAGGTTGCCTCTACCAAATGTTAGGAAACTTATACATAATGCTTATTACCACAAAACACAGATCAAGTTTGGGTTCAGGTGGCATGAATTTTACCTTACTAGAGTTATGCCTTTTTACAAATAGAAAATTGTTGAATGTTCTGTTCTTTAACTTTTGTTTACCCCGACTAAATGTTATAAAACTTATACACAATGCTTTTTACCACAATATTCAGATCATGTACAAATATGGGTAGCATCACTTTTACCGTTCTTGAGTCTTGTCCCTTTATAACCTCATATGTAAGCAGGGGCATCATCTGTGTCCCATGGACACATTTCACAATTAATTCATAAATGAATGGGATCATCAATTATAGACAAGTGACTATACAGTGTATCATGTACTTAATCACCCAGAGTGTGAAAAAATTGTATATATGTGTTTTACAGCCTTGTATCACTATCACTGTTGATCTGTTTACAATTTTACAAAACAACAGGATATTTATACCAAAAGACAACCATTGTTTAAAATATTTATTTTTTATTTTTTTATAGGAACTTCTTTGAGATGATGAGATTTGATTTTGTGTTAGATGAAGATTTAAATGTTTATTTAATGGAAGTAAGTAAAAAAGTTTTATAAGGGTGCTGAAACACGAACCCATTATGTTAGTGTAGAGGCCAGTATTTTAGCATATTCATTTTATATTTAAAGGTTATTATAAAATATATAAATTTATTGTTTTGCTTTACCTGCATGCAAAGTTCCGTCACCCTGGATATACATTTCAGTTTAGTTTTTACTTTGACAGGTTTTTATGGGTCAAAACCAATGCAAAAATTAAAGTCTTCGTTTTCAGTTTAACCAAAAAAAGGTTAGGACACATGTTGTCAATATACTTTCATTCCTAAGTAAATTTTAATATTTGAAAAGTTCACAAGTGAGATGTTTCATTATGCCATCTACTGTTTTACTCTTAGGAAAAAGTTCTCTTTTGGGTAAAACTGCCCTGAAAATCAGATATATTTCATATTTTTTTCACGATTTGTACTTGTTTTCAAAAAAACTATTTGGTAGACCCTAGTGCTCTATGCTAGATTTTCCAAAGCATCGCTTAAATTACTTAACGTTTTGTTTAAACTGATAAGTCCTGCTGACAAAGTTACTTTCCTGGACTGTATATTCCAGACAAGTAGATAATATCTCATTATTTGTTTCTTAAAGTAGCATATTTTCTCTGTTTTAGGCAAACATGTCTCCCAATCTGTCGTCTGCACATTTTAGTGCCAATACACGGCTGTATGAACATGTGATATTTAACCTATTGAGTTTAGTTGGAATAGCTAGATCTGTGACAAGTCCATTTGAAAACAGGTATGTAAATCAATGTTGTCTTCCAGTAGTATGGTACAGAATAAACATGAAACTATTTATTGGTTATGATTTAAAGGAAAATTATCTCCCTTTGTATATTGTAGAATCATTTCATTGATAATTGTGGAGAACCAATATTTTTTAGACAGTTTCTACATCAGGACGGGGACGCAATTTTATACCCCATTACTTCATTGCAATTCATTCAAATTGAGGGGCAGATTTTTATTCCCTATATTAGACTGCAAAATTTCAGTAATTTTCTCAAACTAGTAGCTCCCTTCATGGTTCCTTGAAGAATTCTTGCAGAGTCATGACCAGCATTTAAGAGAGCAATACTGTTTTGAGTATTAATAGGCTAATTTATTCACTTCCTGGTTAAAATCAAAAATAAAATTTGGACTATTTTACTCAGACATTAATCCACCCTATACATTTTAGAATCACTTAAAATTAAACAAAAGGTGAAATTTTAATAAATACCCTTTAGATATACTACAAATTTGAGATAATAATTTTCATCTCGGGGAAAATATCCCATTTAAAAGATTGTAGATTTATTAAGGGACTTCGTTCTTGGGTATTGGACTGGTATCCTGTTCCAATCAAAAAGGGTATGTGGGGTAAAGGCCAATAATTTGAAATAAGAAAGTTAGTAATTTTGAAGCACGTCTGAAACAAAAATTGAGCTTAGACACTATGTAATGTTCTGCTTTTCTTTTTGTCTAGGCCTTCGACTTTAGTCGAAAAAGCGAGACATAGCGATCCTACATTCCTTCATCGGTGTCGTCATCGTCTGCGTCGTCCACAAATATTCCCTCTGTGGTGAAAGTTTTTGAAATTTTTATAACTTTCTTAAACTATACTGGATTTTTACAAAACTTGTACAGAAGCTTGTTTATGATCATAAGATAGTATCCAGAAATAAATTTTGTAAAAATAAAATTCCATTTTTTCCGTATTTTACTTATAAATGGACTTAGTTTTTTCTGACGGGAAACATTACATTCACTTTGTGATTAAAGTTTTTAAAATTTTAATAACTTTCTTAAACCATCCCGGATTTGAACCTAACTTGGACAGAAGCTTGTTTATGATTATAAGATAGTATTCAGAAGTAAATTTTGTAAAAATAAAATTCCATTTTTTCCGTTTTTCACTTATAAATGGACTTAGTTTTACTGCTAGGAAACATTACATTCACTCTGTGGTTAAAGTTTTTGAAATTTTGATAACTTTCTTAAACTATACTGGATTTCTACCAAACTTGTACAGAAGCTTGTTTATGACCATAAGATAGTATCCAGAAGTAAATTTTGTAAAAATAAAATTCCATTATTCTGTATTTTACTTTTAAATGGACTTAGATTTTCTGCTGAGGAACAACACATTTACTCTGTGGTTAATGTTTTTAAATTTTTTATAACTTTCTTATACTATTTTGGATTTGTACCAAACTTGGGCAGAAGCTAGTATCTAAAATAGTATGTAAAATGAAATTTTGTTAAAATTTGTACCTGTGTATCTGTATTTTACTTATAAATTAACTTAGTTTTTCTTCCAGTTAACATTACAAACAATCTGCAATTGAAGTTTTTAAAACATTTATAAGATTCAAAAATTATCCTGGATTTTTACTAAACTTGGACAGAAGCTTCTTACAATCAAAAGATAGTATTAAGAGGAATAATTTTATTGATTTTTTTCCTCATTTTTGTTGAGCCACCGATTTACAGAAAAAGTAGGTGAGACACTGGGTTCCATGGAACCCTTACAAATTTTTCTTCACTTGCTAATAACCTTAGTTTCACCAATAAATTCTTAATGCTTGACTTAAATGTTATTTTAATCAATATATTGGGTCAGTAGAGGCAAAATATCTAGAATCAATCACTGTTTTACAAGTAAAAGGTTTGGCTAGCTAGTATAAAACCAGGTTTAATCCACCATTTCCTACATAAAAAATGCCTGTACTAAGTCAGGAATATGACAGTTGTTATCCATTAGTATGGATGTGTTTGAGCTTTTGATTTTGCTGTTTTGAGTTTTCCTAAGAGTTCAGTACTTTTGTTATTTTACTTTTTTTCAGGAATCATACAGATATTTATCTAAATGAAATCTTAAGTTAATGGCAGTAGATTAATCTTTTGTACTATTGTTTTGTATTTTAGTGGAGAAGATGAGAGAGCTATGGTATCCTCTAACAGAGATATTGCTGTGTTTCCTGATTGGTGCAGTGGTAAAAAATGTCAGAATAATTGTTTGCCAGAGGTAAATACAAAATCGCGATGGATGTAATTAGATTGATTAAAAGTGAAAAATGACTTATCTACCATGTACTTTAGAATAAGACAGAGAAACTGAATAGGTCCAGTGGCCTAAGCATGTTATAAGTGATTTAATTTCCTACAGTGTGTTCTTTTTTTGAATTTCTACAACACAAAACAAATACACAAGAATTAAAAAGATCCTTGGGTACACTTTCACAAAACAACATTCAATGAAAAAACTAGGATTTGGCAGTTTTTTTTGTCGAGCCTGCAACTTTTGTTGCAGAAAGCTCGACATAGGGATAGTGATCCGGCGGCGGCGGCTACGACGGCGGCGGCGGCGGCGGCGGCGGCGGTGTTAGCTAACTTCTTAAAAGCTTTATATTTTAGAAGGTGGAAGACCTGGATGCTTCATACTTTGTATATAGATGCCTCATGTTACGAAGTTTCCGTCAGTCACATGTCCAATGTCCTTGACCTCATTTTCATGGTTCAGTGACCACTTGAAAAAAAAGTTCAATTTTTTTGTAATGTTGAATTCTCTCTTATTATAAGTAATAGGATAACTATATTTGATATGTGCGTACCTTGCAAGGTCCTCATGTCTGTCAGACAGTTTTCACTTGACCTCGACCTCATTTCATGGATCAGTGAACAAGGTTAAGTTTTGGTGGTCAAGTCCATATCTCAGATACTATAAGCAATAGGGCTAGTATATTCGGTGTATGGAAGGACTGTAAGGTGTACATGTCCAACTGGCAGGTGTCATCTGACCTTGACCTCATTTTCATGGTTCAGTGGTTATAGTTAAATTTTTGTGTTTTGGTCTGTTTTTTTCGTACTATATGCAATAGGTCTACTATATTTGTTATATGGAATGATTGTAAGGTGTACATATCTAGCGGGCAGATGTCATGGGACCTTGACCTCATTTTCATGGTTCAGTGGTTATAGTTAAATTTTTGTGTTTTGGTCTGTTTTTTTTCATACTATATGCAATAGGTCTACTATATTTGTTGTATGGAATGATTGTAAGGTGTACATGTCTAGCGGGCAGATGTCATGTGACCTTGACCTCATTTTCATGGTTCAGTGGTCAAAGTTAAGTTTTTGAGTTTTGGTCTTTTTATCTAATACTATATGCCATAGGTCAACTATATTTGGTGTATGGAAATATTTTATGATCTTTATGTCAGTAGCGCAGGTTTCTTTTGACCCTGACCTCATTTTCACGGTTCATTGCACAGTGTTAAGTTTTTGTGTTTTGGTCTATTTTTCTTAAACTATAAGTAATAGGTCAACTATATATGTTGTATAGAAGCATTGTTAGCTGTACATGTCTGCCTGGCATGGTTCATCTGACCTTGACCTCATTTTCATGGTTCATTGGTCTTTGTTTAGTTATCTTGGTTAATGTTAAGTTTATGAGACAGTTGTAATAAAGCTTTATACTTAGGACTATCTACATAATATCAATGATTAGTATAGAAGGCGAGACATTTCAGCGTGTACACTCTTGTTTTAACAAACACTTAAGATAAAGAAGAATGTTTTTTTATTGATTCTAAAACTTTTTTAAATTAAATTAATTGTATTATAATTACTAAGTAGTTGTTCTTTCCACAACTTAGAAATGCCATTTATGCAGCCAGTGCCTTACCTTAGACCTGAAGAAAAGTCTTAAAGCTGCCTACCAGGAACATATGAATAGGAGAGGATGCAGAAGGGTTTTCCCTTATTTCAATATGGTAAGTACTGTCAAATTCATGAATTATTTAACGTTTTTCATCACCTCAGTTATCCCAAATTATTGCACCTTATTAGATTATGACCAGTAATGCATTTGTGTGTGTATGAAGGGGAAAGGGGGAACGTTGAAATCAAATAATGACTTGTTTTGGTTTATAAGTTTTATTATTTTGTTGCTTTTTCATTAATGTAAAACCCACATCTGCTACTCAAATTCAAAGTAACAATTATTTCATGACTTTAAACTGTCCTTTAGAAGAATGCTCCTTGAATTTACAATACAATTATAACCTAGTTGCATAGTTACAAAATTATTTCCCTTTGTTAGACATTTCTTTAAATATTCAGGCAGTTAATCAGGCTAGGAAAGACCTACAATTTTTTGGTAATCAACTACAGTTTTGAGCCCATATCCCTGAAACTCTACAGTAAGATTGCACACATGTTGAAGTTGTGCACTTGCAATTATGAAATTGTTTGAGGATTTTTTTCTCATATTCCCAGACTTTTGAATTTTTTAGCAAATTTAATAAAAATATTGCAACCAAGCCATTGTAGACTACTGGACTTTAACCGATTTTTGTTTTACAGTAAATTGGTACCATTCAATTTTTATGAAACAGCCTACACATAGACATATGATCTTATTTAATAGTATTTTTACTTTAAAATTATACAACAAATCTTGTTTTTTTTATTTTTTCAAAACATATTTCCAGACTCAACATGAAGCACATCATTGGAAACCAGACAAAGCAAATACGGAGTATAAATGGCTTAATGCTAAAAATAAAGTCATGTACATGTGGTTTGTTGGGAAATGTCAACAAGACCAGTCGTGGTGTTCTTAGTTCATAGAAAAGATTCTCTGTTGAAGTGGCCTATTGGTGCAGAAATACTATCAAATAGGAATAAAGTGAGGAACAAGGTCAAAAGAGTCTTTAGGACAAAGCTTAATAAACAAATATAAAAATAAAATATATAAAAAAAAGAATATAATAGATAGAAATTTTTTATCTTTTGAAAAAATGAAGCATAGTATAACAATGTCTTAAAAGTAGTTTGTACTGAACATACATGAAATATTTGCCATTGGAGTTAAGCAACCAACATTCAATCATCTAAATACTAGTGCTTTGATATTATAAGCTACTGTTAAAAGCGCATTGGTATCATTTACTTTAGTTAGAAAAAAATATTACTGTTATGTTAAAAAGAGTGATAGAGAGAAAATACCACCATTATCTACATTTTTTATTACTTTTATATATATTTGATACATGTACATGGCATTTAGATATAGATATATACGCATTATGGAGAACCTTTGTTGCTGCCCTACATGCCGATGGCATACAGGGCAGTAAGTAAGTATATACGCATGAAACATTTTGACTGTCATTATTTTTATATTTATTCAAACAGTATATTCTGGTACAAGTTTCTTTAGACCTTTAATATTACAGACAAATTGATGTTTGAACTAGAACGATTTAAATGACTGACTTCATCTTTAAAATTTATTTTAGAAGTCCTATTTTGTCTAAAAAGAAAGCATCTTCTTTTGATTCATCTTCTTGACAGATCAAAAGATGTGTTTTTCAGGGAGTGTAGAGGAAGTTGAAATATTGAATAAAAAGTAACTTATTTGCAAAAACTTTTTCGTAAGAAATTCGAAAACTTTTCACCTCCTTTAGCATTAAAAATCAGGATGAAATAGAATTTATATCTATGACTACTGGTAAGTCCCCTCAATTAGATCTATTCTCATCATGAATGTAGAATGTACAAAGTTCAAGCACGGAATTTAAAACTTTCTGGATTAAGATGAATTTAGCAAGGTTCATCACTACGTCCCCTGCTTAGACTGTTATCATTTGATATAAAGTTAAGATTCCGACACACAAAAACCGGAATGTGAAAGACAGAGAGGTTGAGATAGAAAGTAACCACCTCCCATGTCTTTGATCATGTTGAACACAGAACTTTTTTAATTTAAATTGAAATGCTTGCGGTTACCATAGTACCGGTAAGTTCTTAAATTATTTTTGCCATTTTCTTTATGGAAACCTAGTGCTTTCTACTTTTATGTGTTCAATATTATTAACTGATATTAAATAACAAAATAAATGTTACATATAGAATAATTGATTGTTATTTTCATCAAAGCATAAGTGCAATATGATTTATGATGTGGTCCCATTTTATATATATATGTGTTTGTGTTAGTTTGTAAGATAAAATTTATCTCAATATAGAGGGGTAGGACCTTTATCGGGACTCTGTGATTGGGTGTTTTTAAGCTCAGGATTTCGGAATTGGTCATATTGGGATCCGGGAATTCTTTTTTTTATTTTTGGGATGTCGGGATTTAAATTTCTTTAAGTTTAGGACCTTGGCATTTCATATTTTTAAGCCCAGTATTTCAGGATTAGAACCCCTCCAACCCCCTCAATATAATAATTTGGAGGTCTGAAGTTTTTTTTTTTTATTTTATGTATGTACTTGTTTACCTCCTGGTATATATCAAATTTTATATGTTTATATTTACTTTGTATCTTTTGTATATTTATATGTATTTATATGTAATATTTGCAGCTTATGAGGATATTAGTATTGTTAAGGAGGCCAGTTTGAATGGATTGAGGAAATTTTTTATAAGTGGAATTAGTTGCATGCCTGTAATTGTATAAATCTTTGCAAACCAAGAGTGATATAAAGTTTATAAATGTGATAGCAGAAAAAATTGTAGCACAATTAAATTGTTTTGTTAATTTGTTTTATCATGTGAAAATTTTTGATAATTATTAAATAAGCATGTTTTCTGAATTTACATGTGAGTACTAGTATGCTTTTTGAATTTTTAACAAAACCACCTATTTTTGTCAGTGTTATTATTATTTTTTATTTGAAATTTGTATATTTAATCTGGCATCAGTTAGTTAGTATATTGAAACAGATCTGAATTATAGAAAACATAAACATTTACTGTTCATTTAATATTGTTTTTTTATTCTAGTAGTAAAATATCGTGCATATTTGCTGTAAAAAATGTCATTTGATTCATTGAGTGTTCTAGCTCTTTAAAAAGGGCATTATTGACTAAATTATAAAAAAAAATTGTTTACTATTTACATTTGATGGTTAAACACTGGATTGAAATTGAGCAATAAACTTGTCATTTTGTGTCAAGGGTAGTTGATTCATTAATATCATGACCAAATGTATTTATTGGAAAGAAGTTGATGAATACTGTTATATTTTATATTCAAGGAGATGATTTAAAGATTAAACCTTTAATAGACTTTTGATTTTTGTTCTTTTAGTATTTGAAGTTATCTCCCTTTCAATACAACTATTAGAATCAGAATCATTTTTATTATGGCTATAAGAATTCCTGAGTTTGGTTAAGAATCCCACAATAGATGTATTTCTTTTTCAGAATCACTATCATGTTGAATTATTGTTGGCCTTATTGATTTCCTTTTTGTCCATCTTTTTTATAATGCCCCACCTAGAGACATTATGTTTTTCAGTCTGTGTGTCCATTCATTTTTGTCTGTCCAACTTCAAGTTATAGTTTTTGGTAAAGGTAGTTTTTGATGAAGTTGAAGTCCAATCAACTTGAAAACTTGTACACATTTTCCCTGTGATTTGATCTTTCTAGTTTAATGACAAGTTTTTACCCCAATTTCAGAGTCCACTGAACATAGAAAATGATACTGTGAGTGGGACATCTGTTTTTTCTTAATTTAATTGTTAGACCCATTTGTTAAAACTATACTTATATGAATGTCTTCTAACATTTTGAGTAAACACCGGTGGTAAAATATGATGTATTTTTGTGTCAGCTGATTGTTTAGGCTGTTCCAATTTTTGCTCCACTGTGCTTTTTATGAATATATTTACTGGATTTCAGATGGTGTAAATGATGTCATCAAACAATGGTGTAAAAATATAAGCTTATGGGAAAATGCATCTGGACAAATGAGAAAAAAATTCTCAAACCATTCTATAGTAGCAGGGTGCAACTACAAGATGTGTTCAACTTCATTCTGGGAGTTGTAAGTATCTGGGTTTAGATTTTTGGAGTTGAATACACAAAAAAAAAGAGAACCACTTTTCTCCCCTGCCTTCCTGCCGAAACCAACTTACATAATACTATAAGCTAGTTTTGCACTGGAACTTTGCAAAAGTAATAAAATGGAGAATGGAAATGTTGAATATGTCTATGAGACAACTACCCGAATAAAGAGCAGAAAATATCCAAATGCCACCAGTGGGTCTTCAACAATATATTGTCTTTAGAAAATTGATCTTCATGAGATCTCTACAGTAGATTCTGCCCAATACTTAGTAATAGCTCAAGTAAGTTGTAGATGAGTCATGTTTGTTGTTCAGTATAACTACTACCTCAATTAAGATTGAAAACGCTGTACAGTGACCTATAGTTGTTAGTTTCCAATGTCATTTGGTTTCTTGTGGAGAGTTGTCTTATTGGCACTCATACCACATCTTCTTTCTTATATAAACAGTTTCAAGTCTACTTTGCCATTTTTGTCTCACCTGGGATAAAAGTTACTGCCCATAAGACATGGGTGTTGCTTTTCTGGTGATATGAAGAAGGCAACAGCATCAACATCTGTTAAATTTTCTGCTTAAGTTAGTTTGATAAGAACTACTTGTAATAAATCAATGATATTTTTCTTTAAAGTTGCATAACTATCAGTACATATCAATTTGATGACTATTTCTAGGCCGTGCCCTCTATGTCATGGTCCAGTGACAATATTGATGTCCAGCAGATCAAATTTTTCTGAATTTTCTGCTGATAGGCAAGACATATTTCTGTGTCCACAATTTAGTGCTGAAAATTTACCTGTAATACACCAACTGAAGTCCCTCTGCAATGACTGTCACCTGTATTATTCTATTTTAGAACATAGTCTATCTAGTGCAAAAGCAGGTTCATATTCATGTATTACTAACATATCCTGAATATGCATGATACCTTCAACTTGATATTAAATAATCTTTGTAGCTTGATGTTAGGTGTGAGCCATGGCTCTGTGTTGAAGACTGTTCTTTGACCTATAATGGTTTATTTTTACAAATTGTTATTTGAATGGAGAGTTGTCTCATTGGCACTCATACCACATCTTCCTATATTTATCATCATCATCTATTGTAATTAAAATTTTCAAATATTGGCATAGAAACAATCCTTAAAACATTACTTTATATTTAATGAATGTTTCAACAACTGTAAACAAATCTATAAATTATCACAGATTATTAATAATTAAAATTATTGTCTATAAAAATATCTTTTTTGTATCACAGACACATATGACATACATTTAAACTGCATCACAATTTGCATAAGTTTCACTATCTGTCAGAGCACTTAAGAAAATATGGGAAAATATTATGAAGTCTGATATTAAAATTTTTGTCAAAATTATTATTTGAAGTATTAAAATTTCGTAAGGGTTCCACGGAACCCAGTGTCTCGCCTACTTTTTCTGTTAATTGCAGACTCAACAAAAATGAGGAAAAACATCAATAAAAATTTCCCTCTCGATACTGTCTTTTGATTGAAAGAAGCTTCCAAGTTTGGTAAAAAAATCCAGGATAGTTTATGAATCTAATAAATGTTTTATAAACTTTAACTGCAGACTGTATGTAATGTTAACTGGAAGAAAAACTAAGTCCATTTATAAGTAAAATACGGAAAAGTGGAAATTTATTTTTACAAAATTTTCTTCTTGATACTATCTTATGATCATAAAAAAGCTTCTGTCCAAGTTTGGTACAAATCAAGGATAGTTTATGAAAGTTATTAAAATTTTAAAAACTTTAACCACAGAGTGAATGTAATGTTTCCTCGCAGAAAAACTAAGTCCATTTATAAATAAAATACGGAAAAAACGGAATTTTATTTTTACAAAATTTACTTCTGGATACTTTCTTATGATCATAAACAAGCTTCTGTCCAAGTTTGGGAGAAATTCAGTATAGTTTAAGAAAGTTATTAAAATTTCAAAAACTTTAACCACAGAGTGAATATTTGTGGACGCCGCCGCTGACGACGCCGACGACGGAATGTAGGATCGCTTAGTCTCGCTTTTTCGACTAAAGTCGAAGGCTCGACGAAAATGAAAAAACAATTACAAGAGTTTCAAGTGGTTTTGCGAGGCTAAAAAAAAAAATTGTCAAAATTAGCATCTCTAATTTACCCAAGTTCCAAAATTAATACTTTTATTAAATGTTTTGTAATTTCATGTTGAAAAAAAATGAAATCTCAATCTTTCATAAAACAAACCACTGGAAACCTATTTTTATATGACATAAAATATCATGAAGAATTTTATGCGTTTTGGGTGGTGTACATGTCTATTTTCTAAGTTAAATGTTTAAATGCATTATATCAACACAAAAGTGTTATTTTTATGAAATTAATCATTCACACATCAGAAATATACTTATGTTTAAATCTACTTCTTCCATTTAACCAATTATATAAAATTTTAAAATATAGAAGTTTTAATTGAATTTTCATGTTGACTTAAACTACTGTTGATAAAAAGTCATTATGAATGTAAGCTTCTAGTATTTGTCTTGGAATAAGTTCAAAATCTCTTTCTATTTTCAGAACATTAGAAAACTACTTATCAATAGCATCAAACGTACAAGGACATTTAAATTGTAAATGAAAGATGTATTTCAAACATATTCATTATGAAAATAGCCCTCAAATTTTGATAATTACTATCATTCAATTTAAAATTTCAAAGGAGAGGTGACTATACCAAATATTATTATAATTCTTATGTTCTAGTTGTATATCACTAATCAATTGAATGTAAAACCATACTGAAGAAACAAACAAAACAGTTTATGAAACCTTCAAGGTTTTCAGATTTTCGATAATTTTCATTTCTCTGATTTTTTTTTTTCAAGTTCATATAGATTTTATATAAGTTTTATTTAAAGGCAACAAGTACATAAGATGGACCAAACCTAGGTCTACATGGTAGTATATCATGATTATTTTATAATGAAGTGTATAATTATATTTTATAATTAAGAAATATCTAGAAAGAAAAATAATAACCCACTCTCTTTATGATTCAAATGTTAAAGGTCACTTTGACTATGTAAAATTTTGTACGAAGAAAACCCAATCACTAATTACTGTTTGTCATGCAATGTCTTTCAACTAAATGATTTTGTTTATTTGTTGTTGAAAGACTGACAGTTCTCCCTTTGTATGAACTGACGCAATCAGTACAGTCCCTTTCATGACATTTTCATACGAATAAAAAGAAATGTTAGGTAAATGTCAACGAGACTAAATGTTGTCAGGAAGTTCTTGTTTTATTTGAAAATGAAAGGATTGTCAAGTCCTTGGAACCTCTTTACTTTTCATTTATAAAATTAAGTAATTGAGAACAATTGAGAAAATAATTCAACTTTTCTTAAAGATTGAAGTTCAGGAAATTGATTGGTATCTAACACCACTTCCAACCCTTTTTCATTATAATATATTCTGAATCATTATCCAGACCACTATAAATATAATTGTATTTTAATGTTTTACAACATAATTAAACCATTATACATAACATTAGAAAAAAAGACAAAAAACAGTAACATATATATTATAGTCAAAAAATCAACACAACAGAAAAACAATCAAAAACAGAAAAAAATGACTAATGTGATAATTAAATACATAAATGATTCTTATTTGGCACCAATTCCTTAATTAAATATTCACAATGCTGTTATAAAACATAAAAAAAGATATATGACCTTTCACTGACCTTCAACTACATGTATAATGGACGGATTGGAAAGTAAATGCAATATACAAAAATATTTTGACTACAATGTAAATGCTATTGTATTAACAAATGCATGAAATATTCTATAGTCCATACAGTACTATAAGAGACATATACATGTCTCTGGTTCTATGAACTGCTTCTTAATGAATCAATGATATACATAACTATCGGTCACTGCAAATGGTTCCGAATGTAAGAGTGGTGGTTCTAAATGTCTCAAATGAAACCATAAAAACATTTGCAGTTTCTGTCCAACTTAAAGTGATAGTTATGAAAACTTTTTTCTTATTCTTCTTTTAAACTTGGAACTTATGTTACAAATATTCAGTTCTGTCAGAAAACTGTTGCTATGGTTACAGCTCTGTTTCTGTCACTGGATCTGTCAGTTGTAGTACCAGATCAAAGGAGGTAGGAGGTAACTCATTCAGCCAACAACTATGAATAATTTCCAACAGCTGAAAATAGGAAAACAAAGACGTATTATTTTGATGTATATTTGAGGATGATTCCTGATGAATAAAAAAAAATTCAACATTCTCTTAAATGGTGTTTTTCAAATATGTGATGTATGCTATATGAAAATGAAGAACATCATGTGCTTGTCATTAAGATACAAGCATTTGAAAATTCTATCTTTTGCTAAAAAAAAAATGACTGTCTCTGTAATCTGGAATTTTGGTATGATTTCTGTAACAAAATGTGTGCTTTGTTGTGTTTTAACTAGGAAGTTGGTAACTGACAGAACTGGAAAGGCATACTAGTTAAAACTCATCACTGTTGAACTGCTTAGCAAATGTATAGTCATTCTTGCAGTAGTTTCTGAGAAAAATGAATTCCAACAAAAAAATGTTTATTGAAGGAACAGATGAACAGACAATTAGATGGACAAGGTGATTGAAATATGGCCCCACTTCAAGTCTGTCAACACTGAGTTGTGGCAGGTGTGTTTGATTCATATCTCAATTGTCTAGGATTGTCAAAGGTTGTGGTTCTCTCTCTGCACTAAGACACCATCAATAAAAACTCAATGATATGACCAATAGTGCTGAAAGTAGCATTAACACCAAAAAATTAATCAATCAAGCGTGGGGTATAAAAAAATTTGTAATGGTTCCGCGGAACCCAGTGTCTCGCCTATTTTTGCTGTAAATTGCAGGCTCAACAATAATGAGGAAAAAAATCAATAAAAATATTCCTCTTGTTACTATTTTATGATTGTAAGAAAATCTAAGTCCATTTAAAAGTAAATTACAGAAAAAACGGAGTAATCTTTTTACAAACTTTACTTCTGGATACAATCTAATATGATCATAAATAAGCTTCTGTCCAAGTTTGGTACAAACCCAGTATAGTTTAATTAAGAAAGTTATTAAAATTTTAAAAACTTTAACCACAGAGTGAATGTAATGGTTCCCCGCAGAAAAACTAAGTCCATTTAAAAGTAAAATATGGAAAAAATGGATTTATTTATTTACAAACTTTACTTCTGGATACAATCTTATGATCATAAATAAGCTTCGTCCAAGTTTGGTACAAACCCAGGATAGTTTAAGAAAGTTATTAAAATTTTAAAAACTTTAACCACAGAGTGAATGTAATGATTCCCCGCAGAAAAACTAAGTCCATTTAAAAGTAAAATATGGAAAAAATGGATTTATTTATTTACAAAATTTACTTCTGGATACTATCTTATGATCATAAACAACCTTCTGTCCAAGTTTGGTACAAACCCAGGATAGTTTAAGAAAGTTATTAAAATTCTAAAAACTTTAACCACAGAGTGAATGTAATGGTTCCCCGCAGAAAAAAACTAAGTCCATTTGTAAGTAAAATACGGAAAAAATGGAATTTTATTTTTACAAAATTTACTTCTGGATATTATCTTATGATCATAAACAAGCTTCTGTCCAAGTTTGGTACAAACCCAGGATAGTTTGAGAAAGTTATTAAAATTCAAAAAACTTTAACCACAGAGTGAATGTTTTGTTTCCCCGCAGAAAAAACTAAGTCCAATTATAGTAAAATATGGAAAAAATGGAATTTTATTTTTACAAAATTTACTTCTGGATATTATCTTATGATCATAAACAAGCTTCTGTCAAACTTTGGTAGAAATCCAGTATAGTTTAAGAAAGTTATTAAAATTTCAAAAACTTTAACCACAGAGTGAATATTTGTTGACGCCGCCGACGACGCCGACGACGACGGAATGTAGGATCGCTTAGTCTCGCTTTTTCGACTAAAGTCGAAGGCTCGACAAAAATTCAGTTTGTAGTAAATGTTTCTTACTTGCAGAGCTATTCTAAAGTGTATGTAACTGTAAAGTGTTTGATACAGTAGTAAATAAATGATTTTACAAGAAGACAATCTGACAAAACTGATGTTGCTTTTATTTTTCAAGGTTTTGACAATTTTTGGTTGTTTTACTTGGGATGTTTGTTTGATTGTTGTCATCCTTTTAATCTCATTTTTTTTGTTCACTTTTGATAAAAAACAATAGTCATATTCAGTATGTTTTTCAACTAAACCAATCCTTACTCTAATTGGATATTGAAATAATCATGTGTAAAAACACCATGCTGTTTAATATGAAATATGAATGAATTTTCAGACAAAAAACTTTATTGATCAATTCAAACTCCCTATTCAGCATTTTGTTTAGTTGAATGAATATAATGAATGGAATGCATTTCATCATTCGTTTATTGATTTCTGTGTAATGAAGCCTTTCCTAACAGATCAATAGGCATTAACGTTTTCAATTTATGGACAATAGTTTGAATACATATTTTAAATGCTGCATTCAAAAACTATTGATGAGATTAAACTGTTCTTCCTGTTGTCTTTTCATGTTAAAAGTGTAAAATAAGGGATTACTTAACCATTTGAAAATCATATTGGTTTTGTGTACAAATGTAGTAAAGATGAAACATACCGGTAAGCTGTATATGACAGGGTAGACTTGGATAAATAGAATCCATTTGAACAAGTCATAATCCCATCTTTTACTAATGTTCAGTCACAGATATAGGAAGATGTGGTGTGAGTGCCAATGAGACAACTCTCCATCCAAATAACAATTTTAAAAAGGTAAACCATTATAGGTCAATGTACGGCCTTCAACACAGAGCCTTGGCTCACAACGAACAACAAGCTACAAAGGGCCCCAAAATTACTAGTGTAAAACCATTCAAACAGGAAAACCAACAGTCTAATCTATATTAAATAAAAAAACGAGTCATGTCCTAAATCAAAAATATTGCTATTTTTCTGAGCATAGCAGAAAATAATAAGTAATACAAATGATTAGCAATTAAATGAAAAATCTTTCAGGTTTTCTTTCTTTTCACACCAAAAAATAATGACAAACAAACAAAAAGGTCATGTTTCTTTCCAGTCAGAGGAAAAGAGCAAATTTAAGTTCTAAAATAATGTTTCGTAAACAGGTACTTTTTTAAAGCCAAGTGAACCTATTAATAAATTTTATTTGAGGAAGTCATCTACACAAAATAGTAAGCATGCCAACTTTCCCACAAGATTTTCACTATCTATGTCATTGGGTTGCTGTCTCATCATTTATTCATATGTCAGTCCAATCCAACTTTAAGTTGGGATAATTTAGGGATACAAATGTTTATCGAAAGGACAGACCGGCATGCTTTAATATTTAATTATTAAATGTTTTTTTAAAGGCTGATAAAAGAGAATTCAATACATAACATACCTGTGTACCAATGTTACCAAGCTGTCCACCTTGCTGTAGTTTGGTCTTTAGTGTTGTAAAATTCTCCAGGTTAGCAGGAAGAAGGTCATGGAACGAAACAAGATTTAGTTGTGTTGTCATTTTCCGACAATTAATCACATGTTTTTCATTCATTCCGTCTAACAATGGAACATCAATATCCAAGTCAACATTCTCGTTGTATTCATTCATACAGGGCATATCTGACATTGGTTGATATACCCGCTCATAATTCAACGGAGAATCAAAATCAGGATCATTCAACTGAACTTGTCCATTTTGTTTTTCTGCAGGTTTATTAGAATAGACCCTGTCTATATATAACTCAGCATCGACAACCACTGATGGCTGATGTTGTTTAGGTACCCCTGAAGAGGGGATAGAGTTCACAGCACTATTTTGAACACTAGCTGTTTCTGAATCTTCTGATGTATGTGGTTGATTCAACATGGCCTCTTCTCCTGATTGATTGTGAAATGAGTCATCAAAAAATGATTTATGATTAGGTGACCTATTGCTTGAACTTGGACTTCTAGATTCTTCTGGAATTTCTCTAATAATATCGTCCAATTTCCACTTGTTTATTTTTTTCCTCTTCGGCTGGTCTTTCCGTGATTTTCGATGTTGTTTATGAGGAGGACTAAGTGTATTTGGATTGGTTGTTTTGAAGAAACCATGCGATTCTAAATCATTGAAAAGCTTTTGATCATCTGTAACATTGCCTGAGTCTTCGGTTTCATTCACCATGACCTCTGGTTGACCTTTATTTGTTAACTTTGGTGAATCAGAAGTTATGGTAGATACTCTCAATGGAACACCCTTCTTTGTAAGTTCTCTGTATCTTTTAGCAGCAACATTTGGACTAGCATATACATTTGGGCCTCTCAATTCTTTAGAACCTAATGAACTAGCAGTTTTTGGACGGGAACTATGAGATGGAGTTTTTGGTCTTGATTCTGACATTTTAATTCCACTTCTGCCTGTTTTTGATGACAAACCTTTATCATTCTCATCTTCCAAGTCCTTAATATCTTCTGGTGAAGCACATGTCACTTCTATGATACGAGACATGCTAGACTTGGGTCGTAAATCATCTTCATAATTACTAGGCATAATATCATTTTCAGGGAGAATTTCTTCATCAATATCATTTTGATCAGGAAAAATATGATTGTTTTCAAATCCGGTAAGGACAAATGCAGTTTCTGAAAAATTCATTTTTCCTGAATCAACAGAAACAAAAGGTAATTCATCAACCTGGAGTCCTACTTGACTCTTTTCATGATGAACTGGTAAACAACTTTGAATTTTCTTTCCTTTATGATTGCGATAATAATCAGAAGAAAGTTCACTACTTTCACTGTCAAAACCACTATCACTGATTCTAGCTTTACTTTGTATTTGCATTTGCAATTTCTTTCTCATTTGATTTTCTTTGAAGGGCAAATCAAGGTCAGTTGTGTGTCCATCAGTGTCAACATCAGCTTGTGATGACAATGAAGTTAATTCACCACTTGTTAAAGAAACATTCGCTTTTCTCACACGTACACTTGAGTCAATGCTACTACCACTATCATTGCTACTAAAACTTGAATACCGCGGTACTCCAGATTTGAATTTCTCATATTGATTTGATGTCTGCTCTTTTGTGTCCTCCATATT
Organism: Mytilus galloprovincialis; assembly: GCA_037788925.1. Lineage (NCBI taxonomy): Eukaryota > Metazoa > Mollusca > Bivalvia > Mytilida > Mytilidae > Mytilus > Mytilus galloprovincialis. The sequence continues at coordinate 41,693,309 of CM075334.1, read as the reverse complement.
CACTACAGTATGATTCTGATCAGTGCTGCCATTTTCTTTGTTTTCACCGTGTTCTCCATTTGATTGTGTTTTTAATTTTTTAACATTTGCATATTTAACCTGTAAATTTGCCTTTTCCCTTCTATCAGAAAGTGGGATTACAGGCACATTTCCACCCCTATTGGTCAATTTCTTTTGTAAGGTTGCTCGCGCTTTCTTTTTCTGTGATTCACTTCTCATTAACCTTGATTCATTTTGTTCGTCTGGTCTTGTATTTCCAGCCTTTTCTGCTGATTTTGACCGTTTTTTCTTTGGCTGTTTTGGTTTGATTATATCTTTTGGCTTTTCTTCTGGTTTTTCAGAATCATCCTTGATAAAAACTGGTTTAATTTTCTGAAATGGTTTATTTTCATTTGCATTGTCTACCTGAGGTTGAATAATATGGCCCAAACTTTTCAACTCTTTATGAGCCAAATCTAAGTCATGTCTAAAATTTTCATTATCACTGTCAGAAACTTCAACGGCCTCAGTTATTTCTTGTAAACCAGAAGTAGTTCGATGTAATATTTGTGTTCCTGAGAATGTACGGTGAACAGATTTCGGAAGCATATTTGACCCTGAAGATGAACGATAAAATGGACGAGGAGCCATTTTCTTAACAAATTTACCTTGAAGCTCATCATAATAATCAACAAGCTCAAATCTCTGAGTGCCTGGTCCATCACTTTTCCAATACTCTTGTCTTAGCATGCTTAAGTTTTTATCTCTTATGACTAAATGTTCTTTATTTTGAGAGTTTTTCTTTCTTTGTGAAGTTACAGTTTCAGCCATTCCTGGAAGACAATCTATAATTTCATCTAAATGATTATTGTTTTCTTCAATCATTTCAACGGGAAGTGGTAAATTTGACCATAATGATGCCCTTGAATCCTGAGATATTGTGTTTCGAAGCCCATGTGACCTTGGGTATTCCATATCACTAAGTATACTCCATTGATCACTATGATTAGACATTGTTCGATGCATCATATTTTCACTGTTAGCAGACATTCTACGAGGCATCATATTTTCACTGTTGCCTGACATTGTTCGATGCATCATATTTTCACTGTTGCCTGACATTGTTCGATGCATCATATTTTCACTGTTGCCCGACATTGTTCGATGCATCATATTTTCACTGTTGCCTGACATTGTTCGATGCATCATATTTTCACTGTTGCCCGACATTGTTCGATGCATCATATTTTCACTGTTGCCTGACATTGTTCGATGCATCATATTTTCACTGTTGCCTGACATTGTTCGATGCATCATATTTTCACTGTTGCCCGACATTGTTCGATGCATCATATTTTCACTGTTGCCTGACATTGTTCGATGCATCATATTTTCACTGTTGCCCGACATTGTTCGATGCATCATATTTTCACTGTTGCCTGACATTGTTCGATGCATCATATTTTCACTGTTGCCTGACATTGTTCGATGCATCATATTTTCACTGTTGCCTGACATTGTTCGATGCATCATTTGTTCACTATTTCCTGCCATACTTCTATATTGAGATTGCTCATTTTGTGCTTGCATTTTGTGATATAACCTTTTGTCCTCTTTGGACATTTTCTGATACATTGTGGAATCAATTAACCCTGAAGACATTCTTTGAAGGTCACCATGAGCTGCCTGTTGAAGACTATGATTACTTTGGTTTGATAAACTTTTATGTAAAGCATGATCGTTTTCGTATTGCATTGAATTTTTAGAATCACTTCTTTTTTTCTTATGAAGTTTTTGCCGGACAGTCTGAATTTCTTCCTCTGATACTTCATCATTTGAATCATAATGTTCAGATTTAGTCTTTGGTTTAAATGCTGATACAGCAGTTTCTGATCCAGTTATTGTTTTTAGTTTAGAAATCACCCACTTTTTACTGTCAACTTTCTTCAATTTTGTTTTACCCTGTGGTTTGGGATGACTAAATGCATCAGCATTTTTCTGTTTGGACGGTGTAGTTGATTTTCTTTGTTTTTCATTTTCAGACATAATTGGTGAATCTGCAAGATTCAGATCATATGGATCTGGTGCACGGTTCTTTTTATGTTTTCGTGAAAATGGTGATTTACTTCTTGATCTTTTTGGTTTGGGTTCAGGACTCGGTTCCCGGCTTCCAAACAATGTTACAGCTGGAGAATGTCTAGACCTTGATAAGTCAGGTGACATTGTCCTTGACCTCTGACTTCTACATGATTGTGCTGACAGAGGTCGACTTCCAGGTGACATACTCCTTGTCCTTTTATAATCTTCAATAACCTCTCCTGGAGAACGTACCCCATGAGGTTTATGCCTATAAAATTCATCCTCAAAATCTGAGTCATCGTAAAATGTTTGCGGATAGTTCTGTACATTTTTTTCGTTAATATATTGATCCCATTCATATTGATATGTGGCAAATTTTTTCTCGCACATATTTGATATAATTTCCAAAGCTATCAAAGCAAAAGACCTAATATCTGGAAGGAAGAAATTTCTTTTGTCTCTGATACTGTGGCTACTGGTTTGTTGCATTGCTCCAAATATCTGTGTGTCCTCAAAGTCTCCTATGGCTGCTCTCATTACCATACTCTGTAAAACATAAAACATCTTGTCAACAAATTCAGAAAAAGTGTTTTTATATTACGTACATGAAAATATGGAACTAAATTATAAGAAACAACTAAATTTAAGCATTTGTTTTTCTTTTTTAGTTTTTTTTGTGACTGCAGGTAAAAATTCATGTGAAATAGATATGTTCACATAACATTATCTAAGAGTCATTTACATGATGTTAACATCAGTAGTTTTGGTTTTGTATACTGCTACATTTTAAACAGCTCTTGATAAATTTGAAAATAATTGTTAACTTTCAAGAAAATGACAAATACATGTATGGATTCAGTTGTAAACTATGGTTTATTTTGTATCACTACATTGTATTTTAAAATGTTTATACAAAGAAATAATTTCATCAAAAATGTGTAAATAAAAGCATGAAATCAAAATAATTCTAACAAGTCATAATTATTTGTTATGGATGCATAAAAGTCATAAGAAGAAGAATATTAGATTTAGTATTAAATTTATGCCTCAAACTCAATAAAAGCATCCCTAAGCACTGGCGGATCTAGAAATTTTCATAAGTGGCAGCCCACTAACTGCCTAAGAGGGGCCCGCTCCAGTCATGCTTCAGTGATTCCCTATATAAACAACCAAATTTTTTTCCCAAAAAGGGGGGGGGGCTGCCCCTGCCCCCCTAAATCTGCCTCTGCTAAGTTATATTTATACAAGAAAGAAAAAAATGCATATATACTGCATACTAGTAAAATGCTGAAGTACATTATGTTAATTGCCATATTTTCTTAAATAAAGGCAATCTATTCTAAGCCTCTCTACAGTTGTAATAAAAAACAAAACCCATCATGAGATATACAAATTAAAATGCTGTTATGGTTTAAAACTTATGATAACAGCTAAAGCCATTCCTCTGTTTGCATATTATTTAAATAATTATCATTTTTTTTTAAATTTCTCAAATTGAAGTGCTTTGTTCAAATCATTTTTCTGTGTTTCAAGTGAAAATTTGATTTCAGGGATAAGAATTGTTAAAATCCAAATAAAATTTGGTCACTAATAAATTTGATGAAATGGTTGCCAGTAATAAATTTGATGAAATGGTTGCCAGTAATAAATTCATCTATAAATTATCATTATCAGTTTTAATGAAAAAATGAATACATATAGGTAAATATCTTATCTAAACCTGAGAACATAATATAAATAATCAAAGAAAAAACACCCCTCAAGAAACTTGTTAATACAGGTATATAGATATAGAAAGCTATATGCATATTTTCAAATTGAAACAGCAATACATCGAAGATAACTCATAAAAACACCCTCCTCCAATAAATAGAATATTATATACCTTTAACCTATAGAGGGTGGGATTATATTTCAAGTAGATCTTAAAGAATAGAGTGTCAATGAATATAATAATGGAATTTTTAATAATAAAAAAGTTTTTGGAATTTAAAAAAACTTTTAAAATTGAATGTACCAATTCATCCCTATTTCATAAGTACTATAATCATATGATGCATAATATTTAATAAATAAGCATATTAGGAGACACTATATGATTGGGTATATGTCTATAGGTGCATCCAGTACCTGTAGCACACAATTTGTCACCTGGCCATACATATACACTGGTACCTGTCCTGACTTTAAAATGTAACAAAAACAGATTAAGTCAGACATTTCCTACATCCCAAAACACAAGTCATCTCACCTTTTCATCATTTTTTTTATCAATCTTCAGAATATTTTATTTAGAGACCTGTATTTCAAGTACAAATTATAAATTTAAGTTGTTTACCAAATACTGATATCAAATAAAAAAAAATCCTACAACTGAATACTATGAGAAACCTCAAAATTATTTACATTTGACCATTTAAAGATGATTTCATAAAAATTCAGTAATTTGTACGTTTATCTAGAGGCATAACTCAAGAACGGTAAAAGCAATGCCACCCAAACTTGATCTGTATTATGTGATAATAATCATTATACATAAGATTCAAAACATTTTGTTGAGGCAAACTAATGTTAAGGAACAGAAAAGAAAAATTCTGCAACTTTTATATTACTAAAGCGGCATAACTCAAGAAGGCTAAAAGTGATGCCACCCAATTTCAAACTTTATCTGTATTATGTGGTAATAATCATTGTATTTAAGTTTCATAACATTTTGTAGAGGCAAACTAAAGTTAGAGAATAGAAACAAACTTTGGGACTTACGTACAGATGGACGGACAGACAGAAGTAAGTACTTACAGACGTACAAGGGTAAAACTTAATACCCCCCTCCGCTATGAAGGGGGCATTAAATTTCTTTTAGAAAAAGTTTAAGTTAGCATGGTATTAAAAAATAAACAAGGGGAAATAACTGAGAAAACCAAAGAAATAGACAAACATGCAATTTCATGTTAAAAGAATCCAGCTGATAGACATTATGATGTTAGATTGCCAAAGATAATTTATTGAGTTATTTAAATGGATCAAATAATAAGACAGTAAAATGTCAAATCATTCTGATACACACAAAGTTCTAGATAGATTTAACACACACATGCATATCAAGTTATAAAATAAATCACCATAAACAATATAAGTGCATTATTAAACCGGATTCAAATTTCAATAAAATGGTTATTTTCAAACATAATTGCTGTCATTAAATTCAATATAATCTGAAAATAAATTGTTAATTTCTTCAGAAATTATTTACATGCTATAAGATATAATTTGTCAATCGTGTGTTACAATAGATAGATACCTCGTCGGAACCCTAATTCAAAAATAAATTACATCTATTACTTTAAAGCTCATGTTTCTGTATTATCGTGAGAAGGCAGGTATCAATTTTTGCTACTTTAAATCTTTATTAAATAAAAGAATAGGTTATATCAAATGTTAATGCAAATCAATCGTCTACACTTTAGTCAACTAATAAACTTCGCTGCAAGAGACCAATGCAAGAAGACTGAAAGATTGTATTGAATTTTGCTTTTATCACTTATATGTTAATTTTCAATATTACATACTTTCTTTATTTCACTTTTAACAAGTAACTAATAAATTTTGAAGATTACATACTTTTAACTTTTATTATTAACACTTAAATTTGTTCAGGAATAGAGTACAACTTCAAGAATTAGTTTCAGTACTTTCCTAATTAACTTTTAAACACTTTAATTTAAAAATATTTTATGAAATTCAACTTTAATTTAAGTAACTACTACATGTATATGTGCATTTAAAACCACTTAAAAACTAGCAAAGATTAATAAGAGAAATGCTAAAGATAATTCTGTATATATCCTCTTAAGGCCTTGTCATCATTTAAAACGTGTTATTCTAAAAATAATATTTATCATAAGATTATAAATTGTATATTTTATCTTTTAAATTATATGGTATTGGATCTGATTTATATATGGCTATATCCTTCAAAAGACTTAAATGTATTAAATGAATAGTCATTTAGAGTCAACCTCCCTAGCAGAATTGTATAAAATACAGATAGTGAAAAATTTCATCAGACAGAAGCAAAAAAGTATACCGTATTTCCATCTTAAGAATATGTTATACTTTGTTTTAGTTTCTAAAGAATTATAAACTAGCTAATTTTGTGTAAACCAAAATGAAACATTGTTAAGATAAATATCCATTGAAAGAATTGTTCATTTCGGTGTATTCTGTTAAAAATATAACCAAAAAAATAGTTTATTCTAAAATTAACAATTATTTACAGATCCCAAGTAAATATATAAAGTAAAGCCTATACAATCTAAAGGTATAATATCTTACTGGAAGTGATCCTTTGAGGTATATACTTGATGAATTCAGATTGTTGTGAAGTATATTCTGATCATGAAGGTAATAAAGTCCCTCGGCCACATCATGGATGATCATTCGCTGACAAGATTCTGGAAGTGGTGATTCCAGTCGTCTGATCAACTCCTGCAGTGTTCCACTGTTAGTTAACTCAAGACAGATAATTCTGAAATCATAAAATCAAGGATACAATATGTTAACATAAATAGGTATACAACTCCTCTATGTACTCTCTGTATGAAAAATTGAAACTCTTCTTGAGGCTTTTTTTGTGTGGAAATTCAAATTATTGTTCTATATCTGAAAGGCCCTTTCAGTAGTCTAAGTGCCAAGTCCATATAGTACATATGTACAATTTGAACAAGTGTATGTATAGGACCCTTGTAGTCTTTAGTTTTACTATGAATGCATTTCCTATTTAAGTATTCCCTTCTACATGTGTCATAAACTAGATTCTCCAGACCTTTGTTTTTTTCTATCAAAAAAAATATTTATTTTCAATGTTACATACCTAGAGTCACTTGTGACTATCTCTCCAGTGATCAGCGTCATAGTTTCATAGTATGGATTAGAACTACTGGTCCAAAGACATTGTAACAAACTAGCATGCTGTATTTTACGTAACATGCCCAGAACTACTATCTCCTGGGCCCAGGACTTGACATGTTTGGGTCCATACACCTTCATTAGACCTTGTCTGGTATGATGTTTCCCAACATTCCATGTTGCTCTTAATCTTAGTTTTCCTGGAGCCTAGAATTAAATAAAGATTATAATGCCATTACATCACAAGCTCAATTAACATTTTTGATAATGTAAAAAGATTTATTTCTATAGAGTTTGCAGACAACATTTTTTTCTTGTGTGTATGGTTGTTTGTTAAAGCATATTATTTTGTTGGTATTAGTCCGGGTAACTTATCATAAAACTTAACTCAGTACTTGGAGTACAAAATTTGTGCTGGAAACACCAAATCCAGTCTTTTGATTGGTTGATTCCTGAGTAAATTGTGCTTGAAAGTTATAAGACTGCAAGGCCACATGTATCTTTTTTTTAACTCTCTACATGTGTGTGTATGTGTGTGTTTTCTGTTACACTTTTAAACTGAACTTTTAAACTGAATATCTATATTTCATCCTTCAAATTCCACATAATCCATTCAGTATTCAATTAAAAAGATGTAAGTTCTAAATCATATTCACAGATTGATGGACAAACTCAACACAATATATCTACTTTTTTTGTAGCTTGTTTGTTAATAAGCAGATATAAAGCCTGGACAGTGTTTTGTCTGTTTGTCAATGATTTCTGATTGTTGATTATGTTCATACCTTCCTGAACTGTTTTAAACTTATTTTGTGGTTTTGAGTGATGTTCATACTTGTTTCTCAAAATAGTTTAAAGCTTGTTAGTAACCAAACTGGTTTTCTATTTGCTACTGCATATATACACTTTACGGTGTTAAATTGTTACTTTGTCAGTCAATCTTGTGTCATTATTTTGATCTTCGCAATTGTTTTTACCACATTTTTCAGTTTCTATTTAATATTTGTTATCAAATTTGTTGATGACTACCAATATAAGTGTGTGTTATGACAGTTTAAAGTTATTCAAATTTGTCATCAAATAATTCTATCTGATATCACTACAGCAATATAGTCAACATTAAAATTTCCTCTGAATTCAAATGGAATGTTTTATAGATCAGTTACATAACAATTATTTGTAAGGTAATTGTGTAATTTTACGTTTATAAAGCATTTTAATGTTCAGAATGTTAAATCATTAATACCCACTGCATTAGAAACCAGACTTGTGGAATTCAAAGTATGTATTTTGAAAATAAATAAAATAGACCATATTATTATACCCCCTGCTTAGGAAAGAAGGGAGAACATAGTAAAATAGCATTTGTATCCATAAATTCTCCTAAAGACTGACATGACTTCAATGAAACTACATGTATTTGAAAATCAGAATGGTATTGTGGGTCTCCTATTTCATCCAACTAATTTTTGGGGTTTCCCATAGTAAAATAAAATTGAGAATGGAAATGGGGAATGTGTCAAAGAAATGGCCCATTCTCTTCTCTATTATGGGTCTGCAACAGTCAGAAAATCCAGCACCTGGAGGTATACATACTTTCCCATAACTGTAAAGAGGCTTTGAAGAAACAAAAGTTACAGACACTTAAGAAAATCCATATAGAAAATTTTTACACAGACACATTTTGTCAACCCATATTATGAGTAGGACTAAAGAACTGATAGTAAAACAGGACTGATTAACACCATTATATACATTTAAGAACACTGTTCTCTGAGTATGATCTTTATTGTACATGTTTATCCAAATACACATGGTCGCTTTCTAGATGTTTTCAGTATAGCTATTTACAAATTAGAACACATTGACCTACTGCAATAAGTCAAAGAACAAACAACTTTTCTACCAGATCCTTTCTAAAAGTGACTTTAAAAACTGTCAAAAATAAGTCATACATGGATCTGAAGTTAAGAATCTTATTTTTAAATATAATATTGTAGTTAACAAATATTTATTTAAAAGATTTAACATGACGGCTTCCTTAAATATTTAACTAATGACACCTGAATAAAGTTGAATCTGAAGTAAGCTTAATGTTTTGTAGGGAAACATATATATATCCTTGACTGAAATCTTGTTGTTCAGGTACGCCTTTCAAATACAAAAAGCACCAAAATTCTTAAATTTACGGTCGTCAATTTGAATAATGAATCAATATAAATCTGAAAATTATTGATGTTGTTATAATTGACGACAATAATATTAGATATTATATGAAAGTTTTAAGTTAAAAGTCTTTACAAACAATTTAAACTGATGTGAAAATTTGACAAAATGCCAATGTAACAGATTTTTTAAATTTCAATTTTGAACTGTATAATATAAAGCACAAAAGATGTTTGCATCTATAAGAATTTTTTTCCCGACGGGACATATATGTATTGCAAAATCAAATGGATGAAAATTTGTTTAAAACAAGAATGTGTCCATAGTACACGAATGCCCCACTTGCACTATCATTTCCTATGTTCAGTGGACCGTGAAATTGGGGTCAAAACTTTAATTTGGAATTAAAATTAGAAAGATCATATCATAGGGAACATGTGTACTAAGTTTCAAGTTGATGTAACTTTAACTTCATCAAAAACAACCTTGACCAAAAACTTGAACCTGAACTTCGCACTATCATTTTCTATGTTCAGTGGACCATGAAATTGGGGTCAAAACTCTAATTTGGCATTAAAATTAGAAAGATAATATGGGGAACATGTGTACTAAGTTTCAAGTTGATTGGACTTAAACTTCTTCAAAAACTACCTTGACCAAAAACTTTAACCTGAAGCGAATGGACGGACGAATGAACCAATGAACCAACGAACGGATGAACGAACCAACGAACGGACGAACGAACGGACGAATGAACAAACAGACCAGAAAACATAATGCCCCTCTACTATCGTAGGTGGGGCATAAAAACAAACCAAATCAAATAAACTTTTAGACTTTTTTTTTTGCCCTTGGTAGGTGTAATACCACCAAATCATAGTACGCCATATCTGGTTGCATACGAAAAAAGGTTGAAAAAAAATATGCCTTTGAATTTGACAGTTGTATGAAATTAATGCTACATTTTATTGCAGTAAAAAAATCTGGATCATAAACATTTATCTTAGGTGTTTCTAGGCACCATTATTTTACATTATACACTCAATAATGAGGCCTATATGGTACAGGTTGACAAACTGAAAATTGAATAATTTGTTTGTTGTGATGATAACAAATAATGGGAAAATATTGTATTTCCTTCAGTGACGGACAAACTTCAAACTTTGGTATTGGAAATAGTCCCACGTCAAAAAAAAACTTTCAGAACTAGACAGATGACAAAAGACATGTAATGTCAATATCTTACTGTTTTAGGGTAGGCAGGTGTGAAAATCAATATTTTCTGATCATTCTTGACAATATTTGATAATACTGGCAGTTTGATTATTAACAAGCATGACAAGAGGACTCCTTAATAAAAAATCAAATGTTCACAAGTTCATTTGCCTATCACTTCAAATCTTTGCAAACAGATTTCTCAACGCCACTTATTTCAGCCTAGTAATATTTATTTGTAAAAAAATCAGATTTTATAAAAAAAACAAAAAAACAAACAGTCAAATTTGTTTTTCTATGTTCATTCATAGAAATCTAAACTCTGAAAGAGTGCTACAAAGCAGGCCTGGGGTAATGGTAATTTGTAATTGTAATGCATTGTAATATTACTTTTTTTGGATGTAATGCAAAGTAATTTGTAATGCACATTTTCTGCATTACAATTACATGTAATGTAATGATTACTTTAGTTAAAAATTGATGTAATGCCTCCATTACAGTACATTACTTTTCATTACAAATTGGTAAAATAGATAAAATTAAGAATATTGTATAACAAAAATAAAATATTAACAAAAACAAAAGAAAGTTTGGAATAAAATTTTTGTCACAGTTAATTACTGTATTAAATAAATTACATCAATCTTTAAAACACACATTAAGGTAAGAAATATAAAATGGTAAAACATATCAAGTCTTTGATCTTGGTTTCTGATATTTGTTTAATATGATATGGGAATATTTTGGTGTTACAAAAAAAATGTAGGTGGTCTTTGAAAAATCTTATAAAAAAATTATCAAACAAAACTATATAGATCAATGAAAAAAATATGAAGATGAAAATGTCATAATTCTATACACACCTTACATGTATTTCAATGAAATATTGAATATATCAAAACAACATTTTTAAACCAAACTGTGGTTTGGGTCCTGTCTGTGTTGTTATTTCACCTAATTAATATCACAATGTTTTTATTGCAATCAAATCTTCTCAACTTATGTTTGTCCTCACAGAACCCTTAGGCTTTTAACAAGATAATCCTTTAATGACACATTTATTATATCCCTTTGGAATCCTTAATGATGTCTTAATGATTAAGTGATCAATGTTAGAAACAAAATTATATGATAATTTATTTATTTTTTACCACCACCTAAGAAACTTAAAAGTGACTTTTTCAGTTTCATGCCTCCTACTACTCAATCAAAGGGTATAAACACAGATACGGTGCAGTACATGATGTTGACATCTACTTGTCTGAGCCATGTGAAGAAATTTCAATCAATGCACTGGAATAATGGAAGTCAAATTCAGTGTGCCTTTCTTCTTTGGTTAATACAGCGATCAAGTATTTAGCCATTTCCCACACATAAGCTCCTGTAGAAAGGCTTTTAAGTATTGCCAGAAAGGTGTACAGAACTGATCGCTGTTCTTTTAATGGCATCACATTTAAACCACTTATGATGATAAAGTGCAATGGACATATTAAGTATTTGAAGTCTATGTCCCTAACACTGTATACATATGTACATATACCTCTGTTTTTGAAATGCTTTTTGTTTTTATATTGAAAAAGTAATGTGTAATGTAATGCATTACACAGGCAAAGTAATTGTAATGTAATGCATTACATGTGAGAAAAAATGTAATTGTAATTGTAATTGTATTGGAAGAATCACAAAGTAATTGTAATGTAATGCATTACATTGCAATGTAATGGCCCCAGGCCTGCTACAAAGTAACCCTAAAATGGGAGATAACTCCATAAAAAAAAAATTATTCATCATCATTTACAAAAGTAAAAAAAGTGCTCATTGATTCATTCCAAACATTTATTATCCATTTTATTGCAATTATACTACATGTAGTATATTTTGGGTGGCAATGTTTATAAGAACTTTCAAACCTTTAAAACTGTTCTATTCTTATTTCAAACTTGCACTTCTAACATTGTTTATCATGGCTTAACTTACACTTTTCATTTTTTCTCTTTTGAATGCAGTGTATTGTAACAAAAAATTGGGGTTAACAAATAAATTAGTACAATAAAGACATTAAGATTTTCTGCATCCTTCATATAAAATTAATATTTAGAATATATTGTCATATAATTGTTCGATTCTCTGCATGTGACAAAAAAGTCCATGCTTTTCCTACTTGTCACTCGGAACTCACCGTTTAAGTCAACAACAAATGCAATATTTCAAAGCTAAAATTGCCGCTATTATATAATAATCAATGCCTTCATCATCATAAATCAAGATCGAGTTGTACTTAATGAGTTATATGAGTTATATGAGTGATCTGATATTTGTTTAATTATTCAATAACACCTTCATATAGAAAATAGAAAAAAATACATCTATTATGTTGCAATAAAAATTTATAACTTTTGTCCGTGGATTATTAGATAATTAAGTTGATAAAAATCTCAATATTTCATACAGATCAATATTGACAATGCTGGAGAATAGGAGAATTTTATATTAACAAAATGTTGTGTTTGAATTAAATATTGGGCTCATATACTTGTCAAGTTTGGGTACAGTTTTCCCATGCTTACTAACCTAAATTACAGACCACCAAAAGATCAATGTGAAAACATATTACATAAAAGATTCTTAACGTAAGGGACTGGTTGAAATTTGTCTGTATTTGCTTTGCCTTACTTCCCAACTAGATCTGGTTAATCATAGAGTGCTTGTTCAGTTAGAATCCATGTCAGTGGTAAATATCTAAACATTTTTTGTCATTTGAGGAATTTGATAGTGATAGGCTAGCAAATCAATGGTGAAGTCTAATGGATGGTTCTTAGATTTTTTTGGTTGTGCAAACTAAGAGCTTCAAATATTGTAGAAATTTTAAGACTGTACAAAAGATCTCTGGATGTCTTTGTTTTTTTGTTTCAAAGGATTGCTGTATCATTGATGAATACTGTTTCATTTTTGTAAAGATTGCAACATTTATGTGGGGGAAATCAAGACACAGTAATCCTAGATTTGTCATTGTCACTAGTGTCCACATTTAGGTTCAGTCTGGTGGTAAAAGATTTTTAGACATCTATTACTTTGTCAAACATTTATGGGTTCTTTTAGAATTAGAACAGAAGCTTTTTACAATCAAAAGGCAGTATCAAGAACAAAAAAATACAAAGATTTATTTTCATTTTTCTGTATTTTCCTGTTTAATGTACTTAGGTTTTTTTTCAAATTGAACATTTAGATACAGTATTAAGTTAAAGTCTTTCAGTCAAGTTTTCTGCAGGAATCAAGCAAATGGTAATTATGAAAAGGTGTTAGTTACAGATAATTTCAATACATTTTTGTAAAATCAATTTAGCTCTGGTTGCACAATTTAATGACTTAAAGTGCAGACATTAGACTGTCCTGTCATGTCATCGAGCCTATGCATTCTGTTAGTAATTTCAAGCAATGAAAAATGCTTACTGTAAAATTTGAAATGCTATTTACATTTAAGTAAAAATGTGAAAAAAGTAATGCATCTCTATATTTGTCATCTTCAAGGTAGGTTTTGATTGTTGCAGGTATCTTTTTACTTAGTTCTAAACTCAATCTTCAGCCATCAAATTAATAACTAATGCAGGCAAATATTAAAATACAAGAAGGACTTCTACTATTGTTTGGTAATCTTTCCTTTCTGCTTAAAATTGAAAGCATAACATCAAAATTAGATTAATATTTTATAAATCCTGATTGCATTTTACGTAGATGACATCGATTTGAATCATATTTAGTGTAATGGTAAAGTAAAGAGATCTTAAAACCTAATACAAAAGTAATGGTGAAAGTATCACTCCATTTCCAGGAGAAATTAAAACACATTTAATAGAATGGGGGTGAATCTCCAATTGCTCGTAAGAAATAAATATGGTTACAAAATATTGAATGTTTGAGTGGGGGTACAGATAAAGACTTAAGTTTAACCTTTCATGTCACAAATATGGAAAACTTTTCATGTAAAAGCCTTGTAGATTTGCTCAAAGATAAATTCCAATGCTTGATCACTTTAGTACCTGTTTATTAGTCAAGATTGAATAGCCGATAAGTCATTAAGGTAACTAGTTACCTATATTTATACTTATATAAAGGAAAGTAAATATGAAATGAAACATCGTATCTACCTCTGGTTGACTTCTTTATGTTTTCTCATAAAATTTATTTAAACAGATCAATTCATTTCATTATGTGTGAAAAACTTTTTCTTTTGAACTCGGCTTTATTACATATATATAGACTAATATTTGACCATTTTATTAATATGAAATTTCTTTAAGTTCCTCAGATAAAAGAGCCATATAAATTGTCTGGAGTGTTTTTCTTGCAACATTGAAATTTTAATTTTCTGTAACAAAAATAAACAAAAAGATTTGTACTCCTTATGAAAACAGTAATCTATGTTCAATTATGTTTTCTTAAAGTTATATATAATATAATTCAGTTATATTGTTAAACTGAAATTTTCTTAATATAAAGTCAACATCTTAGTACTCTGAGAAAAACGAGGCAGTAAACAAGAAAAACTTATTTTGTAAATTTAACAATTCACAACTGAATTTACCAGTATTCCCTATTTATGAAATAAAATAATAACACAGAGATGCATGAGTCTAACTTGTCAAAACTTTTTCATTTACTTTTCAGAATTCAATAAAACCATCATTAATTTCTTTTGTCAATATATGTTTGTTTGTCAAACAGTTGAAACAAACATCCCTACTTATTAAAAAAAAACAATTCATAAATTCATAAGATTTTTATTGATTCAAATATGGTAAAGACAATTCATTATATGTGAATGTGATCATTTTTTAAATACAATTTCAGTTAAATATAAAATTTCCTAAATTTATATGTTTACCATTTTAAAATCATTTGGTCAAATAAAATCTACTAGACTTAAAGACACTGTTAGAACATTAGATGCCTATCTAATCAAAAGATTTAAAAATACGTACTATGTATAAGAATGGTACTATTTATACATGTTATATCTGATTTATTAAGTATATGTCATCTCTATCAGATTATTTTTGATTTGTATCTTTTTCCATGTTTGTTTTGTCCTCAAAAATGGAACACACAGAAGATATAGTATAATGGCTAAGTGGTCATTATCTGTTAAGTTAATTGTTGTCAATTTACTCAGAATTTTCCCCTTTTATTTGACCAATCACCAGAAACTTTGATTGTGACAACTGTTGAAAAAATATGTGAAAGTCAAAAATTTAATTCAAATGTTGAAGAGCCGAAATTAACTAAAAAGGTCCAACAGTATAACCTAATCTGGCAAGGAATCAGAGCTACGTATGCATATACAAAATTTTCTTTTACAAAATTTTTTATGTAAAACTTTAATAGCGACAAGGATTCAGTTTCCATTGAATTTGTACATGCTAATGCTATTGCCAACCTCTGATCTTATAAGTGAAAACTGATATTTAATAAGATATTGAGTTTATAATAAAGAACTAACTGAAGTCTTCATTTAAGATTTAGTAAGCGTGGATGTGTTAAGGACACATAATCAAATTTGTAAGACTTTCATCACATATGCTATTCTCTTTTCCTGATTAAAGAAAATTTATACAATTCATAAATGTTCTATCTGAACCAGAAAAAAAAAAATTCTTTCAAACTTGTCAGAATTCTGTATACACATAAAGAAAGTTGAATAGCAAATAACTGAATATTAATTTTAATGCCTTTGTGTTTTATATGGTTTAAATAGTATAAGTTTTTCATGTTTATATATAAATATATGAGCTTTTATATAATTTTTATATATTTGTCATGTTTCCTGAGTTTGAGTTGATCAACATTTATACTAACCTCAAGTCTGACCAGTTCAAGTTGTTTAAGTTTACGATGAGTTTCTTCTATTGTCTGTGACGAAGTACAACAGCATATACTCCACATACTGTTTCCGATGTTTGTCAGAACTCCATGAATTATTGTAGCTATGTCCAATAATATCAATGCTGCCGCACTTGCACTCAATGACTTGCTTGTATTCTTATAATTGATTACCGTTAAGACTAATAAAGTAATAATCCAAACAAATATTTCGATAATTAAAATTTTCTGAATCTGTCTTCCTTGGCTAACGAGCTGTGCTTGCCAAACGTTCGGTGAGGCTGAGTGAATTCTGTTACTAAATCCTTTCCACAATTTTACGGCACTAATAATACAACAAATTAATGCCACAAAAATTACAATCCAACAAATACACACTAATAAAAGTCCATAAGAAAAAGCTTTTTCTCCTTTTTGCTCAATGTTCAAACAAGATATTGCATTCACCGAGGTAAAATTAAAGAACGACACTGGAGTGAGTGGTAATAATGACAAAATAATTGATACGATTTTCTGTGGTATAAATATAACAAGAAAGACATTTCGATGAAAGGATGATAAGTTAGACGACTTTCCTGGATTGTATATACCTAATAAAATAACTCCAGCAATTAAATACCCACTAACACAATCGAACAATCCAAACTGTAAGAAAAATGATATTGATTTACAAATAATTTCTATATTTGTTATTTTATAAATTAAATGTAAAACTAATCCTACGCCTAAAAAAATATGAGCCGCATCCAAAGAAACTAATGAATACTTCCACAACTTTGGTAATAAAAAGGACCGAACCAATTTGTAAAAGAGTGAAGTCAGGTTAACTAGCAGTCCAATGACTGCCAAGGTAAACACGGGTATTTCTATAGTCCAATTGATAGTTTCAGCCATGGTATGGCACCCCTATTTTGTATAATGGGATAATCTTTCTTTTCATGTCAACTATATCATATCATTAATGTCAACTTTTATATTTCTATTAATTCTACTACTGATTTATTTCGCCTTGGTAGGACCGACGTTGGTACTTTAAATATCATTTGTGTTAATATTGATAGAACTGTTTACTCAATTTTTCTTGTTCAATAGCCTGGTCCCATTAGTACTGCAATTTATACCTGAAAATAATCAAAGACGTAAAATTAAACATACAATACTGCTTCTTAAAGTAGAACTTAAGAAAATTAATTTGTGTACTTATGTATACTTGGTCTGATTTAAGTGATAGGTATAGATACTCTGTATCAATTAACTTAAATATAATTAGAATCTTGTCTAAATCTAAATATTTTACACATGGGAAGTCAATTTTGCCTTTTTGTTTGTTTTGTTACCACAAATATTAAGTAACTATAGTTCGACAACTAGCGTTTTTAAATGAAAAATCTTATTTTCCTGTTCAACTGTTGGAGAAAAAATATTTGCTTAGCAAGAAGCCTGCAGTTATTCAGAGGTTGTTGCTGGTTACTGTTTGTCTTATCTGTTTGCTATCAGTCTAATCAGTTAGCTGTCTGTTGTTTTTAGTATAAATTATACTGTAATTTTTTTCTTTTGATTTTTTTTCACATTTTGTCATGCCAGGGCCTTTTATAGAAATTACTAGGTATGCTTTCTACTCATTGCTGATATTATGCTGTACACTGTGCTCTATTGTTGTTCACAATTTGTCCATTGATCTCTGCTGGATAGTTTTCTCATTAGAAATTCTAACACATCTTCTAATTTTTATATTCATCTGCATAATTTGTACAGCAGATAATTATAGATTATCATTGATCATCTCAAGAAGATTCATTTAGTTGCTTAAGCCCTAATGGTGAAAGTGAAATAAAAGGAAATTATCAGTCAGCTGGATAGTTTTCTCATTAGCAATTCTAACACATCTTCTAATTTTTATATTCATCTGCATAATTTGTACAGCAGATAATTATAGATTATCGTTTATCATCTCAAGAAGATTCATTTTCTCGCATGGGCGGTAATGGTGAAAGTGAAATAAAAGGAAATTATCAGTCAGCAAGATCAAAGGAAAATTTCGTAAAATAGTGATTATGTGCTTTATGACATTCTCAGTAGATGTCATCTCTTTCAATAAGTCATATTTTCAGATTTTTTTTCTTTCAGAAAGAATAATAATTGGCTCCCTTAGCTAGAAGTTGTTGAGTTTTTGTTTTTGTTTATTTGCATCTTTTAGGGTGTAGTAAGTTTCACAACATTTCAATTATTTTTATTATTTATGCTGTCCTATTCTTGTTTCATTCAATTGTTTGGAAAAAAGGGCAGGGGATTGTACATGGGACGAAATCTAGTCAACATACAAGATACTAAGAAATAACCAATACAAATGTATATCAAATGCAGAAATGTTCTATTTGCAGTTCTAAAGTGTTCCCATTCTACATGGTTTCAAGAACACCATAAATTCTACTTATGTTTGTTTTTTACAGTCTATACAGGTGATGGTTTTTCTGTTCGAATATTTATTCTTTTGCCTTTACACTTATAATTTCAATAAGTCCCTTGATTTTTCAACAATTTTACATAATGCTGATCCTGGTATTGTCCTTTTCTGACACAACTATGTATTTATAAGACATGTATGACAAAGATCAACAATTTATCTAGCTGATTTTTGTAAGATTTAATCCATTTTGATATTTATAGGATAATATGGAAAAGTTCCAAAAAATGATATACTTTGTTAAAACTTGAATTTAAAACTGTATAATAAATATGCACAACCATACAAAAACTCTTTAGAAGTCTCCCTTAATATAAGTTTCCTTTTATTGGACATATATAAATCAACATTGTGCAATAAAACAGCTATAACTGACTACTTTCAATATTTAACATCAGTTTGTATCAGGCTTTCAAATAGGTATAAAAATTGAAATGGAAAAATATTATCCAGTTGTGATTTGGTGACTTGCAAGTTTTGAATTGTGTACTGTATTGACAAATTTTTGTTTGCGAATTTCATTGACAAGAAACTTTATTTTTAATTGAAAAAATCCCTTCTAATATCTGAATAGCTACCTTATACTAGATGCAAAGATATTGCTTGCAGAATGCCAACTATATTTGATTTTTTTTTTCAGGTAATACTTTATAAAAACAACATGCTCCCTTGTGAAACAAAAAAGTTGCTGAAGAAGGAAAAGAAGGCCATGGTGACCCAATTATGGTTTAATTTGTAATTTAACGTTATAAGAGAAAAAAAGCAAAAATTTATCACTGATATTCTAAAATGGGATTATTAGAATAGACCAAAACTATCAAACTTGTACAATAATAAATTCAACATATGGCAGAGGGTGAGATGTCCAAAACTTAAGTATAATACATGTATAAGTGTTTTAGCATATAACACAGAAAAATATTAATATATCACTAACATATAATCAATGATTTTGTGGAATGGATGTGTACAAAGTTGTATAAGTGTTGAACATAGATAGTGACCAATTTTTCAAGAAAAAAAAACATAATGTAATATTCAAAGGAAATATGTAGTAATGTAATATTAAGGACACACCAAAATTTGTAAACCTCTGTAAAAAATCACTTAAAAAAAAAACGAACTCATAAAAAAGAAGATGTGGTATGATTGCCAATGAGACAACTATCCACAAAAGACCAAAATGACACAGACATTAACAACTATAGGTCACCGTACGGCCTTCAACAATGAGCAAAGCCCATATCGCATAGTCAGCCTCAACCACTTCCAAAAAAGACAGATAAGTATAGAATGCTTTTGCTTGCTAAATATTTTTATTCATGGAGGGAAAAAGAAGAGAAATAAAGGATCTTTCAGAAAGGACTATTACTTCATAAATTTCCTACTGGCAGTAAAAAGTTGTTTAGCACATCTCAAATACTTTTGATATCTTTAAGGTTGATATTGAAAACAATTTAAACCCCAAAGTCATGCTGAAAACTCTTGATCATGGATTAAGATAAGAACCAAAAAAATCATGATCTATCACTAAATGACCTCTTTCAAAATCCCACAATTTTTTCAGAAATCGATTACTCTTCATTTTTACATACAACCAATCCCGATTTTAATCCATTTCAGATTTGTAGGTATCAAGCTCTACCAATTTATATCCAACAGAAATTGACAGGGTCACAAAGTTATCTCACTGAATAAACAAATCAAATAAATAATCAATTAGAAAACCTTTATTACATTCGGTATTTAAAACTAAGGGAATCAAATAAAAGTAATTTTAGAGTTACCTCCCTTTCCTCATGAAATTTTAATAGAGATTTTCGTTTAGCTTGGTCATGTTTTTTGTAAGACTATATGGTGTTATAGAAACAACAAGGACCAAGAACTGTAAATCTAAATAGCCTTGAGCTTTTACATCAATCTATTATTTAAAAACACTGCACATTTTAATTGGATTTGTTTTTAATTTCAAATATGATTCCTTTAAAATACATTCATATTCCATTTGAAAAAGTGTTTAAATTCTTTTGAAATTATCTTTTTAAGAAACAATTTATTCCTTTCAGAAAAGATTCAAAATAGGACACTATTTTCAGTTCTTAAGTATTAATTTTGTCTTTAATATGGCAATAGTATAATTTTGTCCTTGATTCTGACCTATTGCATTGGTAAACATAAACAAACTTTTATAATTTTATCTGATTCATTGCATTGGAAAACATAAACAAACTTTTATAATTTTATCTGATTCATAAAATGATTGTGTTAAATGAATGTGCTTAATGGTTATCTTCATATCAAATTTGGTAAAATTAATTATATTAAATAAAGCTTAAATAAAGCCTTATAGTATAAAGCATCACAAGGTTTAAAAGCATCTGGTTCTTTACAGGATTTCTAAGTTTAAGATGTTGAGGTATTTTTGTTGGTGAAAATATTTTTATCTTGACAGAAATGATTATCCTTCTAACCTTCCAAATATAAGTGAAATATTCCAGCTATGCTCAGATTTTAAAGGAAGTCAGACAAGGACATATTGTAATGTACAAATTAGTTCCAGTACTGACAAAAGTATTTAAATATGCAAATATGAATAAAAGGAGATGAGGAGTATCTGTCTGAGTCAATAAGACATCAACCATCAATGTCCAGTGACAAATAGTTCATGCCAACTCAGAACAAGCATTAATTGAAAATAAAATATAGTAAGATTCTGGAAAGTTGATTGACAGTGATGCAGGACTGTAAATATCCGAATGCCAATGGAAAAAGAGGGTATGTTATCAAGGGGAAAAAACTATGTCATGCAATAGGTCCTCCTGATCTAATCAAAATGTTATTGCAAGAGTTCTATTACATGTAGAAAGCATGGTAAACAAGTATAAGTAAAACTTCAAAGACTTAGTAGTAGGAAATAAAAACAATAATATACACTGAAAATTATTTCTCAGTTTTTATGAAATCCATTCACAAGTTTAGGAAGAATTGAAGATCATGTTTGTTAGAAGATCTGATTGGACAATGCATTGATTGATGGATGTGCAGCATTATATATAAACATGTATCAACCCCTGACAATCTTAATGTGCCTGTCCAAAGACAGGGTCCTGTAATTCACTGGTTGTTACAGGTTACTTTCTGTTTTATTTGTTATTTTCTTTTGTTGTTTTTACAACTAATTTGGCAATAGGTTTTCACTCTATTTTTCTTAGTTCTTTGACATGTCTGGCTGGTTTTATAAATAACATGCGTTTCAATATGGGTTTTGTTCACTAGTTTCAAGTTTGCTCATTGTTGAAGGCCCTTTAGCTGTTAGCAGCCTCATCATGTACCTAATTAGACAGCTGTAAACCATTCTCGTCTTTAAAGTGTGGAAGTTAGTTGTCTCATTGGCAAATCATAACACATCTTTGTATTTTTAAATAACTACCGGAAAGTTGGATATTATTATAAAAAGCTGCAGTATAACCCAGACAAATAGGAATATTATGATCAATTTACATCTGACATTTAAGGACACTTGAACTTTTTTAACTTTATTACTATTAGCATTTTCATATCATACGGGAGGCCAAAAGTAGTATTAACTTTAAATGGAAACTATGCCATAAGATATTATTTTACAGAAAGCGTTCATATTTTAATAGGATAAACCAATACACATTAATAATATTGAACTTTGAAATGATAGGTGTTGAACAAGTCGGGTTATCTATACTTTAGTTATATCCAATAAAATGTTAGAGTTAGGGGACCATGGAATGTCATTATATCTGTTGACAAAGTAGATTTGCACCTTCTTTCAACCTGTTAATTAGCTTATGTTACCATGAATAGGTACTTAATTCTTGTCTTTTGTACCCAGGATTTTCTTATTAATGTTAAAATAAACTGTCCTATCTGAAAAAAGACCCCCACTTCACTGTGTTCATTTATAACATTAATATAATGAAAATATAGTAGTTAGGTTAACCTCGTTTTTAAAATAACAGTGATAAATGATATATAAATGATCTTTACTATGTCTTGCATATATCATGTATATAGTACATCTTTAAAATGATTAGTAAATTAAATTTTAAAATAATTTGTACTGCTGTACTTTTATCCATCAAAACTTTCTAATGATCATCAAATAAAAATTCTTGCATTAAAAGTTGTGTGTTTTCAAATAGATGTATTTCTGATTTTTTTTTAACAGCAGTGTCAGAGGAAATCGGGTAAATCAAAACCGATATTAATTTTGTTTATAATATGCTGCACATAGCCCTGTTTTGACCTTTGAATAAAACAGTAGTGGATATCAACTTTCCATTCTAAAGGATATAATTCTTCACGAACTTTATAGTAAAGGTGGCATTGTTTTAGTCATAAGGGGAGTTCCTATGGAAAATTGCCTGGTCTATATTCACAGAAGTGCAATCTTTAAGGTTTTACCTAAAAGCAAAGGCAGTTTATCCCAGACTGCCAACCTAGAAAACAGTTATATACTGTAAAATCACAAATTATTGCGTGCATTTATTATTGCGATTTTGTCAATTTAGACTCCAATGCGATTTTATTTTTCTGCGATATTGAAGATAAATCTTGTTGAATTCATATAAAAAATTACAAATTGCGAGTTTAAATTTTTGTGATTATAACATTGTCGCATTTTTTGCAATATAAAAAACATCGCAATAATTTCTGAATTTACAGTATTAGATTCTCAAATAATAAAGCTGCTGAGACTGGTCTTTTGATAATTAAACATCATATCTAATAGTTACTGCATTGCCTGAATTTTCAAATATTAGGTAACAAAACCATCTCTAAGCAATGTATTATATTGAGATTATTGTTTCCATTTTCTTTCATATTGGGCAAAATATTGCATGGAAATGTCCTGCAGGTTATACTGGTCAATAGTTTTGGCAGATTTCTTGAGGTTTCTACCATGTTTTATATAATATGCTGCATGTACTGGTGTTTATATGAAAATCACAATTACTGTAACTCTTCGGGACTGTCCATGTTGAATTTTGTATATTGTCCTTAATAAGTATGAAATACTTGCAACTGGACATTATGCAAGCTATTATCAATGGAAGTTGATAAACATTCAAATTTTATCACAATATTTCTATTTTTTATTGACAGCAGCTCTCTTGGTTGTAATCTAGAATGAAGAAACTATCACTAAACCAATAATCCTGAATATCTGATTCCAAGTAGTCTCGGCATACCCTGAGATAAGATAGATATTAATATTTTCAATATCTACGTTTTATTTATTGTCCTACATAAATTAATCATCCTATTATATTTTTTAGGGTCATATGAATCTTATCTTTTAAAATGCCCATGCTTCATTAATTGTATAACATATAAATAATAATTTATGCATTACATATGTTTAAAGAGTAGTTAATTGGTATCTTTTAAATATTTACATAAAATAATCAGACCACTCACAAGTATTAAAGTTTTATTGATTTTTAAAACTTAACATATCCAGGGTTGGAAGAAGTTTCTTTGGAATTTTGTTTTGAAAACAAAGAAAACAAAATGGTGTTTCATATATGCTTTCATATGTATTTTCAAGCAATGCCTACAAGTTAAGGTGTATAATTGTATGTTCAAAGATGAATATGCTTGTACCTATGATAAATCATTGAAAGGATCCATCTTTGTGGGCTCTGCTGTGAATAATGTGTGGTAAAATAAATTGTATCTTTACCATAGGAAATGGGGTTGTCAACTGCAACAAAAGTTTCTGACCTTGATTTTTGACCTAGTAAGTTGTAGATAAATTATGACACACCCCTTGGCGTTGGTTTATATACATGTCAAGTGTAAACTTTTAAATAAAACGGTTCTCAAGACATAAAGTGGACACAATCTTTACTATAGGACATTAGGTTGTCAACTGAAACTAAAGTTTCTGACCTTGACCTTTGACATGGGGAGTTGTACATAAATTATGACACACCCTTTGGTGTTGGTTTATATACATGTCAAGTATAAATTTTGAAATAAAACGGTTCTCAAGATATAGATTGGACACAATCTTTACCATAGGACATTGGGTTGTCAAATGAAACCAAAGTTTTTGACCTTGATCTTTGACCTAGGAAGTTGTACATAAACTATGACTCACCCTCTGGTGTAGTTTTAATACATACCAAGTACAAACTTTGAAATCATAACGGTTCTCAAGAAATAGAGCAGACACAATCTTTACCATAGGACATGGGGTTGGCAACTGAAATCAAAGTTCATGACCTAATTTGACCTAGGAAGTTATACATACATTATGACACAGCCTCTGGTGTTGGTTAATAAACATGTCAAGTATAAACTTAAAATCATAACGGTTCTCTAGATAAAGAGTGGATACAATTTGTTACGGACTGACAGACAGACATAGACAGATGGAATGATCACTATAGGGTGTCCGCCATTCAGTGTGCCCTAATTAAGTATCTATGACTTTTTTTCTAAAGCCTATACATACAGTCTTCTTTTTTAA
Source organism: Mytilus galloprovincialis (assembly GCA_037788925.1). Classification (NCBI taxonomy): domain Eukaryota; kingdom Metazoa; phylum Mollusca; class Bivalvia; order Mytilida; family Mytilidae; genus Mytilus; species Mytilus galloprovincialis. The sequence continues at coordinate 41,668,110 of CM075334.1, read as the reverse complement.
CCATAGGCTCATGACCCTGCTAGGAAAAAAATTGTAGTGTCAGTCATTTTTTCTAAAAAGAGGCTATACACAACCAATATCGAATTCAAAAATTGTATGACAGTCTGTCAGGCTAGCTAGTCAAACAGTTCACAAATCATTCATGTAGTCTGAATATACAAAAAGTTTGCATAAAGTCTGAGGCTAATGTTCTATTTTTAATCATACAACATTCATTACAATACTTACATTAAAAGAATTTATATGTAAGTTCTTAAATGAAACAACAATATAGCCTTTTTAAATATGCATTCAAATACTCCAGAATATACATTTTAAAAGTTGGTTATGCAAATTCTATACAAACATATATTCAGAGACAAAATAGACTGATCATCATACAATTGGTATTAAACAGCTAAAACGATTGAAATAGGACTATACAAATAAAATTTAATTACATAGATATTGACAAATCTATCGAAAAGTAGAGAAAAGGCAATTAACTCCATTTTTCATAATAAAAAATGCAATTAAGTGCATTATTTATAAGTCTGCTGATAATTGCATGCACATATAATTGAATTTTCAAAAGCATATTATAGACTGAAACCATTCTTTTAACTATTCAGTATACAGGACTGTATCTATTATCACTTCAAAAAAAGAATAGGTAATTCAGTCACCTATAATGCATACTAAAGCAGTCTCAACATTTCAGTTGTTTGATGCTTACAATGTCAAAGGACTCTTTTGAGTATTTACAATTATAAAAATATTTTCATTCACAAATAACAATATTCGTTTCAAGTGTGTTTTAATTGAAATTTCACTCCACGTCATAAATTTGTTCCATTAATTGATTATGAATGAAAACATGGAAGTAAGAATTCGTATAATATAGATTCATAAATTATTAATACACCATGTTTTAAAATGATCTTAATGAAGTGCAATTTTTTGGAAACTTTTAGAATGTATATGAAACTGAAAACTAGATGCTTTAAAGGGCAATACTGGATCTATATGCATCTTCAACTAAAAATATATTGAAGTTATGGAATATATTTTAGTCTACAATGTTTGAGACTAATAAACTATTTCTCATGACTAAAATCTCTTTTTTGTTCATTTTGTTTAGGTAATCATCATTACTTTTAAAGTTATCTCCATAATAGTTTACAAGATAAGAGGCAAAACGTAATTATTTTTTTTTGTAAAACTCATAATTCAAGTGCAATAACTCCTATAAGAAATTGTTACAGTCAGACAAAAGGACAAGGTAGATTTCAAAATTTTAACCAATTTTTGCCTTGTCAGATTTTTTCTATGCATAGCCATTTTCCAAATAATCAACACAAGAGTGAACATGCTGAAATGTCTCAACTTCTTTACTAATCATTGATATTATGTTGATAGTCCTAAATATAAAGCTTTATTACAACTGACACATCAACTCAACATTAACAAAGAAAACTAAACATTGGTCAATGAACCATGAAAATCAGGTCAAGGTAAGATTAACCATGCCAGGCAGACATGTACAGCTGACAATTCTTCCATACAACAAATATAGTTGACCTATTGCTTATAAATTAAAAAAAAAAGACCAAAACACAAATACTTAACACTTCGCAATGAACCTTGAAAATGAGGTCAAGGTCAAATAAAATCTGTGCAATTGACATATAGATCACAAAATATTTCCAAAGACCAGATATAGTTTACCTATTGCATATAGTATTAGAAAAATTGACAAAAACTCAAAAACTTAATTTTGACAACTGAACCATGAAAATGAGGTCAAGGTCAGAAGACACCTGTCAGCCAGACATGCACACCTTACAATCATTCCATACACCAAATATAGAAGACCTATTGCATATAGTTTAAGAAAAACAGACCAAAACACAAAAACTTAACTATAACAACTGGACCATGAAAATGAGGTCAAGGTCAGATGACACCTGCCAGTTGGACATGTACACCTTACAGTCCTTCCATACACCGAATATACTAGACGTATTGCCTATAGTATCTGAGATACGGACTTGACCACCAAAACTTAACCTTGTTCACTGATCCATGAAATGAGGTTGAGGTCAAGTGAAAAATGTCTGACAGGCATGAGGACCCTGCAAGGTACACACATACTAAATATAGTTATCCTATTTAACATTACAAAAATTCTTAACTTTTTTTTTCAAGTAGTCACTGAACCATGAAAATGAGGTTAAGGACATTGGACATGTGACTGACGAAAACTTCGTTATATGAGGCATCTATATCCAAAGTATGAAGCATTCAGGTCTCCACCTTCCAAAATATGAAGCATTTCAGAAGTTAGCTAACGCCATTGCTGCCGCCACCACTATCCGGATCACTATCTCTATTCCGAGCTTTATGCAACAAAAGTTGACAAAAACTGGCATCTTATCCCTTAGTTTCTTTAACAGACAGGGTCATTGTTTTTAGGGGGTCTTATAGTGAAACTAAGGATAGAGATTTTTTTCAAAAAAGACAATGACAGAAAACAGAAAGCAGAAAATACTGTTCACATGGTCTGTAGTACGAAGAACATAATTATTTTTCACCATTCAAGAACACAAAAATCTAAACTAAATTTCATTAACCTAATATGTTTTCTTTTTCATTTCCAAACAATGATTAACTATATAAAAATTTCATTCAAATGGCAAGGAATACACTAAAGATATTTGTCTAATTGGTCAAGGTAACTACGGAGAAGTTATTATCAACACATTATTATAGATCTTTCATGACACGCTATAAAATGTCAGGTCAAAGAAAAACATTATTATATTAAATGGTATTAAATACAAGTCAATTTTTGTATTCCTCAAAGTCAATTCTATTCAAATTATTTATCACTCGGGTCATCAAGGTGAAATAAACAATATATAATTAAATGGGATACAAAATAAAATGGTTTATCCGGAGTGTGATCAGTTTATATGATCCAAATCAATAAAATCGTTAAATTAAATAAAATATATAATAAGAGTCAAGACATTAAACTTCTTAAACAAAATATGCTTAGTCAAAACTGGATTCATTAAAATAATTTATGGAATCTTTATTTACAAATATGCTACACATTCAGTAATTTTGACTTGGATGAATTCCCTGCTTGAAGCTTATTCCCACTATCAAATTGGTGATCAATTTAGCATAACTTTTAGAATGAAAGCAGTTTCGAATAGAAATTGACCTTATGCATGTGTATATGTTCCAGACCGTATGAGTATTTGGACCGTACGCGTACGGTCTGGACCGTATGCGTACTTTTTCAAAATACTCATACGGTCGGACCGTACGCGTACGGTCTGACTAATATTAAGAAGTTGGTCAAGTTTACTAGATATAAATACATATAACAGATCAACATATAACTTATTGATATAAAAAAAGTTCAATTGTAATTGAAATAAAAACTTTATATTTTATCTATTTAAAAAATCCACGCTAATTAAATCTGTTAATCTCTTGTATTTAGTATTTCGATCAGTAATACATTAATTGAATTATGACAATTATTCTCACTGAAATTGATGATATCGGAAGTAAACATAATGTGGGCGGACAATTGTTTTAGAATATTTAGCAACTTTACAGAAAAATGCAAATGCAAAGGAACATGCATGCATGAACTGCAAACATGTAAATGTAAAACAATTACATTACTTGTACGTGGTAGCAAGTGTCACCTTGGGCGAGAGTACCAAAATAGGATTTAGATATACAATTAAACAAATATTTAATTTCAATTGTTAGTTCGAACATTTTATCCATCTAATTGTAATAATAACAATTTGTTAAACTAAAAATAAAGATTGCGATAAATATTCGTTTGAATTTAACCCATATGATCCAATAACATGTATGGTCAGCTCGTACTGGACCATACGCGTATACTCATACGGTCCGACCGTACGCGTATGGTCGGACCGTATGAGTATACGTATACGGTCCGGACCGTACGCGTACGGTCCAAATACTCATATGGTCTGGAACATATACATATACATGTACAAGACTTTGATAGATTTTGGAACAATCAATTGTGAAGGAAAAGACTCTAGATCAAATTTGTTCTTTTTTGTAGGGTTCTAATAGCTATCCAATTCAATTTTTAAACTGTTACAGATTTTTTGTAGAGATTTTTTCAACACGAAATAAGTTGTAAGATGTAATTATAAGGTATTCAAAAGTCGATTTTTATTTGATGCAGTTCATACATCAAGTTGTAACAATACTCTAACAATCCCTGTACTTTTGTTCGATGAAAATGTGTTTTTTTTAATAAATAACCAAATGTTTTAAAAATTCAATAAAACATTCATGGTTTCATTTTTGAAGAGGATAGCAAATAAAAGTGAAGTTTGTATTGTCCACATGTACTAAATTTTTTGTGACGTGAAAGGAAATAATGATTGTAATACATTTCTAATGAAATGAATGGAAGTTATGACTGATGTACATTTTGTAAGTCACGAACAAATATGCTTCATACTAACAATGCGTGGTCTGTGAATGCTTATACATCATAATGTAATTGCAGACAAACACATCCAGTTCTTATAATATTTTTTTTTAAATTCTTAATCTTACAAACATTGTCAAATTAGACATCAATGCACCAAACAGTCTGGGGAGTAAAAAAAGAGTGACTACACACCACCATGCCTATAAGATTTGTCAGGTGAATTCAAAATACAATTTGGTAACATATTTAAGTAATTAGTATAGTAAAAGAGCAAAGGCACTAGGATAAGCATAGTAAAATGAAGAGAAAGTATTATCTTGTATTAATGAAATTTAATCTATTTTGAATAAAACTTAACATATACTGAAATCAGTTGACTGTCCTACCTTACTTAAAAAGATTTAAAAATCAAACTCAAAATGACAATTCTTATTCTAAAATTTGCCCTTCTCTGATTTTTCTCCATTCATCTCCCATGTTGAATTATATATAAATATGTATATAACATTGGATAAAAAGCTTAATGACATCAGTCTTCGTTCATATTGTAAGAGTAAACAGTTGGACACTTTTACTTTTATTTTGCAACAGTGAATAATAATATATTGACTAAGAATTAAAAAAAGTGGTACAAGACTTAAAAACATGTAAAATTTTAAGGCCATTTTTTTCATGAAAATATCTTAAAATGTGCAAAAATGTATAATTTCTTAAAATCTTTAAACAACAGAAAACCCATTGTCTTGCCTTATTGAAATGTAAATATTTGATTCCATTTGGAAAATGTTCAAAAAATCACTTTGTGTTGCATTGGATGTCAGAAGTCATTACCAAATTAGTAAGGTTTTTCATGCACATAGATATTGTGGTGTTGTTGAATATGTTGTGCATAAGTTTATTAAATATTCTTAAATGGTGAATACATGACTATAGAATTTATTTATACAATTATGGCATATGACTAAATTTCTATTTAAGTTATATTCTCTAAAAATACAAACACAACTGCCCAAATTAAAGGTTTTGTTTTTACTCTATACTGACATAATTGCAAATATAATGATAATTATAATAATAATGAGGCTTGCTATTATATCAAATGCCTTTATTAGTTTAGATTAAGGGGCACTTTTTTTATGGATTTTGTGGTTATAGTATGACAAAGTTGAAATTTGCTAAAGGCTTGTATAGTACTATCGGACTTTAGCAAACTTGTAAAATCAAATATCTATAATTTCAATGTTTCCTCTATCCACAAAATTGGTAACCACTAAAATAAATGAATCCTAGTAGTTATTATCTATAGGTTTCAATATAAACTACAGACGTTATAGAAATAAATAAATTCCGTGTGTTCCTAAGAACCTTATAGTTTTATAAAAAGGATAAATTTGAATTAATATTATTTTATAAATAAAATATTATTTTATAAATAAAATATATATTTGACTTACCATAGCTTTCCATATAGACCACAGACAAAACTTTTTCTATTCTTCTTGTAATAACTTCTGTTCATTATTAGTCCCATTATTCCAAACTGTAGTAATTATGTTTTCTACCATATTCTACAATACACAAAAGCCTCACACATATGAAAGGAGAAATTATTAAAAGTCCTTTTGTGCTTCATTGTTTGTCACTGATAAAAGTTAAAAAACTTAAGAAGAATCCTATACAATATAGGTATATTTACTGAGCTGTGGTCGACTCCATTTAACCAACTCGTCTAAATTCATTGTCTAACCAAAATTAAGCTGTAACCGAAAATAGGATTTTAAATTACTATTCAAGCAGAATATAGAAGCTTCCATATAGAAATTCGTACTGAATACTGATATTTATCCATAATGGTAACACGTCCATCATTATCTTCTTTAATAAAAACACAGTAGTGAAAAAAATAGGGGTATTTATCTCAGATTGAAGTAATATTTAAATTAATACCTACTTTCTATTGAAAGTGTACCCTTGAAATTGATATCGTTCTAGGTAGGAGCGGTCCTCTTCAAATATTTGGGTACTACAAGATAAAAATCACAAAAATCAAGTACTAATATATTATCAAAAAATTTCAACACATTTAATAAAATGACAGTTTAAAATTCTTTCACCAGTAGCACAATATATACACTGGTCTTTAACAGATAACGGCAAACCATTCAATAAATACCTATCTCAAATTACGCCCAAGGTCCCCATACACTTATAAAATATAATCTTTAAAAATGTTTTTCATAAGACATATATTTTAATATATTAATTGATCAATTGTGCTTTCATAATGTCCAGTGACAAATATTTCATACGTAATGGGGATGAGCAATTTGGACTGCCACTAGAAAAAGATATTTGTTGGATTGGGGAAAGAAATTGTTGCAAATGATCTTCAACATTCAGTTGGTATGGCATAATGGAAACACAGGTCTTAAATGTATACGGCTCCCTCCTTTCTGACAGATTATGTTAGTGAACAAAATCAAACAACCCCTTCCCCCCAATATTTCTTTACCTTGTTCTAGTCAACCTTTGCAAGATATTTTAGTATTTAAAAATGTATTATCATTTACAAACTACTTTTTCAAAATCTGATAAACTTTTCAAATTGTACATACCGGTAAACAATATTTCAATTGATATTTTATAGTGTGTATTTCTATGTTAGGGTGAAGGTTGGTGCCTGTTAAAACCTTTAAACACGCTGCTTTTGTATGCACCTGTTCTAATCTAAGAACCTGTTGTTCAGTGGTTGTTGTTTGTTGATGTGGTTCATAAGTTGTTCTCGTTTCTAGGTTTTTATTTAGATTAGCCAGCTGATTTTCTTGTTTGAAAGATTTTGCACTGTTCAATTTTGGGGCCCTTTATAGCTTGCTGTTTGGTGTGTGAACCAAGGCTCGCTGTTGAAGTCCTTACTTTGACCAGTATTGGTTTACTTTTACAAATTGTGACTTGGGTGGAGAGTTGTCTCATTGGCATTTATATCATATTTGTTCATATATATAACCAATATTTCAATTAAAGACTCCTGGTAGCCTAAGAGTTCTTACAAAAACAAATGTCTTCCTTAGTCTTTTGTCTGATAATTTCAGTGTGGTATAAAACACTAATACAACATCTTAGTGATGTCAATCTTATAGTATTTCACAGAAGATATTTCAACCACATTGACACATTTTATGTTTGATTATTTGATGATCAATGGTTGCTTAATGTTCAGTGGCAAATACAACATTCATATTTATGCCAAAAACAAAATCAAAGTAATATGAAGATACACCACTTATTATGTCCAGGCCAAAAGGCTGATCAAGCCAGAGTCAAGTAAATTGTATCAAGATTACTTCAACATTTTATTTGTACTTTTTAACAGGGTTTTATTGGCTGCAAGAGCATAAGCATCATCAATTCAAAATGATCAGACAAAATATATTCATCTATATTTCATTCAAATAGTAAGATGATGTGTCCAAAAGATAAATTGATTAAAAAAGGTGTTTAACACTACTTTCAGCACATTTTGCTACATCACAGCAGCCAGTTTTTGTTTGTGGAGGAAGTAAAGTAATTGGAAAGAGATAAAAAGCCAGTCTTGAAAGAAATGTGAGAAAATTAATGTTGTCTAAAATGATTATAATTGGTGAAATACCATTTAAATAGTACATAAAAACTAGGAGCTGTCATATGATTGCCGGAGATCAAATGATGAAGATAGAAGCTGGTTTGACAGATCTGAAACAAGGAAGCGAACAAGACTACTGCCAACTCTATATGCCCCATCCACTTATACTTGGAAAAATACTAATTATATTGATAAAAAATATATGAGCATTTCTTTTCTTTATCATCTTTATTGAAATTAATATAACTATTGTTTGCCTTTATATAGAATTAAATAACAATTTACATAAACAGTTTCAAGTGCTCTGTCAATGAAAAAATGTTATTTTTCTGTTTAAAAAAAAAGAGCACTGCATGTTCAATATGAATTTCTTATTTCTATTATACTGCTCATACAAGTATTATAATCAGCCATTATATATTATAGAAAAGTGAACTAAATTGGCTTTTACTGAACTGCAGGATATTGTTCTCTATAGAATAGTAATTTATCGCGGGCATTCTACCCGGTACGATCAGGATCAATGTTTAATCATTAAAAAACTATCTTGAATAATGATTTTTCATTATTAAAAAAGTTTCTACGTAAGTGAAAATTGCTATTTGATAGGAAATTGATAGCGGTCCAGCTTCACATCATCCTACACACAAATATTAACGCTACAATTAACACAATGGCAAATCTATTGATATTTTTAAACAAACAGGTTTTAAACAAAAAAATGTCCGACAATATCTGAATTTTAAGCTTGTTCAAATTAACTGGTCATCATTATTCAACTTAATGTAACGTAAATGGTTCACACTTAAAATGTTGTTTTGTTGTTTAATATCTAACACAAAGTGTGATTCAACTGGTTTCAAATATTTCATAATAAAATCCTTTTTTAATTGACAGAATCCAAAGCAAAGGAAGAATATAATGTGTTTTTTGCTTTGATTTTTTTTCATGACTGAAAAGACACCTATAATATAATGCTCATATAAACTTTCTAGCTTTATAATACTTATCCTTACAACCTTATAATTTCAAAGCAGTAAATTTGATGTCTGTAAAAAAGTTGACAATTAAGCAAACATTAAAAATATGCTGTTTATTTTAGGGTATATCCTACACCAACATTTCCCTGTTCAATTAAAAACATTGTACAAGTCCATGAAAGATCCCCCTTTTTTCCGACACACACACAGACAAAACATAGTAAAAATTAAAAAGTTCATTCTAAGGCCAAAACCATGATATACAGTTTGTAAAGAACCATATAATTATATTTTATAAAAGATCATCCTTGCAAAAATGGCCTTATTACTTTATACAAAATGTAAAGATATGAATATGAATAATTAGAATCAAAAATATGAATAGAATATGCCTTTCATATAAAGTTTCAATAAGATTCTTCTGAAAGCTAAGTTTATAATTTAATCAATATGACTTTTAAAAGAAATGAAAAAAGAAAAGTTTGTGAAGGACTGGCAATGAATACAGTGAATACCTTTAGCAATATAAGCTACTTTATCCCTTTGAGCTTAATAGTGACCAAATAAAATAATTTCAGTCAAAACCTATAAAAAATAAATAATTTCATAAATCGTTTAAAATTTCGTGGTAAAATGTGAAAAATCAACTCCTTTTCAGTTTATATGATAATTATCCAAACAAAAGTACTTAAGCCAAGTGCAAACAAAAATTATGATAAATGTTGACTCTCTGAAGAGTTTTGACCGATGAACAAGACAACTCAGTTACAGCACAGCAGTGGTTGTCAGATTGTTAACTTTATATAGATTTCCACTTATGTCCTTAATGTATTGTGACCAAGGTTATTTCAAAGGTTTTCAAATATTTTAACCCACTCTATTGTTGTTGTGAATTTTTATTCACAGAGAACAATGAGATCACCCCAAATTTTTCTAGGGGTTTGTGTAGCTCAGTCTTTAGTTTTCTGCTGTTGTGTTTTGTGTACCTATGTTTGTCTGTTGATTTTTTTTTCTTTTTTAGCCTTAATGTTGTCAGTTGTTGTTTTTTTCACTTATGAGTTTGAATTTCCCTCTGGTATCTTTTACCTCTCTTTTAAGGATATATTCTTCTGACATTTCAGTCTCGTTCAGTCTCATTGAAATCTCGTTCTGGAATTCAGAGGGCCGTATCCAAAAAAGAAGCACACCACCATATGATTTTTTCTTTACCAATTATCTTTTTACAGTCATATAAACCCAAAAATCAGGTTTAAAAAAAAGTTTAATTCTAGAAATTTTTGGCTCCTCAGAGGTGTCCATCCTTGAGAGTTTTGGTGTTTCATTTTTTTCAAAAGTACTTATTTTTTTTCAAATGCTTATATAGTATTCACAGTTCTCTAAATCTTTTTAACATCAGTTGTTATTAAATCTGCTGGTTCACTCTAATATCTCTATTGGAAAATACCACAATTGTGTAGATTCTATTCAAAATTTTAATGGTTAAAACTTTGGACCAACTCTGGTTATTCAAGATTTTCGTGTATGTATATTAGAATATTATGCTATGAACAAGTCCAAAAATAACTTAATAAATGAGCTGTTAACAAAAGAATGGTTAAAGTCGAAGCAAGAAAATAAACTTAAAAAAGACTTTCATAGTTTGACTCATTTCAATGAACAGACAGTTTAATTGCCAATTTCACCTGTTGATTTTACACTAACTTGGTTTGTGCAAATGTAATAAATATTGCAATGGTAATTTATTACTTGCAATGGTCATTTATTACAACAGAAACTGCATAAAAACTCAAATTAAATAATCTGTTCTTTTGTTATCAAATTGTCAATTTAATATTTATTTTCTACAAAAACTGAGATTCATGCAAAATTATTGGTACAAACATGATAAATTTTCTCAAACAGAAATGAATAAATTCAAAATTCAACTAAAACAAGAAATGATTGTAACACTAACAGTCTCCCAAAAAAGGTCAAACTCTCCATACTATTCATAGATCTTGCATAAATTATATGGCTTAGCCATAGGGGTGGGGATCATAACCATTTACAAGATATAAGAACATATTCAAAATACAGGGGGTAGAGATGACACTTTGGGACTAACCCTGTATAACATTCAAATCATATTGGCATGACAAATCAGAAAATATATTTGGTTAAGGGGTGAGGATTGTAACCATTTACAAGATATATGAACATATTTAAATGATAGGGGTGGAGATGACCCCTTGTGACTAACTCTGAATATAGTTCAAATTATGTTGGCACGACAAACAGGAATATTTATGGTGTAAGGGGTAGCATTTATGACCATTTACATGATATTCAAGCATTCTCAAGTGATAGGGGTGAGAATGATACCTGGGGACTCACTTTGTATATCATTTTGACATGAAGAACAGGAATATATCTGGCTAATGAATGGGGATCTCACCATTTACAAGATATTCGAATATTATCATTAAGACTCTTGATATGTTTTATTATTCATGTTGAACATTTTCAATTCTTTAGATTCTCCAATTTTTTAAGACTTTTTTGTAAATTAAAAAAAAAGCTCAAGGCCATATGTTCCCATGGTCATTACTGAAACCCCATGTGTCTTTCACTAATTGTTCTGAAGTTATAATCATTTGAAAATAAAATAAAATAGGGTTCTATGGTAAACCTCCCTATTTTGCCAAATGTCCTTGTAAAAGGCCTATTTAAAAAAAAATTGTAAGGGTTCTGCGGAACCCAGTGTCTCGCCTACTTTTGCTCTTAATCGCAGGCTCAACAATAATGAGGGAAAAAACATCAATAACAAGAATGTGTCCAAAGTACACGGATGCCCCACTCGCATTATCCTTTTCCATGTTCCATGGACCGTGAAATTGGGTAATTATCTAATTTGGCATTAAAATTAGAAAGATCATATCATAAGCAACAAGTGTACTAAGTTTCAAGTTGATTGGACTTCAGCTTCATCAAAAACTACCTTGACCAAAAACTTTAACCTGAAACTCCCACTTTCATTTTCTATGTTCAGTGGACCGTGAAATTGGGGTCAAAAGTCTAATTTGGCTTAAAAATTAGAAAGATCATCTCATAAGCAACAAGTGTACTAAGTTTCAAGTTGATTGGACTTCAGTTTCATCAAAAACTACCTTGACCAAAAACTTTAACCTGGACGGACGAACGGAACCACAGACGGACGGACGGACGGAGCCACAGACCAGAAAACATAATGCCCCTCTACTATCGTAGGTGGGGCATAAAAATATTCCTCTTGCTATTATCTTCTGATTGTAAGAAGCTTCTGTCTAAGTTTGGTAAAAATCCAGGATAGTTTATGAATCTAATAAATGTTTTAAAAACTTTAACTGCAGACTGTATGTAATGTAAACTGGAAGAAAAACTAAGTCCATTAATAAGTAAAATACAGATACACAGGTAAAAAAGATACTAGGTTTTGAGTATAAACAAGCTTCTGTCTATGATTGGTACAAATCAAAAATAGTAAGAAAGTTATTAAAATTTTTAAAACTTTAACCTCAGAGTGAATGTGTAGTTTCCTGGCAGAAAAACTATGTCCATTTGGAAGTTAAATACGGAAAAAGCGTCATTTTTTTTTTTTTACAAAATTTACTTCTTGATACTATATCATGATTATAAACAAGCTTCTGTCCAAGTTTGGTAGAAATCCAGTATATTTAATGAAAGTAATTAAAATTTCAAAAAATTTAACCACAGAGTGACTATTTGTGGATACCGCTGCTGCCCAATGACGCCAACAGAATGTAGGATCGCTATGTCTTGCTTTTTCAACTAAAGTCGAAGGCTCAACAAAAATCATAATAATGAACATGTGTACTATGTTTCATGTTGATTTAACCACAACTTCATGGAAAATTACCTTAAACAACAAGAGTGCAGTGACGCTGAAATGGCTAGCTTTCTTTAATAACCATTGATTTTATATTGATAGTCCTAAATATAAAGTTTTACTTCAACTATCACATAAAACTTAACATGATCAAAGAAAATGATGTCAAGGTCAGATGAGAAATACATGTACACCTTACCATCAATCTATGCATTAAATATAGTTGACCTATTGCTTATAGTATCTAAGAAACAAACTTAACCATGAACAAGAGTGCACACGCTGAAATGTCTCGCCTTCTATACATGTATTAATCATTGATATTATGTTGATAGTCCTAAGTATAAAGCTAAGCTTTATTACAACTGTCAGATAAACTTAACATTAACCAAGATAACTAAACAAAGACCAATGAACCTTGAAAATGAGGTCAAGGTCAGATGAACCATGCCAGGCAGACATGTACAGCTAACAATGCTTCTATACAACATATATAGTTGACCCATTACTTAGTTTAAAAAAATAGACCAAAACACAAAAACTTAACACTGTGCAATGAGCCGTGAGAATGAGGTCACGGTCAAATAAAACCTGTGCGACTGACATAAAGATCATAAAATATTTCCATACACCAAATATAGTTGACCTATGGCATATAGTATTAGATAAAAAGACCAAAACTCAAAAACTTGACTTTGACCACTGAACCATGAAAATGAGGTCAAGGTCACATGACATCTGCCCGCTAGACATGTACACCTTACAATCATTCCATACAACAAATATAGTAGACCTATTGCATATAGTATGAGAAAAACAGACCAAAACACAAAAATTTAACTATAACCACTGAACCATGAAAATGAGGTCAAGGTCAGATGACACCTGCCAGTTGGACATGTACACCTTACAGTCCTTCCATACACCGAATATACTAGCCCTATTGCTTATAGTATCTGAGATATGGACTTGACCACCAAAACTTAACCTTGTTCACTGATCCATGAAATAAGGTGGAGGTCAAGTGAAAACTGTTCGACAGACATGAGGACTTTGCAAGGTACGCACATATCAAATATAGTTATCCTATTACTTATAATAAGAGAGAATTCAACATTACATAAAATTTGAACTTTTTTTCAAGTGGTCACTGAACCATAAAAATGAGGTCAAGGACATTGGACATGTGACTGATGGAAACTTCGTAACATGAAGCACCTATATACAAAGTATGAAGCATCCAGGTCTTCCACCTTCTAAAATATAAAGCTTTTAAGAAGTGAGCTAACGCCGCCAGATCACTATCCCTATGTCGAGCTTTCTGCAACAAAAGTTGCAGGCTCGACAAAAACTTAACATTGACCAATCAACCCCCAAAATGAGGTCAAGGTCAGATGATATCTGACATTTACAGCTTACAATACTTCCATACAACAACTTTAGTTGACCTTTTGCTTATAGTTTCAGAAAAACAGACCAAAGACAAAAAACTTAACACTGAGCAATGAACTGTTAAAATGAGATATAGGTCAAATAAAACCTTCTGAGGCTGACATGTACATCATAAAATATTTCCGTACACCAAATATAGTTGACTTATTGCATATATTGTTATTCAAAAGACCAAAAATCAAAAACTTAACTTTGACAAAAAATGAAAATGAGGTCAAGGTCAGATGACACCTGCCTGCTACACGTACATGAACAGCTTACAATTATTCCATACACCAAATACAGTACACTATTTCAAACAGTATAAGAAAAAAAGACCAAAACACAAAAAACCTAACTATAACCACTGAACCATGAAAATAAGGACAAGGTCAGATGACACCAGTCAGGATTCTACTTCGTCAGAATTATCTCCCTATTACGCCAGTTCATTTTCACAATCGTAGAAATGGAAGCCATTGTAGGGATGACGCGCTACCAATTTTGCTCATGGAAACCGATAAATTTATCCACATTGCACCACTGCGATCCTTATATGTCAGTTGTATTTTAAAAGACAAATGTATCAACTAGCTAATGAGCATCAGTTGTCTGCATTGATTCAACTTAAAACTATTGTATGATCGGTTGTCAGGTGGAATTTTCGAAAATTCATAAACATTTAAAAAAATTCTTATTTAAAATTTTGTGGAAGGGCAGACTAGATTTTTTTAGTGTATAAAGACTATAAACCCTAGTTTTCACACACAAAAAAATATATTTTTTCAAAGATATGCATTTTCATCATCCAACTTGAAAGACTGTCGTCAAGTACTTTCAGTAAAAATATAGCTATTCGAACACACCTTCTCTGTTTTTGTGACTCATTAGATAGGTATTTCACTTGACCCATATAATTCATCTTTTAGTACTGTTATTTTTTTGTGTTATAAAGATAATCTGAAGCTTTGATATATAAAAATAATAGAATCTGAAGCGAGACGATGTATGAAATAATCTAATAAAAAGGTGCACTCGATTTTCTCTTTTCGATACAATTGTTACCCATTTTTTGGAATTTTTTCTTGAGTGACATAATGGAAGGGCAGACAGGAAAATTATTGAACTAATAGATTGATATGTTTTCCGTCCATGGTAATTTTTTCAAAAAAATCGGAGGTTATGCATTTTTTTCATCCAACTTGAAAGATACCCATGTCGTAGACTTGAAATCTAATTGTTCTGCTTAACTATGTACTAGATAAATTGAAAACTTATGCAAATTGTGTTTTTAAAGTAAAACATCTCGTAATTGAGAAGAAAATTGTAATTTTGTTTGTTTCTATTAACTTTTAAAATTTTTGTCACTATGGTAAACAATACAGTACACATTTATCGCCTTCTCTAACAAAGAGCTTCGATTCTTTTGTTCTATTTCAACGGGGTTTCTGACTGACACCTGCCAGTTGAAGATGTACACCTTACAATCCATTCATACACCAAATATACTTTACCTTGTTCACTGATCCATGAAATGAGGTTGAGATCAAGTGAAAACTGTATGAAAGGCATAAGGACCTTGCAAGGTATGCACATACCAAATATAGTTATCCTATTACATATAAAAAGAGAAAAATAACATTACAAATAATCTTAACTTTTTTCAAGTAGTCATTGAACCATGAAAATGAGGTCAAGGACAGTGGACATGTAACTGGAAGAAATTTTATAACATAAGCCATGATAAGGCATCTAAATTCAAAGTATGAAGCATCCAGGTCTTCCGCCTTCTAAAATATAACACTTTTAAGAAGTTAGTTAACACTGCCGCCAATGGATCACAGACTATGTCAAGCTTTCTGGAACTAAAGTCGTAGGCTCGACAAAAAACTTAAACTTATGACTTCCTTAAACGAAAACCTTAACCTGATTAATGAACTATAAAATCCTAAAGGAGTAGAATCATGTCTTAAGTCAACTATTTAAAGATGAGAAGTGATATGTTAGAGAAAGTAAAACTTGATGATTTGTGAAGTTTTTCTTTCAAAGCTATGCCAGTTTTCCTCTAATTAGGTTCAAAATATAGATTTTTTGGATAGTTTACAAATCTTCTGGATTTCAACCACAATTAGGTTTGGGTTACATTTAAGGCAGTCAGAAAAACTCAGTATTTAAGTAAGATAGTAATAAACCAAGGGTTCTAAGTGGTGAAGTTGAAGTCATCACTTTAAAAATGTGTGCTTGTGTTGGGGTTCATACTGCCCAGTCATAAGTTTTTCTGTGTTGTGTTTTGTAGACTGTTTGTCATTTTTTGCCATGCCTGTAAGTCTTCTACAAATGAGTTTAACTATCTATTTGGTATCTATTTCATTGCTATTTTTGGACACAGCTGCCATGTTTAAATTTCACTTTAACCATTATTACCCAAGTTTGTTTTAACTGTTCATAAAAATATATCTGTGAAGTTAGATACCATTCAT
Organism: Mytilus galloprovincialis; assembly: GCA_037788925.1. Classification (NCBI taxonomy): domain Eukaryota; kingdom Metazoa; phylum Mollusca; class Bivalvia; order Mytilida; family Mytilidae; genus Mytilus; species Mytilus galloprovincialis. Next base: position 41,651,249 of record CM075334.1, on the reverse strand, counting down.
TTGTAAGGTTCTCTCAAAAGATATTTAAAACATTTGAAACAGACAGAATGGTATCAGCTTTGCTCATTGTTGAAGGCCATAAAGCAACCTATAGTTGTTATTTTCTGTGTCATATAGTCTTTTCTGGAGAGTTGTTTCGTTGACAGTCATACCGCATCTTCCTTTTAATATATAGAAACACACTTGCCAATGAAGACAAAATATCACAAGGATGTGTAGTGAAAATTGTTCTAGATTATTGTTTTTAATAAAATAGAAATATACTTTAATAAAACATGTTAACTTTAAATGAGGATAAATTTTTTTTTTAAAATTGAAGATCTTTCAATACTACACAAGATTGAGATTGTTTCCTAACCACATTAATATAATAGCTGTATAATGAGAGAGAAAAGAAAAAATTCCTACCTTTTCTGTACTGCTTAGGTTAATTCCTTGACAAGCTTTCTGCTTGTCAAAACATTCTAGTACCTCCATAATTCTTATATTTCTCCCTGTTGGTATATACAATATCACCACTTTATCATATTTGGTTTTCAATTATTGATAAAACAATCAAATACTCAACGAATACCAAGCCTAGTGCAAATCTATGAACAAACAGATTCCGCTTTTGTTGACTTACAAATGGTTTACAACTGATTTAATTAAATATTTGTGAAAATATCAACGGGTGTAAAATGGAAAAAAATATCTTTCAGAAACAATATTACTGTAACAAGATTAGAAATGTTAAAAGATTTAAAACTCAACGACCACCAATTGGTTAGGATTCAAGTTTGATATGATTTAATGAATAGAATATGTTAATACAGGTATCTATGTTCAAAACTGACTCTGTTGGACAGAAAAGCCCTTTTTCAATTGGAAATTATATATATTTAAATGTCAGACTTTAATTAAAGTATTTACAAAGACAAACTTTGATATTTCCAGAGTTATTTATGTTATTGATGTCAACAGGATGATTTTAAATATTTCATCAAACAGAATTCACAAGTACATAATCAATATATAACTTATTTATTAAACTCTGAATTTTATATTTTTTTATAATTTCGTTTTAGACTTATACAATTCAAATTCATTTAAAAAATTATCTTTTGTACAGCAGAATTATAGGTAATAGATTTAAGAAAAAAATGATACAAGCTATACTTTGTTGTAGTTCTAATATAGGTTCGTGATTATTTTTGCCAGAGCAATAATGCCTACCCATGTTAAAACTACAATAAAGTATAGCTTGCATCAATTATTTCGATTCTGATTAGGACAATTAAGGAAATTTCTATGCCAGATGTGTACAAGTGTAGAGCGTTTGTGTGGGCTATTCCATGGACCTCCCTTCTTTTGTTTGTTTACAAGCATATGACTGTCAATTTTTTTTTTCAGAGGGAGCGTTTTTGAACAGCAAGCATGAACGTTGTCATATCTAGGTCAAATATGTTAATTGCGAATTGTAACACATTGCAGTCACAATAAAGGTATTGTTAGTTAACAACATGTACATCATTTGACAGTTTGAAAATGTTTTAAGTTAATGAAATATACTAAATGCATGCAATTTGGTAAAAATTCATTTTTCTGCAGTAGACAATATACGCATGTGCAAACAAATTTTATGGTTTTTTTTACTAAGCGAAAGAAGCATATCATATTAGAATTTGGTACAGAATAATTACAGTACTAGTTCGTAACCAAATATAAGAATGTTCTAGAATGCCATAAGTTGTATTTAAATTACTTTTGTTTTAGATGCCACTTTAAGAGTGCATTTGTTTCTAACCCGAAATTTTGTCATCGATGACTATCGTTTAGTAAACGTTAAGCTGCTAGAAACAAATACATCGTTTAATAAACTTTATCGACCCCACGTTGTCAGACAAAAATAGATTACACTCACGCACTGTAAACAAACAGGTAAAAGTGCGGGAAATAAATAACCAGGACTTTGCGAAAACAACACGTGCTCGTATTTATTTAAACGACAGATGCAGAAACAAATTTATCGTTTACACGTCTCAACGATAAACGATCAACGACTACGCGACTATTTTGCGCGTACATCGTTTATGTGAACGATGTCAACGTTGACCAAAAAATGTAAGAAACAAATGGATTAAACGACTACGCGCGTAGTCGTTTACATCGTTTAGGTTAGAAACAAATGCGCTCTAAAACTAAAAGCGTTTTTAAAATAATTTAAAATAAAGTCCCTTAAAAGAGCAGTTTTGTTTTAACAGATAAGTTTCTGTATATTACTTAACTTAGATCAAAAGCGAAATAATTACAGGCGTTTGGAGAAAACTAAAAACAATTTACAAACAACGAAAAATTACAACTAAGCTTTGAGGGATTACAATCTAGTGAAAATCATTAAAATTTTCTCAATTCGCCTCTTTTAATAAAAAGTTCATGAAAAGAAGCATGACACAAATAATATATAATCCAAAAAATCTGTGAAAATAAAAATATCACATGTATACAAAATTATTCCATAGTAACTTATGGTCTTTAACTTCGAAGACTAGATACAATTGTACAGTAAAGATACAATTGAATCTGTTATGGTAAAAGTAAAAGATAAGTGAATTGTAGAATCAAAAGACAACTTTATGATTTTACTTTTGATTATCAAACATAGGTCAAGGACTATAAAAAAAATAAATTATGGGGACCAATACACTGAATCCAATATCCTCTAAGTAACTGAAGATTCACGGGTGAGGGGTTTTAAAACAACCAAATACATCTACTTCAATCGATCTCCAGTAATTAAATTTAATTAATTGACCGATATACATAACAATCCATCACACTATGACCAAGTATATTGATGACAGAATTAACGCGACCATTGATCAGAATTAGATGACTACTAAACAAGAGGATAAAAGGTTTCTATTTGTTTTCCTCTATCCAAACACTTTGGTAAATGTATAAAAACTCACAACTTTATGTGAATTTGATGAAACTTTAAATAATAGATGCAAATATTGACTAATTTTAATCAAATACCAAAATGTATGCTGAGAGCTTGTTATATAATCTCAAGAGATATGATAATTTCCTGCGTTGGAAGTTGAAAGTTTCAAAAATCTACTTCATTTATATTTTTTACTTTTTAAAATTTTATGCATAAATAAACATGGACAATTGTGTATATAACTTTGTGTACTTAAACTGAATTAAAAACTATGTGTACTTTTTTAAGTCTATACTTTTTTTACCTTTCACTCACCATGGTAACATGAGTCTGGATGAGGTTTATAGAGTATAAAGAGAATAAAGAGCTAAATCCCCAGAAAATTGGACCCATAAAAAGGACAAAACAATGAAAAATTGAGAAAATAAAATGTTTGAACAGCAAAAAATTGGCCAACAATTGAATGAATTAAGGAAAAATTCACCAAGAAATTAAAGAATACAGAAATGAAAGACCCCCATGCATACCCTCTTTCATTGACTGGAGTAAAAATAATGTTTAATTTGCACTTATGTGTAACAATAGTTAAAGTACATATACCTTATTGGTTTCATAACAACATTACATAGTTTGCTTTATTTATTGCTCATTATAAATAAGTTAGAGTCTCCCATTAGCCTGTATTACTCACCTGCATAGACATGATAGAATTGATATGAAGAAATAAAAATGCTTGTTATCAATAAAAGAATGGTTAAGATTTCCTTAGCAAGTTATTTTAGGGGATGAGGTTTTGTCTCTCCCTTACAGTTCAAAAGTTTGAGATTTTTTTTTAAATGGGTACAAATTACCCCATGCAGGAATTGATTGACAATTTCATTCATATTGTGTTTCAAATGAGTTTAACTTTAAAATTAGTCAAAATCATTATTTAAAGGGAAATAATCCTTTTATTATTTTTTTATTTTTAATCTGATTTTGCTGATCATTTTTGCTATTGACAGTTTCTGTCAGTCACCATGATCATCTGTATAGTTTATGGTAAAAAAGTATCAACTGTGAGGAGTCAACAGAAGATTACACTCATGTTGACCTAATTGTATATTTTGGGTTGCGTTTTTTTTTTACAGTGTCTCTCTTACTTCTATAGATTCTGCAAAAAAACACACACACAAAAAAATCAAAGATCAAAGATCAAGAGAAACTACTCATCAAAGGAGTAGACAGACCTTGTCGAATTATTTAGAGATCTTATCTTTTTGGGGTTTTTCTCTTTCTATTAAAGTTTGGAAAAAAACACACAAAAATTTATAGAAAGAAAGCCTGCTTTGGATGCATCCCAAAGTATCTCAGGATAAATTAACCACAAAACAAATCAAAAGTCACTTTATAAATACTGTAAATTCAGAAATTATAGTGAAGTTTTTATTACTGCAAAAAAAGCGACAGGGTTATAATCTTAATAATTGAAACAACCTTTTCAATTTTTTTATAGGAATTTAACAGGATTTTCTCAATATCGCAAAAAATTAAAAAAGCAATAATAAATGCACTTAATAATTTCTGAATTTACAGTAATACAATGAAGCAGTTTCCAGCTCTTACCTAACATAAATATCCTTTCAATGCATCTTTTTGACCACACATACAGGGGACTCAATACACAGAAGCACCATGAGTTCATTGTTTATTTATTATTTCAACCATTAAGTTGAACTGTGAGCTATTGCTACCCCATAAACAGGAAGTTGATGAGCCATGGATCTGAAAATACATTACACAATATAGCATGCTAAATAAAAGCGGAAAAACAAATTTCAGGAAGCTCTGATTAATAGTTCCTGAGAAAGTTCTTGCATATATTTCTTACATATATTTCGCCATGTGAAAGAGTATATAAAATTTCGGTAAACAGGAAGTTAATATTAAAGCAATTATAAAAATTTATCACTGTAAATTATAGTAATATGAAGCTTGCTATAAATTTCATTCATGGCCATCATGAGTAAGAATATATAAGGATTCCAGAAACAGGAACTTGATGAGTGATGGATGCAGAATTGCATATCAGAGTATAGAATTGCCAAATAAAGCTACCTTCAACTTTCAAGAAGTTCTAGTTTTTTTTTCATAAGAAAATATGCAGTAGTATAATTAGGTATTGAATCATAAAATCCTGTTCATATGTTTTTCCAAATAACAAAAGGGAGATAACTCAAAATTAATAATGTGATAAAATTTTCAAAGAATAAATTCATGCAATTTCTTATCTAAATTGGTGATTTAAATCATTGCTGACAGTAGCTCTGACTACAAATGATAAACTATATTATTATCATACATGGAATGCAAACTGTAACATGTGGAACTACTAATCAGTCCAAAACTCAGTGGATTTAGACATCTTTCAGGACAAAACTCTTTCTGATTTTTTGTCAGCTGACATCCATCTTTTGTTCTTGAAGTCTGAAAATGATTGATACACCACATAAATATATTTTCATGTGCTATTGCTGCTGTCAAAGTAAACGTGAAACATTGACTGCCAAATAGTCACATTTTGCATTCCATAGCTTACAATTCCAATAAAAAAAATCTCCACAACAGAATTTACAGGGTCGAAGCTCAACAACATGTACAGGAAAGCTATTAAATAAGGGTTTTAAGGGCAAAGTTTGGGGCATCTCTTTAAGTTTAAATACCAATCATCATTTTTTTTTTTTTTCAATTTAGGAGATATAATATGTTCTGTTTGTCATCTTGTATCCCATTTTCTGTGTTTATGACCTCACCCAATTTTAACTTGCCATGTGTATGCAATCTTTTTAACAAGAGGCTTTCAAGAGCCTGAATTGCTCACCTGTTATTTTTTGCTTAAAATCTTTCCACAATGCTAATTTTCTTTTCAATACATATTAATGAGTGTCTTAAAAATTTCATTTAAATGTTCTTTGTATCTCTCATATTTTCTTCAAAAGCAAAAAAAAAAATCATTTTACCCCCTTTGTTCCATTTTAGTCATAGGAGCAGCCATACCTGCCAACGTCACTATTTGCGGGGAATTCCCCCCATGGAAGCTCCCAAATTGAAATTTTCAAAGAGCAATCTTGTTTACAATTTTAACAAAACTATTAATTTTACAATGAATTGAGGCTTATAAAAGTATGAAGAAGCCAAAAAACAACATTACACTGTATTTGAAGGCCCCCTTGAAGGTTATTTAGGAGCATGGTAGCCATCTTGCATGCAAAACCCTCATGGGCATTTTGAAAACTTGGCAGGTATGGGGGCTATGGGTCTTGATGTACAAGGAAATAAAATACAAAATTTATATTACATTGTAGATATTCTGAAACTCATTCAGCCTAAGTTTTGCTGAAATTGATTCAGCAGTTTGAAACCAAGCAAACTAGATAAAAAAAATTCAGAAAAATTGTCTTTAAAGGGCAATAACTCCTTCAGGGGTCAATTGATAATTTGGTCATATCAACCTTTTAGTAGATTTTATTTTGCTGAACATTTTTGCTGCCTACATTTTATCTTTATCATTATTAATATTCAAAATAATAATCAAAAACTGTGAAATTTCCTTAAAATTATCAATTTAGTGGCAGTAACCCAACAATGGGTTATCAAATTCATCTGAAAATTTCTGGGCTCATAGAACTTTACCTAAAGACACTTTTACCCCATGCCAGATTTGCTCTAAATGCTTTGGTGTTTGAGATATAAGCCAAAAACTGCATTTTACCCCTATGTTCTAATTTTAGCAATGGCAGCCAAGTTTTTAGACGAATCAGAAAATAAAACACAAAGTTTATTCTGGATACCAAAAGGATTATTCAGCTAAAGCTTGGTAGGAATTGGTTCAACAGTTTCAGAGGGGAAGGTGTTTGAAATAGTTTACACCAGACGGACGACGATGGACGAAGACGACGGACGCCAAGTGATGGCTAAAGCTCGCCATTCCTTCGGAACAGTGAGCTAAAAATCTATATTACAAAAGCATTTGGTCTTTCAATGGGATAAAACATTGACATATGTCAGGATAATGACTGTTTCCAAATAGGAGTTTTAAACTGTCTACATTTTGGTATTCAATAAAAAATGAGACAAGAATATTTTCCTTTTGTATCTGCTTACCTACCTAGCTACTATCTTCCTGCTTGTGCTAAATGTTACACATATCTTTTTCGTCTCTTACCAGAGGTCTTCTCCATGTTCTTCTTGCTCTCACTGTCATTATGCTCATCAAGGATAATCTGTTAATTGTTTTCATGTTTTTTAGCTATTGTATATATATTCTGTGATTCGAGGATACCTTGGTGGCTGAAAGTAAAATAGTTCAGATTGTGTCCAGGTAATAAATAAGGCATTTACCAGTTGCCAAATATATGATCTCAATGACACTGAAAAGGAAATTAAGTAACCAACATTGCTTTAAATGGTAAGAAATACTACTTTGATTATTAGTTTTTTTTGTGTATCTCACTTATGTACAAAAGAAAATGAATGTTTGTACCTTATTGATATGAAGCCACACACATATGTTTTTATTTGCAATGTTTACTTTCCAATGCAATGCCCAAGCAAAGCAAGTAGTTTCCAAAAAAAAAATATAAACATCAGGTTGTAGCTGCCTTTATTTAGCATGTTTAGAAGCTTTCCATGAAGACTTTGTAATAACACAAAACATTGTTTATTTTGCTAAAAATGGAACATTGATGTCATTTTTTTATTCTTTTTGTTAAGACATTTTTCTCAATTCTTTATGGTCATTTAGTGAAATAATTAGTCAATTAAATAGCTCCTCACACATGGTCTTAAACTATAAAGAGTAATTGCCATGTGCTTTTATTTGCATAATTTAATTACCAATTTTAAAACTGCCTGTTGTGGACAGCAACTGTCATATTCCTGACTTGGTACTTATGTAGATGGTGGATTAAACCTGGTTTTGAAACTTTCTTGTTGCTATTTTTTATTTCTTCAAATAACATTTTGAAGCTTCTTGTCACTTGTCTTCTCTAAATTTCTTCTTGTTGCAAATTAGTGAGACCAGCTAATTAATCAAGTGGTTGCATCAAATCAGCCATTACTAATAAACAATGAACTACCAGTATGTCTGACTTTGTTTATAATAAATTCAACCTAGAAGTGCCTGTGCCCCACTCCCTTCTTTCATTTGTTTAAATATATTTTTTATATCTAATGAAAAAAAAAAGGTAGTGTGCTGTGTGTAACCCTCTCAGTAATATAAATATTATAAGTATACTAATTACAATAAATTGTAGGTTTCTAAAATGTTGCTTGTTGCTCATGATTCTAAGAAATCTACACTTCACAGATTCAATTCTACTGATACTAAGAAAAAGTTTGAAGCTGGTGTAGGATTTTAACTTTAGTTAAACCAGTCTAAAACAAATTTGTCCAATCAAAAAAATTCTTACAACGTAACTCGTATCGATGTAAACAAATGGCCACCGGTGGAAAAGCAGAAAGTAAAATTTCTGTTGACTTTGAGGTTTTTGGAAAAGTTCAAGGTATTCTTATCAATTTAGCGAAATGAATTAAAATATTCTATATAAGAGGAAGCAGCTTAAGCTCAATAAATATACAAGTGGCAATGGACAGGTGCCCCTTGGCCCATGTAACAGCTAGTCGTGTCTGAAACAACCTCGTATATTGGCAATAGAAAGGCCCTTGTAACGGCTTGTCGTGTTTGAAACAACCTCATATATTGTCAATGAACAGGCCCTTTGTAACGGCTTGTCATGTTTGAAACAACCTCATATATTGGCAATGGAAAGGCCCTTGTAACGGCTTGTCGTGTTTGAAATAACCTCATATATAATTTATTATTAATATAAAGTAAAGTTCTTCTGTAAATACTATTCCTACAGACTACATACATGTACAAAGAATGCATTAGCCATTAATATGTTACGATTGCCAGGTTTTCTTCACATTGATATCGTAAAAAAATATCAACCGTGAATCACAATGTGAACCTTTTTGGCGTGTGAGCAAAAAAAAACTAGCTAAAATGCTACATATAATTTTAATTGTGTCGAGTGGCTGATATTTTACAATATCTTTATGAAAAAAACCTGATTATCTGTTTCACGTTCTATTACTGGTGAATCCAACAAATTATTGCTTTATTTAATACAGAATCTATACTGTGTATTGAATGGTGTGTGGCTTCAATATTGCCAAAAATGACCTAGCATAAAGCATAAAAAAAGCATAAAAGATTTATTTAAAGTCGGTTATACATATAACAATACAACATAAGCTCTGTAGAGCTTTTATCAGACATACATACATGACAAGCACAATACATAAAACACATAAAACATAAAGCACATCATGCAAAATAACTAATGTTATCAACCATGGCAATTAATAAGCACAATTTTGTTAAGCACAATTAATAAGCACAATTAATAAGCACAATTAAAGCATATAAAGCAAACATAAAATGCAGATAAACTAACATTCATGCCACTTTAGATCTATATAAGGTGGTTGACTCTACATATCATTTAATACAACCTATGACTTTATTAGCCAAATTTTTGTATTAACTATATATATCTTTCAATTTTCCAGGTGTTTTTTTCAGAAAGGTAAGTGTAATGCTTAGCCAAAAATTAAAGTTCATTTGAAATATTTGATTCAAGCTTAAATATATATTTTATATATCACTGATTTAAATTAAATTTCTACTTTTCTCTGTCAGCTTTACAGTTTAAAAACTGAAATTTCAGCTAATAAACACAATCCAATAGGTTAAATATTTTTATGGGTTAAAAAAACATCCTGTGTTCATTTTACGGAGGTTAACTACCAAAGAATATTCAAATGTTGTCATGTTGTAAGGATTTAGTTTACCAAATAAACAAGTTTCTGTTTTATGCAGGGTTCTGTTTATAAATTTCTACTGTCCTTTATGATTAATGTAAGTCTTGTTTGATAAAAAGTTAGTACATATGTATTATATTTAATACAATATGTATAAAGCTTAATCAATTATACACATGTACAAATTTTTAACAGAATACTCAGAAGACAGCACTGTCACATGGGATAGTTGGATGGGTAAAAAACACATCACAAGGAACTGTGCAGGGTCAATGCCAGGGGACTGAAAGTAAAATAAAAATTATGTAAGTTTTTCAATTGTCTTATGACAATTTATTACTTCAGGTTTTAGAAAATACACATACTTAACACAGTAAACTAATGCTTATATGAAAATAATTATACAAAAGATTTAGATGGAATGATCTGGTATTTTTTTCCTTCCTTTTTTGTCTTCAGATAGGGCTTCAGAATTTTTTAGGTCTTAATTTTCAGAAGTATACATTTAAGGTGGTACCAAACACCTTGACTAAAATTGATTTGGCTTGTTTAATTTTCATAACATTTTGATAAAATATTTACATTGACCCTTTGAAAAAGATATGAAAATTTCAAAAACCTTGAACCACACATGTTATTGGAAAAATTTCATTGGATATATAGCAGTTTGACAAACACTAATTTTGATCTTTGAGAAGCTTAATATTTCCTTAACAATAGAACATGGTAAAATAGTTCAGCTAATTTTTACAGAGTTATCTCCCTATAGTGTTATGTACCACCTTTACGAGACCTTTACACATACTATGAATTAATAATATTGGTCATATATAGAAAAATTGAAATTCTGTCACTTTAATAGTCAAAGTTCAAATCAAGACAACCACAAACATACATACATGAAGCTCAACAGCCAGAAACAAGTAATTAAAAAAATAAAGCGATTTCACATTCTCAACAAGGGAGATAATTCATAAATTTACAGAAATATGAAGTACCGGTTTTGGAACATTTTCCAGGAGTAAATTTTCATTGGTTAATATAAGCTCATAATAAATATAAAATCATTTTAATTGTTGAAGTAGAGAAACAAGTATGTAATTGACTATTTGTAAATAGATTTTAATTTCAATTTGCAGAACATAGTCTGTTGCAGGGGATCATATTTCTTGTTTTAATGGAGGACATTTTTTTTATCAAATATTACAAAATAAATCATTCATGTTTACACAATCTTATTGCTAGCAATTGATTTTGTTTAGATTATTATGTTTTTGTTAAATAAGCTTTTCACAAAATGGTTAGTGATGACAACTTATTTTTTTTAATTTTTTTTACATAATTTCATGTGACCAAGATATTTTTTTCTTTCTATTTACAGGAAGGAGTGGCTCTCAAAAGTAGGAAGCAAAAAATCAAGAATTGATAATTGTGACTTTAAAAATGAAAGAAATATACAATCGTTTGAATATAGGTCATTTAAGATTACTCATTAGTGTGAAGACTCGTCAGTTTTAAATGCTTTTAGTATGTCTGTTATGTATGGTTGTTACAGAGTAGGCAGCATATTGTTTAATTGAATATTTATTTGCTTAACTTTACCTTAGCTTTATGAAAGATTGTATACCTGGTAATTGAACATTATGGTTAAAATTTATTTATGTTTTTATAAAAGAATGTAAACAGGTAGTTGAAAAATATGGCTGAAATTTATTAATGTTTTGATAAAAATATATATTTTTATGACTTAGTTTGTTTTATATGCATCATTACTGAGTGAAAGTATTCAGAAAAAAAATTGTAACAAAAAAACCTCCAGTGTTTCATTGAAAAGGGTGAAGTTCATAAAAACTGGAAAAAAATCAAATAATTTTAAACTGACTGTGTCCACTACCACTTCACAAAAAAGGACTAGAAACATTGTTATTGACATCCTCATTCCATTGTTTACAAACATTTGTGCACTGGAATTTCTCTTATTCAAGTTGAATTCTTTTTTATGCCCCACCTACGATAGTAGAGGGGCATTATGTTTTCTGGTCTGTGCGTCCGTTCGTCCGTCTGTTCGTTCGTCCGTCTGTTCGTTCGTCCGTTCGTCCGTTCGTCCGTCTGTCCCGCTTCAGGTTAAAGTTTTTGGTCAAGGTAGTTTTTGATGAAGTTGAAGTCCAATCGACTTCAAACTTAGTATACATGTTCCCTATGATATGATCTTTTAAATTTTAATGCCAAATTAGAGGGTTTACCCCAATTTTACGGTTCACTGATAGAAAATGATAGTGCAAATTTCAGGTTAAAGTTTTTGGTCAAGGTAGTTTTTGATGAAGTTGAAGTCCAATCAACTTGAAACTTAGTATACATGTGCCCTATGATATGATCTTTCTAATTTAAATGCCAAATTAGAGTTTTGACCCCAATTTTACAGTTCACTGAACATAGAAAATGATAGTGCAAATTTCAGGTTAAAGTTTTTGGCTTCAGGTTAAAGTTTTTGGTCAAGGTAGTTTTTGATGAAGTTGAAGTCCAATCAACTTGAAACTTAGTATACATGTGCCCTATGATATGATCTTTCTAATTTAAATGCCAAATTAGAGTTTTGACCCCAATTTTACGGTTCACTGAACATAGAAAATGATAGTGCAAATTTCAGGTTAAAGTTTTTGGTCAAGGTAGTTTTTGATGAAGTTGAAGTCCAATCAACTTGAAACTTAGTATACATGTGCCCTATGATATGATCTTTCTAATTTAAATGCCAAATTAGAGTTTTGACCCCAATTTTACGGTTCACTGAACATAGAAAATGATAGTGCAAATTTCAGGTTAAAGTTTTTGGTCAAGGTAGTTTTTGATGAAGTTGAAGTCCAATCAACTTGAAACTTAGTATACATGTGCCCTATGATATGATCTTTCTAATTTAAATGCCAAATTAGAGTTTTGACCCCAATTTTACGGTTCACTGAACATAGAAAATGATAGTGCAAATTTCAGGTTAAAGTTTTTGGTCAAGGTAGTTTTTGATAAAGTAGAAGTCCAATCAACTTGAAACTTAGTATACATGTTCCCTTTGATAAGATCATTCTAATTTTAATGCCAAATTAGAGAATTTATTCCAATTTCACAGTCCTTTAAACATAGAAAATGATAGTGTGAGTGGGGCATCCGTGTACTGTGGACACATTCTTGTTTTGACATGTGAATAGATGTGTGTGGATTGGCCATATTTCATGTCTTTTGGATTGCTTGTCTTTTAGTTTGTTGGTACAGGTTAATTACATATGCATGTATTTATAAGCTCACATGATAAAAGTTGAAGGCATCCATATGATTGCTATCAGATGCAATGGTTCTCTTCATCAAATAAAACTGACCTATTTCTTGCAAAAAATGAACCTCAAGTAACTCTAGTTTAATTGAATCCTGAAAATAAGGCCAAGGATGTAACTTCAGACAATAAATTACTGTGGATTCTTTTGTTTTCGTGTATCAAGGAAAAGTTGCACTTCCATGGATATTTAATTTCCTGGTTTTGTCAATCTTTGCATGCAAAACCTATAGACGAGGAAAAGTTGCACTTCCGTGGATATTTAATTTCCTGGTTTTGTCAATCTTTGCATGCAAAACCTATAGAAAATTTGTATTGGTTGAAGATTCAACATGTAAATTTGTGGTTCACCTGTACCTAGGAAATCCATGAAAATTGGTATCCCACAAAGTAATTATGAATTCACAGCAGGGGCGGATCCAGCCATTTTAAAAAGGGGGGTTCCTAACCCAGGACAAAGGGGGGGGGTTCAAATTACATGTCCCCATTCAAATGCATTGATAGTCCAAAAAAAAGGGGGGGTTCCAACCCCCGGAACCCCCCCCCCTTCTGGATCCGCGCCTGCACAGTAACATAATATGGATTTTCTACATTTTCTACCTTCTAAAAAGTAAAATCACAAAAATACTGAACTCAGAGGAAAATCAATTTGGATAGTCCATAATCACATGGCAAAATCAAATAACAAAACGAATGGACAAGAACTGTCATATTCCTTACTTGGTACAGGCATTTTCAAATGTAGAAAATGGTGGATTGAACCTGGTTTTATAGCTAGCTAAACTTCTCACTTGTATGACAGTCACATCAAATTCCATTATATTGTCACCGATGCGTGAACAAAACAAACAGACACAATAGGTAAAAATGACAAAAAATAGGGGTACAGCAGTCAACATTGTGTTATCATCTTAATCACTATAAAAACAACAAATGAAACGAAGAAGCACAAAAAGGCATACATCAAATTTAACATCCTCATTTTGCTTATATTATACGATTTTATTTATCTATGTATATATATTCTAACATATTCCTATAGCCACACTAGTCAGATAACCATATCAATTTTGTGCAATAATGCAACTTGTCACAGCTGAGCCATATATAGTGTTAGACAAATATTCTAGACATTCTTCAGCAGGAAAAATTAAACTGTTTAATTATAAACTCCCATTTTCATGTTTATTAAGATGTTTTCATAAACAAGAAAAAAACAAAACTGCCTGGCAAATCCATGAAACTTTAAATTGGCCAATGAACCATGAAAATTAGTTCAAGGTCGTAGGAAATCTGTCAGATGCACATTACTATCAATCCATACAATTATAATAGCTATATTGCTGATAGAATCTGAGTAGACCAAAACCACAAAAAAACTCAATTTGGTTCTTGGCAATCATACCACATCTTTTTGTACCAACTAACTGAGTTTAAATGGAGCATGAAAATGACGGCAATGTCAGGTAAAACCTGCCAGTCAGACATGTAGACCTTACCTTCATTCTGTATACCAAATATAGTTGACCTATTGCTTAAAGTATCTGAGACATGGACTTTACTATGAAAACTTTCTAATGGTCTTTCCTTTTTAAATTTCTGAAAAATTATCAAACAAGATACCCACTTTTAATACCCATTCCATTTTTGCTCTATGAAAGACTTGCTGCATGTTGTCATGGAGACCTTGAACTAGCAATTTAAGTTGAAGAATGGGTAATTTTAGGTCATTAATGGTGACCCAATTTATTTTCATTACTGTCAAACATTTACAGGGGGAAAATATATTTTTAAACAGTTTATATGTAAATAGTAGTAAACATGACCAACATTTTATGTGTGGATCTCTGATACATGTCCTATCATAAATGTCTGTTTAGAAAAGGGGGTGGGGGCAATACCTTTTTATGTTAACCTGTTTTTGGCCCTTTTCAAGGTGTTGTTAACTGTTATCTAAGATAAATTTAAACTGTTAACTGTGTTCAGTCCACATTGTTAACTGTTATCAGCATTTTTGCATTTGTTGTTAACTGTTTTTGCCAAAATCGAGGTGTTGTTAACATGTTAACGGACCGCCTATTGCCCCCTTCTGTTTACATGCCAATCCAGATCTGTATCAGAGATTATTTTCTTTATTGCAAATTAAATAAATGTCAACTTTAACTTCTGTTTTCCTTCTGAAAGTCAGTGAATCTCTACAGGATATGTGCTAGTCACTGGAATTGGCGTTAAAACACATATTTTGATAGTACAATATAAGAATAAACTAAGCTGACTGCGGATTGGGTATTGCTCATTGTCGAAGGCAGTAGTGATTTTCTACATCATTTTGTCTCAGACTATGAAACCACATCTTCTTATTTTTATAAATTCAGTTTTAAAAAAGGCTCGGCTCATCAAATTGACACAAAGCAAGAACAAGAGTGCACACGCTGAAATGTCTTGCCATCTTTACTAATCATTGATATTATGTTGATAGTCCTAAATATTAAGCTTTTAATTACTGCAACTTTCAGATGAACCATGCCATGCAGACATGTACAGCTTTCAATTCTTCCATACAACAAATATAGTTGACCTATTGCTTTTAGTTTTAAAAAACAGTATAAGTTGAACAGACCAACACAAAAACTTAACTATAACCACTGAATCATGAAAATGAGGTCAATGTCAGATGACACCTGCCAGTTGGACATGTACACCTTACAATCCTTCCATTCACCAAATATACTAGACCTATTGCTTATAGTATCTGAGATATGGACTTGATCACAAAAACTTAACCTTGTTCACTGATCCATGAAATGAGGTAGAAGTTAAGTTAAAAGTGTCTGACGAGCACAAGTACCTTGAAAGATACGCACATACCAAATATATCCTATTATTCATAATAAGAGAATTTACATTACAAAAAAATCTTTACTTTTTTTTCAAGTAGTCACTGAACCATGAAAATGAGGTCAAGGACAATGGACATGCGATAGAAAGAAACTTTGTAACATGGAGCATCTATATATGAAGTAAGAAGCATACAGGTCTTCTACCTTCTAAAATATAAAGGTTTCAAGAAGTTAGCTAACGCCACCGCTGGATCACTATCCCTATTCGACAAAAAACACTAAACAAAAAGATGAAAGAAACAAAGTACGATTTAGAAGTCAAAGTTACTGAAAGTTAGTTCAAAGCTAATTTGAACTTATTATTAAACTATATATAGCTATGTCTTCCCATACTTAATATCAATCTATATCAGTAAAAGTAATTGTGTATCCTACACCTTTTATCTTACTGGTCTATTACAATCCTGTAATGAAGTAGTGTTTAACATCAAATGCATATAGCCAGTTTTCTAGACTTATTGCCGAGTGGAGTTTTCAATGTACCTGCTTACAAAGAAAGTTTATAAGACGAAATATCAACCTACATAGACAAATCATTAACACTTGGCAGTTGGCAGATAATCAGCAAAATATCTTTTTTTTTTTTAAGGTTTTGGTTTCATGCTCTCAGCATGTATTACAATTGTTAATGTAGAATGTGATATGGACAGAGATCTAGTTTTGTTAATAACCTTTAATTCTTAGATATTGTAAGGACATTCATCTTTTGTTAAAAGCTAAAGATTGACATTTATGTGGTTAAGTTGTGTTGTTGGATTGCTCTCTGGTTGATATATACACATATCCTTTTATTCATATTTTTTATACATTGAATGTAATCAATGCTTTAAAAGTGCATCCACAATGTAAGGGTTGTTTACATTTAAAATGTATAGGTTTTGGATTAATTACTTGTCCCAATTCATGTAATAAATATTTATGTGAAACCAAGGTTCAGACTCGAAGAAATAAATCCCTTTCTGTTTCACATTGATTGATTTTTGATGTAGTAGATTGATTGCTTAAAGTCCAGTGGGAAATATTTCATGCATGTTAAAGATGAGAACAAATTAACAATAAATCCAATAGGTAGGTCCTGTAATAGAGGTTCAGAACAAAGGTCCTGGAAATATTGAATGCCACTGGAAAATCATGATAAATGATGGAATGGAAATCATAAAGAAACATTCAGGAAATGATCATCTTTCTGCATGTTTACAAAGCCTTGATTATTAGGCAAACAATTCAGAAACAAAATTCAGTACAAAAATTTATTTCACACATTTTTTGTATATTACAAATAATAAATATCATGTGAATTGCAAAAAAAAAAGAAAAATATAAAAAGTTTGTTGGAATCTGAGACATAAATTTGTGTGAAACTTGTTTAAAGTGAACTTTTGTATAGGAATCTACAATTACTAAGTAATAATAATTTAAGATCTGATCGTGTCCATACATAAGCTTCTGTAAAAAGATTTCACTGTAAATAACTTAACTGAAAAAATTGAGCCTTTTCCTTCTTTTTTTTTTTTAATGAAATTTGTTCATAATGCCCATTTCTTAATATGGATACTTAAAACGAACAAGTATTGTTTATATAGCACTATTAAAGAAGTAAATAAAACAGCAATTTTGCTTTTCATTACCTTCTTTTTCGGTTTTTATCAAAAGAAATTCACATTTACAGATTCATTGTATTGACTACCAAGTCAAATTTCCCGTAACTATTAAATATATGCAGTTTGTTATTCCATAATAAAACTAAAGCCACATGCTAATTTCCGGCTGATTAGAAAAAAGTTATCCAATCTGTATGTAAATTCAATGTTTAATACTTATAAGTGAAATATTCACAATGTATCAGACTGGAAAAGCAAATTGACTTTGTAAATAGATATAACCAACTGGAGTACACAGGGTACCAGTTTTATTTTAAATTATCATTAGATCACATCAATAAAGGGTATATAAAAAGCTTTGTCCTGAACACTTAGTGGATGATAGATTTATGACGAGAGTTTGTAGATGAGTGTCCTATGTGTCACATGTATCTATATACCACCAGCATGGTCCAAAAGATGATTATCTAATACACATCACCTGAAACATAAACAATAACATTTAGCATATATAAAGTCTAAATTATAGCTTCTACTTTAAAATTTATAAATTGTAGTTATAAACTATTTTTCATTGCTATGTTTGGCATAATAAGGATTCTAGATTGGAAGATACGAGACACTAAAACTAATGAAATGTGGGTGGTTTCAGTTTATAAAATGAAAATTTCATATCATGCCTAAAGAAAACCACTCCCAACCCCAAATACTTGTAACAGCCCTCAGTACAAATATTTTTCAATACCATTTTGTGGCATCAATGGGATAAAGAATATGAAGGTAAAATATGCAATTTCTGTTAGAAACTAATATGAAGCAGATAATGAAATCAGAATTATGAGACCATTTAAATTATATAGTGCCTATCATTTAGGGGGCTGTTATTCAGTGGTTGCTGTTTGTGATATTTGTTTATTTTTTGAATTTTCTTTTGTCATAAATCAGGCTGTTTATTAGTTTATTTTTGTTTGAATTGTCACAACTATGTAGCTGCCTATACAATGTGGGTATTGCTTATTGTTGAAGGCTATACTGTGATCTTTAGCAGCTTAAATCTATGCCATTAAACATCAAGTAGTTACTCATTGGCAATCTTATCGTATCTTCTATTTTATAAACTTACAATATCATCAATTTTCATGATACTTCTTACAGTCTCAGATGCTAAATGAATGGCACTAGTTGATACAAGAAGTGGCTGTAGGACATTCTCTTCTAAGATATTGGTAATTGCACCCTGTAGAAACAGAAATTGGAATTAAATTTATGTGCACATACAAGATGATGATGCTTTAATGCAAGTTTCAATAATAATTATAAAGTATAACTATTACCAATGATCAGTTAAATTAGCAGCATGAGGCTAAAACGCAATACATTTGTCTAAAAATAATAGTCCCTTCTTGAATATTTGAACAATAAATATCTGTACAGCAAAGGTATATCATATTCCTGTTTTTATTTATAATGTGGAGATATATTTCTAGAGATAGCCATCACATTGTTTTTTACATAAGTCAGGCCGCTAGTTTCCTTGAATGAATTGTTTTACATTTGTCATTTCAGGAAGTTTTGAAGCTGACTACATTGTTTTGGTTTTGTTCATTGTGAAAGGATGTACGATGACTTATATTTGTTAAATTATGTTTTTTGGTGGAGAGCTGTCTCATTGGCAACAATTCCACATCTTCTTACTTTAATATAAAACCCAAAATCCCTCTTCAATACACCCATGTCTTGAAAATCCATTAATTTAAATGTACAAACCTTTCTGACATTAATACCAGCTGTTATCTCTCCTTCAGCATGTCTGTTTCTGAGTTCTGTAACTGTAGCAATGGGATTTAATCCTGCGTTTTCAGCCAATGTAAATGGGATGATTTCTAATGCTTCAGCAAATGCTCTAAAACAATACTGTTCTGTTCCTAACAGGGTATTGGCATATTCCATCAATTGGAGAGATAGTTCTATTTCAGGTGCTCCACCTCCAGCAATAATGAACCTGAAATTAACACAATACATACTTAAGGAAAAATTGTTGTGGTATATTTCAGTCAAGCCAACTCATCTGTTATCAAATCTTATCAAAAAGTTATTAGAATCTTTTATATTGCTTATTCTATTTAATGGACAAAGTGCAATAAAACAGACTAGATTAGCCGTTAATATATTTCTAACCTCGACCAAAACATGATGCCTATACTCTTTATATTTCATCAATATCTATTTCCTTTTGCATAATTCAAATAATTTACAAAATCAGCAGAGTTTCTCCTCATTTAACAACTGTCTATGCGCAATATCAAGAAAAGTATTATACAAAGTGTGTGTTCAATGCAATGACATGTTTCTTGAGAGTCTTCGATGAAATTATTCAACTAACACATGTTGTTGGCACTGAAATCACTGTACTGAAAAAAATTCTATATCTGATAAATAAAACTATGAAACTAATGAAAAAGCTTTTCAGGCTGCCAGCCAGTAATCATTCATTTAGCAAATCATAATTTCATGACGATTTAAAAAAACATTATATTTATTATCTTCACCATACCTTTGTTTGACAAGACATCTGATGACACACAGGGCATCGTGGAGTGATCTATCAGCTTCTTCTAGCACAAGTTTGTTAGATCCTCTCATAAGTACTGTGACACATTTCCCGGGAATAGCCATTCCAGTAATCTGAAAAAAGATTTAAATCGATGCATTCCTTTCAAATCATTTACTATTTTCTACTTATAGATAGCCGTCTAATGATGTACAAATTGTCTTTGCAATGATTTCCAAACATATACACTCTTCTTAAACTTTGTATTCAGGATAATAATTTAAATAGCTTGGTAGGTACGTTTCAAAATATACTTTGTCTTCATTCTTATTTTGCATCTTTATTTGAAAATATCACACTTTCAGATCAGAGGTTTGACACAATTATATTTGAAAATGTGGAATAGGTTTTTAATGTTACGTACAAATAAATAAATGGAGAATGTGTCCCCATGGACACAGATGATGCCCGTTTGCATACAACATTATAAAGGGACATAACTCTACAACAATAAAAGTGAAGCTACCCAAATTTGTACTTGATCTGAGTTTTGTGGTAATAAGTATTGTGTATAGGTTTCATATATTTGGTTGGGGCAAACTTAAGTAACAGAAGGAAAACTACAAATTTTGCATTTTTTTTTTCATTTATAAAGGGGCATAACTCGAGAATGGTTAAAGTGACCCCACCAAAATTCAAACTTGATCTGTGTTTTGTGGTAATTAGCATTGTGTGTAAGTTTCATAACATTTGGTTGAGGCAAACTTAAGTAATAGAACGAAAACTAAAATTTTTGTAATTTTTCTATTTATAATGGAGCACAACTCTTGAACAGTTAGATTGACACTACCAAAAATCAAACATGATCTGTATTTTGTGGTAAAAAGCATTGTGTACAAGTTTCATAACATTTGGTTGAGGCAAACTAAAGTAAGGAAACGGAAACTAAAAATTTTGCAATTTTTCCATTTATAAAGGGGCATAACTCTGAAACGGTTAGAGTGGAGCTACCAAAATTCGAACTTGATCTGTATTTGATGGTATTAAGCATTGTGCATAAGTTTCATAACATTTGGTAGAGGCAAACTTAAGTTAGAGAACAGAAACTAAAAATTTTGCAATTTTTACATTTATAAAGGGCATAAATCAGAACGGTTAGAGTGAGGCCACCAAAATTCAAACTTGATCTGTGTTTTGTGGTGATAAGCATTGTGTATTAGTTTCATAATATTTGGTTGAGGCAAGAACGGAAACCAATTTTGGGACGTACATACGAACAGACGGCCATGGGTATAACTTAATGCCCTCTCTGCTACGGCGGGGGCATAAAAAAACATCTATACTTTAAATGTAATCAATTCAGTAGCATAACACAGTTCCCTTTTGTTTGATATTGTAGGATAGCTTTTCATGTGTATCTTTGTGTACTTTGTTAATATTTTACCCAGTTTTTCTAGATGAAGAACAGGAATAAAAGCCCTGTTCATTGATAATTTTTATTTTTTCTATGTATTGTGTGCGATTTGTCCCATGTACATTTACTCCATATCCTTTTATTTTCTATGTATCATTTTTTTTAGTTTTGTTGCTACAAGAAAATAGAGAATTTTGTACAGTACAATTACCTTGACAATTTTACTTGATCCTGTCTGTACTTCCTCCACTAATTCAGCACTACCCATGTTCTCTGGTAAGAAATGGTCTATACTTGCAATTGGTTTACATCCTACTGACTGAAAAATATAACTAGAATGTAAATATAGGTATCCTAAAATGAAAGTTGACTTTTCACAAATATAATAAGAGATTTTTGTCACAAGTTCATCCACCCAATATCCTTTCTTTTCTGATTTTGAAAATGCAGAAAAAATTATATACTGAACAAAAAAAGTTATTGATCATTCAGATCATAAAGTCCATTGCTAGGCCTCTAACATGAAATATCTCTTTTAAATCAATGTCTTACCTTACAAACAAATTCAATATCTTCTCTTTCTATATCTTTAACAACTAAAATTTTCATCTTTGCTAAGAAATGTAGAGCTAAATCACTAACAGCATCTCTAAAATATAACATTTAAAATTCATTATCAAGTGTAAGTTTTATATACAGTATGTTTCAGATGTCTGTAAGATACAATTTATGTAAATGCTACATTTACATAAAAACTTGACTATCAAATATAACATGAATGAACAAGAATGTGTCCACAGTACACGGATGCCCCACTCACACTATCATTTTCTATGTTTAAAGGACTGTGAAATTGGAATAAATTCTCTAATTTGGCATTAAAATTAGAATGATCTTATCAAAGGGAACATGTATACTAAGTTTCAAGTTGATTGGACTTCTACTTTATCAAAAACTACCTTGACCAAAAACTTTAACCTGAAATTTGCACTATCATTTTCTATGTTCAGTGAACCGTAAAATTGGGGTCAAAACTCTAATTTGGCATTTAAATTAGAAAGATCATATCATAGGGCACATGTATACTAAGTTTCAAGTTGATTGGACTTCAACTTCATCAAAAACTACCTTGACCAAAAACTTTAACCTGAAGCCAAAAACTTTAACCTGAAATTTGCACTATCATTTTCTATGTTCAGTGAACTGTAAAATTGGGGTCAAAACTCTAATTTGGCATTTAAATTAGAAAGATCATATCATAGGGCACATGTATACTAAGTTTCAAGTTGATTGGACTTCAACTTCATCAAAAACTACCTTGACCAAAAACTTTAACCTGAAATTTGCACTATCATTTTCTATGTTCAGTGAACCGTAAAATTGGGGTCAAAACTCTAATTTGGCATTTAAATTAGAAAGATCATATCATAGGGCACATGTATACTAAGTTTCAAGTTGATTGGACTTCAACTTCATCAAAAACTACCTTGACCAAAAACTTTAACCTGAAGCCAAAAACTTTAACCTGAAATTTGCACTATCATTTTCTATGTTCAGTGAACCGTAAAATTGGGGTCAAAACTCTAATTTGGCATTTAAATTAGAAAGATCATATCATAGGGCACATGTATACTAAGTTTCAAGTTGATTGGACTTCAACTTCATCAAAAACTACCTTGACCAAAAACTTTAACCTGAAGCCAAAAACTTTAACCTGAAATTTGCACTATCATTTTCTATCAGTGAACCGTAAAATTGGGGTCAAAACTCTAATTTGGCATTTAAATTAGAAAGATCATATCATAAGGAACATGTGTACTAAGTTTCAAGTTGATTGGACTTCAACTTCATCAAAAACTACCTTGACCAAAAACTTTAACCTGAAGCGGGACAGACGGACGAACGAACAGACGAACGAACGAACGAACAGACGGACGAACGAACGAACGAACAGACGGACGAACGAACAGACGGACGGACGAACGAACGAACGGACGCACAGACCAGAAAACATAATGCCCCTCTACTATCGTAGTTGGGGCATAAAAACTGAACATTTGTTCTTTCATTTCTTTATCGAAATTTCTTGATAAGTTGTAAAAGTAACATCTGGTATAGAAGATAATACTTATAGTTTGTCAAGTCGAATTTTAATGCAACATTGTTTTGATTTGATTTTGAAAAAAAATTTCAGGGCATATTTTCCAAGATTGATGGTCTGAAATTTTGCACAAAATTACAGATGTCATGAGACTGATTTTATAATGTATGATTTAGCAAGTTTTCCTTCTGTTGCATTAGAAAGGTGAGAACAGTATTTGCAGATACCAATTTAGGATTCAACAGTCACAATCAGTTTACAGACACCAGTGCATGAAACTCAGTGACCATCAATTTGCAAATTGATAACCTCATATCTTCAAATACAATACTACTATTTCCTTAATCTAAATCTGGCAACATGTTTTCTATACTTTTAATTACTAACCTTAAAATAGATTTCTGTATAAGCAGAACATTGCAGCCTGCCTTTTTTACTTTTTTAACAATATCCAAGATATACTGTCTTTCCTCTCGTAAAACTCTATCCATCTGTGTATAATCTGATACAATAACACTGTTGTCCATCTGTGAATAAATGTATAATTATACTGAAATTAATGTCTTTCAGTATTTTGATGAGTCAAAAGATCACTTCATGATAATGTGCAGATAAGCTTAATTGATGGTTGTAGGTAGGATACTTAATTAAAAAAAAAAATGTAGTATCTACAAATATATCATGACTTGCTTGACTATTATGAATTTTAACAACATATTTAGTTCAATTTGTCATTGCAACAATTCTATCCTTCTCCAATCATTGAATATGACACTCTGTCCGACTAATACTCATCATGAGCAACCAAACAAGTACAACCAAACCAGTACAACCAGTAGAGAAGAAACTGCACAAGTCTGTATAGAACTGAGGTCACTTTAAGTTTTAAAGACTAGGTACATTACTAAAAAATAATTATAGCTTTTTGTTATAATGGTTTGTGGACTATTTTTTGTTTTTCCTTACTACTATGTGATAACCTTGTATATTTTTCAAATGCTGATAACCTTGTATACTTTTTAAATGCTTTTCCATGAATAATTGACAAAAAAAACTTTTTCATTGAAAATGTCCTTTTTTGCCAGTCAAGACAGCTTTTTAGCAATTTTTCAAATTAAAATTTACAGAACTGATAAGTTGCAACATTGTTCTTTTGATTAATTTGCATTACAATAAAAAAAGATATGGTCACTAATAGTGTGTTTTTTTTTTTTTAATATTATAATTTAACAATGAAATTTCTGTTCTGTGCTATAATAAAGCTGGGAATTTCCTAAAGGAAAGTCGTATTAGATGATTAATGCTGTTCCTTTTAAGTCTGTTTTTGAAAAAAAACTCATCATGCATTTATATAGATTTTTGGTTTCCAGAATTTTACCTGAAAAAGGTAAATTCAGAAATGTGCAGTTAGGAGCCTGTAATTCAGTGGTTGTCGTTTGTTGCTGTGTAACATATTTGTTTTTTGTTCATTATTTTGAACATAGATTAGGCCGTTAGTTTTCTCGTTTGAATTTATTTTACATTTGTCATTGCAGGGCCTTTTAAAGCTGACTATGCAGTATGGGTTCTGCTCTTTGTTAAAGGCATACCTGCCAACCTCTGAAACATTCATAGGGGGAGATTTTGAACAAACGACATTTTGAAGTTAAATATATGTATGAACTGTGCATCTACAAAACACCAATAGGAGTTAATAGATATACTTTATTTCTTTTTTTGGTTATAATCTATACAAGGTGGTTTTTATTTTAGCCTTTTTCAATACCTCCGAATCTCATGACTCATAACATTCAATGTTTTGATTTTGTTGCGAGTCTCACACTAAGCATGCTTTCAAACATTGTACATACCACCAGAAGAAATCGAAAAGTTGATTGAACAAGATGTGCTAAAAAAGTGAACTTGGTCGTAAAAATTTAAAATCTTTCATTCAAATCTGCTTGACATTTCGATTTGCAGTTACCTATTACTTTTAATACACTGTCGCTTGGTCCAGACAAAGACGTCTATCTTGTTGGAGTTGACATAGCAGAACTGAATTTCAATTACTTATATATCGAACAAGAAAACTACTGACCAAAGTTTTCAAATGATCGCCGATTGTTTATTTCTATTGAAAGTAATGAAAAAGCAAGAGAATAACGAACGCGGGGTTATTCTAGGTCAAAATATCCGAAAGCGGGAGATTTTATACTCCCACACAGGAACTGACCAGCAAGCGGGAGATTTCTACAATTTCTTTGTTTCCTGGGGAGTCTCTCTCTCAAAACAGGACAATTGGCAGGTATGGTTGAAGGCCGTACGGTGACCTATAGTTGTTAATTTCTGTGTCATTTGGTCTCTTGTGGAGATCCTTGGCAATCATACCACATCTTCTTTTTATATTGAACACACAATAAGATCAATACATTTGGTTAACTATGATTTTAGTTATATCCTCACACAATAGACACGTTATGTTTATGTTATGTTTTAGTAGTTGTTCATAGAATCTAGAAGATTGTGGTATATTTTGTATTGAAGCTTACATCAGTTTTAGGTGGTGATATACAGAACTGAATTAGACCAATCTTTGCCTTTTCCACTCTATTTGGTCCACCAGCACCAGTTGTTTTCTGTGAGAATACTAATCCATCAATCAACTCTGTATCGTCTACTGTTCCTCTGTTATGAAAATTAATGATAAAAAAGTTTAATCATTATTGTGTATTTTGTATTCATATAACAATATTCAAGTGTGTGAGATGGGAAGTTCAATCAAAAGACAAAGATCTGTGAAAATTAAAAACTTATTAATATAAACAAATCAAAACTTAAATAACTATTTTTCCAAATTCAACTTTTAAGTAGGTTACACAATAATGAAGATATCATGGTTAAGAAGGCATGCATGTTCTTAGAAATGGAAATCCAGGAATTTGTGTGAAACTGGAAAAATTCTTCATATAGCAAACATGTAAGTAATATATAATAGTTAATTAAATACATGCATCAGGGTTCCCACTCTTTTTGCAACAAAAAGTAATAGGGTTTTTCCTGGTTTGTCCAGGATATTAATCTATTTTCAAGGAGGGTATAGAAACAAAATTAAGTTACCTTTGACTGTTAGACATTAAAGTTGGAAACAGATCAAACACTCCAAAGACATAATTCATAGTCAGAAACTAATAAAACTAGCCTCTTACAAATGTTTCAAGGAGTGTAAACATAACTTTTTTTTAAATTGATCACTATGAAAGGTTAAAAGATAACACTTTTCAAGGAAGTTAATTTATTATCAGAAATTTATTATCAGAAACAAACATACTTACCCCAACTTTTTCACCATTTTAATATCTCGAAGATCAACATTTGTAGCTTTTGCTGGATCTATTACTTTCATCACAGCATCAACTGCTATTGGTGACAACAAACTTGAATACTGAGAAACCACCTATGACAAAATCAACTATTTGTTGCATTCATGATAATCATATGAGTGTATTTCATTGGTAGAATAAGTAATATATACTGTGCAGCAATGTTTTCTAAAATTAACAGATTCGAAGACAATATTGTTTGTTTCTACTGACACTTGATAATGTTGATGTGTTAATTTATGTTTTGTTCTAACAACCAACCACTGTAAAATCAGACAGTTACAAGCTTCAGTACGTCTCCTTTTTTGGAATGTATGTGTTTCATGTCAGGAAAGTTTGTTCTACTTTTGGATTGTGCATTTCTTAAACCTTGAAATTTAAACTAATTATTCAATGAATCCTTATTTAGCAATCATAATAACACAAAATTCAAGTGTTTCATCTAATATCGTCTTTTTAAAGCTAAACTTTCTGACAAGACATTTAAACATCTATATATTTTGTATTCTTTTGTAACCATCAAACTGAGAAATGACACTTTATCTTTGAACATTATATTTGCCAAAAGGATTCAAATCTTTTCTTGAAAAAAAGAAATCTTTTGAATCTAACACAGTAAAAAATAAATATATCTTGTATAGTACTTACTTTAGAATTTAATGATGTGGATGCACTTTTCAATAAAGATTCCCTATCTGACAATTTAACTGGTGTAGCAATGCCCTGAAGTATCTTGATAGCTTTGTCTGAAGCTTTCTGGAATGCCTCAGATATACTTGTAGGGTGGATTCCTGAAGGTATAAGAAGAAAAAAGTTACCTTTTTACAAATTTATTATTTTATACTCTTTACTCCGTCCCTACATTTAATCCCAAATCATGAACCATATTTTTTAAAGTCTGTTAAAATTGTGATCTTAACTTGACATCCCATGTGTAGAAGTGCTCTTTTCTGCAGGATTTTTAAATCCTGTACTTTCATGTAATGATATATATCTTTTACCAAACTGTAAATGCATTTCATTGAATTGTTTGACTATATTTTTTGGTTTTTGCTCATTCTTTTTAAAAATACAGTACTAAGTCAATTTTAGCAACAATATAAATGAAATAAACTGACCTTTGGCCAAGAGATTGTGACAAGCATCTAACAGACTACCAGCAATAACACACACTGATGTGGTTCCATCACCAGCCTCTACATCTTGTGCCTTTGATAATTCTACCAACTGAAATATACAGAAACTCACTTATGAAAAAAAATATATAATATATAGTGTTGTCAAATCGTACACTTTTGAGTAACCGGTTACTCGGATAATCGTTCGACCGATTAACCGGTTAACCGGTAGTTTGAATTGGTGCTTGAAAGCCCTTATCAATAGTACCCTACACATAGATAAAAGATGTGGTATGAGTGTCAATTTGAAAACCTTTCATCCAAGTCATTAATTTACGCTTTTAGAATTGAAGTTTGTCCTTTGGCATTTTAAGGTTTGTCTGTGTGAGTTCCTGGCGAAGTTTGACTTTTAATAATCAACTATAGCGTGTATACCAGCTTCAGATTGAAAAAAAAAACAAAAAAACTTCTTGATCTCGTAGAATTGAATATGTCTGAAACTGATTGTTCTTTCCTTTTCACTTGTTGTGACCGAGAATGATGTGGGGTGTTTCAATTTAAATGATTAATTATAAAAAGAAAGAAGATGTGGTATGATTGCCAATGAGACAATTCTCCACAAGAGATCAAAATGACACAGACATTAACAACTATTATAGGTCACTGTACGGCCTGTTTCTTTACTTTGTTTGCATGTTACTCGTACTATCACGTATACATGGTGTACATTCACATTGGTTTTCATTTTGCAATTTTTGAGTTAGCATTTCGTTTTTAAGTAAGACTAAGCCCTTCACGACGGAGTTTGCACATTTAGATGTAGGTTACACAATATTAGATAGATAGATAGAAATAGATAGATAGATAGTTTATTAACGTCTCACCATTAATATACACAATACAATATTTACATATATCATAAAACATATCATTAGCTCAGAAACGAAATAATGAAGTAAGTCGTAAAATTTAATCTCATTACTGATTTAGAGTTACTGTTAAAAAAAACATGTAAACTAATTATGTGTCTTTAAGATCATGCCCCGAGCTCAGTGAGAGACAAGTTCTTACTAATTAATTTTATGTTATTAGGATTAACAATAGCAATCAATTTACTGGACAATTGATTTGTCAAATTAATTACCACGACGACAATTTTTGAATAAAACCTATAACTATTTAATGATTTTAATACAAATTTATATATATCAAAATTGAAAAAAAGTCCGGTTAACCGGTTAGCTTTTTTGGTATTCGGTATTCGGTCGTTCGAACGGTTAACCGGTTAACCGTTAACACTAATAATATATAAACAATAGTGCACACGCTGAAATGTCTCGCCTTCTTTACTAATCATTGATATTATGTTGAAAGTCCTAAATATAAAGCTTTATTACAACTGTCGCATAAACTTAACATTTAACATAAAACTTAACCAAGAAAACTAAACATTGACCAATGAACCATGAAAATGAACCAGGCAGGCATGTACAGCTAACAATTCTTACATACAACAAATATAGTTGACCTATTTCTTATACATGTAGTTTAAGAAAAACAGACCAAAACACTAAACTTAACACTGAGCAATGAACCATGAAAATGCAGTCAAGGTCAAATAAATCCTGCACCACTGATATATAGATCATAAAATATTTCCATACACTAAATATAGTTGACCTATTGCATAAAGTATTAGAAAAAAAGACCACAACTCAAAAACTTAACTTTGACCATTGAACCATGAAAATGAGGTCAAGGTCAGATGACACCTGCCAGCTAGACATGTACACCTTATGTAACAGTAAATTTGGTCCGGTAGTGAATTTTGTCCGCCAGACTTTTTTTCATAGTTTATCAAGTCCATGTCCATGATTTTACTAGGAATATAAGTCCTAGGACAAATGTTCCTAGGAAAATAAGTCCATAGCTAGTAATATATGTCTGGTACTTGTTTTCCTAGGAAAAACTGTCCCATGATTTGTTTTTTCTAAAAGTTTTATTACATCATAAAATATATTCAAAATAGAAGAAGAAGAAATGTTAGATAAGATTGGAAAATTTCCTTACTTTTTTCCAATTAAAATGAAGGACATTTCCTTTATAACCTAATTAAAACATGAATATTGAGCTTCCATTGCTCATAACATTTTCGTTTTATAATAACAGACATGGACATTTTTACATAGGAATACTAATGACGACATCATACATGGACATGATTTCCTAGGAAAATTAGTCTGGGGACATAAAATTTATTTAAAAAATTGATACACAACTCTTTAACAATATTAAAACATATTACATTTATAGTTACCTTTTAAAACTAAGGGCTTGGACATTTTAACCTAGAATTATTAATGACATGGACATGATTTCCTAGGAAAATTAGTCTGGAGACAAATTTTCTTAAACAGATTGATAACTCTTTCGTTTTGTCTTTAACAATATTAAAACATATTACATTAATATTCACCTTTTAAAATTAAGGGCATGGACATTTTAACCTAAGACTATCAATGACATGGACATGATTCCATAGGAAAATTAGTCTGGGGACATAAATTTTATCAAAAATATAACTATGCAACTCTTAAACATTACTAAAACTTAACATTTAAATTTCCATGATTTAAATGTAATTGAATTTATTATAGGATTTTATAGGACATGATTACCTAGGAAAATTAGTCTGGGGACATATATTACTAACATCGGACTAAATATACTAGTAAATTCTGTAACCATGGACTTTTTATACAGTAATATTTGTCCGCCCAGACATATTTTACCAGGACAAATTTATCACTTACACTTACAATCATTCCATACACCAAATATAGTAGACATATTGCATACAGTATAAGAAAAACAGACCAAAACACAAAAACTTAACTATAACCACTGAACCATGAAAATGAGGTCACGGTCAGATGACACCTGCCAGTTGGACATGTACACTGAATATACTAGACCTATTGCTTATAGTATCTGAGATATGGACTTGACCACCAAAACTTAACCTTGTTCACTGATCCATGAAATGAGGTCGAGGTCAGGTGAAAACTGCCTGACAGGCATGAGGACCTTGCAAGGTACGCACATACCAAATATAGTTATCCTATTACTTATAATAAGAGAATTTAACATTGCAAAAAATCTTAACTTTTTTTTCAAGTAGTCACTGAACCATGAAAATGAGGTCAAGGACATTGGTCATTGGACTGACTATACAAAGTATGAAGCATCCAGGTCTTCAACCTTCCAAAATGTAAAGCTTTTAAGAAGTTAGCTAACGCCCCCGAATCACTATCCCTATGTCGAGCTTTCTGCAACAAAAATTGCAGGCTCCACAAAAATACATGAACAACTATAGTCAGCATAACATGAAAATTGTTCTGCAGTCTGGGAATTCAATCAAAAACTGCCTGGGATATCAGCATAAACCTAGTTAGTGTGTGATCTGTAAATATTATCTTAAATCTGAGGCTATTACCCCATTACTCTGAAATGACCCCAAATATTCAAATCTGACAAATGAGGCTTACATCCATAGATTAGAAGATTTGATGGACAGATAGACATCATCATACCATAACACTTCCAAATACCTTTTAAGACTTTTTAAAAACAAAATTATTTCTCTGTAATAAGACTTTCATTTTTCAATAAAAAAAAAATTCCACACACTAAAAAAACCCTTAGGAATCAAAAAGTATAATTTTATGTTATTTTAATAATACATGTATATAAATATACCATTTTTGCAGCAGGATGAAGAACTTGCATCTGTTTCAGGATTGTTGCTCCATCATTAGTGATAGTTACATCTCCATTGGAAGATTGTATCTAAAGAAAGAAAATTAATTTATTCAACAATCAGTACACTTTTTCATGTCTTGATATTACTCTTAAGTTTTCGAAATTTTGTACTCTTTCATCATGTGATATTAACTATATACATATATGTATTTTGTTTCTATCTTTCCTTATAAAATACTTGAATAATCACAATTTTCCAACCACTCGCTCAACATGGGAACAGAAGTGACCTTGCCCATAAACGTGTTAAAGATGTTCACTAAAAAAAAATGTTTAATGGAAATGCATCAAACTTGAAAGTTTTGAATTACTTACATGAAGAATAAATAATATTTAACTCACCATTTTGTCCATTCCCCTTGGACCAAGACTTGTCCTGATAGCATCAGCTACAGCTAAATATAAAATTATAAAAATAGGCTGTCAGGAGTATGCGTTAATCTTAGTATGCAACTTTTTCTGGGGATTCAGGTCTTAGTGATTTGTTTGATACATATGTAGGCCTCTATAGTGCAATGGTCACGCTAAAGTATGTCATCTACGCTAAAGTACATTGGTGTTTCGCACTAAAGTGCAATGGTTGTGTGTTCGCTAAAGTACGATGGTATATCACGCTAAAGTGTGATGGCAAAAGGGTAAGCTTTGAGGAATAAAAACATCGATGTTACAAAATAGTCTTGTTACAAAAAGATAATTGGTGTAGATTGCCATTAATACAGTCTATCACTAACTTGTGGGAACACCTCCTCATTCAGTCGTCATTGTGAATTACAAATACAAAATAAGATTATTAACGGATTATGTCACATTTTTTAAAGCTTTAATCTAAACGAGAGAGAGAGAGGTCATGTTCGCTGACCTTTCTTCTTTTTCATAGTGACTACACAAACATGTTATATTTTCCTTCAATATACAGCCGACAAATTATAATTTACACATGAAAACAAATAATTTTTTTATCGTCGTTACTTTCCAATAAAATAGACAATTTTTTAACGAGAACTACAAAATAAACTGCAACATAAAATTTTAATGATTCAAATGTATCAGTTCGCTCCCAATAAAAGAAGGATGCATGATATTCATACCAATACTATTTTGTATCTATATACTAGTAGTAAAATGCTCGACTGAAGGATACAAGTTCTTCCAGCTACAAAAAAAAAACACATTTGTCTCAGCCGTCAAAGCACGGTCAAGTTTGAATCAATTTAGTCATTGATTGACATTAGGTTTTAAAGGTGTTAAAAATAGATATTTGTAATTTATCTTCCGGCGTGTTCAATTTTCAGTTTGTATAAATGACTGTTAACGTCATAATCAAACTACATTTTTACGTCTATATTTTCCCGTACCATCGCACTTTAGCATATGGAAGCATCGTACTTTAGAATAGACCATCGCACTTTAGCGTGACCATCATACTTAAGCGTCCCCATTGCACTTTAAGAGTCCTACATATGTTAAAACTTCGCACATAGTCCTACATATATATGTTAAAACATGCGCACTTTAGAGTATGTTCAAATATGTTGTAATCTTGTCACTGTCTATATTTTCAGTACTTCCTGTCATCTTTTCTATGAATTATATTAATTTTTGAGATACCATTTCAACATGTGCACTTTGAAACAACAAGTGAAGTACATGTATATGAGTTTGCCTTCTGTAATGAGAACTCTGTTGGAAAATGTAGGTGTTAGCACATTACTTTTTTAAATGTTTTACTTTTTGGTCTGTTATGCCATGTCCCCTAATAAATTACTTTTCAACAATTGTTTAAGTTGAGTGTTTCCAATTGTAAAATGAACCAGACAGGAATCATCATAATACTATAGTATATTTTCTTTATAGCAGGTCAGAAACAGTTTGAAATATTTCTTCCTCCTATCAATTATGGTGACTTGAGGAACACCGGTATCAGTCAGATTACAATTCTACCTTCACAGGTAAGTTTGTATTTAGCTTATAAAATACTTATATAGCCTTGAGAATTGAAAGGTCAGTTTATCCCATTCATACAATAGAAGTTTACCTATAAGGGTCAGAATGGGGTTTACAGAATAGAGAACACATGTAATAGCAACAAAAAATAGAGAATAGAGAAAATGAACAAAAAAATAAGGAATAGAGAATAATTTAATGCGGTTCAAAAGCATAAAGAATAAATGTGCAAAATAAAAAGGTAACTTAGGTAACTATAATGCAATACTGATATAATAATGATCAATGTACAGAATTGATAAATAATCTTGTAACAGAAAGACTAAATAGTAAAATCATTTTCATGAGAATTTTACAGAATGAGAGTTATTTTTAAGGCTATTAAAAGAAAAATGCCCTAAAAATTTAAAGAATACAGATATTAAAAAAACCCATGCAGGTCCTCATATCATTTACATTGTCAAAATATAAGACATATCTAGTCAAACTGGTTTTAAACTAGACATCTAGTCAAACTGGTTTGGTATAACTGACTGTTTCTTGCCCTAGATGTCTATTTCACCATGACCTTATGTGTTTGTGCTAAGAGTACATTGTACTGTCATATTTATTGATTTTCTGTTGGGACATGACCTGCATTGTTAACATGCAAAACAGTGGCTTGAGATTTCAACTGATATTAGTCTATAATGAATTAATATTTGGAATGTTATATCCTGGTTGATGTTTTTTTGGGGACCAAGATGTTTTCTTCATTCTTGTTCACATTATGATTATTTTAACCTTCAATGCACATTTAAAGATAGAAAAAATTTCAGCTCTCATTTAAAATATTATGCAACTAAATAATAATCTGTCAGATTTGGTGTAAACAAAAAGCAAGACAGTGTAATAAATAACCTGCAAGCATAGCCTATTTCTATAAATTCAAGCAGATAGTTTTTTTTATATCTGAAAAAAAACACTACCATGTAAAGAAATATGCAATTAAAAGGCAGAAATAACCCCAAAAATTATACATTAACAGATTTTTAACAATTAAATCAAGATGCACAAAGTTTTAAGTATTGGTCCATAAGAATATAGGGTTCTTTTGTACTTTAACAATATCACAATAACAATAAAGTGACCTTAATTTTGGACAAGGTAAATGGCATGAAGCCAAATTTATCAACTTCTATCATATGAATGGGATAAACTGACCTTTCAATTCTGAAGGCTAAATAAGTATTTTATAGGCTAAATACAAACTTACCTGTCAAGGTAGAATTGTAATCTGAGTGATACTGGTGTTCCTCAAGTCACCATAAGCATATTATAATTCAACAATACAAGAGTAAACTACAGAAAAGACCAACTGAAGGAAATGAAGAACTGTAGGCAAGAAGTAGCACCTCACATAACATATTTTCTTTTGAAAGGTCAAAGGCATGGCATAAATCAGGTCAAGTGTCTTAAAATCCTTTCAATTCAACTTCTCAAGTTACAGTACTTAATTATGATGGACCTCAATTTAAAGTCAAAATTAGACTTCTGTTAGGCCGAGAAAAAAAAGATCGATGTTTCCGGTAACCCGACCGACCCTGTTTTTTAGCCCCGACCCTAACTTTTTTATTGGATCTTCAAAAAAAAAAAAAAAAAATTGTATCAACCGACCCCGTTTTTGACACAGGCTTCTGATAGATGACATAATATTTTTTCTCTCTTGCTTCTACTTGCATAGAAAGCCAGTCAAACATTTTATTAATGTCAAAAGGTATTCCAAATAGGTTAAAATCCAAGAAATTTGCACAGCAGGTGCTTCAAAAACATTGCAAATGGCACACTTCCGGTTTTTGAAACTAATTACGGATCCGGACTTGGAAAAACCATGATAATTTTCCGGATTTCATTTACGATGTCAAAAAAAAAAAAAAAAAAAAAAAAAGAATTCCGACCTACCGACCCTATTTTTCAAAATGATGTTACCGGAAACACATATCTTTTTTTTTTAGGCCTTAGAAGAGGATACAACTTTTAGAATTGGCATGAGTGATTGAGTCAGTGGTAGGACTTCATTTGCAAAGACATCTTTACCTGGGTGAGCTCAGTTGGAACTGCAGGTACATGTCTAGGCACCTCTGCTTCATTTGCTAAGAAATCAGCTGCCATTTTTGGTCAAAACAGTCCAACAAGATATCAGACATCACATCAAGCTATAACTTGGATGAACTAGATATCATTGAGATGGGAGCCATCTCTGTGGGCCCCGCTGTCAATAACGTGGGGTAAATAAGTTGTATGGATAATCTGATATGAAGCATTATTTGAAGTTATTACATAGTCTCATGTGTGATTTTGATCTAAGATTTTAAGTTAAAACTGATAAATATTCTCATCTTACTTTCATAGTATAATAGTGATATGACTGCATGATGTGAACTCATTGATTACTACTCTAAGGTGACTTCTGGATATATGGATTGATGTTTGAACAATATGTTTAAAGGTGCTGCCCAATTGATATTTGTCACATATTTTTAGAATTATGCCTTCAATATATTATGACCCACCAAGTATAAAGTATGAAATATTAATGGTTCTCGAGAGGTAGAGCGGACACAATTTGTTAAGAACAACGAACAGATGGACAGACCGACAGACTGATCTTAGACCTAGGATGCATACATTATGACACATTCTCTTGTGTTGGTTAATATATATGTTAAGTTGAAAATGTTTGTCAGGTATAAAGTATGAAATAATAACAGCTGTCCTCTCAAAATATAATGTGGATCAAATTTGTTAGCGATGGACAGACCAACAGACAGACAGACCTTTGACCTAGGAAGTGGTACATATATCATGACACACCCTCTGGTGTTGGTTAAAATAGATGTCAAGTATAATATTTGAAATCATAACGGTTTTCAAGATATAGAGCGGACACAATCTTCACCACAGGACACAGGGTTGTCAACTGAAACCAAAGTTTTTTTGACGTTGACCTTTGACCTAGGAAGTTGTACATACATCATGACACGCCCTCTGGTGGTGGTTAAAATGTATGACAAGTATATACTTTGAAATCATAACGATTATCTAGATATGGAGCGGACACGATCTTCACCACAGGACACAGGATTGTCAACTCGAAACCAAAGTTTTTGACCTTGACCTTTGACCTAGGAAGTTGTACATACATCATGACACACCCTCTGGTGGTTGTTAAAATGGATGTCAAGTATAAACTTTGAAATCATAATGGTTATCTAGATATGGAGCGGACACGATCTTCACCACAGGACACGGGGTTGTCAACTGAAACCAAAGTTTTTGACCTTGACCTTTGACCTAGGAAGTTGTACATACAACATGACACACCCTCTGGTGTTGGTTAATAATCATGTTAAGTATTAAGTATGAAATCATAACGGTTCTCTAGATATGGAGCGGACACGAAAGTGTTACGGACGGACGGACAGACTGATCACTATAGGGCGACCCGCCGTCGGCGGGGGCCTTATGAAGCATACCCTATTAGTGACAACTGACCAAACTTAATTTGCAAAACCATCACCTTAGGTCTATGACACACCTCTCCTAAATGTCAGACACAAAAGAATCTACAATGAGTCCCACAACATTTTTAAAACTCTACCTTTTCCTTGCAAAAAAAATGTGCTGGAGAAAGATATTTTCGACATATTATCTTTAGTATTTACTGACTCTTTGTTGATTATAATAAACAAGTCATTATTCTTGTGGCATAAAGTGTATTCGAAGAATGTAACTAATGTAAACAAACCCTTTGCTGCCGTTATATTGCTGTAACGGATTTGAGTTGGCTTTTCTTTGTCTTTGTACAAAGATCTTGAGGAACTACTCGGAGGTCCTGACTTGCCCTTCATTTTAGTTTACTTAAAACTGTATAAACCGTTGAAATATTGGCAAGGATGATGTTGATGGGTTCAGATTTTTCCTGCTTGTTCACGTTGGTTCTCGATCCTTCTTGTTGGCCGGAAGTCAACATTCGCCCCCCTTTTTTCCAATTTCTTACTTTTATCTCTTGCACCAGTGAAACACATTTTCTAATCGAGTAAAAACTGTATTATTTATTTAAATACTGACGTAAAAAAGTTGAAAAACATCAAATATTAAAGAAAAATGTGTGTTTTTATTTTTTCCGGTTTTACAATCCGTGATTATTTTTCTTTTATGTATGTTGTCTGTGTTAAATAGAAGCTTTCACGTTAAAACATTTGCTCACAAACATTTTTCAGACAACGAATATTTGGCGGGAGATAGGGAAGGTTTTTTTACAGAAAATGCTGTTAAAACACTTAGAAACTAGTCGAAAACTAGGAATAAAATGTAAGTTAATGACACCAGACGTTGAAGTACATTCAGCCAAGAAAAATGCAAAATTACAATCCGAGGACATTGAATACAGAATTGACTCGAGTGATTTCCAACACCTATTTTATATCTACTATAATCTAGTTTATAGAATTTTTGGAAATATGGGGCTGGACGTGTCGTGTACAAGTTAAGGGTGTCTCATTGGGGGTTCTGATCCCGTGTCCTAGTCTTTATTTCCTGCTTTCACGGCACAATAATTTGGCTTTCATGTGTTACACTTACAAAAAATCCACAATCCCACATGCCTTATATATGCATTGAGACCCACAGTTAATTTGAATCCTAGTTGATTCAGCACCTTTTGACCCCCCCCCCCCCCCCCCCCCCTCTTTATTTTGGACAATCAATGCATTTTTACAGACTACACGAAATATGTCGGACCGTCGGACAATTCTGGTGAATAATGGATCGGTCTGATAAAGTTTTGTTGAATCCGGTCCGAATGTCCGGTGGTTTTTTTTCATGGATTTTTCTAACATTCTAGCAAAATTGCTAAAGGATCTCAAATTCATTTTCATCTTTATTATTCATCACAGCAATGTTTATTTTGTTTAACCCCAGTAATGTGTAAATCCGGGTAAAAACATATCTGACTGTCAAAAACAACAATGGCTACCATCATTGGCACAACCGGAAATGTAAATAAAACCAGATCAGATTCTGGGAACAGATAAGGATAATTCCGGGTTTGCAGATTAAATACAATAAATGAATAAAAATCCAAGCAGATCACAAAATTCCGCTATGAAATATAAACACTAGAATTGAAAACCAAAAGACATATGAAAAAGAAAGAAAAAACAGGAAATAATATTTTATACAGAAACTCTAAATTATGTTTAGTTCACAAACATTGTCAAAATCCAATAAAATGGGACATTACTCTTCACTGAAATGCATTCAAGCAATGTGCACAACTTTCATAACAATATACCCTCTTGTTACATCATTTTGTTTTTGTGCATTTTGGGGAGGAGTAGGGCACAACAAAGTCATATGTTTGTTGTTTTTTGTCGGATAATATACAATTAGATGTAAAAATAATTGGTCTGGTAAAATTTCATTCAGTCTGGTAAAGCTAGGATGCTTACCAGACCGAATGTCCTGTAAAAATAAAATTCATTCAAGTAGTCTGTTTGTATGGGGACAAATAGGTGGAACCACTCTTTTTAAAATGGCTGGATCTGCACCTGCTTCTAGCTATAGTCCAAATAATCATGACTTCCAGAAAGACTATTATAATTTTGATTTATATATTAATGGGATTTGACACTACCTAATTGCAGCCGATTTAATCATCAGGTCATAGATATTAAAGAGACAATACGGAAACAAACAGGTGTTAAAAATGTACTTCAAATAATTTCTGATAAGATCAACAAAAGGATGTAATTCAAACTAAGTTTTGAAGTGATGCCAGTGTTTTTAACTTGTAATCTGTCACTTTAAATATATATTATTTAATATAGCATTCATTTCATCGCAGATGGGTACAGAAAGCAAACGAGGTATTAAAAGAATGGCTTTGATTGCATTCCCAAATTCACAAACCATTTTAAAATGCTTTACACCTTTTTTGGTCATTCATATGACGAAATATATCTACTTTATGCTAAAACTTGTATTTTTTTACAATTAAAATTATGTGGTAAATTTATTGAGCAGACCCGATAGTTTTTCAGTCAGATGTTACCAAAATACATAAAATCTTGTGAAGTCTGGTAAAGTCGACAGATTTTATCAATTTTTGTCGAGCTTCGACTTTAGTCGAAAAAGCGAGACATAGCGATCCTACATTCCGTCAAGGGTGGCGTCCACAAATATTCACTCTGTGGTTAAAGTTTTTGAAATTTTAATAACTTTCTTGAACTATCATGGATTTCTACCAAACTTGGACAGAAGCTTGTTTTTATGATCAGAAGATAGTATCCAGAAGTAAATTTTGTAAAAATAAAATTTCATTTTCCCGTATTTTACTTATAAATGGACTTAGTTTTTTCAGCCAGAAAACATAACATTCACTCTGTGGTTTAAGTTTTTTAAATTTTAATAACTTTCTTAAACTATCCTGGATTTGTAGCAAACCTGGACAGAAGCTTCTGATAATCTGA
The DNA here is from genome assembly GCA_037788925.1 of Mytilus galloprovincialis. Lineage (NCBI taxonomy): Eukaryota > Metazoa > Mollusca > Bivalvia > Mytilida > Mytilidae > Mytilus > Mytilus galloprovincialis. The sequence continues at coordinate 41,610,815 of CM075334.1, read as the reverse complement.
AATCGAGAGTAATATTTTTATTGATTTTTTTCATCATTTTTGTTGAGGCCATAAAAAAGAATAGGTTTGTTCGCCCCAACGCTACCTACCCAGAAAAAAGCTGCCTACTCAAATTCTTTTATTGTCCTGATTTGAAGAAGTTTTTTTTTTATTAGATAGGCATGAAGACTTATAAACACCTGATACTTCAATTTCTCTTTTTGAAAAAAAAAAAAAAGAAAATGCCTACCTACCCACCCACTGTCTCAACCTTTGGGTAGGGTTTGGGCAAACCTAATATTTTTTAATTGTGGCCTGAGTGTGTGATTTGAAAACAGCAAAAGTAGGCGAGACACTGGGTTCCGCGGAACCCTTACAAATTTTATCCTGAAAAACCTATCAGATTCATTACCTGTTACATATATTGTTCAAAGCTGTTATGTGCTTGTTTGCGCAAAATATTTCCAATAATTCTCTAAAGTAATAATAAAATAAGTTACATTTTTGTACATGTACAATTCCATCCGAGGCGGACGATTTTCTAATGCTTTTTTACTGTTTGAAATCACATCAAAAAAGAATTGTACAAATCCCACAAGACAATAACTATGCATCATGAAATATTGTCATCGTCTATGGAAAAATGTCCAGAGAAGGACAAATTTTCATAGTAAAATTTTGTCTGTATATAGACCATATTTCACAGATGAATACTATGGAATTTTGTCTTGTTAAACGGAGGCTATTTTTTGTGTGAATTGAGACAATATTTCACAGATGAATACTATGGAATTTTGTCCTGTTAAAGGGAGGTTATATTTTGTGAGTTTTAAGACAATATTTTATCAACAGATTGTCATGGAATTTTGTCTCATTAAGGGGGTGGGGGGCTATCAACATATATTCATGTTAGATATTGATATTTTGTTTGACTTGTAATAACAAATTAGCACAAATTAATATTCCAGTACATTAATTATATTTGTACAGTAAGTATACTGTAATGCAATGAAACCTACGTTAGACAATTCTTTAATCTAGAATTGACCATTTGTAATGTATCTATGCAAATTTGAAACTCACTATTAGTAATAACATACGATCCTTACTATACAAAACCATTTCAGTTATAAATCTACAAATTTATGTACATGCTGCATGCTTATGTACTACTAAGAGTGTAATAAATCGATTAAAAAATAATTTTAAAGCCAGTATTTCATAGTGAAGTATTGTCATCAACAGAATTTATAGTGAAATATTGTCCAAGAGGAGGTGACAAAATTTCATGGACAAGGACAGAATTTCATAATGAAATATTCTCAAGGACAATATTTCATTATGAAATACTGTCGGTGGACAATATTTCATAAGAAATTTTGTCCGACGTACAATATTTCATGGGGGACAATATTTTATGTTACACAGAGACTGATAGATGATTGATTTTTATTGTAAACACAGATTCACATATGTTTTACTTGTGCTGAATACAATGACTTTACTATACATGTATACAAGTATCCTGTGCTCCTTTTAAAACCTTTATTATGACAGAAAATAATTTCATCAAACTAGTTTAACATGTTTAAACATTTATCATGTTTATTTATTCAAACAAAAATATCACAATTTACAGTGTTGGCTAATTGCTACATGACATGTATGCCTGGTTTTAAGTATTTTGCTGGAAATGATGCTATCATGGCTATATAGGAAGTGACCCTAAATATATATTTTCAGAATTGGTTTTAGATTACAACATAAACCCATTTACCTTTTTGTAATGGCATCAATAATAGATACACCAGGCTCAAAAGATAGCAGGACTTTACAATTTTACTCAGAAGATAACTGGGGATTGGATTTCTATTTCCAGACATACAATAAATTGTTCGTTTGTGATATTTTGTCCATGAGTGAATATCCAATGTTCCCTGGAGCATACATGTATAAAAATCATCCAATATACAAAGTAGATGTAGTAGGAGTGATAGTTAAAGTAGATCAAAATTCTAAATGTTTCATGTATGAAGTTGATGATGGTACTGGTGTAATTTCCTGTAGTTGCTGGAAATTTTCATACTCGGACAAGCATTGTGAAAATGTAAGAAATGATATGTGCAAGCTTCCAGTTGAATTACAGAGTAAATTCAAATGTTTAGATGCAAACGCAACTGAAGAATTCAGTGGATATACTTTAGGGTCTGTTATTCAAATACGTGGGAAAATAAGTATATTTCGAGATAAAAGGCAGATTGTAGCAGCAAGTCATCAAATTGTAAGTGATCCAATGCTGGAAGTTTTTAGAATGATGGAATTACCTAAATTGTACCAAATGAAATATGATAAACCATTTGAACTACCGTGGAAAGTTGCTAAAAAGTTAATGAGTAAAGCTGATGAGAATGATTTAAATACAAATGATATGAAGGAGGTAAAAACCACACTGTATGGATACTTACAATCGTCAGAAATTAAAGAAATAACTGCAAATGTAGCATTAAATTTAGAGAGTTTGGAGGCTGTAAGGAACAGGCTTGACTCAAAAATTTTACGCAAATGTGTTGAAGAAGTGTTGATTTCTTTAGAGGATGATGGCTTTCTTTGCAGAAGGATTGATAACGATAAAGTGTTTGAAGTATTGCATAAAGATTGTGATTTAATAAAGGCAATATTGCATATTTTAAAGGAAGAATGTAGTAAAGAAAAATACATGGACAAGGGATGTCATTATTTGCATGTGATTGAAATGTTAAATAGAACATACCAATACTCGCATGTAAAAAAGCAATGTGTCATGTACTGTTTGGATAAACTGGAATTACAAAGTGATATTATAAGATCAACAAAATGTCATTATTTGCCAATAAATTATTACTAGATTGACAAAAAGTCAGATATCAAGTTATTTGTTTGATGTACATCATGTACATGTAAAATATGCCTTGTATATCAATGAGACAACACATTAACATAAACCAACAACAGAAAAGTGAAGCACAATATTAATGTAACTTGAAACATGAGCAGCACATTTTTATGTCTAAAAAATTAGCATATTGACTGCAATAATTATCTTCCAAAGAGCTCTTGAAAAAGTTTCAATTTCAAAACTGTCTTTTGCTATAAAATGCTGTCAAAATGGTACAAAGATCATGCATGTGCAAATATATATAATATCAATATATTCATAGGAGAACTTGACATTGTTAATATGTAGGTTTTGAATCTAATGAGCGAAAAATTGGATACATATAAAAATAAATTATGACCTTTAGAGTTGAGAGTTCTTGCAATTGGTTTGGAATACATATAGAATGCAACACTTGAGAATTTTTGCCTTACATGAAAAAAATCTGCTGATATTTATCTTTATAAAATGGAACATTCAATTCAAACATACATGACTTATGTAATACATTCTATTGAGGCAAGCTATGAGAATAAATAATAATAAAAGAAGCTGTATACATTAAACATCTAGCACAAACAATACTAGGAAATATATTACAATATAATTGTCATAGTTGTGTGGACATATAAAAAATAATCAAATCCACCTAAGGTATATTTTCGTGTATTTGATACTTAAGGAAATGCATGTATTATATATAATCAAAAGTCAAATAGAAACATTGCAAAGTTTACATATGTCATTTTTATTAGCAATTCTTTGTTGTACACAATTTTAACATGGTGGTACACACCAAAAATGAAGAAATTGTAGACACAGAACGGTAAACACAAGCATAGATGACCACACTACTACCTGAAAATCTGAAAAATCTTGATTTACTTTGGCTGAAAGTTTTACATTTTGTAAAGTTTTTATTAGTTTCATGGTTATAAGCAAATATTTGGACAAATATGAAATGTGATAGTTCAGTTAATATATATGAACAATGATGAAAGAGAAGTTCTGAAATATTGGGAAGTCATATTTCTTCTTTAAAATCAAATAATGATATTTTTACCTGCAGGCTACTCTCCACATTTATTTTCACAACTGTTGGAGCAGTATGAATCATCTGTGTATGATGAGTATGGTATAGAAGGTGAAGAAGAAGGGGTAAGTAGGTCTATCAGGGGCGGATCCAGCCATTAAAATTTAAAAGTGGGGGTTCCAACTATATGTCCCCATTCAAATGCATTGATCGTCCAAAAAAAAGGGGGGGTTGCAACCCCTGGAACCCTCCCCCTTGAACTCCCACTGTACATGTACAAAATTAGTATAACCTCGCTTTAAAAAATGTGGGTGAACTCTTTTACCTCTGTCTGTCTATTCTTCTGTCATTTTTGTCACATTTTTCTCAGGAACTACAATACAAGGATTTCTGAAATTTGTTTTCAGGGTTTTAATAAGTCAGTTATACCGTGCACTGTGTTTGCAGATTCATCACTCAACAACTTTCGGTTTACCAATTTTACACATGATAGCTAAGTTGAAAATTTTTTGTCACATTTTTCTCAGGTACTACAAATGTACAATACAAAGATTTTTGAAATTTGTTACAGGCTTTATATAACTCAGCTATACTGTGTGATGCGTTTTCAGATTTACCACTCAACAGTTTCCTGTTTTCCGAAATATTTCGGCGGGGTATCATCAGTAAGCAATAGCTCGCAGTCTCACTTGTAAATTTGGGAACCACTAGAATTAATTGAAAAAATCTATAGTTTCATCACGTGACAAAGAAGTTTATGACATTTTAGTAGATTGTAATATTTAGTTACTTTTTGTTCTCATATTTATACCAAAGCAAAGTTTTGGAAGCATGTATGAACTACCAGTAGCTTGTTTTGAACATGAAAGATTTGCGTCAAAATTTATGATGTGATTTATACGATTCTTTAATTTGTATACACAGATCGAAAGAAACCTTTTATGAGGGTAGTTGTTAACTGTATATCTTTGTTTACTGTACAAGTACTATTTCTGAGTCAAGTTTTTTTATTTTTTTATTGTGATTTCTTTTACAGTCATCTGTACCACCATTGGCATGTGAATTTTCTAAAGGTAAGATCCAATCAGCTATATCTATTTATTGAGATGATAAATGCAAAATTACTCACCAGATTTGCATATACATGTACAGTCAAACCTATACTAAGCAGGCATTCTTGGAAAGTATCAAAAGTTTAACGCTCAAGAGAGGTGACCTTTTAAAAGAAGTTCTGAATAATTCTAATTCTGAAATCTATGTGGCCAGGATCTGAACAAATTGAAAACATTTGGTTTTGGAGGGTCTGAAATTGAATGTTAGAGGCAAGTGACTGTCAAGGCAGGTTTGACTGTATCTTGCATGATATTATTATTCATACAACCTCCTTTGGAGCATATTTTTTTTTACATCAGTATTTGTTTGTGAAACTACCACACCTTCAAATCCTTTTATGAAGCAGATTGTTAAATAGCATGATTTGCTTATATGTTAACCTGTAGTATATATATGTTTATTTGTTAGTTATTGTAATAAAAAAGAAAATTTGTATAAATTTTGTACACATTTTATTATATTTTTTTATATAAAATTAGTCTTCTTTAACAAATGAGTTATTCAGCTATTTACATGTACTTTTTACAGAAAAGTCTTCTTCACACATCCTTGGTCTAGTTGATGAGAATGGTTATGTGGTCATCTACAACACAAACAAATATGGACAGGAAGCTATTGTCAAAGGTTTGTTTCTAGAAACAAGTTGATGCAAGTATAATAAATCTTACCTTATGAAGTATACATTTGCATTGATTTATTTATAACTTTCCACACTATCGACTCATTATTTTTGAATTGCTTTTAAGATGTCAACAAATTTCTTTCAACTACAAAAAAACTGCTACAGGTATACAAAAAAATGTAGACAGATGCTTCTTAAATCATTTTTTAAAATATGAATATTGCTTGAAATTTGATGCTACATGTGCTATGAAATGTTGAAAAATCATTTCAAATTAAGGAATATATATCTCCCTCATTCAAGCTCTGATCCCTTGTCCAGATTTGGCTATACTTAAGATCCTGTTTTTGTTTGATGAACCCTTCAATGTTCATGTGTCAAAATGTTATAAAACAAATGTACACTTCAGATTGGAGAGCTCACAGTAATGCTATATTTGACCTGGCATGGATGGGTGGAGATAGCAAGCTTTTATCAGCAGCAGGAGACCAGACTGTTGTATTATGGGATGTTCCAACTGCCCAAAAGCTAAACAGTTTTCAAGGTCATACAAGCAGTGTTAGATCTGTTAATTTCAAAACTTATGATCCAGGTAAGTGTCACATTAACTGAACAGAAATATTATGGTTACCAATGACAATATATTTAGTAATACATATATTGGTACAGTTATTTTATGGTCATTATCTTTAATTGTCAAAGATAAACCTTTTATTATTATTAACACTTTATTTTCGAAAATGATTTCTTTCTAGCTCAGGGATCATGATTTCAAAAGGGGGACAAAAGATACCAGGGGGACATTCAAACTCGTATGTCGAAAATAAACAGACCAAGTCATGGCTAAAAAAGACCCAAAAAAATAGAATACCAAACACAACATAGAAAACTAAAGACCTAACAACACAAGGAATTTGCCAAGTTGAGAAAAGGAGATATTATCATGATGATAATGCTGTGTTTTCAAACATATTGAATTGGTTATTCTTATAAAGTGGCTGTGTTGACTTCTTGAAATCTATCTAAAATCAATATATATGCTTCATTAGTAGTTCAATTCCCTTGAATCATATCACATATGAATTATGTTCTTGCACACAAAAATAATGGTTTCTTTCTTGATATCTGTGAAAATTATAAGGTGTGATTCTTATCAAAATGTTGTTTGAAACTTCAATTAGACTTTTAATCATTTATTACTTTTGCTAAAAAGTTTAACTTTTATGATGTTGATTTTGTTTTACAGCTGTTTTTGCAACGGGATCTAGAGATGGACATGTGATGATATGGGATATAAGATGTAACAAGAAAGGTGACTATTTATATAAAATATTGGTAGATTGTAGGTCCCTAAAATCATGTAAACATTGATGCAAATTAGGTTGTAACATCCCTAGAAAAATAGCTAGTTTAGACTATTTTAGGCACATAGATATCTGAAACAGCTACCTTGTCTTCTTACAGTTTATGAAGCTTGTAAGTAAACTTGCATTGTCAATCTATAAAAAAAAACCATTGCATTCTCTTTCCAACCAAACCCATTTTGTTTTTTTTTAATGCAACATAAATAATAATCATGGTAACCATTTTTGCATGTGTAAAATTAAAGTTGTACCTGAATATTTAAAGTAATTATTATTAATCCAATTTAATAATTTGTTTAAATATCATTTGCCAGTTGCTTTATACATAGTTTTGATTTATAAACACTAAATCAGGAGAAATATATATTTGTATACATACACTATTGTTCAAACAGTTTCAGGCTTGCCTCTTAAGGGTGCTTTAGATTAAGTCTACACTGTATAAATAACAACTGTAACAGGACAAACAATGCATGTATCTCTACAAAATCCTAATGTCTGAAGCTGTCTTGTTTTGACACTTTTTATTGTAAAATATTTATTAGACTACAACAAAGTCTTTTTTGCACAATTTTCACTATTTTTGATACAATATATGTTATATTTCAGGATTGTATACCTCCCCTGTACAAGTCATCAAAAATGCACATTCTGTTCCACATATACTGAAAGCCAAAAAGAAATCAAAACTGGGCCCATCAAGGGTAAATATAAACACTGTGAACTGTTGTATGGTCAACTTCCTTTGTGATTAAGAGACCTAAACACAAAAAGTTCATAAGGCTCTTCATGTTAAAATAGTCATTTTATTATTGTCTCCCTCTAAAGAAAATTGCAGCAGACAAGGTATAGATTTGTGACGGCTTTAACTATTTGTTTTAGGATACAGGAAATTTAGATGCTTCATATCTTGTATATATGAATGTTTCTGAAGTATTCATATTGTCATATGTCAGTTGTCCTTGACCTCATTTTTATGTTTCAGTGACTGCTTAAAAACACTTTAGTTTTATGTCATGATGACAATTCTTACAAAGGTACACAATAATATTTTATTACAATTCAGTTATGTTACATGTCCTGGTCAGATAAACATTTATTCAACAAAGTTATCTTTAATTTATTATTCTTTATTTCACGAAGATAATTGTTTTGCATTTATCATGTTTATATATCTTACTTAGTTACCATTCTAACATGACGTCCTTCAAACGCTTTGAGTACACACCCGTGGTAAAATATGAATATATTGCCAGTGCTGTTCCGATTGTACTCCCACGTCATATGCTTTTTTATGAATGAGATACCCGACGTCATAGAACAATGACGTTAGAATGTAAGCATTTTACGGGAAAATACACGCTTGTGGATCTGAAAATCATCACAAGGAAACATACACAAATGATGCTAAAATGTGGCAAAAGCCCTTTATTGTACATCATATAAGACATATAAATAAATTATCATTCAAATTCATCCAAAACTGTCTAAATACATTATTTTAAAAAGTTTAAGCATGTCACTAATGCAGTTTGCTCCGTTCTTTTACGCTAGTTTATTAGTGCGTTTATTTATGGGAACGACAAATATTTGCCTACACCTAGAGCGCTTCGATCCAAAAGAATTGCCGTATGTGTCCTATCAGAATCGAAATAATTCATGGGGGCTTGAATATATCTAGATTTTACCACGGGTTGTCCCTTTATGCCGATATTTTACCCCTCGCTATCGCTCAGGGGTAAAATATTTGTCATAAAGGGCCAACCTGTGGTAAAATCACGATATATTCAAGCCCCCATGAATTATTTCTTAATTATCCATTATAGCAAAGATGTTTTATTATTTGTTAAACAGTAAAATATTTGGTTGTAGGATAGCCAACAAAGTGTGACTATAGTAGTATACCAAACAGACATGACTTTATTATCTGCAGGAGCTGTTGATGGGTTGGTATTAAAAAAAAAAAAATAATTATTGATTTGAATAACTAGAATCTTTTCATCTTTTTTTTCTTAACGTAGGGAACACATGAACATATCTTTCAATTTGTTTTACAATTTATAACTCCACTTCATAGCAAATTCAGGAAACAAAAAATGGTTATTTAGGACTTATTTTAGTGGATACAAAATTCTGTGTTTTGGATGAAATTAAATAGCAATGGGTGAAAACTGTTGTATCGAAATTAACGAAAAAGGCAAAGCAAAACTAGTTAAAAAAGCTTCAGTATGGATTATTAATGATGAGGAAGGGTCCATGTTTGGATTGTTTCTTGACTTTTATCTGGTGGCATGAGTGTCTTTTACCCCCAGTACATTAATGTAAGATCAGAAGATTTAATATTATTTTTTTCAGCCATAATAATAAATGTATTTTAAAACTCTTTATAGGTGTGTTAAAATGTGGGATTTAAGAAAAAATTACAGCTCCAGTATACCAGATCCAATGGCCAAGCACACATTTAATTACAGTGGAGTAAATAAACGATCACATGGTAAGTTTGTTTAAGTATGACTGGTGTAGGTCAAATTGCTATATACAGAAATGCAGTTACTTAAATTGCTCTCAATTAAAGTCAAATATAGGTTCTATGCAATTTTATTTGAGAGCTGTACTTGATATTTATATCATATTCATTTCATGCATTGTCACTAATTTTTCATTAGCTGTTAAAGATTTTGATTTGTCTATTATAGGATACTCCAGTCTGGTATTAGATTCCAGTTGTACCCAGTTATTTGCAAGTTGTACAGATGATATAGTATACCAGTATAACCTTCTCTCTCTAGATCCTAAACCAGGTATAAACTTATTTCTAAATTAGGCCAATAGAATATTTTAAACCTTGAAAAAAACAAAACAATTTGAATTGTCTCGGCTCTGCTAAAAGGATGTTGGAACATTACTAAAAATTTTGCTAAGTTTTTGCTGGTTTTCAAACTGTTATCTGGAAATTTACTAACGATTGTACCTATAATGCAGTTGTGCATCTCTATGTAGTTAAAAATTTGTTTGCAGTGGGGGTTTTTTTTTGAACGAAAAAATGTAAGGTACACAGCTTTATACTGATTTGAACTCACTTCTGTTGTCATTTTTTTGTAGGTATCCATTCCTGTATTTCTTGTAACAGTAATCACATTAATACTCTTAACATTATTTTTTCCATTGTTTATCATTCACATAAATTTATGCAGACAATTATATCTATAGTTTTATTACATGTCACATTAATTTGATAAGATCAAAATGATAATTGGATTATGGAAGTTTTGTTTAACAGTTTCCATAGTTTTGTTTTCAATTTTAAACTAGTGTTTGTGTTGTTTGATAAACGATCTAGTTATACTGACCAGTAGAATAAAACATATTTTAAAATTTATATTTGATTTATTTTTTCAGTGGCACATTTTAAAGGACACCAGAACAAGTCATTTTATGTAAAAGCAGCAATAAGCCCAGATGACCAGTTCTTACTTAGTGGATCCAGTAATGAAATGGCCTATATTTGGAAGGTACAAACAGTAAATGAATAGTTGAACTGCTAACGTTTTTCATTCAACCATCATCTTCAGAACCTACCCTAGTGATTCATTTATTTCGTTCTCATTTTTCATGCATAAGAAATATATCATTGAAGGTTAAGCCAAAAAAGTCGAAAGTTTTGTTGTAGTGTGTGAAGTCAGAAATTATTGCGAGGTTTTTATTATTGCGAAAAATGCGACAGAGTTGTAAACGCAATAATTTAAATTTGCATTTTGAAACATTTTATATAAATTAGACAGGATTTTTCTCAAAATAGTAAAAATTAAAATCATATAGAAGTCTGAAATGACAAAATCATAATAAATAAACTCAAAAATTTCTGAATTTACAGTAATATGTGTGCCACATGGAACATAATATATATTCTTTAAAGTTCTTCAAGAACCAAAATTACATGATATTTATACATTCTTCTTAAAAAAAATTCCAGGAACATAAAACCCTATAAAATTTGTTCCTTAAATGTCTGGAAATAATAAAGAAGAGTGATTTGTTCTGAATATTTCAAATTAAGATTAATCTATTTCTGTATAATTTATAAACATAAGTTCATATACCAATTGATATAAGTTGAAGTTTGAACATTGATATGATTTCAGATTGACAAACCAAATGAAAGTCCTGTTGTTCTAAAAGGTCACAATGCTGAAGTAACAGACGTTTCATGGAATTGCAATGATTTCACTAAGGTAAGTCTTTGGTAACATAAACTAAATGGCAGAAGAACAAGTAATTCATAAATCACAAAACAGATTAGAAAATGTTGAACTGGCAATTAAAAACACCAAGTAGAAGAAAAACATACATCACCATGGCCTTAAGAAAAAAGTTACATAACACTACTCTGAAAATTGAAGATTGAATACAAGTGGTGAAATCCAGTGCTTGGGAAGGGTAAGAAGTTTCTGCTCCACTAGTTTCACCCGTCTGTATTTGCATACTTGGAAACAAGTTTCAAAGTAGTAGAAATAAGAACTTATACTCCTAAATTGTTTACACATAAATCTTTAAGTCATAGTTCCAACTTAGAAAACGTGAATCATAAATGTGGTGCATAGGCTTCTTGACTTGAAGTTTGTAACATATAATCTGTCAAATACATTTTAAAGGATACTGATTGAAGTAATATGGATGTATCTATGTGGAATGCATTCAAAAATAATTTGGAAAGGCAAATGTAAGGCAGAATTAGGTTGAAGACACAAATTTTAGATTTTTAAAAAAATCAGAGAATATGTTTAATGTAGTTTGTATTGTATTCCAACCACATATGGGTCATTTTCAAAAAAAGTCAAATTTTCAGTACACCCATGCTTATTTCTAATGGAAATTTCAGTTGTAATGGTTTAAATGAAAGCTTGTCGCATTTGTGATTCAGAACATTAATAATAAACACACCTTACATCTATTTTGATAAGATTAAACTGCATTTAAGTCCGATTTTGGGGGTATTTGTATGCGTACATTGTCAGAAAAACACATTTCAAATGATTTTTATTTTCTGATCGCCTTGATATCTGCAAAAGGGACTTTTTAAGAACATTAATTATAATTCTAACGAAAAATCGTTGCTTCTTTATCATTGTATGTAACAGATTATCTACAAACTAAATTCAATCAGCGTACAGGAGGTTCATGTCTATCCTGTTACCGCTACTTAAATCAGTCGTTAAATTATTCTCCCTATGAATATCAGTCAGTGTTGATTTCAAAAATGCAAAGTAATCTTTACATTTAAAACTCCTCGTTTCTTGAACGACAGTGTAGAGAAAAGAAATTTCAAGACATTTAGTGAAAAAAAATAGAGCATTCTTTTTTTCATGTCTATGCTGTTACCAACCATTTTGATTAATTACACTAACAGTATGGTTGTAAAAAGTGCAATAACGTGTTGGAAACCAAATTCACAATAGAAAACCATAATCACTTCACCAAAGGGAGTAGTTATTTCACAACAACAATCAAAAACGAAGAAATTTTTCTATCCTGTTATGTCTATCCTGTTACTATGGTTGCTATGGTTACAGTAACAGGATAGACAATTATAGACAAAAACGTCGTTTAATTTTTTATCTTAGGGACGACATCAAAAGATCGATGTAGGATAAAAAACTTAAATCGAATAGTTTGGGGGTGGGGGCGTCAACATAGCTGAAAGTTTTGTTAATCTAAAATCGATTTTACATATATCCATATAGGTAAATCGATTTTTCCCAAATTATGTTAAGAAGGGGGTAGGGGGGTCAGCGAAAAAACTATGTGAATTAAGTTTTTTATCCTACATTGAACTTTTGATGTCGTCCCTTAACATGTAGGTGGAAAACGAATGAAATATTTCATTGTTTGAACTCATCTTAAGGTTATAACGTCTTAATCTTCACAATTAAGCATTTGCAGGTGCAATACTGATATCGGTAACAGGATAGACAAAAAGGTAACAGGATAGACTTTTATATAGTGATATATCAGAAACGTACATTGTGTACGTTCTGTTACCAACGAAATAAAGAGAAAAGTAAATTAACTTATGAGGAATGTACTTGATGTTGGGTTTATTTGAAAGGGTGAAAAAAGGCCGAACAATATAAATTGCTATCTTAGACTTGCATTACTGGTGGTAATTTTTACAACCTTTGAAAACCAATTTTTAGAGCTATTTTTCAGTACAATCTAGAAAATTGGCAAATATTCTATTATTTTACAGAATGAATATATATAGAAGTTTATTCTCTTGAAAACCATCTAATTGGTAAAGTAAAACAAGCTTAACATTTTCTCTAAATCTTTTCATAATAACCCAAAATATCTTTTGAAAATGGTAACAGGATAGACAAAATATTGTACCACCGATCATAAAATGTTTCAAGATATTCTTGTATGACATCATTAAGATTGCATCTTTTAATATGTTGTTCTTAAAGTACTGTTTGTTTTGATTTGCTTATGTAGAGGGTTGTTTGAATAAGTAACTTTTAATAAATTTTTCAATTTCAAAATTCGACTTTTTTGGAAAATGACCCATATACATAAATGTTTAGTGCTTAAAACATGCTCCACTTTTTAGCCTCATTTTACTTTTCTTAATTCAACATATTATATATAATTTATCTTGCTGTTACAGCTTGCAACTTTGTCAGACGACAATACAATGAGAATATGGAGACTAAATAGACGATTGGAACCAAGGTTACCAAGGGAAGTAACTGGATATTCTGAAAGAACTCACAGAGAAATAGGTAATCTTTATCTGGTAGAAAAACTAACAACGAATTTAATAAAATTGATTGTACTTTTGAAAAGGATTTTTGTGATTTTGTTTACAATACTATCCTTAATATAAAGTCTTGGTAATAATAAGTAAAGTAAATTTACTGTAAATTATTCTTGATTCTGGAAAGCTTTGAAACCTTGAAAATAAAAGACCTTCTATTCTACAAATTAGAATGACTTTTGGGGGAATGAAATTTTTTATGTGCATAAATTTCATTATAAAAAAAATCCAACATTGTAGTATTCGTGAGAAATTTCAGATTGACTTACTTTTAACTTTGTCTTTTCAGGTATATCTGCAAGCCAACATGTGGAAATAACACCAAATAAAATACCATGTACCCCTAAGACTGTATCTCCATCAATACTTCATTTCCTGAGCAAAAGTGCTCAAAAAGCAACCTGTGATAAGATTACCAAGCTAGATAACAAATCTGATGTGACAGAAAATACTAAAAGCATAGATAACTCATGTAATAACATTATTTCACAAAGTACATCAAAGTCTGTGTTGGTTACGTGTAACGAGGGATCTATGACAAGAGTCAGCTGCAAAAGAAAATTGGTGTGTGACGATGAAGAGGATGACAATCCAAGAAAAAGACCTAATAATGGAGATCAAGACTTTGTTTTGTCTAGTCCAAATAAACCGTCAACATCTTCTACTAATGTAATGAGAAGTCCTTGGAAATGTGATGATTATCCACAAAAATGGTTACAAACGAGTAAAATGGCATCCCCTATCGGAAGCCCACGAAAGAGATGTTCTGTTTTACTAGAAAAATCGACAACTGACAATTCTCCATCAAAATTATCGCTAGCTGCTACGCCTCAGTCAGTACCTTCACATGTTAAAACAAAACTATTTAACTCTTCACCAACAGTCAATCTTCCAAATTTGGTTGAAGAGGGAACAGTCAGGGATATTAATGTCAATTTCAAAAAATGTGATAAAGAGAACAGTCCCAAAAAATCTAAAATAGACTGGTTAACAAAAAAGCGTTTAGAGAAGGAATCGGAGTCTCCGAACTTAAGGAAAGATTTGGGTTCTCCCAGGCTACGTAAAACTAAAAGTATTTCTCAGGACACAAGTGCTTTCAAAAAGGATTCATATTCCCCGAAAATTAATAAGAAAAGTAAATTAAAAGAGGACACAACATTGAGTTCACCGTGTCGGGTTAGAGGAAATAATTCACAGGAAGAAGACGATGATACTGCTGAGAAACTAAAAGAGGTAACTAACTTACTAATCCTCTTCTTTCCGGCTGGCATACAAGGCTGATACCAGGTCTCTCCACTGTTGTCTGTCCTTTGCAATCTTCTTCATTTCACCCCAGGTCTTTCCAATGCTCTTAATCCACTGTCAATTGTCCTTCTCCATGTTTCTTTTAGATTTAGTGTTTAGCATGCACATTAAATAGGTGGTGATTATTGACTGGAGTCAATTTTAATCCACTTTAAGAAATAGCTGGCTTAAAGTACAAATTTGAAAATGATTTGGTAGGAGTAAATTCAACAAATCCAAAATTAATTTCATATGCCCAACTCTTCTTAACAAACCTTGAATACTATTCAGCAAGCAAAACAACTACATTGTACTTACTAGATTTAGAGGTATCAAATCACATCAATGGTCCTGTGCCAGTTATAGGGTGCCTATAGCTTGCATTGAGTGCAATCAGCATTGTGAAATCTAAGACTAAAATTGATTTTGCTGCTTTTCAGCCAAAACAAACTTGTTAAAGCAAACTATACAATTACTCCTTGAAATTTTTATATGTGAAAATACAGTCAAACTTTAACAGAGACGTAACAAAAAAATAATTAAGTAATACAAATAAAAATTATATGCATATAATACAACACATAACTCCTTTGTAGTGTTGTTTGAAATAAAGTAGTTAGTTCATGCATGGGATCAGTGTTACTAAAAATATGCATGGGATCAGTGTTACAGTGAAATGAAGCTTATCAGACAAAATAAACAATGGTGTACAGTGTAGTAAATACACAAATATATCTATGCAGTGCTCTACTGAGGGCATAAGAACATTAGCATAAACTGATTCTGTCTGAAATTAATTTCTGAATAGGTTATTTTTGGAAATTCGGTTTAATAGCTATCAATTTCACCATATATATATTTTTTTGGAAGAATGAAGCTTCATACATTTAATGCACAGTACCCAAACTGCACCTTTTTTTGCAAATATGGTAGCAGAAATCTTACAAGTTTTCTTAGACACTAATGATTTGACATTATGCACGTCTTTTGACATAGGTAAATATATTTAAAGTCATAAGAAACCTCAAATTAAAAAAAATCATGCATATGTTTTTATGCCCCACCTACGATAGTAGAGGGGCATTATGTTTTCTGGTCTGTGCCTCCGTTCGTCCGTGCGTCCGTCCGTCCATCTGTCTGTTCAGGTTAAAGTTTTTGGTCAAGGTAGTTTTTGTTGAAGCTGAAGTCCAATCAACTTCAAACTTAGTACACTTGTTGCTTATGATATGATCTTTCTAATTTTAATGCCAAATTAGACTTTTGACCCCAATTTCACGTTCCACTGAACATAGAAAATGAAAGGGGGAGTTTCTGGTTAAAGGTTTTTTTTTTTTAGTGCTTGATATTAAATATTTAGTTGGTAGTTTCTCACAAGAACCTTAGTAAAACTTAAACAACTTTTAATTTGAAATGTTACTTTAATTGTATACTCAGATATGAATTGAATAATATAAAAAGAACATTATTTATATATGACCCTTTAAACTATAGTAAAATCCAAACATTGTAGCGCACCGCACGAATGAGCACTTCTCTTTCAAATCTCACCACTTCTCCCTATCAGTTTCAAAAAGAGAAGTCACGTCTCCCTATAATTCTGAAGTAGTGTGAGCCCTGCAACAGATTGAGTATTCTCTGGAAAAAGTAAAATCTAGGGAAACTTCTCCATGCGACGTCCATAAAAAGTCATCTTTTGAAAATGAGCAAATAAAGTATGCTCTATAATGTAACAAGCATTCATTTCTTGAAAATAAAAATTGTAAGCATGGACTCCTGTTAAATTGTTCTAAATGTTTGAAGAAATGAAACAAAACATCTATAATTCGATTTTTAAAGATGTGAATTTTAAGCATGTTAAGCATAGATGTAATTTGTGTACTCCTCATGACAGAACCATGGATCTTTTGGAGGTTGGTTCAAACCCATTTTTAGCTCACCTGGCCCAAAGGGCCAAGTGAGCTTTTCTCATCACTTGGCGTCCGGCGTCCGTCGTCATCCTGCGTTAACTTTTACAAAAATCTTCTCCTCTGAAACTACTGGGCCAAATTTAACCAAACTTGGCCACAATCATCATTGGGGTATCTAGTTTAAAAAATGTGTCCGGTGACCCGGCCAACCAACCAAGATGGCCACCATGGCTAAAAATAGAACATAGGGGTAAAATGCAGTTTTTGGCTTATAACTCAAAAACCAAAGCATTTAGAGCAAATCTGACATGGGGTAATATTGTTCAACAGGTCAAGATCTATCTGCCCTGAAATTTTCAGATGAATCGGACATTTCGTTGTTGGGTTGCTGCCCCTGAAATGGTAATTTTAAGGAAATTTTGCTGTTTTTGGTTATTATCTTGAATATTATTATAGATAGAGATAAACTGTAAACAGCAATAATGTTCAGCAAAGTAAGATCTACAAATAAGTCAACATGATCAAAATGGTCAGTTGACCACTTTAGGAGTTATTGCCCTTTATAGTCAATTTTTAACCATTTTTCGTAAATCTTAGTAATCTTTTAGAAAAATCTTCTCCTCTGAAACTACTGGGTCAAATTTAACCAAACTTGGCCATAATCATCATTGGGGTATCTTGTTTAAAAAATGTGTCCGGTGACCTGGCCAACCAACCAAGATGGCCGCCATGGCTAAAAATAGAACATAGGGGTAAAATGCAGTTTTTGGCTTATAACTCAAAAACCAAAGCATTTAGAGCAAATCTGACAGAATAAAATTGTTCATCAGGTCAAGATCTGTCTGCCCTGAAATTTTCAGATGAATCGGACATTCCGTTGTTGGGTTGCTGCCCCTGAAATGGTAATTTTAAGGAAATTTTGCTGTTTTTGGTTATTATCTTGAATATTATTATAGATAGAGATAAACTGTAAACAGCAATAATGTTCAGCAAAGTAAGATCTACAAATACGACAACATGACCAAAATGGTCAGTTGACCACTTTAGGAGTTATTGCCCTTTATAGTCAATTTTTAACCATTTTTCGTAAATCTTAGTAATCTTTTAGAAAAATCTTCTCCTCTGAAACTACTGTGCCAAATTTAACCAAACTTAGCCATAATCATCATTGGGTATCTAGTTAAAAAAATGTGTCCGGTAACTCGGCCAACAAACCAAGATGGCCACCTTGGCTAAAAATAGAACATGGGGGTAAAATGCAGTTTTTGGCTTATAACTCAAAAACCAAAGCATTAAGAGCAAATCTGAGAGGAAGTAAAATTGTTTATCAGGTCACGATCTATCTGCCCTGAAATTTTCAGATGAATCGGATAATCGGTTGTTAGGTTGCTGCCCCTGAATTGGTAATTTTGAGGAAATTTTGCTGTTTTTTTGTTATTATCTTGAATATTATTATAGATAGAGATAAACTGTAAACAGCAATAATGTACAGCAAATCAAGAACTAAAAATAAGTCAGTCTGACCAAAATAGTCAATTGACCCCCTAAGGAGTTATTGCCCTTCATAGTCAATTTTTAACGATTTTCTTCAAATTTGAAGATTTTCAATAACATTTTCCACAGAAAGTACTGTTATAGATAGAGATAATTGTAAGCAGCAAGAATGTTTAGTAAAGTAAGATCTACAAACACATCACCATCACCAAAACACAATTTTGTCATGAATCCATCTGTGTCCATTGTTTAATATTCACATGGACCAAGGTGAGCGACACAGGCTCTTTAGAGCCTCTAGTTCTATGATTCAATATGGATTCAAAATTAAATTGGTGGAACTATATAGTAATCTGGTAATAAGGATACATCTACAATATAAAATTAAAAAAAAGGTGCAATTTGGGCACCCTCACGTTATATACATGTAATAGGTTATGTATAACTTAAAATAAATTGGATCAAGTGTTACTGTTATGTATTAATTTAGATTCTGCTTATATTTAGAAAACTGTTTTCCACTTCTTGCATGTCCTGTGTGACTTATTTAACATATTAATGGTAGAAATAAAACCATACCTATTATTAATGATTATGAAATGTATAATTTCAGACTCCACCCAAAGGAATGAAGTCACTGAAGCACTACTTTTCTGTCAAGTAATCAATGTTGGATTTGGACCATTGGGTCTTATGGTGCTTTTATTTAGGAAATGATGGAGTTCTACAGCCAGCTGTTTCTTTGATTTATTGTAAAAAGACATGAATTTAGACATATTTGAAAATTAACTTTTTACAAATCATGAAATATCCTCTCAAAATATATTGTGTTCAAAATATTTAATTTAATTACCATTTTAAAGAGAATAAATTTATCTTCGATTTTAGAATATATATTGTTTGTTTCGACAAAAATAAAAACATAAGATCATACCATTTAACCATGGTTGTCACCAGGTGTTCTAGCTCTCAGTATTATCTTACTTAAAAGTGTGGCTTGAAATTATCCAGCTGTGATAACTCCCTACACTTTAGTAAATGATGTGCAAGTTATTAAAAAAAATCTGTAGACCAACTTTTCAAATTTCAAACTTAATGCAACCCAGGCCTAAAAAAATGATATATCGTTTGGTTTTCTACACAGAAAATTGTACTGGTATATAAATAAAATGTGATATGGTTAAATTGCAAAATAAGAAAATAATGTGATGTGGTTTGATTTCCAAATATGAAAATAATGTGATGTCATTTGATTTCCAAATATGAAAATAATGTGATGTGGTTTATTTTTTTGCAAAATATGAAAATAATGTGATGTGGTTTATTTTTTTGCAAAATATGAAATTAATGTGATGTGGTTTATTTTTTTGCAAAATATGAAAATAATGTGCTGTGGTTTGATTTCCAAATATGAAAATAATGTGATGTGGTTTGTTTGCCAAATATAGAAATAATGTGATGTGGTTTGTTTGCCAAATATAGAAATAGTGTGATGTGGTTTGTTTGCCAAATATAGAAATAGTGTGATGTGGTTTGTTTGCCAAATGTGATGTGGTTTGATTGCCAAATATAGAAATAGTGTGATGTGGTTTGTTTGCCAAATATGAAAATAATGTGATGTGGTTTGATTGCCAAATATAGAAATAGTGTGATGTGGTTTGTTTGCCAAATATAGAAATAGTGTGATTTGGTTTGTTTGCCAAATATGAAAATAATGTGATGTGGTTTGTTTGCCAAATATGGAAATAGTGCGATGTGGTTTGTTTGCCAAATATAAAAATAATGTGATGTGGTTTGATTGCCAAATATAGAAATAATGTGATGTGGTTTGTTTGCCAAATATATAAATAATGTGATGTGCCATTGAGACTAGTATCCTCCAGAGATCAAAGGACATTGATAAAAGCAACTATTAAGAGGCCCTGGTGAGAAACAATGGTAAAATAGAATTCTAAAAACTAATTCATTACACATCAACCAACAACAACTAGATTGTAGGCTCCGGACTTGGGACAGGCACATACAGAATGTTTGTGAGCACTCACCAGTCTCCTAACCTGGGACACTGGTGTACTAGCACAACATAAGAACAAACAGAAAATAATCAATGACACTATTCTATTGTAGATGGGCCATAATAGGAATACATTATTCCAATGCTGTAAATTTCGTTTTCAAAAATTGATGTTTCCTTTTAGTACCCTCTTTCTAGGCACTTTATTATATACATGTACTATCTTTGTCTTTAATATGAAGCACCTGTCAATCATGATGGGCTTCAGCATAAAAGATGGTTTTACTTTCTTGTCTGTAATTAATATTACAGAATGCTAGGAGTAGGTATGCTAATCAAGTTGCAACTTTGTCAGCTAAAAAAAAAGCACCTGGCAAAAGGTAAAGTAACAAAATACAGAACTCTGAGGAAAATAAGAAATTGAAAGTCTGTAATCAATTGGCAAAATCAGAAGCTTAAACAACTGTCATAGTCCTGACTTGGTGCAAGCATTTTCTTGTGTAGAAAATGGTGGATTAAACATGGTTTTTGTCGAGCCTGCTACTTTTGCTGCAGAAAGCTTGATATAGGGATAGTGATCTGGCGGCTGCGTCATTGGCTAACTGCTTAAAAAGCTTGATATTTTAGAAGGTGGAAGACCTGGATGCTTCATACTTTGTATATAGATGCCTCATGTTACGAAGTTTTGGTCAGTCACATGTCCAATGTCCTTGACACCATTTTCATGGTTCAGTGACTACTTGAAAAAAAAAGTTAAGATTCTTTGTAAGGTTAAATTCTCTCTTATAGGCAGTTCCGGGATACCATTTTCAGACCGATCTGTCACGTGACTTCCATCACCATGTGACAAAAATGTATGCATAGAAATTTCCAACACATGTTGAGCAAACGGGTGGAAAAGTTTTATTTTATACTGCACAAAATATTTGGGAATTCAAAATCTAAACGGATGGTCATCCTCCCTCAGTCATACAGCAATCACAATAATGTAATTGCAGAACATTAATTATTTCTATACTACCCTACAGAATGACGTTTATGAAAGTGCTGGAAACTTTCAATAGAGCAGGGATACAGGAAACTGGTAAATGACGTCATAAAGGCATGCAAAATTGACGATCTTTTCCGGTGAAAGACATGATTCCAGAAATTACCTATTATAAGTGACAGGATAACTATATTTGGTATGTGCTTACCTTGCAAGGTCCTTGTGCCAGTCAGACAGTTTTCGCTTGACCTCGACCACATTTCATGGATCAGTGAACAAGGTTAAGTTTTGGTGGTCAAGTCCATATCTCAGATACTATAAGCAAAAGGTCTATTATATTCGGTGTATTGAAGGACTGTAAGGTGTACATGTCCAACTGGCAGGTGGCATCTGATATTGTCCTCATTTTCATGGTTCAGTGGTCAAAGTTAATTTTTTGAGTTTTGGTCTTTTTTCTTATACTATATGCAATAGGTCAACTATATTTGGTGTATGGAAATATTTTATGATCTATATGTGAGTCGCACAGCTTTTATTTGACCTTGACCTCATTTTCTCAGTTCATTGCTCAGTGTTAAGTTTCTGTGTTTTGGTCTATTTTTCAGTCTTAAACTATAAGCTTTAGGTCAACTATATTTGTTGTATCAGTATGGAAGAATTCTTTACTGTACATGCCTGCCTGGCATTATTCATCTGACCTTGACCTCATTTTCATGGTTCATTGGTCAATGTTTAGTTTTCTTGGTTAATGTTAAGGTATGTGACAGTTGTAATACACTTTTTATTTAGGACTATCAACATAATATCAATGATTAGTAAAGAAGGCCAGTTTTAAGTTAAAATTTTAACTTTTTTTTTAAGTTCCACTCATTTTGGAAATTTATATCAAAATTGGTTTTGATCTTAAATTATGATATGGATTAGCATTTAATATTGAAGAGTTTCATTTGGAAAGAAAATACATGCTGATAGAAAAGAAAAACATGTTGTTATCCCATATTCCATGTTTTAGTTTCCTAACATTGTCATTGGATCGTTTATTCTAAGGCCGTGACATTTTGCATCCCATTTTTGGTTGATTTTAAAGGCATGTTTGGTGTCACAAAATCGAGTCATTGGAATTTGCCTGGAATGGTAAATTGGTATTTACAATTATTATAAGAACAGGTATTGTGAATATGGGAAATAATTGATGCCGATGTTGTAGACATTAAATAAAAAATTCTGAATCATCCACAATTACTGGTAGCATATTTTACCTTGTTTAGCAATGGTAAATCAAGTGGCAATTATGCCATGCATATTCAAGGACGACTCATGAGCCTTGGGACTCACTCCCTCTCAGTCTGGATTTTACTAACTCTCTATGGATCAGTAGAGGCTCAGCAGCGAATTATATAACTTATTACATGTCTATGGTGTTATATTATCCTGATAACTCTGCCTTTTTGTAGCATTAATTTGTGTCGGATATGCTCTTAAAGTACTATTGTTTGATTCTTGCACTTATTTATAAGAAATTAATGTCGATTTTGTACTGATAAGCAATAAGACATACACAGCGAGTAACGTTTGTTGCACATTATATAAAATCGTTGCCGCGCTTTCAGCAAATTTCAAATTTGTAACATTTTTATACGACCCAAAAAAAATTTTGGGATTGTATGATATGGTATGATGTCGTCGTCTGCGTCCTTGTCGCCCGAAGACACATTGGTTTCCGGATAATAACTTTAGTTTAAGTAAATAGATCTGCATGAATTTTTTTCAGAAGGTTCAATACCACAAAAGAAAGGTTGGGATTGATTTTGGGGATGATGGTCCCAACCGATTAGGAAGTAGGGGCCCAAAAGGGGCCCAAAACAACATTTTCTAGTTTCAGGATAATAACTTGTGTAGAAAATTGCTCTGAAATCATACTGCAATCTTTAAAACCACAAGTAGAAGGTTTGGGTTCATTTTAGGGGTTATGGGGCCAAAGTTTAGGAATTAAGGGCCAAAAAGGGGTCAAAACAAGCATTTTTCTAGTTTCAAGACAATAACTTATGTGTATGGATCTCTCTGAAATTTTACCACAATGTACCATATAACAAAGGGGAGGCTGGGATTAAGTTTTGGATTAAATGCCCAAAATATGTTGGAATTAGGGGCCAAAAAGAAGCATGTTTCTAGTTCCCAAACAATCATGACAATAACTTGTGTTTAAGTGTATGGATCTCTCTGAAATTGTACTACAAGGTTCAATCCTGCAATGGAAAGCATGGGATTGAGTTGAAGGGTTATTGCTCCAAGGGGGTTTCAAAAAGTTGGGGGGGGGGGGATTTGTGGTTAACCATTTTTTGAAGGGCTTCCTTTTTTTCAAAATTTTTCGAATTTTGAAAAGTTTCAAGAAGAAATCTTCAATTGCACAGTATTGTGCAATAGATTTGTTAGATCTTTGACCACATTAATTTTGTGACAAAAACCTGTGTTATGTCAAAAATTTGATCATAATCCAAATTCAGATAGAATCAAGCTTGAATATTGTGACCAAATTTGTCCCAACTGTTCAGGGTTCAACCACTGGGGTCGTATAGAGCTGCGTCCTGCGGAGTACCTGGTTTACATTATGACAACAGTTCATTTACATATTTTTAGGAGGTTAAGGGTTACTATTATTTTGATTATTTAGTTCTTAGCCTTGCATTAAGGCCTTCACAAATTTATCATTTATGATAATGCGAGCGGGGGTATCACGTGAATTTAACGTTCTACCCATCCGTCCGTACGTTCGTCTAATGTGTAAGTAGGTACAATTTTATGATGAAAAGATACAATTATTATTAAAAATACGGTAATATATCAAATTTGTATTTGCATAAATACAAACAAAATTAAATAATTAATTTGAATATTTTTGTTTTAAATTTCATTAATTAATGTAACGATGTTAGATAGTTAGTTTCTACACAAAAACAAATCATATCATCAAATTTTAAGAATATGCTTGAGATACGATTTAAGGGGAAGTAACTGCATATTACTAATTTCGAAAATGTGTTATCAACAAGACTTTAATAGTGTTGTCAACAAGACTTAGTATTGTCGAAATGCGCATCTGGTGCAAGAAAATTGGTACCGTTAATTTTATTACTACCACTGGGTCGATGCCTCTGCTGGTGGACTATTAGTCCCCGAGGGTATCACCAGCCCAGTAGCCAGTACTTCGGTACTGGCATGAAAATACGGATTTTTTGTGTTATTAAAATTTGCTGTTACAAAATATTAGAAATTATTTTAAATTAAGGAATGTATTCTCCCTCATGCAAAGCTCTGATTCCTTTCACGGATTTGGCTATACTTTTTGGACCTTTTGGATTCTAGCTCTTCATCTTTTATATAAGCTTTGGATTTCAAATATTTTGGCCACGAGCATCACTGAAGAGAAATGTATTGTCGAAATGCGCATCTGGTGCAAGAAAATTGGTACCGTTAATTTTATTCCATTCGTTTGATGTGTTTGGGATTTTGATTTCGTCATTTGATAAGGAAATATCCGTTGCCAATGTTCATTGAAGTTCCTTTTTAGCTCACCTGGCCCGAAGGGCCAAGTGAGCTTTTCCCATCACTTTGCATCCGTCGTCCGTCGTCGTCCGTCGTCCGTCGTCGTTAACTTTTACAAAAATCTTCTCCTCTGAAACTACTGGCCCAAATTAAACCAAACATGGCCACAATCATCATTGGTGTATCTAGTTTAAAAAATGTGTCCGGTGATCCGGCCAACCAACCAAGATGGCCGCCATGGCTAAAAATAGAACATAGGGATAAAATGCAGTTTTTGGCTTATAACTCAAAAACCAAAGCATTTAGAGCAAATCTGACAAAGGGTAAAATTATTTATCAGGTCAAGATCTATCTTTTGAGATGAATCGGACAACCCGTTGTTGGGTTGCTGCCCCTGAATTGGTAATTTTAACGAAATTTTGCGGTTTTTGGTTATATCTTGAATATTATTATAGATAGAGAAAAACTGTAAACAGCAATAATGTTCAGCAAAGTAAGATTTACAAAAAGTCAACAGGACCAAAATGGTCAGTTGACCCCTTAAGGAGTTATTGCCCTTTGTAGTCAATTTTTAACCATTTTTCGTAAATCTTAGTAATCTTTTTCAAAAATCTTCTCCTCTGAAACTACTGGGCCAAATTAAACCAAACCTGGCCATAATCATCATTAGGGTATCTAGTTTGAAAAATGTGTGGCGTGACCCAGCCAACCAACCAAGATGGCCGCCATGGCTAAAAATAGAACATAGGGGTAAAATGCAGTTTTTGGCTTATATCTCAAAAACCAAAGTATTTAGAGCAAATCTGACATGAAGTATTATTGTTTATCAGGTCAAGATCTATCTGCCCTGAAATTTTGAGATGAATTGGACAACCTGTTGTTGGGTTGCTGCCCCTGAATTGGTAATTTTAACGAAATTTTGCTCTTTTTGGTTATTATCTTGAATATTATTATAGATAGAGATAAACCGTAAACAGCAATAATGTTCAGCAAAGTAAGATTTACAAATAAGTCAAGCATGACCAAAATGGTCAGTTGACCCCTTAAGGAGTTATTGCCCTTTATAGTCAATTTTTAACCATTTTTCGTAAATCTTAGTAATCTTTTACAAAAATCTTCTCCTCTGAAACTACTGGGCCAAATTAATCCAAACTTGGCCACAATCATCTTTAGGGTATCTAGTTTAAAAATGTGTCCGGTGACCAAGCCATCAAATTAAGATGGCCGCCACGGCTAAAAATAGAACATAGGGGTAAAATGCAATTTTTGGCTTATATATCAAAAACCAAAGCATTTCGAGCAAATTTGATATGGGGGTAAAATTGTTTATCAGGTCAAGATCTATCTGCCTTGAAATTTTCAGATGAATTGGACAACCTGTTGTTGGGTTGCTGCCCCTGAATTGGTAATTTTAAGGAAATTTTCCTGTTTTTGGTTATTATCTTGAATATTATCATAGATAGAGATAAACTGTAAACAGCAATAATGTTCAGCAAAGTAAAATTTACAAATAAGTCAACATGACCGTAATGGTCAATTGACCCCTTAAGGAGTTATGTCCTTTATAGTCATTTTTTAACAATTTTCATAAAATTTGTTGATTTTTATTAACATTTTCCACTGAAACTACTGGGCCAAGTTCATTATAAATAGAGATAATTGTAAGAAGCAAGACTGTTTAGTAAAGTAAGATGTACAAACACATCACCATCACCAAAACACAATTTTGTCATGAATCCATCTCCTTCCTTTGTTTGATGTTCACATAGACCAAGGTGAGCGACACAGGCTCTTTAGAGCCTCTAGTTTTATTAATGTATTATTTTATATCTGTAGTCCGAGCATTGCCTGGTCCAAATACTGTGCAATAGATTTGTTAGATCTTTGACCACATTAATTTTGTGACAAAAACCTATGTTATGTCAAAAATTTGATGATAATCCAAATTCAGATAGAATCAAGCTTGAATATTTTGACCAAATTTGTCCCAACTGTTCAGGGTTCAACCACTGGGGTCGTATAAAGCTGCGCCCTGCGAAGCACCTGGTTTACATTATGACAACAGATCATTGACATATTTTTAGGAGGTTAAGGGTTACTATTATTTTGAATATTTAGTTCTTAGCCTTGCATTAAGGCCTTCACAAATTTATCATTTATGATAATGCGAGCGGGGGTATCACGTGAATTTAACGTTCTACCATCCGTCCGTACGTTCGTCCAATGTGAACATAGGTACAATTTTATTATGAAAAGATACAATTATTATTAGAAATACGGTAATATATCAAATTTGTATTTGCATAAATGCAAACAAAATTAAATAATTAATTTAAATATTTTTGTTTTAAAGTTCATTAATTAATGTAACGATGTTAGATAGTTAGTTTATACACAAAAACAAATCATATCATCAAATTTTAAGAATATGCTTGAGATACGATTTAAGGGGAAGTAACTGCATATTACTAATTTCGAAAATGTTACAAGACTTAGTGTTGTTTTCCATTCGTTTGATGTGTTTGGGATTTTGATTTCGTCATTTGATAAGGAAATCTCCGTTGCCAATGTCCATTGAAGTTCCTTTTCTTTATTAATGTATTATTTTATATCTGTAGTCCGAGCATTGCCTGGTCCAAATACTGTGCAATAGATTTGTTAGATCTTTGACCACATTAATTTTGTGACAAAAACCTATGCTATGTCAAAAATTTGATGATAATCCAAATTCAGATAGAATCAAGCTTGAATATTGTGACCAAATTTGTCCCAACTGTTCAGGGTTCAACCACTGAGATCGTATAAAGCTGCGCCCTGCGGAGTACCTGGTTTACATTATGACAACAGTTCGTTGACACATTTTTAGGAGGTCAAGGGTTAATATTATTTTGAATAGTTAGTTCTTAGCCTTGCATTAAGGCCTTCACAAATTTATCATTTATGATAATGCGAGCGGGGGTATCACGTGAATTTAACGTTCTACCCATCCGTCCGTCAGTTCGTCCGATGTGAAAAGGAGTACAATTTTATTATGAAAAGATACAATTATTATTAAAAATACGGTAATATATCAAATTTGTATTTGCATAAATGCAAACAAAATTAAATAATCAATTTATATATTTTTGTTTTAAAGTTTATTAATTAATGTAACGATGTTAGATAGTTAGTTTATACACAAAAACAAATCATATCATCAAATTTTAAGAATATGCTTGAGATACGATTTAAGGGGAAGTAGCTGCATATTACTTATTTCGAAAATGTTATCACGAGTGTTGTTTTCCATTCGTTTGATGTTTGGGATTTTGATTTCGTCATTTGATAAGGAAATCTCCGTTGCCAATGTCCATTGAAGTTCCTTTTTTTATGAATGTATTATTTGATATCTGTAGTCCGAGCATTGCCTGGTCAAATAATTATGACGTCTGGCAAGGCTATTTTATTTTTTTTTTCTGGGACGCCTTCTCAATTCGTTTGATGTGTTTGGGATTTTGATTTCGTCATTTGATAAGGGAATCTCCGTTGCCAATATTCATTAAACGAAGTTCCTTTTTTTTTTATTAATTTATTATGTGATATCTGTAGTCCGAGCATTGCCTGGTCCAAATAATTATGACGTCTGGCAAGGCTATTTTATTTTTTTAATTGGGACGCCTTAGGAGAAGCTAGGAAAAGGTCCAAATAATTATGTCCAAAATATCATATCGCTGGGTTGAATCCTTTGAATTATTTCTGTTACATTATATATGTCTTTTGATCACGTACAGCACTATTAAAAAGTTAGCCAGGATGTCCGCGGCGCTAATTTCTCGTCAAATGTGAGTGAATCTGATCACTGACCATTACCCACAGGCACTCGTCGGCTCGCATAATTTCCCCCTATATGCCTTTACATAAAGGTATATAGGGGCACTCGTCTCGGAATCCCACCCCCTATATCGGGCCTTATATAACTTTACCATGATAAGAGTGTCTGTGACATCACCTGATCACTCCTTATCACAGTCATGTAACTTGTGTATTATATACACCTCGCCAAAAGTTAAGCAACACCTGATAATTTTCCAGAATCGTTTTTTACTGAATTCATAACTAATCGAAATATCGATACAATGAACTGAATTTGTGTTTTTGTTAGATAACATATAGAATATTAATAGAAAAGTGAAAGTTAGGACTGTTTTCACGATTGAGTTTTTTGCTATTTCATTTTGGGCAAATGATTGTAAAATGGCAAAATGAAATAAATAAATTTGGTGTATTTACTGTCTTCTGATTGGTTAAAAATATTACCTTTATTTTCAATGTTGTCAATTTTTATGGCGACACGCCCACTCTGACGTTGTGTATTCATACGTCAACATGAATGTAGGTTGTTATTGTTAATATTAATAAAAAAAAGTTCTTTGATTCTTTTTTTTTTGATAGAAATTTATTTATAATGAATGGCAATAATTTATTTTGAATTTATGGAACCATAAAATTAATTTTTGACTCGCTTCACGGATTATTCAATGTGAAGAGTCAAAAATTAATTTTTTGGTTCCAAAAATTCAAATAAATAATAGCAATTCATTAAATAAAAGATAAAGTTTCCATTTATACTGAAGTTTTTGAAAAATTTGCTTTGCACAGTATTATACACAAAATTCTTTCAAAACTTGAGAGTGACAATTTGTGAATAAATTGAAGTGCAAGTTTGGTCAGTAGCGAGCGTATCATTCACGTTTCCGGAAAAGTTCATCCACACGTCGTCTAATGCTCTAAGAGTCGTATTGTTCTAACTGGAATTCTTTGCAATTCTTCAATCGAGGGTGCTCGTAATTCCTGTTAATTCTTAAATTAATACCTGGAACCCTGTTGCTGATTTTTCGACCAAGTAGTATCATCTCAGACATGCTCAACGAGATTCATATCCGGTGACATGGGTGGCCAAGAAATAGAGTCAGATACCTGACGTAAATAAGCTGACACCAGGGGCGGATGCAGGAATTTTCGAAAGGGGGGGTGCTAACCCAGGGCACCCAGGGCAAAGGGGGGGTGCAAAACATATGTCCCGATACAAATGCATTGATCGGCAAAAATAAAGGGGGGGGTGCGCACCCCCGGAACCCCCCCCCCCTGGATCCGCCACTGGACACAATGCGTGCTCTGCGTGGTTTAGCATAATCATCAATGAGGCCCCTCATGGGGGGGTCCTAGTAATCACATAATCACCATTTTTTTGCCAATATAATCACATAATCATTAAATATTTGCTTATCTTTAGTAATCAAATAATCATAAACTAAAAATACAGTCCTAGGTAATCAAATTATCATGAAATATTTGGCTTAATAATCAAATAATCATTAAAAAAACGGCCAAGTAATCACATAATCAAAAACCCCATGAGGGCCCTCATCAATGAATATTGGTCTAGTTGCAAGATTGTGATAGTCAACTAAAATGTGGCACAACGATATCCCGGATGATGTTATCGCGATATTGTAACCCGTCGTGTCCTATCCAGAACATAAAGGTCAATTTTGCAGTCGAATAAAAAGCATGACCAAATTGTCCAACACCTACCACAGGCGCTTGGGTCTAGGATACAGATTTTTTTTTTTTTTTTTTTTTTTTTTTTTATTAAAATATTCCATTTTCTATATTTATAACACATATCTATCACTTCTGTGCATGTCTCACCTAGTTTCGAGTGATTTAAACGACCCAGAGAAAATACCCAATTTTTGTTTCTTAGTATGGATAGTAAAATTGGGTATTTTCTCTGGGTCGTTTAAATCACTCGAAACTAGGTGAGACATGCACAGAAGTGATAGATATGTGTTATAAATATAGAAAATGGAATATTTTAATAAAAAAAAAA
This sequence comes from Mytilus galloprovincialis, assembly GCA_037788925.1. Lineage (NCBI taxonomy): Eukaryota > Metazoa > Mollusca > Bivalvia > Mytilida > Mytilidae > Mytilus > Mytilus galloprovincialis. The sequence continues at coordinate 41,579,874 of CM075334.1, read as the reverse complement.
AAAAAAAAAAAAAAAAAAATCTGTATCCTAGACCCAAGCGCCTGTGACACCTACCACCTAACGCTGTTGTTCCAAGAATGTGCCGTTCCCTGTATGCTGTATAATGAGGACGCCATACGCGCATGCGCTCATCAATATGATGTTGGAGAAATATTCTCTCGTCAGACCAATGGACTTGACGCCACTGTCTCAAAGAGCTATTGCGGTGACCAAATGACCACTTATGTCGAGCTTGAGGATGCCTACGAGTTGTCAGTGGTCTTCTGACTGGTATACGGGCACATAAATTGGCACAATCACAGTGTAGATACTATTCTGTACGCTATCCGGAAGTCGCGATTTTCGAAGCGAGAACTTTTTTGATCACATTTTAAATTTGATGGATATACTGAATTAAACGGAAAGTTGATCATCTGAACATTGCTTAATGATTAAATCAGCGACATCAATATTCTCAAATGGTTTAGAAATAAATTCAGCACATTCATTATTCGTATCTTTGCCTTAATCAAGAGATTTTCAAGTGCATCACTAAGGAAAATCAGTCGGTGAACCTAAAAACAAGATTTTTACCGTCTTAGTGTACAAATTAATTTATGAACCAGACTTAATTAACTTAATGAAGTAGATTTCAAGTGGGGGTAAAAGTTTCAACCAGATCTTTGAAGCCAGAAATAAGAAATTTACACTTGTTTGAATTTCTCACTGTACGATCAGTCTCGCTTGTATATTTTGAAACTGTATGATCAGTCTTTATTTCACTGTATTCTAGTGGTGATTTCAAAATTATATACGATACATTAGAAGGTGGCATTTTTCTAAATAACACAAATATATTTCAATAAATTCACATCCTAAAAACTTATGAAACATGTTTTAGCTGGATAGGATGTACTCGACTTACTACATGAAGTATAAGGATGTTTAAATGTTGCTAAAATAAAAAGTAGGTTTGTTTTATATATAAGTTTCAGAAATGTCCTCCGTTATACTTAAAATTGTACAAACACACAGATTTAATTGTTATATAAAGATGCATGTATTTACACACATTCGAGGCCGTACTGGAGCCTATAATTGATCACAGTTCCTTCAATTTGTTTTGGATTTAGAGCTGTCTCTTTGATACTCTATTGTACTTCTGTTCCACATTTCTTCTTAACAGGTGACAACAGTTCCGAAGAAATATTACATACATTAAGTGAGTGCTTCACATTGTGGAATTGTGATTGTATTGTCCTTCTTAAGAGAGTTCGCTTCTCAGTTTCAAAGTAATTAACTTTTCAAATCACTAGTTTATATTGATAGGGGATTAATATAGGAATCCAAAGAGCAAAAAAATATATAGGTCACCGTGCTTGTTTCGATATATTAGCCGTTGAAATTTTTGCCGGAAAATGTTCTCTCTTGACTTTTCATATAGCTTTATCATTAACAAGTTTATGTCCCCAAAAACTATTTAAGGAATGACTGTAATATTTTTCTGTCTATGAAGAAATAACATAAAAAATATGGTGCACACTGAATAACGCGCGTTACCAAATTTTGAAAACATGACAAGCGAGCTTCCTTAATTTCAGCAGGTATCAGTTTAAAGGTTTTTGTTCGGACATCTGTAATAGACGGAGAAACACGTGTTGCAACTTTCAACTTTAATTCTTTCGAATCATGAAAACTTGACATTGGATTATCCTGAAAAAAAAATTTCTTTCGTTTACTTGAATGCATTACAGTATTTATATTGATTTGAATTTAACATGTACATTTCATAAACAATTTTCAAATAACAAAGTCAGTGGACTAGATATTAATGGTTGCCTCCCGTTCACCCCATCCCAAAGTTTTTCTCAGGGTCGACTTATACCAACTTTTAGCCTGAATGGTTCTATAATGGGGCAGATGTAAATGAAAAATGAAGATAAAAAAACATAGCTGACTCCCAAGGAAAATCAAAACAAGAGCCTTTCAGAAGAAGCAATCCAGATTTTTTTTAATTTATTTATATCTTGCATTTTTCAATCTTTCAAGAACCATCTTTCTTGAACGGTGAATGTGAAAATCATCAATATCATACCTGACCTCCGTGTTATCATCAGTAACAACATATTAAAGTTTGAAAAGTTGAATGATTGAACGATTCACGAGTTAACGCATGGACACGACTGGAAACACCATTTTTAAATCTTTCAAGAAGCATACCTCATGATCAGAAACAGTAAAAATCGTCAATATATCAAATTGATCTCCATTTTGGCATCAGTAACGACAAATTAATATTATTAAAAGCTTTGATTAAACGGTTCATGAGTAAAGGGCATGGACAATGTTTGGCAGCATTCTAACATCTTCAAAATAATATAAATAAGAAGATGCGGTATGAGACAATTCTCAATCCAAGTTCCAATTTATTTTAAAATTTTAGTACAGTGGGTTTAACCGTTTTAATGGTCGCACCAACCTTCAACATACCTACCGATTTTTCTGTGGAAAATTCTGTTAAAAAGGGTAAAAGTGTATAAGCTAAGTATTATTATTTTCACAAGTTGCCACGCAATTAATAAATGCAATCAATACAATGACATATATGGATTAACCCAGAAATTGCTTTAAGTAAACTGATAAAATCCGTTTCATTTTAAATTCATTCGTTATTGATACATGTAATCATTTCTGTAAACTTACCCAAATTATATCACATGAATTATCCCCCTCAACGGCGGACGGTGTAAATAGCCTTTAAAAATGTAATAGCTAAACAGATAACTGCAACAATATACTATTACAAAGTCCACAAGCGAACCATGTATTGCTTTTTAGGCATTTGATTTTAAATAAGACTGACGGAACAAAAAACAATTATTTTGCCGTCTGCAAAAATCATCAGAAATATATTTGTATTGTCTGATGAAAAAAATTATACGTTATAGTTCCCTGGACAGTTCATAATATCACATAGACACGTATATACCCTCAAATTGCCGTTGTTGGTTTTTTTAAAATCATGACTGGTCATACAGTCAAAAAATCTGAAATCGCTTCTAGAATACAGTCAGTTCTAGACTGATCGTACAGTAATATATTTTGGGATCCTCAAGGAAAACATATTTTTTAGGGGAAATACGAATATTCTACTTAAATACGAAAAGAATATTGAAACAGCATATATTTAACTGTAAACTGATGCAAATATTTGCAATTAAAGATTATTTGCTTTGTACTACGAGAGCAAAATTGTCCATCGATTTCACTTTTTTCTATCAAGTTGGTGTGATGCACACGTATATTTTATGTTCTAATGCATGTTTTTGTTACAGTTACTCATTTTTATGATGCTATACATACCTTGAAGACCTTCAAAAGACTTTATAGATATAGGAGTAAACAAATGATGAGAAAAGTCACCGTAGGCAAAACCGTTCTGTTAGTCAGTTGGAAATTATCGCTTCGAAAATCGCGACTTCCGGATAGCGTACAGAATAGTATCTACACTGTGACAATGTAGTCTGCGGTTAACAGTTACATGTCATTGCATTGAAAAAACTTGTATGTAGCTTTATAAAACCTGTTTTTTAAGGTACCTAGGAAAAGAATTTATACCTGAATTCTTACCTGTCGAATAAAAATAGGTTTACGAAAAATATGGAAACAAAGCAGTATCAAATTTAATTTTAAAATAAAAATTAGAAGCAAAAACATTTAGGTGTTGCTTAACTTTTGGCGAGGTGTATATATGTTACAGTGAATTTGTATAATCAGGGATTATGTAGAATCCCTGATTTTTCAGGGAATATGTAGAATCACTAAAATCATTAATAATTATATATGATCCCTGAAAATGACCAGTTATTTTACATAATCACTTAAACATTTAATCATTATACTACAAATTCCCTAATATGATTTCAGGGATTATGAATAATCTATTGATCCTTTATTTGATAAAATAATAATTAATATAGACAAATTTATAATTTTTTTCTTTCAAATTCCTTGCCAGATGAAATAATTTTGCTTTTAAACACAGATGATCTATAAGATATAACCAACACAGGGTTTCGAGATAAAGTTGAAGACTTTAAAATTAATAATATCAACATTCCCTTTATAGAGATACAATGTAGACATGTATTGTTTGTTTATCAAAAGCCAGCGTCAAATGGATATTCATGCTCTATTTGTAAATCCACGAATCATGTTATTTATGATAAATGTAAAGCAAATGGTGACTGAGAAGATTATGGTTTTTGTTTTGTCCAAATAAACAAGAAATTCAAAACTTAGGCATCTAAATGTATAAAAAAAAAAAACACCGCCAGAACTTAGGATTGACAAATAGAACAAAATTTTAGAGGAAGCTTGCATTTGGTGTAATATTCTCATAGCAATTCCACAGGGTAAGAAAGGAAAGGGAAACCCCCTACCCGAAAAATGGCAATTGTTAAAAAAAAAAGTCTGAAAAGGGATATCGCCTGGCCACAAAACATGGTATCTTTCTTTTTAGAGGGGGGGGGGGGGGACTTACAGAAGTTTTTACTGAATACTTTATTTCTCTAAGGCGTGTCGTTAAAATTTGAATCGATATGTGCAGGAATTTTTTTTTTAAATGTGGATATTGTGGTAAAAACAGATATGAAGCATATTATTTTAATATATTCTGTTTCATATTTTAATATAGAGTGCCTAATATTTAAAAAAAAAATTGGGTTATCATTTTGATATATTGTTCTTAATCTTTCACAATTCCTGTTACTTTATACTGATGTTTTTATTTGATTTTAAAGGATAAATTATTTTACTTTTATTCATTTTCTTTATAAATAAAACTATTTCTTCATTCCAGTTATTATGTAGAACCCCTGACGGTTTTTTTTAGTGATTATACATAATCCCTGAAAATTTTAGTGATTATATATAATCCCTAAACTAGCCAGTGATTCTACATAATCCCTGAAAATTTCAGGGAATCTACATAATCACTGAATATACAAATTCACTGTAACATATACCACGCTATTTACGAGTTAAACATATTTAAACGACGAATCCGCAGGATGAGTTCGGTAATATATGTTAATGAGTAAGGCGTGGTGTATATGTTTTGTAACATCATTCAAATGTGGCCTGATGATTTTTTTAACTGTTAAAAAACCAGGAGTGTCGTTTTAGCCCACTGCTTATAGCTCGCGCAAAAAAAATCGATCCATTTGGGAATACGGCACATCAGACATGACAAAAAGTTATTTTTCTGAATTAAACGACTCGGGCTCCTCTAAGGCACATACCATTTCATTTTTTTCGGGGTCTAGGAATTTTTAGAACAAAATATTCCGGCTCTTTTTTGTCATAAAAAATAATCTTTAGAAAAAAAATGTTTTCCCGAATGAAATTTATGAAGTCAGTGACGGAAGTCCCAGTAAGTAGAAATCCTATTGTAAAACAAACGAAATCCTTGTCCTCGTGCATTCACTTAAACTGTCAATCAGGCGTAACAAAGAGGCGGAGTTTCAATCATGGTTTAACATAAAAAAAATAATCAGATTAAATCATAGTCCAACGGCTCCGCCTATCTACATGAAGTTGTAAGAACAAAGTACGTCATGGTTCTTTTTAATTTTCAATAAAATAACATATAAATCTTTATATTAAACCATTGTTGCTGTTCAGTGTGAGCCAAGGCTTCGTGTTGAAGACCGTACTTTGACCTATAATGGTTAACTTTAGTACTTTTATAAATTGTGACTTGGATTGAGAGTTGTCTCACTTGAATTCATAACACATCTTCTTATATCTGAAGACAATTTAATACAGAATTTACAACAGCGAACACAAACTTACTTATATTATGTGCAAGGAGGCACTTGTGAGAAAGTAAATTATGCACACCCAAAAGGTACTGGTTCTAGTCCAGGGCAAATCAATGATGAGAATCATGCTAAAGATATACGCACACAAGTCTGAATCAATCAACCAAATTTAAACTGTATCGACGAATAATGGTTCTTTAATGCATACAATGTTTTCAAGGGTGTGCATTTTTTCTTTCGTTAAATTGTGTTTATTGGAGTGATTTAACATATGTTGTTGGTTTTTTTTTTTTTGCTTTAAATTGTGTTTATTGGAGTGAATAAACATATGTAGTTGGGTTTTTTATTCATTATTTGTTACTAGACTAGAAATAGAATCATTTTGTTCTTTAGAATAGGGTACATGTATATAATTGTCAAACTTTTAAATCACATACTTGTTTCTATACCTTGAGGTATCACATTAATCAAATTTAGTACGTTTCAATCCTTAATTTATCTAAATGTGCAGATAAGTTTTTAAACAAATCTCTATCAGTGGATGGAATACCATTAGTATATTTCAAATGACAAGTGGAGCTACAGTAAATACAATTCAAGTGGATGAATATTCTTAGAATTTAACACCAGACATTATGTTTTTATTTGCAACGCATACAGTTAGCTTAATATATAAAAAGTTACTTAATTGTGCTTTTTGAATTGCAAAGTCTAAAAAGCTTAGTGTGCGAAAGTTACTTGAATTAACAAGTCGTAAGGGGTACAACACCACAAAAAATAATAAAATCATGAACATTTGTTAAATATTTCGGATAACAGATATCCTTCATCAGTATGATTATGATGTAGAATAAATAATATCCTTCGTCAGTATGATTATGATATAAAATGAATCATATCAATCCATTTTGATTAAATCTTGAAATTTATACAATAAAACAGTTAAAACCGAACACATAATTTTTTTTAAAAAGACGTAGGTTCTATAACTATTTACAACAGAGACTGCAGATTAATGCTTCCAATAAGAATAATAATGTGCGAAGTGAACTGGTACTACTCTAAAATTTTAAAGGTAACGACAGTTAAGATATTACAACAACGATAGCCAATAAACAGCACCGGCCGATCTTAGTTGGTATAATATTTCGACAACGATAGATTAATGACATCAGAGGCTGCGCTTTTAAACATCCCAAATGAATAACAGCTTGATGATTATTAAAAAAATAATAATAAATTTTCACTAAGGTTACAAAATTGAACGTGACTGCGTACTTGTACATCCCTCATTTTATGAGTTGTCAAAGGTAATGCAATATTGAAGTTTAGGAGGAGCCTGAGTTCCTTGAAACAAGTGATGGTAGGGAAAATGAGTTACCTATTCTATGTTTTTTTCATTCATGCCCTCTTGGGAAACTGTCCTTAGCTTTCTTATCCAAAACCTTTTACAAGCAAGTCTGTCGGCCCTTGATAAACTATCGTTTGTCTATGATAGTGATGGTATGATTTTTGAGATCAGCTTGGACGTACCCAGGTGATCATGTCAAATGACGACTTACGGGAAGGTCGGGCTTGCAGGTGTAGTCACTTCGTAGACCATTCATGCGTCTGTTGAATGTCTATTCTGTCGCATACTGCATGCAACATCGACACTGAAGAAAGTATATAATATTCTGGGTTTTGCAAGTTACATTGCAAAATATAGTGTATACAGACCCAGTGGAGTGGCAAGTAAAGTTTTGAGTATTCAGTTGTGTTGGTAAGTCAGACATCGTCTGTTAGCACACGACTTGCACCGTCCTGCAGTTGAACAGCTTTTGCAAGAGGAGACATCAGCTCTCACCAGTAAGTCTTTCAGACTTGCTGGTCTCCGATAAGCTAAGACAGGAGGTTTGGGAAAGATCTTGTATAGTTTTGAATGCTTGGTAATAATTTGCCAAGTTGGCACGGATCAATCGTGCATGATTAGTAAAGGCGGGATTGTATGCTAAAACAAACGAGACTATTTTGATGCGCTCTTCTGTTTGTAATGTAATAGATCATTACGGCCGTTTATTGTTAGTTAGCGCAAAACCCATATCTATAGGTCCTATTTCTTATAAACTCGTTTGGTAAAGAAATTCGCGAACTTCATGTAACCGTTTAGAGGAGCTAATCCGCTTTACTCTCAGAGTTTGACTGTACGGGATACGTTTTGTACAATGTTTGGGGAGAAAGGTATTGATCTTTATCTGGAGGTTTACAGTAGATGTCTGATGATATGACCTCGTCCTTTATAGATATTGTTGTGGCTAAGAATGATATTTTAGAGTAGGAAATTTCATATGTAAATTTAGAATCTGTATTTGACTGGTGGGCGTTGTTTGCATGTCTGATAAAATCACCTAATCTCTGTTGGGATTCAATCCATTTCATGTCAACATCATCGATGAAACAGAACCAAGACAGCTAGAGGTTTCGATAAAGATATTCAAATAAAATGTTTCTCGAATCCCCCCCATGAAAATATTGGCGTAAGACGGTGCCATTTTCGTCCTCATCGCTGTCCTGTTTATCTGAAGGTAATTTCACCATTGCAGTTGAAACTGTTGCATTTCAGAACCAGCAGTAAGCATCTGGAATAAACATTCGGTAGGTGGTTCTAAAGTGTTGCGCGGGTCCAATATTTCTTATACGATTGTATTCTGTCATCATGAGGTATGTTGGTATACAATGAGGTGCATGACATCTAAAGTGACATGAAGAATTTCCAGAGAAAGAGGGGTAAAGGATTCCATTTTACGAAGGAAATCTGTAGTGTTTTAAACGTGAGGAGGAAGATTTTCTACATAAAATCTTAAATAAAAGTCTACGAATTCCGAGAATTTTTTCAGTTGGGTGGCCGTTTGCGAATACAATGGGACTATCAGGGTTGTTAATCTTGTGTATTTTTTGGGAAGAAGATACAACCGAACAGGCTTGGCGTACTCTGGTTTCTGGTTTTTAATATCCGATTTTATCCTCATCTATGTGACTTATCATTGTGCATGGTTTGTAACGCAGTAATAATTTTGAACTGAACTCGGAACTCCGCATTGAAGCTGTAATGCACATAACTGTCGTACGTACTTCCTATGCATCTAGATGTTTGATTTAATTAATAGATAAGTGACAAATCTGTTGATGAAATGAATTTTGGGGTAACATCGCCGCTCACCAATAGCTTTACTAACATAGAGAGTTATTTTTTGTCCATTTTTTTCCCGATTATCGATGGCGATAACTTTCTTACCTATAACAAAAATATTTTATCGTTTACAAATGCCGGTTTATCCTTTATCCTTTATCGTACAACAGAGAGACATTTGGACGTAAAATCTTGACCGTAGAGTCGTACACAAGGTCGTTTATATAGGGTTAGATTACTGATATGATCAGGTGTTGACTTCCCATATAGATCTTACCACGGAGAAAGGTACAAATTAAAAGGTAGGCATGTAATGTTTAGTTAGGACGTACCCGGGGTTAAGGTCGATATACAAAGCAATTGGCTACTTGCTTCAGCTTCAGCAAACTGCTTACCTTTTTATATATTTGCCTTTGCGAAAAACTACTAACGTACCATTACAAATCAATGGTCAGAAACGGACTTATGTGTAAGAATGAAAAGTCACTTTATGTATAAGTTTGTTCATTTCACCTAGTTCAAACGTCCTCATAATACATTTAGTAAACTGATTCCTAGTAATCTAGTAACATGTTCAATTCATTCTGAAGTCAAACTTCATTTTTTTGTTATGATTTGAACAAAGGATTCTCATTGTTTCTGAATTGAATTGATCATTTATCACCTCTTTTCGCACCCCTTTGAGTTTGAATCTACATCATTATTTAATTAATATTATGTTTCATAACTAGTTTATAACTTCCAGATTACAAGATGAAAACTTTGATTATTGCCATTTGTATTTTCTGTGTGACAATGGTAACATTAGTGTACGGATCAACGACACCAGTTGCCACCAAAAACCCTCATCATAATGGTAAATCTATATAAATTATATCAAGTTGGTGCCGAAATGTTTTGGGGGAATTAAACTGATATTTTTTCGTTTTCATTTGGGTGCATAATTTCATTGAATAAGTAAAATATCATGCGTACCTCTTTGTTGAAATTGTGTTTGCCCAGAATAATGTTTCGTCCGCCAAGAAACTATGAAATTAGAAATTAAGTAAACACTAACAATCTGACGAACGTTTCACAAAGTAAACATTTAGTGTGCACGGGCTCTATTAATTTGTCAGAGATAATAATTATCACATATCAACTTATTTATGTTTTAAAAACAATTAAGAAAAAGAATCGACAACCTTCTGAAAACGATGGATAGGTGGGACATGATATGGCGTTGATTAAAAAAAGGGGGGAGGAACTGACGGTTACAAACCCTGTTGCCTTGGTCATTTGCCAATTAACGAAGAAATAAAATTCAATACGGTAAATTCAAAGAGAAAAAAAAAGGAAATTCTATTCAATAAAAAGTAAAATCACAAAAATACTGAACTCAGAGTAAAATTCAAAAGAAAGTCCATAATCAAATGGGCAAAATGAAAAGCTCGAATGGACAACAACTGTCATATTCCTGACTTGGTACAGTCATTTTCTTATGTAGAAAATGGTGAATTAAACCTGGTTTTATAGCTAGCTAAAACTTTTACTTGAATAACAGTCGCCTAAAATTCTATTAAAATGACAACGGTGTTTGAACAAAACAAACAGTAATAAAAGATAAAATGTCAAAAATAGGGGGTGCATAAATAAAGGCAACAGTAGACTAGTATACCGCTGTTCAAACTCATAAATCCATGGACAAAAAAACAAAATCGGGGTAACAAACTAAAACTGAGGGAAACGCATTAAATATAAGAGGAGAACAACGACACAACACTACAATGTAACACACACAGAAACGGACCAAGCATCAGACAAAATCCCACGAGAATAACAAATATAACATCAAAACCAAATACATGACACCAGTCAACAATGTGTTATCATCTTCATGACTACAAAAACAAACAAAAATGTATACAAACATTTACCATGGCACAATCACAATGACAGGAAGTACAGAGCCACGTCATATGTAACAAAGAAACACAAAAAGGTATATAGACAAAGCATATTCGACTTTTGAAAGATGGCAACACAACAAAGTTTATAAGATAAGATTTAAAAGTATGGTGCAAAGTAAAACTATGTTCTCACGAATGTTGACATACATATTTAAGGGTGTATTAATAGTTGATAGCGTATTTGGCACTCTGAAGCCGCTCAAACAATCTAGAATTTCGGAAACAATCCAATACCACAAACCATATTCTCGAAGACGTGATACTAAACCTTGCCCGTAGAAAACATTGTGAACCCTTAGAAACAATATTATTTACTAACAATAACAGCATATATGACAATTTGATTAAGGAGCATGCCTATTAACTTTACACCAAGACTTATTTTGAGGTGGATGGTAGGAAATCTATAAAATTTGCTTGCTTGTAAACAATAATACAACTGTGAACTTAAGACAATTTTAACCACTTCAAAAAAAGTTAAACTTAATCGATATTCTAAATATTACAATTGTTCCATTGTCTGCTGAATATCATGTCTGCGTGTTGATATATATGGCCTATTTGGATTCAAATGCAATAGTTGTTTGCCTTCTTGTAAAGAAATAGTCAAATTGATTAATAATTATTTTCTATTACTTTCAGACTGCATGCTGCCGACGGTTCCAGGGATGTGTAAGGGATATTTCCCGCGATATTCGTTCCGAGCAAAAACGAACACGTGTGAGATGTTTGCCTATGGTGGCTGCGGTGGGAATGCTAACAATTTCCTGGACATAAAAGAGTGTCAAATAGCTTGTATTCCAGTCTAACAAACTTAAAGACGTACCATTAGGCAATAGAGATATATTGCAATAGAGCAAACTAAAAACTAAAAATCTAAAAAATGTAATTTTTTTTTATTACCTAACAGAAAAATTGCACCAAATTGAAAATAAAAATATACATATTTGTTTTTAAAACAAAAATGATAACAAAAGATAGGCGAGTGACTTTAACCATAAAATTAAATTTTTAATGCACTCACCTAACACACGGCTAGAATATATATCATTTGAAAGCTACACATCTGTACTATTTGTTTTACCCGGTCGTAAAAACATCGTACGGTGCAATTTCCGTCAAATCAAGATCAAAGGTCAAGGACGAATAAGTGCATATTTTCTAAGATTCCAGCTTGATTGCATAATATGGCTTTTATATACTAAATTCACATATGCAAGCAATTTAAACTTTTAGAAGAGAGATTAACAGTCATTAATCAAATGCATTTTTAAATATTTAAAGTGTCTTCTTGATAGACAGCACATGTTTCCTGAAATTCGAGTAAAAGTTAACAAAATGTGTAAAAACCCATTTTTTTTCTTTCTGATGCAACTGCTTATCACTCAAAACTAAGTAAAACCCTGAAATAAATATCAAAGAAGTTTTGGACATCATAAATTTCCTAAAATTATGCTTAACTTCTAATCGAACAGCAAATCATAACAACTCATACAGTTGCCCAAAATACCGCCATCTGTGAAAGAACAGCTTTTAAGCATTTCTTCCTATCTAAGCATTGTATGTAGTCAATATAAGATTTTATAAACAAATTCTTAAGAATCTGAAAAATTTAAGTTAAAAAATTATGTGCGCGAATCATATTATTGCTTGAAATAAAGAGGGCGAAACTAAGAGATTGCAATCTGCATTATACCTACCAGACTGAAAAAAACCAACATATTTCGACTTTTCTACTTGTTTGATTTGTAGCTTCATTATAAATATTGATGTAGTGAAAAGACCTTTTATTTATTTAATGTGAACGAACCATTTAAAAGAAATTGAAAATTAAGACAAAAATAAATATAAAAAAATCGATGAAAATTGAAATTTTAAAGACTTAAAAAAAAAACCAACAGTAAACACATTATAAAACTTGACTTCTTGATTGCTTAAATTGCGTTGTTCATTGTTTAAATGCATTAACTCATTAAATAACAATAATTTTGAAGAAAAAAAATCAATTAAAAAGCAAATATTCTAGTTACAACTAGACTTCCTGAATATCTTGAATGACTAGTTCATTTTTCATACGAGGATGACTTCATGCAAGAGCTTCTGATGCCGACTGAAAAGAAGTTACCTTTATCTTGAAACTTCCCTTTCCACTATATAGATGATGTCATCTAACTGAATAGTGCCAAATTTGTGACAATGTTGGACTCGTATTTTCCATTGAAATTGAAAATAAAAGACTCAACAGATATAGTTTATTATCCCCGGCTTAGTATATATCTAGGATTTTGATTGGTTAACGCACGTCGTTACAAAACCCATAGCCCCTGGGTGTTGCTAACCCATATCCCCGGACGTTGCTAACCATTATCCCGGGGAACTTCACGCAAGTTTTCCTTAGTTCCATGATCGCTCCTAGTGAAATATTGAATTCTGAAGATTATCCATGATGTTTGTAATTGAATATTTAATTCATTAACGAGTTTGTCCTATTATGCCGATCATTTACACTCATTTCATTAAATGCATCACTTGACTGCCACATTTTCAAGGAATGGGACTACTGACCTAGCTATGCAAATTACCCACGTTGACATCACACCATCTATGGCGTAACGCTCACAACATTGAGCGCCAAATTTGACTCAATCCAGTTTCTCTGTCTCCGTATTAAAAACGTCTTATATTTGACTACCTGTAGGGTTCTACCAAAGGTAGTACCCTACCCCCCGTAAAAAATATGTAAAATTTCCAAATTTCAATAAAACTTTTTTAGATAATAAAAAAAAACGTTGTTTTCACGTTACACTTTGTACCCGAATTTCCATAAAACTCGCCCGATTCGGACTAAGACCGGGGATAAATTCGTAATCTACGTTCATATCCGTAGATATGGATATTTTAACACCCTTCAGTACCCTGTACACCCTTCGGCTACGTCTCATGGTGTACTGGGGTACTTCAAGGTGTACCTTGAAATTGACGATGAGAGTTGGTTGAGAACAAGTTTTACGACAAAAAAGATGAGCATAATCAACCCATAAAACACTCCTTACTACCCAATTATAAACTCTTCATTTCTATGTAGCAGCATTATAGCAACGCATGCATATCTATACTGCTAAAGGAGGAGATCGATTTCATTGAGCCTCAACTCATCTGAAACAATAACGAGTCGGAAATATTTATGATATGACGTTAAAATGTAGGGTTTTGTATTTCCTAAATTTGTCTTTGCATGCTCAGTCGACATACTGCCCGCGAAACTAGATAAAACTTTTTATATAAACACTTGCCCAATTGTATCGCGATTTCGCGGCATCTTCTTGTAGAGTATATATCTCCACTGAAGTTGATACAATATTAAATTTACTATCACTATTTTCGTGATAGTGCGTAACTGCTCACAATGAAGATATCAAATAAAGGCAACCATAGTATACCGCTATTTATTAGTCATCAATCGATTTACTATTAACTGAAACAAATCCGGGTCACAAACCAAAACCTAGGAAATCGCATCAACTATTAGAGGAACACAACGGAATAACAGAAACACTGAACTGCTACAAAAACAAACACCAACATACAAAGAAACAGATTATTCGATACCAACTGCCATATGTCTGACATTTGAAGAAAAATGGTGGTTTGAACATGGTTTTAAACCAGAGTTCAAATGCAAAGTTGCAAAAAAAATGTCATGGACGCCACTACGAGTTGCTTGACAATTATGAAATATCTCTTTCGCTAGATGACGACTGATAAGTTCCAATCGACGTAACCAAAATACCGTCATCTCTGCCTTGAATGTCATCTACCGAAAAAGGTTTGGCACCGAGTTAGGAATTACATGAGCCACAAGACGGGTCTCACATATGGAACATGATCTTCACAACCTTTGGGAGCCCTTGAGTTCACCCCAAAAAATTTTTTTTTTTTGGGGGGGGGGTTGTGTAACATGATAACGATTTGGTTCTATATATATATCACCGTGAGCATATTAAGTTATTTTCGCGGATGTTTGTCTTATTGAGTTAATCTTTTTCACTTTACTTTTAGGCAATCTTTTTGCCGATTTTCATTACTGCAAGCTAACGCCTTTAAAGTAAAAAATACCAAAGGGACAACCAACATCTCTAAATAATGAATCAAATAAACTTAATTAAAACCATGCATGAACAAAATAAAAGTCCAAGAGTAGAACAACAGTCCACAAAACACACCACAGCATGAAAACGATCACTGCATAAAACAACGAATGATCTTATGAGGTCAGAAAGGGTATTCAACTTTTTCATTTTTTATTTCACAACTGCTTATAGTGTTTTTGTGGTTCGTGTTTTGCCTATTCTTTAGTTTTCTATGTTGTGTCATGTGTACTATTGTTTGTCAGTTGGTCTTTTTCATTTTTAGCCATGGCGTTGTCAGTTTATTTTCGATTTATGAGTTTGACTGTCCCTCTGGTATCTTTCGTCCCTCTTTTACATACACAATGGCCTGCATTTGTATTTTAAAAGCTTATGTTGAGAATACTCAAAGCATCTTTTATTCAAATAATTAAAAAGATTAAACGTCTAAACACATTTAATATGTCTAACACTATTTTAAACTAAATAAGAAGCAGCAGCATTATATTTAGTTCGTTTACATACCGCTTTTAGACAACCAAGTGTTTCTAAACAAAGTTACGTGTTTCAATGTTGCCTACGATTTAGTCGCAAAGTCATGATTGCATTTAAACATGATTACAAAAAGTTGATAAGTTTTACTTCGTAAAAAAACATATATTTACCTCAATTAGCTCGTATATTTTCTTTTCGAACTTTAAGTATCCCTTCTTTTATTATGGAAAATCATTCTCCTCCCTGATATTGACAATTAGCTATGTGCTATCTTAACATATAATGACAAAATGATCGCTATATGCAGATGGCAGATTTTTGGGCAACTGCAAACACTTCAATAGAAGGCTGTTCTATGAACACTAATTAATAATTGCATCTTAAAATTACAAAACAAATATTTCTTGACCTAAAACATATACATTTATCTAATTTTTTAGAATACAAATATTGATCCCCTAAGATATATTTTTAGCTTTTGGAACAATTTTTTAATTTTTGAGGATTTGTGATGAATTTCAATTTTCGGGAAATATTGCGCATCTAACCTCTTATTTTTTGTTTGATTTGGAAATGATGTATCATGTAATATAAAGTCCATATAATCTTTTGGAAAATTTTATGGTATAAGAATTCGAAAAAGGGCTTTTTTGTTTAGTAATCGCAAAAAATTGGAATGTTTATTTATGACCTTTGACCTTGATTTAACAGAAAATGCACCGTACGATTTTTTTACGACCGGGCAAAACAGAAAGTACAGATTATTAGCTTTCGAATGATATATAATACAGCCGTGTGTTAGGTGGGTGCATTAAAGTCGTTAACTAAGCGTCTTTTTAAAATAAGTCACTTGCATAAGAGCAGTGTTATGCAAATGATATGATGATCGAAAGTTTGCATGTAGTTTTATTGTAAACAGAAAAAAGTAAAACCACAAAAATACTGAACTCCGAGGAAAATTCAAAACGGAAAGTCCCTAATCAAATGTCAAAATCAAATGATAAAACACATCAAACGAACTGTCATATTCCTGATTTGGTACAGGCATTTTCAAATGTAGAAAATGGTGGATTGAAACTGGTCTTATAGCGCTAAACCTCTCACTTGTATGACAGTCGCATCAAATTCCGTTATATTTATAACGATGCGTGAACAAAACATAATAATAGGTAAAGTAGTCAAAATATTGGTATAGCAGTCATCATCGTGTCACAATCTAAAAACACACAAATATTTAACAAAAAAGCACAAAAGCCTCTATCAAATTTAAAAACCATATTCATTGATTCGCGTGTTTGACGTTAGAAAATTTAAACGTCACATAGGAAGAATTTTGTCGTTCAAAGTATTTTCAAAAAAATTATAATTTCACATTGGGAATAGTGGTATACAGGGTTAAAAAATCAAAAGGTATGTTAGAACTAACTACAGAAACAGAGAGAGTTTTATATTTATCCAGAAGTTCTATAGAAGTTTTAAGAACCCACATATGGTTGATACCACTACCCGAGTAAAATAATTTTGTCGTTTGTCAGAAAGAGCGTTTGACAAAGATAACTTGATTCTACATAATCTCTGATTAAACAAATTCACTGTAACATATATATGTGGTGTGCTCTTTGAGTTGGATTTGTTCCTAGGAATCCCAGGAAAATATAGTATCTCCGGTTTCGGGTTTGTTTTAGTTAGATAAGTTATACAAACGGCCCTTTTTCTGGGAAAAGATAATGTGAGCCATCCACAGCTATCTCTGAAAGTACTGAGGTTCTTTACTGTGGCCATTTGCATATAATGTAATGTCATGTATTGAGATTTCCAACAAACAATTATGTAATTATAACTATATGACACATTTTGAGATGGCTTTCGTTAGGGAACTATGACAACGATTTATTGATAATATGATGAAACTAGTTTTTTAGAAGGTCAAACAACCTGTAGGAACCCATTCAGATAAGTTATACCAGCGGCGCTTTTTAAACAGACAAGGTAAAACATAATGTGACGCATGCACTATCTCTGAAAGTACCGAGGTTCTTTACCGCATAACATTTAACGCTGTGTATCGTTTTCCCCCACAAACCAGTCCTTTTCAGTGGCTGTATATATAATCTGATCATAATCCTTCAAAGCGATATACTTTTAACAAAAGAAATCAATCATTTCGTAAATATGTAGATCATCTCTGACATGTCCCTTAACACGACTTACATCCCATAAATACAACACGATAATGCTGCATACCTCGACTTGCACATAAAATCCGACATTCACAGCTCGTTGTAAATTGAACTTTACAATGCTAATACAAAATATGATTTGCCGCTGTAAATGTTTCGAGTTATGTATCTAAAGGTAAAAATCACACATATATATAATGAACTCCGAGGAAAATTCGAAACGGAAAGTCCCTAATCAAAAAGCTCAAACACATCAGACGAATATATAACAACTGTCATATTCCTGACTAGGTTAAGGCATTTTTTCCATGTAGAAAATGGTGGATTGAACCTGATCTTATAGCAAGCTAAATCTCTCACTTGTATGACTGTCGCGTACAATTCCACGATATTGACGATGTATGAACAACACAAACAGAAATAATAGGTAAAAAACTAAATATATCCCAAAAAGGGATTCAGCAGTCAACATTGTGTAATAATCTTAATCACTATAAAAACAAACACATATGTATCAAAGAAACACGAAAAGGCATATAGATAAAACACATTAGCAAAAATTAAAGACAAGAATATAAAAATTATCACAGAACAATTACCCAATGACGGGATGTATATATAAGATACAGAGTCGCGTCAAATGAATATCTCTTAAAACAGTAAAAGGAATATTTATAAAGACAAATAAAAGAATACTATAACACGTTATTAAGATGATAAACAACATCAGTATCCAGAATCTATCCTTCAAGACCATCGTGTATTATTTCAGAAATCCCAGAAGTACAATATAATTCTCTTAGCCGACTCTGATACGAATTTGTTTATGTTTAACAGGATAAATGTGTTTCTCTAATTTTATGGAAATTTATCCCTTTCCGAACCCATTGTATAAAAAAAATCAACGTGTGGTTGCCGGTGATCTAAAAAAATTATTGGATGATTTTTAGGGTCATAACACCTTTAGCTAACTAAATGAATCAATATATGCTAACAGGTGTTAATGAAATTGACAACTTCGTGGAATGTGAAAGACACTCGAAGGGGATTTTCGGTTAACAAAAAAAGAAAATTTATTTTTTAATCATTAGAGAAACAGATTCTTACATAGTTTCTCGTGGATTATCGGATTTATCCAATCTCGATAGTTAAATTATATATAGTTCGAGCCTCGCTTTAAAATTGATAATTGATAAATCCGATAATCCACTCTAATCACTGTAAGAATGTATATATATCATAAAACTAGCAATTTTAATGCATCAGATATGCATTTCAATAAATAACGTCTATACACTGAAGCTTCAGACCAATATTTTGGTAAAGGCATTATTTTGCAGAGATGATTTACCGGTAAATTGAAAGATCCACACTGTTATTATAGCCAAACCTGGAAAGTGAATAAATGTTATATAACTGTGAGACATTTCCTGAACTTCAAACGATTACCCAAGTTTTGTCACTGCAAGTGACACTAAAAATTATATGCGTTTTTCTTTCATGTCACTACCGAATCACTAGGCTACTAGACTGATGACACCCCAGGATTCTAAAAGAAAACCAGCAGAGGTATTGACCTACTGGTAAAAATAAAATAAAATGTGTCTTTGTATTATTTTTACTTTACCTATACCATACTTTATACATAATACGGTGTTGAGTTATTTGGAATAAAATTCACTTAACTCAGGAACATAGAATGAATGCCCTTTCATGAGGATTTTTACTAAAAAAAAAAGGGAATTGTTGAAGTTGCGTGTGAGCAACACAGGCTATTTAGAACCTCAATTGTAGGAAGTTTTAGAAACTTTTAAGTACATAATTAGCTGAAATAATGTGAGTTTTAGCGCAGATTCAAGAACTTCCAGGAAATTATCATGGCATGAATACAACAATCATAGAATATTTGTCCTGATATTGAGTTTGATCTTCCTTCCCTAGCCTATATCACCCTGCGCAGTCACTCCTTACTTATGTATATTTGAATAGATCAGCTCCCTTTTTTTCTGTAAACAGTACAGAAAAGATTGATTATTGATTCCGAAAGAGATGCTGACCAATATCTTTACTAAATATGATTTTTAAAAATCTTAATGTGAACGAATGTATAATATTCTTATTTAAAAAAAAAATAACTTTTCGTTGTGCGACTTTTATATGAAATAATGCTTGAGTTGAACGGTAGTATTTCCTCGACATAGGGATGATGATAGCCTTTTTATAATTTTCATTAATATTAAACACTAACCAAAAACTTACATACAAAATTAACTGTAGTACTTTTATAATAATATTGAGAAATATATATATAACTGTATGATGACCGTTTACTTTTTTTGTTAGCTATATAAACCTTATTAACTAACTAACGATGTGTCGCATTTTATCATGCAATGAATACATAATATTAGAAAAAATTGAAAATTCATTTCTACCTGTATGTAAAATTATTTCATATTTCTATACCTGATTCACCTCTGAGCTTGGGAAAATGTGTTCAGTGGATGCTGCATTTTTTGTCAAATCATAATGTTTAGTAGGGTACACACAGTAGCAACATAGTTTAGAGAGCCGTGGTGTAGTGGTTAACGCATCAGACTACGAACACAGAGGTTCCTGGTTCGATTCCCGTTCCAGGGAGAAAATTGCAGCGACTGAATTTTCGGCTCTCGCCATTTGCGAGTATTGTGAGTATGATCTTGAGAAACGATGATAGTCCGTCGGAGGGGAACGATAAATGGTTATAAGTGAGCAATATGTTGCCCGAAAAAGACATCATTGTAGATTTCGAAAAAGAGTAACATAGTTTAGAAAGACGTGGTGTAGTGGTTAGCGCATCGGACTAATCACACAAAGGTTCTATTAATGTTCCGGAGAGAAAATTGCATGAACAGAATTTTCGTCTCCCATCATTTGCGAGTATGGTCTTTTTGAATGATAATAGTCCTTAGGAAGTGTACGATAAATGGCTGACCCGTGTTAAGAGAGAGCATTATCCCTTGCACGTAAAAGACATCCTTGTAGATTTCGAAATAAAGCAGGTTAATGCCGCTACAAGGCAGCACTCGCACCCGCAAAGTGGAAAGGGATGAATATAAGTTGCAATAACTTGTTTCCTTATCCATTATAAATAAATATGTTTAAACTAAACATAGTTTCTGAAAATGAATACTGCCTTTCCATCTTGTCCATGTAAAGCAACATACTACTTTAAGACAGATTTGTAATCAATGTCGCTTGTGTAGGATCAAATTACTGATATGGATCAGATGTTTACTTCCCATATAAATCTCTTCAAAGCGAAAAGTCAAATATATAAGGTAAGCATGGGATTTTAGATCTTGACTATAGGAACTTAACACACTTTATATATACTACACTAGTGCGTTCAGTATATATCTTGCTAAAAAAGTCGTCTTGTACCCGTAATTAAGAAATACACAAAAGAAGGTGAGATTTGTTAGATTGTTATTTCATAACGATGATCATGTACAGTTTTCATAAATAAAAAAAAGCGATTTCAAAAACCATATAATTTTAAGCTGAAGTTCAAAATTTCATTTTTAAAAATCAAAATTATCAACCCCGCCTTTTAATCTACATCATTATTTAATTGATTCGTATCCTGTTTATAACTTCCAGATTACAAGATGAAAACTGTGTTTATTGCCATCTGTATTTTCTGTATGACATTGGTAACATTAGTGTATGGATCAACGATTCCAACCCCCACCGAATTCACTGGCAATAGTGGTAAATCAATATATATCTAGCTAGTGCCGAAATATTTTGGGGGATTACATTGTTATATTTTTTTGCTCCTTTTTTTTCTTGGTGCGTTATTTTATTTTATAATAGCGGTAAATCAATGTATATCAAATTTATCTTAGGGGAGTTAACCTTTGTAGTTTTTTTTTTCTTTGTCAGACTTTGTTTCAAATTTGAAATATGTATGCTTTCCTCTAAGTAAGAGTGTAAAAACTAATCGTAACAACATTTCCGTCTATAGAGTAATTATGAAGAAAATTGGTGAAAGCCAACTGAATTTCATTAGAAAATCCAAGGAAATAAAAGTTAACATGTTAATTTAAATTTAAAACAATTGACAACCTCCGGCAAAGCCCCATGAGATGAGACGTGTTAGTCATGTTGGTCGGTAGGCGGATTAACCGTACACAAATTTTAAAACTAGATAGCCTTACGTGTTATAATGAGTATAGATAAGTTTGTATGTCATCAACCCAGTAAAGACAAAAAAACAGGTTTTTGCTAAAAGAGAGACAAAAGATACCAACGGGAGGTGCGTGGTGAGCTAAAAAGGGGAAACACTATTCCTTTTCTTTCTTATTTTGTTTTTCATCATAAAAACTGCCAAAAAAACACTATAAAAATATAGGATTAAGCCCGACACTTTAAAAAGAGAGGCGAAAGATAGCAGAGGGACATTGAAACACGTATTCAACAACACGGGAATCGAAAGTTGACAACAAAGTGAAATATTAATAAGGAGATTTACAAATTACGATCAAAATAAAATTTAAGGCCATTTTACTGTGTAAAACTTGCAAAATGAACGATAAGAATTAAGATATAAAAATAACAACCTGTAACCTGAAAATATTTCATACATTTAAGCAATACCCTAAAAAATCATAATTTCATTACCAAAATTGGCAACATTTTGAAACAGTATTAATGCCAAGTCCATGGAAATGAAATTGATGACTTTAAACCATAACTATCAATGAACACGATGCTGAGTTTTACTTAGAGACTCGAAAACACAGCCAGTAGAGTAACTTGCTTTGTAATTTTTACAATAAAATTATAATAATTGAATACAATTTTTAATAGACCTTGCATGCCATTTTTTTAGTACAAGACAATTCTAGTGGTCAGAATTTCTATGTTGACATGAACTGTTATTGATTTGGGCATTATTATAAATTAACTTATAACACACCTTTGCATTATCGAACAATTAATGATTTTCCATCCAAGGAATAGATAACCGAATCTGTATTTGGAATACCTTGCGGATTTCAAGGTCCTAACTGCCTTCAAAGTAGTTCTTTATTAAGTCTTTGTAACTTTTTTTTATTCGAGTGACACTGTTTAGTCTGATGCAGACGAAACGAGAGTTAAAATCCGAGTATGCATCTATGAAGAATTTATTGGTCTCGCTGTGTAGAAAAAAAAAATTATTTTCTTGTGGTTTTCTTTACAGACTGCTTGCTCCATACCATACCAGGGGATTGTTTGGGTTTCTTTCCACGATATTCGTACCGATCGGGAATGTGTAAAACGTTCATTTATGGCGGTTGTGGTGGGAATGCCAACAATTTCTTAGACATTGAGGAGTGCCAAAAAGCATGTATGCCAGCCTTATAACGATTCAAATTAGCATGGAAAATCGAGCACGGTGATATAGGAATATTGAAGTAACAAATAAAATATGAATACCCCGATTTTCTTTTAATTAAGGATACTTTTAATTGTTTTAGTCTGTAAAGCAACAAAAATAACAAAATCATGGTAAAATATGAATGACTTTGACATTTGTGGCATCATTTCAAGATAGGTAAACCGTTTATCCAGAGAGCAAATTTCTGAGACCAATTTCTAAGGATAAAGATTTATTGACAAATTAATAAAGCTGTTCATTTTTAGATGATCGAATAGATAACACATAGGAACCAATTTAGGCATGTTATATGAAAAGTGATTCTTTAAAGGGAAACTTCGCAAAAAAATCAAAAATTGATATTATGTCCATTCTGTAAAAAAAAATGCTATAATTCATAGATATTAAAGTTGTATTCTGCTAGATAAGAGATCACCATCGATTTTAAATTTAGAGTTTCAATTCTCTGCGTTCGGCCATTTTGTCATCGTCTCCGATTAGAAACCACGACATGTCTTTAGGCCACAAAAGACCAAAACTACAGTAACCTGATGTAGTCGTAATTGTGTGTCGATATCTTGTCAATCGTACGGTTGTTTTGTCCGACTAACTAACTTGATACTGAAAATGTTCTTATAGTTTTTTTTTAAATAACCATTATTTCTTTTAATTAATTTATTTTTTTAAATAACTGTTATTTTTAAACTGCTAATATTGGAATTAGTTTAAAAGTCAAAGTTCAAATCATAAATAAGTCTTCCGTTAAAATTGTTTTCGAAGATCTAATTTGTTTAATTCTTTTAAGTAATAAATTTTATTCAAATAAATACGGATCTTCCCTCATCTGATCACTAGCATGGCTAAAGGTATTACTCCCAAAGGTAATGTGAGGGGTGTTAGTTGACACGTCCAGGTATTCAAGCGATTTCCTGTCGGGCTTGCAAGTTCATGCATCGTTTCACTTCTGAGGCAGTGGCGGATCCAGAACTTTTCCTAAGGGGGGGCCGCTGACTGACCTAAGAGGGGACCCGCTCCAGTCATGCTTCAATGATTCCCTATATAATCAACCAAATTTTTCCCACGAAAGGGCCCCCCCCCCCCCCTGGATCCGCCTATGTGAGGGTATTGATCAGTGTACACGGCCGATTACTTATAACTTTCCATTTTGAACTATCAGGTGTATAATATACATCTCTGTCTTGCGTGTCCGAAAGGGATATAATATACTAGTCATTACTAAACTCATACGCTTGTTTATAAATAACATTTCTGGTGTTAAGAATATTATTTATAAAAATATAAATAATACAAAAAAAAAAGATTTGAAGAAAGGGTAAATTTGGGGAAATGTAATATATATGTAAATAGTGAAGGACAGATTGGAACATACCAGTAATATTGATTTTAAAAAATGTACGCACTTGTCGAACATTCGTTTATACGCCTGGATAGAAAGTTACGGAACTCTGAGACTATTATAACAGTAACTGTTATAGTATTCTCAGCGGAACTATAGCGCAATATTAAATAAATACATTTATACATTGAACATAAGAAAGAAACATACATTTTGTGTAAATTGGGGTAAAAATTTTGTAACAAGACTAGTCCACGTATGCCAACAGTATGTAATCATCGAATGTCGATAGACTATTGTATACCAAAAGAAGAAGACGAAGAAGAAGAATAAGAGAACCAATTTGATTTAAATACAGGTCAATATATAACTTGCTTTGGTTCATCGAAATTATGGACAGTAGTAAAATCACAGATTTATATATCAATTAGATTGTTCTCGAATGAAGGAAGAAATTCACCATCATCACAATTGTTCCGAAATGCATGTAATATGTATGCAACTGGACATACACTAATACTCCCCAATGGATGTGAATATCTTCCAGGAAAACTATTGAGTAATAAAGTTTCAAATCAATTTTGGGATTTTTGATATTCAATGACAGCAATTTAAAGAATAAACTGCTTGTCCGCTTTAATGGTATTCTTGCCAGTTAAAACAGACTTATAATTTACATTCAAAAATAGGGAAAGATGACAATAGATTCGTTCTGTCTTTCTTTTTTTTTTAAATATCATTGGTCAAATAGCTAAAGTATTATACGTTGTAAGATTTAAAATATTTTAATGAGAACATTAATTCCTAAATAGGTAAATAAAGATTGCTTTGAATGGACTAAATTATATAATTGCAAGTATAAATGATCTGTATGAAATATTAAAGGTTGCCAATTCTAATTTAGAATAGTACAATTTTTAGTTCATACACTCTTGTTTAGAAGTTCTATTTTTATTTATAAATTTATTCAATTAAAATAATTCAGTTTTTTATCGTTGCAAAAGTAATCAGAAGTCATAATTCATATAAAAGTGAGCTTATGCAAAATATAAAAATATACAACAACTATCCAGTTATTGTGCGACCTTATTACTCTCGTAAATTAATTTTAATTCTTTTTTTTTTACAATTCTGTGTGTCTAAAACTATCACTGACTCCTGTTTATCATTCATACAGTCATTTTCTTTTGTAGAAAATGAAGATGGCTTGTATGGGTTATGGATGACAACCTGTTTGTTTAGTTTTTTAGTTTAAACATGATTTATTGTTCAAAAAAGACAATCGGATTAGACACAAGGTGTCAACTTAGTAACCTGTTTTTTCAACCTTTGACCTTTATCAAACTTATCGAATATTAAGCGACTGAAACTGAATGGGTTAAGCAAAGGCAACTATTTAAAAAATGATTGGTAGGTGTTGAAAGAAGGATATTTACGTCTTTCTACTTTTCAGTGGAAAGAACTGTTGTATTTTTTCTGATTATTATGACATAAAGCATAGCATAAAAGATTTATTTAAAGTCGGTTATACATATAACAATACAACATAAGCTCTGTAGAGCTTTTATCCGACATACATATAAGACAAGCACAATACATAAAACACATAAAACATGCAAAATAAATAATGTTATCAAGCACAACAATTAATTAGCACAATTAAAGCATATAAGCAAACATAAAATGCAGATAAACTAACTTCTTCTTCCGCCAAATCTGTGATTTTGCTTATAAAAAAGAAGATGTGGTATGATTGCCAATGAGACAACTATCCACAAAAGACCAAAATGACACAGACATTAACATCTATAGGTCACCATACGGCCTGCAACAATGAGCAAACCCCATACCGCATAGTCAGCTATAAAAGGCCCCGATAAGACAATGTAAAACAATTCAAACGAGAAAACTAGCTTAGATCTTTTGCATATGATATTTAATAGTTATTTTGCTATAAGACTGACCCGGTTTAGTCAAAGATTTTTTTATTATTATCTCGCTAAAGACTATTTTTCCTGTGGCTAGATCTCCTCCTTAACTGTAAAAGAAAGCGACAAATTTATTTTACCAAATTGCTCGCTATATCCTAGTGATTATAACTCCATTTGACAAGTATTTCCCCTAATGAATTTTAAGTAAGTGATAAGCGTGTGTAACTGGTAAACCATGGCGTGTCGATTTGAAGTCCTTGGTCCAAAGAATAGAAAACGAGGTCAAAGATCTAGGTCAAATTCTAAATTTTGACTTTTTTGTTCCTTAATCTCCTCTGTCATTTTAAAAGAGATACATAAAAGAGCTAGTGAAAAATGTTTGCCTAATTGTGATTAAGATATGATACATTTGGTCTGAATCAATGACATCTTAAAAGGGTATTGGACCTGAATTGATTAAAATTTAAGGTTAATTGATTATTTCCCAACTTTGTAGATGATAAAACCATAGGGTCTTTTACAAACTATTAGTTGACATGTCATCTTGAAAAAATCAACCGGAAGTGTCGTTGAAACCGGAAGCAGCCTTTTTGGCACTTGTTTCATGGAAAAGTACCTAGAAACTAAATATGTTTTAAATATGCATACATAAAACTATCATTTGAGAGCTGAAGTGAACATCATTACACAGGAATTACTGAGAGTATGTTTGTCCTGATCTTGATTTTAATCAAACTTTAAAACTGATTAGCACTTCTCATGAGCACTAACTTCGTACGTACTTCTTCTGTATCTACATATAGTTGATTTTTTTGCAGACATCACCGAGATGATTGACTTGTAATCAAGTATGATGCCTATTCACCAATGTCATTACCATAAAATATGAATTATTGTATGTCTAGATAACAATAAGAACATACTATGAAAATCATTTGAAAAGGCTTAACTAATCAGATATTTGTTTTTACTTTTTTTTTTTTTTAAATCTGTGCACGGTTTAAACTATGACTATTTTAGCGCAGGTTCAAGAACTTTCAGGAAATATTCCTGGAACGAAGAAAATAATCAGAGTACATTTGTCCTGATATTGAGTGTTTGCAAACTCTTGAAACATGATAGCACATTGTTAGAGTCAATTTTGAACGTGCGTCTTGAATCTCGAATAGCTTAGCTTAGTTTGTTTTGGGTGTTTTTGGCAGACAGTGCCGATACAATTGACTATAGATTCAAATGGAGATGCTGACCAATGTATTAACTTAAGATAAAACGTTTTATTTCCGATTATATTTGATTTCATTTGATTTTTTTTTACATTCTAAACGGATATGAATGTAAAAAATTCCCAAAGACTTTATAAGAAAAACTGCTTCAGGTAAAGCGGTAGTATTTTTAGCTCGACCATACATATATAGGGATAATGATAGCCTTTTAAGATTAATCCTAAATGTTTAACATTGACAAAAAACCTACATACACACTGAACTATAGTACTTTTATTATAACATTCGGAAAAATATATGAAAATGTATGATAATCGTTTACTTTTTATGTTAACTTTATAAAAGAGGGGCGAAAGATACCAGAGGGACAACCAAACTCATAGATCGGAGATAAACTGACAACGTCATGGCTATAAACCCGAGGTCACAAATGGTTTGTGGCTTTTTATCATGAAATGAATTCAAAATGTTAGAAAATATTGATTCAATCCTCAGCTTGGAAAATGTGTTCACTGAATGCTATATTTTTTGTCAAATCATAATGGTCATTAGAGTACACACAAGAACAACCTAGTTTCGGATGAATGCATCCATTCCACCTCAGAGTCGACACTTAAAGAAACATACTATTGTAAGACAGATTTGAAATCAATGTCGATTATGTAGGACCAATTTACTGATATGTATCATATGTTCATTTCCCATATAAGTCTTTCCACAGAGAAAAGTCAATTCAAAAGGTGAGCATGAGATTTTAGATTTAGACCACAGGAACTAAATACACTGACGTTAGTGCATTCAGTATATGTAAGTAAGAAAGTATATGTTTATATATGTTAAAAAAAAGTATCGGCTTGTACCCGTAATTAAGACATGCATAGAAGAAGGTCAATATTTCTTTTCATTATTCGCTACCTAAATAAATCAAAATTGGGCATATAAATTTTATCTTTTGTCTTTGCAACACAATGTCATCCGTTACAGCGAGCGCTGCATTGTCAAATAGGGAGACTTGTGAATGAAAAAGTATGTAAGATATTCAAATTGTTTGTGTTCAAGATTATAGCATAACGATTGATGCATATTTGTTTATTTCACTATTATGTGCAGTTTTCATGAACAAATGTAGTCTAAAAAATCAGATAAATGTATATTGTTAGTTTTAAAAAGGATATATTGATCATTGTTTAATTATTTGTCAGGTCAACTACATCATTATTTAATTGAAATATCATTCTTATCCTGGTTTATAACTTCCAGATTACAAGATGAAAACTTTGTTTATTGCTATCTGTATTTTCTGTGTGACTTTGATAACAGTTGTGCATGGATCAACGATCCCAGCCCCCACCGAATTCACTGGCAATAACGGTATGTCAATATATATCAAGTTAGTGCCAAACTTATTTTGGGGAATTATATTGTTATTTTTTTTCCTTTTTGGTGCGCGATATTTAATTTTATTATAGTGGTAAATCAATAAAATTGAAAATGAAAATAGGGAATGTGTGAAAGAGACAACAACCCTACCTGCAGACAACAGGCGAAGGCCACCAATGGTCTTCTACGCGGCGAGAAAATCACCCACTAAATTGCTTATCCCAAATTGCTTATAACTTTATCATTGGTGAGTTAACCTTTTTAGTTTTTCTTTGGGTGACTTTGTTTAAAAATGGAAATCTATGTTTTTGGATCTTAGAAAGGGTGTTAAACTGATCAGAATGTCTTTTTCGTCTGTGTAGTAACTATGGAGAGATATTTGGGAAAGTCAACGGAATTATATTAGAAAATCCCAAAAAGAAAAACATCACATATGAATTAATGTAATCTTAAACAATGAAGAACCTCATACAAACGTCTATGAGATGATTCTTCCATAATATGATATTATAAACTAGAGGTGTTGCTTACTTTGAACTATGTTCATTTTCAGCAATGATTATTTCCAAAGAGACTGGATAGTTTTACATACCACATCTACTTATATCTATAGATATATATTTTATGACGAATGATTTTTTTAACTAGTATTCTCTCCTTTTTTCTTAAGTTTTTGAAGGACATTGAAATTAAAAGAAACGGACTTTCAGTTCTGGCATTCTTGACGTATTTGTATAAATATACGAGTTACGGCTTTTTTTTCTATTCAGTTTCCATCTATCTGCCTATGTTGTTTCTGAAATCGTAAAAATCGCAGAAATCGTTCTTTGATAAACTTATATGAGGGGTCAACTGTAGCGGTGTTCAATCCTTGTAGAATTAGTCTTTCTCATCATTTTATCTATTTGAATTTTTTTTTACCAATGATTAGAGAAAAAGCGAGTTCCTGGTATGAACCTATGATGAATTTGTTGCGTAAAAAAGCATTATTTTCTTGTGTTTTTCTTACAGACTGCTTGTTGCCGACCAGACCAGGGCATTGTCCGGGACATTTCCCACGATATTCGTACCGATCAGGAATGTGTAAAGTGTTTATTTATGGCGGATGTGATGGGAATGCAAACAACTACCTTAACATTGATGAGTGCAAGATAGCTTGTATGTCAGCCTCATAACAAATTAAAATAGCTTGGGAAAATCGACCATGTCGATATAGTACTATTACAGAAACAAATAAAAATATGTGTTAAAAAAACTCAACACTCTTTTTATTACCGACAAAAAAATCTGCTAAAAGATAATTGGATGAATTTTATTTACCAAAATAATAACGATAGATTTTTTTCATGTATAAAATGGTGTAAACTGGCAAGCAGTTTTATTATATAGAGTTTACTAATAGCACCTGGCTGAGCGAATATAATAAAATAATTTATAATGGTCTTATTCTTTTTTTTTATAAATTCATACAACTATACTACTCTAACAAGAGGGATTGTGCCTGATATTCATATGATGAATTCATAATCTTTCAATCAGTTTAATTGAGGTCTGGAGCTGTCATGTCAGTTAACTCCTAGTAGTATGTTGTTATTTAAGTATTATTGTCATTTTATTTATTTTCTTTTGTTACATCTTCTGAAATCGGACTCGGACTTCTCTTGAACTGAATTTTAATGTGTGTATTGTTATGCATTTACTTTTCTACATTGGCTAGAGGTATAGGGGGAGGGTTGTTATCTCATAAACATGTTTAACCCAGCCGCAATTTTGCGCCTGTCCCAAGTCAGGAGCCTCTGGCCTTTGTAAGTCTTGCATGATTTTTAATTTTAGTTTCTTGTGTATAATTTGGAGTTTAGTATGACGTCCATTATTACTGTATTAGTATACATACTTTTAAGGGGCCAGCTGAAGGACGCCTCCGGTTGGGGGAGTTTCTCGCTACATTGAAGACCCTTTGGTGGCCTTTGGCTGCTGTCTACTCTATGGTCGGGTTGCTGTCGCTTTGACACATTCCCCATTTCCTTTATCAATTTTATTGTGCAACAAGCTTATAATATACCAATCAATCTATATACAGTATATACAAAGAACACTTAACTGTTTGTTTACAGAATACACAAATGAAAAGTCATATGTATGGTTAGCTAAGTTTATCTTGTCTATTTATTCAACAAATCATATACCCTATGCAAAACAACATTGCAATTGCATAAGATTGAGCTTAATCGTATATTTGTTGTTCTCTTTGAGGGGATTAGTTACTTTTAATCTCAGGAATATATATCTCTCCTCCACGACAAGATTGTGTTTGTGATAGTCTGCTCCAGTATAGCGTCGAGTCACCATGAGGACATTTGATAAGTTTAAACTGTTTGTCCATACATATTCTTATTTCTGCCAAGTCAGTTTTTCTTTTACCTGACTGAGACTGTAATGTACAAAACACAATTAAAATATGTGCAAATAGCATATTAAACATGAAACGTAACTCTTTTATTAGGAAAGGATCCACTTTCAATAGAACCTTCTGGTAGATATAAGAAGATGTGGTAAGAGTGCCAATGAGACAACTCTCCATCCAAGTCACAATTTGCAAAAGTAAACCATTATAAGCGAAACTAATGTCTTTAACACGGAGCCTTGGATCACACCAAACATCAAGCAGTAAAGGCCCCGAACATGACTCTTTATGGACTTGCAAATAAAAACAAATAATAAAATCTTAAGTAAAGGAAACACAAGATTTATTATTATTACCTTATATCTGTAACACTGTAAATTTGGCATTACTCCTAGTTTCTTTTTAAGGATATTTTCAATTGTTTTAGTCTGTAAAAAAAAATTAACAAAATGATGGTAAAATATGAATGACTGTGACATTTGTGGAAACATTTCAAGATAGGTCAACTTTAACCAGACGGTAAGTTTTAAGACCCGTTGCTACAGAAATATTGTTTTACATTGTTATTCTGGGGTCTTTAATAACTGACTATGCGGTATGGGCTTCGATCATTGTTGAAGGCCGTATGGTGACCTATATTTGTTAATTTCTGTGTCATTTTGGTTTCTTGTGGAGAGTTTTCTCATTGACAATCATACCACATCTTCTTTTTTATATGATATCGATGTGTTGACAAACTGATAAAGGTGTTTATTTTGAGTTTCTCGAATGATAACTTGTAGGAGCCAATTCAGACGTGTTATATGAAAAGAGCATCTTTAAACATTACTAGGGTAAGAACTGATACATCCCATCCCCTTTCGCCGAAAGTACTGAAGTTCTCTATCGTGGTCCCTTGCATATCATTTATTGTTAAGGAATATATACCTAAAACATATCTCTTTTGACGACAAGCCGTATAATTTGATCACGTTCTGCTATATATATTTTACCATACGCTTCGTGAAATTAAGATCATCTCTTTTGAATTCACGATTGTGAAACATAAAATCACTAAAATACTGAACTCCGAGGAAAATTCCAAACGGAAAGTTCCTTATCAAATGACAAAATCAAAAGCTCAAACGCATCAAACGAATGGACAATAACTGTCATGTTCTTGACCTGATACAGGCATGTTTTATGTAGAAAAATGGTGAAGTAAACCTGGTTTTATAGCTAGCTAAATCTCGTACTTGTATGACTGTCGTATCAAATTCCATTATATCGACACCGAAGTGTGAACAAAACAAACAGACATAAAAGTTTAAAAAGTAAAAAATAAAGGTAAAGCAGCCAACGTTGTGTTATTATCTTAATCACTATAAAACAACAGATATATAAACAAACCTTTTTCCATGACACAATAACACAATGAGGGGATGTTTACGAACAGAGCCACGTCACATACACGAAAGGCACACAGACAAAACACATTAGCAAAAAGAAAGACAAGAATACAAACTAGAGGCTCTAAAGAGCCTGTGTCGCTCACCTTGGTCTATGTGAATATTAAACAAAGGAAGCAGATGGATTCATGACAAAATTGTGTTTTGGTGATGGTGATGCGTTTGTACATCTTACTTTACTGAACATTCTTGCTGCTTACAATTATCTCTATCTATAATGAACTTGGCCCAGTAGTTTCAGTGGAAAATGTTAGTTAAAATTTACAAATTTTATGAAAATTGTTAAAAATTGACTATAAAGGACAATAACTCCTTAGGGGTCAATTGACCACTTCCGTCATGTTGACTTATTTGTAAATCTTACTTTGCTTAACATTATTGATGTTTACAGTTTATCTCTATCTAAATAATATTCAAGATAATAACCAAAAACAGCAAAATTTCCTTAAAATTACCAATTCAGGGGCACCAACCCAACAACGGGTTGTCAGATTCATCTGGAAATTTCAGGGCAGATAGATCTTGACCTGATAAACAATTTTACCCGATGTCAGATTTGCTCTAAAGGCTGCGGTTTCAGAGTTATAAACCAAAATCTACATTTCACCCCTATGTTCTATTTTTAGCCATGGCGGCTATCTTGGTTGATTGGCCGGGTCACCGGACACAATTTTTAAACTAGATACCCCAATGATGATTGTGGCCAAGTTTGGTTTAATTTGGCCCAGTAGTTTTAGAGGAGAAGATTTTTGTAAAAGATGATAAAGATTTAAGAAAAATGGTTAAAAATTGACTATAAAGGGCAATAACTCCTAAAGGGGTCAACAGACCATTTTGGTTCTGTTGACTTATTTGTAGATCTTACTTTACTGAACATTTTTGCTGTTTACAGTTTATCTCTATCTATAATAATATTCAAGATAATAATCAAAAACAGCAAAATTTCCTTAAAATTACCAATTCAGGGGCAGCAACCTATCAACGGGTTGTCCAATTCATCTGAAAATTTCAGGGCAGATAGATCTTGACCTGATAAACAATTTTACTTTGATGTCAGATTTGCTCTAAATGCTTTGGTTTTTGAGTGATAAGCCAAAAACTGCATTTTACCCCTATGTTCTATTGTTAGCCATGGCGGCCATCTTGGTTGGTTGGCCGAGTCACCGGACACAATTTTAAAACTAGATACCCCAATGATGATTGTGGCCAAGTTTGGTTTAATTTGGCCCAGTAGTTTCAGAGGAGAATATTTTTGTAAAAGATGATAAAGATTTAAGAAAAATGGTTAAAAATTGACTATAAAGGGCAATAACTCCTAAAGGGGTCAACAGACCATTTTGGTCCTGTTGAATTATTTGTAGATCTTACTTTACTGAACATTTTTGCTGTTTACAGTTTATCTTTATCCATGATAATATTCAAGATAATAACCAAAAACAGCAAAATTTCCTTAAAATTACCAATTCAGGGGCAGCAACCTATCAACGGGTTGTCCGATTCATCTCAAAATTTTAGGGCAGATAGATCTTGACCTGATTAACAATTTTACCCCATATCAGATTTGCTCTAAATGCTTTGGTATTGAGTTATAAGCCAAAAACTGCATTTTACCCCTATGTTCTATTTTTAGCCATGGCGGCCATCTTGGTTGGTTGGCTGGGTCACCGGACACAATTTTCAAACTAGATACCCTAATAATGATTTTGGTCATGTTTGGTTAAATTTGGCCCAGCAGTTTCAAAGGAGAAGATTTTTGTAAAAGTTAACGACGACGGACGACAGACGACGGACGACGGACGACGACGGACGCCGGACGACGACGGACGACGGACGACGACGGACGCCGGACGACGACGGACGCCGGACGCCAAGTGATGAGAAAAGCTCACTTGGCCCTTCGGGCCAGGTGAGCTAAAAATATCAATTATTATGTGAAAGATACCAAAGAGGCAGCATCATATGATGCTATACTACACTTTACTTGCGCCTTAAAATTGACAAGTATAGAGTCGGTTTTAGAACCTAATTGTACAATGCTTGACAAGACAATTTCAATCCTATAGTTTAACAACTTTGTGTTCCATATACAGGATTAACGCTTACAGCATAAATTGGCGGATTTGTAATGCACTAGATATGTTTTCAATTTGTTATGCTCGAGGATGAAATATATGTATATTCAAAACCAGATACAAACTTCCCTCAAATGATATTCCGGTAATGAAGACCAAAATAAAATGTTAAAAAATCCCGAAAAGGGAATCCGATGTATGCATAAACGAAATACAGCCTATAACTTTAAATTGATTTCTGCGATTTAGTATCAGTATTCATGTTTGTATCTGACGCATTGAAGAAATGGGATAGTGATACCCTCGGAGAATAAGAATAAACCAAAATAGAATTTGCCGTACCAATTCAAATTAATCCAATGTACAATTGATGTTTTGAGGTCAAAATAAACATAAAATCCAAATGATGGGAAAATGTTGGGGTTTTTTTTTTTCGTCACTTTCACATCGTATATAGTTATCAAAGGTTCCAGGATTATAATTTAACACACCAAACGCGCGTCTCGTCTACATAAGACTCGTCAGTGTCGCTCTGATCAAAATAGTTATAAAACCAAACAAGTACGAAGTTGAAGAGCATTGATGACCCAAATTACAAAAGAAGTTGTGCCAAATACGGCTAATTAAGGTAATCTTAATCCTTAGTTTTTCGAAAAAAGTTTTGTAAACAGGAAATTTATAAAAACGACCATATAATTGATATACAAGAAAACACCGAAGTGCTGACTACTGGACTGGTTACACCATCGGGGACGATGTTCACCAGCAGTGGCATCGACCCAGTGGTATATAAGCCTCATCATTGACGCTCTACAAATATGATACTTACAACATAAGGTGTTGTGTCACTTGGAGTAATGTTCACTTTATTCAGGAATCTAAAAAGAACGTCAGTCATTATGTCATTTGTGGTCTTTGATATATGTTGTATTTACATTTTTGAAGCTTAATGAAAAATAGTGTTTAGATAAAATAAAAAATCAGTAAGACGATACTAATTTGATTTAATTGTGTATAGCATTTTTCTTCAATAACTAATTCGACTTCTTTTGTCTAAAGGGACATTTTAAATTAATCGCATTTTTCCGTTTCAACCGTTTCAACCGCAATTTATAACGTTCGAATTCATCAATTGTTTTGAAACATGACCTCGTCTTAAATATGCAGGATACACATGCATGACATATTTGCCACTTTACGTTTAGCAATCAAAATTTTTTTATAAATTAATCTAAAAAAAATTAAATGACATTATATTGTTCATTGCATTGTGATTTTGATTCTGTTTTTCTTACGGACGGTAAGTTTTATAAAATAATACCAATCATATTTTAGGGATTTGTCGTATCGAAACTTTGAAAATAGCACCAATTGTCTTTTCTTTAATATATTTTGTTCCATTTTTGTTTTCATCGTTTCACATTGTAAACTTTTAATTTTATATTATTAAGTCTAAAACTTACTTTGACGCATTGTACGTTTTTATTAAGTCGAGTGCTTTCCTAAAGAACAGATATTCTGTTCCAGTTGTATTCAAACTTAAGGCACATGTTCCATGTGTGTTCCATTCATGTTTCCTGTATTCATACAAAGTTAAAAGTAACATATTAAAGTTTCTGATGGGATTTACGTGCTATCTCCGTGTTGAAGGCTTTATTGTGAGTTTCAGATAAAGAAACTGTGTTTTCCTTTTGGTATGTCGTATGTTCTGATTCTGTGTCATTAATGAATAACCTATTTCCTTTGTTTTTCTATTAAAAGAACAAAACAAAAACACAATAAAAACACTGTGATAGTGTGGCAAAACACGCACAAATTAAAAGTTTTTAAAACTTTGCAACGGTAGATCTCTACTGATTACTACTTGTCCATGTTTTTATGAAATATAATATGGTATATTCGCCGTATATTCAACTCTTTGAGTAGCAAAACTTGTGGCGTTTATCTTAATATGAACTTATCTTAATATGAACTCCAAGGAAAATTTAAAACAGAAAGAACCATAATAGATGGCAAAATCAAAAGCTCAAATGCATCAAAGGCCTGGAAAACAATTGAAATATTCCTGACTTGGCACATAAATTGCTAACTAAACCTCACTTATATGACAGCCAAATAAAATTCTAAAATATTGACAACAGTGCGTGAAAAAAAATCCAGACATAATAGGAAAAAAAGTCAAAACCAGAGAAACAGCAGTCAACATTGTGTTATAATCTGAATCAATATTAAAACAAACAAATTTTCCAACAAAGAAAAACAAAATGGCATATAGAAAAAGCCCATAATAAAAAATGAAGAAGAAAAATACAAAAAATGACAATAGCACAACAAAATAATGGCTGTATGTATAAGTAACGAGTCGCACCAAACGGATATTACCGACTACGCAGTAAACGTTAAAGATTCGACAAGACGAATAAAAGAATACTATAAAAAGTTATCAAGTTGATTAACATAGTCAGTACTTAGAATCTATACTTCAGATTTATAGAATAACTAATCGAAGAATTCAAATAGAGAAAAATATTCAACGAGTGACCGAACAACACATTAATTCACGAATGCGCGTAGCGCATGAGTTAATTATAAGTATTGTTCGATCACGAGTTGAATATTTTTCTGAATTTGAATTCTTTGATTAGTTATTCTTTTTATTACATTGGCAAATAGATTTTTTATGAAATGAATTAAGAAAATGTAAGGAACTATATTCTTTCCCTACGCATTCACAATTTGTTTTGATCCGACGTAATCGACGTCTTGACAACGCTTATTGTTGTATGACGTCAGAGAGTGAAATAACCACGTATATTTCACATGTGAAATTATCAGTTTTTATTTAACTGGAAAATGTTATAAAATGATTTATTACATTGGTTGCAATATATTACATTGATTTCCCAGTTAAATAAAAACCGATAATTTCACATGTGAAATAAACGTGGTTATTTCACTCTCTGACGTCATACAACAATAGGCGTTGTCAAGACGTCGATAACGTCGGATCAAAACAAATTGTCAATGCGTAGGAAAAAGATATAGTTCCTTACATTTTCTACATTAATTTCATAAAAAAAAGCCATTTGCCAATGTAATAAAAAGTATAACTAATCGCCGTATTTGAATATCAAAAATAAGACAACTTGTGACCGAACGCCGCTATGGATTAAACTCGTGCTGCGCACTCGTTTAATCCATGCGTCGTTCGGTCACGCGTTGTCTTATTTTTGATATTCAAATACGGCGATTAGTTATACTATAATTATTATTTGTGACGTTGAATAAAGTACAATCACAAAAATACTGAACTCAGAGGAAAATCCAATCGGAAAGTCCATAATCACATGGCAAAATCAAATAACAAAACACATCAAAAACGAATGGACAAGAACTGTCATATTCCTGACTTGGTACAGGCATTTTCAAATGTAGAAAATGGTGGATTAAACCTGGTTTTATAGCGCTAACCCTCTCACTTTGATGACAGTCTTATCGAATTCCGTTATATTTACAATGATGAGTGAACTAAACAGACATAATAAATAAAATAGTCAAACTATGGGTACAGTAGTCATCATCGTGTAACAATTTTTCAAAGGAACAATTTAACAGTACACAACAACATCTATATACAAACACATTCATTGATCTGCGTGACTGACGTCAGAAAATTTCATGCGTCACATGTATTTGTCGTCCAATGTACATACAAACAATTTTAAAATTTCACATAGGCAATGTTAGCATACAGGATTAAAAATTCAAAAGTATGTAAGAATTAATTTCAGAAATAGACCGAGACTTAAAATAGTCCAAAGGTTATATAGAATTTATAAGAATCCACAAATAGTTCATTCCACTACGCGATTGAATAATTTTGACGTTTGTGGTTCAACGTATTTTGCAATTCATAATAGAAATATATCATAATGACATAAAATAGAACAATATCATACGGACGGGATCTTTTTAAAGTACAGAGTCACGTTATAAGAACCAAAGAAATACAAAAGGTCGTATATACAAAACACACAAAAAATGAAAGACAATACAAACACATTGACGGGATGTTTAAGTACCGAGATAGAATATTTATGAACAAGGTCTTGATATCTTCCAATCAGCTGTTTAAGAAAACGGAAGAGACGTACTTATCCATAAGCCTGTTCCAACAACTTTCTGCTCAGCGTAGTTGTCTTTTTATGAAGTATTAGTAGCAGTATCAAGCTCGTGAATACCGAATGAATTGGGAAATGTATATCCCATATTCAAGTGGAGTTGGTAATTTGCTACAAAGGTGGAGGAAATTGATAATTTCAAAAAGAAAATCTTCTCATTTATCTGATACTGAGATGACTTCTTATATAAAACTCATGATTTAAGTCTGAAAATATGACAGAGTAAGCCGTGTCAGTTGTTTCTTACTCTTCTAGTTATTGAGAATATATTAATCAGAAATCATTTTAAAAATTAAATGGTTTCTTAGATCTTCTTGTTTTTGACAAGTGTCTGAAGATACTCCGACTCATATGAAAATAAGAAAAGATCGACAGGGAGGGGTGCCGGTTCTTTCAACAGGAACACATATTTTTTGGTAAAATTATCATAATAACTAGTAAATATAATAAATATCTTACCAGAAACCAGAAGGACGAGATTTTTTGAAAATGCTGGGCCAAGCATGCTGTAATTCATCTGTTAGATTCTACAAATACAACGGTGCAAGTATGAAACATAAAATGGAACCTTTACCGTGTTCAAGTACTTTGGTTTGATCCTAAGCATGTCTAAATCAATTTTTGTGGTGCAGTCTATGGGTTGTCTTCTGTGGCAACATAACGGATTGAAATTTATTTTGAATTAACAATTATATAAATCATCTATTTGAAAGAGTATTTTTCAAACAGGTACCGATTCAAATGGGTGGTACGAAAAATCTCTATATAAAAATGTTTGCTGTAACCCTTATAAATTTTTCGTCTCAATGAACAAGATAGATATGCAATGCATACTAACTGGAAATTTGATGAAATAGTTTAACCATTTAATTTTCTCCTTAAAATTGTAGAATTTTTTCGGGCAATAATTGCAGACTTTTCATTATAATATTATGAATAGTTTTGTTTCCATTTGATAGACAACGTTTAGAAAATTTACCTTGACAAATTATATTCAAGCTACAGAAATATACTCTAGGAATCTAGGAAAAATATAAAATAAACAGCAAAGTATGTCCCTTTTTTTTTATTTTCAACAATGAACGAACAACGACAAACTCTACATTATCGGTTCCTGGTTCACCACATTCTTCTTATTCGCAAAGAATATGGCGGAGAGCTTAATTTATATAAGCGCCTAATCTTTCTAACCTGGTTGAACAGTCGTGTAAGAACGCAACAAAAGAAATAACTGCATGTAGAAATCTGTTGGAAAGGTTTGAACTCATCAATTTGGTTCAAAACACAACCACATACAACAATAATACAAAATATTATATATATCTAGAGATCTTTGGCTTTCAATTAGCATTTTGTCTTGAAACTCTTGTTGGCCCTGGTTTCCGATTTTTTTAGTAATTGGAGACAAACATATATGTTTCTGTTAATATTCAATAGATATAGGAAGATTTGGTATGAATGCCAATGAGACAACTCTCCATCCAAGTCACAATTTATACAAGTAAACCATTGTAGGTAAAGGTACGGTCCTCATCATGGAGCCTTGCCCATTTTTTTTGACACACTCATATTGGCTTAATAAACAGATTAACACATGACTCCTCATTTAGAAAATGAAATGTCTTTTTATGGATGTTGAATTATAGTTATCATTACCTTTATCTTGCTCATAACGAAAGGAACTGATTTACAATTCTTTGGCCCTTCTTTTGATCCCAAGGACGGCCTGAAATTAAAAAAAAATCATCATACTTTTTAAGATGAATTGAGTATGTCTGGTTTCTCAAAGTCCGGTGGTAAGTGTTTCATCCATTTTCTCTAAAACATCCTTTGTATGTATATATCTTTAAATGAGCGAGGTTCAAGCAGGTGAGAATTTTCAAAAGGCAACTTTATTTAGTGTAAAACCTTTTATAGACATTTCAACGTGGGTGTTTGTCACTAATAAAAAAACCAAACTCTAGGTCTCCTCTGTGTCTGACATCAGATTTGAAAAGGGGCAGCAAGTTAGCGTTAGGTTCAGGTTTCTAGGTCTGTGCATTAT
The DNA here is from genome assembly GCA_037788925.1 of Mytilus galloprovincialis. Lineage (NCBI taxonomy): Eukaryota > Metazoa > Mollusca > Bivalvia > Mytilida > Mytilidae > Mytilus > Mytilus galloprovincialis. Next base: position 41,538,706 of record CM075334.1, on the reverse strand, counting down.
TTATGCATGTTGTTGCATAAGGAGGGTCATACCTCAGTCCATCTGAAATAGCATCTGGTCATATATACTATACCAAATAGTACATTATCGTTTGACCTAAAGCGTATACTATCTTCATGAATATATTGCAATGAATTTTAAAAAAAATCTTGTTTTTATTGCTGCAATTTTAATGAGGAGGCAATCAATCTGGACGAAAAAGAAATCTACCTGACTATTAATCAAAATATCAAATGCGTTTTACATTCTTTTAATTATCTGTCAAATTTAACATATTCTTATTATAAACTTTACACTATGAACAAAAGCTACTATGATGTTATTAAGACGTCAACAAGTAAATATCTTTAATGTATGTTGGTTCTAAAACATTTTGCGTGAATTATCACGCTCATCTGGTATATACTGTGAAATGTTTAGCTGTTTTGATATGAGCGTCACTGATGAGTATTATGTAGACGAAACGCGCGTCTGGCGTATTAAATTATAATCCAGATAACTGTTTTAGCTTACCACAGTCCGTGAATAATGAACGAATTGGTGTAAGCAGGAATGGAGCATGTTTTGTGCTGTAAAGGAAAAGGTTGAAATTGATTTCATGTTTATGTTTGAACTATTTTTAATGAAAAATTTGAAAACAACATATTTTACAAAACTTAAACTCCATCTTCTCTATCCTAGGGTTACAATTCAATCTCTTCCCCTCCACTTTTTAGAGGATAGGATAGAATCGTTACACTTATGCTACAATTAAAATCTATCAAATTCTTGTAAACTTCTACATCATCTTGACCAAAGACAATACATGGCGGTTGAATTAAAGTTTTCATAATGTTTTCACAAATCTATTGATAAGTTCTTCACACAAATTCGTTTGTATTGTTAATTGTGTTTAGGTGTCAATAATACGTTTTGTCATAAAACAACTACCCTTTCTAAAATCCCTCCTATAAAAATGGCAATTGCATAGAAAAAACTGCAAAATTGCACTTCGTCACATCGCTGGCACCGGAATAAGGAAATATAACTATTTACTCTGTTTATCTTGACTATCTAGAACAACTCGAGGACTGCTCACAAAGATATGTTGCTATAAACGTCATATACTGTTGTTTTTAATGACACAAATAAACTCATCAGGACAAGACAAAATTGTTCATCCAAATCATTAACTTGACGTTTAAATGTGGTGCTCACATTGTAAATAAAATACGACCAGTTAATGCGTTAATTTACTACCGGTGATGGGTTTTTTTTTATAAGCAATAAGATGTTATGTGATTGCCAATGACACCACTTCCCATCAAGTTAAAATGGAGTGGATGTAAGCAATTATAGTGTTCACTGTAGTACTGCACAGGATGAAACTAAACTCGTGCGAAGTATAAATTAATTTGAAACAATTAAAGATTATGTCCAGTAAGACTGACAGAGAAATCAATGGTGGTATAACCCCTGAAACTTAATTCGAAGAAGTTGTTCATATTTCGTGCCTTTATAATAACGGACATTTTACATTAACATGTTCACTGTGCATTTTTAAAAAATATATATATGACTAGATTAACCAATGCTCAGTCATATTGCAGCGTTATTTATGGTTCAGACTGCTTCATACATGTGAATTAACTACTAATTTCTTGTTCTGGAAAATAAGTTAACTTCTCACAATTGTTTAGTTTCTTTTTCTCTCGGTTGAATGAGTAAGACAACTTGGAGTGATAATCGTGTCACATGTTTTGGAGTAGTTATAGTCGAGATGAGCTGATTTGAGAAAACAACATCATTACGCTGATTTTCACCTGGCCTAAGCCATTTGTATTATTTTTCTTCAACTGTTCGGTGTCGAGAAATTCTACAAACAAACAAAAATAATTCTGCTCTAAAAATACTGTCAAGTTAAAAAAAACAAGTTTAACTACATAATCATTAGGTCTCCCTCTTCAATATTGAAGATCTTTATAATCTTTCTTGTCATATATTGTTGGCTGTGTTATATATATATTTCAATCATATAACCCTAATTCTATATGCAATGTTCGTGTTATTACAAACACAATCATATGTTTGGAGCAGTGCATAGGTGATGCTTCTTTTCAATATTTTTCACAACTACATTTAATCATTGAAATAAATTGAAATCGTCAGATTTTTTTATTAGAAAGAAAACATTGCATATAAAATAATAGATGGGGTTCTATGAGTTCAGAACTTAGTCCAATACAAAACCCTTATGTAGTTTTCCCTCTCCCCTGTGTAATGAATACACGTATTGAGACATATTCGGTTTTATTTACATATAAGAGGAATACCTCTTCTTTCTTGCCCATCGTGCAAGCTGTTTGAGGCCATTCTTGTGCGAATATGAAGTGATCCCATCTAGCACTGTAGGTTCTAAAACGAATATTCAAAACTTAATTAGAGAATACGAATGCTGACATGCTGGGGAAGTTGTTAATATAGAATAACAATACCTTTTTATTATAAGTCGACTATTCGAACTTTCTATTACAAATAATTTCAATTTATCACCATATATGTATTAACTATAAAACAAAATTATACGTTTGCAAACTAGTACTACTACTTGATTTTGTGCAATCACATTCGTCTCAGCCATGACATTGAGGGAATTTGGCTTGGTTTGATATCGGAATAAAGGAAATATCCTTCCTTCCTGTAATCATATATCTAAGCAGCCATTAAGCCATCCAGTCTGACAGACAGACAGACAGACGGCAATGCAAGATCAACATTTATTCAAATATGTATACTTATGGAGAGGATAACACACTTCACACTTTTTATAGTTTTCATGAACTAATTTTATTATATTGAGAGAAAAAAAGGAACACACCATTTTGTGATATCAAAAAGTTAAAAAGTAACGCCAATAGATCAAATAATTAATCATAAGCATAAAAAAATTCAAATGTGCCTAATGAAACGAAACAACTATCCGCCACTTTTAAAATAAAGTGGTATTTAGAAATTATAGGCCACCATATGGCCTGCAACAATGAGCGGAAAATGTATTTAACGGCGAGTGACAGATGTGTATCTGCATAAAATATATTTTATAACTTACGTAGCTATGGAAGTCAACAGGAAAATTGCTGTCACGAAGAAGAAATTCATCACACCATCCACAATCTGGTAAAAAGAAAAATCTAGATTAAAAGTACAAAATAATCGCAAAGAAGATGTAATTTACGTTATTTGATTTTTTTATAGTAATGTTTAGTGATAATTGTAATATCACTGCAAATAAATGAAATGATAATTTCGCGATTTAGTCTTGTCTTCTCGATACATTATATATATATTCCACCATTGAATCAAGTGTGTTACGGTATTTCTTCAAACGAGACAGGTAAATTTTAATATTTAAAGCGAGAGAGAATTAACTGTTCAAATTGGAGAAATATCGTAATACACGAGTGGTGAAATATATTTCTCTTAAGATTTTTAGCCGATTTCTATAAAAAAAAAAAATATCTTTCTTTTTCAAAGAGGAAAATAAAAAAAAAATAATACAAATTAGAGAAATATTACATATGTATCAGAAAATATTTTCCCTGTATAAATTTGTCGAGAGAAATCGTATGTGACATTCAATCCAAAAACAGTGAGATCGGAACTGAAAAAATGGTCGTTTGTATATCATACATCATACACATGTTAATTCCGTTGTGGTTTATTTTTGGTGGCGACAGTCTTGGACGTCGGTCACAACAATAGCTGCTAGCATAATAATCTATAAAAATATCACCAAACCGTGATCATCTCTTTTGAATTATGTCGGTTTTAAACAATATGGTATACAGATCTTTACCTACAACAACCTACCACGTCCGAATAACCGTGGTTGTTTACAACTGAACTCGTATTTTAACCATCTTATGTTCATTTCCTTAAAGATACATTTTTTCGACTATATTCTCTTTCAGTCTCGTGTCAACAATCAAAATGAAACCTAATTCACTCTTTTCATCTGCAATAGTAAGTGTTGTTCTGTTGCTAAAATAGCTTAAAGAAATTTAGAAATTGATAAGGAGTAAATTATATACTTACTTGCTGATAAATCAACTATAAAGAGTAATCATGTGTTCGGACATCAACACAAAAGGCTCCAAACAATCATATGATGCTGATCAAGTACTTCCTCATATGTAATTTCCGGATACTTAGTACCATGTCTAGGAATAGTTTTAAATTCTAATTATAAATTTCATTTTTGTATTTAAAACTTATTTTATAAAAATTAACCTTAAAACAGATATCGACCAAAATATTCATTCCGATTATATTGACTACAGCTATGTTTTGAATTAATGTAAAGGCGATAATGTGGATTGGTGCTAACTTCAACTACTATGCTTGCTAAACATTATTAACAAAAAATATTAAGAAGTATATTAATTTGATACTAATTCTGGCAAAATGTTACTGAAACTGATGCCACCAGAATGTTGGATATTTTGTCAACTCAAGTTTTGCTTGAGATGGACTTTCTTCATAACTGAGACAATTGGCATTCCTATTGGAATGTCTTATCATTTGATTTCAAAGTTAAATAGCAGTGTGTTAATCAGGCTATCACATTGAACTTTATTTGATATACCACGTAATGGTATATTAAAGACCGCTCCATATATTAAACCACATGTAAACATCGACAACTTGTAAAGTTGATGGAGGACCAAACTTCAAGACAGAAGAGATGACTGTTTTTTCAACTGTGAACTTTTTTTGTATAAAAAAATGTTCCCACTTATGGAGTATATTTAGCCGAATCTACTATTTTATTTGATATTAGAATTTTTAATGACAAAATATAACCATGCTATATCATGTTGGTATTTTTCACTTTTCTATGACAGAGTTGCAATCAATTTCATTTATATAGGACTTATTACTGATATGATCCTATGCTAACCTCCAATATTAATCTTGTCACAGGAACATACAAAAGGTATGCATAAACTTTAAGGTTCAACCTACCATTTTTTCTTAAAATGTCCTGTATCAAGTCAGGAAAAACGACCAATGTTATATTATAGTTCGTTTCTGTGTGTGTTGCCTTTTAGTGTTGTGTCGTTGTTCTCCTCTTATATTTGATGTGTTTCCGTCAGTTTTTGTTTCTGACCCGAATTTGGTTTTTTTTCTCAATCGATTTATGAATTTCGAACAGCGGTTTACTACCGTTGACTTTATTTAAGACAACTGGTATCGGATGCTTTTTCAAACTTTTGACTTTTTACATATGATACAGAATTTCGTCTTGTACCTATGGTTTTGATAAATGCAGAAGAAGGTCAATATTTCTGTCAATTATTCGCTACCTGTTGTAAACCAAATTTAGCATATGCATTTTTACCAACCGTTAACAATGGGCGTTGAATGGTCAAATAGGGACAGTTAAGCATATAAAAGTATGTAAACATATTTAATTGTTTTTTTCGCTATTGTGACATTGTGATAGATAAACGGGTGTTTATTTCCTATATTGTTTATTTGATCATAATTATCAAGTGCAGTTTTCGTAAATTAAAAAAAAATCTTTTTTTTTTCAAAAATCATATAATCAATGACTGTCAATACTTTTACGTTTGGCTTTGCACAAGTCATGTCTTCTTTAACTGGGATGTGTTTTAGTTTCTGGTGCATGTTTTTTTCATAATCAATTGTTTTTTGCTTTTAAATAGCTGTCAGTAAAAAGTAAACTCACAAAAATACTGAACTCTGAGGAAAATTCAAAAATGAAAGTCCCTAATCAAATGGAAAAAATCCAAAGCTCAAACAAATCAAACGAATGGATAACAACTGTCTTATTCCCGACTTGGTACAGGCATTTTCCTATGTAGATACAATTGCGAGTTCGCTCAAATCGAAGTTTCTTGTTAATTTGACCTGTTTTTACAATTTGTAATGCTTTTGAGTTATTTAATGTTTACATTTTAAGAGTTATGTCTCATCTCTCTATGTTGTAATGTATACCAGCTTTGATAAGTCTTGTTGGTTATGACTATAGATTTTCACTTCTTAGTACTATGAACAGAAAGAATTCTGTTCTTTATTTAAACTGTATACTTTACAACAAAACTATTTTCTATTTAGCGTTTTTTTTTGTTCAAGGTTGTTTTTTCTGAAATTGTTTACATCTCACAGTGGTATACTGCTGTTGCCTTTATCTATTAACCCCTCATTTTATTGATTTTTTACTAACAATGTGTCATAGATCAAATTCATTCGTTCAGTGTATGTTCAATTGTGTTAATATGTCTTTTGATTGAGTGAAGCCATTTCTATTGATATTTTATAGTGTGTCTTACTATGTTGTGATGTTACACTGTTGTTCCAGGTAAAGTTTGGTACCTATCAAAACATTTAAACACGCTGCATTTGTTTGCACCTGTCCTTAGTCAGGAATCTGTTGTTCAGTTGTCGTTTGATGATTTGGTTTCTCGTTTCTCGTTTTTTATATAGATTAGACTATTTGTTTTCTCGTTTGATTGGCTTTACACATGTCACTGTTGTGGCCCTTTATAGATTGCTGTTCGGTATGAGCCTAAGGCTCCGTGTTAAGACCGTACTTTGACCTATAATGGTTTACTTTTACAAATTTTGACTTGGATGAAGAGTTGTCTCATACCACATCTTCTTATATCTATTAATCGTATATTATAGCATACATATTTTAAGTCTATTTTTAAATTAATATGACTTTGTATGATTCTTGACCTTGTTTATAACTTTCAGATTACAGGATGAAAACTTTGTTTATTGTCGTCTGTACTTTTTATGCGACTCTGGTAACACTATTGTATGAAGAAACCACACCAGTTCTCACCGGAGTCACCCAAAATAGAGGTAAGTCAATGATAACTAAGATGGTGGTGAATTTATTTTGGGAGATAACTTGTATTATTTTCTTTTTCTTTTGTCTGACTTGTTTGTTTTAAAATGGGAATGTGTGTTCTTTCCTATATACAAAACCTGCACAGAAAAGCATTCTTCAACTCAAAATACAAAACAAATGGGTCAAATAGTCTTTGTTCATTGATGAAGGTTGTATGGTTACCTCTAGTTGTTAATTCATGTTCGATTTTGTTTTTGTGGAGAGTTGTCACACCATACTACACCTTCTTTTTTTATATTTCAACTAACCCAGGATAAAGGGTCAGTTCCAACTGATATCCCTATCCAAATGAATTGATCGTCAACAAAAAAGGGATGTTCAACCTCCGGAATCCCCCCTCCCCTAGATCCGCCACTGACCAGAGACTTAATGTGTACAAACCTGACGTAAAATTATGTACTATTGAATAATAAATAATATCACATTACCTCCAAAAATCAATAACTGCTACAGTACATTTCACATGTTTCAATAATCCAAAAAGCGATGTTTATGTAAGAAGTTCCCGCGCAAATGTCATGTGTTACCGAAACCGGAAACACACAAAAGAATTGTAGGTGCATGTTGTCATTCGTATTCCGATTAATTTACACAGTTCAATAAAATATATATGTTAACATTATCTATATTGGTTTTGAATTTAGTTACTAGATCAGAAAAATGATTTGTTTCTCGCAGACAACACAAAATAATATACATATTAACTCGACACTTAATCTAAACAACCCTACAACAAAATGGGACGACCAAACAGATTTCCTAATTTTGATAAAGGTGAAATATGTAGAATAAGAATTGTGCACTCTGGAATAAGATCATAGATAAAGCCCTATATAAAGTGTAAACCAAAAAAAAATGTATGAAATCATTGTTTATTACATCTGCTTGCATAATAATATTGAAGTTGAAACTAACAACGATCACGTGTATCCTGTCAACCCCTGAAAAACATAATATTGTCTTCTTGACTACTTCCGCAAACCGTGGTCTGATAAAATGATATATTGTTATAGTGTATGTTAATAACAATAATTTTTCGAAATGGACTTTCAGTTGCAGCTTTTGACCTGTTTGTTAGAAATGTTTAGCTGATATTTTTTTCTGCGCAGGTTCTCTTTATCTTGTATTGTTGTAACCCAAACCACACGAAAATGTAAAAATTGTCATTTAATGACAATAATGCATATAAGGAGTTGAATGACATTTTTGTCGTGTTGAATCATTCGTAGATCAGGTCTATTAACATTTTTTCTTATTCATCATAGTTTTTGCAGAAGCTAGATGCTAAAATTGAGTAAAGATAATCATAGAATAATCATTAAGTAATTACTTCATAAGCAATCGACAGAAAATCTTCGTGGTCTTGATAACTAAATAATTTTTGAACCAGAAATAGACACAAAAATATATTTGGCAAAACAAATCGAAAATTTGTTTTTCATTCTCTTCAACTTCGTTAATTGTTTTGGCCATTTTAACTCATTTTTTTCAACAGTCACTTATGAGTCTTCTGTGAACAAATATCGCATCAGTGGTACAAATGTTACTCCTGGTATGTATTTATGATGTGTTAATTGATTTGGGCTCTTTCTGTAGAAAGCATTATCATCGTGCGTTATTTTTCGGAAAATATCGATTATGCCGATTATGCCAAATGACTCTTTATCATAATGTTTTTTTTCTTTACAGACGAAACCAGGGCATTGTAGGTGTCCATTTATGACGGGTTTGTTTGGAATGCCAATAATTTCCTTGAAATTGATGAATTGTATGCCAGCCTTATTACTATTCTTATATGCCCTATATAAATCTAAAAAGGACAACAAAATAATTTGCTAAAAAAGTAGATGGGAAAATTTTATTTTTTTAAATGTTAACAATAGAAGAATTTTTTTAAAATTTGCATACATTTTAATCAGTATACCAGTAGCACTGTTCTGGCTGAGCAAACTTAAAAATTGAATGGTTTTGCCTTTTTTTTTTTTTTTAAATCTACACAACTATACTTGTGTGAGAGGATCATAATACTGTCAGAAAACTATATATATATAAAGATCACTTTATTGTTAGTTGTTACACCCCAAAACTGGAAAGTCATATCAATTGCATGTTAGCTATAATTCATCATGCTTATTACTTCCAATGTAAACATAAGCTACGTTATACCATCCACAAATCGCGTACCCTGTGCATAAACATTCATATATTTGTTAGTCTCTTTTATGATTAATTCCTTTTAATCTCAGGAAAATATATCTTTCCTCCTCTACAAGGTTCAGTTTCAGCCCGTCTTTTCCAGTATAAAGTCGAGTCACTTGTAGGGCATTCGATAAGTTTAAACCGTTTGTCCATACATATCCTTATTTCTGCCAGTAAGTAATCTGACTGAAATTTAAAACAAACACATTGATTGATGTACACTGTGAAAATACAATTAGAAAATGGGTGAATAGCAACATATAAATTCGAAGCGTTTCAATTTAATTAGTCAATCATCCATTTTCAAAAGTACCTTCTGTTATGTTTTCATCAAATTACTTGCAATTTAGGGAACTACAATTAAAAAAAACCTGAAGATTTTAACATTGATTAGTATTACCTTATATCTGTAACACTGTAAATTTGGCATTACTCCGAGTGCCTTTTGAATGACACTTTGAACTGTTTTAGTCTGTAAGGAAAAGAACATAACAGGATAATAGTAAAACATAAATGAATGTGACATTTGTTGAATCATTTCAAGATAGGTAAACTTTAACCAGATGTTGAATTTTGATACCCATTTCTGGGACTATGATAATGATTTATTGATAAACTGATAAAACTTTACGACTCTTTTATGTTGCTCGATTTCCATGAGAGAATCTATTTGGGTGAGTTATATAAATAGTTCTTCTTAAAATAAACCTAGGGTAAAAGCTAATGAGACCCATCTCCTTTCGCTCAAAATACTGAGGTTCTTCATCGTGGCCCTATCACATCATTTATTGTAATGCATTATTTCTATAAAACAATTTCTCTCAGTAACAGTCTATATATATATTATCCCGTTCTGCGTTTTAAACCTTAACAAAACGCTTCGTGAAATTAGAAATCTTCTCTCTTAAATCTTGAATTTGACAGAAACTAAAGAGACATCACTATATATTGCTATATTGTTTGATGTGTTTGAGCTTTGGATTTTGCCATATGTTGAGGGACTACCGGATTGTCCATGGAGCTCGGAATTTTACTTCATACTTTACTGGACTTGCAACTAAAACTGTCAATTGAAGTCAGTTGAAAACTTAACTGTACTAGACCAGTAAAACACTAATTCTTATTCCTGTAGTAAACCTTTCAACATGTTCAAGTCATGTTTTAAAATTATAGCAGCAAAGCAATATATTTCTCAGTTGATACAATCTTGAGTTTCCTTTTTCGGGATTGTTGCTTATCCTAAAACATTTCAAGGCAGCTGTTTCAATACCTACGACCCACATGCATTTCAATGAATAATGGGATTTTCTTCTTCGAAGCTCGAGGATCAAATATCTGTAGGTCCAAAACCAAAAACAAAAATGTCAGGAGCTTATAAACTGCAAACGAAAAATAAAGTGTACAACAAATCCAGAAAAGGAATCAGAGTAATGCATGGAGGAGGTATTGCCTTAAATTTCAAATGAGTCCATGTGTTTTGTCACTTCAAAATTCATTAAAAGCAATCATGTCCGTACCAAAGTAGTGGGGTCCTGATTTAGTGATATCATCGAGCAACAAGGAAAATTTCCAACTATTATCGAAAATAGAATTTATCACACCAATTCAAGTCTATAAAATGTGCAATTTCACAAAAATATATATTATTTTGAGGTCAAAATAATCATGAATACCAAATTGTGGTGAATATGTCTTTGTGTTATTTTCACATCGTATAAGTAAATATGATACTTACAACATAAGGTGTGTCACTTGGAATAATGTTCATTTTACTGAGATACCTATAATGTAATGGATATTTGCACATCAATTATAATGTCATTTTTTTCCACGACTTATACTTTTTTGTTTAATTGATGCTATAAGAAAGAAAGTGTTTGAATTTTATAAATAATATTGTGTATGCTTAATTATACAGATAGTCATTTTAATGAGCTACTTGTGACTACCAAACTATTAAAAAAAATGAAAAAAATAAGCAATAACACAACACTCAATTTGATCATATTGTATATAGTATTTTTTGCTTCAATTGCTATTTCGACTTCATTTGTACAAATTGGCATTTTATATGAAATGTTTTTTCCGATTCAACTACATTTTATATCGTTCGAATTCATCAACTGCAAAAAATTGAAACATGGTCACGTCTTAGATATGCATGCAAATTCGCAACTTTTTGCAACTAAAAGTTTTCTATCAATGAATCTGAAATAACATAGTATTTTTCTTTACATTGTGATTTTAATTGTATTGAATGTCCTTTTAATTCCAAAATAATACTACGAACCATCTTTTATAAGGATGTGTGACAACGAAACTTTGAAAGTAGCACCGGCCAGTTGATACCACATACTCTATTACAATTATATTTATATTATTTGATTTTAAGATTTTTAATCTACTTGCGCAAATTTCTCTCCTAGAAAATATCTTGTATCATTAATTTTTATTTTCTTCGTCTGACATAGGAAACTTTTCTATGGTGGATTTACTCAATTTAAAACTTACCTTGAAGCATTGTATATTTTCATTAAGTCGAGTGTTTTCCTAAAGAACAAATATTCTGTGCCAGTTGTGTTCAGACTTAAGGCACATGTTCCATGTGTGTCCCATTCATGTTTCCTGTATCCAAACAAAATCAAATGTTGTGTACATACAAATGTAATATTTAATGAGGGTTTTGTCTAAATAAAAAACAAGATATTAAAATTAAAAGAATGGCACACTTGATATTAAATGTTCAGCATAATGATTAATTAATTTTCTGTTGTCTACAAGTGTTATCATGACAGACGAACAGAAACCAGAAGATAAACCGACAATGTGTGATGTTCAGGATCTTTGGCTCCGTTCTGAAGGCTTTACTGAATTAAAGTCTTTGATGTGTGATTAGATTTGAAGGCCTCACTCTGACTTGGAGTGTGTTCAGTTTTGAAGGCCTCACTCTGACTTTGGTATGTAAAATAGCAATTAGGGCGCTTGTTCATTTGATTTTTTCTTGTGGTTTTTGCTATGTACTAATTTGATGAATATCCCATATCCTTCGTTTTTTTTCTATATATTCAATAGAACAAAATCACAATATAATAGGATGACTGTGTTTGTGTAACAGAAAACACACAAATTAACGGATTTTGAAACTTAGCAACGGTATTGGTTCCAACTTTTTCTGTATCAAGTATAATAATGGAGATAAACATTATTCAATAGTTATTGATCAATGATCATAATAACAATAAATATCTTACCAGAAATCATAACGACCAGTACTGCTGTAAATATTTGGCCAAGCATGCAGTAATTCATCTGTAAGATTCTACAAACAAGAGTTGAACGTATAGTACATGTAATCGTGACTCTTTATCCTTTCTTTATTTAAAACAATTATATAAACCATTTATTTCAAAGAGTACTTGACCAAACAGGGGGTGTTTTTAAAGGTATGGTATTACGAATTGTTTTTGTATATATTTTTCCTGCTTCCACCCAAAAGCTTACTTTCTAAATGTGAAAATGAATATACAGTAAATACTTATAGCTAGCTGGAAATTTTATGAAATAATATAAAAAAGTGAATTTTCCCCTTGACAAACTCTATCAAGATATTCATATTGACACTAATGGGCACTAATCGTTCCCCTTTAATTGCAGAAATCTTACTTTATTTTAATAAAACGCAGTTTTATTCGGAATGTTTCCATTAAATAGAACTACAGAAAATGACTTCAATTGAATAAAAGATATCAAAACACGTCCCATTTTATTTGCAACGATAAATGAAATCAATAAACACTGACATCCTGTACATTATCAGTTCCTGGTTTGGAATAAAAACATTATACCACACTCCTCTCCTTATTCACAAAGAAAGTGGCGGCGGTTTATCATATGAGATGTGAGCTCAAAACGTTCCTCTCGTGTAACAACACAACAAAAGAAAAATGTAAATATCAGTTGGCAAGGGTTTATTAGAATCATCCGGTCTGCACAAAGCACGAAATAATATATCTGTCTAAGATACTGTGCATTTATTACACAATTTGATTTGAAATTACAGGTTGCGTGGTTTTTAAATATCTTAGTATGTTGAGACCAACATAAGATTAATTTTAGTAATCTTAACCCATTTACAGGTGACAAATTCATTGAAATTGCATAAGTTTGATATACAGATTAACAAATGACTCCACATATACAGACTTTCTGTTACCGGACGTAGAATAAGAGTAATCGTTACCTTTATCTTGTTAATATCGAAAGGAACTGATGAACAATTCTTCGGACCTTCCGTTTTTCCCGAAGAAGGCCTGAAATTAAAAAAAGTTGACTGTATCCTACCTTTTGTGATTGATCGATTGATTGTTTATTGGTTGCTTAAACATTTGAGAAAGAAGAAGATGTTATTTGGTGTCATATAAAGACATTTCAGTATGTATGCTTGCCATCTTTGAAGGAAAATCCTTGGTCCTCAATGTGCTTTTCATCAGATGCGGATTTACGATTTTGAAGAAGGGTAGGGCAACAAGACAACAAAATAATACATTATCAATGAAACAAAGAGATAATTTATCCTCATGAACAAATATTGCCATTAAAACCATCCTTTTTTATGTACAAAAGCTGTAAGCTGAAGTTTAACGAGGAGACAATCTAGACGAAATAGTTAATCTACATGGCTCATGATATTTGTCAAAGGCATTTCCATTATTTCAATCATATGTCAAAGGTTTTAATATTTTTATTGCTGTATTTTTTTTTCTGTCCTGAGTGTTCTTTTTTTTACTGTATCCCTGTCACGATATGATGTCATTTTACCGGTATTTTCAATATTACCATATCAGCGGGATGTTTTGGCAATTTAACCCACCATTTTTTTCCTGTACCAAGTCATGAATATGACAGCTGTTATATGATACTAAGTGTTTCGTTTCTATGTATGTTGCATTTGCGTTTATTTTTGGTGCAGATTAGTGTTTCTGTTGTTCCATTGTTCCACTTTTATAGTTTATGTTTTATACCTCGGTTTTAGTTTGTAACCCAGTCGTTTGAAAAGCGGCATACTACAGTTGCCTTTATAAACGCTAAGAAAAAAAAGCATACCATGATATGTATAAGAATGCCAACAAAACTATTTCTATAATACATGGCAGTTCTAAAGATTTTGCGTACATTTACTACACTGATGGTATTATCCTTATTGGAATCTATTAAATGTTTTGCTTACCATAGTCCGTGAATTATGAAGGAATTGATGTAATCGGGAATGTAACATTTTTTGCCCTGAAACGGAAAAAAATGTTATTGATTGCATGTTTATATTTTGGCTATTGAGAGCGAAAATATTTCCAAAAAAAATATATTAAAAACTTGCATCAATACTACAAAAAAAAATGTGTCGCTTTCAAACCTCTCAATCATCTTGGTGAATTAAAACATATGGTGGGTGAGTCCACATTTTCATAATTTATTGAAAAATGTATTGAGAATGTCGACCATCAAACGGCAATTCATTTGTTTTGTCAGGGGTTAATCTGGAAGTTTTTTTTTATTGATAGGTGTATGTTCAAACCTCCAATCTATATAATGAAATAATATGAAGACGGTCGCACTAAGCTTGAAATTGTTGAAATAGAGAAAGATATTGGAGTAATAATTGACATGAGTGTAGTTTGCTAATCACATTCAAAATCAAGTTAATACAGCTAATCAGATTTAAGACTCGCTTGCAGTTTCTTTGTCCACCTATCGCACATTTACGTTACTATTTAAGGCACATGTAAGACCTTATTTGGAGTATGCAAACAGTGTATGGTAAACCTTTAAAAAGGCTGTCAAATCTAATTAAAATATAGAACTCGTATGAAGTATAACGAAATTCGAGTTATATATGTTGATTAGATTTGAAGCCTGACATCTCTAGTATCAAAAATGTGCATAAGAGAGTGACCAAATGGTGCCTACAATGAGAAACTTGTCATATCATGAACGTCTGCGAAAACTGAAGCTTCAAAACCCTCCGTTTGTCATGCGTTTGAGAGGTGACATGACACAAGTCTACACGCTATTGACAGGATTTTACGATAAGAACGTAACAAGTGAATTACTAGAGATGCACAACACAAACAAAACAACAAAAGGTCATTCAATGAAAGTGAAGAAACGAAGAAGTCGTCTAGATCTGAGGAAGTAATTTTTTTCACCAAGAGAGTTGTTGACATATAGACTAGCCTCCCTGAAAAGTTAATTCAGCTTAAACTTCTAAACACATTTCAAAATAAAATAGATTAATTTTTGGCCAACCAACGTTAATATATGATTTCGAGGCAGAATATGCAATTTTATCCGGAAGTAAGAAACGTACAATTTTAAAAACTTGAAAACAACTGAGTAGAGCAGAAAGCCATAGTACAACAGTAGCAGTGTTTGGAAGGTCCATAGTTAGGTACAGGTCTTAATATTACGCAATAAAAAATTCAAATGGAAATGGCAGACAAGCATGAGCTGCAGACATGCACTCCCTCACATCGCTAGTTCCGAAATAAACAAAAATAACTCGTTCTTCGGTTTATCTTGAATATATACAACCAGTCGATCATGTATGTTTTGCTATGTATGTTAAAAATACCTTGCTTGAAATTGAGCTTACGTCTGGAAAAGCAAAATTGTACCAGCTTTTCTTCAGCTTTGTGTTAAAAATGTGTTGCTTAAATTGAGACCATATAAGAATATACTAGATACAGAATAGTTTATTCCCTTGATAATTTGCTAGGTTTACTTCCCGTGATGGTTGTTTCCTTAAATGCAATGAGATGGTATATGAAATGTTCACTGAAGTATTGGACAGGATAAAACTTTACTAGTGCCAAGTTTTTCTTTATTTGTAAAGGTGAAAAATGTAAATTTATTAAAGACTGATGGAGAGAAAAAATGGCGCAAATACAAAATTTTAATCCTGGTATCTAGGATGAGTTTATTTATTAACCTGAAGCTTAATTCGAAGATGTTCATATTTCGTGATCTTTTTGTTATCTTTAAATGTACGGTTAGTATGAATACTTAGTCTAATAGATAAACTAATACTAATATTGCAGAGCTATCTATTGTTTGGACAGCTCAATCAAATGTGTTTCTCGTTCGAGAATACCAGTACACTTCACAAGATTGGGAAGTTTTCCGGGTTGAATGAGGAAGACGACCTGCAATGATAATATTGTTACTTCTTGGGTTTCATTATAGTCTAGCAGGTTTAAACATTTAAAAGTGATTATCTTGTACTATATCCGGACAAGATTTTGTATTATTTTGCATCAATTAGGTATCGTGAACATTTACACTCAACCATTTCGGGGCCAGTTGAAAATAAGTTTGACCAAAATAATCATTGGGAATCTCGTTTCAAAATTGAAGATTTTTATATATTTTCTCGACAGGTATGCCCTCTCTTTAATGCTATGTATAATTGATATTTCAACCATACCCCTTAATTATATTTGTGTAATGTTCTTCCAAAGCAATCTTAAATTTGGAGCAGTTTTTTTTATGTGGCGCCTCTTTCCTCTCATTTTCCAAGATCACTTTTCAAAATTATTGAAATATTAATTAGATATATATATATATATATATATATATATATAAAAAATAGAACGGGTTATATGGCATATATGAAATAAATACCTCTGCCCTGCCCATCAGGCAAGCTGTTTGTGGCCATTCTTGTGTGAATGTGAAGTGGTCCCATTTAGCACCGAAAGCCCTAAAGTAAATACGCATAACAACATTAAAGAATGCAAATCCTGATATAAGTGAGACTTATGTCTAATGTACATCTCATCGCCGTCGTTTTCCTCTTATATACTTTAGCGAACAGCCCGGATTTCCCCTGATATTCAACATTGAAACCATGTAATTGATTGTTTATACAAGCAATTAAATAATTAGGTTAAGTGCTTCATTCACAGTTGGTGTCCACTGATGTTATCAAATGAACACAGATGGTTAGCTGGTCAAGATTATTTAATTTCCATATCCTCTGCACTAAATACATTTTTATTCTTGTCTATAAAATATTCTAACATTCAAGGTATTTTGAATGAAAAAAAATTACTTTAAAAATTCATTTAAATAATATATTAATTTATTTTTTCTTTAGGATTTCTGCAGCTAATTTGGAAATTCTATGATGAATATTTTAATATTATATTATTATCAACAGGGTCCAGGACCAATCCAGTCTATCTTATTATAGTCCTTCGTAATTAATTCCATTTTTCATGTGAATATAGCTGGTATATTCAGTGAAGGATAAATATTTCTTGTTAAAAAAAATTTAGTTGATGAATGTGTTTCCCTCGTTTAGTTTATTACCCGGATTTTGTTTCTCTTCATCGATTTATGATTTTTGGACAGCGGTATAAACTACTGTTGCTTTTATTTCTTTGATAGAATAATAATACTTTTCATATTCAAGGATACATTAGAAGTCAGTTGTTATGTATAAAGAAAATGGCCTTCTAACCTATTACAATACTTTAAACCAAGCAGGGAGGCAGATAGAAAAGCAAACAAATAGCAGTGCAAGTTCGGCATTTATTCACATACGTAAGCGATTGAAGAGGATCACAAACTCAAAACTGTTTATGTTTCAATATAATCAAGTTCATGAACTTTTTTGATTATATTTAAAAATAGTCAACTAAGATGAACATACTACTTTGTGACATCAAAACATCAAAACTGGAGCCAATGGATCAAAGGGTTATTTTTGTTTTTGTTGAACGCGGTTCCTTCATAAAGTACAGATAGTATCTTCATAACTTACTCAGCTGTTGGCGTCAACAGAAAAATAGCTGTAACGAAGAAGACACTCATCTCACCATCTACAATTTGTTAAAAAGAAAAATCCTATGAAAATGTACAATTTTGGCAAAGATATATTATGTTTGATTGATTTCCGCCTTTAAAATCCTGTTTATTAAGGACTGCAGGAATCACTTCACATTGATCAAATAATTTTGCATCGCAATTCAGCCGGGTGTATCAAAAACTGTCGTAATAATATATACAAGGATATTGTCACTTGTTTTGGTGTTGACAAATAAATAGTCAAGTGATTTCAAACATATACATAATCACTCCGTTATGGTATATTTGGTGGCAACCATATTGTGGACGACAGAGGATTAATTCCTACAAAACCAACATCACTTAGAAGCTGTTGCTGAGTCCTAAGTCTGTCAACAATCGAAAAGAAACCATTTTTACTCCTTCATTTTCATTTTTTGTTTGTTTTGTTGATATTCAAGCTGTAAGATACTGAGACATTGAAAGACATTGACAGATATTGATGTATCTACTTACTTGCTAATAAAGGCAGCAATTATAAGCAATCATATGTTAGAATATTGACAAAAAAGTCGTCAAACAAATAATCATGTGATCAAGCACTTCCTCGTATGAAGTTTACGCATAACAAGGAAAAGTTTTAAATTCTAAAAATAAATTTCATGTGTGCATTTAAAATACATCTTATAAACATTTACCTTTGAACAGATATCGACCCAAATATCATAATCCAATATTGTGAATGCAGCTATATTTTGAATTGATAAAACGGTAACAAAGCGGGCTGGTGTGAACTTTAACTACTATGTTTTCCAAGCATAATTGACGAAACTATTAAGAAATCTTTTTTTTCAATTAAAACAAGTTTTGATAATTCAAAACTAAAAGGAAAATTCAAGTCAAATTCAAATTCAAAGTGTGCTTCATATATAAGAACAGCTAGCATAATTGAAATCATACAAATCAACGCTCTGATTCTCGAAAAACGTTTCCTGAAACTGAGATTCCCAAAGTGTTAGATATTTTATCAACTGAGTTTTAATAAAATTGAGAATGGAAATGGGGAATGTGTCAAAGAGACAACAACCCGACCATAGTGAAGACAACAGCAGAAGGTCACCAACAGGTCTTCAATGCAGCGAGAAATTCCCGCACCCGGAGGCGTCCTTCAGCTGGCCCCTAAACAAATATATATACTAGTTCAGTGATAATGAACGCCATACTAAACTCCAAAATGTACACAAGAAACTAAAATTAAAAATAATACAAGACTAACAAATGCCAGATGTTCCTGACTTGGGACAGGCGCAAAAATGCGGCGGGGTTAAACACTTTATGAGATATCCCCTATACCTCTAGGTGCATTATTTATCAAGCAGGGGGGACCGGTGCAAATGGTAAGGGGACATGTACTTTTTTCAATGTGCAAAGTAGTGGGACCTGATGATTTTTCATTATCTTAATGCATGGGACATACACTTTTTTCAAATGCTTAAGTAGTAAACATTTTATTTTAATTAGCCCAAAAATACACACAAGAAACATTCAAACAGAAACAGAATATGATAAACAATTTTAGTTTTGACTGGTGTAAATCAGCCCATCTAACTAAATTAAATATTGATCTTACAAAATTCAAGCTTATTAGGTAGTTTGATTTATTGCTGTGAAATGAAAGAATTTAATTTTACAATAGGTAAAAATAAAAATTATTATATAAATTCAGATAGGCATCTTTAATTTTTTTTATAACTTTTTCAAATCAACTTGGATTTTCATCAAACTATGCAGCTATCTTAGATATATATTAAGCTTACTGAATCCCAGGTCATTTTGTTTTTTGTTGTATTGCTGTCAAATTTAACAATTAAATTAATCTAGGTCAAAAAAGGTAGAATTTGCAGTTCGAACAAAATACAGATAGTACACTTTAATTTTTTTAATAACTTTTTCAAATCAACTTGGATTATCATCAAACTAAGCAGCTATCTTCGATATATATTAAGCTTACTGAATCCCAGGTCATTTTGTTTTTTGTTGTATTGCTGTCAAATTTAACATTTAAATTGTAAAGTGTACTATCTCTATTTTGTTCGAACTGCAAATTCTAGCTTTTTTTACCTAGATTTATCTAATTCTTAAATTTGACAGCAATACAACAAAAAACAAAATGACCTAAGATTCAGTAAGCTTAATATATCTCTAAGATAGCTGCATATTTTGATGAAAATCCAAGTTGATTTGAAAAAGTTATAAAAAAAATTAAAGATGCCTATCTGAATTTATATATAAATAATTTTTATTTTTACCTATTGTAAAATTAAATTCTTTCATTCACAGCAATATATCAAACTACCTAATAAGCTTGAATTTTGTAAGATCAATATTTAATTTAGTTAGATGGGCTGATTTACACCAGTCAAAACTAAATTTGAAGGTCAAGACTAGTCGAGAATGTTAAAATGATTGTCGAAAACATTTATATCACAATAAATATTGTTGCTTTACGTTATTTAAGGTACAGATTGTGTTTTTATTCACTCAATATATTCATGATAGTCATGGGACACATACTTTTTTAATGAATAGAGGTCATGGGACTTAACTTTTTTTCCTATCACATCAGCATGGGACAATACTTTTTTCCAAACAGGTTTTGCGATTTGCACCGGTCCCCCCTGCTTGATAAATATTGTACCGTCCCTAGCCAATGCAGAAAAGTAAACGAATAACAATACGCACATTAAAATTCAGTTCAAGAGAAGTCCGAGTCTGATGTCAGAAGATGTAACCAAAGAAAATAAATAAAATAAAGTTTGGCTTGCTATTGACTTTCTTCTCAACTGAGACAGTTGACATTCCTAATACAGCAAAACGTCTTCCAGTTTTCATCTACTAGTACTGGTTCCTGACGTATGAGCCATCTCGCAGGGGTAAGAAGCAAATAAAGGCAACAGTAGTATACCGCTGTTCGAAAGTGATAAATTGATTGAGAGAAAACAAGTCCGGGTTACAAACTAAAACTTAGGTAAACTCATCAACTATAAGAGGGAAATAACGAAACAACAGAAACACTGAACATCTGAGAAATACACAAATAAACATTACAATAGGACATTTCGACATGCTAATAGTTATCAAAAGTATCAGGCTTATAATTAAATACACTTTGCGTGCGTCTCGTCTACATAAGACAGTGACGCTCAGTCAAAATAGTAAAGAAAGTCGAATAAGTACAAAGTTTAAGGGCATTGATGACCCAAAATTCTTAAAAGTTGTGCCGAATACGGCTTAGGTTATCTATGCCTTGGATAAGACAATCCTAGGTATTACGCAAGCACTATCCATGCATTGTACCTTCATTTTTAGAAGATATATATTATATATAGCATTGATTTTTTTTAAAGTTATGTGACTTTGTTAATCATATATCTATCCCTATGAACTTGGAATGTAAGGGTACCACATATATTACAAATCGCTTCATATATCGACTTTCATCTAGAAATTGACAGTAAGAATCTGTTGAGAATCAAACTTTAGGTTGAAAGTGTTGACGAAATTTTCCATTGTGATCTTCTTTTTTTAGATAAAAAGGTTCAAGCATTATTTCGTTGATTTATTCTATATTTGCATCTCTTAAGATGTCCTTGACAGAGGCTTTCAAATTACAAGAAATATATTGACCTAGATGAAGTCAGAACAGATGCACTACAAACTGCTCAGAGTCTGAATTGACCAGTTTTTGTGCTCGACCAGTAAAATCGAGCACACATTTTACTCGACTAGTCTCGACATTGTCTCGACTGTACTTAACTGTACTTAAGTGTACTCGACCAGGTCTCGACTTTACTTAATTAGTCTGATTCAGTACTTGATGATCTTTGTGTAATCTGAAATGGTCTTGACCAAGGCTCGACCTGTCTCAACCTGTCTTGACTAGTCTCGACCTGTCTCGACTAGTCTTGACTCAGTCTCAACCAGTCTCGACCTGTCTCGACTAGTCTTGACCTTCAAATTTAGTTTTGACTGGTGTAAATCAGCCCATCTAACTAAATTAAATATTGATCTTACAAAATTCAAGCTTATTAGGTAGTTTGATTTATTGCTGTGACATGAAAGAATTTAATTTTACAATATGTAAAAAAAAAAATTATTATATAAAAATTCAGATAGGCATCTTTAAATTTTTTTATAACTTTTTCAAATCAACTTTGATTTTCATCAAACTATGCAGCTATCTTAGATATATATCAAGCTTACTGAATCCCATTTCATTTAGTTTTTTGTTGTATTGCTGTAAAATTTAAGAATTAAAATAATCTTGGTAAAAAAAGCTAGGATTTGCAATTCGGACAAAATAGAGATAGTACACTTTAATTTTTTTTATAACTTTTTCAAATCAACTTGGATTTTTATCAAACTATGCAGCTATCTTACATATATATCAAGCTTACTAAATCCCATTTCATTTAGTTTTTTGTTGTATTGCTGTAAAATTTAAGAATTAAAGTAATCTTCTTAAAAAAAAGCTAGGATTTCCAATTCGGACAAAATAGAGATAGTACACTTTAATTTGTTTAATAACTTTTTCAAATCAACTTGGATTTTCATCAAACTATGCAGATATCTTAGATATATATCAAGCTTACTGAATCCCATTTCATTCAGTTTTTTGTTGTATTGCTGTAAAATTTAAGAATTAAAGTAATTTTGGTAAAAAAAAAGCTAGGATTTCCAATTCGGACAAAATAGAGATAGTACACTTTAATTTTTTTAATAACTTTTTCAAATCAACTTGGATTTTCATCAAACTATGCAGCTATCTTACATATATATCAAGCTTACTGAATCCCATTTCATTTAGTTTTTTGTTGTATTGCTGTAAAATTTAAGAATTAAAGTAATCTTGGTAAAAAAAAGCTAGGATTTCCAATTCGGACAAAATAGAGATAGTACACTTTAATTTTTTTAATAACTTTTTCAAATCAACTTGGATTTTCATCAAACTATGCAGCTATCTTACATATATATCAAGCTTACTGAATCCCATTTCATTTAGTTTTTTGTTGTATTGCTGTAAAATTTAAGAATTAAAGTAATCTTGGTAAAAAAAGCTAGGATTTGCAATTCGGACAAAATAGAGATAGTACACTTTAATTTTTTTTATAACTTTTTCAAATCAACTTGGATTTTCATCAAACTATGCAGCTATCTTAGATATATATCAAGCTTACTGAATCCCATTTCATTTAGTCTTTTGTTGTATTGCTGTAAAATTTAAGAATTAAAGTAATCTTGGTAAAAAAAGCTAGGATTTCCAATTCCGACAAAATAGAGATAGTACACTTTAATTTTTTTAATAACTTTTTCAAATCAACTTGGATTTTCATCAAACTATGCAGCTATCTTACATAAATATCAAGCTTACTTAATCCCATTTCATTTAGTTTTTTGTTGTATTGCTGTAAAATTTAAGAATTAAAGTAATCTTGGTAAAAAAAAGCTAGGATTTCCAATTCGGACAAAATAGAGATAGTACACTTTAATTTTTTTAATAACTTTTTCAAATCAACTTGGATTTTCATCAAACTATGCAGCTATCTTACATATATATCAAGCTTACTGAATCCCATTTCATTTAGTCTTTTGTTGTATTGCTGTAAAATTTAAGAATTAAAGTAATCTTGGTAAAAAAAGCTAGGATTTCCAATTCGGACAAAATAGAGATAGTACACTTTAATTTTTTTAATAACTTTTTCAAATCAACTTGGATTTTATTAAAACTATATAGCTACCTTGGTGATCTTACTAAATCCCAGGTTGTTATGAAGTTTTAAAATATTTTTTGTCAAATTTAATGACATGGCACTATACATGATTTAATTACTTCAGTACACGTGAGTTTTACAGGTAAAAAGAAAGCCCTACTTTTCTTAAACTCGTGTATTACTTATCTAGTGAATTAAAAAAGCCTTGCGATTTAGATTTAACAGGATGTTGCAACTTTGAATAAATGTTATTTAGAATTTAGAACTCTCTGGTAGATGTGATCTTTTTAATAAGTTTGCCCCAAGCAGAAGGTATTGCTTTATAAATCACCACAAATCAGAAGAACTATTTTAATAATTTCTTTAATTTTTCATCCCTTTTTGATATATTTATATAGTATATATCAAAAGGAATAAAACATTAAAGGAATTATATAACTATTGTATATATACTTTTTTCCAAATTATGAGAAAAGATATATTTCTAATATCGTAGCTTTTTGACCTAGGTTAATTAAATTCTTAAAATTTGACAGAAATACACCAAACTAAATAACAACCTACGATTCAGTAAGATCAATATATTGCAAAGATATTTGTAGAGTTTGATGAAAATCTAAGTTGATTTGAAAAAGTTATGAAAAAAATTAAAGTGTACCATCTCTATTTTGTCAAAACTGCAAATCCTAGCTTTTTTTACCTAGATTAAATTAATTCTTAAATTTGACAGCAATACAACAAACTTTATAACAACCTGGGATTCAGTAAGATGAATACATCACCAAGGTAGCTATATAGTTTCAATAAAATCCAAGTTGAATTTAAAAAGTTATAAAAAAAATTAAAGTGTACTGTCTCTATTTTGTTTGAAATGCAAATTCTAGCTTTTTTGACCTAGATTAATTTAATTCTTGAATTTGACAGCAATACAACAAAAAACTGAATGACCTGGGATTTAGTAAGCTTAATATATATCTAAGATAGCTGCATAGTTTGATGAAAATCCAAGTTGATTTGAAAAAGTTATAAAAAAAATTAAAGTGTACTATCTCTATTTTGTCCGAAATTGCAGATCCTAGCTTTTTTTACCAAGATTACTTTAATTCTTAAATTTTACAGCAATACAACAAAAAACTAAATGAAATGGGATTAAGTAAGCTTGATATGTCTGTAAGATAGCTGCATAGTTTGATGAAAATCCAAGTTGATTTGAAAAAGTTATTAAAAAAATTAAAGTGTACTATCTCTATTTTGTCTGAATTGCAAATCCTAGCTTTTTATTACCAAGATTACTTTAATTCTTTAATTTTACAGCAATACAACAAAAAACTAAATGAAATGGGATTTAGTAAGCTTGATATATATGTAAGATAGCTGCATAGTTTGATGAAAATCCAAGTTGATTTGAAAAAGTTATTAAACAAATTAAAGTGTACTATCTCTATTTTGTCTGAATTGCAAATCCTAGCTTTTTTTACCAAAATTACTTTAATTCTTAAATTTTACAGCAATACAACAAAAAACTAAAGGAAATGGGATTCAGTAAGCTTGATATATATCTAAGATATCTGCATAGTTTGATAAAAATCCAAGTTGATTTGAAAAAGTTATAAAAAAAATTAAAGTGTACTATCTCTATTTTGTCCGAATTGCAAATCCTAGCTTTTTTTACCAAGATTATTTTAATTCTTAAATTTTACAGCAATACAACAAAAAACTAAATGAAATGGGATTCAGTAAGCTTGATATATATCTAAGATAGCTGCATAGTTTGATGAAAATCAAAGTTGATTTGAAAAAGTTATAAAAAAATTTAAAGATGCCTATCTGAATTTTTATATAATAATTTTTTTTTTTACATATTGTAAAATTAAATTCTTTCATATCACAGCAATAAATCAAACTACCTAATAAGCTTGAAATTTGTAAGATCAATATTTAATTTAGTTAGATGGGCTGATTTACACCAGTCAAAACTAAATTTGAAGGTCAAGACTAGTCGAGACAGGTCGAGACTGGTTGAGACTGAGTCGAGACTAGTCGAGACAGGTCGAGACTAGTCAAGACAGGTCGAGCCTTGGTCAAGACCATTTCAGACTACACAAAGATCATCAAGTACTGAATCAGACTAATTAAGTAAAGTCGAGACCTGGTCGAGTACACTTAAGTACAGTTAAGTACAGTCGAGACAATGTCGAGACTAGTCGAGTAAAATGTGTGCTCGATTTTACTGGTCGAGCACAAAAACTGGTCAATTCAGACTCTGAGCAGTTTGTAGTGATGGTAAATATCACGTCATTCCTTCCAATGTTTTAAGAACACTATAGCTACCTTGATTTGTCACAGATCCAATATTTCTCCTAACAAGGAAAAAAGATTTGATGTTTTTATTTTATCAAATGTTTATGTTGCTTGTGTTTTGGTCTGGTCTGTCTTTTGTCCTTAAACTTGACGTAATTTCAAACTTTCACATTCGATCATAAATGTGTGTTACAAACTATTATGTATCAATGGTTCATACATTAAGTAGTGTCATATTTAAGGAATTTAAAAGGATGTATTTGCCAACCTCATTCTGTATAAAGCCAGATCGATGGATATACTTAAAGTTATCAGCTTTTATCATTACTTGGCGTCCGTCGTCCGTCGTCGTTAACTTTTACAAAAATCTTCTCCTCTGAAACTACTGGGTAAAATTACCCCAACTTGTCCACAATTATCATTGGGGTATGTAGTTTTAAAAATGTGTCCGGTGACCCGGCCAACCAACCAAGATGGCCGCCATGGCTAAAAACTGTTATGGATAAAATTGTTTATCAGGTCAAGATAAAACTTTTAGATGAATCGGAGAACCCGTTGTTTGGTTGCTGCCCATAAATTGGTGATTTTAAGGAAATTTTGCCGTTTTTGGTTATTATCTTGAATATTATTATAGATAGAGAAAAACTGTAAACAGCAACAATGTTCGGCAAAGTAAGATCTACAAATAGGTCAACATGACCAAAATGGTCAGTTGACCCCTCAAGGAGTAATTGCCCTTTATAGTCAATTTTTAACAATTTTTTTGGTAAATTTTTGTTATCTTTTACAAAATTCTTCTCCTCTGAAACTACCAATTTTAACCAAACTTGTCCACAATCATCATTAGTGTATCTCGTTTAAAAATTGTGTCCGATGACCCCGCCCGCGAACCAAGATGGCGGACATGGCTAAAAATATTACATAGGGTAAAATGCAGTTTTTGGTTCATATTTCGAAACCGAAGCATTTTGAGCAAATCTGTTGCGAATAAAATTGTTCATAAGGTCAAGATCTAACTGCCAAGAAATTTTCAGACAAGTGGGACAACTTGTTGTTGGTTTGCTGCCCCTGACCTGGTAATTTCAAGAAAATTTTGCAGCTTTTGGTTATTATCTTGAATATTATCATAGGTAGAGATAAACTGTAAACAGCAATAATGTACAGCAAAGTAAAAGCTACAAATAAGTCAACATGACCAAAGTGGTCAAGTGATCCCTTAAGGAGTGATTGCCCTTTATAGCCACTTTTTTACAATTTTGTAAAGTTTTGTAAATTTTTGTAAATTTTTTCAAAATATTTTCCTCCGTCACTTCTGGGCCAAGTTTATTATAGGTAGAGCTAATTGTAAGCAGCAAGACTGTTCAGTCAAGTAAGATCTAAAAACACATCACCAACACCAAAATGCAATTTTGTCATGAATCGATCTGTGTCCTTTGTTTACTATGCACATAGACCAAGGTGAGCGACACAGGTTCTTTAGAGCCTCTAGTTTAAAAAAAAAGGGATATCATGATGAGTGCTATTACTAGAAGAGTAGAAACTGCTAACGAATTAAGAGGACCCAAAATTACACCTTTTGTAAGAATCGTGTTTTACACTAAATACAATTTTCTTTTGAATCACTCATCTGTCTTTCTTCAACTTATATTTTTGTAGTGCCTCCTTGCTGTTTCCATATTTTTATTTAGGGCAATCTAAAATGAGACATACCATTTTGACAGTGTTCAATGCACTTCTGAACATAAATAAAGTGGGAAATTGTACAAGGAGAATATTTTCAATTATCTCTATTTGAAGATAAAATTGCAAAATTGTCCCCTTGCCCATTACAAATAATGGAAGCTATTAGTATTTGTATTCTTACTACAATGCCTTCGTGTGACAATGAGGGATTTATGAAAGCTTAAAAATGTATCATCCATAGACGCCATGACCATCTTGACTACACCTTGCTTATATTTGATTCAGATACAAGAAAATGGGGGTGGGGGTGGGGGTGGGGGGTGGAATCTCGAACCTCTGAAATTGATTTTGTCAAAGAAATCATAAATAATAAATTTATTGTAAACAATGAAATATCATACTCTACAGTAACTGATGTCTATCGGTATATCCTTGATTTTCACACTTTATCTAAGCTGATACAGTCTTCCTGTGACTCTTCTTCTTGTCCCTATTCTCCTGATATTATTCATTAGACCTGATTACGCATGAAATAGTTGCCACTGGTTGTTAAATAGGCAACAATAACTCAATCATAATTTTCGGTCAAATGTTGGTGTATTATAATGGTTGAAAAAAAAAGGTTTTATAGATAGTTAAGTATCATTATCTATAATTTATCTTTGAACATATTGAAAGGAATACATAAAAGAAGAATTGTGTTTAATTTTAATATGACGTGCTTCTTTCGCTTTGTGAATAAACCCATTCTCTAAATCCAATAAAATTTGTTTGCACATGCGTATATTGACTACAGCAGAATAATGAATTTTATCAAATTTGTATGCATTTAATATATCTTATTAACTTAAAACACTTCCAAATTCCAGTATATTCGTGTTATTTTAGCCCTCACTCTCGCTCTGGCAGAAAATTATCACGAATATAATGCCTACCCATGTTAAAACTACAATAAAGACTTTAGTATAGCTTGCATCAATTATTTCTTAAATCATGGTAACTTGAAAACAGCACCATGAATCTTGTATGTATGGGAAACAAAATACAAACAGCTACAATGCATTATGAAATTGGCAACAGGCTATGTCTCCTTGTTAGTATATTTGTTAGCCTGTTCTTTCTAAAACAAGAGATATGTAATAATAGGACCAGAAAGACAACAGAAAATGCATCATAGTCTTTATGTCTGCCCAGGCAAAGAGCTAGTAAAATTCATCAAAACTTTTCTATGCAGAACAGGTTCAAATTGCTCTTTATAAAAATGGTTTACAAACAAATGGAAGTTTTTAACGACCTTGACTGGCTATACAGCCCTTGCACGGTCGGTTTATGACCTTTAAAATATATAAAAATAAGGAGTTTGCTATTTCTTTTTGATAGCTACAGACTCTATGACATTTATCTCCTTGTTTTTGTCTTTAAAGGATCCATCAAAATATACAGACGATTCACCATGTAATCTGATTGAAAGAGTTTTTTTTTACAAACAATCCAGTGGCAAATACTTCATTATTATTCAAGATGGTCAAAATAGTTTAAACAGCATTGCAATATGACATTAGATCAGTTGGTCAGACAAACAACACAATTAGCCTAAATTTTATCATAACTTATCAATGGCATAGGAAACAGACCTTTTTTTTATTATTAAAGTTTTTTAGATAATGGACATAATTTCGAAATTGTGTAGTTTTTTTTTCAGAGAGGAAAGATGTTTCCATTTTTAAATACCAAAAGATCAGTTACCAATACAAACTTGTCAAGAGTTGCTCTTTTATTTTTTTAAAATACATACTAGAACACGGCAGAATTAAAGTTTCAGCCTGGATGTTCTTATTGACAATTAAAAAAGTCATGCTTACTAAAAGTTTTTTCTGTTTCAAATTCTTTCTGTTTGAATCCGTCTTGGTTTTCTAACTACAACCAGAAACTTCCTGTAGATATGTTTTTTTAAGCAAATGATTGAAATTTTAAAAAAAAGTGTCAATCCCTGCATAATGACAAAGTTCAGGTTTGATTATAACTTGTGCATATAACAAATCCCATATGCAACGTTTTGGTGGTGTGCCTTACAGAGGCAGAACATACAGATTTATAAGGTAATAGGTAACATGTACAATTGGTATTGGTATCAGATTTGACCTGGAACTTGTTAATTATTGGAAATTTTAATTATGTGTAAAACAAAAGGACCTGGAATGGTGTAGCTTTTAATCAACACCATTGTCCTTCATGAGTTATATATAAAGTTGAATTCTTTGCTTCATCCTTCTTTATGTCATGCCAGCTAACAAGTTGGAAATTTTAGTAGTTTCAATGTATATCACAGACAAAAACAAATGTTTACTATATTTTTTCATTTAATGAAAATTCAATTGAATTACAAAAATATATAATATGAGTGGAAAAAAGACCTGAGTCAGTTCATGAAGAGAATTATGACTAGCTTTTAGCACATAATATCAATTTTATAAATTATCAGTGAGAAAATCACTTAACAATATATACAAACGAGATCAAATGTCTCTGAAGACTAGTGAATTAAATGCCCAAATATGTAGCTGAAATATCAAATAATGGTAAACAATCAAAACACCCGCAACAAAGTTTAATGCATAAAAAGTCTGATGAAAAGAGTTTTCATTTGTTATCCAATGATATCCCTGCTCTGAGGAATAGGTGGATACAGGAAACCGTCATGGGGACAGTTACTGTTGTATTTACTTGACCCACTTGACCCATTGGATTCATTTGGGTTGTAATGATGGTGATGACGAACATATCTTTTGGATTGGTCACAGCTGATCGGTTTGAAGGTCTTTGACAGGCAGATCTCAACCTCATATACTAAGTGCTTCCTAGTTTTCTGAAATAAGATAAAATATAACAAAGATTAAGTTTTTACTTATATTTTTAATACTATTAAATATTAGTTGTTTTCATATTTCAAAATTTGTGTGAGCTCAGAGGTTAGCAATATTCTGATAAATGCAATTTCGGAAAATTATTGAGTAGAAACTCATCTTTTTGAAAAGTTTAATCAATATTTATAGTTATTTTCAAAATAATCATTCATTGAATGGATTCTGAAAGAATCGTTTCCTGAAATGAAACTGAAGACAATACATGTGTTTATATTTGATTCATATTTGGTCAAATTTTCAATCAAGGAAGAATTTGGCAGGTGGTGTCATTAGACAATAGACAAAACTGTATTATTAAACCTCAGACACATAGAACTTTCATGAAAGTATTAATTATTTCCCCAATAAATAGAAAGTGAAACCTTTTCATAAACATTCTTTAAGGTAGCACAATACAAAGATTTTTTCACTCCCAATCAGACAACTTTAAACTGATGTAATTCATTTCATCCTTCTTTATATTTTATAAATGAGGTACCAAAAGAAAAAAGAAAGATTAATCTTTCAAATTGTGAAATATTTTATAGATTCTTGTACAACACAGCTTGCCCTCCAAAAACGTGTCTTAGATTTCCAAAAACATCAATAGAAATTGTTTTATACCCAATTGAATTTAGTGGTCTCTTATGAATTGATATTGCAAACTTCATTGAAGATTTATGAGACAATTAAATACAATAGGAAAAATCTGAGACACGGTTTTGGAGGTTAAACTGTGTTGTGCAAGAATCTATAAAATATTTTGGGATGCTATGAATAACAAAGAAGCTAAATTCATCAAATCAAGTATGGACATCACAATATGGCAACTAATTACATAACAATTAATTATGTAATAATTATGTCATAATGAAATTATCACAATTTGAAAGATTAATCCTTCTTCTTTCTTTTGGTACCTCATTTATAAAATTTAAAGAAAGATAAGTGGAATTTTCTTATATGCAATGGAATGTTATGTGAAATTTTGTCTGTAGTACTAAACTTTACTCATACTATTTTTTTTGGTACTTGCAACAAAGATAAATTCTGCTCAACTAATAGGGGGAAATCAATGGTGGTATTACACCTAACAGAAAATGTCTAATACCTGATCATAAGCACATTCTATCCTTGGTACAACTCCAATCTGGTCCTGAATGGCTGTTTCTAGCTGACTGACCTATAAATATTAACATCAAACTTGTAAATAAGGAGCAATGTTGATCACATTATGAAGCAAATGTAGATTACATGTCAGCCCGTTAACTATACAAGCTATCTTGACCTGGGCCATTGGCATATTATTGAAAAACTCTAGCAAAAAAGCCTCCCCCCCTCCTCACCAGAAAGAAAATGTGTCCTTTTAAAGCACTTTTTAAAATAATGATGATGAAGAGCTTATTTTAAAAGATTTTCTATCATGATTTGGCAAAAAGAATGTTCTTCTACCACACTAATAAGAAAACTGGTGAACTGTTATACTCAGGCTATTAAAGATAACTTTTTACTCACATTATAAACTTTTGTGTCACTTGGCATTATATTCTTATTGTTCAATAATCTGAAAAAAATAATATATTTATTAACAACTGAATCTGAACCTGATAAATAACATATATTTATTAACAACTGAATCTAAAATATGTATTTATTTTTGGTATAATCTTTAAGGCCAAGCAAAATCCTATGTCAAGCAATTCAAGATAAAATTCTTTCTTTTGAAAAAAAATCATAAGGGTAGGTAGGATAAGTATAATATTTCAAAATTTTTGCATTGATTTTTATAGTTTCTCTATTTTCTTTGTAGGTTTGTTTCTTGTTGTTTTCTGATAAGCTTCTATCTGACAAAAGTGTGCAATTACATAAATAAGAAGATGTTGTAACAGTGCCAATGAGACTACTCCCCATCCAAGTGACAATTAGTAAAAGTAAACCAATGTAGGTCAAAGTACTGCCTCCATCACAAAGACTTGGCTCACACCAAATAGCAATCTATAAAGGGTTGTACAATGATTAGTGTAAAACAGGAAAACCAATCAACTATTTTTAATCATTTTTTATACTTTGTGTTTTTGGGTTGCTCTCTCGCTGACATTAAACCCAAATATACCTTTTTCGTAACTAGAACTACAACTGCATAATTATAAAACTAAAACTCACATGGTCGCATCTAGTCCTTTCATTACATCTAGAGCTTTTCTGAAGTACAAATATTCAGTGGCAGTAGCTGGTAAATCCATAGCACAAGTTCCATGTTTTGTCCATTCATGCTCCCTACAAAATGGAATGTTTAGAGTTATCTCCCTTTTGAATGGATCGTAATGTTTTAATGCATATTATATATATAGTTTGCCCACTACAAACAAATACAAATAATCAATGTCTATTCAAATACTTTGTCTTTAAATTCTGACAGTAAAGTTTGTGGTGAACACTTGCAATCAACACTTTTCAATGACAACCATTTCTGACACTATGAAAATGTGAATAAATCAATGAATTATTACCAAATAAAAAATTTCGAATTTCATTCATAAATGAATTATATGTCAATCATTTATCATTTTTTGTTTTGTGTTCCGAAATGTTCTAAACTAGGAAACTTTTCCTGTGTAACCAAGCCAGTTTCTATTTACTTCACAAAAATAAGAAGGAGATGTGGCGTAAAAGAATTGAATTGACTTCATGTATATCAATTGCCCTTCTGGGCAGGTTCTTACTAATAAAAAAAAGTTTAAACAAAATCAGTCAAAAAAGTTTATAATGCATTCTCACCAGAAACTGGTATCACTAGTATCAGCATACATATTAGCCCAAAACTTGCTCAACTCTGATGTTATATTCTGAAATCAAAATATGTTTTCTAGTAAAATGTTAACAGATAGATGGATTTATTTATCATTTTGTATCATCAATTGATTTAGTATAAAATTCCTTGCTTAGCTAATTTTCACAGGGTGCTATAATATATATATATATATTCAGGTTTTGCTGTACATAATCACATTGTGCTATATGTAATCACATTGTGGTATATGTATAATTACATTGTGCTATACATAATCACATTGTGGTATAAAAATTCATAATTTCTTTCAAAAATGTAATCATTGTTCTTCAATTAATAGAATTTTCTATTTAGCAAGAAGGAAGTTTCAACTAAGAATGACTGGTCTTAGATTTTATAACTTATAAGTCAGAGAAAAAAAAAACTTTCACATTGCAGTGCTGAGGATTCATTTATTTTCATGGATACATTATTTTGTAGATTGAGGAAAACTTGCTTTTTTGTGGAAATCTAATTTCAATGTTTTGACAAAGTCTACAAACATTCCTTTAGAAAATTTGTTTTCCAATGAACATTTAAATTCGTGGATCCACTGTGCTCACGAAATCCAATAAAATTAGTATTTCACGAATATTTATGAATCCACAGTATTTACCTTAATGACATTAGCATCAAAAGGCACTTGTCTGCATTCTGTTGGACCTTCTGTTCCATATTTTGTAGGCCTACAATAAAATGAAAAAGAATAATTATTTTAGAAATACCCATTTAGAAAAAGCTAAAACTTTGAGTAGCTGTATGTACAAAATAAATCAGGAAAACAGTATTATATAAAACAGAGAGAATATTCAAAGTGATCAAAGGTTAACACTTTGTTAGAGATTTTTAATCTCAATTGTTGCCTCTATAAAACCTCTTCTCGTCAACTTTAAGCAATGAACTTTCTTCAATTAATTCTTTTTAAAATATGTTTATGTGATTTACTTTTTTTAAGGTTAAACTTTTGCTCACACTTTAATTCAATTTTACAATTTTAAAACATGTTTCTGAGATTATTTTGACACTGTTTGGTATATATATATGCTTATATTATTAATTTGTATATTTCAACTAATTTGATTGGTTCAGGGATAGTCACATGTTAAACTGTATTTTCAAAGGTAAAGAGAAAACGGTGGACAGCAAAAAGTATATTGCACGTTAATTTTTAGAATATCTTAAAACTGATATACTTTGTGACGTCATGTAATGAATTTCATGATATTGTTAATAGTTCTATCATTTTTTTTTTTATCTATGATCAATTATTTGAAAAAAAAATCTTCAAATTCATAAGATGTAAAACTAAAAAAAGTAAATGAAATAACAACTAATATGTTGTTATTGACTAGGTGACAATATGATATCTTTAAACATGTTAAAATTCCAACAAAATCAAATGACGATTTTGATATAAATATGGTCGGAAATTAATAATATAACAATTATAGCCTATTTATGAGGTCAATACAGGATATATCGACCCAAAGAAGTATATCCTTGTATCGACATCATACAAAGGCTATAATTGTATATAATTCAGTCCAACAGAATATAAATACGGTTAGTTGCTAGCAGACCTTGTAGTAAAATATTGATATGAAAGTATATAATGAAACTAACCAGAGTCCATGTATAGACCAAGTAGATACTCCATCAGGTATGACACACTTATGGTGCTGTAAACAATAAAAGTATACAATGTTGTAGATTAGTAATAATGGTAAGATGATTTTTTAATACAGATTCTTTTCTTAATAATGTCATTTTTAAATTCTAAATTTGTAATGCATTTCTTTTGAACAATAAATGCAAATAAAAAAACCCACCTGCACTTTCTCACTAACATTTTTGCAGTTTGATTGAATACTTTTGGGAGAAATTATATCAAAGTTATAGAATCCTCCTTTAGCTCTAACTCAAAATATGGACAATCTTATAGATTTATGACAGTGGTATACTACAGTTGCCTTTATTTATGTTAGATAAGAGAAACATTATCAGTCAAATGATTAATTTCTTTCCTTGTGTTCACAGTTTGTTAATGCATATATTGTTCATACCTCTTGCTCTCCCTGAACACACACAGTGGTAGGCCATTCTTGAGTAAATGTAAAAATGTCCCAATCTGCCGACTGACTGCAAAGTAGATTTAAAAGATATTCTATGGTTACAATGCAAGCTTTCTGCCTTATTCTACTAATGGAATTGAAGATGTGCTCTTTAACATTTGTCATTTCAGGGTCTTTTATAGCTGACTATGTGATATGGGTTTTACTCATTGTTGAAGGCAGTTTGGTGTCCTATAGTTACTAATTTCTATGCCATCTGGTCTATGGTGGAGATTTGCCTCATTTGCAATTATATCACATCTTCTTATTTGTATATTTCACAATGAGGCTATCATACACCCGTAGATATTTCCTTCAATCTTATAGCACTAATTATAATTGTAAGTTCAGAAATGTTTGCACTGTTGTTTTTTTTTTGCGAAAATTGCAACAAGACAAGCTTCACAGAAATTTCCATACTTAATCATGCATTTATGTTCATATTTCTTAAATCATAAATAATGAATGCAAGCAAAACATTTCAAAATTTACAGAAACATTTGAAAGTGCAAAATTCATTCAGTCAATAAAATGTTGGGGCTTATATAGAAGGAAGTTTTATAGCCTACATGTATATGTTTCCCTTTCCATTGTTATGAATGTGATTTTTAATAAATCAATAAATCAAAATAACATGGATTGCTAGATATTTCTTTAGTATAAATGGGTATACCTTAGTGTAAAGCAAAGAGCAAAGAGGAAAAGTGTCTTCATGGCTGGAAACATCAAGTCAACCTACAGTAAAAAAATAATTCTAATATACTAAATAAAATACTATTTCAAGTGTTGTTCATGCATTGTCATGTCTATAAAACTTCTAGTAATTAAATACAATGTAAATAACATAGTCCTATGAAGTCATAAAAACTTTCGAGTCTGTTTTTTGTACTCATACTCCAAAATCAACCAATCAAAATGTTGGATTTCATGCTTCGAGCATGATTTTTGTGCTCCGAGCACTGAGCAAATTTGCTCCTTTTTGTATTTTGCCATGATATTGTATGTTAGTTTTCAACTTATGACTATCCCTTTGGTATAGCAGGTCTGAATGTCTGAAAAAACACATGTAGAAACTTTAGTGGTGTCCAGTGTTTAAGATCTTCTACCTGTCTTTTAAATCTTAATCAACTTAAGTCTAGAAAAAGTGTGAATAAATTTAACTTAGGTCAACAAGATCTTCAAACAACATTAAATAGTCTCATACACATAGAATTATTAAGAATTAAAAAACAACTACCCGGTAATACAAATGTAATAAATAAGTTCCAATAATTATTAAATTATAACAAGGAATTTTCCTGCAAATAAATAACTGAAGCAAATTAAAGAATTGAATAACTTACAATTGATGAAAATGTGAAAATCTGTGTCCACTCCTGTTTCAGTCTACTTTGGAAATGAAAATATTTATAATTTTCTGGCCTTCTTATAAACTACAGTAAAATCTATCAAATCTTCAGGCTCTCCTAACCCTTTGAAATCAAGTTGATGTGCAAACTGAAATATAAAACAAACAAAAGACTCAAAGAATTTACTAAAGATACAATGAAACTTTTAAATCCTATTCCTATTTCAAAGAAAATATACATTTAAAATCAATACTTTTTTTCATTTTGTAATCAATGTTTTACTGTAGCTTAATAATAAATAGATGTTGTGATAGATTATCGTGACAATGCTGGTACCTACCAGTTAATTGTAGATCTATGTTGATCTATACTGATAAGAATATGTCCATATCTAGAACAGAAATTTCTTAACCTGTTTTTTTGTTTATAACTGAAATGTGAATGTATATTTTCAGCATGCCTTTTAAGTTCAACAGAACCACAAAACTCTTAGTTAATAGGCAAGCACACAGTACTTTGAAATGAGACTGCATGTGCTTGCACGAGATAGGTACAAACTAAGGTCTGTGACTAAAGGTACACATCGTCATATGGTTCATTCTAACTACAATGTAGGGCAGATAATGGACTAGGTTAAATTAGACCTTGATATCCTCTCACAAACATTGGATCTGAAAACCCCCAATATCAAGAAATAAGGCTGTTTAATATATGGATGAGCATCTTTTTCTTTAAAATGAATTTTTAAAAAAATGAAACAGAGTTTTCCTGTTTTATTAAACAATAGATCACGTAATTAAAATTTTCTCCTTTCAGCATTAAAGATCTACTCTCTCTCTCTCTCTATATATATATATATATTTGGTCTGTGCCATGTTATAATAATAAATCATAGTAAATTAACTCAAATGTTTGTCTATCTAAACATATTCTGCAGATTGGCATTATAGTTTTTTATTCTATCAAATATAAAATACAAATAACTACATTTTGTACCAGCAATCATGCCTCACTTTTCCAGATCCTTAGTGCCACAGGTTTGACTAAATTACTGCTCATGATCAGTGCAAATTAATTTTGTTATGAAAATAGTTTACACAATATATACATGATATATATGTTTGTCCATGATATATTTCCTTTAGGTAAAAATTTACAAAAATTTGTAAACTACGGTGTACCATCACAATGAAAACTAATAAATGTTTGTAAACTTATGGAGAATGTGACCATGGGACACAGATGATCCCCCTTTTTTTCCCTCCCCCTTTTTTGCATAAAATGTTATAAAGGGACCTAACTCAAGAATGTTAAAAGTGATGCTACCCAAATTTTTACTTCATCTGAATAGTGTGCAGTGAAATTACCTGTACAATCCTCTATTGATTTTTAAAATACCGAAATGGCAAATTGTCATATCTTCATGATCTTGAAGAGGAAATAAACTATTCAAACAGAGATATGTACATGTAGGTCTCCTTTTTTGTAATTTTGATAGCATAATGGAAATGGTAAAATTAAAATAGTAATATCTTTACATGCATAGTTGAAACCAAATGTATACACATCATTCAAAGTCAATGAACCATGACAGATGTTGAAAGGCCAAAATATGATGTTTTTGGTTGCGTTGGTCTAGCATGTTTTACTTCATTCTAAATTTGTTGCTTAATTTTTTATTGCATGCTATGTATGTGAGATTCAACTTTCATCTTTGTATTACAGGTTGTTTCATATGTCAAATTAGACTGCTTTTTTATGTTGATATGTATTTTAAAATTTGTTCAAAAGCTAGCTCCTGAGACTTGTGTTATATAAAAAAGAAGTAGTGGTATGATTGCAAATAAGACAACTCTCCACAAGAGACCAAAATAACACGCAAATTAACAACTATAGGTCACCATATGGCCTTCAACAATGAGCAAAGCCCATACCGCATAGTCAGATGTAAAAGACCCCAAAATGACAATGTAAAATAATTCAAACGGAAAAACTAACGGCCTTATTGTTGAATATTTTAACTTACATGTATGCCCAATCAGAATATTTTTTTCTTATCTTATCTTATCCTATGGCAATATAAATGACAGAACTTTTAAGTCATAACAGAGCACAAAGTGTACATTATGTTGTTGAAGTTGAAGTTTTCTGAAATTCTTTGTTCAACAAAAGAATAAATAATACTTTCATTCTAAATACAATACAGACAAAGGTTTGGCTGAAACTCCTTTTCAATAATAATAATAAATCATATCAAATGCATCAGCTAAGTAACTAAGGGACTTTATTATATATCATCATTCAAATACAACCCTAATTTAGTAAAGCTAGACAAATTATAGTGTATACAAACTATGATTTAGGCATTCACTGACTCCTGCGTAAACTATTGTTCACAAGTTATCTTTATTTCCTTACCTTACACTGTTGTATTGCACTTACCAGCTTACACACTGAAGGAAGGATGGATGACTAGAAATCAGCTGATGGATGTGACGGTCGGATGCATGACTCCTGTTCCTTTTCTCAAAGTCACTGACAAGGAACCCGTATTTTTATCCGGAATTAGGCCATACCATGTTACGTTCCGAGGTTTAGAATATCAAATTTGACAGGTTGCATCTCACATTTGATGTTAGCTTTTATTGCGATTTTAACTTCATGGACACAATTCTATGGTAATATCCCAGTAACGATGATTATGTATTTACGAAATTGAATTGCAATATAATAAGTCTATACATAAACCATCTTGCTGTCAAATGATGGCACATAAACATGATACATGTAAGGCACCATGTAACAACCTGACAACTGAACAAATGTTATTGTTCTGTCAGGGAACATGTTACCAGTTATTTTGTACTGTATAGCACTAGAGACTGTGTCTGGTAGCACATCAGTATTATTATTATCAAGTCGTGCATTTCCCCCTTTCCCTGACATTTCCTATGTCTATGCTTATCTTTATTATCATTATATCGAATGTTAATAAATAATGTACCAATTCTGTCTTTAATTATCTTAGTCCAAATAATTATGATGTCTTGAAAGGCTATTTTTATTTTTTCTGTGACGCCTTCCTACATGTCTTAGGAAGGCATTACAGAAAGAAAAAAAATATCCTTCAACATGTTCAAGATGTCATAATTATTAGGACTAGCTTTAACTCGACTTATGTTATTACCTCACAGTAAGAACCAATTATATAATGACAGAATTTACTTCTGGATATTACAAGTATCTTATGATCATAAACAACCCTCTGTCCAAGTTCGGTAGAAATCCAGGATAAATTAAGAAAATTTATAAAACTTTTACCAACTTAAACCACAGAGTGAATTTAATGCTAATTGCTTAAACTGGTAGAAAATCTAAGTTCATTTTAGAGTTAATACGTATAAATAGAATTTTTTTTCTCCAAATTTACTTCTGGATACTATCTTATGATCATTTACACAAGCTTCTGTCCAAGTTTGGTAGAAATGCATGATAGTTTAAGAAAGTTATTTATATAATTATATGATTATAAAAACTTAACTTTAACCACAGAATGAATATTTGTGGACGCTGAGTCTGACGACAACTTAGACGATGATGATGACAGAATGAAAGATTTCTGTGTCTCGCTTTTTCTACAAAAGTCTCAGGCTCAACAAAAAGGTTAAATCTTGTTAAATATATTATATAGTCCTGCCAACTCACCCCACTTATGAAAAACTATCAAAATAGGTGCAATTTTGGTATCCTCTTGAATGTTTTGCAAACTTTTAATAATAAAAAAATGGTAACCAGACAACCAAAAAGAATAGTCTTCTTATCAATTGGTCTTACAAGAACTGTTGTCTGAAAAAAGGACAAATTCAGTTGGACATTTTTTTTACATAAATAATTATTGTGATAATTTCAAATGTATACATTATTGGCTAGAGGTATAGGGGGAGGGTTGAGATCTCACAAACATGTTTAAACCCGCTGCATTTTTGCACCTGTCCCAAGTCAGGAGCCTCTGGCCTTTGTTAGTCTTGTATTATTTTAATTTTAGTTTCTTGTGTACAATTTGGAAATTAGTATGGCGTTCATTATCACTGAACTAGTATGTATTTGTTTAGGGGCCAGCTGAAGGACGCCTCCGGGTGCGGGAATTTCTCGCTACATTGAAGACCTGTTGGTGACCTTCTGCTGTTGTTTTTTTCTATGGTCGGGTTGTTGTCTCTTTGGCACATTCCCCATTTCCATTCTCAATTTTATTAGATAAAATATTTTCACTTGTGTACATTTTGTACTTGAACAATTAATTTCATGTAATTGAAAAGTAAAAATTATTAATCATGTTAATAGGATATATGCATTGAAATACATGTATATACCATTTTACAATGTAACCTAGGGATAAAATATTTTACTGAATCAATCTGGAAGCTTTTTTTAAAATTTTGATCTCAGTGATGAAAATTAAAGATCACACACAACTTCCCAAATATGGAAAACATCACTTTTCCTGTAAATATTTGTCTTTCAATATGCATGTAGGCACATCTCTTTTTATATCTTTTTCTCTGATATTGATATTGATTGCCTACACATGCCTTCTAGGGTTTGGTAAGTAGGCAGGGTTCTCACATTTTTTGGCCATGGCTCAAGTCCAGCAGTAAGAAGATGTAATTCTATTATAAGATATATGATATAATTTCAGTCTCCATGCAATACCAACAAGAGCAAGGAAATGACATAAAATTAAAATTATGTTTTAAATTTTGTTAGAAAATTATGATATATGTGCTCAGCTATAACAACATTTTTCCAGTTTTGATGCATCTTTGGACTAGCAAGGATTGAAAATGATGTCAGTCCAGACAGATTTTGATCATTGTTGATGAGTCCAGGACTCATGAACTTGCTTAAGTGAGAACCCTGTGTAGGTAGGACTTTTTTCGGGTGTACAGAATAAGTTACAAGCTTTAGACATAAAAACAATATCAGAGCAGGAAAACATCTTTTTAAAAAAGATTTCAAATGATTTGTGTCATAAATGTTTTTGAGAAGGCTACTTTTTAGGTGGGTAGGTAGTCAAACATCAAACAATTTAATTTTTATTTTGGCCTTACAAGTGAATTATCATGGTCACTTGCCTGATTGGAGTTTGTTTAAATAGTAACATCATGCAAGTCCTGTAACAAAAGTACTATTACAGAAATATTTTCTATATTTTGTGTATTTTTCAGGTTTAACAAAATGAATGTACAGAAAAAGTGAAGGAAAATCATTGAACTCTCGAAGAAAATGAATTGAAAGCTGAAGATTTACATGTAGATATTGACATACATGTACATTCGTTCCACTAAGATGATCAAAATACATAGATAAGGTTCTACATGGCAGCATTAGTTATGATGAATCGGAAGAAAAAATCGATACTTTACTTACTCTGTAGCGGGGCTCTGATTTACTATGTAATACAGGTGGTATATTTCAACCAGGAGTATAGTCCATTACAAGTACTAGCAGATGCCAGGAGCGAGGCTCGGAGACTACTTAGGTTTATAACATTGTATCATTACCAGTGCAATAATACAGTAATGATGTCAAACAATACTAACTGGCCTATTTGTACTGAAGTAGATGGTGGAATAAATCTAGAGTCCAAAAATTCTAAAAAGGCTTACTCTGTTGGGTATGTTTGTTAAAATTTGTCTACAGATATATATATTTTTCAAACCTAAGGTATGCAATTTTGCAGGCGATATAAAATCTCATTTAAAAAATACATAAGAGGTTTCATAAGTATGATTAACTGTATGTATATATGTATAAACATACAGTTAATCATACTTATGAAACCTCTTATGTACATGTATTTTTTAAATGAGATTTTATATCGCCTGCATAATTGCATACCTTAGGTTTGAAAAATAATGCAGGTGATTAAACCACCTTCTTGATCATAATGTTACATGTCAAAGGCTATGCTTAGTGAAATAGAAAAATTGTAAAGATACATACATAAGAATGAAAGTAAATGTGGGGTATAAGTCAATGAGATAGTATTCAAACAACACAAAAAAAAGGAAGATATCTATGAAGTACACAATGTATATACAGCGGTCAAGGACAGCCAAGACTTAGTGTTTTGAAAAAAAAACATGAAAACTACCTTTTCAAATTATCTTCAGAATTTGAATATTTTTTAAGAATCTACACTGCTACTTGTACTAAAAATCTGTAGTGCTAGAAATTTATTTTAAATATTTAGTTCTAGTTCTTCACTTTAAAATTCTTGTAATATTTAGGTATCTGTATTTTACAGTAGTTGATTTGTACTGAACATTTTGGTACAGAAATAATACCAAAATTGATCACAATATTCTATGTTTGAAAATCATAATTTTTAGAGATTTGAAATAGACATGCTCTGAAATGTAATGGTGTAATCAAAAATCTGTAGTACTTAAATTTCAAGTACAAATCTAGTCAGCTAGTTCTGTAAAATACAGGTACCTAAATACAAAATGTATTACAATAATTTTAAATTAACAACATACATTGTAGTACTGAATATTAAAAGTAGATTTCCAGTACTACAGATTTTTGTTACAGATATAGTACCTATGCAAAAGTAGCTGTAGAACAAGATCTTGTATGCTTAAAAGGTTGAACTTTAAGGCTGACCTATTTCTCTATTCATGTACAAATGTATCATTTTGGATGCACAAAGAGAATAAAATCATTCTATTTGTTTCTTTTGCAGGCCTTCTGAAGACTTAGAATTTGAAAGACTGTTGGTCAGAAATTTATCATTTAATGTATTTCTCATGTGTCATAGACCAATATACAATGATGGGAGTTTGAATAATACATATGTTATTAAAACAGTTGTGGTGCCAAACAACCCATCAGACTTTACTAGAAATTCATACGAAACACAGACGTTGAACGATATCATGTTAAATTTACATCATACTCACATAGATATTCTAAAAATAGAAAATGTAATGGATGAGATCAACACACATGAGATTTTATTTTATCTTGTAAAGGATGATCTCTTGAAAAAGGTCGATCAGCTTCATATTTCATTACATATTGGTAAGTTCATGTGAGATCTTATTTTATCTTGTAAACGATGATC
Organism: Mytilus galloprovincialis; assembly: GCA_037788925.1. Classification (NCBI taxonomy): domain Eukaryota; kingdom Metazoa; phylum Mollusca; class Bivalvia; order Mytilida; family Mytilidae; genus Mytilus; species Mytilus galloprovincialis. The sequence goes on along the minus strand of CM075334.1, from coordinate 41,494,664 downwards.
TCTTGAAAAAGGTCGATCAGCTTCATATTTCATTGCACATTGGTAAGTTCAAATGAGATTTTATTTTATCTTGTAAACGATGATCTCTTGAAAAAGGTCGACCAGCTTCATATTTCATTGCACATTGGTAAGTTCAAATGAGACTTATATTATCTTTAAATGACTGAAATCCTTAGATGAGAACTAGCTAGCACTGCCTCAGTGATCTAGTGGTAGAATGTTTGCATTGAATGCTGAAGGTCCTGGGTTTGATCCCTGGCTGGGTCAAACCAAAGGTTTAAAAATTGGTATTTACAGATTCTCATCTAAGCATGTGGGAGTTGTCCGGGTAGAGTAACCAGTCTTCCTGCTGTTTATAATCAGGCTTAAGTTTTCAATTTCATAATATATTAACAGGTTCTCGTCCTGAATATGCATTTAACTTGTCCTTGAACATTTATAATTTATAAGCAGGCATCCAATATCATCATCCTGAAATTAGTCTTTAACATAGTTATATCATACAATATATTGTTTTAATTGTAATAAAATTTTATAGGACAGCAGCAGATTTATGTTGTATTACATATTCAAAATTTAAAATGACACTTTAAGAAATATTTATATAAAGGATCTGTCTTCCAAAGAAAGGGAAATTAACTTTTAAAAGTTAGGTAATGAATCAATCAAACAGATAATCAGTTATTTTTGCCTTTTGTTTCTGACAGTATAAAACCTTTAAAGTTTTTATTACATTTATATTATATAACTTTTTCCAAAAAAATTGCAAACTGTTAAAAATGAAAATTATCTAGAAATTATATAACATGAAAGGCACTTACATCAAGTGGTTTCACTTACTAATACCTTATTTGAAGTGTCTAAAACAATATCTACTTTATTTAGCCTCGAAAGATAAAACATGTAATAGATCATCAGAAAAAATCATTACAACATTACATGTGCCTACTTGTGATTAATTCTACTTGGATATTGTTACAAACACTTTCAAATTTGATGTAATTATACATATATATATTAAATAAGTCAAAGTCCAGTAATTTGTTCTTGAGTTTCTTTTTTAGCTCACCTGGCCTGAAAGGCCAAGTGAGCTTTTCTCATCACTTGGCATCCGTGTCCGTCGTTGTCGTCGTCCATCGTCGTTAACTTTTACAAAAATATTCTCCTCTGAAACTACCTGGCCAAATTTAACCAAACTTGGCCACAATCATCATGGGGGTATCTAGTTTAAAGAATGTGTCCGGTGACCTGGCCAACCAACCAAGATGGCCACCATGGCTAAAAATAGAACATAGGGGTAAAATGTAGATTTTGGCTTATAACTCTGAAACCGAAGCATTCAGAGCAAATCTGACAGAGGTTAAATTGTTTATCAAGTCAAGATCTATCTGCCCTGAAATTTTCAGACGAATCCGACAACCTGTTGTTGGGTTGCTGCCCCTGAATTGGCAATTTTAAGGAAATTTTGCCGTTTTTGGTTATTATCTTGAATATTATTATAGATAGAGATGAACTGTAAACAGCAATAATGTCAGCAAAGTAAGATCTACAAATAAGTCTCATGACCAAAATGGTCAGTTGACCCCCTTAAGGAGTTATTGCCCTTTATAGTCATTTTTTACCAATTTTTCGTACATTTTTGTAATCTTTTACAAAAATCTTCTCCTTTGAAACTAACTGGGCCAAATTTAACCATACTAGGCCACAATAATCATTGGGGTATCTAGTTTGAAAAATGTGTGCGGTGACCCAGCCAACCAACCAAGATGGCCACCATGGCTAAAAATAGAACATAGGGGTAAAATGTAGATTTTGGCTGAAAACTCTAAAACCAAAGCATTAAGAGCAAATCTGACATGGGGTTAAATTGTTTATCGAGTCAAGATCTATCTGCATTTTCAGATGAATCTGACAACTGCACCTGAATTGGTAATTTTTAAGGAAATTTTGCTGTTTTTGGTTATTATCTTGAATATTATTATAGATAGAGATAAACTGTAAACAGCAATAATGTTCAGCAAAGTAAGATCTACAAATAAGTCAAACATGACCAAATTGGTCAGTTGACCCCTTAAGGAGCTATTGCCCTTTACAGTCAATTTTTAACAATTTTCATAAATATTGTATATTTTTGTAAATTTTAACAAAATATTATTTCTGTAACTAATGGGCAAAGTTCATTATAGATAGAGATAATTGTAAGTAGCAATAATGTTCAGTAAAGTAAGATCTACAAACACATCACCATCACCAAAACACAATTTTGTCATTAGTCCATCTGTGTCTTTTGTTTAATATGTACATACATGTAGACCAAGGTGAGCGACACAGGCTCTGAAGAGCCTCTAGTTTTTTCTATTTGTGGTTTTCATCATTTTTGAAAAATAATTTCAATTTGTATTTAGTTTTACCATGTTTACTGTAAAATCCTATAATTTTTTGGATAATAGATTATTGTTTATTATGACTCATTACTGTTTACATACATAAAATATTTTTTTTTAGATAAAGTAGATGATGATCATTTATACAGTTGGTATAGAAGTCTGTATAACCTTTTCCACAAGTCAAGGTTCAGATTATACCATACATCAGCATCAGATCAGCTATGTTTACAAGTCACACTCATGGAGTCATGTACTTACTACATGTCCTGGGTCAGAGATCCTGGACCACAAACCATGATATTGTACCCTCCAGCTATTGATGGTATGTATACACCCCTAGGTCCTAGGCTCAATCCATCTTGTATTGATGGTAATTATACAGCCTGATTTTCAGCTTGCTATTGATGATAATCATTGTGTAATGTTAGCTTTTAATGATAAGTATGGGCCTAGGGGAAATCCCTGTGTCCATGTGACTGGTGATATCGCACATTACCTGATTTTGTTATATCTGCAATGTAATACAAATAGAACCATTTTGTAAATGTTTAAATCTTCTGAAGGGACAGAAAAGATTAAAATTGAGAAGTTCAATTACAATTCCATGATTAATCATTTAAGCCATTTCCATTATAAATTTTCAGTGGATAAAATTGGTTTCCTATTAAGTCTTTCCTGTATTCAAATTAGCTATTTTTAGAAAGCATGTACAAATTCACCAGACATATGAAGAATTGTCAAAAAAGGGTTTACTTTAATTTTGGAGACATATTACATAAAATCTTAACCGTGAAAACTATACAAAAAGATTACTTCAAGAAATAAAAACATGTCATGAGTTTCTCACCATATTAAAAGATTATTGGTTTCATTTCATTACCAAAGTGAAGCCAAAAGACTTAGGTGTGTGGAGCCGTGGATACACCAGACTGCATTGTATAGCTATATATATCATGTATAGACATTGTGACATTGTACCAACATTTTCTTGATGGAAGTGAAGACCGTTTAAACATTGTTATTTATACATGGAGTGTACCATATATGATTTATTATATAATTCTACAATTTACTATGTTTGATAATTTGAAATATGTTACAGGTTCAATGGAATTTGAGCTTTCAAGAATAGAAGACTATTTAGAGAAACCAGAAGGGTATTGTGATGATAGTGTAGATATACCAGTCTTGAGGGGTACTCCTATATCATTATGTACCAACACTGACAGATATATGTTGAGAAATCCTTGTAAAATTATTCTTATAGGGTAAGTTGTTATATACCTTGAGATGGCACTCTTGCTTCATTTTCATATTTACCGGATGTGTAAAAAAGTAATACCCATAGTGTGTCAATTTATAGCCTGGGTTTACCTTCATTCTCATCTCATCCAAAAATCTTAAGCTAGCATGGACATCAGGGAATTTGTGCCTCATTTTCATATTTACTGGATCTTAAAAAAATCAACCCATACTGTGCTAATTTATAACCTGGATTTACCCTCATTATCATCTCATCTCAAATTCTTAAGCAAGTGTGAACATCAAGGAAAAAAATTCCATGACAGCTTTTAAGTGCATTTATATTTAAGTGTTTTTGGTCAATCTTTTCTTTTTTCTTTCAGATTTATATTCACAACTTATTTAGCATGGCAAATATTAGCCTCAGATATTGTAGACACATGTCTATTGTTGAAGACAGTTAATGGACTTCTAAATGTATATTGGTTTTAGTGTTGTTAGATTTCTCATAGACATTTCATCTCATACCACTTTTTATTATACGACCCCAAAAACATTTCGGTCGTATAATGCTATCATGTCGTCTAGATCTGCGTTGTCGTCCTAAGATGCATTTAGTTTCCGGACAATTACTTTAGTTTTAGAATGGATCTCTATAAATTTTTACCAGAAGGTTCAATACCACTAAAGGAAGGTTGGGATTGATATTTGGGGTTATGGTCCCAATAGTTCAGGAATTAGGGGCCAAAAAGGGAGCCCAAATAAGCATTTTTGTAGATTCCAAACAATAACTTGTGTTTACTTTATAGTGTATGAATCTATCGGAAATTATACCACAAGATTCCATCCCATGAAGAAATGGTTAGTATTGACCTTGGGGGGGGGGTTATGGCTCAAACTGTTAATGAGTAATTAGGGGCAAAAAAAGGGGGGGTTAAAATTTATGTTTTTCTGGTCAATGGACAATTTAGACAATTTAAAAGCTGTGTATGGGAGATAATCCAAAAAATATTTAAAATACAATGTTAGGTATATTCAGATTTACCTCCCTTACACTACTTGTAAATTATGTATAAAGAAATGTCACAGGTTTTGGACTATTTGCCAAAAAAAGGGGGAGGGGGTATTGCACAAAAGCAAAAAATATATAAATTCGAATCATATTACCAATTCTAAGGTTTTTGACTACAGTTATTCTGTGTCAGAAGCCTAATATGTGTCAAATATTTAATAACAATCCAATTTCAGACCTGTATCAAGCACAAATATTGCATCCATTTTTGCCCCAACTGTTCAGTGTTGACCCTCTGCGGTCGTATCCAGCTGCATTCAGCGAAGCAATTTATTTATTATACATTCTTATAAAATTAGATCTTGTGTAATAAAATTTGACATTCTTGTAGAACGAAAATTGAATATTTGAATTACACAGTATTTTTTTTTATGATTTTTTTTTTAGGGAGGAGAAAATGCAATTAACTACAGATTCATATTTGCCCTTTGAGCTTCGATGTGATGTCATTGGATTGAAGATGTTAGATGGTCATATTGATGCAGATGTTAATGAATATACAACCAATAATAAAGGGTAATATTATATTAAGAAATAATATTCATGCCAGACATAAGATAAGTGTGTTGGAGATTCTCTTGTTATTTTGAAAATTAAAACAAAATTCTGGGAAAAAATTTAGATGGAAAGTTTAGATCATGCACCCCTGAAAATGGCAAAAAATGAAGTAAGAATATTAAACTATTATTGTCATTAAAAAAAACCCATACAAAACATGTAGGAATATTTTTGCCACTGACCAATTAAGGGTTCACGTCCTTCTTTAAAAAAACTTAGAGGATCCTTTCATATTGATAGTACAAAAATCATTTAGTAGAAAATTACATGTATAAATATACTGTGAAGTGAAAATTACTTTAACCTAGAATGGAGTACAAAACTACTTAGGCCTAGCAGTTATTATAAAATTATTTAAACCAAGCAATGAGTAGAAAATTATTTAATCCAAGCAGTGAATAAGAAATAGGTTAGTTAAGCAATGAGTTGAACAGTTCGTTAACTAAGTTGTGAGTAGAAAATTACTTTCTTTGTTTTTTGTGCTATTTTCACATTTCTTCTTAGGTGTGAGAAAGTATTTCTCCTCAGTGGCGGATCTAGAAATTTTCATAAGTGGGGGCCAACTGGCTGTCTAAGAGGGGGCCCGGTCCCGTCACGCTTCAGTGATTCCCTATATAATCAACCGGTTTTTTTTCTCATAAGGGGGAGGCCCGGGCCCCTAAATCCGCCTCTGCTCCTCACCAGTAAAATATATGTTCTCAGCAAAGGATTGGTGGAATTTAATTATTACATCAAAATTTTCATGGTTTCTTATGAATTTCCTATTGTGACGTTATGAAAAAGGCGACCATGTCTGACATGCCTGATGATGTCACATATAAAGAACACAATTTTTTGCAAATCTTTGAAATGGAAGGGTAAAAATCATTAGAGATTCCACCACTATAATTCATTTATTGTCATATTTCTCCTCTCTCAACAGTTAAACTTTTCATATTTAAAAAGGTTGGCAAGCCTTGGGGCTTTAAATACTCAAATTAAACTGTCTCGAGTGGAGAATTATCCTAACACACTTGCTGCAGAAGTGGAATCTATATTTAACCTTTCACATTTCATTGCAGAACTTTACAACAGTCCACCCATGGAAGATCAACAGTGTTAGAAGCACTGGACAAATACACATTGTACGACAACAAGAACATTTTATATCTGAACATGCCAGACATGTTTTGGGAAATCATTACACCATTGCTAAATTCTGGAGTCCTAAAGGTAATTTATATAATGGGGAGTAAAGGAATAGGGTTTAAATATAAGGAAAATTCAGTTAGTCATACACAATCAATTAAAACTTGAAAATGTTGTGAAGATCCACTTGTTCATATTACAGCTATATAATTCTTAGCCGTTAGTTAAACTATAGAAGTTTGACAAATATTGTTCTTAACTATTGACCAAGGTAAAATTAGACTTCAACATACCGCTCCTTGTATTTCACATTTTTGGGGAAAGACGGCTTCAAGCCGTCAATCCCCTATAGGGTTGACCAGAGTGACATTCCCTCACATCATTCATTTTGTTTTTATAGTGTGGAAAACCCCCCAACAAATCTTACTGAAATTGATGAGAGGGAGACACACAAATGAATAGTTTGACTTTAAACACTTTTTTACACATTTCCCTTCTGTTTCTCGCGAAATTATCGTATCTTGAGCTCTCCTTTACACTAATTACGTTTCTTTTACAATCCGGAAAAATCAGTATGACGAGATATTCTAAATATATCCAACCTACATTGTATTTTATAGTGACGTCATTGTTGGAATGCCACACTACGCAGAAGCAGGGATATCCTTCACTGGTTATTAAAATCATTCTCGGAGATCGTGCACTAATTAAAAATTGGTATTTGTTAAATTTTAACATAGAAATGTTTGCTGTAGATGATTCAAACATCAACATGCAATACTTTAATTTGTAGGGCAACAACTTTCAAAGCAAAACAAAGATCGTGGGGATGCATGAGATAGGGGAGAGAAACGATTTTTTCATTTTTTTCTGTAAAATTCTGTTTTGAGAATCTTCCTCCAATTGAGGAGCACCTGAATTGATTAGTAATTATCCACTAAAATAAAAGTTAATGTATCTGAACACTTAAAATGTGACATTTCATTTGATATATGATTAGTAGTCTTCCATTTAAACAAAATCATTGTGTACCAACATAATCATTGTAATGGTAAAAATAAATTGAATTAAATTAAAAATGTTGCATTTTGTTGTGTGTACCTATTTTATTTATTCATGAAATTTAGAAATATTTCAAAATGTAGGATTTGGAAACAAGCTTCAACACAGTTTACATCAATCATATTGTATTTTTATTAGTACCTGTATCCCTGTGTTGAGAGTTGTAACTGGGAACTTTATTAATGGAAATCTAAAACTGAATAGATTTTTCTGTCCAAACTTTCTTAAGAAAAAACTTTAAAATCTTAGAGTACTGTCACAAAAAATGGAAAATGGCCCTAGCCTGCAGTTCAGTGGTACACAATTAAGATTTCCAAAAATATTGTAGTTATTGTTAAATGACAGAATTCAGTTCAATTTTAGATAATTAACTATCAACTTTAATCGAATGTTTAGATTTAGAAGATGCAGATCTCTTCCATTGGTCCAAATTGAATCCTAAACTAAGGAAATGAAATTACATTAAACAACAATTGATTTCAATATTGTCAACCTTTCTACATGTTCTAGCTGTTCTTTTTTTCATTTTTTATATGAAGACTATCAAAAGATACCAGCCCCCCAAAAAAAAATGATTAGAAACAAGGGCCGTCTTTCCCCTCAGAGCTATTCAGCTCTTTGATTATTTCCTGAGTTCAGGCCTTAATTATGAAATAATTGAAGAAGTAAGGATAGAGATAATTTTAGTTACTGTAAATTCAGAAATTATTGCATGCATTTTGCATTTATTATTGCAATTGTTGAAGAATGAACAAAAATGTGAGTTTATTTATTGCGATTTAGGAAAAACTTCACACAGATGATATATGTATCAGATATCAGAATGTGAATTCTTATTGTTTGGATGCCCAAGGTGTTGCAATATTTGCATTTATAAAACCTAGGAAAAATTTCTGAATTTACAGTAAATGTTTGTAAGTTTATAGATATTGAAGTACTTTAACAAGTTTATGGTAAAATGCGATAATGTTCATTATAAAGTCATGTTACTTTTTGTAAAGTCAGGAATGTACCGGTAGACAACATTCATTCTACATGCAGAAAAAAAGCAAAAGCTCTTCAATGTTGTCCTGTTATAATTTTGACATGATTTTCTTGTAGCAATACATATGCAATTGTGGAACAAGAAAAATGGGGTTGATTTATTTAGTTCATGAAATTAAGCAACAAAAAGCTTTATTAAGTGTACTGTTTAATAAATGTTTCTTTTTTTTCAGGGGTTTCATCAGCTTATCATTGACATCAATCTCCACAGAATATCAAAGAATCTGCCGGTCGGAACAATCAGAACTTACTTCAGTGAACTTAAACGTATTGAATCTTATGGCTTTGATCTCTTCCAATCTATAAAGCTTGGAAATGGTGTTAAATTCGGAAAAAACAGCGAACATCACAGACTTAATTATGTGAAAACAAGACCACCATTTGGAAAATCAACATAATTGTATCGATAGTCTCGACTCTCTTAGATATTTATTTATTTTTTTGATGTTTTTAATCATGATAATGCCAATTTGTACCCGTATTTTTCCCCCATTGTATCATGCCATATTTCATGAACCTATTTATATAGAATAATAAAAGAATATTAAAAGTTTATATTAATATTGAGAAGATTGCCTTTTCCTTTATAATAATACATATAGAATAATGACATTTTTGTGTTTATGATACTGACTTTATTAGCAAAAATGTCAAGTAAAAGTAAAATCACCAAAAATACTGAACTCTGAGGAAAATTCAAAAAGGAAAGTCCCTAATCAAATGGCAAAATCAAAAGCTCAAACATATCATACTGTCATATTCCTGACTTGGTACAGGCATTTTCTCATGTAGATCATAAGCCCGTTTGAGTCAACAACAAAAAGTTGGAATAGTTGTTCGTTTGTATGATTGATGTCTGATGTTATTCATTGATAAAGTGATGTTGTTGCACTGATACAGGATGTCATAGCTTATATTTTACAGTATGAAGTCATATCTATGATCTTAAAAAATATAACAGTAATTATGATCAAAGGGAAAATGTTCAAAATGTAAATAAAACTGTTTCCTACGACTTGTTATCTGTTGATTTCTAATTTTTATTTCATTGGACTGTTGTAGGTAGAAATGAATTGGGACATGAAGTACCCCTGGTAGAATAAATATTTTTTTCAAATTCTCCCTTTTAACTAATTTTCTGTGTTCTGCAAGCTCAGATATGATATAGAATCTAAATATCAATAGATTTGTGGTATGAAAAGTCTTAAATTCTACAATTCTGAGTTTGCCAACTACGGTATGCCATAAGGTAGCAATAAACAATTACGAAAAAGTATCAAAATTTGCACTCACAAATTTTACATCCCCTTTTCATTGCTTTCTTGCAATATCAAGCTTACTGTTTGTGTCATATATATATGTGCATATGTATGTAATCAGAATCTTCCATAGATTTTATATCCAGTATATAAAATGGTAAAATATAGTTTCTTTTGGGTGTATCTATGGCAACAATCTGCATTTATTTGCTATAAAATATTTCCCCAAAATTTGGCTACAGTAGAATTTCAATCGATTGAAGTAATACCTTTTCTGAAGCTGATTATATATATATTTCAGTTAATCCAATGAAAATCATATGTTTTTTGTCTCATTTTTTTTTGTAAAATTACGTCAAAAACTTTGTGTAGAAAAAAAGTGTTTGCAAACATTACATTAATTTCTGGACCGATGGCTGGTCTAGCTATGAAAATACGGAGAGTCAAACAGAAAATAGCCAATAAAACATATTAAAATAATCTTGATGATCTTATTAACCATTTTTGAAGGCTAAAAAAGCCCCTAAATTAGTACTCAGCTGTCTAAACATGAATTTTATTGCACAATAACTGTCATATTTAAAAAAATCCACCAGGGCCAAAATGCGAAACTAAACTCCTAACTGTGAATTGCTACCTTATTGTTATTTTTCTGTCATAACTGGGTATGACAGTTGTTCCCTGTAAAATTTTGAAATCACAAGAGGATATTTATGAAGCCAAAAAGTAAAGTGATTTTTGTATGATATCATTAGTAGATCTAGAAGTGTATCAAATTCTCAGGTCTAAATGTTATAGATTCCGGCAAAAAATAATTTATCCTTCAGCTTATTTATACTAATAATAAAATTTGTTACAAAATACTAGCATAGATATAGTGTTACATTAGACTCTTTGGTAAATTTGCAGAAAGATCATCTTCTGAATTAATCAATTGAACCCAATGGAAAAAAAAGATTTCCTTGTAAAATACTGTCCATATGAAAGTACATTGGCTAGAAGTATATGGGAGGGTTGGGATCTCACAAAACTGTCTACCCTTATTTCCTCAAAGTTTATGAAGCTCTGGCCGTAGTTTTATATTTTCATTTAAATTTTGGTTCAATTGTGTGTTTTGGAGATTAGTGAGGTGTCCATGTTTGCTGAACTAAAAAAATTTTGTTTAGGGGGCCAGCTGAAGACTGCATCCAGATGGTTTTTTTTTACGCTGTGTTGAAAACCCTTTGGTGGCCTTCAGCTGTTTCCTGCTCTTCGGCCAGGTTGTTAGGCCACGGTTTTTTAATTTGTTGGTTTACGGATTTTTCCAATAAAAAAGTCGGGTCGGTCGGTCGCAGTGGCGGATCCAGAAAATTTCATAAGTGGGGGCCCACTGACTGACCTAAGAGGGGGCCCGCTCCAGTCACGCTTCGGTGATTCCCTATATAAGCAACCAAATTTTTTCCAAAAAAGGGGGGGCCCGGGCCCCCTGGGCCCCCCCCCCTAAATCCGCCTCTGGGTCGGGAAAAAAAAGAAAACAAAATATCTTTGAAAACAGAAAAAATATGCAAAATAAATATATATTTCACCTTAGTAACTAAATGTTTGGCTTATATGCTGTTTTGTCATCATTTCTTAACATTAAGTTCGATGATTGATCAGTGATCATGAACATCGCATGACATCGTTTAATAATTTCCTGTAAAAAAAAAGGGGGGGGGTGCACGGACAAAGACGAAATTAAATCGTCATTTCACAAACAAGAAAAACAGATTCACGTAGCTCTCAATCAATTCCAGAAAAATTGGTGAATAATGATCTTCAAGCACAAAAACTGATATAGAAAAAAAAATGTAAAAACGTCGTACAAAATTAAGTTTCAACACACGTGTCGAAAAACGTAATAGACTCGTCCACTGGAAAAACGACATAATCGGGTTAATCAGTTGTCATGCAATCCGGTTTTTATCCCAATGATCAATATTTTTTGTTTTCTATGAAACAAGAAAATTTCAAATGATTTGTTAATATTCAGTACTTTAATTGATGTATTCCACCTGTCCACATTTGGACGGTCTCACTAATTAGCGACAACAACAATTTTAGCGACAACAAGCGTCAACAAGCGACAAGAAGCGACAACAAGAATTATTTTAGCGACAACAAGCGACAAGAAACTATTTAGCGACAAGAAAACATTTTTTTTTAATTAAAATAAATTATTGCAATAAATATTAAAAGAATATGCAAAAGAAAATAATTTTAGCGACAAGAAAGTTAAAATTGATAGAAAAAAATGAAACATTATTTACATAATATTTTATCATCTATTATGAATAACCGCCAGTATTACGTTTAATTATTGTATTATGAGATTACTTTTCCCAAGGATTTGTATAGTACTATACAAATCCTTGCTTTTCCTTTGTTTAGAACATATTATTTATCTTATAATTTGTTTTTTAAAACAATGAATTATACTGTTAGAATCAAAATATTATATTCCATTATGCCCGCTCCATATATATCGCCATTCGTTTATTCATACTTTGACTTTGATGAAAACAGATACATACATTATCTCACGGGGGGGGGGGGGGGGGGGGGGGGGGGGTAACTTCGATATTTTTTTGGTAGGGGTGTGCCATTTTTGTCTCAAAAAACGTACCCATTTTAATATAACATTCACTGAAATTCAGTACCTATAGTTACATAAATATTTAAGAAAGAATGACATATACTTATATACAATATTTAAAATATGACCCATGCTTATATAAGCACTAACTCATCATCACTCATAATTCATAAATATACCAGCTACCCTTAAGTTTTTATATATGAATTGACATCGTTTGGTGCACATATCAATAGCATATTTATATATGATATGTAGATCATACCCCAAATCAATATACAATTATCAAACGTAAATGCATTTTAATATAGGATGTCATTAAAAAGGAGGGTCATTTTTATATAAAATCTCGCAAAATTATGACCCATATTTTTGGCACATCCCCGTATACCCAATAATAGGAAGTTACCCCCCCCCCCCCCCCCCCCCGTACATTATCTTATACATATTCTTCATATTTAAAAATAAAAAAAAGAAGCTCAATCTCTTTCTTCTTCACAAATGTTAAATTTCTTCATCTACCAATATAATAAAACATATTAATTAGACATATCTGCTCGTATATTTAAAAAAAAAAACATTAAATACAAATTTCTTTATATCTAATAAAAAAAAATGTTTTCTTGTCGCTAAATAGTCTTCTTGTCTCTTGTTGTCGCTAAAATAATTCTTGTTGTCGCTTCTTGTCGCTTGTTGACGCTTGTTGTCGCTTGTTGACGCTTGTTGTCGCTTCTTGACGCTTGTTGTCGCTAATTAGTGAGACCCCATTTGGACAAGTCTATTTCTCTGAGATGATGCATCTTACGGACTGATGACAAATAAGGGAAACGAACTTATTTTGTAATTGGTTTTAAACACAGGTTTCGTTCCGCAAAATTATTTGCGCAAAAGACATTTCAAGGTCAGTTATAATTGATTTGTCTATTTTTAGAAACGTAAATTGGAAGATTTATTTTTCACAACAGAAAGTGTTATCAACTTTGTTAATTATTAATGCATTTCATTTCATAAAAAAAGTAAATTTTAATTATTTTTCTGGGATAATGCTATTATAAGGGTCGGCGGGAATAAAAAGCATGAAAAGTCAATTTTATTTTTATTCCTCGTTTCCATTCTTAATCTTTCTTTTGTGTTTTATGGCCAACAAATATTCTTACAGTGGGGATTGAAATGAAAATAAATATTCTTAAGATCTACAATTGAAACCCAATATGATAGGAAATTCCCTTTTGAGGTAGTGAATGTGAAACTTTTGCAATGTTCTCAGGACCTCTACTGATCTGCCTTAATTAAAAATGTCAAGCTTCATGATGGATTAAAGTATGATTATCTCCCCTACATGAAGTTTTGATAATGTTTGTAAAAAATAAGAGAGAAGGTACCAAGGGGCATTCAAAAATCACAAGACCAATGAAAACAGACAATACCATGGTCAAAAACAGACAAGACCAATGAAAACAGACAATACCATGGTCAAAAACAGACAAGACCAATGAAAACAGACAATACCATGGTCAAAAACAAAAATGCTGTAGGGACTGAGAACTATACAAACTTACAAATTGTACATAAACTAGAGACTAAGTTCCTGCTTCACATGTGACGCCGAGTGTGTTGTAATAGACTTCAATAAGAAGAATTCAAATTTAAATATGTTCTCAATAAGATTTTTATGCTTCTGGCATATCAGTTTATGACAGATCAACAATTTCAGAATCTGGTTTCACTATGAGAATTTCATGTATTGTAGGTCAATTGACCAAGATGTCTAAACCTCATTTTCATTTTCTCAAAAAAAACTATTTTTTCAATTGAGTTTCTTCTTTAGAATATAAGAACAGGTAAATAGGTATAAACTACTAGTCACTAATAAAGGCAACAGTAGTATACCGCTGTTCAAAACTCATAAATCTATGGACAAAAAACAAAATCGGTGTAACAAACTAAAACTGAGGGAAACGCATTAAATACAAGAGGAGAACTATGACACAACATTAAAATGTAACTAAATTGGAAGATTCAATGAAAAACAGCCTTGCAGAAAAGATTAATGTAAATAATGTATTGAAACAAAGACTATCTTTCTTATTAGTGTAGTGACCATGTTGTGTGAGTAGTTCATCTATTTTCTACAGTGATTGCTAGCCTGTCATTACTGAGGTTGTGAGTTCGGGCTCCCCTACAATCAGGTGCATTTGAATCCAATCTTAATTAACTAGGATAGCAAGTTTTCCTGTGGAAGGTCATGGATCTCTCAAGTTCTCCACTATAAAACAATCCACTAAGATCTAGCACAGTGCATTGAAAGTTGCATTAAAATCAACAATCATCATCAAATCAAGAGTGACAGAATGGACACTTCTCTCCTGCATAAAAAATGCAATTCAAACAGACTCCATTAAATAAAAATCATTTATTAAAAAATTCCTAAAGCTTTATCTACTGCTTTTTGTTGTTCTATTTCTGACATTTTCTCATAATGTGAGAACTCCATTGTAAAATTTGCCATTCCATGGGTATTGCTCCTTAAAACAGTAGAAAAACCCAATGTTTCTGACAGAGGTGTGATAGCATGTACCAATTTGATATCTTCTTCACTATCAACATTTTCTATATGGCTTCTTCTTTTTCCTAAATCAGCCATCACTGCATGTAAATTGTCCTCATCTACAGTTACCTGAAAAGAGAACAGCAAAGAAGTTCTTTCTGTTATACCTAAAAACTAGAGGCTCTCAAGAGCCTGTGTCGCTCACCTTGGTCTATTTGCATATTAAACAAGAGTGCACACGCTGAAATGTCTTGCCTTCTTTACTATAAAAAATTGATATTATGTTGATGGTCCTAAAAATAAAGCTTTATTACAACTGTCACAAAATGTTAACATTAACCAAGAAAACTAATCATTAACAAATGAACCATGGAATGAGGTCAAGGTCAGATGAACCATGCTAGGCAGACATGTACAGCTAACAATTCTTCCATACAACAAATATAGTTGACTTATTATCGTGTAGTCATCTGTTCTCGATAGTAATCAGTTCTCGATAGCAATGCGCGTGGTTAAAATAAAAGTAGTTTGCGAAATCGCACATGTTTTCTATTTCAAGGACAGAATAAAAACTAGCTTCAAGCAAGCATTAATTTCAACATTTCAAGTTTTCAGACATTTTACAACAGTTAAAATAATATTTTCCGATGTTAACCTTCTTTTCCTTATTCCCAAAACAATCCCAACTTCATCACACACGGTTCATAAATAGCACGTTTTCAAATGTGAACAAAACTTAGCTCGAAAAGAAGGTCAAGTCCACATACGTAATACACAATTGTAAGATGTCGTGTGATGTCGATATGAAAAAATAAACCAGATGCTCCGCAGGGCGCAGCTTTATACGACCGCAGAGGTTGAACCCTGAACCGTTGGGGCAAGTATGGACACAACATTCAAGCTAGATTCAGCCCTAAATTTGGATTGTGATTAAATAGTTGACACAGCATAGGTTTCTGACACAGAATGAATGTGGTCTAATGAACTTAAAATATTTTTTTTGCCTTTGAGGAATTCATTATGCTGTTGAATATTAAGGTAGCACAATACAAAGATTTTTAATCCCCAATCAGACACCTTTAAACTGATGTAATTCCACTCATCTTTCTTTATATTTTATAAATGAGGTACCAAAAGAAAGAAGAAAGATTAATCTTTCAAATTGTGAAAATTTCATTATGATATAATTATTACATAATTAATTATTATGTAATTAGTTGCTATATTGTGATGTCCACACTTGAATGAATTTAGCTTCTGTGTTATTCATAGCATCCCAAAATATTTTATAGATTCTTGCACAACACAGTTTGACCTCCAAAACCATGTCTCAGATTTTTCCTATTGCATTTCATTCTCTCATAAATCTTCAATGAAGTTTGCAACATCAATTCATAAGAGACCACTAAATTCAATTGGGTATAAAATATGTTCTATTGATGTTTTTGGAAATCTGAGACACAGTTTTGGAGGTCAAGCTGTGTTGTACAAGAATCTATAAAATATTTTGGGATGCTATCAAGAACAAAGACGCTAAATTCATTCAAGTGTGGACATCACAATATAGCAACTAATTACATAATAATTAATTATGTAATAATTATGTCATAATGAATTTTTCACAATTTGAAAGATTAATCTTTCTTCTTTCTTTTGGTACCTCATTTATAAAATATAAAGAAGGATGAAATGAAATACATCAGTTTAAAGTTGTCTGATTGGGAGTGAACAAATCTTTGTATTGTGCTACCTTAATCAATCCTCTCAAAAAAATGTTTGAAGAAATTTTCTTTTTATTTATGAAATCTGAAATGAGAAAAATTTACCCCCCCCCCCCCCCATTTTTTTCACATCCCCCTTTCCCTTTTTCCAAAACTGATCTCAATTCAAATTTCTAATGGAGTTTGCAACAATAAAATTGAGAATGGAAATGGGGAATGTATCAAAGAGACAACAACCCGACCAAATAAAAAACAACAGCAGAGGGTCACCAACAGGTCTTCAATGTAGCGAGAAATTCCCGCACCCGGAGGCGTCCTTCAGCTGGCCCCTGAACAAATATATACTAGTCCAGTGATAATGAACGCCATACTAAATAACTACTTATCTAAATACATCATAAAATTTTAAAATGTAAAATAAAGTGCTTGTTATCACTGAATGGTAAAGATTGTTTTAATTTATCAGTTGGTAGTAAAAGTGAATATACATTGTATATTGTATAAAACAATGATTTAAGTTGATTCAACTACTATTCTGGACAAAGAAAGATAACTCCAATTGAAAATTTCTTGCTATTGCACAATATTGTGCAATTAGATATTTCTTGCTATTGCGCAATACTGTGCAATTGAAAATATTTGCTATTGCACAATACTGTGCAATTGAAGATTTCTTGCTATTGTGCAATACTGTGCAATTGAAAATTTCTTGCTATTGCACAATACTGTGCAATTGGAGATTTCTTGCTATTGCTGAATACTGTGCAATTGAAAATTTCTTGCTATTGCACAATACTTAATATAATAATTTTGGATCCTGATTTGAACCAACTTGAAAACTGGGCCCATAATCAAAAATCTAAGTACATGTTTAGATTCAGCATATCAAAAAAGCCCAAGAATTCAATTTTTGTTAAAATCAAACTTAGTTTTATTTTGGACCCTTTGGACTTTAATGTAGACCAATTTGAAAACGGGACCAAAAATTAAGAGTCTACATATACAGTTAGATTTGGCATATCAAAGAACCCCAATTATTCAATTTTTGATGAAATCAAACAAAGTTTAATTTTGGACCCCGATTTGGACCAACTTGAAAACTGGGTCAATAATCAAAAATCTAAGTACATTTTTAGATTCAGCATATCCAAGAACCCCAAGGATTCATTTTTTGTTAAAATCAAACTAAGTTTAATTTTGGACCCTTTGGACCTTAATGTAGACCAATTTGAAAACGGGACCAAAAATTAAGAATTTACATACACAGTTAGATTCGGCATATCAAAGAACCCCAATTATTCAATTTTTGATGAAATCAAACAAAGTTCAATTTTGGACCCTTTGGGCCTCTTATTCCTAAACTGTTGGGACCAAAACTCCCGAAATCAAACCCAACCTTCCTTTTATGGTCATAAACCTTGTGTTTAAATTTCATAGATTTCTTATTTACTTATACTAAGTTATGGTGTGAAAACCAAGAATAATGCTTATTTGGGCCCCTTTTTGGCCCTTAATTCCTAAAATGTTGGGACCAAAACTCCCAAAATCAATCCCAACCTTCCTTTTGTGGTCATAAACCTTGTGTTTAAATTTCATTGATTTCTATTTACTTATACTAAAGTTATTGTGCAAAAACCAAGAAAATGCTTATTTGGGCCCTATTTGGCCCTTAATTCCTAAAATGTTGGGACCAAAACTCCCAAAATCAATCCCAACCTTCCTTTTGTGGTCATAAACCACATGTTAAAATTTCATAGATTTCTATTCACTTTTACTAAAGTTAGAGTGCGAAAACTAAAAGTATTCGGACGACGACGACGCCAACGTGATACTAATATATACGACCAAAAAATTTTCAATTTTTGTGGTCGTATAAAAATGTATGGAATGCAGATTGGGCCATATCTTATGAACTTCAAAATTTAATTCAATTCAATTATCGGAAAAGTAATGGCCAGTAAAATATTAATAACAGCTGTGACAATATCTTATAACATTTTTGAATTGGTTCAATAATTTAAAATCATCTAAAATGAATATCAAATGCATATTTTTGTCCTTGAGTGATAATTCCTATGATATCGGTTAAAGATTCCTTAATTGATCGAAAATGCTAAAATTCATAAAAAAATATGTTTTCTAGAGACAAATGATAGTTAATTGATATTTTTCTTCAATTTGCCTCATTTTAAATTTTCTATTAATATCAAACATGCTCACCATACTATACTTTTCACAACTGTCGAGAACTGATGACGTATTGCACACAATGTCAAAATTGAGCACAACAACAGATGTTTTGATTTTTTCTTGATTTACGCAAGAGAAAATCTTGAGGATAATAGGAAAAGAATAAAAGTATCTACTAAATTAACACAATCAGCTTTGACCACATTTATTTGAAGAATTGGCCATACGGAGCAAAAGTTTGCCACACTATCGAGAACCGGTAACACTAGGATACTTACAGTGATATTGATGGCTTTATTCAAAACTACCTCTTCCCTTTTTTATTGGGAAAATATGCATTATTTTTATCAAATTGGGAAATTTATAATAAACCATGAATTTGACTGGAATTTCAATTTGCTGACCCCCTTTCAAGAGGCAAACCCCCATTTGAAACAAGACCCCTTATTGTCAGTGATGATACATAAATAGACCCTCAAATCTGCACATATAGTTCTTCTAGGCATGAAAAATGTTTAAATGGGTGTTTTTCAGTGTGTATTCATGCACAATAACTACTAAGTCTGGACTGTTTGGGAAAAAAATTGTCTTTTTGGGAATAATTTTAAGCCATTTTTTTTCAAATTGGGATTCTTCTCCAGGGGAAAAAGCCTTTATTCTCCAGTAATTTAAGGCAAACAATATCACTGACTTATAGTTTAAAAAAGAACAGACCAAAACACAAAATCTTATCACCAAGCAATGAACTGTGAAATTGAGGTTGAGGTCAAATAAAAACCTGCACTACTGACATATAGATCATAAAATATTTCCATACACCAAATATAGTTGACCTATTGCATAAAGTATTACAAAAAAGATCAAAACTTAAAAAAAATAACTTTCACCACTGAACCACGAAACTGAGGTCAAGGTCAGATGACAACTGCCAGCTAGACATGTACACCTTACAACCTTTCCATACACCAAATATAGTAGACCTATTGTATATGATATAAGAAAAACAGACCAAAACATAAAAACTTAACTATAACCAATAAACCATGAAAATGAGGTCAAGGTCAGATGACACCTGCCAGTTGGACATGTACACCTAACAGTCACTCCATACACCAAATATAGTAGACCTATGGTATACAGTATAGGAAAAACAGACCAAAACACAAAAATTTAACTGTAACCAATGAACCATGAAAATGAGGTCAAGGTCAGATGACACCTGCCAGTTGGACATGTACACCTTACAGTCTTTCCATACACCAAATATACTAGACCTATTACTTATAGTATCTGAGATATGGTCTTAACCACCAAAACTTAACCTTGTTCACCTATCCATGAAATAAGATCGAGGTCAAGTGAAAACTGTCTGACGGGGATGAGGACCTTGCAAGGTACACACATACCAAATATAGCTATCCTATTACTTATAATAAGAGAGAATTTAACATTACAAAAAATCTTCACTTTTTTCAAGCAGTCACTGAACCATGAAAATGAGGTCCAGGACATTGGACATGTGACTGACGGAAACTTTATAACATGAGGCATTTATATACAAAGTTTGAAGCATCCAGGTCTTCAACCTTCCAAAATATAAAGCTTTTAAGAAGTTAGCTAACACTGCCTCCGGATCACTATCCCTATGTCGAGCTTTCTGGGACAAAAGTCGCAGACTCGACAACAATGGACACAGATAAATTCATGACAAAATTGTGTTTTGGTGATGGTGATGTGTTTGTAGATCTTACTTTACTGAACATTCTTGTTGCTACAATTATCTCTTTCTATAATGAAATTCGCCCAGTAATTACAGTAGAAAATATTTTGTAAAAATTTACCAAAATTTACCAAAAGTTTTTAAATTGACTATAAAGGGCAATAACTCCTTAAGGGGTCAACTGGCAATTTTGGTCATGTTGAATTATTTGTAAATCTTTCTTTGATGAACATTATTGCTGTTTACAGTTTATCTCTATCTATAATAATATTCAAGATAATAACCAAAAACTGCAAAATTTCCTTAAAATTACCAATTCGGGGACAGCAACCCAACAACGGGTTGTCTGATTTGTCTGAACATTTGAGGGCAGATAGATCATGACCTATTAAACAATTTTACCCATGTCAGATTTGCTCTAAATGATATGGTTTCAGAGATATAAGCCAAAATCTACATTTTACCCCTTTGTTCTATTTTTATCCATGGCGGCCATCTTGGTTGGTTGGCGGGGTCATTGGACACATTTTCAAAACAAGATACCCCAATGATGACTGTGGCCAACTTTGGTTAAATTTGGCCCAGTAGTTTCAGAGGAGAAGATTTTTGTAAAAGTTTACAGACAACAATGGACGTCAAGTGATGAAAAAAGCTCACTTGACCTTTCAGGTCAGGTGAGCTAAAAATATATTCAAATTGAACTAAATTGCCATCATTGTTACAAGAAGATATTTGTAAAGCAAAATGTGTGTATAGGCTATGCTATAACATATAAAATTAAACAGGCAGATTAAATTATTGGTTTACAATTATATAACAAGAGTGCACATACTGAAATGTCTCGCCTTCTTTACTAATCATTGATATTATGTTGATAGTCCTAAATGTAAAGCTTTATTACAACTGTCACATAAACTTAACATTAACCAAGAAAACCAAACATTGATCAATGAACCATGAAAATGATGTCAAGGTCAGATAAATATGATAAATCATGCCAGGCAGACATGTACAGCTAACAATTCTTCCATACAACAAATATAGTTGACCTATAGCTTATAGTTTAAGAAAAACAGACCAAAACACAAAAACTTAACACTGAGCAATGAACTGTGAGAATGAGGTCAAGGTCAAATAAAATCTGTGTGACTGACATATGATCATAAAATATTTACATACACCAAATATAGTTGGCCTATTGTTTATTGTATTAGAAAAATAGACCAAAACTCAAAAACTTAACTTTGACCACTGAACCATGAAAATGAGGTCAAGGTCAGATGACACCTACCAGCTAGACATGTACACCTTACAATCATTCCATACACCAAATATAGTAGACCAATTGCATACAGTATAAGCAAAACAGACCAAAACACAAAAACTTAACTATAACCACTGAACCATGAAAATGAGGTCAAGGTCAGATGACACCTGCCAGTTGGACATGTACACCTTACAGTCCTTCCATACACAGAATATACTAGACCTATTGCTTATAGTATCTGAGATATGGACTTGACCACAAAAACTTAACCTTGTTCACTGATGCATGAAATGAGGTTGAGGTCAAGTTAAAACTGTCTGACGGGCATGAGGACCTTGCAAGGTACGCATATACCAAATATAGTTATCCTACTACTTATAATAAGAGAACTTAAAATTACAAAAAATTTTACATTTTTTTTCAAGTAGTCACTGAACCATGAAAATGAGGTCAAGGACATTGGACATGTGACTGACGGAAACTTTGTATCATGAGGCCTCCATATATAAAATTTGAAGCATCCAGGTCTTCTACCTTCTAAATTATAAAGCTTTTAAGAAGTTAGGTAACACCGCCGCCGCCGCCGCCGGATCACTATCCCTATGTCGAGCTAAGTCGCAGGCTCGACAAAAATCTAATAAATTAATGCATAATTGAGTGTTTGTGAAAAATAGTGGGCAGAAAAATAAATAATAGAGAATAATGGGGTGCTTTGTAAATAAAAAGACAAGAAATCATGGACAATATAGTATACATGGCTCCTATCCAGACTTTGTATTTTGTTCCCTAGTCAAAAATGGCTTAATATACTTCTCATTGAAATTTAATTTGCTGAGCAAGCTGATTTTATTCATTAAATAACAAAATGGTAACCATTGCCTACCTCCATTTTCATCATAGGTTCTAATAAAACAGCTTTGGCCTCCTTCAGTGCTTTGTGTACACATTGTGAAGAACAAGCTGTGATCATGGCTTCTGTGGTAGACCTTTCTATCTCAGCTTTATATAATTCTACTTCAACATCTATCACAGGAAAGTTTAAAATTGGACCTGAAATGGAATATCAAAGAACCAATGCATTTTCCATAAATTACAACTTTATTTATAATAACAAATTACATGTAACAAAATAAATTTGATGCACCATATGTGCATAGCCACATACTCATTATTGCTCATGTCTAAAATGTCCAAAATTCAATATCAACAAGTGAAACTGCGAGCTACTGCTCACTGATGATACCCCCGCCGCAAGTGGATAATATTAATAGTGTAAAAATATGCAAGTGTTCGGTAAACAGGAAGTTGTCGAGTGATGAATCTGAAAACGCATCACACGGTATAGCTGACTTATATAAATCCTGAAACCAAATTTCAGAAATCCTTGTATTGTAGTTCCTGAGAAAAATGTGACGAAAATTTTCAACTTGGCTATCATGTGTAAAATCATACAAGTGTTCGGTAAACAGGAAGTTGTCAAGTGATCAATCTGAAAATGCATCACACGGTAAAGCTGACTTAGATAAACCCTGAAACCAAATTTCAGAAATCCTTGTATTGTAGTTCCTGAGAAAAATGCGACGAAAAATATTCATGGGACGGACGGACTGACTGACGGAAGTCAAATTTTGTTTTAAAATAAGAAAGATCATATCATAAGGAACATGTGTACTAAGTTTCAAATTGATTGGACTTCAGCTTCATCAAAAACTACCTTGACCAAAAACTTTAACCTGAAACTCACACTTTAATTTCTATGTTCAGTGGACCATGAAAATGGTGTCAAAAGTCTAATTTTGTTTTAAAATAAGAAAGATCATATCATAAGAAACATGTGTACTAAGTTTCAAGTTGATTGGACTTCAGCTTCATCAAAAACTACCTTGACCAAAAACTTTAACCTGAAGTGGGACGAACGGACGGACGCACAGGCGGACGGATGCACAGACGAACGGAGGCACAGACCAGAAAACATAATGCCCCTCTACTATCGTAGGTGGGGCATAAAAATTAAGAATCTAAATACATGGTTAGATTTGCCATATCAAAAAAAAATCAGAGCTGAAAGCTCTGAGGAAAAATGACGCCACTGTCTCTAATATTGGGATATTTTTTATGCAAGTCTTGATTTTCACATACCGTAATTAGTTTAACAATGCAACATGTCTCGTAAGCATATAATTGATATTCGTATATATGTGTGTGTGAAGTGAAGATGACAACTGGCTGTTTTTTTTAAGACAAATGAATAGGTCAAGACTACCTGAATTGTACAAATAAATACCGTAGAAAGGCTTGTATATTTCTCACTGGTACATAGTACAAACCCCCTTCTCCCAGAAAATTTTAGGTAATTTTAAATAATCTTTTTGTTACTGTTATCAAAGGTCTAATGAAACTTGGGTAATTTCAAAGAATTCTAGTCAGACCGGCACCTGGTTAAATTGGCACCTGTTCAAATCGGCACCCGGTATATTCAAATCGGCATCTGGTTAAATCGACACCCGATATATTCAATTCATCACCCATGTTAAATATATATTTTTAACAGTATTTTAAGCAAAAAGAGTAAAAAAAAGAAAGGGGTTGCCAGATTTGTTTTCAGTATTTAAGCAAAAAGAGTTAAATACCTAAGGAAGGGATTGTCCAAAAAATATTAACTTTCACATTTTTGGGGGTTCATGTACATTTTGTATATATTTATCTTTCTCAACTAAATGTGTATGTTCCGGACCGTATGAATATTTGGACCGTACATGTACCGTCTGGACCGTATGCATACTTTTTCAAAATACTCATACGGTCGAACCGTACGCGTACAGTCTGATTAATATCGTTAAGAAGTTGCTTAAGTTTATAAGTTATAAATGCATGTAAAGTTCATGTACAGATCAACATAACTTAACTCTCAAATTAATATGGAAAAGTTCCAATTGTAATTGGAATAAAAACTTTATTTTTTAACTAAAACAAAAATTCACGCTTATTGAACATGTTAAATCTGTTAATATCTTATATTTAGCATGTCGATCAGTAATACATTAATTGAATTATAATCATAGAAATTTACGATATCGGAAATTAACATGATGTGGGATGACAATTTTAGAATATTAGAAACTTTACAAAATAATGCAAATGCAAAGGAACATGAATGAACTGCAAACATGTAAATGTAAAAAATATATCATTATTGT
Organism: Mytilus galloprovincialis; assembly: GCA_037788925.1. NCBI lineage: Eukaryota > Metazoa > Mollusca > Bivalvia > Mytilida > Mytilidae > Mytilus > Mytilus galloprovincialis. The sequence goes on along the minus strand of CM075334.1, from coordinate 41,469,655 downwards.
GGTAGTAAGTGTCACCTTGGGCGAGAGTACCATAATAGGATTCAGATATACAATTAAACAAATATTTAATTTCAATTGTTCAATTTAACCATCTAAAAGTAATTGTAATGAACACAATTTATAAAACTAAAAATAAAGATTGTGATAAATGGTTAGCTCGTATTGGACCATACGCGTATACTCATATGGTCCGACCGTACGCGTATGGTGGGACCGTACGAGTATACAGTCCGGACCGTACGAGGACCGTACGCGTACGGTCCAAATACTCATACGGTCTGGAACATGTATTTTTAATTATATATATGAGGTATATTTAGGAATTAAAGGTATTGGATATTTTTTTTATGCATTTTTTAAACAGTTGAGCATTTTACAGGAGTGTTGGCTTAATGCTGTTTAAACTTTCCTGAAAAAGAACACCTTAAATTTGCTATTATTTGGCATGAAAGTTTGATTTATTGAAAGGGACTCGTAGTTTTCCATTTTATTTTTCTAATTGTCTCATTGTTAAAACAACAGCTTGGGTAAGGGCTTCGTTGTTTACCTTTATACACAACAACATATTAACTATGTACTTGGTAAAAGTTATTAATTAATTGAAATTGAAAATATTATAACAAATATTATTGGATGCCGAATTGACTTCAAATAGGTGCCGATTTGACTAGATGCCGATTTAACCAGGTGCCGATTTGAGTTGTACATTTCAAATCCTCTGCGATCGTTTGCGGTATTTTCTTGAGAAACCCTGTTTTCGATCATCAAACAGAAGTAGAAACTGCTTTAAAATGATTCTAGAACGCTTCATGATTGTTAAAATAAGTTTAATTCACCTAAAAAACAATTTTGAATTGCGATGTTTTGAAAGGAAGTTTAAAAAACACGTGTAAAAGAAGAAATTAACCGATGAGAGTCGAAATCCGTACATGACAGATATCATTATAATACGACTTTAAAAATAAAACAGTTCCATCCTTTTGTAAAACAGTCTTTAATATTCCTATCACATTAATGTTTGAAGGGTCTAAAGCTTATACAGACCATTTAAGTCGGTACGAAACACCAAAACGGAATGAACAATAACCGATTACGTTTTGTAGTTTACAAATTCTAAATGCATTGAACCGAAAGGAGAAATTTGTAATGAAAGGTTTAGTTATTATATTTATCACTTTTAATTTGATATTAAATAGAAATAACTTATTAATATGGATGAGTTAAAATTATAAGTTTGAAAAATCATGAGAGCGCCCTCTACAATATCAATAACAAAGATGGCGGAACGTAAACAAACCACCTTGCCGCGAATATTGAACTTGTTCTCTTATTTCTTGCTAATTGTACTATATAGTCCGCATCCCCACTGGAAGGTCCAATTTTGGAGAATAAAAGCGCTGACTATACAAGCCTTCATATGGACAGGTCAACATTTTTGTTGTAAACTGGTTCCCGTCCGACTACAACACTTTGTTCGAGTGTAGCGGAATACAAGCAGATTCCAGTTAGTTTGTAAAATAGTAAATATGAAACCGAGTGCGGTAGGCGGAGGCAATAATCGACTTCCTGTTGTTCTGGTCAATGGTATTGGAACAATGCCGCTGACGCGTCATTTTCCAAAAACCAATAATTCATTTTTTTATGAAATCAAACAAAGTTTAATTTTGGACCCTTTTTGCCCCTAATTCCTAAACTGATGGGACCAAAACTCCCAAAATCAATCCAAACCTTCCTTTTGTGGTCATAAACCTTGTGTTAAAATTTCATAGATTTCTATTTACTTATACTAAAGTTATTGTGCAAAAACCAAGAAAAATGCTTATTTGGGATCTTGTTTTGGTCCCTAATTCCTAAACTGTTGGGACCAAAACTCCTAAAATCAATCCCAACCTTCCTTTTGTGGTCATAAACCTTATGTTAAAATTTTCTAGATTTCTGTTTACTTATTATTTAAGATATTGTGCGAAAACCAAGAAAAATGCTTATTTGGGCACTTTTTGGCCCCTTATTCCTAAACTGTTTGGACCAAAACTCCCAAAATCAATCCCAACCTTCCTTTTATGGTCATAAACCTTGTGTTTAAATTTCATAGATTTCTATTTACTTATACTAAAGTTATAGTGCGAAAACCAAATGTCTTCGGACGACGACGACGACGAAAACGTCATACCAATATACGACCAAAAATTTTTTAATTTTTGCGGTCGTATAAAAACACAAATATTTAAAAAATAATGTAGGGTTAAAAGCTTGCAAAACATGTATTCAGAGATCTAAAAAGAGACCAAGATTCAGAAGCAGTGAAGTTAATATACAACTGATAATCTGATAAAAAAAATTCAGAAAGCTGCATTTAAATTATCAACAAATATAAATAAAAGGATAATTTTTTTATCCTTATTTATACAAAAATATTTATACTTTACCAGAACTGAAAGCAGATTTGATTCCTATTTCAATTGCCTTCAATTGGTTTCTATGTAATTTTTCAAGCGTATTTTCACGAGACTGAACAAGCTTAACATGTTTGAATTCCTTCTCCTGTAGACTAAAATGTATTGACATTCCGAGAACCACATGTTGTTTAACATTATTGATCACTGTATCCATTGTTTCTTCCCACGATGATTCTCCTTCACAAGTTTCTCTGTAAGCGACTTGTAACGGACCCATATAAACATCCAACTTGTACTCTGTTAAAAGTCTCTGTCTTATTATGTCCAGGTGTAGCTCTCCCATGCCTCCTAATATGGTCTGACCTGTTTCTTCATCTACTTGTACCTAAAGGATAATTTTTTAGTTAACTAGATAGTTTAAAAAAAAGGGAGAAAACAATATATGAAGATTTTTTGGTTACCAATTGGCAATTTATTGGTTGCAAATTAATTTTTTGATGTGTCTGTGGAGTATGTAAATGAATATTCTAGTGGCTTTTTAAGGAGGCTTGCAGGTACAAAATTTTAGCAAAAAATTAAACATTGTTTTTTTCATTACAAATTTTATTTATCACACTACAAGTTATTACTTTAAGATATGGTACAAAAATAAACCCCAAAAAATCGATTCAGTTTGGCCCCAGATGACTTGTTAAATGCTTATATCATTGAAAACGCTCCAAATTATCTCCCTTTGGTGCAAAAATGCCATTTTTTGGCAATAAAACTGAAATATCTTTTTAAACTCATCGGTGACCTATATCTTTTATTATTGTTTTCAAAAAAGCTGTACATAAATTAAATAATTGTAAAATTTAAGCGATTTCTGTAATTTAGTTCTTTTTTTATTTCGATATTACCGGTACCTCTTTTTCTCCTATAAGTTCAACAGAAAAAAAGGACATTAACAAAAACGTTTACTTCTTTCGAAGGCAGCTTGTGAGCTTAAATGAACGGTGACCCCATTTTTTTATTTCAATTATTCATTAAGTATATGATAACGTTCATTTATAGAAAAATATAGCGAAATCCTATATTAGAAAAAAAAATTGATTTATACCTGTGAGCCCCCTTAAGTGACAATGTTGATAAACTGTAGACACAGAGAGATGTGGTATGATTCTCAATGAGACAGTAATCCATAAACACAGAAAAAAAATGGTTCACCAAGAGCCAGATTCTCATGTGATTTATTTTTGTACACCAACTTATAATACAAATGATTCAATATTATTTTTTGAATCCAAAAGACAACTTTTGTTTGGTTTATTATATTACAATGCAAACTCTGTCGTCTCCACTTTTAAATCAGTCAGATAAATAAAGGAATTATCCATAGCAACTGTTGATCAACTTACAAAAAGTGCAAGATTAATTGATAAAATTTCAGTAAATATGGCATACAAATATTGTGATCATAGTTTTTAACTAACTAATACTTATCTCTTCACAATATCTCCAATAATAAAAACATCACAAATTACTTCTTAATTTGCAATACCAGTATATTTGAGTGATATATACTATACAAAATAACTATTGAGATACTCTACCGTGAGACTGGGATCCTCTCTCTTTAGACATTCCAAGGCTAAATCTAACTTTCTCTGAACTGAAGGAGATTCTGATTCAACAGAACACAGGAAAACTGGAGGGTGTATATTGATACCACCAAGGACTGGAATTTCATCAGGATCATGTTCTGTCAATCCTTGTAGTTTACGATGATGATGGAGGTTTTTAGCTGCCATCTCTGCTGTAGCCTTGCTTGCTGTAAGAGTGTCACCAGTTTGGGTCTATAAAAATTAAATATACTGTTTTTTTTGTAAAAACATGACAAAACCTAGTGATGGTTGGTCCCTTTCCACAACTTAAATCTTCTTATTTTTTAACATATTGGTAAATTGTAAGATTTCAATTTAGTACAAGGTCTGACATTTTTCAACATTTGTGACAGATAAGTCAAAATTTATGTGAATAAAAAGTCATAGAGTGGCTAGGATATGTTATAATTTTCACTTCTGATGCATAATAATAATGTCCTTACTGGTTAAAAGTAGTTTATTAGTGTAAAATTTTTTATAGGATTTGGTACCTAAATTAACATATCTATATTAGGTCTCAATATAAATATACCTTCTTGAGTCCTGCTACACAGATGATGTTTCCTGCCGTGGCTGTGTTTACATCATGATATTCATTAGAGTATACTTGAATCAGCCTTGATGGTTTCTCTCTAATATTCTTATTGGCATTATAGATCTCACCTAAATTCATAACACCAGAATACAATCTAAGAAATGTAAGTGGTCCCCTGTGTTTATCATGTATAATTTTAAATGCATAGGCGCATAAGTCTGTCTCATAGAACTGAACCAAATCCATTGTTTTTTCTAAAGGACTAGGTAAATAATGAGTAACAGCATCTATCAATGGCTGCACTCCAGCATTTTTTAGTGATGAACCACATAGTACGGGAACAATATGTCTGCTGATGGTGGCATTTCTCAAAGCTAAATCAATGTCCTCGGCTGTAATGGCACTGTCTGTTATAACACGGTCTGCTATATTTTCGCAGTAATCTGATAAACTGCCAATTAAATTGTTTCTAAACTTTGATGCTATTTCCCAAAGTTCTGGATCAGATTTAGAATCTAAATCTTCTATACGGAACATTTGACCTTCAGAACTACTTTCAAAGTCATATGTAATTTTTTGCATTTTTATAATATCGATAATGTCTGTAACTCTATTACCATCAAGTATAGGAAAGTTGACAAGTAGAGGTTTTATTTTCAGTTTATCTTGAATTGATTTTAAACATTTCTCAACATCTGCTTTTGGTTTGTCCATTTTATTCAAGAAGACAATGCTAGGTACTTTGTACCTGTTAGCTTGACTCCATACTGTTAAAGTTTGAGCTTCAACTCCTGTAAAAAAAAAAACACAGAAAGAAATAATTTTGATATTTTTTTATCCTTCATACTTTTCAATTATAGGATCTTAATCTTATATGACAGTTTGTCCCCGACTCCCTATATATTTGGTAAAAACTGACTCATAATAGATTTCATTATGAACTCATGTCTCTTAGAACCTTTTGCATAACACAATTAGGAGCTGTTAACCAACAATCCCAATAAGCTGATTAGAAGAGGAAACTAATCGATATAAAAATAAGAAGATGTGGTAGGATTGCTAATAATAATTAAACTAGAAAAAACCTGTGCAAGGGCAGCTTGAAAACTACTTGAAACGATTATGATGATACACAGCTTGGATTTGTCTTTCTCAAACTTTTTTTATGCACTAACACATTATGTTGATAATTTTTATTAGTTTGTCCAAGGATTTGTATACTAAGACTATACAAATCCTTGGTTTGTCAGTTCTTCTTCCATATGAGTTTGAATGTCCAATTAGTAGCTCTTGTCTTGATGTTGCACATGTGCTCCTAGAACAGAGCAAATAACTCAGAGAAGGACAATCTAGAACTTTCAGACCATTTAAACATTTCTCAGTGGCGCTAGTTTGTAGTATTTCTTTTGTTTTAGAAAGGTGTGAGTCAAGTTCTGTCTCTGTGTGATACAGGTGCTCCAAGAACGGAGGAAATAACTCAGAGAATAAGAAGACAATCAAGAACTCTCTGACGATTTAAAACATTTCTTCAGTGGTGTGAGTTCTGTCTATGTGACTGGGTGCTCCGAGGGGATTAACTAAGAGAAGAAGAAAACAATCTTATTTATAAACATGTTTCTCAGAGTTTGTTATAAGTTTTAAGTGATGCAACTTTAATAAAGTTATTCAAGTTGTAATATTTAGTGAAAGTGTTTGAGTGATGCGAGTTTGCTGTGGGCTGAGTTGTAGGGCAGTAGGTCGTTTGAGCTTGCACAAAAGTATATATAAAACACAGATCAATAAGGGTTATCCAAATTTGGATATTTTCTAAAAACTTGTTTTTTTTCTGAGGAAAAAGATTGTTTCAAAAACAAATTTAGGAAATACAAAACACTGCATCTATACATCATATCACAAATATTTCAGGCTTTGTTTTTTTTTTTAGAGGACTTGGTAAATAATGAGTGTTTGTGTTACTTAAAGTGTTTATAATGAGTTGTGGCTCAATGAAATCGGTCTCTTCCTTCAGTAGCATAGATTATAAAATTTTTGAGGTTTAATTTGTACTCCACATGTCCTCTTTTCACATTTATCTTACCAGCAGAAGCATCAATAATTGTCACAGCTCCATCCAAAACTCTAAGGCTTCTTTCAACTTCTACTGTAAAATCTACATGACCTGAAATTATACACATCTGGGTTATTTTTTTAATTTCTGCTGCCCAAATAGTATTTCAGAATTATTCTCTTTCCTCTTATTTAGCAGGTCAAATATGCAGGCAAAACAAGACAATATTTTGGTCCCTTATTCTTGACACACTTTTAATATTGTAAGAGAACTAATTAGCTGAATACTGAGGGAAACTAAAGTATATGCATTTTCATCTTGATTTATATAAAACACTAACTTCTTTAAATTTGCATGTTTCAATAAATGTTTTCAACTCTTAATTTAGTATGGTAAGTCTTTATACTTTAATGTTACATATTGATATCATATCTGCTAACCATTATACAAGTTATGCAGTTCAACACAACTGCCAGTTTTGTTGGATTCATGTCAGAACAACAATTACAAAATATGTGTTTGGATCTCATTATGCTGTGACTTCGTCAGTCAATTTCCATCAATTACTGTAGATAAATGGAAAGAAAACTTTGAGGTGTGATGGTGACATGTCACAAAATACATTTTTGCTTGGATTGTTGCAGTGGAATTATCATGATTATTGTTTATGCATAAGATCAATTGAATTTAATTCTAAATTCCATTTTTAACTTTAGAAAACCATGAAAAAACATTGATTACGTCACAGTCACATGACTAAATTATGTCTATGGGCTGATAACAAAATAACGTCAGCCAATCAGAATTGCGTTACATCCAAAATTAAATTATACATTGTATATTTAAATATAACCAGACCTGGTGTATCTATAAGGTTTATTTTGTGTTTTTTCCAATGAAGTGTGATTGCTGCTGAAGATATTGTCATTCCACGATTTCTCTCCTGTTCCATGTAGTCCATCACAGTATCTCCATCATCAACATTACCTACAAAAAGCAGATACAAGAGAATATTTTATGATAATCTAACTAGATGATATTTTAAAACTGAGTCAATCTAGTAAATAATATTGATGATGAGGAGGAGGATATTTGTATAACTCAAAATACTTTATCAATGATCAGGACATTGAGCTTGATATGAAACCATTCTAAAGAGCAGATTTGTTCTTATATAAATTTTCAATTATAGAAGCATCTTTTAATTTTGACATAGAAGATATGCAAATAAAACCAAAAAGCAAATACACTGAAAAACTTGGGCATTCCAATACATATAAATATTACAATTAGTGAAAATTTTAAAGTATGTGATTTTATGGATTTTTATATACAACATGTACAAATAATATTTAAATCTTATTTGTTAATAAGCATAATTGTGTTATCATGTGTTCAAAATGAGTACTAATCTCTGTTCACCAATGTATGGATCTAAAGCACTAGTGTAATTAATCCCAGTATAAAATAACTAGTGCAATCATTAATCTGGTACAAAATCACTAGTGTAATATAAACATTCCTGGTTCAAAAACACTAGTTTGAACATACCTTGGATTAAAAACTCTCCACTTTTTACATAAATCATCTATGCAAGTTTCAAATACACTAAAAACTATTAAACCACATTTTTATATGTATTTCCCCTTCAAAAAATCCTTTTTAAAACCTTATAATGACTGGTGGATGTTTTACACTGGACTAGGATAGAAAAACCTAGTGAATCTTTGTTGGTGGATAAAAAATCAACTTCTGGATAAAGTACACTGCCGGAATCAAACCACTGTCAGACTGTGCTAGTTCTAAAGGTCCTGTCTCACTCTCCCATGTAGTCCAAATAATAACATGTATGTTGTCTTGAATGGCTATTTTATTTTTTGGCTACATTGTAAATTATGCCTTGCTGAACCTAACTTAGAAATGCTCATAGCAGAAAAATAATATAGCCATTCAAAACATTAGAACTATTTGGACTTCCTCCCAGCAAAGATGTATATAAGATGTTAGTGATACGTCCTTGCTCCCAGGTTGAACTAAACTATTATGTTTTGTGACATTTTTGAGAATTTAGTGTTGAAGGTAGATCTTTGATAGTCTGTAAATGAAATTGAGAATGGAAATGGGAAATGTGCCAAAGAGAGAACAACCCGACCATAGAGCAGACAACAGCAGAAGGTCACCAACAGGTCTTCAATGCAACGAGAAATTCTCGCACCCGGAGGCGTCCTTCAGCTGGCCCCTAAACAAATATATACTAGTTCAGTGATAATGAACACCATACTAAACTCCAAATTGTACACAAGAAACTAAAAGTTAAAATAATACAAGACTGACTAACAAAGGCCAGAGGATCCTGACTTAGGACAGGCGCAAAAATGCGGCGGGGTTAAACATGTTTGCGAGATCTCAACCCTTCCCCCATACCTCTGGCCAATGCAAAAAAGTAAACGCATAACACACATTAAAATTCAGTTCAAGAGAAGTCCGAGTCTGATGTCAGAAGATGTAACCAAAGAAAATAAACAAAATGACAATAATACATAAATAACATCAGACTACTAGCAGTTAACTGACATGCCAGCTCCAGACTTCAATTAAACTGATTGAAAAATTATGTCTTCATCATATGAATATCAGGCACAATCCTCCCCGTGAGGGGTTTAGTATCATACCATCATAACATATATGAGAAGAACATAACCTGTGTCATGCCAACAACTGGTTTATTAATAATAAATGTGTTTAGTTCCGATGCAAAGACCCTACATGTATAAGTGAATTAATAATAACGGCAAAATATGCAATCTTTAATGACCTGACAACAGTATCGTAACTATATCCCTTCTTAATAAGTCTATTGAACATGTTTAAAGGTTTTGTTAGCTTCTGAGGTGAATACTGACATTTTTGTGCTTTATAAAGAATATTTCCATAAAATATTGGATGTGGAATACCTGAACGTATAAGAAGTTTGCATGTTGAGCTATATTTACGAATGATGTCCTTATACCGATGATAAAATTTAGTAAAAAATTTATTCACCACTTTTCATGACTCAGGGTGATTTAGAGATTGGTATATTGTATTGACATCTATGATCTACCTTTCTTTTTTAGCAAAAATCAATTTGTTCAATGTCAGACAGTGTCATCTGTCGGTCCTTTTGTATTTCTGTCACTTTTTTTTCAAGAACATCTAGTGTGCAAAATGCATAAAAATGAAAAGTGTAGATTATTGTTACCAATATGCCTTGTGAATCCAGAGTAAAATAACATTCTCTCTGATGTTGTTGTTTTCCCGGCATTGATGTGTGCCATGATGCCAATATTTCTGATATTTTGCATTGGTTCATCCTTTAGACCTGTCTTTGTTGCAGACGACTTTAAACGTTTAAAATGTTTACAGAAGCATGTTAGTTTGTGCAAACAGTATCGCCTGTACATCATTTTGGTAAATGATCGAGATTCTTGAGGCAGGGGAATATAAGGAAGAAGGAGGGAAACCAATGATAATAGGTTACGGTCTCACTAATTAGCGACAACAACAATTTTAGCGACAACAAGCGTCAACAAGCGACAAGAAGCGACAACAAGAATTATTTTAGCGACAACAAGCGACAAGAAACTATTTAGCGACAAGAAAACATTTTTTTTTAATTAAAATAAATTATTGCAATAAATATTAAAAGAATATGCAAAAGAAAATAATTTTAGCGACAAGAAAGTTAAAATTGATAGAAAAAAATGAAACATTATTTACATAATATTTTATCATCTATTATGAATAACCGCCAGTATTACGTTTAATTATTGTATTATGAGATTACTTTTCCCAAGGATTTGTATAGTACTATACAAATCCTTGCTTTTCCTTTGTTTAGAACATATTATTTATCTTATAATTTGTTTTTTAAAACAATGAATTATACTGTTAGAATCAAAATATTATATTCCATTATGCCCGCTCCATATATATCGCCATTCGTTTATTCATACTTTGACTTTGATGAAAACAGATACATACATTATCTCACGGGGGGGGGGGGGGGGGGGGGGGGGGGGGGGGGGGGGGGTAACTTCGATATTTTTTTGGTAGGGGTGTGCCATTTTTGTCTCAAAAAACGTACCCATTTTAATATAACATTCACTGAAATTCAGTACCTATAGTTACATAAATATTTAAGAAAGAATGACATATACTTATATACAATATTTAAAATATGACCCATGCTTATATAAGCACTAACTCATCATCACTCATAATTCATAAATATACCAGCTACCCTTAAGTTTTTATATATGAATTGACATCGTTTGGTGCACATATCAATAGCATATTTATATATGATATGTAGATCATACCCCAAATCAATATACAATTATCAAACGTAAATGCATTTTAATATAGGATGTCATTAAAAAGGAGGGGTCATTTTTATATAAAATCTCGCAAAATTATGACCCATATTTTTGGCACATCCCCGTATACCCAATAATAGGAAGTTACCCCCCCCCCCCCCCCCCCCCGTACATTATCTTATACATATTCTTCATATTTAAAAATAAAAAAAAGAAGCTCAATCTCTTTCTTCTTCACAAATGTTAAATTTCTTCATCTACCAATATAATAAAACATATTAATTAGACATATCTGCTCGTATATTTAAAAAAAAAAACATTAAATACAAATTTCTTTATATCTAATAAAAAAAAATGTTTTCTTGTCGCTAAATAGTCTTCTTGTCTCTTGTTGTCGCTAAAATAATTCTTGTTGTCGCTTCTTGTCGCTTGTTGACGCTTGTTGTCGCTTGTTGACGCTTGTTGTCGCTTCTTGACGCTTGTTGTCGCTAATTAGTGAGACCCATAGGTTAAGAATATCTAAAAGTCACACCATCATACGGACGTAGACTGGATCCGCCTCTGACTTGTTTGTGTTTGATATATGTATACAAGTTATACATCACACTATTAGTAAACGTCAATTCAGTATCACTATGCAGTATATATGAGGGATAAGGGGACATCGGAGTTGAAGGAGGAGGAGGGAACTGGGATGAGAGGGTAGTTCAAATAAGTATTTTTCTATTTGACGGAATTTAGTCATGGAGGAGTGCCGGGTAGGGAATCTTAGTTAACATGATAACAAAAATACCGACCTCCAGAATCGGCCCTGTAACTTGCAAGTAGAAGGATTAGGGGATTGACTCATGATTTGTAGTAGGGTAGGGAAAACGGTGGGAGTTGGATAATCGAGAAGTGGAAATCAAGGACACCCTATCTGAGACTACTGTGACAGTTCAGTATAGTAGTCTTAGACCTTATACATCATCAATATCATCACCATCATCATCATCATTATGTATACATATACTTATAGAATTGTTTACAGACATCAGAGACATATGTGTATATATGTCTCTGCAGACATTTAACTATCATAAGAAAGTATTTAAGCTGCCAGTTTATCAGTGGTCCAACTTGATATATCTAGTTCAAAAATTCTGCCCTACTGAAGTCTGCCCTTTCAAACGTGTATAGTCAATTTGTTTTGGCAGTGGCTATTTGACCGGCACCGGCTAAATAGCAAATTTGCTGTTTGACCGGCACCGGAAAAATAGCAAATTTGCTATTTAGCCGACACTGAATAAAACTGTTCATAGATTTGATTAGCAGACGGAATAAAAAAAAACTTTATAATAATTTAAAATCATTTTATCACAATATCAAGCATTACAAATACAGTCACAAATATAATATTGAAGATGTTCTATAAAAATTAGTGTTGTCAAATCGTACACTTTTGCCTAACCGGTTACTCGGATAATCGTTCGACCGATTAACCGGTTAACCGGTAGTTTGAGTTGGTGCTTACAAACCTTATCAATAGTACCCTACACATGGATATAAGATGTGTGAAAAATGAAATAAAAAAACTACTTGATGTCGTGGAATTGAATATGTTTGAAAATGATTATTCTTTCCTTTTCACTTGTTGTCTCCGAAAATGATGTGAAGTGTTTCATTTTGAGTGATTAATTAAAAAAAATAAGATGTGGTATGATTGCCAATGAGACAATTCTCCACAAGAGATCAAAATTACACAGAAATCAACAACTATTGATAGGTCACCGTACGGCCTGTTTCTTTACTTTGTTTGCATGTTACTCTTAGGGACGACATCAAAAGATTGATGTAGGATAAAAAACTTAAATCAAATAGTTTGGGGGTGGGGGGGGGGGGTTAAAATTCTGCAAGTTTTGTATATCTAAAATCGATTTTTACATATATCCCTATTGGTAAATCAATTTTTCCCAAATTAAGTTAAGAGAGGGGGGGGGGGGGGTCAGTGAAAAAACTATGTGAATTAAGTTTTTTATCCTACATTGAACTTTTGATGTCGTCCCTTACTATCACGTATGCAATGAGCACATTTACATTGCTTTGCATTTCACAATTTTTGAGTTAACATTTCGTTTAAAGTAAGACTAAGCCTTGCACGACGGAGGTTGCACAATATTAGATCAGAAACGAAATAATGAAGTAAATCGTAAAATTAAATCGCATTACTGATTTAGAGTTACTGCTAAAAAAACAAGTATACTAATTATGTTTCTTTAAGATCCTGCCCCGAGCTGAGAGACAAATTCTAATTAACTGTATGTTGATGGAATTAACAATAGCAATCAATTTACAGTCAAATTAAATACCACGACGACATTTTTTAAGTAAAACCTAATCTTTTAATAATTTCAATACAAATTTATATAAAATCTATCAAAATTGAAAAAAAGTCCGGTTAACCGGTTAGCGTTTTTGGTATTCGGTATTCGGTCGTTCGACCGATTAACCGGTTAACCGGTTAACCGTTGACAACACTAATAAAAATGATTACTATAAAATATTTTTTTTTTCTAAAATATTTATAAAAAAAGTTGATGTCCAAATCTGTGTAAAATCTATGGTTTAAATATCCTGCCATGCGATAAAAAATAGTGTTATGTAAAACAACGTACATCATAAAAAAGACAATATTAAAAGTTGTTCGCTACGAATTTCAAATGGACACATGATTTAACATTTGCAATTGTTACAAAACCAATTCTTTGCCTTTGGAAGTTGTTTCAATCTAGCACAGTCAAGATAAATGTTGTCACTCCAAACAGGAACTACACATTGCACTGGCTTCCCTTGAATCTGCATCATGTGTACATATGTTTTTTTCTTCTCTTTATATACCCTCTTAATAGCTTTCCATGCATCTTTTTGACAATATACTTTTTGATTAAATCAATGTTTACAATTGAGTTCAAACAAGAGGCAGTTAAAGGTTCAGATCTTGCTTCAACTTGTTCCTCGGTTATTAAAATGTTGTTATTAACAGCATTTTTTGCTAAATCGCATCCAAAAAACCAGTCTAATAAAAGGAATCCGATTTGTTTGGAACTTTTCTTTTGAAATGGTACACAATTGCTTTTTCGGGTACGCTTTTTTGGAAGACCGATGATACTTAAAAGTTTTAGTGTTTATGAGTAACAGTAACAAAAGTTTTTAAAGTCATATGCATCGATTGACCGGTGAGAAATAATTTTACTCCAATTCTTGAACCAATGCATACAAACATCATAACATTAGTCTTCTGTGCACGATTTTATATTTTTTTCGCATAAATTTTGTATAATCGTCATTTTTTTTTTCAATCGGTCAGACGTGTTGACGTTGTGAAAATATGGCAGGTAATTAAAGTTTGTGTTTTGAAGCCGAAGTTTAATGATTGTCACCTGTTTGTCAACAATCAACAAACAAGCATCGATATTGAGCACGTTTTTAACATGTACAAGCAGATACAAGTTTATTTTAAGAACATCCATGCGTATTGCAATCACCGGATTTTTACGAGATGGGTCACACTGAGGTCACCTTTCATACGGAAAATATGCTTATCAAGGCTGAGTTTTTTATTTTCAAAATCCTCCTGCCACCCCCCCCCCCCCCTTTCAGAATATCAAATGGTCGTTCTTTTATGACTTTAAATATAAAATTTTGATATTTAATTATTATTATTACATTTTTATTCCAGTGAGATATAATTTAATCAGAGTCGGCTAAATAGCAAATTTGCTATGTTGCCGGTGCCGGTCAAATAGCAAATTTGCTATTTTGCCGGTGCCGGTCAAATAGCCACTGCCATTTGTTTTATACCTTTCCAACCAAATATGAAAAGTGTAAACCGATGAATAAACATTTGAGTTTGTTCTTTTTTATACTTCACTTGCACTGTTAACTCAAAGCCGGTCTGCATTTTGAGTTAAGACGAATATAGATTGATGTTCGTGTTATACTGAGCTCTTCGAAAGTTTCCTTGGCAATCAAATAACCTGCTTTAAGCGTTCGAATTCCCGAGGTAGATCACGATTCAGAAAAGAACTTTGGACGCATAAAAAATACAAAATGTTCAATGATTTCATATTCAAGTTCCATCCGTTTTAGTCAATACTACATGATCAGTTGCCCGAGGTATCACGAGTCTATCATTAGCTCAGTAGTCGGCAAGTATTCGGCACTGACGTGATTTATAACATCACATCATCATCATCATTATGTATACATATAAAACTTTCTTCAATTGTGTTTTTAGTCATATAGCTCTTGAACTGTTTCGGTTCTTATTAATGTATCATCACATAACAATGCATAATGACACGAAGGATTCAGGTTTCATGTAATTGTGAAATGTCATTTATCAAAACAAAAAACCGCTTCTTAAAAATACAAGTGATATAAACTCAAGATAATAGCTATTCAGAAATATTCTGCAAAGGAGTAGGTCCGGTAAGGACCCATTTTGGCCTCAAATTTCAGGTTCATCTGACGAAAGATTTTGACCACTTTTTAAACACTTAAGTGTCTATTTCATTTGATTCAATAAGTTAATGTGAAAGATTTTAACTGATATAGTCATTAAAAACGATCCGATTCAAGCTTAAATATGAAAAATCTACTAAATATGCAGAAAAATGTCACTTTTCAGATGGTTTTGTCAAAAATGAAAGTGGCCGCATCCGTGTTCATCCTCAACCTTTATATATGTTATGTATTAACATAAAATACAACTTGCATTTTAATATTAAGGATGAACACGAATGCGGCCACTTCCGTTTTACACAAAAACCGTATAAAATTTAACTAAAATGCTAGAATTGTGAAGATTTCAGTAATTTAGCATGACTTAATGGTGCTAGTTCCCGATATATGTGCATTGTATTGTCAAAAACAGCCCATATTTATGTAGCAGAAGCATTCTACTGTCAAATAAATAACCAAAAGTTTACATTTTAACAATTTTGTAAAACTGCTATATTTTGGGGCCAAAAAGGGGTCTTACTGGACCTACTCCTTTTTGCTAGTTTAACCTCACAGCATTCTGTTTCTGCCTGTCCCAAGTCAAGAGCCTGTTATTCAGTGGTTGCTGTTTGTTGCTGTGTTACATTTTTGTTTTATGTTCATTAATGTACATAAATTGGGCCGTTCGTTTTTCTCGTTTGAACTTTTTTATATTTGTCATTTCAAACCCTTTTATAGCTGACTATACAATATGAGCTTTTCTCTTTGTGGAAGGGCGGACGGTGACCTATAATTGTTAGTGTCTGTGTCATTTGGTCTCTTTTGGAATCGTTTACAATGCTTAGAATGCACACAAAAAAACAACAGTGCATTATATTTTCCCCCATGTTTTAGAAAAAGAATGTACAAACCAAACAATAATTCACAATTGATCTAGAATTATGATATGAATAAATTAATGAGGGGTAAATTGTACCACCAGGAAAGCGTCTATCGTGTGGTTATATCGGCGTAAATGTAAAAAAGGAGATGAGGAAAGGAGAGGAGGGTGTTTGATTCCATCATGCAAAGAAATACGTTTTGTCATAAATAAAATAAAGATAGCTGATGTGCAATATACAGTGTATAAATGTACTAAAATATTGCCACGTGCTCGAAACTCGAAACATGCATGTGGGCGTTCGTCAAACAATTCTGTAAGTTGGATGGGAATAATTGACTAACATGGGAGAAGCATGGAATTCAAATCTGTTTTAGCGATATGGAATTCAAATCTGTTTTAGCGATATGGAATTCAAATCTGTTTTCTCGATTTACTTCATTGATCCATCAATCACTTACTTATTTCTAATGATTAATTGTTTGCATAGACGATAAATTAGCAGTGATTAACAATAAGAAATAGCGGTTAACAGATATATTGGTAGTGATTCAAATCAGCTAGCAGTGAAAAGAAAATAGTTCTAACGTAACCAAAACCTACCGGATGAAGATGCGAAAGAATTTCATCAAAGCTCCCAGACGGCGATCTAGATTTGGAACACTCATTTTATATTGGGTCAATGGTAATGTTGTTGTCCATGACTACACTGGGTTAATAAGTTTGCTAACTATAAGCGTAGACATTTACATCACTGCAAACTGGACTTCAAAAAACTTTCTATTTTTTAGATGTTTTCATTGCAACTTGCAACCATATGGCATTGCAGTACCAAGTTCCCTTATTCGGACATGTTCTCTTTCTTTTCGGTAGAAGTACTTAATATAAAAAATCCCGGATTTTTATTGTGTGATTCAAGATGCTCAATCTCAAGTTTTCTATGTTGTGCTGTGTATACTATTAAGATTTAGGTAATTTTTTTCGCCTTTTGCCTTGCATTGTCAGTTTGTTTTCGACTTTACATATCCTTTTTTGTAACCCTCATCTCTCTTTTAAAGTAGTATTTTTGTTTTTAATAGCATCAAACATTACTTTAACAATGCTGCAAATATGCCTGCTTAAATGTGGAAAATTGTAACAAAAAGGGTGCCGGTAACTGACCTCATTTTGTCATTCGGTTGACAGAAGCTGTCCTGTTTTTGGGCAGTTTATGAAATTTTTCATTTGTGAAAGTATATGAGACTTGAACGCCAAGGAAGAAATGCTGGTCTCCATTAAAAATTATGTTCTAGTACTCGATGTCGTTTACACTTATACATACAGTAAATGTACTTTCTTCTACATCATCAATGTCATAATCATGTTCAAATTTTGAATACTTATTAACTATTTGAATAAATATAAAATTAAACAAAAATAAATTTTAATAAAAATACAAACAAATAAATAAAGAACGAAAAGTATTATATTCAATTGCCAATATCTTCATCAGGTTTGCTATGACAACAAAATAGTTGACAGAACCACTGTCGAAAGCTTGTGAATACACTGTTAGGTTTGGATTGAAAGTCAACTTCTATATCTATTGTAGATTCTTTGGTTTTACTGGTAATCGTTGAAACATGTATTTCTTCCACTACTGGTGAAAAGAATGGCCTTAAATGTGGTCTTGGAGTTTCTTCTGTGTCACTTAAACTAATATTGAACCATTCACTGTCTGACGTCCTTGATGTGTCTGGTATATCTAAAAGAAATTGGAACTTACTTAACATAGGAACAATGAAAGTCACACATTTTTTATAAATTCTCGCCTTTTAAATTACAATCTCATTATCAGGCATTGCAAAAATACTTTGGATGTAAAAGTTGAGAACATCATTGTAATATTTTGAAACAAACAATTTATTTTCAAAATTGTACAAACAATTAGTGACATAAGTGTTGATGTCCAGCAATTGGCTGTATTTATTATGAACCGAAAAGTCATCAAGGTTAATATATGGTAACAACGTTAGATAAAAAAAAAATGTTATTTTAAAAATGTAATTTACCATCATCCTCTATATAGTCATCCAGTGTCGACAAATCTAATTTGAGTTCTTCCTTTAACGCAAGCTGGTTATCCTTGATGTCTTTTGTTGAAGACTTGCTTCTCTGAAAAATAGAGTGAACTAAAATGTAATTACGTCCTTTTATGCCAGTCATGATGTAAAATTGGGAGTTTCTGTTTTGAAAGATTACTCCAGTGATTCAATAGGAATAATATGACTTAGGCTTATAGACAGCGTTTTACCAGTATATGTGAATCAAGGCTGTAAAATGTCGTTTTATCTTTTGCTGAAATTATTTTTTAATTACATTATCAGGATAACTTACCTTAAATACTTTGTTGACTATCTGTTGAATGTACCCTCTCTTATTTGGAACAGTTTCTCTAATTACAGATGTGTCCAGCTCTTCTGAAAAGCAAAACAAGAATGTTTCTCAATTACAAACTTCAAATTTGAATAAAACAAACTGCTGAAACACAAACAATTAACCGGTGCCTTCTACCGACAAACTAATTATTTCAGTAATTTCGATTAACATGTACTATACTTTATGTCTTTTTTTGTGGTTTCATCAATTCTTCAACTTTTGTATTAATTTTGTATATAAAAAAGAAGATGTATGTATGTTCAGCAAGATTTATGAAAGAGGATATATGTTTTGTGTAATCAGTTTCTCCTACAGTTTTCAACCCAAATCCCTGCAATTACACAAGGTACTTTTTTAAAAACTACGATAAAAGGTTAACATGAAAAAAAAAAAGAAAAAAAATAATCTCATAATTTCTATATGTGCTTACTTATACTGTCGATCGATGCATTCCTCATGTCTGTTCGTTGGAAGCTTTCATAGTTGTAATGCTGTTCTCTCACAAATGATTTTATTCTTTCTTCTTTCACTGGTGAAAGGAATGGTCCTGGGATTATTTTATCTGTTTGTTCCTTCTTAAGATGCAGCTCTTGTTGTGAAGACATGCAAGCCTTCTCTATACTATCGTTTGGCTGTCGAAGAAAAAAAATAGATATGAAGTTATGAAATTACGATAGTAAACTTTTGCTATCTACGCACACAATATTGAAACATGTAACTTTAAAATTTTCATCAAAAGGAAGAAAACTTTCTGGTCTATTGATTGATTGGAGAGTTGCTTCTACGAAAGTGTAATTGTTTTTAATATAAACACTGATATTAAAATTATGTACACAAAAATATACACTACTGTATTTATAGTTAAAATGCTAAGTTCTTTAGCACCCATGCAATAATCAGACAATCAAGGAGAAGGAACATACATTTAAAACAAAAATGTTAATACCTCCTGGGAAACACGCCGAAGTGAGTCAAGGTCAGTGGCTGGTTTCCAGAATTCTTCAAATTGTTTCTTTATCTTTTCTTGTTCTCTTGTTAACCTATTTTTCTCTTTCTCTTCTTTGATTAAATTTTCTCTGGCATATGCTTCAACAAGTCTATTGTATTCAGCATCTCTGACGGATTTGTAAAAAGCAGCACATTCATCGTCGTCTGTTATTTCTTTGGTTGAAATAATCTCTTCTTGGTCTCTTGTTATCCTATTTCTCTCCTTTTCTTCCTGGATGATTTTTTCTTTGGCATATGCGTCAACAAGTTTATTGTATTCAGCATCTCTGACGGATTTGTAGAAAGCAACACATTCATCGTTGTCTGTTATATCTTCGTTGGTCGATATGTCTTTAGACGAATCTTCTTTTTCTTGTTCGCTTGTTATTCTTCTTCTCTCCTTTTCTTCTTTGATTATCTTTTCTTTGGCATATGCGTCAACAAGTTTACTGTATTCAGCATCTCTGACGGATTTATAAAAAGCTGCACATTCATCGTTGTCTGTTATTTCGTCTTTTCTGTTTTTGAATGTTTTTTCATTCACGTTAACATTAACTATTTGTGCACCAGACATAATGTTAGTTTCTATTTCACTGAAAATAAAACCAAGGAGTATTCAGAACAAATGTAACGACGTTCAGGAAAATTATTCCCCATTCACTAAAATACATGAACAGTAAGCAAACAATTGTTTTTACCTGTTATTTGTATCATAGTTAGCTGATTGCAGGGGTAAAAATAAAATACATGAACAGTTAAGAGGACAGTCTCGAAGAAAGCGGTCAGACACACTAAATATCAATCTTTTTTTTTCAAATTAGAAATTATGGATGTCGAACATTTTAAATTCATTGGAGTGTTTTATTATAACCAATAATCAATAGTGCTTACATTCTAGAATAAAGTCAATCTAGAAAATAACGTTTGTCGAAATATAATAGTAGTACGGACTGATATATCATAGAAATGGTAGTCAGTACCTACCTGAAAGCAACTTGAAATAATGACACCATTAAAGTTCGGATATTCCATTCAAGACTGTAATTATCGGTCTCCATTTCTATTCTGAAAAAAGAAAAGGAAATATTACAGTAAAACTAATTTATACTTTTTTTAACTATTATTGCCTAATTTGTTGTAATTAAAACTCTCTTTTTCTCTCTCTCACCCCTCATACCTCTCTCATATGTCTTAATTTTTTCATCCGATAAAAACAACTCAATGTTTGGATCATTCAATCTTATGTATTGCTCGTTCATGCAATATCTCTGGGTTTGTTTAATGTGAATAGAAACTTACCAAGTTATTCTCGATTGCTGAATCTCGGACAAATGGTTATATTAGTTTAGAATCGTTTAAAAAAAGCGTGTACACTGCTGAAGGCAAGTTAACAAACTGGCGACGTTGCCAAAGATATATCCGAATAATGACGTTTAGACGTCAAAGATCATGTGACATCGTTTATAATTGTCGAGGTTTAACTGTTCGTGATCACTATTCTAAGAGCATGAAAAGCAAAGTATTATTTAACAGCAATTTTCCATAGTTCCATCTTCCTCCAGGCAAAGTTGACCTCAGATAAATTTTGCCTTCTTTAAAGTCCGTTCGGGTTATGTTGCCCTCAATGTGTCTATGTGTTTATAAATACATTCATGATACATGTGAGCGTTACTGGGGAAGGTAAATCCAGTAAAGCGCTTCGAATTCGGCCGCACGATTTTTATATAGTTGTTTAAATTCTAACTGGTAATATCTGTGCATATTTGTGTTAACGTATTGCATTTGTATTCTATGCATACAATTCTAGATAAACAGACTTCCTTCCACTAACTTCACAATTCTTTTGTAGACAAGATAAAGACAAGACAAGACAGTACAACACACTTTTACATATATTAATCATTGTTCAATATTCCAGCCAAAAATAAACAAAAACCAAAAATAAATAGATGAATAAATAGATAATATTGTAGGCAGTGTCGGAATTGCTACTTTTTCTTAACTTGAAATACAAGATTGTTTTATGTAGATGTCTCTTTCAAACAACCAATATTGAAATAGTTCAATTATTCTAATTTTGTAGCGTTGCTGTGATGACTTGGATGATCAGAATAATGTTTAGTTTCTACTTCAGTCAGAAAAACAGTCAAAGTTGTGTAATATTGAGGTTGGAGGTACAAGAAACTTTAAGCATAATTTGATAGAAATCAAATACGCCAGTTATTTTTGCTAATTTGCTTCGGATTTGCCTTACTGTGGAACATGACGCTAAAACAAAAAAAGGAAATAGTCTTACCTGAAAATGAAATTCCTACAATCTTCACAAAACTTTCAAAATGCAACTTCAGATATTCAGACGTATGCAGCGGCAGGCAGATAGATAGCAGCGTTCTAATCTGATACAAGGTTGCCAGAGACGTTTATGACGTTTCGACGTTAGATATCATGTCGGAACCGTTTGCTTTTACTGATTGGTCCTGCATCGTCTTCAGTCAGTTCAACCAATGAGAGTCTTGGTGGATATTGCCGAAAAGCAGTATTTGCTTTGCCAATGACATAAATGAAGTTAGAAATATATATGAAGAACGCTTTCTTGCTTCTCACAATTCTTCAAGTCCCAATGTGTAGGCTTGTAACTTGTTGTCACGCTAGATATTTTTACAAATATACCCAATTATACCAGAGACATATACACACATGTGTATATATGTCTCTGATTATACCAACTTCTTATTTTATCTTAGATACAATTTAGTAAATTTCTGATTTTCATAATTGACGTGTATTTTCGGTATTAGCAATAACTCAAGGCTATAAAGATAAGTATCTGCATGAGCATGAACTTTACACACAAATATGATACAGGGAACACTGTTATTTCAAAGACATAACGGCAATGAAATATACAAATATTTTGACAAACTCTTAAGGTCAAGTTACAGTAAATGGGCTATGTCACATATTTCAGTAAAACTCTTGCTCGATGAACTTCAACTAAAAATTGAAAAAATAATGCATTTATTTCATTTGTCTTTTAAAATATAACTGGTTAAATTCTTACAAAATTGGTGAACAATTGTATAGAAAGTACATAAAATCGGCATAAAACCTTCTAAAATTTGCCTCAATATAGCCAAATCTCTTATTATACTCCATAGATTTTCTTAATAAAAACTATATGTTGTTGATACATAAATATCCGTTATTTTTATCCAAAATAAAGATAGGGTCACCGACTACGGTATGCATCATTCAAAGTTGTTTTTTTAGTGAAAAAATCCAATTAAACGTCGAAATAATCGTAACGTCGCCGCGTTGCAGGTCGTAAAGCGTTGATTTCTGATATTTTTCACTACCAACAAGGTAACAAATTGATAATTTGACAAATAACGAAGTCGCGATCGGTGACCATATGATTATTTTATATCATTAAAACAGAAAACTATATATGCGTCAACAACATATAGTTTTTTAAGAGAATTAAGGATGTACTTAGGTGAGGTTTTGGAATTTGTGTCAAATGTTTGGAATCCTTGGTGTTTTTCCATACAATACAATGTAAAATATTTTGCCCCATAACACCCATTTATTTTTTCATATAAGACTTAATAGCTCATGAAAGGTCATTTAACAAAATTTTAGAAGATTCTTAATTTTCTTTCTTTTGTTTTGAGACCTTATAATACCAATGCAAATATAAGGTAAAAGTCCGAGTCAGCCTTTTCCCGCCATTTTTAAAATCTCAAATATCTCGAAAAGGAGGTCCATGACCTATCAATATTTTTTGCTTATTTTTATCCTTAATTGGTGCTCTACCAACTTATAGTATCAATTTTAACTTCTTAATTTATTATTTTTCACCTAACCTCACCTAAGTACATCCTTAATGGAGTAAATAAAGAGATTTGGCGATTTTAAGACAAATTTTATATGTTTATTCGACGATTTTAAGACAAATTTTATATGTTTATTCGCCAATTTTATGTGCTTTCTATATTAATATTCACCCATATTAATATTAAATTTTCAGTTGCAGTTCACCGAGCCAATGTTATACGCAAAATTTTAGCAAAATCTGCGACAAATATAAAAAAGAAGATGAGATAACTATCCACAAAAGACCAAAATGACACAGACATTAACAACTATAGGTCACCGTACGGCCTTCAACAATGAGCAAAGCCCATACCGCATAGTGAGCTATAAAAGGCCCGATAAGACAATGTAAAACAATTCAAACGAGAAAACTAACGGCCTTATTTATGTAAAAAAATGAACGAAAAACAAATATGTAACACATAAACAAACGACAACCACTGAAATACAGTCTCCTGACTTGGGACAGGCACATACATAAATAATGTGGCGGGGTTAAACATGTTAGCGGGATCCCAACCATCCCCCTAACCTGGGACAGTGGTATAACAGTACAACATAAGAACGAACTATAAAAATCAGTTGAAAAAGGCTTAACTCATCAGATGGACAAAAATACAAGTGGACAAAGCCCATTTACTGTTCCTTTGATTTGTAACTGTTTTGACAATCTGTGGAAAACCTGGTTAAATTATTAGCTGGAATTAGCTTTGACTGACTATTCTTGCAGTAAAGGCGCCATCAAAGTTAATTTATGAATTCATAGTTATTGCATAAAAATCTTTGAATCATATGGTAGTTGTTTATTTCAGTGCAAAATTCAACAAAATTCCTTCAGTAACACATGTCAACAGACCGCAATGCATGACGACAGAATCAACGGGTATACATAATTTGAAAGACCTTTGGGACAATGTTAACTTTAGTGTAGCGTATAAAAAAAAAGAATTTAAATTGTTCAAATTTTGATAAACCTGAATCAAGGATTTCAATAGGAAGACCGATATTACTGGCACTATTGTGTTTATGATTTTTTTACATTCAGCATTCTAACACCGAATTAACCGATTGGTCTCTTTTCGTTTATTGGACACTGGGAAAAAAGTATGTCAGTTATCCCAGATAAAAGTAAAATTTATTTTGCATATCTGAAAGATAAAATTGTTTTTGGTGAAGATCTGGATTCAAATATCTTTTTTTGTCCTCTGCTTCAGACAGAACAGATTTTTTTTTTCATCAATTTGGGAATTGAATATTTTTTTTATAAATAAGAAAAATACCATACCCTCTCCTGCCTTTGAAGTTCAATGACCATTCACTAAACATTTTCCATCTGAACATATTATTTTATTTTTGACAAAAGCTATATGTTGATGTTGCCTAGGACATTCTTCCTAAACATGCATGAAATATTTGCCACTGAACATAAAGTAAACAACAGACAATCAATATATAGGACATTGTCTTGGTATAAAGCTGGCAAGGTAGCGCCTTCCTCATATTATATATGTTCCTGTTAGACAGTAGAGTGAAACCGACAAAGTTTAAAAGCAACAGAACTTCTGTAAAGGATGTAAAACAAAACTAACAAAATTGCATGTTTAATGTTCACATACCGTTGTCATGTTTGTCAGGAAACTAAACAGAACTTGATAAATTGAAAATACTTTTTGAACTACCAAGATAACTAATTCTTTTTTAACTGGATATCTAGATTACATATCAAGTTGGGACATAAACAGCTTGTACTTGCTTATGCTAATCAAATTTTTACAACTCTTACATATTTGTGATACTGCATACTGAATTAATCTATACTAATAATAGGGTGTATAAATTTTACAACTTGGAGGCAGTACGGTCGTATTCATTGTGTCCTTTATAATAGACGTATTAAGTTTATGGTTGACTAACTCGACTTTAAAACCGTCGTATGTATACTTTTATGTGAATTTTGAAGCACGCTAGAAAAATATTAAATATACATATTATAATGGCTCGAAAAGACAACCGTCGGAATATATGTATGGTTTTATGTTTTGTGACAGTAGTCATTATTGCATTACTTGCTGTAGTTATATACCTTGCCACCAGGGGGACTAACTGTCCAGGTAAGTAAAGCTTGTGTTATTATTTACAAATCTTTTTATAGATACATATTCTTAGATAACAAGGTCACTTCTATTCTACAGTAAGACAGATGATATGCATTCCGTTAGAATTCAAACTTATAATTCTAAAAAAAAACCAATTAAACACGAAGCTAAAATTGCTCCATTTGATATCTATACTTGTTTAGATCAATCACTCATCTGAATCCAAATTTAAAATAATGATAGTAATTTCACAGAAAGGTCACTGCTTAATGCAAGTTTAAAAAATCTCAGTCAAGTTTTGTGTACTATAATGCTAATAATCAGCTAATAGTACGAGGTCGTCATAATTGTTGTTCAGTATATGATATCATACTGCAAACATAGTAAATAAAACAAGTGTTGTATGTGTATATATAGTGAGTAACACATTGTATTGGCTTTTTACAGAAAGTGAAATGTCTTCGATCTTGAAAGAAGAATATGGAGAGTATAAAGGAGAACAGGTTTATCAGTAAGTTACTTTATTTTAAAAAAAGTAGGTCAACCACTATAGCGTAGCTTGACTCTTGAATTTGTCACTAGACGCTGCTAGTCTCATGTGTCAGTCAAAGGAAAGGGGTGGTATACTTCCTTTGCGTTGTCAGGCTTTCAAGTTTAAATTATTAGATCCCTAGGGTGACTGGGGAATAGAAATATGGGCACTTTCGGCTCTCTTTCGACTGGCAGCCCGTGAGTATTGTAAAACCCGTGTCAAATTGGGTCGCCTGTTTGATTATGAGGGATGTATAAGTACACAGCCACGTCAGTCAGAATGGGGTCGGTTGAATCCGATTCCTCGTTTAAAATAGACCGACGCACTACGGTTTCTGCACGTTAAAAATCGCCCGCCTTGCAACAATTATTTGTGCATGTGAACTAGTTGGAAATATTGATTTTCTGTCCCTATACAATTTACCCTCACTTTCCA
The DNA here is from genome assembly GCA_037788925.1 of Mytilus galloprovincialis. Taxonomy (NCBI): domain Eukaryota; kingdom Metazoa; phylum Mollusca; class Bivalvia; order Mytilida; family Mytilidae; genus Mytilus; species Mytilus galloprovincialis. The sequence goes on along the minus strand of CM075334.1, from coordinate 41,442,970 downwards.
GTGGTAGTCCAAAAAGTCATAAAGCAGCCATCTATAAGTATTCATGGTTATAAATATTCATGGTATGCTGTAATCTAGTGGGGGACCATCTATAAATATTCATGGTATGCTATAATCTAGTGGGGGACCATCTATAAGTATTCATGGTATGCTATAATCTAGTGGGGGAAATCACATTGTTTATCGATTGATTGAATGTTGTTTATTTTAACATGTATCGTCCAGTTGCAAACATTTCATCCATATTCAATACCAGTGGCGGATCCAGAAATTTTCATAAGTGGGGGCACACTGACTGACCTAAGAGGGGGCCCGCTCCAGTCACGCTTCAGTGATTCACTATATAAGCAACCAATTTTGTTCCCAAAAAGGGGGGGCCGGGCCCCCTGCCCCCCCCCCCAATCCGCCTCTGAATACGAAAACAAAGCAACAATAAGACAAATAAGAAGGTTCTGTAATGCTATAGTCAACGGAAATGAATTTGAAATGATATATAGTACGGATTAGGAATTATTAAAGTGTGAACTATTAACTATTAACTATAGATTTAAATTACGAGTATCGTCTTAAATATGGATAACAGTAAGTTCAGAGTATACATCAACCCAAGAAGTTCTGCCTTCTTACACTATAATATCGGTCGCTGAAGTTCTAAACAAATTTATATATGGAGCAAGAAATACAACCCTTTATTATGCTCATCATCCCATACATATACATGTAATGCAATTATAAGATAAGATAAGATATTTAAGATATTTTTATTCCAATTTGTTACAATAATGTTGACACAAATCATAAATATGAATTTAACTATTTCTTAGATGTTAATCTACAACCAGATCCGAGCCATATACATAAATAAGGCATAACAATATATCTATTATTAACAGGCAAATATTCTCCACGTCCTAAATAAAACAATATCTATACTATATTTTTAGTTTTCTCAGTTCCAAACATTTATTAATATAAATAGAAATATTTTTCAATACCTCTAGATTTTCTTGAATAAACAGCCAATTAAATTTGGCACTTGTGCTTAACTTTTCAAAATTATATGTCTCTGTCATCTGTAAGTGCAGATGATATATGTTTTAAATCTATTTTCTGTTTTAGATATACACTACAAAACAAGAATAACGTAAAAGTACAGATTATCAATTTGGGAGGAATAATTACCAATATTTTTGTTCCTGACAAAAATGGTAAAATAGCAGACATAGCTTTAGGATACGATAGTTTAGAAAGTAAGATTACTTTTTAATAGCAGACTTTTTGCCTTTTTTTTTATAAATGGCCGATGACGTGCATTTCATGCTGAGTTGGTCAGATAAACATGCATATCTAGAGAAGCCATAAATACAGATGTGTTGCATGTTATAAATGAAAATAACGTAGACAATGATATGTGGATCAGGTCCTTAAGATTTAGCTTCAATTGATGCAGTAGTCTTCTGCTATTGCCATATTGTTATCGCAAACTTAATTGTCTACTCCAAAAACTAACAAAGCTTATCATTTTTAAAATGGCGAAATTTCAACAATATTTAGATACACTGTATATTATCAGACAATTCATGTCTGTTTGAATTATTCAAATATTTAAAGGGCCCTTCAATCCTATTTATTAGTAATGTTTACTTATAAGGAACACACTATGTTTTTCCACCGTCAAAAATGCGTACATCGAAGAATGAATTGAACCATTACAGCTTTTACATTAATGCTAGCAAGACAAATCTTTGTTTGGCTTGCTTGCTTTATTTGTATCAGTGTTTGCTCAAGCATGGTAATTAAGATAGGCGGGGCTTCAGCTTGTATACATCATACTTAGATTGTATTGGACGTTATGTCTGAGGTTAAGGACACTTAATTTTAAAACATCACATGACAAATATTCTCACATGTTTTCTCACTTGTAAAAATACAATAATTTGTCAATGAAAGAAAATATAAACTTTTTTCTTGTATGAGGCTGAGAAACTGGCCTTCAACATTAATTGACCTAATATTGTTTTTATAACATATCAATCTATTAGTTCAGTCAGTTATTTCCATGTCTGTCCTTCGACTATGCAACTCAAGAAAATATTCCAAAAAATGGGAAACAATTGTATCGAAAAGAGAAAATCGAGTGCACCTTTTTTTATGTTAGGGTGTGTTTGAGATGAATATTTTGTCTTGAAAATGTACAAAACAAGAGTATTTGATACACCATCTCGCTTCAGACTCTATCATTTTATATAGCAAAGCTACAGGTTGACTTTATAACATAAAAAAAAATCACAGTACTAAAAGATGAAATATAGGGGTCAAGTGAAATACCTATCCAATGGATCACAAAATCAGAGTAGGTGTGTTCGAATAGCTATTTTACTAAAAGTGCTTGACGACAGTCTTTAAGTTGGATCTCTGAAAAATCGTTTCTACGATTGTGAAAATGAACTGGCGTAATAGAAAGATAATTTCGACGAAGTAGAATCCTGTCTGTATTGTATATTTACAGGTAAGGAAACATGTGAGAATATGTATCATGTGATGTTTTAAAATCTAGTGTCCTTAACCTCCAACATAACGTCCAATAAAATTTAAGTATGATGTATACAAGCTGAAGCCCCGCCTATCTTAATTACCATGTTTGAGCAAACATTAATACAAACAAAGCAAGCAAGCCAAACAAAGATTTGTCTTGCTAGCATTAATGTAAAAGCTGTAAGTTAATTTTGCTTTTGATTTTCGTGCTCACTTTGAAGTGTCCTATGTAGAGAACTAAAATCGTTTAAATTTAAACTTATCATTCTGTTGTTTAGGGTACACACAATCTGGTCCATATTTTGGTGCTATCATTGGACGATATGCCAACAGAATAGCTAATGGTACATTTGAGCTGGATGGAAAGACCTACACGTTAGAAGTGAATAATGGTCCAAATGCTCTACATGGTGGAAAGTTTGGATTTGATAAGGTATGACCAATTGAAATAAAATGATAAATTGCATTAAAAATATATCTTTGGTCAAGTCGCCAAGTTTTATATGAGACACTAAATGGCAACAACAATAAAAAATCTATACAAAAAAACTAACAACATGTCCGAAAAACAAAAAGTTAACACACAAAAAAGACAACAAAACTACAAAACTATAGGCCAGTAAACTAAAATAACTTCAACGATAAACATACAATTGATTTGGAATTATCATAAGGTTGTTTTATTTTTCATTTATATTATCGATGGCATTGAGCTCTTTTTTTTAAGATTTCAAGGGTTTGAATGTTATCACATTCATCCTATTTGTAACATGAATGGACATCTCTCTCTGATCTTCAAGGGAGTGATCTGATATTATCTACAGATGAATGTATTAACAGATTGTTATGCCTTCTTTATGGACATTGTGGTTTCTGGTCTGTGCGTCCGTTCGTCCGTTCGTCTCGCTTCATGTTAAAGTTTTTGGTCAAGGTAGTTTTTGATAAAGTTGCAGTACAATCAACTTGAAACTTAGTACACATGTTCCCTAAGATATGATCTCTCTAATTTTAATGCCAAATTAGAGTTTTGACCCCAACCCCACAGTCCACTGACCATCGAGAATGATAGTGCGATTGGGGCATCCGTATACTATGGAAACATTCTTGTTTTTTTTTATGTATTGTACTATTCTATCTCCACGTTACCCACTTGTCATAGGAATGACGAAGAATAGAATCTAAAGCCAGTTCTTTATACAGCCGATTGCATAGAGTGTGTAGGCAAAAATAACATATTTGGTTAGCTTGCTTGCTAGCTGAACCGAAGTCATTATTTTGTTAGGTAAACTACCCTCCTATAAGAGCAGACTAGTCCGACAGATAACCAGTCTATGTGTCTATTGGACTAGGCTACTTCGAAAGATGGGTAGTATACCTGAACTAATAATGACTTCACGGTTCAGCTAACAAGCAAGCTAACCAAAGATATTCCCTTTGCCTACACACTCAATGAAATCGGCTGTAACTTCTATTTCAGAAATTGTTATTGCACTGTCTGGTTCCACTTTAAAATGAAATAAAAAATAACAACCTTGTAACTATGTAAATGTGTTTCAGAAAGTATGGGAGGCTTCAGAAGATGATGATATCTTAGCCTTGAAGTATGTCAGTGCTGAGATGGAGGAGGGTTATCCTGGAGAAGTGACAGTCGTTGTTACCTACATGCTGACGGAAGACAACGAACTTGTCATCCATTATACCGCTAACACCACAAAGAAAACTGTCATAAATCTTACTAATCACGCATACTTCAACTTGGCAGGTCAGGTAAGTGTTTGTAAAAGAGAAGCGAAAGATACCAAAGGAATAATCAACCTCACAAGTCGAAAACGAACGGACAATGGTATGGCTAAAAACGGAAGCCGACATAACAGTATCGAAAACGAACGGACAATGGTATGGCTAAAAACGGAAGCCGACATAAAAAACAGTATTGAAAACGCATAATAGAAAACTAAACACTCGAACACTCGGGAGTTAGTTCGTGTGCTTAGTTAAGCACATCTGCTTCACATGTGGCACCACCCTGTAAATAAAAGATTAAAGGCTTTCTAGCAAGGGGGAGTGATAGTAAAAGTAATTGGTGACAAACCCATTAAACAGCAGTTTGAATGTTTAGTTGACAATACATAAGCAAGCAATAGCTGGTCACTTACCATGCTGCAAATAATATCTTTATATGATGATGACCAAGAGAGTGTGTTAAAAGATTGATACACACAGATATCAAACTTGCATTATAAGAGACATGATTGGCTTCAACAGCCTCAGGAATATAGAACAAGCAAACAGAAGGATAGTAAACAAGCCGTTTTGATTTTGAATTTCAAATTATCTTTTCAAGTTGTCTATTTTCTATTCCTGAATTGTGAATTTTGAATTCAAATTAACTGTTTGCTTTAAGCTAGAGAACCACACATTCTAGTGAACTGAAGTTTGCCATCCTCCCCAAAATTGACCAGACCAATTTTCTATTCAAAATACGGTGTATGTTTTCATACTAATAATACGAAATGGTATATACTACATTGTATATAGCTATAGCTTAGAATTGATTTTTTTTACAGTTATGTGTAATAAGTAATTTTTATTTTTTTAATTTTTTTCAGGGAACTGGTGATATTTTGAAACATACTGTAGAACTGAATGCCGACAGATACCTTCCCGTAAACGATGTTTCTATTCCAACAGGTAAAATCACTATTCAGACATAAAATGATTTTACTTATCCCCTCCCCTATCCCTTTTATGTCCCAAAAGTGTGCATCTGTATATTGTAATGAAATGAATTATAAAGTTACCTTTTCTCCATTGAGAAGTATGTACATTGATTATTTAAGATGTCAGATTCTATAATATCTTTGATATTGACAGATTTAACTGTTGGTGACATGCAGTCCAATAGTTAATGCAAATCCCAAAACCTCCGAAACATCGGCGTAGTTTCATAATTTAACATTGGATGAGCAGTTACTGCCTATGTTTATTGTCGCCTACCAAACACCCTCCTTTTCTCTAATTATGATGGGCATTCAAACTGGTTCTGATCAGTTTCATAAATTTTGATAGAAACCACATGCATTACTCAAAGTTGTATCTTCCAATTTCTCGCCATATCCATATGGAACTTCTCCTATTTTCATTAGAGAAAGAAGATAACTTTATAATGTTAACTTTAATATAATATTCATCCACTTTCCCTATTTATTTTTTTTATTTTAAATGTATTATACAAACATTAATAAAGTAGTTTTGCAGAATCTATATATATTTATAAATGAGATGCTCGTCAGATAGACAAGTCTGACCAGGAACACTTGAAAATTTACTATTCCCAGGTGTGACCAACAAATAAGATGTTGAACGATCATAGCTTTTATTTATCTTTTCAAAGGCGATCCTGAAACAGTAGAGGGAACTAAAATGGACCTCAGAACACCCATAAAGTTAGAAACAGTGATTAATGATGTGCCAGGCAATGTAGGATATGATCATTGCTATTGTTTTAATGATGCTGGCTGGAAGAAACTCAGAGCAAGGTAAACTAGCATTTAACTATGATCATCAAGATATCTTACATCGTCGAATCAAGAATATTGAAAAGGAGTGTGTTAGCTTTTCATATTGGAATACGATTTGTATTCGTAATTCCTTTGCTACTTGCATCAACATGTTTGCTTCTTCATAAAGGGACAAGACTCCTTGACCTCTAAATCCACTATTGTGTTTATGATTACAGGTCAAACTTATAATGGTACACAATAAACCCAGTCGACCTTTAGCTTTCTGGATTTGAAAATTAGTGAAATTTTGAAGTGTAAATAAGAAGAGAATAACGTCTTCTGATGAAAATTGAGAAGCAAAGCGATACCATAGACAATATTAGTTGATTGGAATGAAATATCTGTTCATAAGTGTTAACAAAGATGTTTCAATGTTAGTAGCATCATTAAATTCAAACAACATATTTTTTGTCTGTAAAATGTTTCCGCCTTATAGCATCATTAAATTCAAATAACATATTTTTGCCTTTAGATGTCTCGAGTTATGAAGCAACTTCAAAATTCTTTGTAAGATGAGTAATCTTTCATATGCATTCCAAAGGATTATGTGGGTTGCAGGGCCAAATCAGGACACTGTTTTTTTAAGAATTAAAATATATCAAAATGATGCCAGCAAACACGTATCACTGAAGGGTAATGATTTTTTTGCAGAGTTTATGAGGAGGTTAGTGGTAGGAAATTAGAAGTATACAGTACTGAGCCCGGTATGCAGTTCTACACTGGTTTTTATTTAGATGAACCCGGTAAAGGAGGTGGACATTATCATAAATATAACGGGTTTGCATTAGAAGCACAACATTATCCAGATAGTCCAAATAATGTAAGTACGAGCCTAGAAGTGTTATATTGACTATAATTATACTTATATGGTATGAGTCTCTCTTATTACTTAAGGTCACCTAATTCTGTCCATGTGGTCTCTGGAGTGGTGTCTTCGCATGATGCAAAAACTAAAAGTTCAATTAATGACAACAGACCACTGCACTGTTTCTGTCAGTTATAATTTGTCAAATTAATTATCCATAATTTATTGAAACATATCCACGAATCGTAATTACAATCCCTTCCTATTCACTTCGATTTGGAAATCTCTGATTGAAATCTTCATCGAATTTGTACTTACCATAGACATATGTATATTTTATAATTTCCCATCATGGTGCCCTAAACAGTGCAGTACAATCATACATAACTAGATAAACAGATTGATAAATAAACTAGAAAAGTGATTTTTATAATTGAATATTTAACAGAAAGGAGCAGAGAAAAAAAAAACTTACTACACGTGCAACAAGACAGGTGTATAACGTTCTTATAACCCATCAGTCTAGGAGCACCTGCACGAAATCACCCTGGGGTCTTTGTTTGGGTTGGCATTGCTCAGTGTATAACGTTCTGCTTATAACCCACCAGTCTAGAGCACCTGCACGAAATCACCCTGGGGTTTTTGTTTGGGTTGGCATTGTTCGGTGTTTATTTTTCTATGAAGTGTTTAGTAGACAGATGTGTATCTTTTACATTTTTTTGTGGTCTCTCTTATTAGTTTTGATTTTCATTTTATTATCGCCAGCCCTTTATTACCATTGTGACCAAAATTCATTTTTGTTTTCTTACAGAAAAATTTCCCATCAACAGTGCTATCACCAGGAGAAACCTATCTACAGACAACATCATATAAGTTTGGATTAGTATGAGGAGCACCAGGAGAAACCTATTTACAGACAACATCATACAAGTTTGGATTAGTATGAGGAGTATAGATGAAATAATAACAGAAAATGACACAAATGTTTTGAGCATTACGACTCAGTAGCTGTCAGACCCAGAAATGATAGCTCAAACATGTTATTGAATGCTTTAAAAAAGATGGAGATTTACTATGCAGTCTATTTGTTAGGTTATATGACACCCATCTTTACTTATACTTAAAGTGTGGGTATTAATGAAAACGTGTAACAATTTGTATGAATAAAATTCTTTTGATATTTCTTTTAAATATTAAGCTTTGTGGGATCCGATAAAATGATGATGTAAACGACACTGTCAAGTAAAAAAAACAACACTTTTTTTTTTTACAATTTTATTAACCTTCCCGACATGAAGTTCACATTTCTACCTTGTCACGTTCATACATAATCATTTATCATATTTATCCTAAAATGAACCATTGAAAAAATACACGAAGGCCAAAGTATCATCCTTTGTCTGTTTCGGTTTCTTCTTTGTCTTTCGATAAAGCATCTTGATAAATAAGAGCTACTATTTCTTCTAAGTTTTGTTGTTTTCCAGTATGCGTTTTATTAACCACTGCACCATCTAAACATGGATCTTGTGAAGATGAATGTTGAGTATTTCTTTCCAATAACTGATGCATTTGGCCTTCTTTCGTTTTTTCGAGGGCTGAAAGCATTTCTTTGGCAGTTGGCTCCTTTGTCTGGTTTCCTTTAACTTTGCTTAGTCGTCTCTCTACAGAACAAAAACAAACAGATGAAGAAACATGTTGGATTGGAATGTTATGGTTAAATGAACCTAAATAAATAAATCGATTAAAAAGTGCTGACCAGTATAAAAGTCCGCAAATGACCATGGATGAGGGTCTGCATGAGGTTTACAGATTAGAGAAATATTGACCAAAAGTGCAGAATAAGTTGAATAAAATGATAAAGAAAACGGTATCAATACGACAATGCATAACGATAAAAATATGTGATATTTACTACATACAGGCTGAGGACTCTTAGCATGAAGCTGTGTCTGACAAACTATTTTAAAAGTTTAACAACTACAAAACCTGCACCTACTATAGTAACCAATATGATACGTATGTAATCAGGATTAGGGATTTGACTAAATATAATGTTGACCAGCTATTTGCATTTTTTCTCTAAGCACTTATCCATCCCACTGGAAAGCAAAAAAAGAGGACAAGGCTACATTACAAATGGCATAAGCCGCTTTCCAAAAAACCAACATCTCTTCATTCTTAACACTGTAGACTGTCAAATATAATTAGAAATAATCATACCTATAGCTTGAAAGAGGGGCGTAAGATAACAAAAGGACGTACTAACTGAGAAGCAAGAAAGCTGACAATGCTATGACATAAAACAAACGAAATACGACCAAAAGACACAGAAATAAACGTTTACAAAACCCAACTAAGAAAACTAAAGACAGAGCATCACGAACCTCACTTAAAAAAAACCGGAGGTGATCTCGAGAGCTCAAAAGGGTTAGCTGCTACAGCTCAACGTATTTAATGCACAAATACATTGACCACACACTGGAGCCTAAAACGTAAGGCATGATCATGCAGCATATTTTATTCGGACATTTAAGGCTACTCAAGGGAATAATTAATATACAGGAATTAAATAGTGTCGACCGAATATACATATTTTCTAAGAAACCGAAGTCTTAACAAAACCTAAGAATATAGGATATGCATATTGGCGGTAGCACATTTTTGTCTCTAGATTAGAAACCATGATTCTGTGACACTATGACAACCCCACTTGCATTGTTCCCAGCACCCTAGACACATTGGTTAAATAGCCTATGTAAAACATAGCTTTCATTATTCGGTTGATGCTTTTTGATTTCATCTCTGTGCATGGCCAGCCATGTTGACATGCCATGTATAGATCAGCTGTTACTTACAATGCAGTCACATGCATCAATATCGTTCTAGTTTGTAGTTGTTACATAATACAATTGTATAAATTATTACATTTATTACTAATTGTTAATATTCGATTCTGAATTTACATGTACTAGATGAATTGTATTATAGTTTAAACAGTATATTATGTCTTCACACTCCTTTCAACAACAAAAACACCAACTATCATTGGCCTATCATGAATACCTACTTCGGATTAGGACTTATTTCAGAAAAACGTAAAACTTAAATTGATTACTGGAATAAGAAAATGAAGTTTCAGTTTCAGTGTCAATAACAAGATGCAAAATAAAGAAGAGGCTAAAGATACAAAAGGGATATTCAAAGTTTTTTTTCAAACTGAAACTGACAATGCTACATGGCAAAAAACGACTTGAAAAAATGATCAACAGACAAACAACCGCCTGAGTACACAACTGACAATGCTACATGGCAAAAAACGACTTGAAAAATGATCAAAAGACAAACGACAGCCTGAGTACACAACTGACAATGCTACATGGCAAAAAAACGACTTGAAAAATGATCAAAAGACAAAAACAGCCTGAGTACACAACACACAATGTAGAAAACTAAAAACTGAGTAAGAAGCCTAAGAAGAACGTTTTTTACAAACAAACCAAAATGATTTTGCTTACCTATGACTCGAAACCTATGATTAAAAATAAGATTAAAAAAATTAATGCTTCTATTGTATACGTAGAAACCTCGTATACCTTAAGGATTGACCGGAGTACAGCAAATATGCATGAGATCAAAATGCATGACATAGACATTAGACATTAGACATTAGACATTATTTTATTTTCCAATCATGGGCCCTTGTCAGGCAAGATACAAAAACATCATAATACAATGATTATATAAACATTAGTGAAATACACAATAAGTAATACACAAATAATAAATTGATAATATGAGTAATGTAGGATATAATTATAGTAAGAGACATTGAGTGCAATGAGGCCGATTTAATATTAAAAGGATATGATATTAAGTTTATTTTAAAATACGGAAACTAAAAAATAGCAAAAATAGAACTGGGAATATAGTATCTCAATCTGCAGTAGTTCTCCTCATGACCAGTGCACAGTAGTGAGGGACTTCATCAAAACAATGCAAAGGTCATCCAGGGGGGATCCTTCAGAACTAGCTACAGATACATGAGATTACTCCAATAGTGATTCTCCTCATGACTAATGCACAATAGCAAGGGTTAACATTGCTACTGGACAATATTCATCAAGGGACAGTGCTCTAGAACTCACTATGGAGAAAATATAAAGTTCAAATTACAAGTAGTAGAGGGAAATAAATCCCATTAAAACTTTTCATATTTCTTAATGAACATGCATAATTCTGATATTTCCCACTGGACGTTGATAAAACAACAATCTTTTACTTTTAAAAAGACATGAATAAATCATTTTAGATAAACTGACTGTACGCCGACCTATAATTGTTATATCTTCTTCGTTTTAAATTTGTCTCATGAATAATAAAACCACATCCTTTAATTCTAATATTGATCAGCAGTATTAAAGATCTGACAGAAAACTGAGATCATTCTACCGCCCCAACTACATAGTAAGTATGAATAGAGACATGAATATAATATTATTCTACAGTACACGATTAATCAGCATGAATAAAGGTGGGAGTATATCACTTGAGAGTACATGCAGAATCATCATAAATAAAGATAAAAATAGGTCAGATGTTAACGCACAGCGGCGAATATTACATGCCTTGACTTGACGGTAATCTTCAGAAAATATAAAGTGAAAAATACATTTTTAACATACCTAAAGAGTCTATGTACCGCTCTGAACTGATAAGATCATGTAACGGTTCAACTGGGGGTCCATTTTCTAATTTATGTCCTGTGCTCTTCATAATTCTTGTTACCGGAAGTAAATAAATAAACATTGAAATTTTCACAAATGGTTATTTCCCTTTTGCCATTGAGTGAACAAAACTAGTAATTTAAGACTTTTCTCTATTTTTATTCATTGTTGTAATATTACCATTACTAGTATTGTCTTTTCTCTATTTTTCTTTATTTTTTAATATTACCATTACTAGTATTTCTTTTCTCTATATTTCAGCATCCCGTTATATTCTTGATCTATTTTATTTTTTGCTTATTTTTCTTTATTCTTAATAAATTTTCAATTTATCCTTAGTCTTAGGACTGACTTATTCTCTATTCTGTCATCCCATCTGGCCTAGACCTTCGTTTAAAATATCTATATTTCTACTGGAACAAATATTAAACAGTTGTTCCTGGCTAAATGAAGGGTATTATAGGGTTTTTGTCCCAATATGAACAGGTCATGTTAGCGTTGTTTATAAAAGTTTCCTAAGAACTACTGTTAGATTGGACAATTATACGTCACAGTTGCAGTCTGGTCGTAGTTGTTCCGGTATTCTAATCATTTTGATTTTTGCTTGGTAATTGTTTCTTGTGCAATAATACCACATTTCCTTATTTGAATACGTAAGACGGCAACACCGTATCCTAAGCGCCTTTTCTTTTATTTGAGTTTTCTGAGTTGAGAGGTTTTGTGTATGAACTAATAGCCTACAATCACAGGCACTTGTCTCAGATTTTCTTCCTTTTATACCTTTATATAACACATTAAGGTATAATGGGGGGACTGAGAAATTCTGAGACAAGTCAACGGCCTGTGCCTATAATACGACGGTCTGAAAGGTGTTTTCTTTAGGTTTTTTTTATGTCATTATTCTTTATATTTTGGCAAGCCATTCTACTCTGTATTTTAAAGTCCTATTTTCTGTATTTGTTTCATTTCCTGTGCTCTGAATTCTGCACTTCTTGCCCATTATTCTCTATTCCACATCCAGACCCTCATTCAATCATATAATATTTTGTCTTTTCCATTACAATACTAAAAGATGTCTTTTGACCTCCTTTTCCCCAAGATAGAGAACAACAATAAAGTGTGTTTCCTTGGCTTTTGGTTGTGTAAAATGCTTGTATGGATTTTATGTGCCTTTTTTTCGTTTTTTCATTATACAGTTGTTCACTGTGTTATTGTACAATTTAGGGAATACATATTCCAATTGTTGTTTGTGGTGGGAGCGTGGCCACAACAAAGAAAATATTGTTCGTCACAAGATCATCATTATTTCGATAAACAGGTTTGGAAAAAGACATAAGTCAATTATGATTTATGATTTACATGTACATAACCATAAATATTTATAGATGACGTGATTTAACTTTATACTTTAAATCAAATTTCCATATTTATGAATGATAGTCCTTTAAACTGATCAAAATCCAAGTTGAAAAATAGTATAACGAGATTTTACCGCTACTGTGATCATCGTACGTTAAAAAACAACAACAACATGTAAAATAGTTACGTGACAAGAGGTGAATGACCCAAGAGGGGTGATTGTCAATACTAATGACCATGATCATACCAGTCAGTATGCGTACTGATAGATGTTATCACAACAAATCATTCAAACATGTTCCAGTAAACAGTAGCTCAAATTCATTTCTATTTAGACTTGTCCCTGTTTATACTAAATTCATGCAGTAAATGATATAAAAATGCACATTATAATAATTGTTATTTGCAAAATACACCCATGTCGGTCAAGTATACACATATACAAACATATCTAATACAGATGTATAACACACTGTCCTAGACTGGACCTAAAAGTAGAAAAGTAGACGGGACCTGTCTTTCTTTCTTTCTGTTCTTTTTCGAAAAGTAAAATAAGAAAAATACCGAACTCTTTTTCGAAAAGTAAAATAAGAAAAGTACCGAACTCTTTTTCGAAAAGTAAAATAAGAAAAATACCGAATTCTTTTTCGAAAAGTAAAATAAGAAAAATACCGAACTCCGAAAATTCAAAACAGAAAGTCCGTATTCAAATGGTAAAATCAGAACCTCAAACACATCAAACGAATGGAAAACAACTGTCATATTCCTGACAGTGGATGACAAACACAGTCGTTCATACTACTCACGGTAAATTCATTCAGTTTGTTGATCAGCCAGTTAATGTATTCAACCTCCTACTATATATATGCTTCATGATTGACTGTAGAAATATTATTTGAATAAGGATGAATATGAATCAATTGTATAAATTATATTTAAAACATTGAATATAGTTAAAAAGGTTATTGGATCTTTATTAATGTGTAAAATCGGCCTTTCACTGACTGTGACACACCTAATAACCTACATAACGGCATATAATTTCGATCAAATGCACTTACATTATGTCAGCAGAACATAAAAAAAATATTGGAATTATGATATAATTTGGTTAATGAGTCCAACATCAAAGTCTATTTCCTTTCTTTTTTTGCCTATGAATTCTTACTCCTGTCGTCATGTACGGGTTAATATATGTATAAACTTTTAGGTTATCATGGTGCTCACCAATGAAATAAGACCTAACGTTCAACATTTGAATTGTAGTGGTTAGAATACGCTTGCTTCTCAAAAGCCAATGTTGTCATTATCTTCGAATCGTATTGAATTTACCTAGGCTATTGTCAATATTGTAAAATGGACTTTGGCAATACAAGTTGTATAATGGACTTTGGCTACTTTAAAATTGACTTTGGCTACTAAAGAATTCGAAATCGTATCCAAAAGATCAAAAGTACACTCTTGAGAATCAAAGCAAATAAATGAATGAAAAAAATTTATGTATAAATATCTGCAAGTCTAATTGGCATATTTTTAAACAATATAAAGAGGTAAAGCAATATACATTTCGCAATTTTGATATATGTTCTGCGTTCTGCTTATATAATACACGTACAAACACATCGATCAAATTCAAAATATTGTTCAATGATGGAACAAGGGCGATACTGACTATGCATATACAACATTCTATTTAGAAGCAGGTTCTGTTAAAAATTATGCACCTATGCATGACTTTAATTTGATTAATGAGTCTAACATCAAAGACTACAAAGCAATTAAGATACACCTGTGAATAAGGTAAACCTAATTTATGTGATGGCAATAGATGTATGAATTTCATAAATGATATTGAAATGACAATTTAAGTGACTCCATTAAAATATTTTAAGTGAATGTCAGTTGCTTAACCTTTTGATTTTAGTTTAAGCTAACCTTGATAAGGTCAATCATCAATGTTGTAGCAAGATCCTGTTACAAAGAAGACATGTACAACTGCATATCTCTTCGTGTTTTATATCTAAATTCATGAAAAGAATAAGTACATAATGATTATGTATCAAAGACTTTGGGGGTAAAATATGCATTTTCTATGTTAGCTGAAACTAAATCGAAAGGTTAAGTAACAGACATCCAATTGAACTGATCTAATGGATAAACTTTACTTTTCTATCTAAAAAATATATTTAAATCTGTTGGTATACATTAGAGAAAATGGGTTTTGAACTAGCTTTAAAAAACTTTAATTACTAGTACATCGTCATGTACTCTTAAGTCGGTGCGTTGTATCCTTTTGCTAGTTGCTTTTGGCTTAGTAACGATCGATCTGATTAGCTAATCACTTTTCAACTGATGTGTACCGCTTGGTCATATGTTGTTCTGTCACACTACTGTCCTATGTTAAGAAGAAGTTTGAGTTCTCATATAAATTTTTAAGCCCCCTAAATAGCACACAACTATAGATCACATACCATCAAATAAGTCCTCCGTAATAATGAAGGCGTAACCGTGTGGTTATGTTGGATATTCATGCACATGGATACATTTGTGGGTTTTCCCGTCTGGTCGCAGATCATAATTATATATTTGAGAAAGTTGTTTAACGAAACTGGATGTTTATAAAAATAACCAGAACGTACGCATAAATCGCAAAAATCTGAATAACATTATTTGAAGATTGCGTTCTGTATAGCAGAAATAGTTGACTCTGGACATTTTAAAAGTAAGCAAAAATCTCTCAGTGATCAATAAATCTTTCCTTTATCTTATTCGTGTTGTTCGATGGTTACTAGGAGCTCCCTTTACAGAGGCGGATTTAGAGGGGGCAAAAAATTGGTTGATTATATTGGGAATCACTGAAGCATGACCCGAGCAGTCTTAGGCAGTCAGTGGGCCCCCACGTATAAATTTTTTTGGATCCGCCACGGCTTTAGTTCTTTTAAACTAATTTATTCCTAGGTGACCCCTAAAATACGTAACGTGATGATTTGATTGATTGTTTAAGAAATAATTCATGGGGGCTTGAATATATCGTGATTTTACCACGGGTTGGCCCTTTATGACAAATATTTTACCCCTGAGCGATAGCGAGGGGTAAAATATCGGCATAAAGGGACAACCCGTGGTAAAATCTAGATATATTCAAGCCCCCATGAATTATTTCGATTCTGATAGGACACATACGGCAATTCTTTTGGATCGAAGCGCTCTAGGTGTAGGCAAATATTTGCCGTTCCCATAAATAAACGCACTAATACACTAGCGTAAAAGAACGGAGCAAACTGCATTAGTGACATGCTTAAACTATTCAAAATAATGTATTTAGACAGTTTTGGATGAATTTGAATGATAATTTATTTATATGTCTTATATGATGTACAATAAAGGGCTTTTGCCACATTTTAGCATCATTTGTGTATGTTTCCTTGTGATGATTTTCGGATTCACAAGCGTGTATTTTCCCGTAAAATGCTTACATTCTAACGTCATTGTTCTATGACGTCGGGTATCTCATTCATAAAAAAGCATATGACGTGGGAGTACGATCGGAACAGCCCATGCAATATATTCAAATTTTACCACGGGTGTGTACTCAAAGCGTTTGAAGGACGTCATGTTAGAATGGTTGCTTTACACCACATTAGCA
The DNA here is from genome assembly GCA_037788925.1 of Mytilus galloprovincialis. Classification (NCBI taxonomy): domain Eukaryota; kingdom Metazoa; phylum Mollusca; class Bivalvia; order Mytilida; family Mytilidae; genus Mytilus; species Mytilus galloprovincialis. The sequence goes on along the minus strand of CM075334.1, from coordinate 41,426,338 downwards.
CAACAAGTCTATATCGTAACGTGATGATAAATCCGTGCAGAGATGAATCTATCATCGGTAGAAAATTAAAGATACTTTATTTGTTTACTGTTTCTAAATTGTTATTTTTTGTCAAAACATCCTGTTTTAATCAACTTGATATTTTAACTTATCTTCTTATTACTGTTTATATATTCTTATATATAACCGATACTGTAAATAAACTATGCTGAAAGGTACATGATGATAATAAAAATAGACTACATTTCTAAAAATAATAATTTAAAATAGATATATTGAAAGATTGCATATAGATATGATCTATATACAACTAAAGGAATTTTGCCCAGTTGCTATGCTTCAAGTTGCGTGTTGGCAATGAATATATTTTGTTCGAAGTTAAATAAATATAATTGTTTAGAAGTAAAGCTGACATTAGGCTTGGTCTAAAATAACTGTTATTTGAGTAATTTGTACGACTGCACGCTATGTTAGTTCAATTTTAGGTATAAAGTAATACATTTATACTTATTACAATATATATGGAAGTAATGAGGGCATTTACCTACAAAATCTACATCTATATTGAATGTAATTACATGGAGCTATTCAAATGAAACAAAACAATCTCCGAGCAGCACGTAAAGCCCAAACAGGGGCAACTTACACCCGAAAAACTGTGAATATAGCGTACACACACACATTACACACACATACCCAACAGCAAGAAAAACAAAACATCTAGCATTCAGCATACAGTTTCAATAAAACTTGATATAGAAACCCGTCTTGATCGCACGAGCCCATAAAAGAGATGAATAAGCAAAGGATTACCAAAAATCTCGCATCAACACCACTTCCCCAAAAATGCCAAAGTAAGTACTATTAAAAAAGATAAAAGCTAATGGGTTTTCTCTATGTCGAGTTTTGTAACATAGGACAGTGTAGAAATGATCGAACCAGAAATCATTCGGATCAAGTAAAAAATAAGAGATGCAAGGTTTCTTGAAACTTTTGGTGATATCAGTTGGTGACATGGTTCAAGAGAATACTAAAGACGGACGGCAACACGACCACTACCATGCCTCAATATAGTTTGAGTATAGTTGTATATCTACGTGGGGGAAATGATAACTGGTACAGTCGTACAAATATGAAATCGTACAAATATGTCTTATTTTCTACTAATTTATGAAAATACATTTAGATAATTACCAAATACCAAAAAAAAAAAAAAAAAAAAAAAAAAAAAAAAAAAAAAAAAAAAAAAAAACAACATCAACAACAGAAATAATAGAAACAACAAACAACACGAACTTATCAAAAACAAATGCATAATGTCCAAGGTCTGGGTATTACATCTCTATAATTTTATATTAAAAATCAGAACAAGTGACATAGTTAAGAAAAAAAAATAATTGGTACAGTGATACACCTATAGAATAGTAAACAAAATTTGTCATTGTTTTTTTTTCTTTCACAATAATAAAAACAAGACAAATAAATAGTTGTTCATTCAAAGAAAAAACAATGCAAGCAACAAACACGAAATTACAAAATAAATTGCATGATGTCCAATCCCAATGCAGTCTGGGTTTTACATCCCTATAATTCGGATATTTAATCCTTATCGAAAATCAGAACAGATGGCATAATTAAACCCAAACAAAAGTTCAAATTTTAATCAGATGACCAATATTATAAAACTAATCCAGTACTTTGTACCGAAAACCACTTGTTCTGTCAAAGTGGTCAAAATCTGTAAATGGTTGTATTGTATTTAAAAAGATTGAGAGTTAATGAAATGATAAGTATTTATATGTCTTAATGTAAAATTGAAAAGAAATTCATTCTAATCTAAATCTTGGGATTACATGTTGAAAAGAAATAAATTCTATACCGCAAAAATTTCAAAAGACATTTAGGAATGGAATTACAAATATGTTTTATTTACACTCAAATGATTGTCTCGTGATAAATTCATAATTAGAAATTCAATTCTTTCCATTAAATGACTGAATATATAATTTGTCAATCTATCAAACTTTTAATTTTTGAATTTAGTCATCAAATTTATGATTTGTTTTGTGTATGACTCTGCTTGCTTTTAGTCATACTAGGGGTACTTTATGATTATTAAGTACATTGAAATAAAATATGATGGATAAACAAAAAATGTTTAATATTCCGTGAGACATAAGAAAAACAGAAAAAACAAATTACATAACTATACAGTAGGCTAAGAATTGTAAAAAATCCTGTAAACAAAATCATTAAAATAATAAGACAAGAAAAACAAAATACAGAACTATAAGCTACGTTTATTAGAGTTGTTAACTCAAGTTCTGTGTCATGTTGGTCTCTGGTCAATCATTCCACATCTTCTTATTTTTAAAATTACGAACTATTTGCGTCAAAACCCTTTTCTAGATAGAATCATTTTTATTACAGCGTGGACAAGACCATTTCTTGGCGCGCTCAGGTTATCAATTGACTATGTCAGATTAGGTGAACGTTAGTCTGTTACGATCATTTGTCATGTTATAGAAATTTATACTGTAGGGTCGCCAAAGGTTCTAAACGCCTAAATCAAATAATACGAATAACGATAGCAGAGGACTTTACCTTGTGTGTTAATTACTTAAACTTTTTTTTTGCTTCTCGTGAACCTGCATGTACTTTACACTTTTATACTATTTAAATCCCCATATGAATGCCTCTGACAGACTTGGTTAACGTAAAATCACAGTTATCGATAGCCGATGACAAACAAGTTAGAGCATTCAGTTTTATTACCAACAAAAGTATTGCGGTTGTCTATGAGGTTTTGAAAATGATTCTAAATACACCAAAACATTGGTTTCCAGAACGAAGACATTTGATTATTCTTTCATTAAAACTCGAGAACTTAACTCCAAATGTTTTTTAAATACTTACTAGTAGTAAATTCATATACGGAGATCAATTTCGTGTACCATTCTAACCACATCATCTTATGGATGTATATGGTGTACTAGTAGTCGGTCGGTCTGTCAATATGTAAATGGTGTATCTACTGCAGAGATGCCAACTGTTTAATGGTCTGTCAATATGTAGCCGGAATCTGAATGGCCTATCTACAGCAGAGAAGCCAGTAGTCGACCGGTCTGTCCATGTGTAAATGGTACACATACAACAGAGATGCCACTTGGTGGACGATTTGTCTATATGTATCAGAAATCTGAATGACCTATCTACTATAGAGAAGCCAGTAGTCGACCGGTTTGTCCATGTGTAAATGGTACATATACAACAGATATGCTACTTGTTGGACTGTTTGTCTGAATATACCAAGAATGTAAATTTTCTATCTACACCAGAATAACAACTCTGTCCATATCAGTGTAAAGGGTATATTTACAGCAAAGATGTATATCTGCAGCAAAGAAGCAAATTGTTGAACGGTCTTTTGCAGAAAGGTGAATGGTATGTTTGCAGCAGAGAGGTCAGCTGTCTGTCTGCATATACCAGGCATGTGAATCACAAAGGGACATATCTATAGACAGCATGCAGAGAAGTCAATTTGAAACGGTCTGTCCATATGGAGCAGAAGTAGGTTACTACAGTTTCTACCGCCGAGATGCTTATGGTCGAATGTTGTCTTCATATAGCACTAGCAGGAATATAAATGACATATCAACCTCAGGGAAGTCATTTGTCGAACGGTCTATCCATATGGTGGAAAGTTAATAAATTAGTAGTACATAGCTTTGATGTCAATCCTATGAATATCTCAACTGTCATTACAAAAGCTGGAAAGTCAATTGCATTTGTAATCTAACTAATCTTGGTGAAAAATCTCCTGTTATTTCTAAAAGAAAACAACAATATTTTGGTCAGTTCTTTTATAAATTGTTATCTTAAAATTATCATTACCTAAAATATGCCGCATTTTGCATTGACAGCCGGAAGTAAGCAGTCCATATCAGCACATCCAAATTGATACACCTCTATCGATTGCTTTACGCGAGACTAAGGCTGATAACCCCTTTTCTGCATTGGTAAACTGATATGAAATTCTTACTTCCGGGTGTTCAAACAGGAAATGTAACTATAAATTCTGTCAAATGAACATTCAGATGCTTCAATTGATTGGACACTTATTGGAATTATTGACAAGATTAGAATTATTGAAATGAATAGCTGAAATGAATAGTCGACATAAATAATTTAAAAAAATAAGCTGAAAGGCTCTTAATAGATCTTAATAGCCTGTGTCGCTCACCTTGGTCTATATGCATATCAAACAAAGAAAACAGATCGTCAGATGGATTCATGGATTGTGTTTTGGTGATGGTAATGTGTTTGGAGATCTTGCTTAACTGAACATTCTTGCTACTTACAATTTTGTGTATCTATAATGAACTTGGCCCTTTTGTTCCAGAGGAATTTTTTTGGTAAAAACAAATGAAAATTGTTAAAAATTGACTATGAAGGGCAATAACTCCTTAAGAGGTCAACTGACCATTTTGGTCATGTTGACTTATTTGTAGATCTTACTTTGCTGAACATTATTGCAGTTTACAGTTTATCTCTATCTATAATAGTATTCAAGATAATAACGAAAAACTGCAAAATTTCCTTAAAAATTACCAATTCAGGGGCAGTAACACAACAACCAGTTGTCAAATTCATCTAAAAATTTCAGGGCAGATATATATTGACTTGACAAACAACTTAATGCCAGTCAGATTTGCTCTAAATGCTTTGGTTTCAAAGTTATAAGCCAAAATCTACATTTTACCCCGATGTTCTATTTATAGCCATGGTGGCCATCTTGGTTGGTTGGCCGGGTCACCAGACACATTTTTAAAACTAGATACCCTAATAATGATTGTGGCTAAGTTTAGTTAAGTTTGGCAGAGTAGTTTTAGAGGAGAAGATTTTGTCCTTCAGGGTTTAACTGACCATTTTGGTCATGTTGACTTATTTGTAGATCTTACTTTGCTGGACATTATTGCTGTTTACAGTTTATCTCTATCTATAATAATATTCAAAGTAATAACCAAAAACAGCAAAATTTCCTTAAAATTACCAATTCAGGGGCTGCAACCCAACAACTGGTTGTCTAATTCATTTGAATCATAGATTGTCACTTGATAAACAATTTTACCCCTATGTTCTATTTTTAGCCATGGCGGCCATCTTGGTTGGTTGGCCTGGGTCACCGGACACCTTTTTAAAACTAGATACAATAATAATGATTGTGGCCAAGTTTGGTTAGGTTTGGCCCAGTAGTTTCAGAGGAGAAGATTTTTGTAAAAGTTAACGACGACGGACGACGACCACGGACGCCGGACGCAAAGTGATGAGTAAAGATGGACCTTCGGGCCAGGTGAGCTAAAAAGTCGGTATTATTTTTTTTGTTTTTTTTGCACGGTCAATTGACTTAATCTAACACTAATATATCCTACACAATCTTCCCTGGCGAGATAAACTGTATATTTAGTACGTATGTCTTAAGGGCTATTTGACAACATCAGCTATGATACAAGAAAATTACATCACATACAAATTATTACGGTGTATCCTTTGAGTTCTGACCATGGGTTCACATTACTTGTTTTAATTACTGTGATCGAGGCGCTATTTACGGTAATAAACTGATAAAGGACCGACCTTTGTAGATGTTTATATCACATTTGATTCTAAAATAGTATCATGATAAAGATCGTCATGTATTGATACGGCTTTGGGCTTATAATAAAATCTATCAACTCAATTGCTTATATTACAAATATTTCAAAACATGGCAACTAAATTCGTTTCTTTGATTTTCTCTTTATGATAACAACTAATTTAACACTTTTGCTGGCCTGGGGACTGTTCAGTTTTTTTTTCTTCCATCCGAGAGCAACTTAACGTGTGATTAAATTTCAGAATTTCAAAAATTTTAAATTAAGAATTGTTATAATTAAATCGACCACAGACTAAAAGTTAATAACTGCAAGTGGAAAAAGCTAACAGAAATTCTTGATCAATAGAAATTTTACCTTTTGTGCAAAACTTGACAAGTGAAGAAAAAATATTAAAAAGAAATTTAATAATTTGATATTGATTTTTGACAATGTACATGATGATAGCCAATTTAATTAAGTAACGCTGCATGGCACAGTTTTCTGCGGTGGTCTACCCCCTTTGGAATACAAACATTAGTGCGGTTTACATGTTGCATTAGTCATGAACTTAAAGTTTGGAAAAATGTTAAAATATTTTAACAAAAGTAGTTTCTCGTGGATAAAATATAATTATCAGTTCAATCTGATAGATCAAACAATTTATAAATATTATATCTACTGTGAAGAAAAAATCTTCAAATATTTGAATGATCAATGCGGGTTTCCTATTTAGTTCTTTTTATTGCAAATCATCCCTAGCAGACAATAAGCTCAGTATATCATAACATATGTTTTGCCTTTTCGGGGGTGACTTTATGTCCATCAGGTCTGAGATTCTTGTAAGACGTTACAGAATAAAAAAAAAAGGCTGAAGATTGAAAAAGCACCAAAAAAAAAAACAGATTACCAAAACATCTGTATTTGTTTCATTATTCCTCGTTTTCAGAATCTGAAGAGCTATAAAAAATTTCATGTTTATTACACCAAGATGAAAATAACAATACGTCATTGGTCAAATTCCAAGTTAAAGGACGGAAGAATTTGTTAAAAAAAAACACACTTGATTAAAACGAAAACAAAACTTTTATGAACTGGTATCACCAAAATACTTGATTTTTTAACAGACAACGTAATTGTTATGGTTTGTAGATCCTGTGTTTCAACAGACAATCGACAATCCTATGAGAACCAACTGTGCTCCTCTTTTTTTCGACTCCCGCGTTTATTTATACAAGACAGGCTTCATACAGGAAAATCTTAGGAAGAATTTAGATAAGCTAGAATTATTCTAGTTCTACTATATAGATGATGTTCTCATTATAAATCAATTTAAAAGTGTGGTGACTGTTGAACGCATCTATCCAATCGAGCTTGACATAATTTATACACGATGATAGAGTGTAAAGTATGACAAGATTAAAAGCTTTAAAAAGTATCTCGAAAATATCAGTATTCTTTCATCCTTTATAACTGTTTTCCAACTATTCACATACATTTGGTATTATATGATCTGGTCATTTTAGTGCAAGAATATTGATTTTGATGTCACTATATCGGGCGCCACATCCCTAAGCCCTCCTAATAAAAAAATTTGTAAAATGTATTATGTATTACCCCCCCCCCCCCCCCACAAACCCCTCCTTATCATTTTTTTAAGATGTTTTCAAGTTACAGCTTATAAAGTCAATCCGGTATATAAGACTAAAATGTCACTAATTTTTTCATCAGTTCAATTAACCAGTAGGCAAAACGCGACACTTTCATACCTTTTCGTCCCAAATTATTTAATGTTAACAACACAATAAACTAATATAAGCAAACACTTCCTTTTAACATAAATTATTGGTTTGGACAGTTTAAAAGCAAAACAAAAATAATCAGTTGTTGGATTTCGTCAAAATGTTGATAAATGATTGAATAGTTCCTGCTTGCTTTTAGTGTTATTTTTTCTCTTATTTATCAAATATGTGTTCACCAAATGTAAACTGATTTTATTTTGGGTAAACATCAATTTTACGGCTTTTTAGAAGATCGATTAGCCCAGATGTCAGCGGTAATGGATATAGGAAAACATTTATAACATTTATGATTTAATAATACAGTTGACGAACTAAGGCCTAGGTATAGTCATTCATTCGTAGCTACTATAGGGGGTCTTATATTCATACACCAGTGTAATTCCATATAGTCAAATATGATTGTGTATGGAAACATAAGAAGAGCGAACATAGTTCCGTACCATTTATTGGAAAAAGTGTCAAAACTATTTGAGAATATATGTAGTTTTAACTCTCATTTATATGTATGAAATTGACATATAGGAATGCAAATATTGTTTGCCAAATTGAAATATGGCCAAGTTGAGATGATATTATAAAACGCTGCATAAAATAAATCTGTATATTATTACGAGTAGAGACATATAATACATGTATATATTTTATGTCTCTCACGGCTATGGGTGACCTACATAGCTGTTTAAATTCTCTTCCTTTTGACTCTATATGATAGATGTCCCATTGGCAGTCACACCACATCTTCTTATGTTTGTGATTAAAATGTTCTAGATTATTTACATATTGTAATTAATTTATTAATTTGATTTTAATTTGAAACGATTGCGTTACACTGTTTTATATATTATTGTAATTGTTTATTTTTTTTCTTTAAATGCTTCTGCCACAAGGAGGATTACTGTTGCAGTATGTAGTATATGCTGCAACAGTGTCTCCAGAAGCATCGCCCTTTGGTATCTTCCGCACAACTATTTATCAGCTAATAATGATGTTATAAAAAGGGGAAAAGGGAGTTTGCCATTTTCATTTTAGAGACGACGAGAATATCGTACAGGTTCTAATGAACTATCCCCTATATGTGTCGTTTGCAGTTAACCAACTGACTCTCAACCTCACCCCGCTAATTATATATAATAAGATAAGTTATTTATAACAGTATACATCTTCAATGACATTGATGATGATGTGAACCCGAGCTGCATCGCTTAACTGTACTTATTATTATGTTTATTTATATATATTGCAATATCTGTCAAATTATATTATACTGTATAATGTATGTTGCTTATATTGCACATGTATTCAATAATTGAAATTGTTGCTTGTAAACTATATATCGTGAAACTAATCGGGATATTCGATTTCATATACTTTATACTGAAAATGGCACCATTCAGAACTATATGAACTCAAAGAATTAATAAAGAACGCATTTTCAACAATAATATTGTATCTGCTATTGAAGATATATTCGAAAATAGAAGCCAATATATCTCTAAATATATCGGTGTCAAATTATTCTAAAGCCAGCTAATGGCCGTTATCATTACTCTTGAAATTCGATATACAGTATATGACATGTGGTCAGCGTAACCGATTAATAATATATACACTTACAGCCGATTACATAGAGTGTGTAGGCAAACATTTCATATTTGGTTAGCGTGTTTGCTAGCTGAACCGTGAAGTCATTATTTTGTTAGGTAAACTACCCTCCTATAAGAGCAGACTAGTCTGACAGATAACCAGTCTATGTGTCTGTTGTACTAGGCTACTTCGAAAGATGGGTAGTATACCTAAACTGATAATGACTTCACGGTTCAGCTAACAAGCAAGCTAACCAAAGATATTCCCTTTGCCTACACACTCAATGAAATCGGCTGTAAAAGCACTGAACGTTTAAGTAAGCATTCCTTCGTATATGATATAATCTAAACCCTTTTGGCATATATTTGTACTCCCGAAAGGAAAGTTAGCTACCAGAAAATTGGAGCAATATCGTCAGAAAAGAATGCTTAACTGCTGATAAGGTATCGGGCATTAGAAAGCTGGTCATGCATTATTATAAAGGGCAGAAGTGCTGCTCACGCATTGAAAAAGAATTCTTTAAAATTGCTGATCAAGCCTTTAAAAAAGGATTTTTCAAAAGTTCTGATCAAGCATCAAAAAGGGACTTCTTAAAAGTGGAGAGCATTCATTGAAAAAGTACTTTAGCGCTGATCGGGATTTGAAAAGTACAGTTTCTCTCTTACGAAAGCTAGTACGCTGAGTGTAAGGTCAAATTAAAGGTTCGACACATAAGCTGTTAGAATATTGAATGTAACATATCTTTTTTCACTATCAACCTGAAGGTTAAACTTGTTAGTACATTCATTTATGCACCTATATATGCATGGTACAATGTGATATGAATCCCAATCACTGACGTCATAGACCAAAAATTTAATAACAGTTGTATTATTACATATACTTTTCTTGATATATGCAGCTGAGTTTCCCATCAGATATTTTTCTTTCATATAAGCACCTGGTAAACAAGTGACTTTATATATGCTTGTGTATTTAAAATGTATTTGAAAATTCGGTCAACGGAAATATAAGATTTTAAAAATGCCTTCAGGTGAATATAATAGAAATCATTCATAAAATAAGTTGTATCATATTCAGGGATTTAATGTATGTGCCGACAAAAGACTGCCACTGGAAAGTATATATAAGTATTTGAAAAGACGTTTAATTTTGTTCGTCTTTAACCGTGTGAGGTCATGGATGTTTACAAAAACATATGTATAATCTCTTGTTAATTGCATAAACAATGTTTAATCTGAATGGGTAAAGATCGTATGGGGATGGGTCGGTTCCTAACACGAGCTGTTACAGAGGTGTACTTGGCCTTATTAGTTCGGTTCATTATAAAATTACGTTGATACTCCTTTAGAACAACCTTATTAGTTCAGGTCAATTCATATCACTTAATTCACTGATAACCACGGTCCACGGTAGAGTAAAATGGATTACAGCTAAGGATTATCTCATCGTACTTTTTAAAATACTTAGATTATAGTACTCCTATTTTACTAAATACGGGGAGAGCGAATCCCTTTGTATCAGGTGTGCACTAAGCAACTGAGACTTCGACAAAAATTTTAACAGTGCAAACCCTACCATACATTTTTAACAAAAATAGACGCATAGCTACATAACACTATTTCGTAGAAATTTTAAATAGATTTGACAAATATCTGATGACTGGATTTAGTCGTATCTTTTAATAGACCGATTGATTCATATCTGATTCAGTACTTTCAGATACTAAGTATAAAATTAGCAACTGTATCATATATATAATCTAAATTCTGAAGCTAAAAATGGTGGCTCGTTCTTTCCACTCAGTACATGTCAGTGTCCCTCCCTAACTCCCAACCCCCGGAAACTTCAAACATTTTTATATTGGTAATGGAATATCAGAGACACCTCTCCAGCAGAGACAAAATGACGTATATATATATATATATATAGAAGTTACCGGTAATTATGTTATGTTACCAAATGGGCTACATAAATAAGGCCGTTATTTTTCTCGTTTGAATTGTTTTACATTGTCATTTCGGGGCCTAAAATTATAGCTGACTATGCGACATGGGCTTTACTCATTGTTGAAGGCCGTACGGTGACCTATATTTATTAATTTCTGTGTCATTTTGGTATCTTGTGGACAGTATCTCATTGGAAATCATATCACATCTTCTTTTTTATATTCAACAATGAGCAAAAAAAATGAGAAAATAAGAAATCATGAAAAATATTACAAAATTTGTTTAAATGTAAAAATGATATGATATTTAAGGGAGCGTTCGAATTTCATACATTTCATTTCATTTCATTCAAATTCGAATTTATTTCTTAATATAATTGACTATATAGTCCAATATACTGAGGTAAAGTTCGCAAGATAAAACTGAACAAAAATAATAATTATATCAAACTGTATGTATGTTTTGTTTAATATTAGTGTGCTTTTATTTGTCTGTGCGTTTTTCTTTCTGACTGACAAGTATAGGTCATTGACGCCAAGATAATTAAAAAAAAACAATGACCTTTTTTATATGAATACATAGCAGCAATAAACCATATCTCAGAACATCAACAAAATAACAGAAATTCTTTCGAGTGAAAAAAAATAATATGGTCTTTAAGGGAATATTCATATCCTTTTAAATCTATATGTCAAATGTACTCCTTAAATTTTTCATAAAATATACTAATTTGAAGTTTTTAAGATGAAATTGTAATCAAGAAAAAGTATGTTTAGTTTAGTATTGACGTGTTTTTATTTGGGTGTACGTTTTTCTTCCAGACGGACACGAATTGGTTTACGTTATGCCAATGTGGCTTGAATGACGCAAAGCAAATAAAAAAAAAAAACCAATGACCTTTTTTATATATGAATACAAAACAGTAATAAACAATATCTCAGAACAATACGGATCACGAGATCAGTTTGTCACAAACAAATCATCAAAGGTCGGGAAACCCAAATTTAACAAGATTTAAAAGATACACGATAAACAACATCTGATATAAATGTATGTCTTTATTTTCTGCATCCTGTTTGAAAATTTAATATTGTAAACCTTGAATGAAAGTTTCATGAAATAACTTTCGTTGCGTACCACCAAAGACGAAACATGCCGACGAACAATAACAACAAAATCTCCAATTTCGATGTAAGATGGTTTAATCAGTCTGTGAAATTGAATGACGTAAAAGGTTTAATAAACCACCGTGTTGCACACCATTTCTAATGCAAAATATTTTAATAAATCCAATTTAAAATTGGTTTTCATTTTCAAACTAAAAACGACTTTAATCTCTTTGTAATTTTTAAATAACAATGGTCGTTTAATTTTCACAGTGAATAATAATACTAATATCTTTGTACCTCATTCACCTGGAAATAAGAAGCCGCAAACACTTTTTATTACTGTTTAAAAAGTATTTATATGTTTTTAAAGCACCTTAAATTAATATTTCACTAAATGGTAAAATTGATGTTATCTTTAAAACTCTCGTTTTACAATGAAAATCTTCAATATACTAAAATGCCTAATAAAACCCCTAACTGTTTTTAAACAGTGTTCGAGATATTCTTTTCCGCACCAGAAGCTAGAAGTACCGAGTAGCCCCTATATATAGATGATTCACATCACCGGGTAGCCTGTGAAATAGTTTCGTATTCAAATGGCTTGGTTTTATATACTGTATTGTCGTATAAATCACCCATAGATAAAGGGTTAACTGTTACAAACCCAATCATCATAAATTCACACTGTGTCGGTAGCAGTATAAGAAGGGTTTTACACATCTCCGCTGGAGGTCTGTATATAAACTTCGTGGGGACTATGACGACTCGTGTGTCCGTTCGAGACTATGGGGAAATAATATATTCTTTCAATAACTAACTTGCAGTACAATGTATATAAGGTTTGTCTGTAATGATGAACGCCTCATTGTTCTCGTTGAAGGGTACTTGTCTCGACTGTGGTTGCTGGAGGTCGTTGGTTCGATCCCCGACTGGGTTAAAACATAAAGACTAAAAACATGTATACTAGTAGGTGTGAGATCAGTATTTGTCGGGTCGGAGACAGAATAGGTTGTCCGAATACAGTAAAATTTCTCTATATATATGAACAGTTCCTTGTTAGCTATCTAATAAAAACAATTACTCAGCGTGTGAGTCTGATACAAAACATAATATCTTGGCGGAGACCTCGTGAGCTTAAAAGTTGTGTCTTGACCATGGTATTTTCTTTTGTTTGGACAATAAATTGTATGTGAAAAACGTCTTCACAAAATGAAACATCGTCGTCTTGTCTGCAGTCTAATTAAAATATAGATCTCTGATTTCGTTATACTACGCTATATTACAAATGAGTATAGCGTAGTATAACGAAATCAGAGATCTGTATTTTAATTACTAGTAGATTGTGTTTTCTGGGTCTTTTGTAGCTGTCTATATCGTATGGGTTTCCGCTTTATCGAAGGCTGTATGGTAATATGTTTTCATCTTTGAACTTTTGGAAATGTTATTATATTTAAGTCGTTTTTAATTTTTATCACGTTATCTTACTGTTGATTTTTATTTGTAAATAATCAATTTGCTTTAGTCTAGAATTTTAGTATATTGAAGGACTTTTTGTCTTATTTTAAAAATATGCCGCTTTAAATTGTAAAAATATTCGAATTAGCTCTCGCCGCGATATAGCCTTTTTGTGCTAATGCGGCGTAAAGCAATCAACAATCAATCAATCAATCAATCAATCAATTGAAGTTTTGGCCTTTAGTGGATATAGGTGTCCAATTCGCAATAATACAACAACTCTTAATTTTGTCTTGGAAGAATACTTTGATATTTAATGACATCACAGGAGAAGTTTGCTCAATACCTCTGCATAATCCACCACAAGAGTGTTTTTGGTTGTTAGTTACTGAATTTGGTGACTGGCTTACATATTTAACAGCATTAAATCCATGTTTACACCTGTTCAGTTTTTACCACCAATAAAGTCCCCCGACCCCTTTCGTGCTCTTTAACATACAAATGGGACAATTTCTCCATGTTTAGCCCACCAAACGGTTCCTCGTCTTAACATGCAAGTAAGTGCAGTTTTCAAGGAAATCTACAAAGTAATTAGTGTGTCTAAACAAGGAAAATGTTACATAATAATATAAATTTAAAACTTGTAATGCACTTATAGAAATTACATGTAAATATAAAATCAGCAGGGGAGCATCTCATTACATGTATGTCAATAAATAAATCATTTGTTACCGGGATATACATAAGTTAATGTATGTACTTCACAAAATTAGCCATATATCTATGACTTTATTTCGCTGTATATATTTACAATAATTTGGCGGTGCTGGGGTTTCATTCACAAGGTCAAATTGGGCCATTTCTTCTAAATAATCGGGTTAAATATAACCATTTAAACAATTAAACAAGAGATGTTTACAAAAAAAATATAGTTTAATTGAAGGATCAAAAGTTTGATTTACACATTGAATAATTTTTAAAGAATGGTAGAGCACCATATTGGTGACAATAAAAACTGCAACTGTTCTTACAAAACGAGCTAAGAAGACCCCATACATCGTTTTTTAAATATCTTCCTGTCACTGAAGTCTTGAGACAAACAATTGTCCCAGCTATAAGTTGTCACCCCCCTACTGTTAGATGTTACCTGTCTGTGACTCACTTGTTATAATTATAACACCTGTTAGACTGCGGTTCACACATTTACAAGATTTATTTTTTCCTTTTGAGTCATCACATCCCTCATCTGTTTACTGTAGATTATTGTTCTGGACATGATAAATATGAACATCATAAACTTTAAATGGAAAAGTAGCCACACGAAATCCGGTAGCCAAACGAAATCCGTATGACGCTTAGGATGTGAAAAACCCCTAGGTGTTCACCAAACAAAAGAAATTTAACTGGAAAAGAAGCCGCAAAAATTCGTATGACGCTGAAAAAAACCACTTCGTATACCCAAGTGATTGTAGCAACGGAGCTACTGTTTTAAATGTAAGATGACGAGTACACCCAAGTATAAAACAATACATACGAATGAAGAAACACCGAAAATGATAATAAATGGTCCAGTGGCAGATTCGGGGAGAAAGGGGGTGGAACCGGGAATACCCCTTAATTTAAAGAAAAAACTTCAAGCTGTTTTTTTTTTTTTAATATTCGTGGTTCATGGTATACCATATCTTGGTATTAAAGTGTAATAAGAATAAATTTATTAAGAGAAACATGAGTCCTTTACCGTCCATCTGATCGCGATCTGTCGTTCGTTTAATCGTCCGTCCGTTCATATCTATCCTTTGAAGCCTATCTTGGCGAGTATCAATAATTGATGTTCTCCAAGGTTTCCGAAATTGTCTACAATATTTTATTTTTGTTTTCGACTTGTCGCGAAAAAAATAGATAGTTTTTTAGCCGTAGGCGAAAAAAAATTTGTCCAGAAAAAAAACCATACCCCCACACCTACCCCCCCCCCCCCCCCCCCCCCCCGAAAATCAAATGGTTGCTGCCTTAAAACTCAACAACTTGAGATATGTCTCTTGATATCAACTTCGATTAAATATAAAAAGTATTTGATAGTTAGAAACAAATCTGGATATATATAGAAGTTATAAGTATTCTGACTTTGCGATGTGATGTACATATATCCAAACTGACCGAAATATCACTGGATTGTGAATTAGAAGTGCATGTTACCTCTTTGACAAAGTTTTATATTTCAAACAATGGCCAACCACGATGATGTGTATTCTTAGTTATTGCTACCACAATGGGAAGTTGTTTTTTTGATGCGGTATTTAATATTTATATTTTCGACTTGTCTTTGTGAGAACGTCAAAGTGGTTCAACAATTTTAAATGACGCACATATTTTTATAATTTTTGTAATCACGTGTGTCATTTGAGAATCGGTTATTCTATTGTTGCGAGCAACAAAAGACGAATTTCCTCCATAATTAAATCTTCTTCAACAATTAATACATTCTCGTCAAACCTTAATTATAGCAATTCACGAAATATAAAGAGTACATATACCTCAATCAAATCGTAATTGTATTATTTCATATTTCTAATAATTGATTTGATCGATGTTATGTCATGTTTTGATATCTCCTTTTGCGCATGCAATCAATACGGTTAGCAAAGCTTTTGTTCTTATAATGTTTATATGGATTTTAAAACTATCTGATCAGTTTATGTGGCATGGGAAAAGAGGAGGGAACAAGAGTAGGGGGCAAAATTATTTTGGTTCCCTGATCCCCCCAAACAAAAATGAATATAAAATATGTTCTATCATCAAACTACAATATCCTACCATCAAACTACAATGTTCTATCAACTACCGAACAGCGGTATCAACAAACTACAATGTTCTATCAACTACCGAACAGAGGTATCAACAAACTACAATGTCTGTCAACTACCGAACAGCGGTATCAATAAGCTACAATGTCTGTCAACTACCGAACAGCGGTATCAACAAACTACAATGTTCTATTAACTACCGAACAGCGGTATCAACAAACTTTAATGTCTGTAAACTACCGAACAGCGGTATCAACAAACTACAATGTTCTTTTAACAAACCGAATAACATTACCAACGCACGCCAATGATCTATCAACAAACCGAACATCAGTATCACTGAACTAACAAATGATCTGTCAACAACCAAACAATGGTAACAACGAAATAAAATGTTCTATCAACAAACTAACAACGGTAATATCAAACTAAATCTACAATATTCTATAAAAAACGAATAAACGAACAACGCTTTTATCAAACTATCGTGTTCTATCAACAAACCGAACAACGGTATCAACAAACCGAACAACGGTATCAACAAACGACCAACGGTATCATCGAACTACAATGTTGTATCAACAAACTACAATGTTATATAAAACAAGAGTGCACACACTGAAATGTCTCGCCTTCTTTACTAATCATTGATATTATGTTGATAGTCCTAAGTATAAAGCTTGATTACAACTGTCACATAAACTTAACATTAACCAAGAAAGCTAAACAAAGACCAATGAACCATGAAAATGAGGTCAAGGTCAGATGAACCATGCCAGGCAGACATGTACAGCTAACAAAGTTTCCATACAACAAATATAGTTGACCTATTACTTATAGTTTAAGAAAAATAGACCAAAACACAAAAACTTAACACTGTGCAATGAACCGTGCAATTGAGGTCATGGTCAAATAAAACCTGCGGGACTGACATATAGATCATAATATATTTCCATACACCAAATATAGTTGACCTTTGACATATAATATTAGATAAAAAGACCAAAACTTAAAAACTTACCTTTGACCACTGAACCATGAAAATGAGGTCAAGGTCAGATGACATCTGCCCGCTAGACATGTACACCTTACAACCATTCCATACAACAAATATAGTAGACCTATTGCATAAAGTATGAGAAAAACAGACCAAAACACAAAAACTTAACTATAACCACTGAACCATGAAAATGAGGTCAAGGTCAGATGACACCTGCCAGTTGGACATGTACACCTTCCAGTCCTTCCATACACCAAATATACTAGCCCTATTACATATAGTATCTGAGATATGGACTTGACCACCAAAACTTAACCTTGTTCACTGATCCATGAAATGAGGTCGAGGTCAAGTGAAAACTGTCTGACGGACATGACGACCTTGCAAGGTACGCACATACCAAATATAGTTATCCTATTACTTATAATAAGAGAGAATTCAACATTACAAAAATTTTAAACTTTTTTTTCAAGTGGTCACTGAACCATGAAAATGAGGTCAAGGACATTGGACATGTGACTGACGGAAACTTCGTAACATGAGGCATCTATATACAAAGTATGAAGCATCCAGGTCTTTCACCTTTTAAATATAAACCTTTTAAGAAGTTAGCTAACGCCGCCGCCGCCACCGCCGCCGGATCACTATCCCTATGTCGAGCTTTCTGCAACAAAAGTTGCAGGCTCGACAAAAACTACATTGTTATATCAACAAACTACAATGTTCTATCAACAAACTACATAGTTATATCAACAAACCAAACTACTCCATCAACAAACCCGACAACTCAATCAACAATAAAACATTTTCAACCAACAAATCAAACTGCTATATTAACAAACGGGCTCTGCGTTATCTATATATCAACAAGTTGAGGCAGCTTCTCCGTCGGCAGCAAACTATTCTAAAAGATATTGATTAATCAAATCTTCATTACGTCTCTATGTATATTGGTTCAACAATCCTGTAGGCCAAAATGACATTAGCTCTATATATATCGAGTCTAGTTATAAAATAGTATGACAAAAGTCTTACTCATACAACTGAATTCTATGCACAACTGGACAAATTGATTGTCTACTTGAACCATCTTAATTACGCATGTTTTTAAAGTGTATAAAGCTAAGCAACTAAATTGACTTTAATCAAACGATATTCGATTCATTCATTGATTTATGAATAAGCAGGGCCCAAAGCAACATTTGATGTTCATAGAATTCGTATAAAGAGTATGTGTCTGCTTTTTGTGAAAATGCAACGACTGAAATAGTCCCTTAGTCAGCTTGTCAGTCGCACAATTGCTTAAAGGTGAGAAAAACTAGTTCCGTAATGCTCACGATTTCTTATTTAAATTAATCTTTTATGACAAATTTAAGACTATCAATAATCATTAATCATATGTTGATTTTTTTTGTCTTCTGTGTCATGTATGGGAACTCCGTTGATCGAGGAAAATGAAACCGTCAAACTACGACAGGTGAAAACTTTGATATTTTACCTGGGACAGTTTTTATGAGCAAACATGTATTATTGTCAACAATACACATCATTAAAACAAAGGTGTAGATCAACGTAGATGTCATTTATAACTTAGAAATCTGTAATTTGTCCGCTCCATTACACCAAATAATAAGACTTAATATTCATAGACCTATATAAACTAATCAATCTGATTTCTCACAAAATATATAAGAGAACATAACATAAGAAAAACTTTTCATACACGTTTCAATAACAATCATAAAACGTCACAAAGATATGCTTTATAAACATATTTTCGATTTTTTTGCTTGCTTAAATTATTTTTTTCCCATCGTTTGTGTGGTCTTTTATACAGGGCATTTTGAAGGGTAATATTATATTCAATTATAGTTTGATGCCATTTTAAGCACGTTAATAAGTGTGTGTGCGCGCGCGCGTGTGTGCGTGTGAATCAAACAGGGGAGAAGTAACCAAGACGCAGGCAAAACCTATATAAGTCGAAGAAAAACTGACAACAACAATACCAAAAGAAAAACGCTAACGACACAGAAACAGGCCCTAATTTTCAAAACAATACACGGAACACTAACGAATGAGCAACACAAACTACGCCACTAAAAATGATAAACCGGCTTGGATGCTCCAGAAGGGTAAGCACAACAGTTGGTGCCTTCATGATATCTATGACAAGTTAACATTTAGTGGTCACGTATTAAATGCACAAGTATTGATACTTTGCATAGAAAATACTTAGCTTAAAACAACTTTGCAAATGTTCAACTATAAAAAATTAAAATTCTTTGATATTTAATATGTATTTCCTTGTATCTCATTACGGAATCAATCAAAGGATCTGAACCTAGTCCTTTCGTTTTCGGTATCATATGTTTGTTTCTTATCAAATGATCTTTTTGTAAACATAAAGTACATTTGCACCTCCTCTGGTTTTCTATGTCCCTATTATACATTATGGTATTCTCTCGTAGATGCGTAAGCCTAAAATTCAAATGGATATTTATCCGTTATTATGAATTTACGAAATAGTGTACAACTATAAAAACGTGATACTTTTTGTCAGACTTCACAAATGAAAAACTTGCATATCAAAGCTGCTTAAGCATTTACAAGTAAGTTAATCCACAGTCATAACCAAATGAAGCTATTGGGACACACTGTAGTAGTCGAGTAACTTAAGTTATTCAAAATTACATAAAAAGAACCATAACAGATTCTTCATTTCATAAAGGAAATTATCACATCCATTAGCATTCTAAGTCTAATATAAATTTTGTTTTTCATATTTTTTTCTTTATTTTTGTAGCACCGTTCAGCCAAGTGATTTCAAAATAGATTCTTACTTAATGCATGACATATTTTCCATCGATCGTGTTTAACAAACAATTATCAATCAACAATCAACATATCGGGACCAAAGGGTTGAGTAGAGTATTGAGAGATATATAGTTACCTAAACTTCTCCCATCCGACAAAAACACTCATCCCGTGAGTCCATTTTGGCTATGAAGGAGGTATAGATACAAAGCCAGGTACGGTCTGATAGAGTAGGTTGAACATCCGGGTCTGATAGAGAAGGTTGAACATCCGATTCCTCGTGAGAGAAGAGTTCAATGTTATCTGTGCGAAAAACCTTTTCTGGGGTTGCATGGTGCGAAATATTATGTATGTCCATACCCGAAATATCTATGGACTAATTCTAATGGCGTTAAAAATTTCCTGCCTTTATTCGTCGATCCAGTTTCCAAACCTTAGTTACAAAACGGTTTATTGCAAATTATGGTTTTGTCTTGAATATGCATGAACTGATATTTCCTACTGGACGTTAAACAAATAACAAGCAATCAATCAAAATAAGTATCTAAGCGCGTGTATGGTTCCTTCTATAAGAAGACGACATCTCTGATGTGTTTAGAAAATAGAGGAGAAACCAAAAGACCCATCAACAGTCCAATTTCAACAGAAATTAGCATGGTCAATCAGAAAAACATCAAGACAAATATAACAGACTCAATTTTCCACAGAAAACTAAAGATTGAACAACACGAAACCCACAAAAACCAGGAGGTGAACCTTAATGCTCCATAAGGATGAGCAGTTTCTGCTTCACTCGTGTCGTGTTCATTATGTATTAAAGCAAAAATTTTGGAAAAAGAGGACGGAGTTCTCGTAACAATAAGTGTAACATACCGTTGTAAACTAATACTGTATCAATTGGGAATATACACATAAATGGAAAGTTCACAATGAGAAAATTGAAATCATCTCTTTTTTCATTAAATTTAATTCCACTTGAAACAACTATCTAGAATTACCTGTTGGACAGTATGATAGATTAAGCACCGAATTCAAATGCCAAACTTAAGTCGATCCTTGTATAGAGCACTGATTCAACAGAGACCGTCAAAGATCTTACTGAAACACTCGCCATAGATCTGACTGAAACACTAACTACTGAGGAAATGGACAACCAATTCTAAAGAAAAAAAAAAACACAAGGGGCAGAGCGATAGAAAAATATCCAAAGTGACAATTGATGTATATACTGTTAAAGATAGTTCACACATTACCAGTGTTATATTTGTTTAGCCGAGTATGATGAAACATTTCTTTCATAAATGAATACCAACTTAATAAAATGATTGTGGCTATATTTTTCTGACGTTAATTCAGTAATCTAAATGTATGTTTCTGATTACTGTACATCAACACGATAAGTTTTAAGCACATTCTTCCCATCATTTGACCTACAGTAAAGGACTGGCAACTGGCCATCATATAACAATGCATTTATCTGTCATAAATTCTTTGTTTTATTAAACAGCAAATAATATATCAACTTCAGGGACATATTTTTACAGATAACAATAAATAGGTTAACCATCTTCATTTGATAACCCATAACAATAAAAATCCGGCATCCGGCATCTTAAAAACATTCAAACAATTTGTTTACAAATATCTTAATGTAAACAACAATAAAAGTGTCTTGACCTAACATAACGGTGGGAAATTTCTAACCTCCGTAAAATCAATTAAGATAAGATGTAAAATACAAGAACAATCAATCAATTAGCAAGTACATGTAATAAATTACTTATTTACTTATTGCCATCATAATAATCTTATATCAAAGGCATAATGTAAGTTCAGTGGACCGAGTTTTTTTTTATTTACATATTTCTACACTAATTTTTTTAAATCTTAGAAAGACAAATAGTATTATGCTAAAGTTTCTGTTCATTTCGATGTAGACAAAAAGCGGGGTCTTGAAATTTGAAATAAAGTTGTCCATATGAAAAATCGAAAGTAGGACGTACGTCTATTAACACAAGACCTCACGTACAAAATTTAAAAACTACATGCACTCAAATCTGGACTTTAATCTCATTTAAACACGTTAAACTCGACAAACCTCGGTCGTAGTCTTTCTCCTTTAACTGGAGGAATCGAATCGACCGAGGTGTGACGAGTGGACCCTTCGATTTAAAATAAAAGGGGGATAATCCAGTCATCAAGTGCATGTGGCAACATGTATGTTTCCCCAAACAGTGATGGGTTTGTCTATTTCACATAAAACCTGTTCCAATAATCATGGATTGTTATATGGTGTTAGTATTGCAAACATTTAGTGTTGGTTGTTAAACGTATTGTGCAGTTAATATTTGCACTAGTTATTAATCACACCATGAAGTCGAGATTTGGATTAAAATCCGAAATCAGGACATGTTGATATTGTAAAAGATACCTCCATCATGCATACAGTGCAAGCACTTTAATACAATTTTGTGGTTTATTAGCTGGAACACCAAACTTAGTGTTTAATCTTTTTGTAGTCGGCGCTAAATTAAAGGACAAACTTCAATCTCACTTCAATATATCCATGGGAAATTCAGATTAATATTATATAATGTTTTCAAATCTAATATAAATAGTAAAATTATCAAAAGTTTTAATATAAACATTCTTTCAATTTACATTATCAGAAGTGAAATCTGTCCTTTAAATCAGATTGGAAAGCTACAAAAATCGTACCCATCACCATTAAAATTATTGTACCTCGTTTTAAATTTCAAAACAACTTTGTAATCGGTACAGCCAAGCACCAAACATATATAAACCATGCCAAAGACATAGCATAATAAATACTGGAAAAAATTGAATGTCTGAATAAATGATTTCATTGACTAGTTAAAAGATTAAGATTTATATGTCAAACAAAACGTAAAGAATCGAAGATTTTCGGTTTGTCAATAGTTATAACCAGGTCAAGGGTCTATTTGTTCTTTCAAAAATAAAATTTATGAACATGAATGTTAAAAAAATCTATTTTTGAGCACTATATTCCTTGAACCACTTTGAGAAAAGGTAGAGATTTCAATCAATAGTAAATAGATTAAATCTCCATTGATTCGACAATTTCAAAAGTTATGAATGCATTTCAATATGCATAAAGTAAATAGTGTATAAAAGGATGGTTTAAATCTTTTCAAATAGAAAAGGAAGGAGACACAAAGAAAAATCAGATATTTTGAAGTCTTAAGAAATTTTTGGCTGATTTTAAGATACATCTTTTTACAGAACTCGTTTTCCCACGAATATAACAAGTTCTCTGGCAAAATTTGAGCGCTTGTCAACACGACATTCAGATAACTAGATTAAAACTATTAGGATCAGCTTAAATAAAAGATCATAAAACATTCCATGTTGGAAGCTCGTTAAACTATGACCCATATTGATTTTAAGACTGATAGAAACTATAAGCAGATAAAAATCAACATGCTTAAAAACCTACAGCATTTAAATTATGCAAAAGATCAGGGCTAATAATAGTCCCGTCTTAAAAAAAATGAACTCAAAATTTACAAATTAAAAATTGCACATGCGTGTATCATCATTCAAACATATCTATTACTTCACATTGGCCAGCTGTTGTAGAAAATAAAAGCTTTGAAATTTCTTTATCAATTAACTTGATAAAAAAAAAAGCAAAGCTCAGAGAACAAATAAATTAATGACGTATATTGCATTGCCCTTTTCTCTACAACGACCGTTTGAAACAGTAGAATCTCATTCATTCTTATATAAATTAAAATCATTCTTGGCATCTGGAGACTTCTTTGAAGAATCTCACTCAATAAAAACCTGTCAAAAGTTGTAATCATCAAAAGCAACCATAATGGCTACCAGTTTTTGATTTATTTGGTCCCATGAATCATACGTTCATATTTTGCATAGAGAGTCAAAACAATATTGCAACTGGAGATAAGCAAGGGAAAACGTTCCATTGCACTAAGCATGCGTTATAAAAAGCAACAAAGTCGTTTCCAGGAGTTCTTTTTGATACACTTTTCTGTCGTTTTGACTGGCGGTGAGAGTTTTTTCTCCTTTTTTGATCTTCGTACACTTTTGTTTCTTTTGATAGGAGGTCCAGAGAGCGCCGCAATGATGGCAGTGTCAAATACTTCTTTCAGATTTTTTTGCGTTAAAGCCGAACATTCTACATAGTCTGCAGCTCCAATTCTTTCGGCTAAAAGTTTGGCCTCACTTTCCGGGATTGGTTCTTCTTTGTAATGAGCAAGTTCTATCAACACTTTGACGTCATTTCGCAAGTCACTTTGTGTACCCACTAAAACAATGGGTGCTTTTGGGCAATGTTTTCTGATTTCAGGAACCCATTTTTCTGTCACATTGTGAAATGACGTTGGAGTCACAACACTAAAACACAGTAAAAAGACGTTGGTATTTGGATAACAAAGAGGTCGTAAGGAGTCGAAATCGTCCTAAAAAAGAAAAAAGAAAATTCACATCAGCATATTATTTTATACAATTCGGAAGCAAAAACACAAAAACTTGATCATTAGTGTACATATGTTACGGTTTTTTTAAGGAAGTTAACCAGACATCTGACAAAACAAGCAGTGCATCTGTATTTGTTTTGTCGCGGGAAATTTTTGCAATACCTACACAACTAAGGATACATGTTGTGTTTACCTGACAGTTTACATAAGTCATCCGGATCCTATACAGTTATTTGACGACAGCCAAAAAATTCTTGTCACTTTCAGTTCTCATTTTTCACTTGCTTGTAAAATGTATTATTAAGTAGTTATTTTTTCACTCGTGAAATATTTTAAAAGCCATGTTAAGTATAAATCTCGCTTGGTTGAATCATCTAAATACTTAAATCGTTTGTTATATTAAAAATGTCTACTCCTTAATACGGTTAATTCTCTATTTTTCTACATAAATAGGACATTACTTCATATTTATTAATAACAGAAAAGTAATTATTCTCAAGTGAAGTGAAAACTTTTAGATAAAAATGACAGAATTTTTTAATGTAACGTACGTATAGTTGCTGCAATAAAGCATGTGACATATTTATTGATATACCATATACATGAAGTCATCACAGATGTTTATAGATGTAATTAATTACAGAGAGGTGCAAATGATTTCTATGAACTTTATGAGGTTAAAATAAGTATGCAAATTTATGCATAAATAAGTACTTAATGGCGAAACAGTTTAGAAATATTCTCGACATGGTGTTACCAAAAGGTTTATGATTTTTAAAAATAACAAACCCATTCAGTGTAAATTGTCCGTCGTTTATGAATGACTACAAACGCCTCTTTTCACATTTAAAATTTTCTTAAGTTCGTCATTGTTTGAAATGTAATTTTTATCTCTATTCATAAAGAATATTTAAATTTTACATGATCATTCATGAGAGATACCTACTAAAGTATTTAAAATCAAAACTTCAAATATTCTCCCTGTCCTTAATGATTCACTTCAATGGGAATTTTATTGGTACTTTATATTCGTTTGGATAATATCCAGTTAGTTTTAAAATTTGTTTAAAAAATACATGATTAAATTTCAGTATTTTGGGATTTTTGTCAATGATGTAAAACGAGAATTTCGTAATCCGGGAATTTGTTTTGAAGTTCTAAAGCATTTATTGCAATATTCTGTTTATCTACTTAGTGTTTCAACTTCTTTCTTACGTAAGGCGTGGGTAATACACAGTTTAAATATACATTTTCCACAACTTTAGAGTATCAAATTGTATCATGCGTAGGACGGGGCTAAATAGAATTGAAACTTTTGTTCAGTGTAATAATGCATACATATTTAAAAAGGATGGGAACGTTTTTCATCCTTTCTTTCTGGTAACTATTGTTTTGGGTTATATTATATAATTGTCGAACTAGTGAATGAGGCGAAAAAACAGACGGAGTATACGTTAATTCGACAGCAACCCCAAAAGTCACAAAAAAAGCATCAAAAGACGAATATTTTAGTGGAAAAATCGTGGCAGTTGAATTGAAAAAATAGACACTTCTCAAATGACACGCGTGACATGCTGACATATGATCAGTGTAAACAATAAATTATGCCCTTCAGGAAAACAAATAACCTCTGCATATCTCCATTTGTTCATTTATTTGCATACCGCAGCGCAACTGCGTGCGCTGCAACTGACAACTTATCAACTGTGCAATTTGCATACATGTTTTCATTCCTAATCCCATGTTTTGTATTTTGTGCTTTGACACGAATCAAGGTTATATAAAAGATGCTTTCATTTTTTTTAAAGGCCACAGTTCACCATTAATATTCATATCAAATCTTTTTATTTACCAACAAGGTTTCTGCGGTTCTAGGCAAGACTAGATTTGATCTAATAGATAGATAAAGGAACAGTTAAAGCTTACTTTTGTACTGTTATGGGACTAGTCGTTAGTATTCACACTTCACAGTAGCAGAATAAAACTTATTGTCAACAATATTGTCACCTTGAATGGACCAGTTTAAAATGTATTGTCCATTTCAAGTGTCCCCCCGCAGGACTGTTTTTGTACTGACCAATTCGATCGTCTGGTGTCCATGTCATGTATGGCGAATCTCCCTACAGGTTTTCAATAAGATATATCAAGAGATAAAGTACTGACCACCTATTTTACAACTGTTTTACACCTGGTACATGGTTATACAAAACAATCCTCAGTCAGTCCCTATCATTATTACATACATATTAATGATAAACAGCTGATGTCTTCAGGTTAAAAATTCAGACTAAAATCTCAACTGTTTCTATTTCTTTCAGTTGTATTTACATAATTGCTTTACGTATTAAAATGGACTGACCGCTTTTCATAAGTAACAGAAAGAATGTCAAATTATTACAAAAGAGAATTATTAGGACTCGAAATACAATCCGTGAAATTACTAGCTCCCGTAAATCATTTCACTTTCTGCTCTAATTCGACTGAAAGAATATAAATTAAAGAAATCCTTTCTCTTTTCAAATCTCGAGAAATGGGTCAATAAGAAGAATTTCTTATTATTTAATCAAGTAAAAATGTTTGAGAAACTGCCAGCTTTCTAAATATTTCATATGCTCAAAATAAGAAAAAAATGTGGCACAGACAACAGGTCATTTATTACCCAGTTATATATTTGGAAATAGAAACTAATAAGAAAATAAGCACGCAAACTTTAGAAAAAAAAATAGAATGATAGCGATCACAAAGTGTTTCTTGTCGATGAAGAACCAGTATGTAGGTAGACAAGAAACTCAACACCTAAAGGCCGAAATGGTACTATGCCAAACCCCTTGATGTAGTGTCAAAACATTACCCAACCGATTTTATATTTCAGTACTAGTATACCAAAAAAATAATGTCGGTCGACAAAAAAAAAATCAGAACACCAACAGGCCGAAATTGTCCTATGATATAACCCTGAATGTAGATGTATGAAAACATTTCTCAAACAATCTTCTAATTGCAACTTATATCGAAAATATTGTCGGTCCACAAAAATAAATATGAACACCAACAGGCCAAAATTGTCCTAAGCCATAACCCTTGATCTTGACATATCAAAACGATTCGCAAACGATCTTCTTTAGTTCAAGGTATTCAAAAAAAATGTAGGTAAAAAAAATAATTTCAAAACATAACACCAACAGGCCAAAACGGTCCTATGCCAAAATCATTGATGAAGTATCAAAATCTTTCCCAACCGACTTTAAAATTTCAGTATATCGAAATTGAATGTCAGTCGTCAAAAAAAATTTTTAAACACCAACAGGCCGAAATTGTCCGATAGCAAACCCTTGGCTTGATGAAGTATCAAAACCATTCACAAAAGATATTCTTATTTTAGGATATCTAAAAATAATGTAGGTAAAAAAAAATAACTTAACATCAACAGGCCAAAATAATCCTATGCCAAAATCCTCAAGTTGACGTATTATCAAAACATTTCTCAAACGAAATTCTAATTTCAGCACATCCAAAAATAAGTTATTATTCCGTTTTGTCTTCTCCCTGTGGGAGCCTTGTTTTACATTGATGATTCATCACCAGAAGCAAATGTAATATTCTGACAAAAATATGAGTTAACCAAAATATAGATAGGAATAGATACAGATTGAGCTGATAAAGCATACACTGCTGAGTTTTCAATCAACAGTTTTATCAACATCACATACATGTAGGTGAAATATTACTTTGTATATAGATAATAGATTTCACTCAACTGATCGACCTTCAGTGTAGATTGTTTGTATTACTCATTGTGATTTTTCATAAGACAATCTTTGATTGAACGTGTTATATGCTTGCATTTAATTGTGAATGCTTAACAGTTGTTTGCGACTTCTACAGTATAAAGAGGACCTAAGAAATGCAGCGATTTCAATGGGTATGTCCTATGACTGCCTAACTTCATAGTACAGAAGGATTGTCAGAGCTTCTTACACAGTGCTGTCTCCCAATAAGTATGTTTGAGTAATTCTGTCAAAATGTTTAACCCCGGTAAAAAAAAATATACAGGGAAGAAAATGTCTAAGTAAAAACGTTCGGTTCTGGTTCCAAAATGGAAAAAAAAAAACATTTGTGGTTAATTTGTAATTCATGATGTATATTGGCCATGTACCTGGTGAGATAATCAGCTGATCGATGTTATAAATGCTGATGATTAATACCTTCAGGTAAACATGACATAATATATCAAGAGATTATTTTAGGTATCAGAGGGTCGATTTTCTAGATAATTGTAAAGTTCATATCTACATTGCAAATATGATATTCAAATAACACAATTATCCCACGTTTTAAAATTTATTTTTTTATAATGAAATAAATAAATACCAATCATTTTCTGTTTTAAATCGTTATGAACAATAGTGTCACCAATACCTTAATGACAGAAAATTGCTTCCAGGTGTGCTGCGACATTTTTAATAAGACATGAATGTCCAATATTAAAAATTCTAAAACATGACAGAATTTTGGCATTTTCAGCACTTTTCAATCTTATTAATTATTAATTCAGATAACTCACCTGGCCAGCAGTGTCACATAGTTGAAGTTGGACAGGTGCTTCGTCAATTGTTATAACCACTGAAATAAAAAAAAAATAGAATATATTACAATTAAACTAACTCAATCAGCTAGACATCTTTAACAGATGTTTCTCGTCTAATTTTGATTTTGCAGTTTTCATGTTTGGCTCATAAATATTTCACATGTAAATTACAGTATAGTATTTCATTTTTGTACATATAAATAATGAAAAGTTAAGTTTTTCTGGCGATGTGTGAGGTGCGCGTGCTTTCCCTCTATTTCTGAAGTTATAATAAATCTTTCAAAAACAAAAAAGAAAAGAAGACAAATAACTGTCAAAGAAAAACTTACCCGAAAAGTTGTCGAAAGCTGTTGGTGTGTATTCCGTGGGGTATCCATTTGTAGTATAACTTACAACTAAGCTGGTTTTACCTACAGCCCCGTCGCCTAAAAGAACACATTTCATCTTTGCTTGAGGGTTGGGTTCATCACCCGCGGGTAACAAATTAGTATTATGGTCCATCATAGATTGAGGCGGCATCGTCAACTATTTAATTTTCCTATTAATTTAATTTTCTATGTAATGTCATAACAAGTGTTTTTTCTGCTTCAATTATATTCCCACTATATATCAATATGTTATTGAATAATTTTCCAGATGTATATTTTTGTTAATCCAAACACTATTTAACACATGGAATACACATTACTTCTCTTATGTACCGTGTTTACCTGTGTTCACGTTATTCTTGTCAAATGATATGTGTTACCTTACTAATATGAATCACTTAGAAGATAGACTGTTTTCATTGGTTCAAAACTGTGACGTAAAAACATTGACTGATTCATTCAGTCTGTCAGTTCCATTTGCTGTATATTAAGAAATCTATAGATCAAAGAAAAATGCATATAAAGTCACCACATTTTAAATCTACTAAAACCAGATTTTAGTAATGAAATTAAAATGAGGTTAGTTTCAACTGGACTAGTTCATCAGTATATTAAAATACCATAAACAGAATAATTGAAGCGTTTAATACGGTCATGAGAAACGATTTTCTGTTGTGAACCATATACATACTTCTAAATTTCGGTTTTCCTTACGCTAGTAAAAAAAGCTTCAAGGGTGTCATTACTGAAAATGGAAAATAAACCGACGAGCGATTCGGTTTTTTTATTGCCCTCTTAGCCCCCCTTTGGAATCAGCTACTATAACATCTTGTTATCAAGGACGTATGTATTGTTAGATAGTATGTTAGTTAGAAGACCTTGAAAGCATGGACAGAAAAAAAATAATCTACTACGATTTTACAATTATACACAATATTACGCTACATTAACTTATCTTGTACACAATTCATTTTGTTTAAACTTTGAAAGTAGTTTCCCCCATTCTGCGTGACTAAACTCTTGTGTGCATTTTACTAGGGTGTTTATTTTCTGTCGTTTAGGACTAATATCAATACGAACATACATACTTCGGATTTTATAAGTTATATAGAATCCGGCTATGAAAAGTACTTTAATATGAATGATATTTAAAAAATAATCAGCGATCTTTTTAATTTAAGATTTCAATAATGATCATAGACAATATTGCGTGTAGATTCTATACCTTAGTTCTGTTGACTAGGTGCCGACTTAAGAACAAAGACTTGATGAAATCTTTATCATAATCCGATTGAATATTTATAAAGTAAATCTCTTTGATATGATATAATTAGCTGTCCGGGTCAAAGTAAGGCTAAGGTAAATTGATTACCTAAAAGATACTTATGATTCAATTAAGGTGTTAAAAGGCTTAAAATATGTCATTTATTTAATAAGTAAAGCAAATATCGCAAAAGTACAATGTCTGTGAAACAAAAGCTGGAATGTGCTAAAGCCAAAACATAAACATCTATTTAAAAAAACAACTTTTAAGTGTCCGCAGGTGACAAGACTTTTCATGATTAATTCCATTGCACTTGACTAAGGTCAGATAACTCGAAATTTTTCCTCGTTATTTTCGCACCTTTAGGCATCAACAAAATTTTCGTGTATTCAACAGTCATCAATCAAATGTTAACTAGAATTTAGGACAGGTATCGCACAATATTATCTTGATATTTTGTATTTCGAGTTTTCTTTCTCGAATATCGTAATATTTTGTAAAACAGTCATTTCTCTGATATCTTAATTCTTTGTAATTCAGAGCAATATTTCTCTAATATCTTAATATTTTGTAATTTAAGCATTTTTTATCTACTATTTCAAAGTTTGTAATTCAGCATTCTTTGAATAATCCTTTATATTATGTTTATCAAGCATTCTTTCTCTATAATATCTTAATATTTTATAATTCAAGCATTCTTTCTCTAATATCTTGATGTTTTGTAAGTCAAGCGTTCTTTCGTTATTATCTTAATAGTTTGTATTTCAAGCACTATTCTCTAATATCTTTGAGTCCTTTAGACATCGTTCGCTCGTCATTATTTTTTTTCAAATAAAAAAAAAGATTTCTTTCAAAGTTTCCCACGTGCATTTTAACAAAATTTTCCCGAAAAAGGTAAAAAAAAACTGAACAAACTACTGTGTTTGTCATATTTCGTTTGTTTGGCAAGTCACAGTTATCCGTAAATATTGAAAACACAGTAAAATCGCTAGAACATTATCGTTTTCGATAATAGCAAACATTGACACATTTAATTCAGTGTCATGCAGTCATTGCCTTTTACAACAAAGATAAGTCAAGCCCGTTACTGAAAAAGAAAAATCTTCGTGACTTTACAGACATTTTCGAATCTGAAGTTCATCGACATTAAAATTGGGAATTCCGGAAATTGGTAACATGTCAAAGAGACAACAACCCGACCAAAGAGCAGGCCGTAGGCCACCAATGGGTCTTCAACACAGCGAGAAAATCCAGCACCTGAACTCCAAAGCATATACATGAACTAAAATTAAAAAAAACAAAAACATACAAGACCAAAACAAACTTATGTGTAAATTATGAGACCATATACAGACACATTGAGTTCGAGGATTAATAAATAGTGCACAAAACATGAATATATATTAGAGACACAGTCTCGCTAAATACTGCATAAAACATGAATAATGACGCAGTCCCACTTAATATTGCATGCACAAAACATGAATATGTAAAATTTGAGGCCTTATAGACAGTTTCACTGATTACTGCAAAAAAAAAAAAAAAAAAAAAAAAAAAAAAAAACGAAAATAAGAGTACTTTAAAAGCAATCGGAGACATATTATCATGCAGACATGCACGAGAATAATGGGAAAGGCCTTCCAACACATATAGTGTTGAAATGATCAGCGTGTTACAGTATATATTACAAACCATGTACTATTAACTAGTATACATTTATGGGACGTACATATTTATAACAAACATGTATAAAGAAAACAGATTAACATAGAATATCAACGTATTTGTCAACAGGTTAGGAAGAAACTTTGATCCTGGTAGCATGGCCTCTAAAATGTTCTAACGTCTGCTAACCACGCAATACGTTGTCAGCTCGTCTCTTCAAATATATCGTTTTACATGTGAACAACGTAATAGTTACTTAGAATTTGTATTAAACACAACCAACCGTATATCATATAATAACAGACTCGGTATTTTATTAATTCTAAACTATTATTTCGCGTGCACATTTGAAATTTTTGACGATTCACGCGGCGCCGGGATCAAGAATGGCGAGCTAAAGTGAACTTTATAACACGTAATATTATATACAATACCTTGGATAAAAATGGACAAATATATCTTATGACAAAAAAATAACATAGTTTGTCTATATCATCTAATGTTCACGATGTTCGTACCCTTTCACAACTCTTACTATCCGCTAACAGCGAGTTGTCTCCTCAAAAGGAATGTAAATTGACGACAATCGGTCTACTTTACAGAAAGCATCGAATGTTTTATTTCCATTCCAAAAATTTCTCGATTATCAGTTTGTGTATACAGACAATAAAACAATTGAAGCCCAAATGGATGGCATAAACCGAGGGTGCACATATCGTATTCTTTAATTGGAAACAACAAAACCAGACAAAACACACCTAAAAAGGGAAATAAAAACTACAAGTACCAATATCATAAGAAACAGGAAGTATTGCAATCATATTAAATATAAGGTCTATCTTAATAAATCTAGAAACAAACATTTTCCAGCCTAACCTGAACCAGGGATCAGTGAAAAGTCCTGGTCGATCCCAGCCAGATGACGTGTATCTAAATAATTTCAAAGATTAAACAGGCATTTTGCATAACTTTATATGGGGACAGACATCGCTGCTGTTTTAACATAGTCACAAACTATCGAATGGACCCCCTCCCCTTTTCATTAAGAGGGGTTCTACCGGATATCAGATTCCCATATAACGTGTAGAACAAGACATATTATATCTGAAAGGAGTTACCTTATTAAAATACAATATGATACAATATGCTTTATAAAAAAAAAATGGTACAAGTAAAATGTCAATAGTTTTGGTCCAGTTAAACTTGAATGGGCAGCACGACGGAAGTTGCACGTGGAACAGTGTCTGCTTATCTTTCGCGGGTACATGAGATCACATCCGTTTTTTGGTGGGGTTCGTGTTGCTCAGTCTTATGTTATATTTTGTACACTTGTATAGACTGATGTTTGTCTTTAGGTCGTTTTTTTCTCGTTTTTTCGGTTTTCGTTTTCGTTTTTTTTTTTTTTTTCGGTTTTCGGGTTGTTTTTTTTTTTCATGGCATGGTTATATTTTCTCCGACTTATATGAGTTTGAATATCCCTTTGATATCTTCCGTCTTTCTTTCATTTATTATTTATCATATTGACAATTTTGATGCATGATATTTATTCCTGGACAGAGACACATGGTTATTAAACTGAGATGCCGTAACTTTGAAAACCGGTGGAACTGGATAAATGGAATATTTATAACGAAAAACATTAATCTATATCTCATTTGCGTCACAAGATTAATTTGGCACTTAGTTTCATTACGTCTCAATGGAAGAAATAAACACATTCCTCAGTATTGCATATACTTAATGCCAACAAGGGTCAATGTTTTCTAGTAGAAACGTTTAACAGTTCAATTATATCGAAACACAAATTCTCAAGTCCTTAATTTCTACAGATTGTCATGCCATTACTCCTTTGATGTCGTGACAAAAACATGTTTAGTTTTTGTATAAACTTAGTTCACCTTATATAAAACATTTAATAAATTAATATCCATTAGAATTTTTAATATTGGTTCGTACGTTTATACTTCATTTAATTGCGTAATAAACATAAGTATCATGTTACTTCAACGAAACAATTTTATTGTCATCAGATATGCACAAAATCCTCCGCGGCTTGCGTGCAGATATTTCCTATTTCTTCCGTTACTGGACTTTTTTTTCTCATAACAATTAACAAATAATACTAAGAGTCAAGTTAGTACAATATCAAACAGAGGGGATATGTTGTAATTCTTTCAAATATTAAAATAATTCATTAAACATGTGTTTTGCAGATTTTGTTAATAAATTGTAAAAAAAAAAAAAGTTAAAGAAAATTAATTGTGTCGATAAAATTAAACGGCTAAGACTGTATGACGCTTTCATATCGAATGACATTTCCTTAATTGGAAAATACCATATTGAGTTAAAACTGTCGAGATCATTTATTAATATATCTTTGTCATAGATAACGTGAAACGTCATCCAGTTAAGACTATACTAAGTAAATATATTTGTACATATATGTCCCATTAGCACAGTTTAACACCTTTAAGTATAAATATATTTATTATCTAATTTTCCATCTATGGAAATGTCGACTCTGTTAAATGACGTGCTTCTTAGTCATATCTAAGTCCAACAAAAAAAGGTTTTTTTGGGGGTCAAAAAGCAATTTTAAAGAGGTAATGAGCTGAATATTGTGAGTTTTTTTTTTTAAACAGAATCAACTTAATTGAGTAAGTGAGACAATATTAACATTTTGGTAAAAATATAACATATTAAAAAGAAGATGTGGTATTATTGCCAATAAGACAACTCTCCACAAGAGACCAAAATGACACAGAAATTAACAACTATAGGTCACCGTACGGCCTTCAACAATGAGCAAAGCCCATACCGCATAGTAAGCTATAAAAGGCCCCAAAATAATGTTAAACAATTCAAACAATTCAAACGAGAAAACTAACGACCTTAAAGAACGCTCTCTGAAAAATGCTTGACCTTTTTAAACTGACATCCACAGTAATTTATGCCAAAGACTTTTATAGACTGGACGATTTAAAACTTGACATATATAGATATCTATACCCGTGGTCACCTGTCTTGTGAGGACTGCAGGTTGCCATTTAGATGAATATTTTGTTCGTTATTTATGGCGTAAGATTGTCGTCTTATTTACGTGTGCTTCTTTTATTCAAAACAATTACAGTTTTCCGTAACTGTCATAACTATCAAAGATGTAATCCGCTGTACCAGGGACTTTCTATACTAACTTAGTATAGAAAGTCCCTGGTTGTACTATAAATTAATTCGGGTCCTCGGCAGAGTCGGATTTAGGGTGGGGTTCCCAAAATTTCTAGATATACCACTGCTCGGTGCCTAAATGGTCTAATTGTTCATCTATACAGTGTTCACTGTCAAACAAGGGATTCGAGTTCGAACCCCACTCGACTGATAGCATAGAAATGTCTAAAACGATGTTACAACTGTGAACAGATCTAGAACTCCCCGTTTAGTGGCAGATGCAGAGGGAAGGGCGTTTGTACACCCCATTTTGATCGAACAAGAACTTCAACTTCATCTAAAACTACCTTGATCAAAACTTTTAACCTCAAGAGGAACAGAC
The DNA here is from genome assembly GCA_037788925.1 of Mytilus galloprovincialis. Classification (NCBI taxonomy): domain Eukaryota; kingdom Metazoa; phylum Mollusca; class Bivalvia; order Mytilida; family Mytilidae; genus Mytilus; species Mytilus galloprovincialis. Next base: position 41,390,275 of record CM075334.1, on the reverse strand, counting down.
GGATCGTGTCGAACGAACAAACGGACGGACGCACAGACAGAAATACTTAATGCCCCAAAGTTAGGCATATACATTCGCGTAATTTTGAAGCTGTGAAGTTATAAGTAAAATATATAAAGCAAGACAATTCAATCTGATTAAAATTTAGATCTACACTCGCGTGCTCGTATATGATAGGATAACGAAATTGGAGATCTATATTTTCATTAGATTGCAAGTCATTTTTTTTTTATTAGGTTCCCATTCCTATTGAACTGTAAAGTAACAACACATCTCGTCAAGATATATGGCTGTCTTAAAGGTCGTTTAACTTTCAACCCACGTAAAGATCTCACCCGAAGAACCCACATACCATTTTCATATTAATCGCCATGGTCTAGTCTAATAATCTAGATGATAAAAATCAAGACCTCCTAAACTCACGTTATCTACTGTCACTGTGACTTTCATTTTCCTTTGTATAAGGACTAAAGAACAGTACTATAATGCATATGTCATATTGCACAATACCTATACATGTAAGTTAAAACACTGCCAATCACTGATCGTTATCTTACTGCTTGTTAAAATAAATTGGATTGTATATAACTGGTATCCCTGCAACCTTCTAGAGTGATCGATATTCATGTTCAAATGTTTGTTTTTCACGCTGTTTATCGAGGGTTAGAAATGGATTCTGTCTGATGACAATTAATCAAAGCTTGTCTGCTGACAATTTGGCAAAGGAACAAACATACACCTTCTAAATAAATAAAGTATACATGATGACGTTTACGTAAATGTTTTAATTGCATATAATTAACGGAACAGTGCTGGACAGAACTGGCGACTTTAGGGTAGTGTTCCGGACGTGAAATTACTCATATATGACCATTTAATAATGGAAAAAATATCAGCTAGTGTATCTATGAAGAAATCGTATATTTTATAGCTTTCAATATTTTTATCACATTTTAAATTGTAAACTGAAAATAACAATGCTCGGTTTTTGGTGCGATTCGCGTTGCTCAATCGTCAGTTTTGTGTGTAGTAAGTAGTGTGTGAGGGTTGTTGTGGCTCCAACAGTCAAATCCGATTTGCGAGCTTGCGACCTGATGTCTCATTTAATACAACCTGTGGCTTGTGACTTAAAAAAAATGTCAAAAACTTCACTTAAAGTATTTCAGTACTTTACTGAAATAGTTTGCCGTTCACATTGACCTAGTGAACTAAGAAACGGTTAAAAGAGTTCCTGAGACCTAAGAGGGTATCCTACTGGAGCATCACTGTGTTTGTTCGTACCCCCTTTTTGGGTCTTGATGTTGTCTGGGTTTTTTTTATGAAATGTGGTTTATAATTCCCTCTGGTATTTTCCGCCATCTTCTTTTTCTTTCTTCAAAAATATAACATCCCCCTAGAAGCTGAGTGTTCGGATTAAAACTGTTAATAAACTCATAAAATTTTATTGCTGAATTTCATCCTTGTGGAAGGGTTAAGATACGTTACCAAATGAGCTATACAAATTCATCGAAAAGTGAGAGAAAATACCCCAAAAAAATACCCGCCATTAATGGTTAGGCTGAAAACACCTGCAGTCATGTTCATCATATTATTTCAAAAAATGTTTACTTTTAAAACGAGCCGCCTGAAAGAATAAAAAAAAACCTAAATGTAATCTCAGGTGCAGAGGCGGATTTAGGGGGGCCCGGCCCCCCTTTTTGGGAAAAAATTTGGTTGCTTATATAGGGAATCACTGAAGCATGACTGGAGCGGGCCCCCTCTTAGGTCAGTCAGTGGGCCCCCACTTATGAAAATTTCTGGATCCGCCACTGAGGTGTATCATTTATAAGCAAAACTACTAATATATTTTTTTTAGAAGATATGGAATGATTTCAGAGAGACGCAGTCATATCCACCAAAGACCAAAATGATAAAGATGTAAAAAATTATATACCTAGTATACAAATAATCGTACCACCTTCAATTTTCATATGACCTTTACTTTCAACCGTTTTTGCGTGCACATTACAATTGTAAAAATAAATTCGTCGTCAGACATTTTCTCATTATATTCTGACCTGAAGCTGATCTACTTTATCTCATTGGGAAAGTTAAGAAAAATAACAAAAACGAGGAAACGGATGTCTATTGAACACCTTTATTCCGGCTCAATTTCTGAAATGCAAAACATAAGAATAAGCTTTTCCTCATGCCAAGTTTTCCCATTATAAATATATATAACCAGTCTGATTTAATTTTCGTTAAATTTTATTTGTACAAATGAATGCTTTTAACATCATGGTGTAAAAGTGTAATTTAATTGATACTGTAGGCGATTTGTAGCCCCGGTTTCGTAACTATATAAGTAAGAATACATTATATATCTTGTTTTTTGATCAATCAGTTTATTCTTAAAATTACAGATATAATGAAATACTTACAAAGGTGGATCTGATAAATACAATGTATTAGTCAACACCTATTGTGAAGTAAGTGTCTCAATAATAAGTGGACCAAGAATTTAGTTAGGCAATTGTTTAAAAGGTTGAATATTTGACCATAAAAGACCATCTTCACGGATGTAGAGTCCCGTTGTAATTTTTATTTCATTGTCGACCTTAATAAAGATTTGGTATTTGGTCTCGTAAAAGTTGCCTTTAAAACATTTCTCATGATGTTAAAGTACATTCTCCATCAATAATTAACTATAGTATGCCAAATCACGTTCCTGTTTGTGTATAATTGAAGGTTATCAGAGTTATCTTAGAGATGGTGGTAATGAAAGACAAGAGTGCACACGCTGAAATGTCTCGCCTTCTTTACTAATCATTGATATTATATTGATAGTTCTAAGTATAAAGCTTTATTAAGAACTGTCACATAAACTTAACATTAACCAAGATAACTAAACAAAGACCAATGAACCATGAAAATGAGGTCAAGGTCAGATGAACCATGGCAGGCAGACATATACAGCTAACAATAGTTCCATACAACAAACATAGTTGACCTATTACTTATAGTTTAAGAAAAATAGACCAAAACACAAAAAAACTTAACACTGAGCAATGAACCGTGAAATTGAGGTCGAGGTCAAATTAAACCTGCGAGACTGACATATAGATCATAAAATATTTCCATACACCAAATATAGTTGAGCTATGGCATATAGTATTAGATAAAAAGACCAACTCAAAAACTTAACTTTGACCACTCAACCATGAAAATGAGGTCAAGGTCAGATGACATCTGCCCGCTAGACATGTACACCTTACAATCATTCCATACAACAAATATAGTAGATCTATTGCATAAAGTATGAGAAAAACAGACCAAAACACAAAAACTTAACTATAACCACTCAACCATGAAAATGAGGTCAAGGTCAGAAGACATCTGCCCGCTAGACATGTACACCTTACAATCATTCCATACAACAAATATAGTAGATCTATTGCATAAAGTATGAGAAAAACAGACCAAAACGCAAAAACTTAACTATAACCACTGAACCATGAAAATGAGGTCAAGGTCAGATGACACCTGCCAGTTGGACATGTACACCTTACAGTCCTTGCATACACCGAATATACTAGCCCTATTGCTTATAGTATCTGAGATATGGACTTGACCACCAAAACTTAACCTTGTTCACTGATCCATGAAATGAGGTCGAGGTCAAGTGAAAACTGTCTGACAGGCATGAGGACCTTGCAAGGTACGCACATACCAAATATAATTATCCTATTACTTATAATAAGAGAGAATTCAACATTACAAAAAATCTTTTTTTTCAAGTGGTCACTGAACCATGAAAATGAGGTCAAGGACATTTGACATGTGACTGACGGAAACTTCGTAACATGAGGCATCTATATACAAAGTATGAAGCATCCAGGTCTTCCACCTTCTAAAATATAAAGCTTTTAAAAAGTTAGCTAACGCCGCCGCCGCCACCGGATCACTATCCCTATGTCAAGCTTTCTGCAACAAAAGTTGCAGGCTCGACAAAAAACTATTAATGTCAATAATTATAAGTGACCCGGATGTAAAAGATTAGCACCTTTTTGGTGAAGTGGGACAGGAACTGTTTGCCTCCAGGGTCATCTGATCTGAGCACACCAATTGTGTTTTCGTGTTTTGTGTGTTGTTATGACTGTTGTCAGCTTTTCTGACACTTATGTCATGGTTTTGTTTATCATGAACATGTTGATTGTATTGCTTAATTCATTTTTTTTTTTCATTCCTATTAGATCTTTATTATACAGATAAATTACGCATAAGTACCAAATGATTTTATTTATTTTAAAATGAGACTACTATAACACAAAAATAAACTGCAAGACTAATAAAATTCAAAATCACAATACGTCCTATGGTAGATATATACTTCGTCACAGTTTCAATCATGTTTTTTCTGAAATATGTATTTAAGCCTAACACAAAGCGGACACAAAACAATGAAAAACTCAAGATGCTTTCCTTAGTTGAATAAACTGTGATAATTTTTTGTATAAAACGATGTCTCGCTTTCACAACTCGAGTCGCAGGCGAGACAGAACAGTTGGTCACAATCACGCGATTTTCTTAGTGTAATTGGACTACAAAGTATAAGTAACTTCCCCTGTGTACATAATGAATCTCAGAACATGCTATAAATAAGTTGATTTATTGAAAACTTACAGGTAGGCGTTGTGATAGATGATTTGTTTCACAAACGCTTTGATCTATATATAATTGTCAGGTCACATTAGAATACAATAAATTAAATATATTCATTAATTTTCTCTTTTCTTATGTCAGAATTGAATGTTAAACCATAATTATGAGTACCTCCCATAATTTATCAAACAAAAACGATAATTATTTGAAGTCAGAAAAATATCTGAAAATCCGGTTGACATTTCTTAAAAAAAATACCATTCTAGATGAGAGGTATAAGTAGGTTTTGTTAACGTATCGGTTTGTTCGGTTTCAAATTTTTGCTGTAGATTCCTGTAGGTAAAAAATATCCGAATATGGTTGCAATATCACTTAGAATATTCACCTACGAGTATTAATCGCGATTGGCAATCTTGATAATTTTGGTATATAAATTATGAAAATATATTTTGATAGTAACATAATATTTTCAATAAGGAGTAATGTTTTTCTGATTAAGTTTAGTTTAAACAAGTTTCTAGATTCTCCACATACGACATACGATAGGAGACGCAAGAGAATGGTTGGCACCTTGGTCTAATGTCAGTTTATCATAAATCTTTCATCGGTTTGAAATTTTTGTAAATTGTTAAATAGTTATCAAAGATACCAGGATTATAATTTAGTACGACAGACGCGCGTTTCTTCTACATACGACTCATCAGTGACGCTTATATCAAAATATTTATAAAGCCAAACAATTTCAAAGTTGAAGGGAATTGAAGGTCCAAAATTTCCAAAAAGTTGCACCAAAATGATGCAATTTTTTTTACATATGATTTTATAACTTCATTCTTCAAACATTTTATTTCTTAGTATTTTTCCACATTTATACAAAGATTGGAACTAGGTTCAAGGTTATTTAACTTTAAAAGTACACATCGCCTTATCATTGTATAGTAAGGGAGATAAGTCATGTAAATAAAAAAAAAATAAGTCAGTAATTTAAATGAAATTGTCTCCCATGTACATAGCTTCTAGTCCGTAAAATTGGCCAAGTTAATTATGGGTGGGTACCTCTGCTGGTGGGCTGCTAGTACCTAGAACATCACCAGACAAGTAGATATTACTTTGGTAATTTATAAAAATACGGATATTATGTTATTGAAATTTTTTGTTAAAATTTTGGGAATTTTGGAAATTATTGGAAATTACGGAATAATGTATACCCTTATGCACAGCTCTGTTTTGTCCTTTTCAGGTTTATCAGCTCTGTTAATAATTTTAGGATTTTCAAATATTTGGCCTATCGCAATACCGAAGAAACATAAACTGTCAAAATGCGCTTCTAATGCAGTCTTTTGTCTTATTTAAATTCACCATCAAGATCGATGCAAAGAAAATGTTCTTTTATACCATTATACGACTGAACCACTGACTATTTGCATTGTAGCACCCCAGGAACATATAAATTAGATATAGATATACTGTTCCCAGGGCACTCTTGATAAAAAAGGGAAAAATTCTTTGCAAGTTTAATGTCATTCTGTCAATTCGTTTTCCGAGTTTTGTGGATAATGACAGCGAGACACAAACGACAACACAAGACGACAGAAAATATACGAAAGTGTCACTACAGCTCAGCCATAATGAACCCAAACCATGACGAAGTACAATCTATCATTGCTTGATTGGTCGATTGATTGTTAGTTGCTTAACGTCCAGTGGCAAACATTTCATGCATGTTCAGGACGAGAACATTCAACAATAAATACAATATGTAGGTCTTGTAATATCGGTAGAGGCCATCCGGGATGATGGTCAGGGAAATTCGGACTGCCACTGGAAAATGAGGGTTTACTGGATAGGGACAGAAATTTGGCTTTGCCCAGGCAACCTACGGACCCCTCTAAGAGCTGTTGTAAGGGTTCTTAACGTGCAAAAAGCGTGGCACTCTTTTTACACGAGGCATCGGGTTTCAATCTAAAATATTCAATATATCTACAAAACACTAAATCAACAACACAAAATGTCGACACTTTTGTTAACATCCTTTCTAAGAAATACTTATAATTGAATAGAAGTATTGTTAAGAAAAGAATGAGATATAAACCTAAAGTTTTACAACTTAATTTTTGTTTGCTTTATGTAGACATTAATAACTAAAAGCATTTCAAATTGAACAGCGGTATTGAAAATTTGTAATGAAAAGAATGAGATGTGGAACAGAATTCCTGATTATTCAAGTTTTGTTTGCTTAAGATAGATCATAGGTATATGTTTCCCCCGAGATAGATTTTCTTATACTTTGCCATAATAAAGACTTTACTATGCTCTTTTCAAAAGTAGAATAAAAAGGATGGGTCACTATGCTATTTTCAAGCTATGAGTCGTTAAATATTGCCTTAATTTTCTTAGAATGATCATGAAAAAACACATTTTTGTGAATAAAAAAAATCTGAGATAGAATTTTGCAATAAATTGTGAGAAGATAGGATTTATAATATGTTTTAAGAAAATAAAAAAGAAAAAATGGTGTCACCTAACTTGTTTTCTTGCTTCAAGTAAAAATTAAAAATTTCCCCATCATTCCAGTATAAATTTTTAACTAAAAGAATTATTTCTCCTTACATGGCTTCGCTGAAAAATTGATTGGTTTTTGTTTAAATATTTTGATTAATGCTTTAAATCAGCAAGTTTTCTTTGTATAAATAAACAGTCTAACCAATAAAATTGCACATATGTCTACAAATTTGTAGATTTCAGCAATTTACTAGACTGATTGTGTACTGAGATAGTACAACCCAAGATGGCGGTATACCATGAATCTATCTTAAGAATGAATTCTTTTATACAAAAAGACCATGCATATAGCTTTAAGTCCAAAAGAATATTCATTTTGACTTAAATATTTGGATAAGGAGAAGAAGGTTCACGATGACCTAAAATTGACCACAAGATCGCAAAAATTCTACCAAAACTCACTAGAAACAGGTGAGCGAAATCCCGTGAATACTATTAATAAAAAAAAAAAAAAAAAACACTTCTGTTTGTCCTCTAGCATGTCTAATATTATAAATTACGAAGCAATGACCTCTAAATTACGCATAAATTCAATAATGTAACGTCAGTTTTGGTCCAATCTTTCCATAATTTACAACAGTTTTTTGCATAATCTTTGTTTGACGTAACCTCGGCGAAATTTTATGTTGCTAATGATAAAATATTAATCTTATAACCATTTAGTAGTAGAACATTTTACATCGTAGGCTTCAGTCAAGGTTTTCCAAAGTTTTGGTGAGAAAAAAAAATATGCAAAAATCACGCATTTGATAATAGGTCCTTTCTCAAAATCTGTCAAAATATCTGGCGATTACAATTTGGAAATCGGTTCAGAAATAACAATTAAATATATATTTATAAATAAATATTTGAACCTAAACAAAGAATTAAAGTAACTTAGTTAATATTGAAAGTATTTGAAAATGGCCTTGGTGCGAAATAAACTGTTCCCGATTCTTTGAGAGGATACTTAGTAGTCTCGCGGCATGTATTTGATGAAATCCTTTATATTAACTTTTTCACAGATTTTACAAGGCATCTCAACTTTTTGTTTGCTAACATACTTATTAATTTTACACTCTCTATGCACATATTAACCTTTCATGACTCAAAGAAATAGAAAGCAATTAACACATATATGATTGCATGTGTAATTTGTTAATTTATTGTAGATGTAAAGTTGACCAATTATTTCTACTTACTTTGAAGTTTTCTGAGTTCATATAATCTTCAATATTTCTAAGTTTTCTTGAATAAAAAGCCAATTGGACCAGAGACATTTAATTCAGTGTATTATATGTTTCTGATTGAAATAAGCAGTTCTACTCGTTGATTTCATTTCAGATGGTTAAGTACTTTGAGTTCGACTGAGCATCTTTTCAGTAACTGTAAGCATTCTTTTATACAATTTGCTATACTTGTACTTTTTGTTTTCCATAGGTATAGGAAGATGTGGTGTGAGTGCCAATGAAACAACTCTCCATCCAAATAACAATTTAAAAAAGTAAACCATTATAGGTCAATGTACGGCCTTCAACACGAAGCCTTGGCTCACACCGAACAACAAGCTATAAAGGGCCCAACATTTATACTAGTGTAAAACCATTCAAACGGGAATACCATACCATTTAATCAGAGATTTTGTACTATTCCTTTATTCTTTTTTGTATGTTCTTTTATGTACCATTAGTCATTTTAATCGTGAAGATAAACTAGAGGCTCCAATGAGAATATGTTGCTCACCTGATATTTTTATTTACAATTGATGCATAGCTATGTCTGCCATGTTGCAGGCAGGCGGTCATCAGACACATTTTTTAAACTAGATTACCTAATGCTTATTGTGGCCAGGTTTGGTTAAATTTGTCTCAGTTGTTTTAGGAGAAGCCATTTGTAAAAGATTACAAAAACAAAATAGAAAGTTTGTTAAATTTGACTTTCAAGGGCAATAACTCCTAATGGGGACAATTGACCATGTTGGTCATGTTGACTTATTTGTAGATCTTACTTTGCTGAACTTTATTGTTGTTTACAGCTTTTCTTTATCTATAATGATATTCTCGATTATAACCAAAAACTGCAAAATTTCCCAGAAATTACTACTTCCAAGGGCAGCAACGCAACAACAGCTTGTATGACTCGTCTGCAAATTATAGGACAGATAGATCTTCACGTGACAAACATTTTTACTATGTCAAATTTGCTCTTAATCCTTTAATTCCACAGACATAAGCCAAAAACTGCATTTTTCCTTAAAATTATCAATTCAGGGGCAGCAATCCAACAATGGGTTGTCCGATTTGTCTGAAAATTTTAGGGCAGATATATTTTGACCTGATAAACAATTTTACCTCCATTTGCTCTAAATGCAGATATATAAGCTAAAATCTACATTTAACTTCTAGGTTCTATTTTTAGCCATGTCAGCCATCTTGGTTGGTTGGCTGGGTCATGGGACACATTTTCTAAACTAAATACCCCAATGATGATTGTGCTCAAGTTTGATTAAGTTTGGACCTGTAATTTCAGAGGAAAACAATTTTGTAAAAGTTAACGACGACGGAAGCCAAGTGATGAGAAAAGCTCACTTGGCCCTTTGGGCCAGGTGAGCTAAAAAGAGGGAGGATTCATATCTGGAGAAACTAGTAAACCTCCTTGTGTCATATTGCTTGTCCCAAGTCAGTGTCCCAAACCTAGTCAGTTGAGGTTTTTTCTTAATAACTATATCTTAGGATCATACATTCAGTGGCAGATCCAGAAATTTTCAAGAGGGGCCTTCTACAGTCATGCTTCAGTGATTCCATATATAATCAAACAAATTTCCCACAAAGAGGAGAGGGGCCATCTGCACCCCTCTTAATCCGCCTATGCATTGAGTGTCTTTTATTTTATGTGTTCATGGCAGACATTGAAAGTCTATAGATATATAAAGATGTGGTGTGAGTGCCAACGAGACAACTCTCCATCCAAATAACAATTTATAAAAGTAAACCATTATATGCATGGTTGTATTCATCAGCATCTTTTTAAGACATGCTATTGGGTACCTGTCTATTGTTGAAGACAATGTGTTGACATTTGTATTTAGTTAAATTGTTCTGTCAGTCACATATGTTTTTATTCCAAGGCTTCCAAAACGGTCGTATATTCCGGACAGGTCATATATTCCGGACAATTTATTCGTCTGCCATTCATTGTAATAAAGACACAACAAAGATAATGCAGACTTTCTGAAGGATTTGATAATCAGCAGTTGCTGTTTTTCCTTCAAGAATGAAAATTACACAACTCGTCTCTTAACAAGAGGCTGAACATTAAATTATTTTACATTTAAATTTAAAAAAATAGCAACTCACCTCCTTGAACATCAATTAAATATACTCTTTGTGTGTTGTAACATTATGAAGGATTACTATATTTCTCTTTTTTCACCATTTTACACCCTAAACTGTATTCTTGACATGAAAATATGAATCTATACAAGGCAAAACTATCTCTCCAAATATAAAAGTTTCCTGAAATTGCTTTACTGGCAGATGGCAATAAACCAATCAATCAATTTTATCAACATGAGTAAGAAATATGAGCTTAGATTTTATTATCCATAACTTGATGGTAACATCTGAGTATCAAACGTTCTTCTGATATAATTATAAACATTAGAGGCTCGTTCCTCAGTCATTTTGCCATTAGTCATTATAGTTCTGGTCTCACTGCATAAAAAGCTTGCCACTGTTTTGTAATTATTGCACAAAAATAAACAATGAACGTAAGATAAGTGAGGTATAGATCTACAGAACTTAACCCTGTTCTGCTGATCAGTATTTAAATTAATAGGACAAGATATTGCACAGTTCTTTCTGTTCTCAAGTTGACATAAATCGGCTACGATAGATGCCGTTTCTAACTGGTTTTCCGTAAAAAACAATGTCATTTTCGACTGAATCAAATGAACCAAAGTTTTATCAACATATTTAGTCCAGTGTAATATTCTTCCTTTCTCTTCTGGTTTACATTTATCTTTTTCAATGATAAGACAAGGTCTCTCATAAAAGTCACACATTTCAAGCAAACGTTCGGTCATTTTAGCACGATTTGTTCCATTGCTGAATTCAGACCATTGTTTACGATCAACTCCCATGCGAACACTGACAACATAATCACAGCTGTCTAACTGGGCAGCGACTACATTTATATCATGATTAAATCTGAGAGTAGAAACAATATCCTGAGCACCATTTATTTCACGTGAATCAACGATTATTACGGATTTGTTATTAGACGGTTTCGTTGTATTCAACAATAAGTCACTGTCTTCTGTAAGTAGTGAATTTTCCTCAGTGTTTGTTAAATCTCTCCTAGTCAATAAAGCAGTATCATCACAATAATTTTTAGTATTGTCTACTGACGCATTATTTTGTTGCTTAGCAATCAAATGTTTACGAAATTCTTCCTGTTTTTCTTTTTGTCTTCTAATACGTTCTTCTTTCTCTTTTGATATTGTCATATTTGCACTAGCGTCTAATATGTGAGAAGTTGATAGCTCATTTCTTGTAACGTTCGCTACATTTTGTTTGTTAGCTATTCTACTTTTAAGTGAACACATAATTTCTGGTGATACTACTCCCTCTTTCTGATACTGTTCATCCTCACTACTTGATAGCAACTGACGAATGTTTCTATTACTTGACCTCGAACTGACTGTACCATGACCTTGAGTCATGGCAGGAGAATCTAGGAATTTTCTTCCTGGTTCTGCAGGTGACATAAGAATCATGTTCTGATTATCGGATTCTTCTTCACTTGAAGAATCTGCTATTCTTTTTACCCTCTTTCGCTTAATTGGTTTCACAGTGGGCATCACTTTATGTCTTGTTGGTTTTGACCATCTTGTCCTTGGTCCAGCAAATGATTCATTGTCAATGATATTGCCTTTATCTAATATGGTGATTTCATGTCCCTCCAGAAGATCATGTTCCTCTTCTTCATCACAAACAAAACTATCGTCATAATACTGTGACTCTTCATCTTGGGGAACCTGAGAATACACATCAATATTATCATCATAGTCATATTTAAGTTTAAATTTACCACCCTGACCAGTCGGGCTACGTACTGACTTTAAGTAGATGGCCTGAAGTTCCTCATGCTGACCTTGAGAAAGTTGAGTACAACCTTCAGAAACGAAACTGTCTTCCATGTGATCTAAATCACTACCTTCTTCCTCATCTGTTGATGCTTCCTCATCTTCAGACACATCCGCTTCATCTACCAAAAATGGATTAGAGGGAGACTTGGATTTTCTTTTTTTATTTTCATATGAAACCCTTTTGTTGTTATCTGATGAATTCCTTTTGCTACCATATGAATCCCGTTTGTTGCTATCAGAGTTTTTCGTCTCATTGTCAGTAGATTTGTTTCTCTTATCCTTTTTGATGCTCATAATGTCTTCAAAATCACTTTCATCATCAAGTAATTCTTCTACACAAAAGGAAACTGCCTTTTTTGGTTTCTTCTTTAAAATGCTTTCTTCCTCACTAGAAGTTGAGGAAATATTTTTCTTAACTCTAGCACTAACTGGTCTTAATGGTGTCTTAAAATCGTCAAAATCATTATTTCCCCTTATGTCAGGAGTTATTGGTGAGTCTATTATGAGTGTCTTTTTACGTTTTTTCCTTACTATAAAACTGTCGTCCATAGAAGGAGAGTCCTGAATTGATAGATTTATCAAGGGTGACCCCTGATCAGGAAGATCCAATGCAGAGAAATCAGATTTCAGACCATCTGGTGATTTTTTTTTAAGATTCACTGGTGAGAAGACTGGTTTCTGACTGAGCAGTCTCTTACCAGACAACACTGGAGAGGGTGGCATTTCAAAGTCACCATGAAGGTCACTTAAACTGATGTTATTTTCGTCCTCATTTTGCTGAGTTAACACATTGTCTCCAGCGTCAAAATTCACTGTATTCACATTAAATGTGTCATCCTTCCTTGAAAATGTTTCGGATGTTCTTTTGTTACCCTTAGAAACTTCATCAACTTTGGAATATGACTTTTCAAAGTCATCACCGTCAGCCTGTTCTAATTCTAGTTCCTCTCCTGTAGGTGACAAAGCAGGTTTTAAGACAGTGGAGTTTTTCTGTCCAACTAATCGTGATTTGTCACACATGAATGACAAAGATTTTCTACTCGATAGAAAACTTTGACCTAGATTTTTAAGAACAGATTTCTGAGAAGTTGTTTCACTCAAACATGGTGATGGTGGAATGATGTCATCGTCAACATCAAAGCCAAGGTCAAAAAGAGGTACATCTGACTCTTCCCCATCATCACTGAAAACATCCATGTTATCCATATTCACAATTTCATTAATTAAATTAAGTTGTGAGGTGTCCAGTTTATCATGAGGTTTTATCGCAGTAAACGCTGCAGGGCTATAATCTGCAGGTTTATTATTTTTCTGATGGTCAGAAGAACCTAAACAAAGGCTTTCATCATTTCTTAATTTTTCATTTTTCTTTTGTTTAGATGAGAAATCCACAGCCATATTGTCTTTTTCTGTTTCAAATGGAACTTTAAATGTTCCACTCTGTTCCCTTTCACCAGACAAGTCTGTACTATCACTATCATGTACAAATGCTAAGGCTTGGCTAAAAGTATACTGAGAAGGGGACATAATCCTTCCTATAGACTGACTTGTGTTTTCCTCAACAATAGCTTGTGTTTTTATTGCCTCCAGAACACTGTCATTCATGAATGAATCATCAAATAAAGAAATGTCCATAGATTTGCATGAACTTATCTTTTTATTGTTAGAACTGAAAGATTTGCTGCATTCTGCTTCTCCTGTTCTTTGCTTTTCAATACAGCTAACAGATTCTCTAAAAAGTTCTACACATTGGGTAAGCTTCAACGATGAATCTTTATTCTTAATTCCTTCATTACTTTCATCTGAATTAATTTCTTTTAGAAAATCATCGCTTGCCAACATAAAATTTGCCTGAGTGTCCAGAAAGTCATCTGATCCAGAAAAGGAATCAATTTCAATTTCAGCGCCATCTTCATTCAACTTGTGTGATGGTTCTTCAACAAGATCTGTCCCTTCTTTTTCAGTATTAGCTGTATCACTTTGTGTGTTGTCCTCACTTATTTTAAGTTCAAAATTATCAGAGATACTTGTATTATGTTGCACTATAGGACTAGTTCTTTTACTTTTATTTGGTTTATTTGTTAGTGGTTTAATAGGGCTATCAAAATCACTTGATATGTCCATATTAAAATTAACTGCTTGCTTTTGATGAAAGCTGCCATTATTTATTAAATTAAACGATTCACCAAATGCATCAATTTCTTTGTCTAAATTTCCTTTTTCACCAATATCTTGTCCAGATGTTTTATCATCACAGACATTTGTACATTTTAGACTGCTTTTACTATATTCAACATTTTGGTTATTTTTCTTTTCAGTCCTACTTGTATACTTTGTATTTAAACCGGAATATTCTAATGTCCACTCTTCAACCAGTCGGGCCATATCTATTTTCGGCAGTGTTGTCAAATTATTTATATTTTCAACTAATACTTCAAGTTCATCCATTGAAGGAGCTTCCGGCACAAGAAATACTTCTTGATTTGTTTCTGTTATTTTCTGTGGAGAAACAATATCTACAGGCATTGTGAAAAATATTGGTAAGAGTTTAGTAAAATCTTCACAATATTTGTCTTGTGATTTAGCTTCCGTTTCAGATATTTTCTCATAGTCAGAAGCCTCCATTTTAGATAGGGAAGCCTGTTCTACATCTATTTGTACATGTGTACGATCTTCATCCCTAAACTCATTACCAACTTCATTTGATTTACTTCCTTGGCTCTCTTCATCAATGCCAGGTAATTCAGGAACAGTTTCTACGAAATCATTAACATCAGTGTCAGCAATCACTTCAACCACTGACATGTTCCCACTAAAGTTCCTTTTCTTTTGTTTATGTTTTTTTTCACTCCTATTCAAATTTACATCTCTGCATATACTTTTTCTGTACGCTTTAGTTATTTCAACAGCTTTAGTTTTAGCAACATGTTCATCATCCTTGTCATCTTTTTTGTCAAAAATTGCTGGAAGGTCATCATCACTTTCACCAGATACAACAAATGCATCAAACTCTGGCAGCTGATCACTTCTTCTTGGTTTGTTTTGACTATATAAAGATTTCTTTTTCTTTCCATGTTTTATGATGGTGTCATTAGCAACAAAGAATTGCCTTATATTTCCACCATCTTCATCATTTTGACCAGGTTTTAAGATATCAGCCTCATTCAGGAAAACTTCCATTTCCTGGCCGTAGTTGTCTTCATTAGGATCTAAAGCCTCTGAAAAGCGAAAAACAAGTTAACTATTTATGCTTTATGAAATTAAAATGACAACATTTGTTTAAAAGTTAGTTATAAGGATTTCCTAAAATATTTCTCTACAGCATAATTTCTGATGATATCAGCTGGTCACTTGCAGTTTATGAAACATAATAACATTGCAATGATTTTACTTTTTTCCCTCTGATCATTTGTCATTTCTATTCAAAATATATGGTTGTGTGCATTGTTAATGAATTTTGATTCATTTTTCAAAAAAGGGGTTTGAAACTGTACATTTTTCAACAAAAAATATAACATGGGTTTATATGGGAACTAATTTTTGTCATTTGCAGAGACACATTTTCAGACACATTAGTTTACCAGCTCAGAATTGTGTAGTTTAAAAGCTTTTAGTTCCAACAAAACTATTGATAATTGTCAATGATTCATAATGATGATTATAGCGCCAATTTTTTTAGGCTTAAAGGTTGATGAACTCTTTTAAAATTCTTACAGTTAAATGATAGGAAATCACAGAAAGTAAGAAGAAAATAAATATTCAATTAAACCTATATCAAAAGATTATAGCAAAATTGGTTCGTAGAACATTATTTGAATTTAGTTTACTTATTAAAATATTGAATTTACTCATCATAATAAAAAGGTAAATCAATTTAATATTGTATCATCTACTTTAAAACATACCTTGTAACTCTAGAAACTGTACCATTTCTACAAAGTTCTTTGTTAGGTTGGAATGATCAACAACAAATGTAGGTTGCTGTCTATTTTGCCATGGAAACCAATCTGACAAGGAAAGGTGACTTTCAGTTTCTGTCTGAAAAGTTCAAAGTAAATTATTTTTAATGTATTATATATAAAAACAAGAATGTGTCCCCAAGTACATTATCTTTTTCTATGTTCAGTGGACCGTGGAAATGGGGTAAAAACTCTAATTTGGCATTAAAATTAGAAAGATCATATCACAAGGAACATGTATACTAAGGTTCAAGTTGATTTCACTTCAATTTCATCAAAAACTACCTCGACCAAAAACTATAACCTGAAGCGGGATGAACGGATGAACAGACGATCAAATGAACAAACAATTGAATGGACGAAAGGACGCACAGACCAGAAAACATAATGCCCATAAATGGGGCATAAAAATGTCTGTTTTCTTTTAGTGTCTCATCAATGTTGTCTTTCTTGTTGATTTTGAGATTTTGTCATTAGATTTTTATATGATTGTTTGATTTTTGGTGTTATAATTCCAGTTTCAGCAATATTGGCTATTTCGTTGAGGTCAGTTATTATTGGTGTATGAAGCCGGATTGCTCGATAGAATGTTTACATAGTTTTCAGACTTGAAAAAAAATAACAATTATTTGCAATTTAAGAGGCCAAATGATTGCTGCTCTAGGTTACATAACAATTCTCAGAAAAAGAGATCCTATCAAAGAAGGAACCATGGAAATAAAATTTATGTCTGTCTATTTTGCTGCTAACTAATAATAGTTTTGCCAAACGTATTTGGTAAACCTAAAGATGAAGAGTAATGGATGTAAAAATTTGTAAGGGTTCCGCGGAACCCAGTGTCTCGTCTACTTTTGCTGTTAATCACACACTCATCAAAAATGATGAAAAAAATCAATAAAATTATTCCTCTCGATACTATCTTTTGATTGTCAGAAGCTTCTGTCCAAGTTTGGTAAAAATCCAGGCTAGTTTAAGAATCTTAAAAATGTTTTAAATACTTTAACTGCAGACTGTATGTAATGTTAACTGGAAGAAAAACTAAGTCCATTTATAAGTAAAATACGGAAAAAATGGAATTTTATTTTTACAAAATTTACTTCTGGATACTATCTCCTGATCATAAACAAGCTTCTGGCCAAGTTTTGTACATTTCCAGGATAGTTTAAGAAAGTTATTAAAATTTTAAAAACTTTAACCACAGAGTGAATGTAATGTTTTCTGGCAGAAAAAACTAAGTCCATTTATAAGTAAAATACGGAAAAAATGGAATTTTATTTTTACAAAATTTACTTCTGGATACTATCTCCTGATCATAAACAAGCTTCTGTCAAAGTTTCGTACAATTGAAGGATAGTTTAAGAAAGTTATTAAAATTTCAAAAACTTTAACCACAGAGTGAATATTTGTGGACGCCGCCAACGACAACGCCGACGACGACGGAATGTAGGATCGCTATGTCTCGCTTTTTCGACTAAAGTCGAAGGCTCGACAAAAACTCATCACACTGTCAAGCATCATTACATAAAGGTTGATTCCCAAAATCAGTAAACCTGGATTTAAAGTTTTAGAGAAAAATGTAATGAAAAGTTCATCATGTTCATAAATGACCATTATGTGAAATAATACTTATGTATTCATTAAACATGTAATTACCGATGAATCATCAAACAATATTATGCTGAAATGAATCTTCATACCAAATTTCAGGAAACTAGAATTTGTAGTTCCTGACAAATTAAAATTGCATAAAAAAATGTGGGACAGACAGAAGAACAGATGTAAACAAGTCTATTAATGTATTTTTGTCTTTGTATTTTACCAAATTGAAATATATTAACCAGTTCTAGTCTGTAAAAAAAGAGACGAAAGGTACCCGAGGGACAGAGATGTAAGTTGCAAATTATATTCTGTGAGAAATTGAACTAGTACATCAATTTTAATTTCATATATTATTTTCATGAAGTCAGATTATTTATTTGATATTCATAATGTTAGACCTTTTTGCAATGCATTTACAACTTAATTTAACAACATATTTATGTTTGCATTTTTTAAGACTAAAAGACCGACAACATAAGGCTGTCATTTGAAAAGTGCGACAATTATGGACAGAGATACAACAATAGCAATTTTGTCAAAATATTGATTGATCGATTGTAGGAGTTTTAACTCCACTTTTAAGCACAACTTTTAGGTTACTACGTAGGTCAGTTTTTATGGGCGAAGGAAGCCAGTGAGCAGCTAACCTGTTGTGTTGTTAGGGAGGCCGGTGCCTTAATATAGATTTAGAAAAAGTTCTTATCTTCTTAACACTAACCTTCAAAAAGAAAACTAACAATCTTAGTAAATTAAGATTTTTAAGAGTTGAGTGCACCTGCACGTACTTGGTTTGAACTCACAACCTCAGTTTTGACTGGCTAGTTAGTACAGTAGTAGAACTACTCAGTGGCGGATCTAAAAATTTTCATAAGTGGGGACCCACTGACTGACCTAAGAGGGGGCCCGCTCCAGTCACGCTTCAGTGATTCCCTATATAAGCAACCTAATTTTTTCCAAAAAAGGGGGGCCCGGGCCCCCTGCCCCCCCCCTAAATCCGCCTCTGCTACTTACATCACTTAGGCATTAAGGTTCTCGCCGTCAAAATAAGTTTTGTTTGAAATTTCTCTGAGGAACATATAAAATCGTTAACAAATATTCACCTGATTGGTTTCCCCTAAACAAAGCATAGTAGACTTCTCTGGTAATGTTTTCGTGGATGGGTCACCATCATAGAATCTTTTTAGCTCTTCATACTCTTCCTTTGATATCCCACCATCTCCATTACTCTTACTGTCTGAAAATTAATCAACAACTATATAATTCAGAGCAATCTATTTTGGATTTCATAAAAATGTATTATTCCACTGCTTGTACTTGTTTGGCTTTTTAACTATTTTGATCTGAGCGTCACTGATGAGTCTTATGTAGACCAAACGATCGTCTGGCGTATTAAATTAAAATCATGTTACCTTTGATAACTATTTATACATATTGATGGTTTACTCATTATATTGATAGCCCTCTTGAAATACGAATATGCATATTCTTGGTGAACAAATCTTCATAAATAAAATAAATGTAACAAGAGTGCACATGCTGAAAATATCACACCTTCTTTGCTAATCATTGATATTATGTTGATAGCCTAAATATAAAGCTTTACTACAACTATCACATAAACTTACTATGATCCAGGAAAATGAGGTCAAGGTCATATAAACCAAACAAAAAATACATTTACATCTCACAATCATTCAGTACACAAAATATGTTTGACCTATGGCTTATAGTTTCTAAGAAAAAGACTAAACTATGAAAACTAAATATTGACCAATGAACCATGAAAACAAGGTCAATGTCAGACATGCCAGACAGTCATGTACAGCTTAAAATTCTTCCATACAACAAATGTATTTGACCTATTGCATATAGTTTAAGAAAAACAGACCAACACCAAAACTTAACACTGAGCAATATTAATGAACCGTAAAAATCAGGTCAAGGTCAGATGACACCTGCCATTTTGACATGTACACATAAGGAACCCATAGACCACATATTGTTACTCATGATAAGAGAAAGAAACTTATTATTTCTGTATAAGATGCAAATACTGTAACAACCATAAATTATGTTGGAAGATAACTTGTCCAAAATACCGAGGAATAAAAAACTAAATCCAGACCAAATAAAATCAGTTGATATTCCCCAATTCTTATCAAATTAGATCATTGATCCTAGCATCTCAACTTTAAAAACACCCAATGTCCAATAACTAATATCTAATTTTATACACAAACAAGTTCTTTCCATCTCATTTACCAATACAAGTTGTATAATTTTAAGAGGAAAATTGTTGTTATAGTTTCATATAAGGAAAGAAAACATTTAAATTCATTCAACACAACTTCATAGGGCAGCAAGCACACATTGATGAAATAAAATTCTATTAACTCTCTAAGGCAATTATCTATTTACAAGTTAAACCCATACATCCAACTAAGTCCAAATTTAATGATTTTATAAACATTTCACAAAACTTGCTAAAGGTATGACCAGTTTCATCACAAACAATTGTTCCATTTTTGTGTTCTCCCTAAACAAAGGATACCATTAAAATAAAATGGCTGTAGAAGTTAAAATAATAAAACATTGTCATATCTGTATAATGTTTTGTTTAAGTCAAAACATTTCTTAAATGAAAATTGGAATAAATCATATTTGAATGTGAATAGGTAAATATTATTTTAGCAAAATGAAACAACTTATCACAAAAGCTTCTAAAACCAGGAGATAACCTTCTGATTATTTTATAACTAAATGCAAAGCTCACCCATGAAAAATACCAATATATATATATATAAAATGTCCTCCCACCAAACATACCAGTGAATGGAAATTGTAACATTTTTGGAACAGCTTTATATTTGGATAGCCTTTTTTGCTTATGCAATTAAAAACTAGAACTGTCTTCCTCTGAGTATCACGAGAGACTCTTTAAAGAGCTGCTTCAACATACCCACAGTCAGAAAATTAATCATGTGCAAATTAATTTTCCCTCAATAATATATTTTTTTTTAAAAGTGCATCAAATGGAAAAGTTAAAATGGATTTTATTGTTAATTGTAAAAATTTCATTGTATAAACGTTTTCACTTAGCCATGTGTAGTAAAAGTGACATATAATTTAACATCTTGAAGAGGGTCTCTACAAATAAGAAGAAGCATTTATTTCAACGTTTCACTCTCTTTAAAGGGGCACTAGATACAAAATATGTAAAAGTAAAAGTGAAACAAAAGTGAACCATTTCGTTGACTGATTCCATCAACAAAAAATCATTCTTATACAGGTAAAAACGTTAATTAACTTATTTGTTTAAACTATATCATGAAATCAAACAGACCAATAAAAATTCAATTGCACAAGGTCACAATTTATCTATATTTATGTTAATATCAGGTTATGTGACTGTCGACAGTATTTCATGTTCATTACTTAATTAGATGGCGTCTAAACAAAATTCTGATATAAGTTATCAATAAACTATTCATAGATATCAGGACTAAATTTAGAATATACGCCAGACGTGCATTTCGTCTTCATAAGACTCATCAGTGACGCTCGAATCCAAAAAAGTTAAAAAGGAAAAAAATAAAGTACGAAGTTGAAGAGCGAGTACATGCTTTAGACATTTTTGCGCCTGTCCCAAGTCAGGAGCCTCTGGCCTTTGTCAGTCTTGTATAAATAAAGGCAACAGTGGTATACCGCTGTTCAAAACTCATGTATAACTCTTAATTTTAGTTTCTTGTGTACAATTTGGAGAAAATTTAGTATGGCGTTCATTATCACTGAACTAGTATATATATTGGTTAATGGACCAGCTGAAGGACGCCTCCAGATGCGTGACTTTCTTGTTGCATTGAAGACCTGTTGGTGAACTTATGCTGTCGTTTGTTCTATGGTCGGCTTGTTGTCTCTTTGACACATTCCCCATTTCCATTCTCAACTTTATTTGTTAACTATAAAAAAGAAGATGTGGTATGATTGCCAATGAGACAACTATCCACAACTGTCAATTTGGCTATAAGTATTAGTATTTTATAAATAAAATATCAGAATTTCAGTTAAATCGATGATCATGAATTTAACAGCTTAGCTGCACTTTTAACAGCAAATAAACCTTGACCAGATCAAATATTATAAAGGCAATCAGCTAATTACAAGTAGATACTGAGCTAAGACACCTATCAGCATAGTATATACATATCTAATGGTTTAATACACATTCATTAAACTTTTGACTTCATGTAGATACTCACTCATGGTTCCATACACTTAAATAGGTTCCATACACTTTTCAAAATCAGTAGATAAACAAACCAAACTATCGTTTCCAAATTACTATAGAAATTTTGATCATATCGGTCCTTTTTATTTCTCTTCATTTATACAAATAAGCAATACTAAAAGAAGATTGTATTCAGTCATATCTTAATATAATGGCCAACTGAAATAACTGCCTGTAAAAGCTTTCAGTATCCCCACTCTTGATTCTAAAAATGTTTGCGAAAGTGCTCTCTTTTCTTATGATATTATTTATTCTTAAGGCAACTGATTGTCAGAATTTAATAGACTACAAGAAACTACACAATGACTTATTCCATGATTATAATCCAGATATAGCACCATTTGACACTGAAAATAGCAATTCAAATAAAAAGTTGATTAAGTTTCAGTTTTATAACCTTGGAATAAACCAATATGATGAAGTAGATGGAATATTATTGTTGACTTAAATGACAGTGCTTACATGGCTAGACTCCTCACTGCAATGGAAACCGTCTGATTATAACAATATTACACAAATTGCTGTTTCTACAGGTAGTCTGGTACCCACACATTATTCTAATGAGTAATGCAAACAAACTTGAACCATTTGGCAGTACCAGTCCTTCCAAAGTCAGCATTTCATATGATGGGAACATAGAGTGGTACACTGCTCATGTAATCAATTATAAATGTCCAGCTAATATTAGAAAATTTCCATTTGATGAACAAAAATGTTCATCACCATGTTCATTAACATTTTTTGGATGGGAACCAAGTAAGCAGATATATCTTGAACCAGTACCAATGCCATGCAGTGACTATTTTGAAGCTAAAAGCCCAGATTGGATGGTACAAAGTTAGGAAGTTAAACCTGATAAACAAGGAAATTCTTCTTTGGCAGTTGTTCTGAATATCAAACGTGAACCACTTTATTATAACATCCTCGTATTTAAACCAATAGATGTATTAGCATTATTGAATCCACTGGTTTTCCTGCTTCCCCAAAACTCTGGTGAAAGAATATCTTATGGAATGACAATATTGCTTTCATTCGTGGTCTTCTTGACATTGGCGTCTGATAAAATACCAGCTACATCAAATCCCATATCATTTCTGATTGTCTTCATTGTCTTAGTGTTTATAGCAAGTGCTGTCATACTGTTGTTTAATATCATCAACTCCTACTTCTTTCACAAAAATGACAAGGAAATAAAAGGATTTCTGAAGCATATTGCAAAGATTTTGTACAGAAAAGGGAGAAAGGAGAAAGTCTCGGCATTAGATGAAATTATTATCTTCTACAAAGACATAGCATTGTGGTTAGACAAGTTCTGTTTTGTGATGTCTTATATTTTCATGTTTATCTTGATAACTGTATATTTCATTATATTACTTCACTAATAAAGGAACAGAGAATAGGAATTTATTATATTGGTGGTAATGAAAAATGATATATCCAGTGAAATAAAAGCTAATTATTTCACAAGTGAAATTAATCAGACAGTTTTTTATAGAAAGGAGAAGGTCTCTGCGTTTAATGAAATTACTATCTTCTACAAAGACATGGCATAAGGGTTAGACAAGTTCTGTTTTGTAATGTCTTATATTTTTATGTTTAGCTTGATAACTGTATATTTCATTATATTACTATACTAATACAGGCACTCACACTCCATCTTCCTATATCTATCTACAAACATTGGGAATGTATTGTATTGGTGGTTATAAAAAATGATAGCCTAATTAAATGTGAAATTAATCAGACAATTTCCCTTACAGTGTGACATAACACAATGATAGGTGTTGTCAATACATTTTCAAAGATGTTGCATCATAATACATTTGGATTGCCTGGAACAAGACATAATTACTTATATTTTATAAGTTATTTCATTAAAAAAATCCTTGTATATTGTACCTTCTTTAGGTGTATATTTCATTAGAATTATTACTCTGATTCAAAAAACATATATAAATAAACTCTTCATAGATACCAGGATTGAAATTTTATATTTACACAGATGCTCGTTTCATTTACAAAAGACTCATCATTGATGCTTGAATAAAAAATTGTTACAAAGGCCAAATAAAGTATGAAGATGAAGAGCATAGAGGAACTAGAATTCCTAAAAGTTTTGTCAAATACAGCTAATGTAATCTATTCCTGAGGTAGAAAAGCCATAGTATTTAAAAAATTCACAGTTTTGATAACAGTTAATTTTTTATTATGAACATATCAATGATAACTCAAGTCAACACAGAAGTTCTGACTACTGAGATGGTGATACCCTCGGGAAATTCCACCAGCAGTGGCATTGACCTACTTACATATGTAAAGTCATTTATCGATTAACATAAAATAACATAGTTCCTATATTGTTTATATTGACCTAGGGTATAAGTTTAAAAAATCTAAAACAAATAAAAATCTCAACAACGGGTTGTCCCATTCATCTTTAAATTTCAGGGCAGATAGATCTTGACCAGATAAACAATTTTACACCTTGTCAAATTTGCTCTAAATGCTTTATTTTTTATGTAATAACCAAAAACTGCATTTAACCTCCATGTTCTATTTTTAGCCGTGGCGGCCATCTTGGTTGGTTGGCGGGGTAAAAAAACACAATTTTTAAACAAGATACATTAATGATGATTGTGGCAAAGTTTGGATTAATTTGGCCCGATTGTTTCAGAGAAGAAGATTTTTGTAAAAGATCATGGAGATTTACGAACCTTGGTTAAAAATTGACTATAAAGGGCAATAACTCATAAAGGGGTCAACTGACCATTTTGGTCATGTTGACTTATTTGTAAATCTTACTTTGCTTAACTTTATTGCTGTTTACAGTTTATCTCCATCTATAATAATATTCAAGATAATAACCAAAAACAGTAAAATTTCCTTAAAATTACCAATTTAGGGGCAGCAACCCAACAATGGAATGTCTGATTCATCTGAAAATTTCAGGGCAGATAGATCTTGACCTGATGAACAATTTTACCCCAATGTCAGATTTGCTCTAAATGCTTTGGTTTATGAGTTATAAGCCAAAACTGCATTTTACCCCTATGTTCTATTTTTAGCCATGGCGGCCATCTTGGTTGATTGGCCGGGTCAAAAAACACAAATTTTAAACAAGATACATCAATGATCATTGTGGCCAAGTTTGGTTTAATTTGGCCCAGTAGTTTCAGAGGAGAAGATTTTTGTAAAAAACGGACGCCGGACGCCAAGTGACGAGAAAAGCTCACTTGGCCTTTTAGGCCAGGTGAGCTAAAACAATTTATATTGTTTCTTTTTTGTAAGTTCACATATCCCTATAAATGCACAATCTAAATTTGAATATTATGCATTCATTTTTAAATCAATTATTTAGAAGAATTGTTAACAATATAAACAAATCTGTGTATATATACACTGTTTTAACATTATATAATAAATATATTCATGCATCTCTTTTCAGTTCTTTTCATTCCTTTTCAGTTCTTTTTGGTCCTTTTCGGTTCTTTTCTGTAAATCTTTGGACAGTCCTGTTTTAATTTCACAGTCCCGTAACTCAAAAAGTTTTAATATTATTTTAAAGTATACGGATGCATGTTAAACCATTATAAGAAATAATTATATTAATTTTCATTAAAATTGGATAAGTCGTTCTCAAGTTACGGTGCAACATGTTAACGCCGGACAGACGAAAAGACGGACGCCAGACATTTGCATACCATAATACGTCACGACAAAATTTTGACTGGTGAATAAAAACTGCTGCCTCCCAAACTGGTAATCCCTATTATAATAAAACTTCCATCAGTATTGGCATCGACCAATTAGTTAAGGAATACCAGGCTTAATAAAGGCAACAGTTGTACATCACTTCTCAAAATTCATAAATTGATGGAGAAAAGACAAATACGGGTTACAAACTATAACAGAGGGAAACACATCAAATATAAGAGGAAAACAATGACACAACAGAAACACTAAAATACAACACACACAGAAACAAACTTTAATATGACAATTTAGTACACACAATCCATCAATGATGATTTTAAAAAGACAGCTGGAAGGCAAAATCACCAAAAAGTTGTGCAAAAAACGGTAAAAAAGTCTCAAAAATTATTATAATAAAATTGAGAAAGGAAATGGGGAATGTTTCAAAGAGACAACAACCCGACCATAGAAAAAACAACAGCGGAAGGTCACCAACAGGTCTTCAAAGTAACGAGAAATTCACGCACCCGGAGGTGTCCTTCAGCTGGCATTTCTTCAATAAAACAGAAGTAAACAAGAATGTGTCCTAAGTACACGGAAGGCCCATCTGCACTACCATTTTCTATGTTCAGTGGACTGTAAATGGAATAAAATATTTAATTTGGCATTAAAATTAGAAAGATCTTATCATATAGAACATGTTTACTAAGTTCCAAGTTGATTTCAACTTCATTAAAAACTACCTTGACCAAAAACTTTAACCTGAAGGGGGACAGGCGGATGGACGAACACACTGACCATAAAACATAATGCCCATGAATGGGGCATAAATATATATATAAGGTTTTCAACCCAGTGCAATTTCAAAATTTATTGTTTTAGATAACTTATATTTTTTGGACATATAGATATATTTCAAATAATCCTACCAAGTATAAAAGCTTTATGTCAAACAGCCTCTGATGGACATACAATCTGACATACAGAGACCCTGAAAATATCCCAGTCTCGCAACACAATGGGGACATATTGTTACCTGTGGGACCTAATACTAATATGGGGGAAAACCTTTGTAAATCATAAAATGACTAGTCAAGTTATATTTGATTTAATTCATTTAATTGAATAAAATTGAGAATCATTGAATGGAAATGGGGAATAGGTCAAAGAGACAACAACCCGACCACAGAACAGACAACAGCAGGTCACCAACAGGTCTTCAATGGAGCAAGAATTTCCCGCACCCGGAGGCTTCCTTCAGCTGGCCCCTTAACAAATATACTATACTAGTTGTGAAACATTTAAGGTAAACATGTTTTGTTTCAGATCTCTGATAAAATTTCAGAGAAAAAATGTCATAAAATTAATCATGAAATAAAGTGTTAATTTCAGGAATTCATGCCTTTTCTTTCATTGTTTCTTACATTTAACCTTAAACATATTAAAATGAAAAATCTCCTCCATAATCAAATATCAATTCAAATATGACGTGCTAGCCTACTTTCGCTTTGTGAACACATCCATGCTCTAAATCCAATAAAATTTGTTTGCACTTCTTCAGAATAATGAATTCCAATTATCGTGCACTTCATATATTTCCCTTACTTTTAAACTCTTAAATGGTGCACACGATGTTACTAATTCATTTATTATGACTTATGTGTTGCAATCCAAAATTGACATATTTGACCTAGAAACGACAACCGTTCATGCTGGCTGTTAAACTCCTCCCTCTGAAAAATCACAGTACCAGCCATTTGCTTCTTTACAAACAAAAAAGGGAGGTGCACGGAAGATCATACACAAACGTTTTTACACTTATACTTATTGGACATAGAAATTACCTTAATTGTCCTATTCAGAATGGTAATAATTAATTCAAGCTATACTTTATTGTAGTTTTAACATGGAGGCATTATAGTTGTGATTAACTTTGCTCGAGCGATAGTTAGAGATAAAATAACACAAATATAATGCCTACCCATGTTAAAACTACAATAAAGTATAGATTGCATCAGTTATTTCTTAATTTTGATATTAAAAAAACCCTTTCAACTCATATTCCATTAAAAGTAATATGTTGGAATAGTTTTATATTTGGAGAGCAATCATTCCAATTATTTCAAACACCTTTTTGGACAGCCACAACAATTGACCCGGTCAGATATTTTAGAATCGAATTCATAACAGTGTGGCTGTGGACATTGATTGGCGCACTTTAATATCCCATTGACTGGGACAGATTAGGTGAACGTTTGTCTATAACGCCCATTGCTCACGACGTCCTTAGAAATAATAGACATTTAAACTGTGGGGTTATCAAAGGTTCTCAACGCCTAAATAAAATAATTCGAAAAACTAATCAGGAATTTGTGTTTTGAAAAAGAATGACTTACTGGCTTCAAAAGTTGCAATGCATGTGTTGATTGATTGATAAAAGAAATGTAACAATTGCGATTGTCGAGTTATGTCATCTTTTAACTTTTATGTGGTCTAAAACTTTATTTTAGAACGAATGCATAATACACTTTCAAAAGTTGTGCAAATACAGAACATATAGACAAAAAATACTTCTGCCCTGTTTTTTTTCGTACTTTAAAATTATTGGATAGTAAGAAAGCTATTTGGATTAAACCTTGTGAAATTTGCATGCATTTACGGCATTGTATTGGTAAAACTGTTCTGATATACTGCTACTATACTTGTGAAAAACACTTGGCAACAGAAACACATTCATCTTATTTATATTGAAATCGACCCAATTTAAATAGAAATGGACGACTTCGTGCATTTTGTGATCGCTAATAAAATGTGTTCCAGACCATACACGTATGGTCCAAATACTCATACGGCCCGAACACATACATGATATTCTGTGCATTATAGGTTGTCTATTCATTTTTTTCTTTTGTTGATGGATTTGACGTCTTTCTGTGAGTGATTATTTGTTTTAAATGACTTTAAACTTACTTGCAAATAATTTGAAACCAAGACTTGAATTAAATGTCTAAATAAACCATGATTTTTTTAAACATACATCACATCCATTGAAAAAGACTAAAATTCGCCAGGTCTTTTATTTCAACTTAGTGAGTTGACTAAAGTAATATTGCGGACCATTTTCCAATTTTCATGCGGTATCCTTATTTTTTTTCTCTCGCTCAACTTTCGTGTTTGTTTTTACATGCCAAGACCTCTTGGAGCTTTCATTCTATAAAGTGTGTATTTTTCTAATGGTTGAAGGCCATACGGGGACCTATAGTTTGCTTACGCTTGTTGGCCCCTGGAAAGAATTTGTATGATTGTCTATCACACCACATATTCCTTTTTTTACATGCAGTTATATCTATGATAAGAATGAGAATTGAATTGTCATAGAGACAACAACCCAACCAAAGAGCAAAACAAGCCCAAGACAACTTGTAGATCTTTCGTATCAAGGGAATTGCCATAAATATATTTATTTCAGGTTAATAGTATTAGGCCATACTCAAGTTGTAAATAGATCTTGTCGTCAACTTTTGCAACCAGCTTCTATGTTTCTATAATGCACCGTTCATTTTTTTTGGCCTCGACCTTTCCATTGGACGAAATTTTGATTTCGATTATTTTTAAAAGATGCATTTAATTACAAAATCATACAGGACGCATTTGTTCCTCCTGTCCAAAGTAAGGAGCCTCTGGCCTTTGGAAGTCTTGTATGTAAGAGTATAAACTACACAGTGCAACTTCCAACAAAAATACAAGATTTATTGAATTTCAAATGCGATCAAAAGTAAAAATTTGCTCGCAGCGGAAAATGCAACAGTTTGATTTTCAATTGAAATAAAATAATTGTTATGATTTACACACAGTTACTTTTTCGAATACAAATATTCGAAGTATATTGTTTGTTGTTTCCTTTATAAAATTGTCATTTTTAAAAAGACCACTTTGTGACTTCGATATTAAGAAGACTATAAAAGCGATGTTCATTATCTTTCGTCTGCTGTAAGTTTAATTAAGTTATTTTGCCATGAATGGCATCTCGTATGTTTTTAAATTTAAATAAAGGGGAGTCAGGTTGTCTCATATGTCAATGATACACACACCAAAAAAAAAAACGACAAAAAATAAAATAAGGTGCAACATTCATTCTCCATCGAAAGAATACATCACATGAATGTAATTTTTGTAAGAAAAATACAAATTTCGTGAAAAGTTGTGTGTTGGACTTGAAGAGCCAAGGCAAATTGACAAATATTTGAATAAACGGAATCGATTTATGGTTTCTACCAACAACGAAAAAATGATTTTTTTTTGGTCATCTGGAACTCTTCACAAACAAAGCCCACATGGTTAGCATTGAATAAAAAGAAGGTCACTCTTAAATGATTTTGTTCTCTTAATCAATAAGATATTTTGTGAAATAACGCGGGTCCCCATTACTTAAAAGTTTTTTGGTTTTTTTTACAATGAATAAACTTTTATCATTATTTATTGATATCAGCTCTGAACATTATCATTCTTAAAAGTGAAACTGTAGTAAGTGATGGTAAAACAAATATTTAAAGCAAATTCCTTAAATGATTTGTGAAAAGAAAGTTTCATTTTATGTATCAAAATGTGTTAACAAGAGATTATTTAAATCCTCACTTGAAGGCCTCCGGTAGACTGAGTGAGCATAAAATCATCGCCAACGACAAACAAGTTATAGGTGAATTTTTCAGTATAATTACTAACAAACGTTTTACCGTTGATCACACTGTTATGAATTTAATTCTACAATGTATTGGCAATTAGCTAATTGCAGGCAAATATTGAACTAACACATCAATAAACAAAGTAAACACATATTAAATTACTAAATAAACACCATACAACTTCAACTAAGACTTATTCTTTCATTGAAAAGTGAAATCCCCCTTAGGATACAAAATATCAATTTAGATATACAAAATGATTTTATTTTTTAACAAATATACCAATAATTGGAAATTGTTTTATTTTTCAATAGCCTCCAGCCTTTTAGCATTGATTCTTGCATCACTGAAATAAAGAAGTATAAAAGCTTCCAATATCAAAGGTTGAACTCATTTTTGTTCTAAAAATGTATGTGAAATTGCTTTCTTTACTTTTATTATTATGTATTATTAAGGCAACTGTATGCCAGAATTTAACAGACTACAAGAAACTACACAATGACTTATTCAAGGACTATGATCCAGATATAACACCATTTGACACTGAAAATGGCAATTCAAATAAAAAGTGGATTAAATTTCAGTTTTATAACCTTGGAATAAACAATTATGATGAAGTAGATGGAATATTATCGTTGACTTCAATCACACTGCTTACATGGCTGGACTCTTCACTGCGATGGAAACCGTCTGATTATAACCATATAACACAAATTACTGTTTCTACAGGTACAGTCTGGTTTCCACATATCATTCTATTGAATGATGCAAACAAACTTGAACCGTTTGGCAGTACCAGTCCTTCCAAAGTCAGCATTTCATATAATGGGAACATAGATTGGTCCCCTGCTCATGTAATCAACTCTAAATGTCCAGCTAATATGAGAAAATTTCCATTTGATGAACAAAAATGTTCATTAACATTTTTTGTATGGGAACCAAGTAAGCAGATATATCTTGAACCAGTATCAATGCCATACAGTGACTATTTTGAAGCTAAAAGCCCAGATTGGATAGTACAAAGTTGGGAAGTGAAACCTGAAAAACTAGGAAATATATCTTTGGCAGTTGTTCTGAATATCAAACGTGAACCACTATATTATAACATCCTGGTATTTACGCCAATAGCTGTTTTAGCATTACTGAATCCACTTGTATTTCTGCTTCCTCAAAACTCTGGTGAAAGAATATCTTATGGAATGACAATATTGCTTTCATTCGTGGTCTTCTTGACACTGGCGTCTGATAAAATACCAGCTACATCAAATCCCATATCATTTCTGATTGTCTTCATTGTCTTAGTGTTTATTGCAAGTGCTGTCATACTGTTGTTCAATATCTTCAACTGCTACTTTTTTCACAAAAAAGACAAGGAAATCAAAGGATTTTTGAAGAATATAGCAAAGATTTTGTGCAGAAAAGGGAGAAAGGAGAAGTTCTCTGCAAATGATGAAATTAACATCTTCTACAAAGACATAGCATTATGGTTAGACAAGTTCTGTTTTGTAATGTCTTATATTTTCATGTTTAGCTTGATAACTGTATATTTCATTATATTACTTTACTGAATAGTAAAAGAATAGGAATTTATTACATTGGTGGCATTGAAATATAATAGCTTAAGTGAAAAAAAAGCTAATAATTTCAAAATGTGAAATCAATCAAACAATTTCACTTACAGTGTGACATAATACAATGATAGGTGTTGTCAATACATATTCAAAGATGTTGCATCCTCATATGCATTTGGATTGCTTAAAACAAAGACATAGTGACGTGTATGTTATAAATTAATCTATAACTTATTCCATTTAAAAACCCTTGTTTATTGTACCTCATGTATATCTCATTAGAATCATTACTCTGATTAAAAAAACATATATAAATAAACTCATCGTAGATACCAGGATTGAAATTTTATATTTAAGCCAGATGCCCATTTTGTCAGTCGAGCTTGAATCAAAAAACGTTGAAAAGGCCAAATAAAGTACAAGTTGAAGAGCATTTAGGACCAAAAATTCCTAAATGTGTTGCCAAATACAAGTCAACACTTAAGTGCTGACTACTGGGCTTGTGATATCCTCTGGGAATTAAAACTTCACCAGCGGTGGCATCGACCTACATATGTTAAGTCATTTATTAATTAAAATAAAAGAACATAGTTCCAATAGTGTTGATTATAACCTAAAGGTTGAGTTTTATAAGAATGTAGCAAGAATTGTAATCTAAGAAAGCTTATAAGAACATTTCAGTAAAGGAGTAGGTCCGGTAAGGACTGATTTTGGCCTCAAATTTCAGTTTCATCTGACGAAAGATTTTGACCACTTTTTAAACGCTTAAGTGTCTATTTTATATGTTTCGATTAATTTATGTGAAAGTTTTTAACTTATTTCGTCATTAAAAACAATCCGAATCAAGCTCAAATATGAAAAATACCCAAATATGCGAAAAAATGTCACTTTTCAGATGGTTTTTGTCAAAAACGAAAGTGGCCGCATCCGTGTTCATCCTTAACCTTTATATATGTTATGTATTTTCATCAAATACAACTTCCATTTCAATATTTTGGATGAACACGAATGCAGCCACTTTCGTTTTACACGGAAACTGTCTAAAATTTAAGTAAAATGCTGGAATTATTAAGATTTCGGTAATTTAGCATGACTTTATGGTGCTAGTACGCAATATATGTGCATTGTATTGTCAAAAACAGCCCATATTTATGTAGCAGAACCATTTTACTATCCAATAAATAACAAAAAGTTTACATTTTAACAATTTTGTAAAACTGCCATATTTTGGGGCCAAAAAATGGTCTTACCGGACCTACTCCTTTTATATTTCCAAACAAGATATTGCTGATATTAAGTTTTATAAAAATCTGGCTACAATTGTAACTTTGAGAAAGCTATTTAGGCCGTTTCAATAAATTTAGTATTTCCAGGGGACATACATTTTTTGACAAAAGTCCTTCTTCCACCATTTTCGAACTTGTCCAAGATAACCTAGAGTATAAGTTTTCTTAAACCATGGCAAGAATTGTACCTTGGTAAGAGAACAAACTAGACCAGATGGATAGACGGACAGATAGACAGACACCCATTACTTCCATGTCCCCACAATGTCTTACGCAGGAGTAAAAAAACGTACATTTTATTTTTCCCTGCATGTTCATGTAATTAACAAGAGTACCAATGATGTTTCATGTCAAAATAGAAGTGCTGACTACCTAGTTGGTGATAGCTACACCAGTGGTATGAACCCAAAATTATTTTTTTAACCAAAGAAAAAGCTTACACTTAAGCATACCAGACAAATGCAAGGAGCACCAGTGATGCAAGAATCAAAATGTTCGAAGACTAAATCAAATATAAAGTTAAACAAGAATGTGTCCAAAGTACACGGATGCCCCACTTGCACTATCCTTTTCCATGTTCCATGGACCGTGAAATTGGGTAATAATCTAATTTGGCATTAAAATAAGAAAGATCATACTATAGGGAACATGTGTACTAAGTTTCAAGTTGATTGGACTTCAATTTTATCAAAAACTACCTTGACCAAAAACTTTAACCTGAAATTCCCACTTTCATTTTCTATGTTCAGTGGACCATTTTCGAACTTGTCCAAGATAACCTAGAGTATAAGTTTTCTTAAACCATGGCAAGAATTGTACCTTGGTAAGAGAACAAACTAGACCAGATGGATAGACAGACAGATAGACAGACACCCATTACTTCCATGTCCCCACAATGTCTTACGCAGGAGTACAAAAACGTACATTTTATTTTTCCCTGCATGTTCATGTAATTAACAAGAGTACCAATGATGTTTCATGTCAAAATAGAAGTGCTGACTACCTAGTTGGTGATAGCTTCACCAGTGGTATGAACCCAAAATTATTGTTTTTAACCAAAGAAAAAGCTTACACTTAAGCATACCAGACAAATGCAAGGAGCACCAGTGATGCAAGAATCAAAATGTTCGAAGACTAAATCAAATATAAAGTTAAACAAGAATGTGTCCAAAGTACACGGATGCCCCACTTGCACTATCCTTTTCCATGTTCCATGGACCGTGAAATTGGGTAATAATCTAATTTGGCATTAAAATAAGAAAGATCATACTATAGGGAACATGTGTACTAAGTTTCAAGTTGATTGGACTTCAATTTTATCAAAAACTACCTTGACCAAAAACTTTAACCTGAAATTCCCACTTTCATTTTCTATTTTCAGTGGACCGTGAAATTGGGGTCAAAAGTCTAATTTGGCTTTAAAATTAGAAAGATCATATCATAAGCAACAAGTGTATTAAGTTTCAAGTTGATTGGACTTCAGCTTCACCAAAAACTACCTTGACCAAAAACTTTAACCTGAAATTCCCACTTTCATTTTCTATGTTCAGTGGACCGTAAAATTGGGGTCAAAAGTCTAATTTGGCTTTAAAATTAGAAAGATCATATCATAAGCAACAAGTGTATTAAGTTTCAAGTTGATTGGACTTCAGCTCAGTGGTCGAAATTAGCGCTAGTTCGGTAGTCCGGGACTAGTAAAATTTGCGTCGGACCAGTAGATTTTGTCAGCTGGTGGTCCGGCGGACCAGTAGAAATTTGTCGATGAAAATCACTGATTGCATCGCAATCTCCGTTTGTTTACAACACAATTTACCTGTGAAAGCATTTACACGGTACTGGGGGTATTACAATTGATCAAGTTAATTAATATCTCGGGTGAGCGTCCTCCACAACAATATAAAATGTGGAAATTTTTGGAAGGAGTTAAACCTCCGGACAAGAAAATTAAGATAATTTAATCCGGTCCCTTCCTGCTCATTCTGCTGATGCAGAAAGGGGGTTTTCTGAGATGAAACTTGTAAAGAATGATTGGCGATCAAAATTGAGTTCAACTGTTTTATCAGATCTTTTATTAATTATTTTTCACACTGAAGATATAGCATCACTTGATCCAGTCCCGGTTATTGAAATGTGAAATATTTCTGGACAGCACTCCAGACGACCTAGTCAGGCATCCTTTGGTCGTCGTGAGGATTGCGATGACGTGAAAGACAATGTTGATATTTTTTCTGTCCTTGATCCTGATTTTGATAAAGAAAATCATTGAGATTACAAAAGCCTTTATCAAAATCAGAATAAAGACTATTTCTGTGTTGCTGTCTAACTTATGTAAACGAAAGCATCAACACGAAACATCTGTCATTTATAATAGTGTTTGTCAAATTAATGTCATTTTTACAGGACCAGTAGATTTGGAGCCGGACCAGTAGAGTTTAAGGTCCACTGGTCCGGCTGGCCAGTACACAAAAAAGCTTAAATTCGACCCCTGCTTCAGCTTAATCAAAAACTACCTTGACCAAAAACTTTAACCTGAAATGGGACTGACGGACGGACGCACAGACGGACGAACGAAATTGAGCCACCGACCAGAAAACATAATGCCCCTCTACTATCGTAGGTGGAGCATAAAAAACGCTGAAAGGTCTGGCCTTCTTTACTAATCATTGATATTATGTTGATAGTCCTATATATGAAGCTTTATTACAACAGTCACATAAACTTAATATTAACCAAGAAAAATAAACATTGACCAATGAACTATAAAAATGAGGTCAAGGTCAGATGAACCATGCCAGACAGGCATGTACAGCTAACAATTATTCTAAACAACTAATGTAGTTGGCTTTATAGTTTAAGAACAAGAGTGCACACACTGAAATGTCTTGCCTTATTTACTAATCATTGATATTATGTTGATAGTC
The DNA here is from genome assembly GCA_037788925.1 of Mytilus galloprovincialis. NCBI lineage: Eukaryota > Metazoa > Mollusca > Bivalvia > Mytilida > Mytilidae > Mytilus > Mytilus galloprovincialis. The sequence continues at coordinate 41,353,945 of CM075334.1, read as the reverse complement.
CTAAATATAAAACTTTATAACAACCGTCACATAAACTTAATGGGCGTATGACATTTGCGCCGATTTTGAAAATTTTCATTCTTTCATTTGCGCCGATTTCATTTTTTCATTTGCGCCGATTTTATATTTTTTCCTAATTGGATTTACAGGTAAGTTACAGGTAAATTCATACTTTTACATTGGCTGAGCACAGAGTATAAAGACAAATCAAGTGACATTGCAATTGGTAAATGGCTATCCCAAGTTATCATTCCTTTCCCTAAATGATATCGATGACTGCTTCACGTTTGACATTGTCTGACGCTCCTTCTGATGACGAATGTCATACACTCTTAGACAACATACACGTACACATTCCATAAAGGTCAACCAATTCATGATGGCGTCCATAATTTAAAGAAGGGATGATTTCAACTTCACCATTAGGAACTTCTGGTTTAATAGCTTCCTTGTGAGAAAATGCGAGCTCTAGAAATGAGGGCCCTCATGGGGTTTTTGATTATGTGATTACTTGGCCGTTTTTTTAATGATTATTTGATTATTAAGCCAAATATTTCATGATTATTTGATTACCTAGGACTGTATTTTTAGTTTATGATTATTTGATTACTAAAGATAAGCAAATATTTAATGATTATGTGATTATATTGTCAAAAAAATGGTGATTATGTGATTACTAGGACCCCCCCATGAGGGGCCTCAGAAATGCCCCAGCAGTACGTATGCCAGACAAAGAAAAGATGGCCTTCGTTATCGACAATTTTGCCAAATATAGAAGAGACGAAATCATAAGAAAGGAATAAATTAGATGTGTTGCCAATACATACTCGGCAAGAACAAGATTTATGATTTGAATGTATTCTGGTTTTATGGATTTGAATGCTGCTACATATATTCTAAATTCGTCAGTTTTTAGTAAACACAAAAAGCTTTTATCTTAGGTTTTTTACTTCTTGGTTTTAAGCAGGAGACAACAGTTATATACATGTTATGATTGACAATTCATAACACATGTACAACTGGCTAACGGAAGAGGTCTTTAATGACCAATGAAAATAACATTACTGGGATGGAGAGGTGTCTCATTGGCACTCGTACCACATCTTCTTATATTATTTAACCTGTAATTTACCTGTTATTTACCTGTAAAAAAATCGGCGCAAATGAACAAAAAAATTGGCGCAAATGAAAGAAAAAATCGGCGCAAATGAAATGCAGATCGGCGCAAATGCAAAACACCGAAACTTAATATTAACCATGAAAACTAAACATTGACCAATGAACCATAAAAATGAGGTCAAGGTCAGATGAACAATGTCAGGCAGGCATGTATGGCAAACAATTCATCTATACAACAAATATAGCTGATCTATTGCCTAAAGTTAAAAAAAAAACAAGCCAAAACACAAATACTTTACACTGAGCAATGAAACAACAAAATAAGGTCAAGGTCAAATAAAACCTGCAGGACTGACATATAGATCATAAAATATTTCCATACACCAAATATAGTTGACCTATTGCATATAGTATTAGAAAAAAAGACCAAAAATCAAAAACTTAATTTTAACCACTGAACCATGAAAATGAGGTCAAGGCCAGATAACACCTGCCAGCAAAACATGTGCACCTTAAAATCATTCCATACACCAAAAATAGTTGACCTATTGCATACAGTACAAGAAAACAGACCAAAACACAAAAACTTCATACAGTACAAGAAAACAGACCAAAACACAAAAACTTAACTATAACCACTGAATCATGAAAATAAGGTCAAGGTCAGATGACACCTGCCAGTTGGACATGTGCACCTTACAGTCCTTCCATACAGCGAATATACTACACAGCTACTTTTGTATAGGTACTATTTCTGTACTTAAAATTTGTAGTACTGGAAATCTACTTTTAAAATTCAGTACTATTTTGTTACTCTAAAATTATTGTAATATTTAGGTACCTGTATTTTACAGTACTTTATTTGTACTTGAAATTTAGGTACTTCATATTTTTGGTTACTACCATTGCATTTTCAGCATTTTGAAAGTTTTTCTATTTCAAATCTCTTAAAGTTATGATTATCAAACATGAAATATTGTACTATTTCTGCACCAAAATATTTTGTACAAATCAAGTACTGTAAATTACAAGTACCTAAATATTACAATAGTTTTAAAGTAAAGAAATAGTACTACATATTAAAAGTAAATTTCCAGTACTGCATTTTTTTAGTACAGAAACAGTACCTATGCAAAAGTAGCTGTGTAGACCTATTACTTATATTATCTGAGATATGGACTTGACCACCAAAACTTAACCTTGTTCACTGATCCATACATCTGAAATGAGGTGGAGGTCAAGTGAAAACTGTTTGAAGGACATGAGGACCTTGCAAGGTATGCACATACCAAATATAGTTATCCTATTACCTATTTTAAGAGAGAAATCAACAATACAAAAAAAATCAATTTTCTTCAAGTAGTCACTGAATCATGAAAAATGAGATCAAGGACATTGGACATGTGACTGATGGAAACTTCATAACATGAGGCATCCATATAAAAGTATGAATCATACAGGTCTTCCACCTTCTAAAATATAAAGCTTTAAAGAAGTAAGGTAATGCTGCCTAAGCCGTCACCAGATCACTATCCCAATGTCCAGCTTTCTGTGACAAAAGTCGCAGGCTGGACAAAAAATTACCTAAAAGTTGTGTCTAATAGTTCAATATTTCATTGACAGTTAATGTTCAGAAAATTATCATATTAACATTTTTTTTCACAAAAATTGCTGCCTTCCAAACTGGTGATCCCTATTAGAATAAAACTTCCACCAGTATTGGCATCAACCACTTAGCTGTGAAATACCAGGCTAACACTTTAGTACACAAAATTCATCAGTGTTGGTATAAAAATGACAGCTGGGAGACAAAATTCCTCCAAAATTGTGCAAAAATTGGACAGTTAGTCTGAAAAAATATTAATAGTATATTTCACAAATGTAACAGAAGTAATAAATTTAAAAAAGGTTTTCAATCAAGTGCCTTTTCAAGATTTGTTTTGATTTTTTTTAGATCACTTTTATTTTTTGCACATATAAATACATTTCAAATAATCCTACCAAGTGTGAAAGCTTTATGTCAAACAGCCTCTGATGGACAAACAAGGGGACATGCTGAGACTATGACAATATCCCAGAAGTGCAACACAATGGGGACATATTGTTACTTGTGGACCTTATAATAATATGGGGGGGAACCTGTAAATCAAAAAATAACTTATAAAATTTATTTGATTCAATTCGTTTTATTGAAACTTTAAGGGTTAACATATTTTGTTTAAGATTTTCTAATCAAACTATCAGAAGAAATAAAATGCCCAAAATTTATCATGAAATTAAGTGTTTATTTCAGGAATTCATGCATGTTTCATTCATTGTTTCTAACATTTTACCTTGAACATGATAAAATACTCCTCCATAATTTAAAAAAATCAATTTTGATATAAACAAGAGGCTCTCAAGAGCCTGAATCACTCACCTTAATTTTTTTCGTTAAATCTCTCATCAATGATTATTTTGGCTTTTCAATTTATTTAAATGTTCTTTGAATCGTCCTATTTTCTTCAAAAGCAAAAAAAAATTGTTTTCGCCTATGTTCTATTTTAGTCATAGGAGCTATGTTTCTTGACATACAAGGAAATAAAATATAAAATTTATACTAGATACTCTGAAACTCATTTAACCTAAGTTTGGCTGAAATTGATACAGCAGTTTCAAAGGAGAAGATTTTTTAAAGTAAGTCAACATGATGAACAAATTGTGAAAAAAGTCTTTAAAGGGCAATAACTCCTTAAGGGGTCAATTGACAATTTTGGTCAAATTGACTTATTTGTAGATCTTACTTTGCTTAACATTTTTGCTATTAACAGTTTATCTGTATCTATAATAATCTTCAAGATAATAACCAAAAACTGCAAAATTTCTTTAAAACATCAATTCAGGGGCATTAGACCTGAAAAACCAGTTACCCAATTCGGCTGAAAATTTCAGGACAGGTAGACCTTGACCTAATAAATATTTTAACTTCTTGTCTTATTTGCTTTAAATGCTAGAGTTTTTGAGATATAAGCAAAAAACTGCATTTTACCCTGTGTTCTATTTTTAGCCATGATGGCCATGTTTTTTGACGAAATAAAAAATAAAGCACAAAATTTATTTTATACACCCTACTGATCATTCAGTTGAAGTTTGGTTGAATTTGGTTGAGTAGTTTTAGAGGAGAAGATTTTAAAGTTAGCAAATATCATGAACAAACTGTGAAAAATTGTCATTAAAGGACAATAACCCCTTAAGGGGTCATTTGACAATTTTGGTCATATTAACTTATTTGTAAATCTTACTTTGCTGATAATTTTTGCTGTTTACAGTTTATCTTTATCTTTAATCATATTCAAGATAATGACAAAAAACTGCAAAATTTCCTTAAAATTACCAATTAAGTGGCAGCAACCCAACAATGGTTTGTTTGATTCATCTTAAAATTTCAGGGCTGATAGATCTTGACCTAATGAACATTTTTACCCCACGTCAGATTTGCTCAAAATGCTTTCCTTTTTGAGATATAAGCCAAAAACTGCATTTGACCCCTAGTTTTTTTTTTTAAGTAACAGCGGCCATGTTTTTTGACGGATCAAAAATCGAAGCGCACACTTTGTGCAGGATAATCTAAGGAACAATCATGCTAAGTTTCATTCAAATCCATTCAGTAGTTTCAGATGAGAAGATGTTTGAAAAATTGTTAACGACGACAGACGACGACGACGACTGACGCCAAATGATGAGAAAAGCTCACATGACCTTTTAGGCCAGGTGAGCTAAAAAAAACAACTTTCAACTCATATACCATTAAAAGCAAATTGTAATATTTATATTTGACGAGCAATTATTTCAATTATTCCAAACACCTTCCTTGGACAGCAACAAACATTGACTCAATCAGATATAATACAGGCAATTACCTAATTGCAAGCATATATTGAATTTAAAAACACATAAAAAACAAAGTAAATACATATTAAATTACTAAATAAACACCATATAATTGTGTTCATCTAAGCCCTTATTCTTTCATTGAATTGTAAAACTCCTCTATAAAAAATATCAATTAAGATATACAAAATGATTTTGTTTAGCAAATATACCAATGATTGAAAAGTGTTTCATTTTTTAAAAGCTTCCAGCCTGTTAGCATTGATACTTGAATCAATGAAATATGGTACTATAAAAGCTTCCTGTATCAAACGTTGAACTCATTCTTGGTTCTGAAAATGTATGTGAAAGTGCTTTCTTTACTTATGATATTGAGTATTCCTAAGGCAACTGTATGCCAGAATTTAACAGACTACAAGAAACTACACAATGACTTATTCAAGGACTACAATCCATATATAACACCATTTGATACTGAAAATGGTAATTCAAATGAAAAATGGATAAAGTTTTGGTTTTTTAATCTTGGAATAAACTATTATGATGAAGTAGATGGAATATTATCGTTGACTGCAATGACAATTCTTACATGGCTGGACTCTTCACTGCGATGGAAACCGTCTGACTATAACAATATTACACAAATTACTGTTTCTACAGGTACAGTCTGGTTCCCACCTATTATTCTATTGAGTGATGCAAATAAACTTGAACCATTTGGCAGTACCAGTCCTTCCAAAGTCAGTGTTTCATATAATGGGAACATAGAGTGGTCCCTTGCTCATGTTATCAATTCCAAATGTCCAGCTAATATGAGAAAATTTCCGTTTGATGAACAAAAATGTTCATTAACATTTTTTGTGTGGGAACCAAGTAAGCAGTTATGTCTTGAACCAGTATCAATGCCATACAGTGACTTGTTTGAAACTAAAAACCCAGGTTGGATGGTACAAAGTTGGGAAGTAAAACCTGATAAACAAGGAAATATATCTTTGGCAGTTATTCTGAATATCAAACGTGAACCACTATATTATAACATCCTGGTATTTACGCCAATAGCTGTATTAGCATTATTGAATCCACTGGTTTTCCTGCTTCCACACAACTCTGGTGAAAGAATATCTTATGGAATGACAATATTGCTTTCATTCGTGGTCTTCTTGACACTGGCTTCTGATAAAATACCAGCTACATCAAATCCCATATCATTTCTGATTGTCTTCATTGTCTTAGTGTTTATTGCAAGTGCTGTCATACTGTTGTTTAATATCATCAACTCCTACTTCTTTCACAAAAATGACAAGGAAATCAAAGGATTTCTGAAGCATATAACAAAAATTTTGTGCAGAAAAGGTAGGAAGGAAAAGGTCTCTGTAAATGATGACATTACTATCTTCTACAAAGACATAGCATTGTGGTTAGACAAGTTCTGTTTTGTGATGTCTTATTTTTTCATGTTCAGCTTGATAACTGTATATTTCATTATATTACTATTCTAATACAGGAACAAAGAATAGGTATTTATAATAATTGGTGGCAATACATTTATGATAGCCTCAGTTCAATAAAAGCTAATAATTTCAAAATGTGAAATTAATAAGACAATTTCACTAGTGTGACATAACACAATAATAGGTATTGTCAAGACATTTTCAAAGATTGCCTAGAACAAGACACTATTACTTATAATTTGTAATTTATTCCATTAAAAAAACTTGTAAATTGTACCTCCTGATTAAAAAAAATATATAAATAAACTCATCATTGATACCAGGATTGAAATTTTATATTTATGCCAGACGTGCATTTTATCTACAAAATGCTCAACAGTGACGCTCAAATATAAAAATGTGAAAAAGGCCAAAGTACAAAATTGAAGAGCATTGAAAACTACAAATTCATAAAACTTTTGCCAAAAACAGCGAAGGTTATCTATTCCTTAAGTAGAAAAGCCAAAGTATTTGCATAAACAGCTGAGCCATGAGTGTATGATATGCCCTTCCTCTTGAGAAGTGAATTATCAGGGAATTAAAACTCCACCAGCAGTGGCATCGACCTACTTACATATGTAAAGACATTTATCAATTAAAAATAAAAGAACAGAGTTTCAATGTTGTTGATAGCAACCTAGAGTGTAAGTTTTATAAAAATCAAGCAAAAATTGAAACCATGAGAGAACTTACTTACTAGGCCATTTCAATAAATTTAATATTCACAAACAAGATATTGCTGATATTAACCTTGAGTGTAAGTTTCGTAAAATCTGGCAGGAATTGAAACCATGAGAGAACTTACTTACTAGGCCATTTCAATAAATTTAATATTCCAAAATAAGATATTGCTGATATTAACCTTGAGTATAACTATCAAGTTTCATAAAAATCTGGAAAGAATTGAAACTGTGAGAGATCTATCTAGGTCATTTCAATAAATCTAATATTTCCAAGGGACATATCTCTTTTAAAAAAAGCCAATCTTCCACCATTTTAGAACTTGTCCAAGATATTGCTGATATGAACCTAGAGTATAAGTTTATAAAACCGTGGCCAGAATTGTACCTGTAAGAGGGCTATCAAGACCAGATGAACAGAAGGACAGATAGACAGCCACACAGTATTTCCATGTCCCCACAATGTCTGATGCAGGGGACAAAAAAAGCACATTACATTTTCCCCTACATGTTCATGTATTTAACAAGAGTACCAAGGATATTTCATTTAAAAATAGTAGTGCTGACTACCTGGTTGGTGATACCTACACTAGTGGTATGAACCCAACATTACATGTTTTAACCAAAGAACCAGCTTAATTATAATTAAGCATACCAGACAAACTTTTCTGTCAACAATATGGGCATTAGTGATGCAAGAATCAACAGTGTTGGAGGACTATACAAATACATAGATAAAAAGCAGTAAAAAACAAAACTACCTAAATTATGTGTCGAAATAATTCAATATTTTATTGACAGTTAATTTATAGAAAATGATCATATTGATGATATTTCATTTCACAAAAACTGCTGCCTTCCAAACTGGTGATCCCAATTAGAATAAAACTTCAACCAGTATTGGCATCAATCACTTAGCTGTAGAATACCAGGCTAACAATTTAGAACACAAAATCCATCAGTGATGGTCTAAAAAGTCAGCTGGAAGGCAAAATTCCTCAAAAATTGTGCAAAAAATCAGTAAGTAAGTCTTATAAAATATTAAAAGGCTATTTCACATATAAAACAGAAATAAATAAAAAATATAAAAGGTTTTCATTCAAATGCAATTTCAAGATTTTTTTTTTAGATTACTTTATCTTTTGCACATATAAATATATTTCAAAAAATCCTACCAAGAAGACATACAGAGACCATGACAATATCCCAGAAGCACAACACAATGGGGACATATTGTTACTTGTTGGACCTTATACTTACAATGTATATGGGGGGAAATCTTTGTAAATCAAAAAATGACTTGTCAAGTTATATTTGATTAAATTCTTTTATTGAAACATTTAAGGTAAACATGTTTTGTTTCAGATTGAAATAAAGTAACAGTCTATTATTTGAACTTGGAATTATTTTTACAAAATACTTGTATGGAAAGTGTTTTGAACCACTCAAAACATTATATTACCAAATAAACATGGAATTTATCAAAAATTTCTAACACAAGAAATTGTGCAAATTCCATAATTAAAAATAAGTTCAATTAATAGCCTGTTAAGTGTTAATTTCAGGAATTCTTGCCTTTTCTTTCATTGCTTCTAACTTTTAACCTTAAACATATTAAAATGAAAAAATCTCCTCCATAATGAAATTTCAATTTTGATGTTAAAAAAAATCCTTTCAACTCACATTCCATTAAATGTAAATTGTTGGAATAGCATTATATTTGGAGAGCAATCATTCCAATTATTCCAAAAACCTTTTTTGGACAGCCACAATAATTGACCTATCAGATATGATATACGCAATTAGCTAATTGCAGGCAAATATTGAACTAACACAGCAATAAACAAAGTATATACATATTAAATTACTAAATAAACACCATACAATTGTCTTCAACTAAGACTTATTATTTCATTGAATTGTCAAATTCCCCTATACAAAATATCAATTTAGATATACAAAATGATTTTTTTTAAGCAAATATACCAATGATTTGAAAGTGTTTTATTTTTCAATAGCTTCCAGCCTTTCAGCATTGATTCTTGCATCACTGAAATATTGAATTATAAAAGCATCTAATATCAAAGGTTGACCTCACTCTTGTTCTGAAAATGTATGTGAAATTACTTTTCTTTACTTATAATATTGAGTATTCCTAAGGCAACTGTATGCCAGAATTTAACAGATTACAAGAAACTACACAATGACTTATTCAATAATAATAATCCAGATATAACACCATTCGATACTGAAAATGGTAATTCAAATAAAAAGTAAGCAGATATGTCTTGAACCAGTATCAATGCCATACAGTGCCCATTTTGAAACAAAGCCCAGGTTGGATGGAATAAAGTTGGGAAGTAAAACATGCTACAGAAGGAAACATATCTTTGGTAGTTGTTCTGAATATCAAATGTGAACCACTATATCATAACATCCTCGTATTTACGCCAATAGCTGTATTAGCATTATTGAATCCACTGGTTGTCCTGCTTCCACATAACTCTGGTGAAAGAATATCTTATGGAATGACAATATTGCTTTCATTTGTGGTCTTCTTGACACTGGCTTCTGATAAAATACCAGCTACATCAAATCCCATATCATTTCTGATTGTCTTCATTGTCTTAGTGTTTATAGCCAGTGCTGCCATACTGTTGTTTAATATCATCAACTCCTACTTTTTTCACAAAAATGACAAGGAAATCAAAGGATTTCTGAAGCATATAGCAAAGATTTTGTACAGAAAAGGGAGAAAGGAGAAAGTCTCGGCATTAGATGAAATTATTATCTTCTACAAAGACATAGCATTGTGGTTAGACAAGTTCTGTTTTGTGATGTCTTATATTTTCATGTTTATCTTGATAACTGTATATTTCATTATATTACTTCACTAATAAAGGAACAGAGAATAGGAATTTATTATATTGGTGGTAATGAAAAATGATATATCCAGTGAAATAAAAGCTAATTATTTCACAAGTGAAATTAATCAGACAGTTTCAATCCTGTAACTACATACAATGAAGGGTGTTGTCAAGACATTTTAGTGATGTTTCACAATAATGCATTGGGAATGCCTAGAACAAGACATAGTTACTTATATTTCACAACTCATTTATATTTACAAGCTCAGATTCAGATTCAATATTTTATTAGAGTTTCACCACTTGTATAACATTATTACCTCATCTCAAATGTAATCAAAAGAAAAACTAATCAAAGACATCAAAAAAAGTAAAATTTTGGTTCATTTCAAAAATGTTTGATGAATTATTTCCCCTGATTGATCACATTTACATAACATTGCATTATAACATATCTTTTTTTCATTGATAAACAAGTAAAAGCTGTGTCAACCTTATACCTTAACACTTTTATTAACACTTATGTATGTAGTATTTAATGGTAAGGTTGTGAAGTTTATAAATATTTTTAGTATGAGCTTCACTAATGAGTCTTATGTAGACGAAACGCATGTCTGCCGTACTAAATTATAATCCTAATACCTCTGATAACTATTAAGGTGTTTATGAGCACCAAATACAGAAAAAGTTTACTTGAACTATTGTAAAACATTACCAAGGAACAGAGGTTGAATTCTAATGTAATGCCATATCATGAATTAGGAAGACTATGATTGATATATGAGCAAAATTTCAGGCTGTTTAAGTTATGATTTTAAAATTCATGGTAGTGAAAATTGTATATAAAGTCATGCTACAAAGTATTTATAGCCAATAGAAATAAATGCAAAACTGGAAAACATGTATTAAAAAACTTTCATATAATCTTAATATCATCCACGACTCACTCCATACTTACTGTATGAAATGGATAAAACGGGAAAAAGCTGACAAAAAATCTTTGGACTCTTTTTTTAATTCAGTAATGAAGATAGTTGATATACGTATTCAACATTTTAAAGAACATTTTACTATTAACAATAACCACAATAAACCTATTTCTCGTATCAAACATAAACCAAAAGACCTAGCCAAGGAATTTGTTTTTGTCCCGGCCGATAAAGCTGCTAATAATAATATTATTGTTTGACGTAAATTTTACATTGAGGTTCTGAAAAAGGAAATCAACAATTCACCAACATTCCAACTGACTCCATTTTCAGAAAACGAAATCTGTAACAAACATAAACTTTTAGCCACTGCTTTACAAGCAGAGCCAAATACAATGAAAGTCCCAACTATGTATTGGCTTCCGAAGCTACACAAAACCCCTTACAAATATAGATTTATTTCGTCTTCAAGCCATTGTTCAACTACTAAATTGTCTATTCTTCTTACCAGCACACTTGGTACAATTAAAACCCTTATAATAAATTGTTCAAATAAGGCCTTCGAACATAGTGGAATAAATTACTTTTGGAGTGTCAAGAACTTGTTGGAAGTACTTGATAAATTGCATGCTTATATTGGTGAATTTGAATCTGTTCAAAGTTTTGATTTTTCTACCCTTTATACCACATTGCCTCACACTCTCATTAAAAAAATTTCACACACCTAATTAGATGGGCATTCAAAAAATCAGAATGTGAATATATATGTTCAAACTCTTTTAGGTCATTTTTTAGTAGCAATAAACAAAAAACTATGTTAATTGGACATGCTTTGATACTATATATGCCCTTGAATTTTTACTAGATAACATTTTTGTTCGCTTTGGGGATTCCGTATATCGTCAGATTATCGGAATTCCAATGGGGACTAACTGTGCACCACTTATTGCGGACCTCTTGTTGTATTGTTATGAGTTACAATTTATGACAAAAATAAGCAAAGACCCATCAAAACAACATCTGATAAACAAATTTAATAATACTTTTAGATATTTGGATGATATTTTGGCTCTCAATAATGACCACTTCAGTATGTATATTAATGAAATTTATCCTGCTGAACTTACTTTAAATAAAGCTAATACTAACAATGACCACTGCCCTTTTCCTCGATCTTGATATCTATATCACTAACGGAAAGCTGAATACTAAAATTTATGATAAAAGGGATGATTTTTCATTTCCTATCGTTAATTATCCGTTTTTAGATGGTGATGTTCCCTTGTCACCATCTTACGGTGTTTATATATCTCAACTTGTACGATTCACTCGTGTATGTAACAATGTTTTAGATTTTAACGAGAGAAATTTATGTATTACTGAAAAATTATTACACCAGGGTTTTCGATATCACAAACTAGTCAAAACGTTTACTAAATTTTATCATCGGTATAAAGACATCATTCGTAAATATAGCTCAACATGCAGACTTCTTATACGTTCAGGTATTTCACATCCAATTTTTTATGGAAATATTCTTTATAAAGCACAAAGGTGTCAGTATTCACCTCAGAAACTTATAAAACCTTTGAATAGACTTATTAAGAAGGATATAATTACAATACTGTTGTCAAGTCATTAAAGATTGCATATTTTGGCGTTAATATTGAGTCACTGATAAGGTCTTTGCGTCGGAACTAAACACATTTATTCTAAAAACAGTTGTTGGCATGACACAGGTTATGTTCTTCTCATATATGTTATGATGGTATGATACTTAACCCTTAACGGGAAGGATTGTGCCTGATGTTCATAAGATGAAATCATAATCTTTCAGTCAGTTTAATTGAAGTCTGGAGCTGGCATGTCAGTTAACTGCTAGTAGTCTGTTGTTATTTATGTATTATTGTCATTTTGTTTATTTTCTTTGGTTACATCTTCTGACATCAGACTTGGACTTTTCTTGAACTGAATTTTAATGTGCGTATTGTTATGCGTTTACTTTTCTACATTGGTTAGAGGTATAGGGGGAGGGTTGAGATCTCACAAACATGTTTAACCCCGCCGCATTTTTGCGCCTGTCCCAAGTCAGGAGCCTCTGGCCTTTGTTAGTCTTGTATTATTTTAATTTTAGTTTCTTGTGTACAATTTGGAAATTAGTATGGCGTTCATTATCACTGAACTAGTATATATTTGTTTAGGGGCCAGCTCAAGGACGCCTCCGGGTGCGTGAATTTCTCGCTACATTGAAGACCTGTTGGTGACCTTCTGCTGTTGTTTTTTTATTTGGTCGGATTGTTGTCTCTTTGACACATTCCCCATTTCCATTCTCAATTTTGTTTGGTATGAATGATTATTGGGACATTCAGTTGTTACTTTATTTGGATAATCCATGTTTACAATTTACCAAAAAACTGTTGTACGACCCAGCTACAAACATGATTATTGTGCCAGACTAAATATATTTGCTGGTACCAAATCTTCCACTTACCCAGACATGTGTAATAGTTATCAGTAATCTTAATCAGCTGTAATCGATTACATCATGCAACGTAATCCCATTTAATCAGTAATTATGCTATTGTAATGAAATCAATTACATTGGGAAAAACAGGTGTAATCATGATTTATTTTAATAGATTACATTCATATTATTACTTGTTGATTTCAAATTTTGTATATGAAAACTGTTTTTGATAGACAATATAATAATAAGAAGATGTGATGCATATATGAAAAAATATCAGGCTAGTATTCACTATCATTTTTGTGAAATTACATGGAAATTCAATACCGTAAAACATTTACTCCCAATTTTACTTTGATGGTCAACATAATTGAGCCCACTTAATTTATAAAGAAATTAAGAACAAACTTTCATTTTTTTTACAATTTGTATAAATTTTGTTTTCCATAAATATTTTTATATGTGCTTTCAAACTACAATTGTATATCATTAAGTATTAAAAAATTTCAAACAATTAAAGAAATAATGAAAATAAACTAATTACAAATTGATTGATATTGCAATAAAGATAATTAAAAATTCTTATTCCCAAGCTCACCTATTGTTTGTTAAAAAATGAAAGTAGTGATTTTACACCTGAAAAAAACATATGGACGTGTCAATTATATCCCCACAGACAATAAAATTATACTTAAATGGGTTTTCATTATTTGTTCAAGTTTTGTGTTAATTTGGCAGCTGGCAAGGTTTAAAAAATAACCAACAATGTTTTATCTTATACCCAGAGAAAGAACAATTGTCTATGATATCAAACTTTATATATGTTACACTGCTTCTTTTCTAAATTCTTATTAGATGAATAGGTTAAGGATGTAGAAAAAACAACCAAAATTAGCTTTCGTGAGGATAAAATCTTATTAAGAAATTCTTTAATACTACAATATACAATGCAATCCTCCTAAATAATCATGATTACTTTAAAGAAAAGAAATCTAATGTAATCAATTACATGTAATCAATTTCATTAAAATTAGCTGTAATCATAATGTAATCAATTACATTAAATTAGCAAAGTAATAGTTATTTAATCAATTACATTTCAAAGAAATCGACCCCATCCCTGCACTAACTTGAGACAATTAGGAACAGCAGGACATGAGAACGAACAGTTATTATCACTTAAAAAGTATATCTCATCAGATCAACCAATGCATATTTAAAATTAAATGTCCATCCCTACAGCTACATCAGCCTGCTTTTTTGCTTTCTGTAATTCTCGTATCAAGGCTTCAAAAGGAGACCAGGCATTATCAGCGACGTCACAATGTGAGAGGAGAAGTTATCAGCGCTGTCACAATGCGAAAGGAGACATTATCAAGATTTCTTTAGTCAACCCTAAAACTGTCGTTGGTTCACATTGTGGCTCGCAGCTGATATTTTACGATATCAATGTGTAGAAAACCTGATTATCTATACAAATTAACTAATACTGGCTTGATACCACAGAGATAATTCTTTGATACCTTTATGATTTAAACTATTAAAACATTGAATTTTCATTTGAGTACAGGAAATATGGACAAAGTTGTAAGTTCCACATTTACCTATTTAATTTTTTTTCTTTCTGAACATTAAATGTTTGATCTGCAACTGAAAACTTGCATATGATCTACTGCAGGAGCAGCTCATGTCATTCTATTGATAAATAACTTAAGTATCAAATAAATCTCACACGAACTCTTGAATTTCTTTTTATCTCAATTTAAAAACAAAATAAAAATGTTGATGTAACATAACTTCAAAATATTGAAGGTCGATACTACAGCAGACATCCCCCCACCTTCAGGGGTATTTTTTACATTTCTTCTAACTGCCTAGCTTCTTTTTGTCATGCTAGGGTTATTAACCTTACCATTTGTGGTGTGATGCAAGCTATGTTGTCTGTCTAATATTTTTTGTATATTCTGTTTGGGTAACTTACCATGTGAAGCAAGCATGCTGGTAATTTCTGTCTATTCTGCTTTGGTTACTTCCAATGTGAAGCAAGAATTCTGGTAATTTTTGTGTATTCTGCTTTAGTTACTTACCATGTGAAGCAAGCATGCTGGTAATTTTGTTCTGGTTGGATGTAGTCGCTGCCTTTGAAGGTTTAAATTTCTTACTAACAGTGATGAACATTTTATGACATTTTGGTGTCCAGTCATCTGGTACCATGGCAGGATTATTCTGGTAGAAATGTAACGTCTTTGCACTATTTAATATAGCTTTATGGATACTTTTCTTTGAATACTGGCTCTGATTATAAATCTAAAATTAGAAAAATCATGTATGGATAAATTATATTATCATATACTTAGGCCAAATAACATATGATTTTTACTGTATGATAATAGCATTAAAATTATGTAAACTCCATATTTTTTCGAATTGGTGCTTAGCGGGCTGATATGAAATATTTATCACATACTTCGGAAGTTATCACATGCCTTTCCGTCAATGTTATCACATACCTTTCCGTCAGCACTCGGCGATTTCCGGTATATGTTTACAAAATGGCAGAACTAAACAGGGCAGACAATATTGTGCCTAACGTAAATGAGGTTGACGAGACAGCAGAATTCGTTGAGGCAATGAAAAACAAGAATACTAAGCGGAAGACTGCAAGTGATGTCAATATTTTCACTAATTGGCTTTCAGCAAATAATGAGCATAGAAAAATGGAGGAAATCCCAGTGTATGAACTTGACAAGCTCCTCGCACTTTTCTTCATGAAAGTCACCAAATTAGATGGGACTCCATATGAACCTGGAACAGTAAAGGCCTTCCAAAGTAGTATCTCCAGATATATGACTGATAAGTTAAACATTAGTATAATAAGAGACAAAGAATTTAATCATTCCAGAGAGGTTCTGTCGGCCAAGATGAAAGAACTTAAGACCATGGGACTAGGTGCAAAAAAAAAGAGAGCGGATCCATTCTCCACTGAGGAAATAAACTTATTGTATGAAAAAGGCCAGCTTGGAAGAGGTGAATATAAAAATAAATATGTATCTAAAGAAATAAAATAAACGCAATATTTATATTTATTATAACGACTTTATTTCGGGTAATCCAGGTGCACTTATCCACAGTGTGTGGCTAAACAACTTACTGCATTTTGGGCTACGCTCCCGGGAGGAGCACGCAACCTTACGTTGGGGCGATATAGAACGAAAGGCAACCTCTACGGGTGAAAAGTATTTGGAGCACACGGAAAGACAAACCAAGACCCGGACTGGTGCCACTTCTCATTCAAGACCATAATTTCTAGGCAAAAATGTTTGAATATAAAAGTACTTATAATATGGGGTAACTTTCACACACTCACGCTTATATATAAGAGTTTGCATTTGTAATTTTTTTCACTCAGACTGGTAAAGATGATTTTTTAAGTACTGGTATGTATAACGCTATTGATTTTCTTAATTCAAAAACCATGAGACTGGGTACATTGTATGTTCATATTTTCACTTTTATCATGTTTATTTTGTCTGATAATTACATGCACATTTCCGTTCCCAATTTTATGTATCACGCTTACTGAAACTAGAGGCTCTAAAGAGCCTGTGTCGCTCACCTTGGTGTATGTGCATATTAAACAAAGGAAACAAATGGATTCATGACAAAATTGTATTGAATACATTCAATACTTCAGATGTATTTGAAGTTCTTACTTTACTGAACATTCTTGCTTCTTACAATTATATCTAAAATGAACTTTGCCCATTATTAACAGAGAAAATTATTTTGTAAAAATTTACATAAATTTACCAAATTAATGAAAATTGTTAAAAATTGACTATAAAGGACAATAACTCCTTAAGGGTTCAATTGACCATTTAGGTCATGTTGACTTATTTGTAGATCTTACTTTGCTGAACATTATTGCTGTTTACAGTTTATCTCTATCTATAATAAAATTCAAGATAGTAACCAAAAAACAGCAAAATTTCCTCAAAATAATCAATTCAGGGGCAGCAACCCAACAACGGGTTGACCGATTCATCTGAAAATTTCAGGGCAGATAGATCTTGACCTTATCAACATTTTTACCCTTTGTCAGATTTCCTCTAAATGCTTTGGTTTTTGAGTTATAAGCCAAAAACTGCATTTTACCCCTATGTTCTAATTTTAGCCAGGGCGGCCATCTTGGTTGGTTTGGCGAGTCACCGGACACATTTTTTAAACAAGATACCTTAATGATGATTGTGGCCAAGTTTGGTTCAATTTGGCCCAGTAGTTTCAGAGGAGAAGATTTTTGTAAAAGCTAACGACGACGGACGAAGACGATGGATGATGACGACGGACAACGACGGACGCCAAGTGATGAGAAAAGCTCACTTGGACCTTTGGGCCAGGTGAGCTAAAAAGTTGATAATTTTTTTCCGCATATATCCCCTTTAAAATCAACTAATTAAACATGTTAATAATGTAATAATACCTTATCAAAATGCAAACAAATTTGTTTAATAAATCAACCAAAAATTTAAAAAATATATTAATCACAAAAAATAACACAAATTTGACATCATGTTTTTGTGTTTATTGTTATTACGGAAAAAATCAACAAGGGGGTGAAATAAAAATTCTAAATAACAACAGATAAATAATAAAAAAAAATGTATGATTATCTTGATTATGTATACAACATTTCATTTTCACTACTGAATAAAAGTAAGCTTAATGTTATTTTTATTTTTAGGAAATCCTAGATGTCCTGTTGCTACTTACCTAGAGTATGCAAAGAGAAGACCTGAAGACACGATGGAAGCTGATGGTCCTTTTTATTTAGGGATTAACCGAGATATCAAAGATGGAGTATGGAATCGGAAGCAGGCCATGGGAAAAAACACACTTTCTGATTTTGTGAAAACTATGTGTGAAGAGGCCGGAGTCCAAGGGCGTAAAACAAATCATAGTGCTAGGAAAACAACCTTCACCGCTCTCGCACATGAAAAAATCCCTCCTCTCAAATTATGCAAATTAGCGGCCACAAAAATGTTCAATCAATTAATGAATATTGTAGTGCTTCCTTGGATCAGCAACAAGAAATGTCTCATATCTTATCAAATGTGGGTAGTGGTGGTATCTCAAAACAACTTGAACAGAAACAAGAGGCTCTCAAGAGCCTGAATCGCTCACCTGAATTTTTTTGGTTAAATCTCTCATCAATGATTATTTTGGCTTTTCACTTTATTTAAATGTTCTTTGAATCGTCCTATTTTCTTCAAAAGCAAAAAAAATCATTTTCTCCTATGTTCTATTTTAGCCATATGAGCATGTTTCTTGACATACAAGGAAATGAAATATAAAATTTATACTAGATACTCTAAAACTCATTTAGCCTAAGTTTGGCTGAAATTGATACAGCAGTTTCAAAGGAGAAGATTTTTTAAAGTAAGTCAACATGATGAACAAATTGTGAAAAAAGTCTTTAAAGGGCAATAACTCCTTAAGGGGTCAATTGACAATTTGAGTCAAATTGACTTATTTGTAGATCTTACTTTGCTTAACATTTTTGCTATTAACAGTTTATCTATATCTATAATAGTATTCAAGATAATAACCAAAAACTGCAAAATTTCTTTAAAATCATTAATTCAGGGGCATTATACCTGAAAAACCAGTTACCCAATTCGGCTGAAAATTACAGGACAGGTAGATCTTGACCTAATAAATACTTTAACATCTTGTCTTATTTGCTCTAAATGCTGGAGTTTTTGAGATATAAGCCAAAAACTGCATTTTACCCTGTGATCTATTTTTAGCCATGATGGCCATGTTTTTTGACGAAATAAAAAATAAAGCACAAACTTTATTTTATACACCCTACAGATCATTCAGTTGAAGTTTGGTTGAATTTAGTTGAGTAGTTTTAGAGGAGAAGATTTTTTAAAGTTAGCAAATATGATGAACAAATTGTGAAAAATTGTCATTAAAGGACAATAACCCTTTAAGGGGTCAATTGACAATTTTGGTCATATTAACTTATTTGTAGATCTTACTTTGCTGATCATTTTTGCTGTTTACAGTTTATCTTTATCTATAATAAAATTCAAGATAATGACAAAAATTGCAAGATTTCCTTGAAATTACCAATTAAGTGGCAGCAACCCAACAATGGTTGGTTTGATTCATCTGAAAATTTCAGGGCTGATAGATCTTGACCTAATGAACATTTTTACCCCATGTCAGATTTACTCTAAATGCTTTCGTTTTTGAAATATAAGCCAAAAACTGCATTTGACCCCTATGTTCTATTTTAAGTAACGGCGGCCATGTTTTTTGACGGATCAAAAATCGAAGCGCACATTTTGTGCAGGATATACTAAGGAACAGTCATGCTAAGTTTCATTCAAATCCATTCAGTAGTTTCAGAGGAGAAGATGTTTGAAAAATTGTTAACGACGACGACGACGGACGCCAAGTGATGAGAAAAGCTCACATGGCCTTTTAGGCCAGGTGAGCTAAAAAGGAACTGATCAAAACAATAAAATTGATGACATGCCATCTGATGATGATGACCAATTGCTATCAGCATCACAAGAAGCTGAATTAGGCCTTGTTTTGAAAGATATTACTAACTACGAGTCAAATGATGTCAAGAAACCAAATGAAATACCTGAAAAAGTCCATGAAAACTACAAAGAAAGACAATTCAGATGTTTTCTGGGGCTCATATAACTGGAAACATAACAATTAGTTTTCCAGCATAATTTATCAAATAATTATATAAAATACATTAATCTTTTCTTTCTTTCTCTGTTTAGCCATATAAGAGAAGTATTTAATTTATTTTTATTCAGTTTTCTGTAAACTATTCACTTTTTGAAGTTCTACTTTATTAAATTACTTAAAATGATCAATATATTAAACTTATTTTTCTCCATTGTTGAAGCATATGATAAAAAGATCATAACATGGAATTTTTCATATCGCATGTATTATCAGCCCTCGGTTTAATATCAGCCCTTGAGCCATGCGGCTCTTGGGCTGATATTGAACCTAGGGCTGATAATACATGCGATATGAAAAATGCCATGTAATAATCTGATATTATTTCCCAAATAAATATTCTGACATTGTAATGACCCAAAAGAATTGAGATATTGACAAGGTTATTACAATATTAAGGAGGCTGCCTACCTTGAGTGTTCAAGGATAACCCTTTTTCATTACTGGGACAAGGTATTCTTCCTAAAGAAATTTGGGACCAGATGCTCCGCAGGGCGTAGCTTTATACGACTGCAGAGGTTGAACCCTGAACGGTTGGGGCAAGTATGGACACAACATTCAAGCTGGATTCAGCTCTAAATTTGGATTGTGATTTAATAGTTGACACAGCATAGGTTTCTGACACAGAATGAATGTGTTCTAATGAACTTAAAATTTTTGTTTTCTCTTAGAGCAATTCACTATGCTGTTGAATATTAATCCTCTCGAAAAAATGTTTGAAGAAATTTTCTTTTTATTTATGAAATTTCAAATGAGAAAAATTGAACCCAATTTTTTAATCACATCCCCCTTTCCCTTATTCCAAAACTAATCTCAATTAAAATATTCTAATGGAGTTTGCAACAATAACTACTCATTTAAATACATCATAAAATATTAAGATGTAAAAAAACTGCTTGTTATCACTGAATGGTAAAGATTATTTAAAATTATCAGTTGGTAGTAAAAAGTGAATATACATTGTATATTGTATATAACAAAGATTTAAGTTGATTCTGGACAAAGAAAGATAACTCCAATTAAAAAAAAATCTTGCAATAAGATATTTCTTGCTTACTATTCTGGACAAAGAAAGATAACTCTAATTAAAAAAAAATTTGCTATTTCACAATATTATGAAATTAGAAATTTCTTGCCATTGCACAATACTGTGCAATTGAAAAGACTTGCTATTGCACAATACTTAATATAATAATTTTAGATCCTGATTTGGACCAACTTGAAAACTGGGCCCATAATCAAAACTCTAAGTACATGTTTAGATTCAGCATATCAAAGAGGCCCAAGAATTTAATTTTTGTTAAAATCAAACTAAGTTTAATTTTGGACCCTTTGGACCTTAATGTAGACCAATTTGAAAACATGACCAAAAGTTAAGTATCTACATACACAGTTAGATTCGGCATATCAAAGAACCCCAATTATTCAATTTTGATGAAATCAAACAAAGTTTAATTTTGGACCCTTTGAGCCCCTTTTTCCTAAACTGTTGGGACCAAAACTCCCAAAATCAATACCAACCTTCCTTTTATGATCATAAACCTTGTGTTTAAATTTCATAGATTTCTATTTACTTATACTAACGTTATGGTGCGAAAACCAAGAAAAATGCTTATTTGGGTCCCTTTTTGGCCCCTAATTCCTAAACTGTTGGGACCTAAACTCCCAAAATCAATACCAATCTTTCTTTTGTGGTCATAAACATTGTGTTTAAATTTCATTGATTTCTATTTACTAAAACTAAAGTTATTGTGCAAAAACCAAGAATAGTGCTTATTTGGGCCCTTTTTTGGTCCCTAATTCCTAAACTGTTGAAACCAAAACTCCCAAAATCAATCCCAACCTTTCTTTTGTGGTCATAAACCTTGTGTCAAAATTTCATAGATTTCTATTAACTTAAACTAAAGTTATAGTGCAAAAACCAAGAAAATGCTTATTTGGGCCCTTTTTGGCCCCCAATTCCTAAAATGTTGGTAGCAAAACTCCCAAAATCAATACCAACCTTCCTTTTATGGTCATAAACCTTGTGCTAAAATTTCATAGATTTCTATTCACTTTTACTAAAGTTAGAGTGCGAAAACTAAAAGTATTCGGACGACGACGACGACGACGCCAACGTGATAGCAATATACGACGAAAATTTTTTCAAAATTTGCGGTCGTATAAAAAAGGCATTGTCATCTTCACAAAAGAAAAACATAATCCTGTATGACAAATGGCAAAAAATCTAAAGTGTCAAATTTTTAACTATACACTGTCAATAGTATATCTGAGTTCACAGTATAGATGAATTGCTTGACATGGGCAATCATAATCACCTCACTGCAAGTTAGGTAAGGTATAGATGACACAATGACCATCTTGTCCACAAAACCATAATAAACAGTGTAGGACAGTCGGGCCAGCCAAAATTTTTTTGGGCCAGTACAAAAATTATTTCACAGGCCCAAAATGCTAATTGGTAGTCCAATTATTTTACTCAATTTTTTCTCCGTGATGAGTCATAAAAAATGAAAAAAAAACACACATGAAACCTCACTGTCCAGTGCCTATAATATAGATCAATATAGGGTTTTGAAGAGGAAAAGGTGACCTCTCATGCCATGAGAGTAGCGAGAAGTGAAGTTCCATTACCGGTTTCGGTTGCATAGTGATGTAGTGCTCATCACTGAAGATTTTGTTGTTGTGTGTAAAATTAAACATGTACAGTTTTCTGCGAATTGATCACAGGCACTTGTTTCTATCCATGCGAAGGTCGACTATCCATACAAGACCTTCGTGTGGATAGAAACAAGTGCCTGTGGAATTGATATATTAAAATTAGTACTGAGAATTTCCGCGATATTCTATCCGGTCAGTCTTTTCAAAAGTTTGTATTTTAGTACAAAATGTCAGTGCAAAACAAAATCAAATGACATTTTATAAACGTAATATTTTCTTATCACTTGTTTCTGTCCTTGGGGGTTCCGTGAAAAATATTTTGACAGCTTCTCATTTGTATCCGTGTTTGGAGTTCTTTTCATAATTCCCTTGTCCTTGTTTGGTTTAGTGGGTCAGACGAGATTTTACTGTCAATGACTGTCGTTATCTTTTATAAAACAAAATTTGTTGAGCGATCACCATTGCCAGTAAAGCCTTATTTGACCCACTTAACAGGCAATAATCACGCACGACGTGTTTAATTATTGTCATCCGCCATGTTGGTATTCTATTGCACTTATTCTTCTTATATATGTATATCCTTCCAATTATGGAACACCTCCTCAACTTGTACATTTCAACGGTGTGACCAGAGGATATCCGAAAATGATTGTTCCGAAGTTGGGGTGTGTTATTTATAGGAGTATTTACGATTTTGAGAATAATAATGCACTCGCCCAATGATTTATTTTTGGGTCAGTAACTATCTTCCTTTTTACAGTTTCTAATCGCCCAATCAAGGTTTTGGTCGCATTTGGCGACCAGGCGACCGGCTGTGTCCTACACTGAATAAATTTAAATAAACAGTATCATGTAAATAACCTGTTCTTCTTTGCCTTCGGTAACAAGCATTACAATACGTCCTTCTCGTTTTCTGCCAGTTCTTCCCATTCTTTGTACCAGACGTATCGGACTCTTATGGGCATCAAAGCATACTATAAGGTCTACATCACCAATATCTAGACCCTCTTCACCAACACATGTTGATACCAGAGTGTTATAACCACCCTCACGGAAATCTTTCATTACCTGCAACACGTGCATAAATATAAATGGAAAACTTTGCTAATTACTGCATATGAATATCCCAGAGGAACCAGTAATGACGCACCTAACGTTGTATTTGTCTCTGCATTTAATCAACCATTTAAAAGAAGTAGAAAAACGGAATGGAATAAAAGATTGATTACTTGTTAATATATTTCAATCATTAAACAGTAGATATTTGAAACATTAAAAGCAATAAAAATCATGTTTGCTAACATTACAAACGGAATGTCAAAAAATGATGGGTACCAGTAATGACGCACTGTAAACAAACCAGTAAAAAACACTTGCTCGTACCTAATAATCGAAAAATTGCTTCAATCTGGATTCTTTATAGTTAACACTGTTCAACAAATTCTATTTTATTTACAAATTTTGAAATTTTCATACACTTTAATGATCATAGGGAAAGTAGAACAAAATTTTTAATTATTTTTTTTTTTCTTTCAATTTTATTATAAAATTGTACAAAATTTATGAAACTGATATATATATTCTATATATTTGAAAATAAAAAGTAATTGCATTCATAAAACACTAATGACAACAATACATTTATCAATGTTTACCTCATACATTAAATGAAAAAAAATCGATAAACCATAGAAAATCATATAAGCGACGATCATTTGTTCTACTGTGATTCCCGCTTAAATGTAAAACCATATCACATGACAGTCATGTGATTTCAAAAACACAAAATGGGGAAGCATGCGGTTACATATTTTTATTGGCCAAAGAGGATGTAGGACTGGTAATCATCCAGGGAAGGGTAGAATGTTTTTGACCTTAATAAAATGGCGGAAATTGCATTATCTTTAATATTTCAAGCAATAATAACATTTCTGGGCAGAGTTTTAGGCATCTTTGTTGTAGTCAGATGACCTTCACCAACATGTTATGGAACGGTAAATCTTGATGACGTCACGGCTTTTGTTTAGAAATATAAAACCGAAAACTAAATCGGTGCGTCATTTCTGGTCCGCGTCAAAACAGGTACCAAGACGATATATTTGGTTGTGTATTTCACAATTTTAAGGATCGTATGTTTTCATGATCAATAATACGGTAAATTCAGATTTCATTGCAGTTTTTATTATTTCCAAAAAACGCAAGAGGGTTATCATCACAATAATTAAAACTCGCATTTTGAAATTTTGTCTTTGAATCAACAGGATTTTTCTGAATATCGCAAAAATAAAAATTGCATCTAGGTCTAAAATGACAAAATCGTAATAATAAATGCACGCAATAATTTCTGAATTTACAGTGTACACAAATACAAAAGAAATTTAGATGCACCCTACTTTACATAAACTCAATTGAAATATTAAAACAACACTAGTGCGCCAAACATAAAAATCCAATATAACTGAATAAAAGGACAAATGTACTAAATGCCCCAAGCCAAATATGACAGATTTATTGTTCAACTAACAATTTTAAGTCTTAACTATATTAGTTATTTCCATTAATCCATTAAAGCTACTTATACTCTGGTTCAATTTGTGGGTTATTCCCATCAAATTGAGAAAAAAATCTTTATTTATGAGTCAATAATTTGGATAACATAGCAAAATTAAATAGATACTAATTTATTGACAATATTAAATTTGTTAAAATAGCTACATACATTTTGTAATGTTTCCTAACCTTATTATGGAAAGTAACTTTCTTCTTTTATATATATGTCAATTAAAATTGCAAAAAAACTAGATTCCGTAAGATCTATTGAAGATTAAGGTTCCACTAAAGTCAAAATATAGGACACTTCATAAACATCTAAACTTGGCATGTATTTTTCAACCTATAATGAATAAAATCCTAAACTATGAGAACATATGCTCATTTAAACATACTTAACATATACATACTTTGTAAATTGTAAATAAACTTGCAATTGTTATGTTGTGGCCAAACTGGTTCTTGGGGTGAACACTAAATTTTCAAAAAAATCTGGAGGCCTGCGAGACAACTAAACTTGTTTAAAATTGGTATTGATGAATAATGTTATATCTTATGCAGGGCAAGCTCATGTTGATTTTTAAGAAAATGTATTGATTTTCGAGTTTCAGTTAATTTCATGTATCTAGGTGAACGAAAATATTGAAGGTATCGTACAGAAATTGGACAAATCTGCCATTAAAACATATGAATGTGACAAATAAACATGAGCTTGCCCTGCATTACATGTAACAGTATTCGTCCATATCAATTTTAAGCAAATTAGGTCGTCTCGCAGGCCTCCAGATTTTTTGGAAAGTTTAGTGTTCACCCCAAGAACCGGTTTGGCCACAACGTAACAATTTCAAGTTTGTTTACAAAGTTTGTATATGTTAAGTATGTTTAAATGAGCATATGTTCTCATAGTTTAGGATTTTATTCATTATAGGTTGAAAAATACAGGCAAAGTTTAGATGTTTATGAAGTGTCCTATATGTTGACTTTAGTGGAACCTTAAACACGAACATACTGTTATACCACTGTCCCAGGTTAGGGAGGGTTGGGATCCCGCTAACATGTTTAACTCCGCCACATTATTTATGTATGTGCCTGTCCCAAGTCAGAAGCCTGTAATTCAGTGGTTGTCGTTCATTTATGTGTTAAATATTTGTTTTTCATTCATTTTTTTACATAAATAAGGCCGTTAGTTTTCTTGTTTGAATAGTTTTACATTGTCTTATAGGGGCCTTTTATAGCTGCTTTTGCGGTATGGGCTTTGCTCATTGTTGAAGGCCATACGGTGACCTATAGTTGTTAATGTCTGTGTCATTTTGGTCTTTTGTGGATAGTTGTCTCATTCTCATACAATCATACCACATCTTCTTTTCTATATACAACTGAAGTTGAGGCAGGGGGCCTCTTGATCTGGCTGTAGGGCAACCCCTTAAAACAACTAAGACAAGATAGAGACTATCAATACACAATTCTTCTTTTTTCTCTTAATTTTTTTTCACACAGGTTTATAACCAAAATTTTATAATTTTGAAAAATTAATATTAGAAATACAAATTAAATACCTTTAGTTGTTCTTTCTGTGTAAATCCTTTGGTAGACTTTCCTGCAGAGGACTGGCCAATAAAACTCATCACTTTAACCAGGGGATGATGCTGTTTTAAAATATTAGTGATTTCTGATACACTGTCACGATACTGAGAGAATATCATCACTCTAGTCTCACCATCTCCTAGAAAATAAAAGTAAGGAGATGTGGTATGATTGACAATCAGACAACTATCCACCGAAATTCAAATGTAGTGGATAAACGTACGGCTTTCAACAATGAAACTGTGAAAAACCCATAGTTTATTTAAGCATTATATGTCCTTCAATTTCAACAAATTTAATTTTTATTCAATTGGAATATTCTAGTGTGTTGGTAATTTTTTTATTTTTATGTTCATGACCACTGGAATTTAAGCAACAAACAATTACTTAATCAATTTATTTTCATAGATATTTGATCCCTTCCTATATAAAATTAGCTTTTTCTTGAAAATTCAAATGATTTACAATGATATTGAAGTTTGAATAAAAATTAACCACTAACTTAATCACAGTCAAAAATGGAATGTATATTTGCTGTGTCTTGCTTTGGCGGGTTATGTCGTTACAGCAACTAAGTTACTAGTATGAGCACTTTACTGTAGTTCTACCTGAGTTGAATGTATTGAAATGGTCAAGAACCACTTGTTCTAACTTCTCCATCTTAGGATGACCTGTTACCAGAGGCTTTTTACTGCTCTGACTTGGCCTAAAAGTTAAAGTATCAAAACATTGAGCATATAATTATATTTTTGTATGGTTTTTTTTAACCAGTTTTCTTTAACCTCAATGTTCACACTATTAATTTATCTTGAATATTGTAATAAAATAAGGTTTTATCTTCAAAAAAGCTCATAACAATTAAAATGATTTTTTTTTCTAAATGGAGAATTTAATTTCACAATATGGATCTTTACAGCTAAATTCCTAAAGCATGCAGAGCAAGCCTTGTGTTAGCTTGCTTGCTTTGGTTTTATATTGTACAATCATTAGGATAACACCCAATTGCATTCAAATATTATATATACAGGTTAAACTATGTCTATATATATATTGTTTAAAGATGTCAATCTTATTTTCAAAGCTTGCATAAACAATTATACAAGCAAAGCAAGTAAGCCAACCAAAGTTTTGCTTTACATGCATGCATTAGGAAATTAGCTGTAACACAGCCAAAAATCCTGTATCCAGGAGCCTCTACAGCTGGCACCTTACAAATGTATATCAGTTAAGGAAAAAATTACATTTTCACTATGATTTATTTCTATGATCATATCATAATGAACATGTATACTAAGATCCAAGTTGTTTGGACTTCAACTTCATCAAAAACTACCTTGACCAAAAACTTAAACCTGAAGTGTGACAGACAAACTAACAGACAGATCAACAACTTTTCGAAAAACTACCTTATCCCAAAACTTTAACCTGAAGCAGAACAGAAACAGACGCACAGTCCACAAAACATAATGCCCCTCTACTATCATAGGTGGGGAATTAAAAAACACAGTGGTATGCACATTAAAACTCAGTTGAAAAGAAAACTAAGACAGATGTTAGATAAGGTAACAGAAGCAAAATGACAATGATGAACATAAATTAACAAAGGACTACTGGTAGTTACTGACATGCCAGCACCAGACCTCAATTAAACTGATTGATCATTATGTATTTCCTGTACCATATATTTATTACCTGCAGTCAGGTGGTGCATACTTTTCTCTTAACAAATCCATCAATTCATTAAAGTCATGATTCCTCAGTAGTTCTGTTTTAGTGCGGCCATAACCTTTATCTCCATGTAATATTCCATCAAGGTAGTTAAATAATGATCTTGATCCATGTAACTGGAGCAGTTCAAACCCATGGTACAAACTTAAAGCTAGAGCAAAATCTCCTTCTACCATACCATAGTTGTTTCTCTGAAATAGAGGTTGACTACTGTAAATCAAACTGTAAACAAACTAACTTTCAAAAGCAATTCAATAATGTGATTTGTTTTGTTTCTTGATGAATAACGTGATTTTAAATTGTTATGAACATGTCATAGAGCAGCCAAGTGACTATGTTGCCACATACCTGTCAACCTGTGACGATGAAAATGCAGGTCATGACCTGCATTGAAGAATCAAATCTCAGGTCATAACGCGTACGAACTTTTTCGAGCTGAATTTCAGTATTTATGGTACAATGTATATCAAAGATACCAAAACATCAATGCATTTTCACTTGGTTCAGTCATTTTAAAACTTATTAATTTTTGTTTCATTGCACTCTTTAAAATTTTTATAAATTTGTGTAACTCAGTCTTATATCCTTTACTTTCTGTAATCATCAACCACTACCATTTATACCTCTCAACTTACAATGTTTATGATTTACTAGAACTTAGAGAAATGTTGCCTTTAAACATCTGAACTTCTTGTCAGGGAAATTAGACTATGATAAAATATAGTAATACAGTAAAAGGAAGTATAAATGTAAAAAATAATTTTCAATTTTTTTTTTAATTTTGTATAAAGGTATAAAAATATTGAAAAGTTATTTTTCAATATGTATTTGAATTTTATATTTCTTATGATTTTATCTTTTTCACCCATAAAACGTAAATATAAGGAATAATTTTGAATGGTGACAAATAAGGGGAAGTAACTAGTTGAAATATGTTTGTTTATGTTTATAGTGCAATTTATTTACGACCTAAAGCTTAGGTAATTGGTGTTAATGAACAGTGTGTTTGACACCAAAGCTGTCAAATGAAGCCATGCACTTAATGGGTCATTTAATTTGACAGTTTACATAGCTAGATGAACTTCCTGTTCATGGAAGAATTACGAATTTGCCGATATTTCAAAGGAATATTACTTATGAAATCAATCTCAAGGCTAAGAAATAGGGGTGAAATCGGGTCATTTTCGGAATTCCCGGGTTATTTCAATGACCCGGCAGGTGTCCCTGGTGATTCCTCAGAATTGTGAAAATCTCGGGTCACACCCGCAGAATATGGGTCAGTTGACAGGTATGTTGCCAAAGTAGTCCAGCTATAGTATTACTAGCCTACCAATACTGAGGCTGTGAGTTTGAACATGACATATGAAAGGTGCATTTGACTCCAATCTTAATTGTCTAGGATTGTCAGTTTACTTGCCAAAGATGGTAGTTTTCTCATAGGCACTCGAGCTTTCTCCACAAATTTGAGGGAATTAACCTTGTTATTTGTTAAGTTATCTGACGTCAAAAGGTTATTTTGATGAGAGTCTTAATTTTTTTTAAATAGTTATGTTGTATTCAAAACAACCTTATTATTTGTTTCTTAACCATTAGGGTTTCTTATTGAACTTTTTGTACTTCAAGACTGTAACTGAAGGATACCTGCTACAAATGTATTATAGAGAAAACTATATATGACTTGTATTACATGATCAGCCAAATTATATTGCAAAAAAATTGTTAATCAAAGCAGACTTTTTTTTAATTTCTGTGTCATTTGGTTTCTTTTTTAGTTTAAACATTTTTATTTAGAGTGGATTGGGAAACAAGTTTTGCAACTTATATTAATCCCTTTCCACTTTGCGAGAGCGAGTGCTGCCTTGTAGCGGCATTAGCCTACAGTTTTTCAAAATTTACAAGGGTGTCTTTAACGTGCAAGAGATATGGCTCTCTCTTAACACGGATCAGCCATTTATCATCCCCTTCTGACGGACTATCATTTCTTTTTTATATTGTATCATTACTGGGAGCATAATATTCAAGAACAAAAGGCAAATTGTTTTTTCCAAGACATAGATTTACCTGTAAATTGGGTGGTGGATTCTGTCTAAAGTCTTCCCTTGCTTTAAGAATTAAGAACTTTGAAAAACTAGTTGTATCTTTGTTGTATATTACACCATGTCTTTTTAATTTGTTTATGGTAACATCCAAAATCTATCAATAAAAAGAAAAGAAAAAAAGACATATCAAATTTATCCTGTTATTAAGTTTACTCTACAAATTTATTCAAATCATTATTTGGATCTCTGCATTAAATTTGTCAAATAGAATTCTAAACACAAATGAAACATCTAACAATCTGTGTAAATGTATAGAAAATGACGTTGCTACAGATTTCATTAAATTACAAACACTTCCAAAGACCTCATCTGTGTCCTATAATGTGCATTTCATAGTTGGGTAAAAAAAAACATGAATTATCTCCCTTGCAATATATTTTACACTAGAAGATCCTTTCAAAAATAAAGGAGCAAATTATGTACATAAAAATATATTATAAGAAGAATAAGCATTAAAAGAGGGGCGAAAGATACCAAAAGGGTAAGCAGATTCTGCTCCTCTTTTGGTATCCAACAGTAATTTTCATGTTTCAAAATAAAAAGTTCTTGTAAGAATATTGGCAGTCTTAGTGATCCATACATACCTGAACATATTTTTTCTTGACACTTGTTAATTCATCTCCCAATGGAACAACTATCTTATCAACCTTCCTTTCATGAGAGTATGGCTTAATGTCAGGGGATTCCTCTGTACGTATTTCTATGTGTGATATCAATAGGTTAGCAAGCACCTGTTGTACTGCCTAAAAGTAAGTCAGAATTCATGTGTATTTATGATGAAATAGTCACTTTATTTTCAATTCAATAAAACATGTAACAATTGAATGTGTAGGTATGAAATGAATGCCCCTGCCTGCTTCCACATAAAATGTTTTCATTAGTTTTAAGGTATAAAGGCCATAATTCCATAAATGTACCTTTTTCAAAACAAAACAGATATTTTTCAGCTTAACTGTTACTCATCATAATGTACTAAATAAATCACTCATAATTTTCAGGTATATAGGAAAACAATCTAGACAAACTGTTTGATTTAAGGGAGCTGGCGGGTCTAAATCATTTTTTTTTTTTTATTAAATATAGGATTTCGCTATTTTTTTCTATAAATAATCTTTATCCTATACTTAATGGAAAAATTGAATAAAAATATGGTGTCACCGTTCATTTAAGCTCACAATCTGCCTTTAAAAGAAGCATGCATTTTTGTTAAGGTACTTTTTATCTGTTTAACTATAGAAGAAAAAAAGTTAATTCAAAATAAAAAAAGAACTAAATTATAGAAATCGCTAATATTTATAACAGTTTAGTTCACTTGAAAAAAAAAATTAAAAAA
Organism: Mytilus galloprovincialis; assembly: GCA_037788925.1. NCBI lineage: Eukaryota > Metazoa > Mollusca > Bivalvia > Mytilida > Mytilidae > Mytilus > Mytilus galloprovincialis. The sequence goes on along the minus strand of CM075334.1, from coordinate 41,321,794 downwards.
AATATAGGTCACAGATGAGTAAAAAACGGTATTTTAATTTATATGCAAAAACATGGCATTTTTCACCAAAGGGGGATAATTTGGACCTTTTTAATTGATATAAACATTTTAAAAGTCATCTGGGGCAAAAACGAGTTGTTTTGGTAGATTTTTGTACCATATCATAAAGTAACAACTAATAGTGTAATAAATAAAAAATTTAATGAAAAACAAATGTTTCAATTTTTGCTGATTTTTTTGTACCTTCTAGCCTCCTTTTAAAAAAGAATGGAATTATAAACATGAAAAACCTCACATAAAAAATGAAATAAATACCTTAATATCACCTCCAGGCGTAGCACTCAAAGCCAATATACGGAATTCTGATGTGTATTTAATCAATTCTCTAACAACCTATAATACAAGAGTAAAATATGTACCATAAAAAACACACAACTCTTGCTCACATTATAAAAGTTAACGCAGCAGTCCTTTACTTTAACATTTAGTTAGATATCTAAATAAATCTCTACTCAGATTTCTAAATGCAGGAAACATAAACTAGTTTCAATGTCCCCTGTGTTGCACATATGTCTGGGTTGTACTGACATGAGCAACACTATAGGTGCCACATGTGTAGAACAGGAGCACCTGAGATCACCCCCAGTTTCCAGTCGGGTTCATGTTGCTAAGTCTTTAGTTTTTAATATTGTGTTTTGTGTACTATTGCTAGGCTGTCGTTTTGTTTTTAGCCAGGACGTTGTCAGTTTATTTTTGATATATGAGTTTAATTGTCCATCTGGAATTTTCGCCCCTCTTTTATATGTTCAAGGGCATTAAATATAAAAAATACATGACTATCAAAAACACCACAGTGAATAAAGGTATTCTGCTGCCTTTTACTGTAAATTCAGCTGACAGTTTGCCTAGTTGTCTGTTTTCATATGTTTTGCCAGGCAATAAGATTAGTTGCCTCCATCAGTATATATATATATATATATAACTCGTCTAAACATCAACCCAACAATGTTAGATCTGTAAATTTGCTTTCGCAAAATTTTTGGTTCTTCCCTCGCTGGGATTCGAACCCATGCTACTGTGATATCGTGACACCTAATCGCCTGCACTGCAGCCGTCCCGCTAGACCACACGACCACCTGGGCTATATATATATGTATTACCTGACAGTAAGCATGGTTGCCTGTAGCTTTGTGAGCTTCATCAATAACCAGACATCTAACATCTACAGCAGGACAGGTTCCTCTGCTTAAGTCGTTCATGATGACTTGAGGTGTCAAAAAGAACACTCTCTTTTCCATCCAAACTCTTCTCCTCTCTGTAGGTGCCATTGTGCCTAAATTGTTAACAGACAATCCATTTACTTGTAAGAACAGGTTAAACCCCGAAGTACACCGCTTTTTGATCAGTTTGGTGATGAGGAAAGTCACTGTATGGTTTCTCTTTATCAATGAATTTATGACCATATATTTGACAACGAGAAGCTGATGACTTGCAGATGCCTAGCCTTGTTTTACTTTCGTTACAAATATTATACTTTAAATGTCATTAGGTAAAGAGTGTATAATGAAGGTCAACATATAAAGTGTGTTTACAATTTTTAATGTTTCCATATCTTTAATTTGTAATTTCATTTCAATTGATCATGTTGATTTGCAATCTTGACAATGTACTTTTATTCAATACTTCTTTCATATTTGAGTATATTGCTTCATTGAAGAAAGACAAATGTGGACACTTTTGCCAAAAAGTGGACACATTCATCATGCTTTTTGAAAGTTTTATTTTGTACTAGGGAAAATATAAATAATAAAAAAATAAAAATAAATTTTCAATTTATACAAACAATTTAACTCTGAAATCATTATGTGTGAATATTCAATGCATATGTAGTTTGATAATAAAAATTCTTTCCTCTAAAACTAAGGTCATTGTCTTTTCTCCGCGAACTGTTATCAGATGTGAAACCATAACCTCAACTGTTTGGCAATTAAATCTGTCACAAGTTGATAAAATATTGTAGCTGTTTCAGATCATACAAATTCAGTCCGGACTGAAGATTTTCGGGGTTTAATTGAAATATAGTCCCTTAAGTGGGAATGTAAAATAACACACTCACACCCATAACTATGGGATCATACAACATACAACTCCCCTCAAAAACAATTAAAAACTAAGTCTTAGTCATCATTTTGTATGAACTGGTGCTTTTGGGAGTTGTTTTTCAAATTGTGAAAAAATTTAATGTATGACTATTCATCATTTACCTGTCATTTCTGCAGTATCTTCTTGTGGTATACCCATTATATTGTAGCAGGCTTCAATCTGTTGTGCTACCAATGGTTTGGTTGGAGCCATAAAGACAACTTTTCCTTGGGGATACCACTGATAAAAATTATACATCACAACGGCAGCTATAAATGTCTTTCCTAGACCTGTTGGCAGAGTTACCATGGTATTCTTCAGCAAGGCCTTACCAACTATATTGTATTGGTATTCTCTAACTGAGTAGTTGGTGGGATAGATCCATAACTTTCCAGCAACTCTGTCAAACCCTGGTGGTACGTTCATCTGTGTCAATCCTTGTGTTGATACAGGGAAGCTCTCTGCTCCAATTGATATGTTACATACATCAGATGTTCCTTCATGACCATCATTAGCTGTCTGTCCGCCATCATTAGTTGTCTGTCCACCATCATCACTATAGTCATGCAGACTTCTCTCCATGGCCTAAAAATGTAGAATATGTAAAGATACAAAAAAATTCTATGCACCTTTTTTGGTTTGAGAAAAAAAATGATTTACCTGCAAATATTCATATCACAAAAATTATGGTTTCACACTTATATGAAAACAACATACAACTGAATTTGTGGGTTTTTTTTGTGATTGATTTGTGTATTTCAATATGGTGTCACATGTTCTTGTTCAATAGCATTATACTTTTTCTGGGTTCTTGAGTTTTGTTTCTTCATCAACATCAAATTTATTTTTAAATGCTTTGGTTTTTATATATCTTCATGTATATGTCTTTTGTAATACTACCAGTATGTATTTAATTTTAGTTGTGAATAAACGTATTTACACTTTTGGTATTTAGCTGTATTTTGCCTCCGAATGACCTTATATCACGTTCGAATAACCTTTTGACATCAAGCAACAATCACTTTTTAGTTGTGACTTCAAAGATTTTGATTTATGAGGTCAAAGTTTACGGGAACCTGTGTGATGTTATGTAATGGCGGACAAATTTGAATACAAGTGTAAATACGTCTATACCTTTTATTTTATTTTTTTTTAATTGAACAAGATGTTGTTTGTCGTCTTTCATGACCAGGTTCCTTTTTTAATTATGTTTTCTTTTTCTATGTATTCTTTTGATATGCACTTTTTGAAATCTATGAGAAACACTATACAATTGTAGACGCTGATATTATGATTTAATTACTACTACTACTACTACTAGAGGGTGTTAAACCACCTTGACTTCCCATGAAGGTCTTGCACAGTCAGTAAAACTTAGTTTAAATGTAAATCGTACCTCCGCCAATAGCTGATCATCATCTTCATCCAAACCCTCACAAAGATCAATAACGTCACTGCTGCCTTTATAATCTGTTTGTACATCCTTTTTCTTTTGTCCCCAACTCTGAAACAGAGTAGCCTGTTTTCCTTTGTTCATGATGCAAATTGTATTATCATTTTCTTTTTATCCTGGGACATTGGAAGTACCAAATACTGCAAAATAAAATATGAAATATTACAATTAATATTTCCCATAGATGTCAACTTAACAGAGTAACATATGTACTAGTGTGTATATAATACCTACAATGATACATGTATAAGGAATTATCAAAATTCAAAAAAATATTTGACGTATTTTTAAAAGTATTTATTAAATTCAGAATATTTTATCATGTTTACTATTGTGAAAATTTGCAACTGGATTGGTTTCGTAAAAATTTAAATTGCATTTACTGACAACGGCATTATTTGTTTCCATCAGTTACTGAAATCAGGGGGGGGGGGGGGTATTTCCATGGTAAAATCATAATAAATGCATGCAAAAATATCTGAATTTACATTTATATCCAAACATATAAAATCTGGTTCATGTTTGAAAAAATTACTGAATACAATATATATCATGCATGTGCCTGTCATAAGAAAGAATAATTTGACTCATGATGAATTAGTGCTTTCGTACTGAATAGTATATAAAACTCTTAGTTTAAACATATTTATTTATAGTGGATTGGGAAACAAGTTTTTACAACTTATATTAATCCCTTTCCACTTTGCGGGTGCGAGTGCTGCCTTGTAGCGGCATTAGCCTACTCTTTTTCGAAATCTACAAGGGTGTCTTTAACGTGCAAGAGATATGGCTCTCTCTTAACACGGGCCAGCTATTTATCGTCCCCGTCCGACGGACTATCATCGTTTCCTCAAGACCATACTCGCAAATGGTGTCAAGGGAGAGCCGAAAATTGAGTTCCTGAAATTTTCATCCCAAACGGGAATCGAACCAGGAACCTTTGTGTTAGTAGTCCGATGCACTAACCACTACACCACGGCTCTGGAAGTTTAAAAAAATAAGTTTTGGCTTTTATTGTTCGTTTCGGTCTTGCTGGTATGACAAAATTGTCGCCTGGTAGAGCCGGCATCAGACCCTCAACCACCTTGTAAATCAGGATAAGACGGAGGCTGTGTCTTCTTTCCTCTAGCGTCTCCATTTCAAGCTGGCGTCTCATATTAGTTATGGACCCTGTTTCTCGACTCCTGTAGTTTTTCTTTATGAATCGTAAGCCTCTGTATTGGATACGTTCTAGTTTGTCAATATCCCCTTTCATATATGGGTTCCAGATTGTTGCGCCATATTCCATGGTCGATCTTACAAGGGATATATATGCTACTTTCCTACATGCTTCTGGTACGTTCCTCAAGTTCCTCCGAAGAAAGCCCAAGGTGGCGTTGGCTTTCTTGCTGATGTTATTTATGTGGAAGCTCCATTTCAGATCGTTTGAGATATGGAGTCCTAAGTAGGGTTCACTTGTACTTCTTGTAGGATGTGTTTATTAAGCGTGTAGAATTTGTCTGCTTTTTTGTTTATGGATAGAACATAGCACTTTTTGGCGTTGAATCGCATTCCCCATTTGTCGGCCCAGATTTCTATTTGTTCCAAATCTGTTTGTAGCTTTTGTTGGTCTTGGCTATTTTTAATTGTTCTGTATAGTAGGCAGTCGTCAGCAAATAGTCTTACTGATGATGTTACACTGTCTGGTAGGTCATTGATGTGGCACAGGAATAGGATTGGTCCTAAGACTGTGCCCTGGGGGACCCCAGAGTCGACTATTGTTTCGCCAGATGATTCGCCTTCCACGATGGTTCTCATTGATCTTGCAGTTAGGAAGTTCTTAAGCCATTTGTGTGTATTTCCTTTAACCCTTTCAGCGCCGAGACGTTGTTTTTTCACATGATTACGTTGCCATACATATTTCAATGACGTTACTAAAATGATACGTAACGTAACGTCAACACATTACCGTACAAGCACATGCACGCTATCCTCCGTAATCGATTAATTGGACATCTCATATATTCGGGGAAATTTCCCATATCTCCGGCCACCTTTGAATTAACTTGAGTTCACGTAGCGAATGCGTATTTCCAGTGATTTTTGTTTAATTTTCAGGCTAGAATTCGAAGTTTTTTTTTTATTCTTTTCTAGAATACTATTTGAAACACCCGACAATATGGAAATAAATGAAGATTCTTATAGCATGATGAATATCATTATCAATGAAGATATATTGATGAAACTATAGCTCAATTTCTGTATTTTGATATAAAGAGGGTGGTACATGTAAAGGGTTATTTTCGTGCAACATGTTTTGACATTTTTTTTCCACGTGCAGCCGTGAAAAAGGTTGTCGTTATTCATCGTAATTTGTGAAATCGGTAAAAAAATCAATGTGCAAGAAAGTTTTAATTGTTCGTTCATCTTTAAATGGCAATTTTATTTAACCTTCTTTCGTGTAGTTAGGGGAACATGGTGTAACTCGCACCATAAGAACTATTCAAGCTGATGCATTTTCCCCTCACAACTTTCGTGAAACTTTTTCTTGCGATACTTAAGTGTATACAGTGTTCTACAAATACCAAAATCAATTAAATGGGGCCTGTCGCTCAAATAATTTTATGTCTCTTGTTGCGATCATTAACATCGAAAATCTGATATGAACCCCTTTTTCATGGGTGTGATTTCGGCAGAAAATGAGGAGAAACTATCTCATCGTAAATACACATTCTTTTGGCATGGGTTTATTTAGGAATTTCGTTAAAATCGATATAGCCCTAAATGCTTGTCTAATTACTAGTACATGTACACAGTTAGTTTGAAGTTTGAAATAAAAGAGGTTAATGTTGGTACCAATAGTTTACTCCAATCATAATAACGGACAACGTACTTTCCTTTTTACTGAGATTAATTCTTCAAGTAATGAATTTGATTTTAATAAATGCACAAATATAATCACAAACTGGTCGACTTACATTAAAAGCCCTTCTCTAAATTTAAAAAAAGAGATCCATGCATGCCAGACTCAGTGAAAATGAGACTTTAACTCCAGCACACAAACAAATTTACTAAGATATATAGAGATCAACTTACAGTCTAAAAAAAAGATAGTCGGAAATATGCATTATACGATATTTCAAACTCTTAAGGCAAAAGTATAAATTAACTGCGAATAAATTATTGGAGGCTACACATATTTGTTATACCATTCACATCGGATGTGATTTTACTAAGTAAAAATGGCTATGTAGGTGCTTGAAGGTGTGGAATCATTGTTGTGTTTTAACAAAAAAGGAAGATATGCAGTTTAAACACACACAAAAAAATCTTGCGTATGTCGATAAAAAGGTCGATAAAAAATCTCCAGTTATGAGGCCCAAACTCCAGCTGAAAATTTCCAAATCTCCAGTTGTGGCTTGACAACTCTGTCACATGTATGTCATCCTAAATTAACATTTAGAAGTCTGATATTAACGAACACAACCGCTTAGACAATAAAAACAAAACCAACTCAAATACTATCGAAAACAACGACTTGACTTGGACAATAAAACAACCCTCAGACATGAGTGGAAAACATCGCTGTTGACTGACACAGATAAATGGTCCCGGGTTAAAATGTAGTCATTCATATCCTATCCATAGTTAGATAGAAGATTGGACTTGTGTGAATAATACGCAAATTTAGACGACCCTTTATTTTCAAGTTGAAAATTTGATTTTTAAACCAAACGGAAACATGTAAAAACACTGGAATTACAAGAGATGCCTCATTATATGTTATTATATTTTCATTTTTTTCCTTAGCTCTATTTGATTATATCTTAATCTTTTTCATATTTAGTCATACGAAGTACAAATGTAGCTAGATTGCAGTCTTGTTTAGTCTTTCTTAGTAACGAAAAAAAACCCGATTCAAAATTACGACAATAATGTAATAATTTTAATGGATCAGATGGACTGATCTGCATGCTAACTTCTGTATATAAACAAGTTCGTATATCAATTGCGTGTGTTGGGTTTGAATTGTCAGTACTAGTATTAGCTTGTATGTAATTTATATATAGAAAATTATACACTGCCGTCCGTGTTTATATATTGTTTTATTCTTTAGCTGTTTTTTTTAACAATAATGGTTGTTAAAATGAACAATTCAGAATTTTCTTTTGGCACCACTATTATTTTTGAAAGAGTTCGTTATAATAAGTCATGATAGCTAGCTGTACGTATGGTAACAAATGAGTCACTTATAGCCACCAAAGTCATCGGGACAAGGCTATAAACTACGGGTTGTCGTACTGCCTTATACAATAGTTATATATATATGATCTCCCCCAGTTTTTGGTTGGGTTGATGTTGCTCAGTCTTTAGTATTCTTTTCTGCCTGTGTAAATTTAACTTGTCTTTTGGTCAGTATTATTTTTTTGCCATGGCATTGACTTGTGAGTTTGAATATCTCTTTGGTATCTTTTACCTCTCTTTTTGTGTGCACGATTGGTCACATAATTCAATGTGAAACATTTAAAATGAGATGATCATGACATGTCGGGTACCAGTTTAATATTAGAACAGATAGAAAAAAAACTTTTAAAAAGAGCTTGACTTGTCAAAATTGGACCAAGCACCAAAAAAAAAAAAAAAAAAAAATAACAACACAGTAACAAAGGCCAAAAATAAATCCAAAAATACGCAGTAAGTGATGGGTAAATCAAAACACGATCTTAACTCAAAATTGAATATGTATTCTAATATTGAATTGACAACAAAGTGAGACACATGGACACATAAGGTGGAGTATGCAGATTGTATGCCATAATTAAGTTTTAGAATGATAAATACAAAAATCCGGGTCAAGTTTATTTGGTTTTCGCAGAAATTATTTTAGAAGACCGGCATTGTCAAAATTATTCATTATAAGTTATAACTTAAATATTTGTTGTTTTTAAAACTAGCGAAGTCAACCCATGTTTAAATATAAGCCAACCCCAGATGGCTAAATTTCTCAAGAAATATGAGGGGTAAAATAGTGCATTTAAAAAGAGATATTCCCGGATTCTATATACCGACTATATTTGCAGAGCTAACCTTCTAAATTTAAACTAACAGTTTTATTGAATAAATTAATAAACAACAAACTATTAAACAAATTATCGAATGATTTTCGATCTGTAACACTTCACATTGTAAAAATCGGTAAAAACTCAATGGTTTTACTGCAAAACGTTTCCAGTAATATCAAGTACCTGCCACTTTTATACGCATAAACGTCACACACAGCATCAGTTTTGATGACGTCATTCAGATAAACGTTACAATTTAAAAATAAAATAACAACTTTTTTTTTTTTACAGTCAACCATGTGAGCTAATTTCATTCAGTTAATTTAATAAATAAAGGCATACAAAGTTTATAATTGGAGTATAGATTGTGTAAAAAGTTGCACATTATCTCAGACAAAAATAGTTTTCAACCCCAAAATTCAATATATAATTTGAGACTTTTATGTTTATTCTTGAATAACAGAACAGTCAATTATTTTTCTTTAAACCTAATATGGTTTCGGCAGTCAAATGAAGTTTTTTATATACGTTTTTAATGCTTCGTATGTTCTACTGAAAAACGACAAAAATGTCGTTTTGGCGTGCTAGCGGTAAACGACAAAAATGTCGTTTTGGCGCCGAAAGGGTTAATTCCATACTGATCTAATTTATGTAGTAATTTGTTGTGTGGTACGGTGTCGAAAGCTTTTGAAAAATCTAATATGCCTACGTCGATTTGATGTCCCTTGTCGTGTTCTTGTAAGAAGTCGTTGATGGTAGTTATGAGTTGGGTTTCACATGAGTATCCTGACCTGAAGCCGTGGTTTAAGTTGGTTTACGTATAGATATTGTATAGATATCGTAAAATATCAGGTGCACGACACAATGTGATACTTTTTAGCTCGTTCACTACACTCACAAGCCAAAAAGGTTCACATTGCGGCTCGCGGCCGATATTTTACGATATCAATGTGTAGAAAAACCGATTATCTATACTGATACGTCCTTGACAAAATATAATGGTTTAAAAAAAAAATAAGTTAGGCATAATATTTTTTTCTGTTTTACTGGGCTAGATAACAGAGTTCGTCTTCTTTCTTAGGTTACACCTGTCACATACTATTTGAAATCATATTTTCTAATGGATGGTGGTTATATTTTCAACTGTCTGTAGTTTAATATTTTTCATATTTGGAAACTTGTTTACATTTTCAACTTTGAAGTGATGGCGCCACGTGAATTTATTCACCGTCGTTTGAACGTTTGAAATCGTTTAAGAACCTAGAACCCACAACCTTAACTCTAACTGTATAGGCCATAACGTACCAGTTTCGAACCACATGACCACTTTTAAGTCATATCTTGGCTTTGATTTTTTATTTTGAGTGCACTTTTGAGGCTTTAATTAATTTATATCTAACTTCTGTTATTCGTTTTTTTAATTTTAACCGGGAATAATAAGCACAGAGCTTTCCATGTTTTCCGCAGTTTATGTTCAGGTCTTTATCTATAATACTAAAATTACGAGGTCCAATTTGTCAGCCGTCATCACGTAAAAACGATGAATCAAGGAATTCATATTTAACTTATATAATACAAAGGTGAAGATTAAAAATTACGCCACTCCAGGCCCTTTTGTTTTCCACGTAATTAATATAGCCAATAATTAAGAAGTTCCGGGTTGAGTCCGATACCGATACCAATAGTATATTCACCTGTTACCTATTACCTTATCTGTACGTTCCGCATCTGACAGGCGCACCACCAAACGGTGTATTCAGGATTAATATGCTATATACACGGGTAATAATCACAGGGTTGACACTACTAAGTTGTCAAATTGTTACCAAATGTAGTATTTTAATCAGTAAGACTTTCTAAGATAACAAATCTGGACTAAAAATAAGGCGTATAGGTACAGTTTTCAATTTGTTTGTGGGCATGCATGACATAAAACAGCGAATCAAAGAATTCAACTTTATTCATAACTAATATATTACAATGCTGTTGAATAAAAAATACTCCATTCCTGGACCTTTTGTTTTCCAAATAATTAATATTACCAATAATTGATAAGTTCCAGTCCGACAGGTTCAAACAGAAAGATTTGAAAGCAGAGAAAACTGTGTATCTTATAATCGACATGACTTTTATATCAGATGACAATACTAATACTAAAATAAGGCTTGCGCATAGTTATATAGTTTTACAAATAATTAATATTACCAATAATTGATAAGTTCCAGTTCGACGGGTTCAAACAGAAAGATTTGAAAGCAGAGAAAACTGTGTATCTTATAATGGCATGACTTTATCAGATGACAATACTAATACTAAAATAAGGCTTGCGCATAGTTATATATTTTAATTCATTCACAGACTCGCGATATCACGGGTGTGTTCTAGTGTTTTTGAAGTATACTGATATTTCCATATGAAGATAACATCTAAAACAAAATATTCTTAGCTTAAAACTGTTTTTTCTTTGAAAAAAAAATCATCTGAAAAGTTAGATTAAAGACTATTTGAAATTTCCTCATGTTTTGTCAAAGGGGGACACATATTCGCCGTTTTAACACATCTATTTTAACCCCCCCCCCCCCCCAAAAAAATGCAGCTTTAAACACTATTTATCAAATTAATTTCATGACAGATGAATAGCAGACATATCGTGTAAATAACAGTTATTTAGGCCAATCAGTCAAAGAATTACTAAGTAATACTTCTTTGAAATTATTTTTTCACTTAGGAAAATTGGCCAAAAATCGTTGTCTGTTTTTCGGTCCTTTGCAGTAAGTGCCGAAATTTTGTCTAAGTTTTAAAAACAATAATCATATTTGTTATAATAATAAAATTTACCGGCATTTTTTTTCCATTTCACCCATCCATTGATTTTTTTACTACTCAAAATCTTCATTGAAAACGGCAAAATTGTGTCCCCGAGGAATATGAGCACCCCACTCTTCTGGCTGAAATGAAATATAGGCCAGTTGTATTGTAATCACAATATACAATAGGGCATGAGAACAAATATTCAATCTTGATGATTTAAAAATTGCTTCTCTTGAAAAATTGTTTTGTTATGCACGATGTATAAACGCATTTTTGCGCCTGTCCCAAGTCAGGAGCCTCTGGCCTTTGTTAGTCTTGTATTATTTTAATTTTAGTTTCTTGTGTACAATTTGGAAATTAGTATGGCGTTCATTATCACTGAACTAGTATATATTTGTTTAGGGGCCAGCTGAAGGACGACTCCGGGTGCGGGAATTTCTCGCTACATCGAAGACCTGTTGGTGACCTTCTGCTGTTGTTTTTTTATTTGGTCGGGTTGTTGTCTCTTTGACACATTCCCCATTTTCATTCTCAATTTTATGTCATGGGACGACATCTTCAGTTCAATGTAGGAATGTAGGATTAAAAACTTAATTCACATTGTTTAAAATATCTTAATTCAAGCCCCCAAAATAGCCGCTATTTCTATAGAAATGGCTATTTTTCCGGCACTAGCATCATCGGCAATATATAGTGATTTTGTTATTTTGCCAGTTCGTTGTAGAGTGAAATTTGTATATATACTTTTGAAGAGTACTATGAAATGTGCACTGTCAACATACTGATATACCAGTAGTTTAATAAGAAAACAGCTAACAATTTTTGAGACACAGATAATTGTTAAAAACATTTATCAATATAAGTGTAAATAGCTAATAAAGGAATTTATATAACAAGAAAAAAGAAAAAAAATATTGCCTGGAACATCCATTTGTTGCAATGAAATCATATATAAACATGAAGTTGAAATTATGTCCAAAACAAGTCAGTCTATTCAATGCTACAATTGTAAAGTCTACATAAGATTGAAATCTCTACATGTTATATTCAACCAAGGATTTGTATAGTAAGTCTTTTTTTGAATCCCTGACTCAACTAGTGCATTAGCGATCTGTAAAATTCTATAATCTGGTAAGGGGACGACCATTTGATATTCTGGTGGGGGGGCAGGAGGATTTGTTGCTGATCGGTTATTTATTTTTGAAAACTGAGAGGACAGATTATCATTTTCTGCTCTACTGAAGCAAGATTTTTCATTTTCATTAAAACAAGGGACTGATTATTCATTTTCACAACTATATTTATGATTTTCGAAAAAAAATACAATTTTTGAAATATTTGTTTAAATAATTATGAAAAATACATGTATAGTAAAGTTATTGTTTACCATTTAATCAAAACTAATCATTATCCCCTGCAGAAAATTTAAGATTCAAGATTTTATTTATAACCTCAGACACATACTTGTGTACAAGAACACAATATATACAAACATATTAAGATAATACATAGCGAGACAGGACAAACGAAACACAAATACATAGTATATTATAAAAGACAATTGGTATAATCAAGGATTTGTATAGTACAAATCCTTGGTATAATTAGATATATATAGTATTTTATACTTTTTTTTCACGAAATGAATCATTTGTATTCCCTAATTAAAATGCATGTATTGCATACATACATAGTATTAAAGTTTGGTTCCCCTAGCCACTTTGAAAAGTATTGTTAATAATATTTCGCCGAACGGAGCGAGGCAAAATTTTTTTTGAAGGGTTTGGAACCGCTGAAGGCCTAAAAAGCTATAGACCTGCTGAGTTATTTATTTTCAATAAATTGCAAGTCAGGTAATTTATTTTCAAACTACCAAAGAACAAACCATTTATTTTTGTGATTATCAAGGCTGAGTTATTTATTTTCAAAATCCTCCATTTGCCCGACAATAATAGATAAAAGCTTATCCAGTTCGTGGCTGTCATTTATCCCAAAGTAAACCTTTTGGTTATTGGGTATGAAAGCGTCTAATCAACACTGAATTTTTGTTTTGATTTTTTACCTGTCAAAACTTGTCTATCTGAACTGATTTGGTTGTAATGTTAACACCGGACTGAAACAAGAAAACATGGACCCTAAACACTCAAGGCTAAAAAGGGACATAGAGTCTTTATTTTCATTAGAAGTAGTGGTTGAAAAGATATACATACCGCACGAAGTATGTCGGTTTCCATCTGTGGCATTTAGACTTTTAGATTATCCAACTATTTTAATTGACCATGTAGAACACGATCTAGCTTCCAAAATTAGAAGGAAAGTTTCATCTGATCCCTATTACGAACTTCCGAAACAAATAAACGAACTAACCGACAAACATGGAAATTTTGAGCTGAAAAAGGGAAAATCTTGCCTTCTGAAACTGCCTTTCAACACAATGCAAACACATTTATCAAATACACCTATGTATGTCATGATTATTGATAGCTACCCACAAGTTCCAAAGCTTTTAGGAAATACAACCGTGCCTTTGGATGAGGTAATAAAGGATATTGCTGAAGATATTCGAAAACTTGGAGACACTGTTCCATCTGTACATGGGGACAAAGGACTATTTAAAGTGTTCAATTTGATGGGGAAAGAAATAGGTTATATAATACTAGGCTATAGATTGATGTGCCTAGGATCTGGTCTCATTCCACATATTCCAGAGAGAGAAATTGCCAAACGCCAGTCAGAAAGCATTCAAGAACATTCACAGCAGATAGAAGAAAGCATTCAAGAACAATATCATGCACCGACGAAAAGCAACAAAAGTGCTAGTACTGTCCAAAGAGCAAAAACAAAAGAATCAAAGAAGTTGTCAACATCACAAGATATGGGTTCAATGACAGATCCTGAAAAACATGATGTTCTGATGCAAACAATAGATATGTGCGACAAAGAAATTCATGTTGCCTTATCTGATATTAATACAGAAAAGCCGAGAGACTTGCAAACTGTGTCAACTCAAACTCAAAAGAAGTTGAATAAAAATAGAAAAGAACCCAAACTTGTTAGCATAGAACTTAAACCCCCAGCTGATGACAGTGACGATGAATTTATTATAAATAACATTGTGCATCCTCCGCCATTATTTTACAACAGTGAAAATGAACCAAGAGTAAAAATTCAAAGGCCTTACCTGTACTACCAGGATGATGCTTCTAGTGTTTATACAGATGAATTAACAATAGATGATTTTTCAGATGAAGAAAAGACGCTTATAAGTAAACCACCAAGAAATGTACCACCTCAAAAAGTGCCATCAACAAAGCCCAGAATTAGAGAGGAAAACCAGGTGAAAATTCAGCAGCCGTCAGCTGAAAAAGCACCTGCACTTGGTCAATTCCAGAGTTTAATGCTGGGATTTCCTGGATCAATGACAAATGGACCTTTATTTCCAATGCTGACAGCCTTATTAAATGAGCTTTCTAAAATACAAGATCCCAGATTTGTTCAGTCTGCAGTAAATCAAGTGAATGTAGCCACACAAGATAGGCAAGAGCCAAGACCATGTCCTGTACCTCAGCCTCGCATGATGACACAAAAGTCTGAAACTATAAATTCTCCAAATAAATCAAAACTACATGATAATAAGGAAAATATTCAAGCTGGTGAAAAAGATGTACAATTAAGAGGACGTAAAACCAATAAAGTATTTACAACACCTTCTGATGGTGTTCCTAAAAAGAAAGGATGGATAAGAAAAACTCCAAATGTTAGTGTCAGCAAGTCCAAATTAGCATATGGTCTAACAAATACTCAAAGACTGAGACTTGCAAAAGTAAACCCTGAATGGTTAAAGACTATTGAAAAAGAAGAAAAGGAAGCAAAAGCTTTGAAAGCAAAAACATTCAAAAGGGAAGATGAAGAATTTGAAAAAGGAAATCTTTCTGATACACTAACAGAAGTAAGACGTTTGGCAGAGAAAAACTTAAATCAAATGGATGATACAGTAGAACAAAATGAGTCAAACTTTGATGATACAGTGAAATCTACGATGAAAAAGAATCGGAGAAGAATCTCTCCACCAAGAAAACCAAAACCATCTGCACCAAGTCCTGTAAGAAAACGATCAAAATCTCCAAAACACAAATATCTGAGTAAAGTGCAAATATCCAGTAAATCTGAATCTAGAGACGATGATTTTACAACTTCAGGACAAATTGAAAAAGAAGAACATGTTTCTGATGAAGAAGATGCAAAGAGTTTCAAAAGCATTGAAGTGCGAATACCTAGTGCTCAGATGTATGAAGATGATAGTGACTTTGCTGACAGTCCTAAAAGTTACAAATATCCTGGACACATGGATAAAAGTAGATCTGAAGAAAGTAGTCCAAATGATAATAAGTTTCCTGGATTTATGGATCATAATGTTTCTGTCCCTGCGTCAATAAATGGTAAAACTAATGAATCTCTAAATTCAACAAGAGATCATTATTATGAACATGATGAAGAGGATTACCAACCATTGGAGTCTACAAGATATTCTAAACCTAACAAATCTCATGATGAAATTGACACACAACAGTTTCAATCAACAGAAGAACCCGAACTTCAGAAACTTATGAGTTCCGGTGAGAAATCGGAAGTTTCAGATATTTTAAGTACATCTCGATCTGAAGTCTCACCAAATGTAATACCTCCTTTTGATTATAACATGACAGCAGCAAGATTTCAAGTTCTTAATCCGAAAGCTTCGATGCAATCACCATTACCAGCCATTCGTAAATCGCAGACAAAACTAGACGAATCTGGTAGAACATCACCCGTGGTTACGCCAAGATCACCGGGTAGTTCTCGTCAACCTACTCCAACACCAAGAAAGAAAACAGCTCAGAGAAAAAGAATGGACTTTAAACCTGATTCTATTCATACAGAATCAGTCAGTTCGTATATTCCCTCAGACGAAGAAGATAATCTCGGTAATGATGGGTACTCCGATGACTTTAATGACAATAGTAGCTCAAGAATGTCTCCTATTGTAAGCCACTCTAACAAATGGATTCCTTCCACAAAACTTGGTTATACTATAAGTTAGAACACCATTCAACAACATTTAGTTATTCTATAAATTGTAAAAGTTAGGTTAAGTTGATATGTATATATAGTCATTATATGGCTAGTTATTGATTAAGTACGGTTTTTTTTACTTTTGAAATTTTAGATAGTCGGTACACACATTTTTTTATTTATTAAGAAAATGAAACAGGGACAAGTTTTTTTTTAATCCATACAAGTATAATATTGTGCATGTAATGTATAATGTACTGAAAATTTTCACATTTTTCAAAACAAATTTTGTTTTTAAACGTGTCTGACTTAATTTGATAACAATCCAAAAGTAATCTAATATACAATTGAATGGATCATATTCTACATTTTCATATTTTTCCCCTTGCAAAAAAATGTAGTTCTAAAACAATTTTACCTGTATAATTTGTGTGCATGATCATTTTTTTTTTATGTTTTTATTTATACTGTGTATATTAAACATTTCTTGTTGCTTTTCATATTTCTCAAGGGTTAATATTTTCTCGTTCAAATTGTTTTTAGAAATTAAAAAAATCTTGAATTTAAAATTGATACTATAGACTAGAAGAACTGAACTTAAGTAATAAAATAAGTTAAAAATATTAAAAGGTTATGGAGCTTTTTCCTTCGTAAAATTCAGATTCTAGTTTTGCCAATGGTCAAGGATTTCATTTTGCAATGAAAAATGCATGCATTAATTTCTAGAATCAATAATCTTGTTGCATTAAATTAAATCTCCTAAAGTTCAACATTGACTTCTTTACTTGTTTTATTTTTCCATCTATTTCATGACAAATATGATTTTTTTTTTTCTCTTTGTATACATATAGTGTTCACAGATTCATTTCTATTTCACAAGTATGCATTCAAGACTCGTGCATTATAATATTTGTTCCATTTTCCATTATGACCTTTTGATTTGTTAAATCAATTTGAGTCTTTTTTTGAACAGTGAAACTTTTTTTTAATTTGATATTTTTGTGATTCAGGATACTTTAAGATATGAAACTTCAACTGATAATTTTTCATATATAATAAAAAAAAAAAAGTAATCTCTGTTTTAAACTATATTTTGAATCATTATATATTTTTTTTTTACTATGAATCAAAATGGATAGATAAGTACATGTATATATGTAAAGAATATGTAGGATTGTTTTAATAGAAAATTGTACACATTGTATAATGATATTTATTATTTATAAAAGAAATATTATCATCAAATGACTACATTGGATCATTCTTGAAATACAATATATTTAAAAATACCATTGAAATTTTTTGATGTAAAAGTATCAAAATACTCAATGAAAAGATTGATTGATTATTGGTTGCTTAACATGACAAATATTTTATACATGTTCAGCACTTCTGGACAATCAATGAAAATCACAAGTTACAGTATGACCACTAACCTGAACAAGGATTTTTCAGACTGCATAAAAGTTCTGTGACTTGATTGTAACCTAGGCTAGACATTCTTTCACACAGGCAATCATAAGCATTATTGTTAGGTATGAGTATGCTAAAAATTCCAAAGGACCTAGTGGCGGATCTAGAAATTTGCATACGTATGGGCCCACTAACTGCCTAAGAGAGAGCTCGCTCCTTTCTTGCTTCAGTGATTCCCTATATAATCAACCATTTTTTTCTCAAATAAGTTGGCCCCTTGTTTGAGATTTCTTTCCTCACAGCAAGCCAAAACGAAAAACTTACAACGGACATTTGATACCATAATACGTAATAATTTTGACGGGCATATAAAAAAAAGATGTGGTATGATTGCCAATGAGACAAATCTCCACAAGAGATGAAACAGAAATTAACAGCTATAGGTCACCATACAGCCTTTAACAATAAGCGAAGCCCAATGTTTCAGCTTATCAGATGGATACAAATAAAAATACATTCAACAAATACACAGGGTAGAAGTGGCCGTACTTGTATATTCCAACAACATAAAGAAACTAAGTACAGATCTTAGAGTAATCGCAATTACTGACAGCTAGTTCAAAGCCATTAACAACCTGTTAAAACAAGAGTGCACACGCTGAAACGTCTGGACTTCTTTACTAATCATTGATATTATGTTGATAGTCCTAAATATAAAGCTTTCTTACAACTGTCACACAAACTTAACATTAACCCAGTAAACTAAAAATTTACCAATGAACCATAAAAATGAGGTCAAGGTCAGATGAACCATGACAGGCAGACATGTACAGCTAACATTTATTCCATACAACAATTGTATTGCTTATATAATAGTTAATGAAAACAGACCAAAACACAAAAACTTAACACTGAGCAATGAACCTTGAAAATTAGGTCAAGGTCAAATTGTATCTGAGCGAGTGACATATAGATTATGAACTATTTCCATACACCAAATATAGTTGACTTATTGCATATAGTATTAGATAAAAAGACCAAAAATTCAAAATTTCACTTGAACCAAAAAAGTCCATTGAACCATGAAAATGAGGTCAAGGTCAGATGACACCTACCAGCTAGACATGTACACCTTACAATCATTACATACACCAAATATAGTAGACCTATTGCATATACAGTTTTTCGAAAAACAGACAAAAACACAAACCCTTTCCTATAACCACTGAACCATGAAAATGAGGTCAAGGTCAGATGACACCTGTCAATTGGACATGTACACCTTAAAGTCCTTCCATACACCAAATATACTAGACTGGCCTATTGCTCATAGTATCTTGGATATGTACTTGACCACCAAAACTTAACCTTGTTTACTGATCCATGAAATGAGGTCGAGGTCAAGTGAAAACTGTCTGACGGGCATGAGGACATTGCAACGTATGCAAAAACCAAATATAGTTATTCTATTACTTATAATAAGAGAGAATTAAACATTACAAAAAATCTTATTATTTCAAGTTATCACTGAACCATGAAAATGAGGTCATGGACATTGGACATGTGACTGACAGAAATTTCGTAACATGAGGCATCTATATACTAAGTATGGAGCATCCAAGTCTCCCAACTACTAAAATATAAAGCTTTTACCCGCCGCCGATTCACCATCCAAATGTCGAGCTCTCTGCGACAAAAGTTGAAGGCTCGACAGATATATCATGCATTTAAGACTAAATTATCAATCAGTACACACCAACAGTCAATGGATTTAGTGTAAAATGTAATAAACAGTCAAAGAAAACAAGATATAGTGCAGTGTTGGTATCGACAGATTGAAGTTCCACGAATGTGTATATGTATAACAATAATATTTGGTTTGCTTTTAATTTACTGATAACAAAATCATAAAATCTAATTAAATAATAATCTCTGATTTCGTTTTACAGCATATGTAGTATAACGAAATCAGAGATCAATATTTAAAATAGATTGTTCTTGTTGACACTTGTTTAAGTTCCTTCTTAAAGCAGGATTTCGTTTGGTAAGACATGTGCTAATCTAGCTGAGAGCATCTCTGCGGATACCGTAGAAGCTCATTTTTGTCGAGCCTGCGACTTTAGTTGCAGAAAGCTCAACAATGGGGTAAGTGATCCGGCGGCGGCGGTGTTAGCTAACTTCTTAAAAGCTTTATATTTAAGAAGGTAGAAGACCTGAATGCTTTATACTCTTAATATGAAGGCCAAATGCTACGAAGTTTCCGTCAGTAACATGTCCAATGTCCATGACCTCATTTTCATAGTTCAGTGACTACTTGAAAAAAGTGGGTTTTTTTAATGTTCAGTTCTCTCTTATTATAAGTAGAACGAAAACTATATGTGGTATGTGCGTACCTTGCAAGGTCCTCGTGCCCGTCAGACAGTTTTCACTTGACCTCGACCTCATTTCATGGATCAGTGAACAAGGTTAAGTTTTGATGGTCAAGTCCATATCTCAGATACTTACTATAAGCAATATGTCTAGTATATTCGGTGTATAGAAGGACTGTAAGGTGTACATGTCCAACTGGTGTCATCTTACCGTGACCTTATTTTCATGGTTCAGTGGTCCAAGTTAAGTTTTTGAGTTTTGGTATATTTTTCTAATACAATAAGCAATAGGCCAACTATATTTGGTGTATGTAAATATTTCATGATCTATATGTCAGTCGCGCAGATTTTATTTGACCTTGTCTTGTACATGTCTGCCTGGCATGGTTTATCATGTTTATCTGACCTTGACATCATTTTCATGGTTCATTGATAAATTTTTGGTTTTCTTGGTTAATGTAAAGTTTATGTGACAGTTGTAATAAAGCTTTACATTTAGGACTATCAACATAAAATCAATGATTAGCAAAGAAGGCGAGACATATTATGCAATGTGTGCACTCTTGTCTGTAATAGTCGCTGGTGTGGGACTGTGTCAAATGCCTTTAAGAAATCTAAGACAAGCATATCTTATTGCTCTCTCATCCCTAAAGATCGTGCGACTGAATCTATGGTGTTCACCAGTTGAGTTTCACAGGAGCGATGTTGAATGAAATTCGTCACGGTGTTGGCAATCCATTAAAATGCGTTTTTTTTTAAGTGTACCGATTACATGGTGGTAGATGATATGTTCCATGGTTTTACAGCATATAGAGGTTAGAGAGACGGGGCTGTAGTTGACTGCTTATGTGCGATCACCTTTCTTGTAGATAGCTGTGATATTACTGAGCTAGCTTCCAGTCTGGTGGTACTGTACAAGATGCCAAAGTCTGGTTAGATATGTTGGTCAGGAATGGTGATATTTGCTCCGCTGTCTCTTTAATGACCCGAGTTGGTATGATTTCTGGCCCTATCGCTTTTGTGCCCTATCGCTTTTGATGTGTCTAGCTTTCTAAGTAGTTCTTTTACGCTATTTACTGTTACTCTCAGTTTGTCTATGTCTTCGATGTTGTTGTTTCCAAGACGTTGCATTGCATTCATATTTTCGTCTGTGAATACAATACTGTTCATTAAGTATAGCAGCTGTCCCCTTACTGTCTATTACTTCTGTTCCTGAGCCTCAGTCCTGAGCTGTTCTTCAAGTATGACTGAGTCTTTTTTCCTGGACTTGATGTATTGCCATATTTTCTTTCCCAGGGTAGGTTTTTTCTGTTCTTCATTACCATTGTCATAGTTTAATATACCCCTGATGTATCTATCATGGACCTCTGTATTGGTTTGCTTGACAATACCTCTAGCTGTTGAACAGTTCTGTATTTTTTCCAGTTTTCTGATGTATCGTATCTTAAACTTAAGCTGTATTGTATCTGCCTTGACGTTTCATGATTAGTCACTTGATGGTTTGGTTCATCAAGGGCACATCTTGTTTTCCACTGATGGTTTTTGAGGGACATGTTTGTTTACACTGTTGACATTGGTGTCTTTCATAAAGTTTATTTTCAACAGAGTTACGGTGAGCTTATCTTTGTCTTTCAAATGATCAGATTTGATATCATGAAGATTATTCATGTCGGCGTTTTTGTAATTTAATAATATAGACATCTGATTTTCTTGTTATTTTTTTCACAGGACAAAAAGTCACAATAACTTTTTTGACATTTGTTTAATTATATTTTGAAACATTTTATTTTATTACATATTTTCATTTCTAAATTAAGGAAATTGCTCATAAACCTTAAGGGAGCTACCATTTGATGTTTATTGGGGGCTAGGATGACATTTGAAAAAAATAGGCAGGACAGGAGTTTTTAGTTAAAAAAAAAAGGCAGGATGAGACACTTGCAAAAAAAAAAAGTCAGGACGACAGTTTAGGTAAAAAAAAGTCAGGATAAACTAAAAAGAAAGGCAGGACCGAACAGAGTGAAAAATATAAAAACGCAGGACAGAGATTACAGCTTATAAATGTGCAGGACAAAAATTTTCATCCTAGCCCCCCCCCCCCCCCCCCCCCCCCCCCAATAAAAATCAAATGGTAGCTCCCTAATAAATGAAAATGTATTAAATTTAATCATGCAAAGGATATATTCAATGGCAAAATGAAGCCATTGAAGTACCAATCCACTTTGATATTTTGATTTGATAACAATTATTTGATCATTATTGATAACATACTTATAATTCAATAGATTTTAATTACAAAGTTGCTCAATAAAAATACAAAAAAAAAATATTTTCAAAATAAGTGTTTTCTTGTTCAAAGAAAAATTATCTCATAACTGAATAGTGACTTTTTGTCTGAGACTTTTTCAAAATTTGTCCTATATTCCATCCAAAATTTAACCTTGATTTAGTCTGAGACGAGGTCTGAGACAACTATGACTATAACTGTTATAGTAGTCTCAGATTTAGTGCTTAGGCTCAGTGTTCGTTTTTACAATATATCAATCACTTCTAATTATGAGTTGTAGGCCTGAGTTTTTTTTTTGTTTTTTTTTCATGTGCTCTATTATAGATTCCTGCATTTTCCCCTTTATCTTTCACACATATATTAGTCATATTATGTTCCCGAATAATTAACGTAATATGTCCGGAAAAAAATCACTTGTGTTTCGAAATTGGACCGGAAATTAGAACTATGTAGACTGGTTGAATAGTTGCTTTCTCATTTCCTCTAGCTCGCCCTTCCATGTCTGATGTAAACAAAATCCAGTAAAATCAGAAGATTCAACTCGTACTATGTCGTCTTTAAGGAAGGTTAATGTTTGTTTTTTACACTGTTAACGTTCAGTGTTCCAACCATATGTCCTGCTTCAGGGACTTTCTATACTAGAAAAACCCTGCCCCATTCAAATGCATTGATTGTTCAAAAAAAAGGGGGGGTGGGTTCAAACCACCAGACACCACCACACTAACCTAATCACCTCTGGATCCGCCACTGAATGTGAATTTAAAAAAATGTATCTGGTGTTTGCTTACATCCTCGTATTTCAATCACTAGTGGATTGTTTTCTCATTTAGCAATTATGCTGCATCTCTTATTTTTGGGTAACACGAATTACCGAATAACAGTGTTATTATCCGAATAACTCATGTAATTACCGAATAACTCTTCAAATATCAATATTAACACATTTAAGTGACTTTTAAACATATATTATTGAATAAAATTATAATAGAAGTGTATTTTATAACCTAAAAATAAAAAAAAAGTTGCAGGTAAGTTAATATTGATCATTATAAAATTATGGATATCGGTGTGTACTTCCAAGATGGCGACCAAGGAAAAC
Organism: Mytilus galloprovincialis; assembly: GCA_037788925.1. Taxonomy (NCBI): domain Eukaryota; kingdom Metazoa; phylum Mollusca; class Bivalvia; order Mytilida; family Mytilidae; genus Mytilus; species Mytilus galloprovincialis. The sequence continues at coordinate 41,298,126 of CM075334.1, read as the reverse complement.
GTAAGAAATGAAGAAAAGAAAGATTGCATACAATCCCTCAACGTGTTCATCTTAGACCACCAAAGTGGAGCCCTCACGCCACGTCACGGCAATGAACAATGTGAGGGTGGGCATTTTTTAAAATAAAATATGGAATAGTAAACTATTTAAATTAGTTTTTGTTTTAATTTTAGTTATTAAAAAAATATTATCTTTATCATATTTTTATATTTGTGATTTAGAAATGGATGTTAACTAAGCCCCTTTAAATCTATAAAATTACAACTATTAAGATATCCTGCACAAGGCACGGGCTTATCTGTCATAGTCCGCGAAAATACTTTATTTAGAATTTATTGTAAAAAATTTATAACTACTAAGATATCCTGCACAAGGCACGGGCTTATCTGTCATTATTATAATTATTGGTGTTGGTAATGCAGCCTTGGTATACCAAGACAGTCACAAGCCTGTTTAATGCAGAGTGTCCATACTGTAATATAATTTCATTATCTCTTATAGATTAATGATTAATTATGTAATGGGCACGTGTCAGTAAACAACAACCCAATTAACAATCTAACAGAAGTGTGAGGTAATGATTATTTTGTTTATTGGAACTAATTAACTCATTATCACTTTCAAATTATTCAATGTATGAAAATAAATAAAAGTAGCAATAAAAAAACGTAAATACTAATTTTAGAAGAATATTAATTGAGTATTATTTTATTATTTTTAATTCTGATTTTTTAGTAATTTAAATTAAGTAAATTAAATACATTTTAAATGAAATAAGAAATAAATGAAATATAATAAACTAGGTGAAAGATTGTCTGCTTTGAAATTAAATATTTTATTTTATTTTTCTTGTACCATGTTTCACTCTCTATTAATAATATAAAAAACCCAATTTCGCATTTGTATAGCTTATAATAAAAGGTATGTATGAAAATTACTTACCTTTCTAACGCCTTGGCCATGTCATACTTGTTGTCTGTAAAGCAACAGTCCTTACAAAGGAACTTTAGAGACACATCTGACCAGGCCAATAACAATGCATCATCCATTGGGACACAAGCACTGTGAACCCAACGATCACAACAACTGCATTGAATGGTGCAATCAACACATTCTTCATCACATTGAACACACGGATATAAAGCCATTTTGAAAATGGAAGACAGCACACATGTATTCATGGCTTTTTATACAAAATTAAAGTGACTTGTAAAAACATTTATATTTGCCAATGAAAATCTTATATTTAGTTTTGAGAAAATTTTATTAGAATAAACATAAAAATCATCCATTCAGAAGCTTTGTTTTTATTAAAACAATCAATTATAATAATTTTTTGATTAGATTTGAATTGAATATGTGAAAATTCTTAATTACATTTTATTTAATGTTGAGTAAATTGTTATGAAAACTAATTAGTGATTGGAGTAATTGCATTGCTTTGATGTACTGGTTAAATTTTCAAATCCTTTCTGAAAAACAATTATTAGACAATTCTCTGTATATACAGTAAATTATTTAATACTATATTTTCATAGCGTTTTCCTTTGAAGGCATATATGCAATCTTTCTTTTCTTCATTTCTTACGTTTTCCTTGGTCGCCATCTTGGAAGTACACACCGATATCCATAATTTTAAAATGATCAATATTAACTTACCTGCAACTTTTTTTTTATTTTTAGGTTATAAAATACACTTCTATTATAATTTTATTCAATAATATATGTTTAAAAGTCACTTAAATGTGTTAATATTGATATTTGAAGAGTTATTCGGTAATTACATGAGTTATTCGGATAATAACACTGTTATTCGGTAATTCGAGGTACCGCTTATTTTTTCTCAGTATCGGGACCGTTCGCCCTAGTAACATGTTCGCCCTGGGTCCGTTTGCCCTGAGTTCGTTCGCCCTTAGAGTCTGTTCGCCCTACTAAAAATATTAATATTCAGGGCATTGAAGTTGAATAAAATTAATCAGATATATTTCTATGGTATATGTTCTTGAAATTTATGGAAACATGGAAATATCTAAAAGTTTATGGCTTGTTAAGGATCATTAATTTATTGTTTTATGACAAAATAATTCGGATCACTGCTTATTGTGATACCTGTCTTTTGATGGATTTATAATATAAAAAACAAATTTGTTTTGATAATATATTCAGCTTGAAATTAATTTAAAAAAAATGTATGAACTGTAAAACGGATTTACAAGTTCATTCATTAAAATACTCTGAGACTAGTCTAAGTTATCAGTGGCGTAGCTAGAAAGAAACGATGTGCAAGCATTTTCTGCCGAGCGGAGCGAGGCGAACAAATTTTGGGACCCTTTTATGCAGGAAAATGGTTTTTTTTCGGTTTTCGGTCATAAGAAAGTTGAAAGAGGAGCTACATGTAGATAGGACTTATAAACAATTTATGAATGTAAAACTATTCATAAATCTTCTGAATAAAGTAAATCATGGTTAATTGAAAACATATAAACTACACATTTTTCTGATACAGAATTTACTCAAAATTGTCCAAAATCTGCTCTTCGGGTCTAGGCAGAAACGAGCTTCTCTATTTTTTGTCAATATTCACACTGAAATCTCGATTAATAAGCAGTAATGCTAGCGATGATAACCTGTCATTGTTCGTTGTTGATCGTACATTTGATTTCAACAGACGTAGTGACACTGATGGTGACTGATACATCTCCACGGTAGCACTAGCGAGATGTTATAAACCAGTGTACGTGTTTGCCATCGAGCGACCTCCCAATTGAATTCGTCAAAATTACATACCAGGTCAGTTTCGTATGTCATGTATGTCTCAGACAATGTTGAGATTTGTTCGTTTGTTATATTTCCTACAACACGAGGAAGCAGATACGCCGTGACACAAAGGAGCGATTTTCTGATAATACCAGACGCGATTCCACTCTCCAGTTCCATTATCATATGGTCTGTAAACGCAAAATATAATGAGACTTTCCAATACTGTTTTGGCGTGTTAGCAGGATGAATGGCTCTGGTAGTCCCTAACACATCGCCGTGGCATAATTTCAACGATATCGAAGGGTTTAAAGCTAATGCCGATTGGTACACCTCATTCAAAACAGTTAAACCGTACTCTGTAAAATGTGCTCCGAAACTACATGTATTGAGTATAACAAATCTAAATCTTGTAAAAGATCTACAAGTTACAGTGTCCGATTTTGTCATGCATGATCTCCAATATAACTTCTATTTTGAAACCAAATGCCGTTATTTAATGACATTTCATCAATCAAAAAAGTGACAACATATGTGTTTCCTTTAAAATTTAATTTATAAATTTTTAATTTTGCAACATTTTTTTTTGCATGCCGAACCGATGTGCACGCAACTGCGTGTTGGCGTATAGGGAGCTACGCGCCTGGTTATACTGCATACATTAGTGAATAACTGAATACAATTATTTTGTTAACAAATATCAACAAAGATAAATACATTTTATTCCAGTATTCTACTGCAATCAAAGGGAAAATGATGAAATTGATTGCGGCAATATCAATATTCGGTGATTTTTTCAACAAACTTCAACATATTTTATTCAAATACTTAAAATTATGCCACTAGACAACAATTAGTAAAAAATAAAAATCAGGGCGAATGGACCCTGGGCGAACAGGTATCAGGGCGAACAGGTACTAGGGCAAACGTGAATTAGGGCGTACGGACCCGGATTCTTTTTTCTCAGGCCTGTCAAAAACTTAAACATATAATGAAAAACAAATATTGAAATAAGATAACAGATAACAAATTATTACTAGGTTTCCAAAAATTGACAGGTACATTTATATGGAAATATAGTCACATCAAACTCTCTTAGATCTCAATCGCCTCCTCTCAATATAGACAGGGACTTTCTTAGTCCAAATGATAATGATGTCTTGGAAGGCTATTTTAAATTTTGCTTTGATGCCTTCCTGTGATGATGTAAGGCGTCAAAGAAAAAAAATATAATAGCCTTTCATGATGTCATCATTATTTGGACTAGGACTTTCTATACTAACAAGACTCGTCTCTATTGATTTTAACTGATTACTACACCGCCTCTTTAAAGCTACCACAGTAAGCTTAGATTCGTATCTCTGATATACAATGCTAGTAGTTATTTGTGTATTTCACAGTACATTGTAATTATATAATTATTATTAGTTAAAATAAAATCTGATTAATAGACATTTACGATGATGAAAAACATACAAGATTTTGAAAGAATGAAGATGATTTATTAAACTAAGACATATTGTTTTAAAGAACATTCCAGTTATGTAAAATGGTTTAAAAACAAATAAACAAACAAACAAATATTTTATTTGCCAACCACCGCACTGACGGAAGTCAGATTATTACTTGCTTTTATTCTCCGTGAAATTGTAAAAATCGTTTTTCGTAATTTTTATCATAATATTAATCAAATTATTCATGAAATTAAATTTAACTTTCCTTCCAAAATACATTTTCTTGACCAAAAAGGTCACATGTTCGCATCACATGTTTTGTACAAAATGGCGATGGCTTATTTTGTTTGTTGACGCTACCGATCTTTCATTGTATTGAAGTATATAAGGTATCAAATATGTATTCTTTACATGTGATATACAAGCTTCCTGAAAACCTATATATTGTTTGGCTTAAACGTAGCTTTACTTGGGGAAATGAGTTAAAAAAGACAAAAAATATTTTTTATCAAATGATTGTCAATGCCTGAAAGCATTGTTTGGCCTGGCTACAGGATGCCTCAACGCATTGTTCACCTTGAAAGGGTTAAGTTAACCTTACCTAAGTACATGTATGTATTTAATTTTGTTGTATTTAATTTTGTTTTTTTCAGAGTTCTGTAGAAGATGAATACTGGGATACATCTAGGGCATCTGCAAAGAAAAATAAAGCATTCAACCTGTTTGATGATACGGTAAGATACACACAACTAAACTTAGTGGTGCTTTTGCTTTTTTATGCCCAACCTTATCAGGGGCATTATGTTTGTCAGTCTATGTCTCTGGTCATCTGTCTGTCACAGTTCAGTTTTTGATCAAGGTACAAATGTAGTTGTTGAAGAAGTTGAAGTCCAATTAACTTGAAACTTAATACACATGTTCTTATCATATGATCTTTCTTATTTTAATTCCAAATTAGTGTTTGACCCCAAATTTTACTGTCCATTGAACATAAAGGAAATTATAAAACAAGTGGGGCATCATCACACTATGGACACATTCTTGTTTAATATATGCATTTATTTATTTTTGTATATTTCAAGTTTATAATTATGAATTCAAATTTTGTAAGGATCAACGTAATTTTTGACTTCTAAAGTGATCTATAGATAGGTTTCATTATGACACAATTTAAATTTGATTTACTTCCCTTGGCTGTCATTTTGAAGTGGTTAATGGTTGATTTACATATTGGACTAACCAAGTTGAAACATGTCATGTGGTATAAATAAGTAGGATAAGAGATACTTACTAAATCAGTGCAGAGTGTTCAAAAGAAATTTGAAAAAAAAATTAGAATTGTTCAGAATACAACTTTTACTACCGTCTAGCAGTCCATAAAACAAGTTGAAATAATATATCCAATCTCTTTTTCCCTTTTATGGTCACTTGCATTTTATATGCTGTTTGTCAACAGGTGTCTGTAGAGACAGCGGATGATTTAAGGAAGTCCAAGAGGCTACTACGATCATTTGATGATGACGATGATGAGTCAACTGATACCATTAACTGGGATGGGACACCTTCGGCTGAAACAGGTGATACATGTACCATTCTCAGATGTTTAAGTTTTTTGAAGTGTATAAAATATTTTCAGGTTAAATCTACCAGCTCTACAAAATTTCTGTATAATATTTTGTTATAATTAGTTCTGATTAAATATTTTGATGGTACAGGTAGGTAATACAATTTGAGAAGATATTGCTGATAGATTTGTGAAATCCAAATTTCATGTTGCTGGCTGGCTCCATAATTAAGACACTCTAGAACAGGATTCAGTACACCTTTTTCATAAAAAATGATAGATAAAGGAAATAAACATGTGATTTAAGTGAAGGATATATTACAATACCTGCAGTTAGTATGAACATAAAGCCTTATTATAGTAGAGTGATTGTTATTTAGTTTCTATATTTGTTGATATTTTGAATGTTTGATTTGATTGTTTGCATGTGTGCATAAGTGTCTGACAATGAAAATTGTAGTATGACAATTAGATAATAAAGATTATTACTGTCCTATCGATGGAGGGAATTATGACAAGAAGTTGATTAACAAATGTAAAACAAAAATGTTTTCTGGCAATTTATCAGCTTATTTTAGTAACAAAAAGATAAATTTACTTTGATCATGTGTTGATGCTTAACCAACTAGCTATTAAAAAGTATTGATAAGCAATGGCAAACAAAGCAAACTGTTCAGATTGCCTTTACAGTATTTATAATTATCTTTATACATTTACATATTTGATACTTCTGATAGGCAGAAAAAATGTTTCTTCTGTTAATTTTATAATTTTGACTTTATTTTACAAATTGTCATGTAGCATGTGTATCAAAGCTAGCATAGATATTTTCAATTTATACACTATAGTATTGTGAAAATAAAGCATGTTCGAATGTTATATTGTATCTGTTTCATACCAATATATGCTTGCATTTATCAAAAGCCTCAAGAACACCACAACCAACCACTGTTTCTCCTTCCCCAATGCATCAGCCAATCAAATCATCCCTTTCACATGACAAAACAAGAGAGAGGCTACAACCAATTCAGCAGATGACACATACAAGATCCCAAAGTTTTACCATTGGTGAGTTTTCCTCCAGACACGTGTGGAACTTTTGTGTGATTCACCATATTTTACTAATTTAAATTTTGCAGTTGCACTATGCAAGTTCTGTTAGCATTGACAACATAATGTTCTTCAGAGTTTGCAAGTACAATGTAGGAAATCTAGTAAAAAGACATCTGCTAACTTACAATATTATTTTGGAAAAAGAATCTATAAAATTAAACCAATTTTAGGTAAAGATTGCATGAATTGCAATCAAAATCTTTTGGACTAACTTGATATCTAAATATTCCAAGGCTGATCACTGACTTTGATACACAAAATATAGTGCATTGCAATTTGGTCATAACATTCTATACATACTATCCATGAACATTCCCAGGAATTTATCGATGTAATATATGCTCAGATATTCAAGGCACAAATTGATGTTTCACTTGTCAAGAAATTTACATAACTTTTGCAAGGTGCAGGAATCTGATATCTGTTCTAAAATATAAATTATGTCATTGTTAACCTCATCTTTAAAAATTGGAGTTATCTTCCTTTGTCTAGAATAGCTGTTAAATCAACAACAACCAATGCAATATATAATTTTACTTCCCACTGATAAATTGAAGCAATATTTAATGTTAAGTGCTTACAAGCACTTTGATTTTCATGTTCATAATGCTCTCTAAAAGTTGTCATTGTTTATGTTTGCATACTAACCACCATGTTAATTTTCCAGACGCACAAGATCAAAGCACTAAAATTGAAAGTATGAACATCCTTGCATGCTCCCTTTTCATATTATAATTTTGTTCATTTATGTATATTCATATTATTCCTCATGTTATCATTGCAAGCTTTATATTTGTTTGTGTTGTTTCATTTTGTTTAAGTTGACCTTCAAAACTTTATGAGCTTACTTAGCAAGTTACAGTAATGATTTTATTGAGCTTTTCTCTGTTATTGTCATCTATCCTGACACAATATTCAGACCCACAACTGGATGTCAAAATCAAGTTTGCTCAATTGGATTGTTTTACATTTTTCATTTTGGCGGCTTTTATAGCTGACTATGCATTTGTGGCTTTGCTCATTGTTGAATGCTGTACGATGACCTAAAGTTGTTAATTTATGTGTCATTTGGTCTCTTGTGGAGAGGTGTCTTATTGGCAGTCAAACCACATCTTTTTTTTATATATTATGTAATCATAGTCTTTGAAATACTTTGGTTTCATGTATTTGATATTGCAGTACACGTACCAATATTCATAGATTTAGGGAATTTGTACTTTCTTGGATACTAGAGTTCTTTGCTTGAAAAATTCCTCAGGCGCGTATCCAGAAGAGGGGGGGGTGTGGTGTGGTTCTGAGGGTTGGAACCCCCCATTTTTTTTGGACGATTAATGCATTTGAATGAGGACATGTACTTGAAACCCCCCCTTTGTCCTTGGTTAGGAACACAACCCCCACCTTCTTCCCCACCCCTTTTTAAAATGGCTGGATCCACCCTAGTTCTTCATGCAAGCAAATAGGAAATTTTGTGTTGAAATTTATCAAAGTTCATCTTTTTACCCTGAAATCCTTGAAAATCATTATCCAACAAAGCATGCATTGTGGAAATACATTTGAATATCTAGTTTTTGGTAGAAAATGCATAAATGCATAAATCATTCATGTTTTGACCATTTTTCTTGTAAGAGTTCAATACTTTCATGACAGTAGCAGACGATTTTTTTTCAAAAATTGTTAGATATTTAGGAACAGTTTGATGGTAGTAAGATTCAGCCTGAATTTTATGTGACTAATTTACACATCTCACAATGATAGATAATATTTTGGTAAAATGGAGCAATGGCTGAACAGATTTGAAAACTTGTCCAAAAACCATTTTAATACATGAATGGTTTTAGCTATAAGAGAATTCCTTCCTGGTTGCCTACAGCCTAAAACATCTATATTCATATTATATTCATATTCATATTCATATTCATATTCATATTCATATTCATATTCATATCCATATCCATATATGATTATGTCAGAGCTTTTTATTGTATTTTATTAACATAATTCATTGACATATGGTATATACATGTATGATTTAACAAAGCTTGAATGTACATTTAAAATGTAATCAGAATATATATCTATCCATGTTATGATAGTTTGAAAAGATTTTTGATTGTTGAGCAAGACAACTTTTAAAAATATCAGTATTGTTTCAAAATGTAACTTGAATTGAAACATTCGTTATGACCATTTGGAATATCACTTTGAATTATAAACATGATTAAAGGAGAAATTACTCTCAAATAATTCTTAAGAATTGTTATAGATTGAAATTTAAGGTATACAGGTATTTTATTTATGATAAGAATGAATTATTGAAAGGTTTTGTTTTTTCTAGGTGCAGGAAATGTGTCATTTCAGCCAGATTCTGGGTCGATGTTGTACAGCAAATCACAGGAGAAACTATCTACCAGTTTGTCTAACACATCTTTGAATAATCAATCAATTCATGATGGTAAGTTACTTTGGTTATCAGATACCATCCAATACTTTCTTAGATATTGATAGAACAGATTTTGGGTGATACTCAGAGAAACAGTTACACTGGGGAAAAAAATAGGTTTTTAAAGGGGTTAAGTAATATGTTATGGCTTGTAACCTTTGTATTCATATAGACTAAATGAATTACCCATGATGCAAAGGATGATGACAACCCACCATGTTTTGTGTCAGAATTATGTTGTGATGATGAAATATTGTTGTCATTTAATTATGACTTAGTCATTGTCTACAGGAATGCAGAACAAATATTGAGAAAAAACACATTTCAAAAAATATTTGTGTGTTATAAAAGTTTTGATTCCGTTATTTTTGTTTTTATTACATAGTTGTTATATCCAACCAACCTAAAACTCCACAAACAAATGATCCAAAGAAATTAGTGGAACAGATTCAATTTTTACAACGACAATTAGAAGTAAGTATTGAGTGTGTCCCAAATAGATGTTGAATATACACACATCTGTCAAAGTTTAGTGGAGGGTTGGCGCTTGCAATTTAGTTTAACCCTGCCACATTCTGTATGTGCCAGTCCCTAGTCAGGAACCTGTAATTCAGTGGTTGTCCCTTGTTGCTGTGTTACATTTTTGTTTTTCATTCATTATTTTGTACATAAATAAGGTCCTTAGTTTTCTCTTTTGAATTGCTTGTCATTTCGGGGCCTTTAACAGCTGACTTTGAGATATCGGCTTTCCTTATTGTTGTGTTATTTGGTCTATTATGGATAGTTATCCAATTGGCAATCATACCACATCTTCTTTTTAGCTCACCTGGCCCAAAGGGCCAAGTGATCATTTAACATCACTTGGTGTCCGTCGTCCATCGTTGTTAGCTTTTACAAAAATCTTCTTCTCTGAAACTAGTGGGCCAAATTAAACCAAACTTGGCCACAATCATCAATGGGGTATCTAGTTTAAAAAATGTGTGGCGTGACCCCGCAAACCAACCAAGATGGCCACCACGGCTAAAAATAGAACATAGGGGTAAAATGCAGTTTTTGGCTTATAACGCAAAAACTAAATCATTTAGAGCAAATCTGACATAGGTAAAATTGTTAATCAGGTCAAGATCTATCTGCCCTGAAATTTTCAGATGAATCAGACAACCCGTTGTTGGGTTGCTGCCCTTGAATTGGTAATTTTAAGGAAATTTTGCTGGTTTTGGTTATTATCTTGAATATTATTATAGATAGAGATAAACTGTAAACAGCAATAATGTGCAGCAAAGTAAGATTTACCAATAAGTCACATGACCAAAATGGTCAGTTGACCCCTTTAGGAGTTATTGCCCTTTATAGTAAATTTTTAACCATTTTTCTTAAATATTAGTAATCTTTTACAAAAATCTTCTCCTCTGAAACTACTGGGCCAAATTAAACCAAACTTGGCCACAATTACATTGGAGTATTAAGTTTAAATAATGTGTAGCGTGACCACGCCAACTAACCAAGATGGCCAACATGGCTAAAAATAAAATATAGGGGTAAAATGCAGTTTTTGGCTTATAACTCAAATCAAAGCATTTAGAGCAAATCTGACGAGATTAAATTGCTTATCAGGTCAAAATCTATCTGCCCTGAAATTTTCAGATTGTTCAGACAACTCGTTGTTAGGTTGCTGCCCCTGAATTGGTAATTTTAAGGAAATTATGACGTTTTTTGTTTTTTTTTATTATTTTGAATATTATTATAGATAGAGATAAACTGTAAACAGCAATAATGTACAACAAAAATGGGCAATTGACCCCCTTAGGAGTTATTGTCCTTTATAGTCAATTTTTAACAATTTTCATAAAATTTGTTAACTTTTCTTACATTTTCCACCGAAACTACTGGGCCAAGTTTATTATAAAAAGAGATAATTGTAAGCAGCAAGAATGTTCAGTAAAGTAAGATGTACAAATACATCACCATCACCAAAACACAATTTTGCCATGAATCCATCTGCGTCCTTTGTTTAATATTCACATAGACCAAGGTGAGCGACACAGGCTCTTTAGAGCCTCTAGTTTATATATTTGAATGGTAACTATAGTTATTCCCAACATAGGATAGTTTTCTGGTCTCTGTGTCTGTTTGTTTGTTAGTTTTCCATTCTCTATCATGTTAATATTTTTGGTTAAGGGAGTTAATGATAAGGTTGTGGTCAACATTAATTTGAAATTTGTAACCAATATAATGTAAACTTTTAAAATTATGATCAAAATTATGCATTCGCTACAGAATTGATGTTTTACTGAACATGGTAATTGGTTGGATAAATGGGAATAGTGTATAAGGGCATAACTTTATACAATGGTGAACCTTCATGAAATTTAATGAAACTTTGACTAAAATCATAGTAATCACTTATAAATATCAATTAATAGACCACTTTAAGTTTTTTTCCCATGAAATAAGTGGTAAATTATGTGCCCCTTTATGACATCATTTACCAGATAAATAAATATCCCTGTGCTAATAACATTCATCAAGCGTCTTAGTGATCTTTATTGTGCATTGTAAACTAGAAATAATGTTTGTAGGTGATTAATTTCATTTCCACTCTTGAGAGCAGTGCGGATTGTCAATTATGAAAACTCAGTTTGCCAAACAATCAGTGCAATAAAGAATCATAGTTTTACAACCACTTGCTCAACATGGAAGTGACAATGCCCCTAAACTTATGAATGATGTTCACTAAAACCAAAGTTTTTGAAGGAAATGTCTCGAAATTCTAAAGTTACTTATTGAATTTTATAATAACCATTTGTTAATTAAGCAAATGGTTTAAGAATTTGAAATGAAATTAAAGAGCCCCTTCTTTATAAAAAAAAACATGGCTGCAAATGTAAACAATATGGTGGAATCAACATGTGTTTGCTTGTGTGTACATTTGTACAACTGCATAATATGTACCCCTGTAGTACAGGTTTATTGTTTTATTTTCAGAGAGCCAAGGCCAGTGGAGGCAGTAAGATTCCTGTTGATGAGACAGTACAGAGAATTATAAATGGAGAGGTATGATGCAAAAAACTCAATGACCTCTAGAGGTGTTTATATGATCTTCAACAATACATAAATGTCTATGCGAAATGTATCATTCTTAATTCCCTGAATCTCTACAACATTTACATTAACTTGACAGATTTTTATAAATATCTGCCATCAAAACCAATTTCCTAAATAAAAAAATAAACACCATTAAGGTGTAACAGAGGAAACAAAAAATGTGCTACCTTACTTGGTACATAAATATGTGGTCAAATTGTTTCTTTAAACTGACAATTCTTTTTTACGTCATAATTTTTCTGGCATCATATAATGATATAGTGAGTTTACTGATGTTCTACTTTCTATTTAATATTACTTACTATTTACAACTCAGTGATCTGAATTTTATACTTTTACAATATAAGTGACCTTGCATTCACAATGTTTTATAAATTTCAGCAATACAGTCTAGAGATGTACAAGTCAAAGGACGACAAATTTGCACTTTTAGATCGAGCTATAAAACTTCATGATGGGAATGCTATTACAGCAGTGAGTATTACATATATATAGGCAACAATAGTATACCGTATTTCAAAAGTTATAAATAGATTGAGAGAACAAATCCTGGTTACTGACTTAAACCACGGGAAACACATCAACAATAAGTGAAAAACAATGGAACAACAGAAACACTGAAGTGCAACAAAAACAAATGCCAACAAACATAGACAAGAAACTATTTGATAACAACTGTCATATTGCTGACTACATACATCTGACCAAAAAAATTTTAAATCACAATAAATAAACTGATTTTACAACAACAACATTTTAGGATCAAGATTTCGTACATTGTTAAAGAATAAAGATTAAAGTCATTCCTTTCCTGATCATATGCGTAATATTTTAGAGATTTCAATTAAACAGTCCTCCAAATCATAAAACTAACTACTACAACATTGTACAACTGTAAAATTGAAAGTGTTCAAAATCAAGTAAAACATTATTCATTTCATGACCTATAACATATAAGCTTTATTAGTAACTTTAGCTTTAAATTGAATTGTATGCCAATTGGATTGGTTAATAAGTGGGTAAACTGGTATGGAATGGTATCTACCATCATAATAATATAAAAATGAAGATGTGGTATGATTGCCAATGAGACAACTCTCCACAAGAGAACAAAAGACATAGAAATTAACAGTTATATGTAACTGTGCAGCCTTCAACAATGAGCAAGGCCCATACCACACAGTCAGCTATAAAAGGCCCGGAAATCACTAATGTAAAACAATTCAAACAAGAAAATGAATGGCCTTATTAATGGACAAAACAAAAATGAACGAAAACAAAATATGTAACACAGAGTTAAAATAATCTTTTATTATCTGTCCTACAAGATAAAGTAAAATAAAATATTTTAACCTATACTATATTGTTAATTTCAGATCATCCTTTTTATAAAGAAAACAATAAAGCCCTCCATATTTAATCTAGAGTTACAGAGAAGGCCAGTAGCAGCTAATCATTTGATCAGTTATATGAAAGCTCATTTTGACTTGAAAGAATTAGAAGATCTACTTGGGTAAGTATAATTTTATACTCATGGACACATACCATAGTAAATGAACACAAGTACAGAATCTTGCATTGTGTCAATCTAATAAACAGCAAGGCATTTAGCAATTTCACGGATATTTGATACATGTATTGTAGTTATGCCAAAGTCTCCATACAAACAAATACAAAATGTGTACTCTGTTAAACATTTAAATTCATTTTTGAACTATACCCACACAAATCATGAACACTGGTATCCTACAGATAAAAGTTTTAGAGTCAATAAAGGAATTCCTTTAAAAGAGCAATATAAATATTTATGTTTCAGGATGTTAGGGAGGAATGAAGAAGCAGCAGTACGTATGATATATTTAACTCTTGTTTATAGATTATTCCAGTTTATAAGGTGGTACCTAACACTACAGGGAGATAACTCTGTAAAGTCAGCTAAACGTTTTAATTACAATGTGTTGTATAAGGAATATTAAGCTTCTCAATAATCAAAATTGGTGTTTTTCAAAACTGCTATATAACCAGTGTAATTTTTCTGACAATATGGTTGGTTCAAAATTTTTGAAATTTTTATATTTATGTTAAAGGGTCAAAGTAAAAACTTTGACAAAATTTTATGAAAATTAAACAAGCCAAATTAATTTTAGTGAAAGTGTTGGGTACCACCTTACTAATCAATTGCGGAAGGTCAAACAAATGGTTTTTTTTTGGAGGACATCACGATAAGAAAATTATTTAATTTCCAGCATAAATTAAATGTTAAAATAAAAAAAAATATTGGATTTATAGCTCTATTATTTTATTAGTTCTTATGGAGGTTTTGACACTCATTTAATTTGTTCAACAAATACCTTTTTGCAGTGATATTTAAAAAAAAATCAACTAGAAAACTATTTCATCAGCCCCTTTCCTTAAGAATTAATCAAAAGCTATTGGTCATTGGTTTAACTAATGGCCTTAGCTTAAAAGAGAATCTGCAGACAATAGAGGAACATTCAAACTCATAAGTCAAAAATAAACTACAACCCCATGGCTAAAAAAGAAAAAGACCACCAGACAAACAATAATACACAAAATTTATGGAATCTTCATAAAAAGGAACTTTTCCATCTCATGAAAAAACAAGTTGATCTGAAAAGATATAGATTTGTTTCAATGGCATATACAGAAATACCGTAAAGGAATTACATTCTGAAATTCTGAACACTATAATACAAGACAGTTTTATTACTAAAAAGATTTTTTTAAGTTTTCAGTAATTGTTGAACTGATGAAAATCAAAAAACAGCTTTTTAACTTATTTTCAATCCATCACAATATTAAGTTCAGGTTTATAAATGTGGAAAAGTATTGATTAGTTGTTCTTTCATTGTGTGTTGGAATTTGTAAACAATTGTATTATTTCCTTTTAATTAACAGATGTTGAAGTATAAGCAAGCAGTTTCTATAAGTGATGCAGGTGCTAAACTAAAATCATTGGATATGTGTTTAAGGTGAGTATTTTGTTCTTCCCATAATGGTTTAATTATGCTTAATATACAAATGAATAGGGTACGCCTTTTGATTTTACTAATAGCAAGAGTTTTTGTTCTATCAGTAATTATAAGCTGTATTCAAATAAGAATTTAAAATACTGACTTGAATTAAGCAGTAAATTTTAGATTGAAATCCTGAATGCTCTAACAGTGAGTTACTATGTTTGATATAACAATCATGATTATGATAAAAAAAAAAGTAAAATCACACTGGTTTCTCCGATTTAATAGATAGCAAATGTTTTAAATTATATTTTACATAGAATCATTAGGTAAGAATCATTTTAACATTCCAAGTACCGATAAACCCCTAATATCATGCACAGGATCACAATTTCGACAGGTATGTTATGATGCACTTGAAAGAACGCTGCCTGTAGTTCTTCCAAATTTTATCATTTCTAATAGATTTCTATCAGTTGGCTATGATTTATAATTGTTACAATATTTAATTTATTGACACACTTCTTCTCATGAGAATTTTACTCAATACTATAAATTGAGTTTTACTCATATTTCAGACTTTCAAATATTTATTTGAATATTTCAATACTTCAAAGTTTATGTTCAGTTTTCACATGAGTTTTGACTTATCATTAAATCCAAGCAAATAAGTACCTATTAAACTTTAGGGGTCACTGAACTTGTTTTCTTGCTACATATTGAAATAGGTAAATTCATAACACTTTCTATTGTAAAAACTACTTTATAGGAGTCATCTCCCCTTATTTGGTAAATTTTGATAAATCTAATGAAACAGAAACAAGTGTTTTTGCAAAATTACAACTGCAATTATGTTTAAACATACAATTTTCTATATTCATTCAAAAGTCTTGTACAAAAATTACATAAAACTCTAAAAATTTGCACATTTCACCAAATATATAGACCAAAGATGTCTGCTTATTCAAAATCCAAGATGGAGGAAGACACCGAGCCTCCTTAAAGGAGATTAATAAACCTAACTTACACAGCTCAGCTAGCTAGCCAGCAAACCAAAGATATTACCTTTAGCTAAACACTCAATGCATTCTGCTGTAGACAGGTCTTCATGAGGTGGTTTTCATTTCAAAGGTATCTAGACAAAATTGAATTAATGTCTAGTTATATTCAAGCCATTTAAAAATAAAATGCCAGGCCAGCATGTTCTTCAAATTTAGAAAAAATTGCTGAATTTAAAAATACATAAAACTATCATCTAAGTTATCACTAATATACAACACAAAATATTGTGATAATTGTTCATTAAAACGTTTTTATTCTACAAAAACTTACAATATAGCTATACTCAAATATTTACCTCTTGCTTATTATTTTACTTTTCCATGTTATTTTTCCAATCTCATGGAACTCACTCAATACCTCAGCAGATCCATTTATAGCTATTTTTAGCTCCGAGTGTTCCTCTTGAAGGTTAATTGAGAAATGCACAGATCAGAATAGATGGAATAGCCTTCTTGTCTTAACTGCAAATGTTGCTGATGCCATAAAATATATATATGCTTATTTTGCAACTGTGAAAGCGTTCTTAAAACTATTTGTAAAAAGAAAATATTTTTTAATAATTGATCTTTACAAACCATATATCATACATGGTTGTCTCATGTTGAAAGTGGTTTATGTCAGTTGCCCTTCACTTCATTTTCATGGTAAATTAAAGTCCATCACCAGAAGAAAAAAAACATTCAAAATTAATTTTGCATGGTTAAGTGATCTTTCAGCTGCTTTGATCATTTTATCTTTTTAAAAGAAATCATTGTATTTTCTAGAGTTTTTAGGTTTACTTTCATGGGTTCTTGATCAATGTATAATAGTCATTTGATAAGTTACTCAAATTGTTACTTCTATTTAATTTGGTGTAAATATTGAATTATATATTTCAGAGCACACTTCTCAGCTAATCCACAGCTATCATCTGAAACACCATTGTTACAGGAACACATAGCATTATTAGAAAGACAAAGACCAATAGAGGTAAATAAGAGTTAAGTTGTATGATGATTTTAATTGTATTTAGAGACATTTACCTATAATTATTCAGCTATCATCAATTAAGCAAGTTATACATTTCAATGTGTGTATTCCTGTATTACAGTGATACATGATATATATCCTTAAAATGACGAAACGCAAGTCTGGCATACAAAAGTTTAAGCCTGTTATCTCTGATTTTTTTATGCACTGTTTTGAGTTGATTTAAGAGTATGGGTCAGTGAGCAATATCTCACAAAGCATCTTATTTATGGTTTACATTTCAGGATTCTGATAGGAAAGCAGAATTAAGTGGAACAGTAATGATGTTTAAGCAATATCCACGTAAAGCTTCTATACTTAACATGTCAGCTGTTACCACACTTTACTATTGTTGTTTTTATCATTCCTCAGAAGGGGAGGTAAGTGACAGCCAAATTAATTTGTATTGTTTTAATAATACATTGGAAACTTTAGATAAAAAAATGTTAGCAGCTGATTTTGGCTCATTTTGCATTTAGAATATAATTGTGAAAAAAAATCCCTCATGTTCAGGATATTGAGCTGACGTTCAGAAGAAGGTATAAATAAAAGAAAGAAAGCTTCCAGTATAAAACTTCACACCTTAAATCTGGAAAATCTTTGCAAAAAATAAACCATGTAGGAGTAATTGATTATTTACCTTTAATATATAGATCTGAGAACATGCGACCAAAAGTACAAGGAGTAAATGTTTTAGTAGATTCCAGATGAGTAAATCTTAAAACCAATGAATTTGAATTCCCACCAAAAAAAGTTTTACGCAAATTACAAAAATTGATCATAACATTGTACTATAAAAATAAAAGTGTCCATGATGACTATGAATTTATTCAGAATTTGAGTAATTTTTAAATTATATAAGATCAATCGTTTCTTGAAATGAGTGTTTGTAAGTACAGTCAGGTTTCTTCGAAGAAATTGTTTGAGTTTTTTGCTTGATGAAACAAATATTTTTGTGTCTTTCAGAATCATTTGGCATGTCCAGAAGCAATTAGAAAACAACACCAGGTAAGACAGCTTTCCTATTAGTATAAAAGGAAAGATTTTATTTTCCCTATTTCTTAAGAATTTTAAAGTTTGAAACAAAGTTTTTAAATTATTTTGATATATGACCCCTTATAAAACTAATAACTAGCGGTTGCATTGTTGTAAATGTTGCATGGTCTGCTTTCCTATACATCTCAACACTCTATTAACCTTTTTAATATTTATTGGTCAAAATTCAAACCAAATAGTTTTATTTTAGTTGACAGATAAACAGTTTGTATGGACAGCTTTATCTGCCAGAGCTAGGTTAAAACAGTGGAATGGTGTAGACGAATTACTTACAACAAAGGTAATTTATCTTAAAACATAAATCTATGTACTGATTACCATGAAAGTTTACAATTTAATATCGTCTTAATGTAAATTTAACTATAACCATAATATTGTAACAAACCTAGGGTTACTATAAAACTGTTTAACTCATCATCCATGAGGAGTGGAATAAACGGCATTGTGGATAAACATATTTGTAATAAACATAACAATATTTATTTTAGTAGTATTTTGACTTCTTCTTTCAATATAATAAACATCAAATACACATTCATCATTCAACAGATAAAGCAATAAATCGGGTGGTCAATATAAAAGGTAGTTGACGGTTCAAGAGATTGATTCAGAATGACATGTCTGTCTACAGGCTCCTATTTATGTCTTTTGACACTTACTATGACGTTAGAGTAAACATCTTATCGTCCAATCAAAAGCAACGTTTCTTACGTCTTTTGGCTTGAAACGTTCAAGAAGACAATCCTATTTCGTTATTACTAAATAAATACTCGTTATTGAGTTGTCCTCATTTTGTCCTTCTTGTCCGAATTATTTTTAAAAGCAAATAAAACTAAAAGGACATTTCTGCATAATGCTATTTTTAAACGGACAGTAAATTCCTTTCTCGATACGGCGTATGAACTTGGGTGTAATTTACATAACCTTACGCATTAGATATAATGCTTAAATGAGATCAATGAAAACCCTGTTCTATCATAAATAAAAACAAAGTTAATGAAAAGATAGGCACAAACATAATAAATACGCAATTTACCTGCATTGATAAAGTGTTAACTTGAACAAATAATAATATGAGATCGCAAAGTGAAAGTACAGAACGGTGTCATGGCAGATGTAAACAAGTTGAATCTCACGACGATATTTGTCAAAATAAATCACTATATGACGGGATAATCAAAGTATTTCATAGGTAAACATTACCAAGATATACATATAAAACTGGCCCTTATCGCTTGCAAAGTACAAATAGTTTAAATCATGAGTATGAAAGTCAATGCATTTATCAGTGTTTGTGCACTCTCGAGAAGTTGACCACCCGGCAATATTCAAATAGATATATGTAATATACAATAAATAATAGGTTAAATAATAACAATTATCAGTCCAGATTTGTCACAATTTCCCCCACCCAAGTCTTAAAATACTCCTGTATTTTCTGGAGGTAACAGTATACCAGTACTTTTATTTTTTACTTATAGTCTCTGTGCTCTTCAATCTTTAATGGAATATATTCACACTGTTTAATTATATCATCCACACTTCTGTGTCTTCAGGGAAATCATCTTTCTGTCATCTGTAGATAATTTTCATTATTACACTCAGCAATTTCTGATATGACATCGGACACATTTAAAAACCATAGAGAAACACTAGAGCCATTCACGAATTTCTTCCACTTATCTACAAAAACACAGTATCACTTTAACATCAAATAATAATTTCTGTTGACGCTGCAACTATAATTATTAACTACCTTGGAAATATCACAATATTCCACCAAATTTTCTAGAAAACCCCCTCTTTTCAACCAACTCTGGGGTGATCAGTCCCTATAGGCAAATCTGGGCTACGTTTCTAGAAATATCACATAACAACTGGATGCATTCACAACACTGCACCAATACTTCTTCATATACACTATATCTCAACACATGAATAATCTTATTCATAAAAAAATAAAAATAACGAGTGATACACATTTAAACACATAAGCACAATAAATTCTGAATGGCGTCTTGTCCTCTTCTTTGGTTTTAACTTTACTTCTTGCTAGATTATGAGACACTTTCTTTTATCACTTTAAACCATTTTGTGATATCGTTTCCATTATATTCTGCGAGTCTATATATGTGAAATACTTTTCCTGCTTTCTTTGTCACTTCAATATTCCGTAATTTATTGGTACTGCACGAATTTAAATAATAAATCTTGTTCTAAAATTTTATCAAGGTAATATCACAAATAATCACATTATTTTCATAAAACATATTTTTGCCAGAGTTCTCTTATGTTTGTCCATAAACTGAACCATGCATATAAAATCCATTATCTGTTATTTTTCTTGACCCCCTATTTGATTTATTCTGCTATTTATAATTTGAGTCTGAATTTCATTTCCAACATCTTAAAAATCCTTTAATTAACATAAAATTCGACTTCTGTAACCGTCAACTCCCGACCTATTGAATAAACGGACGGTTGTCTCACTGAACCGTTTCCATAGTTGTATTTGGTCTGACATTTCTAAAATTCTGTGAATTTGGGGGTTTATTCTCCCTAAATTCATGACCATTATACATAGAACATTGTCTATAAAAATGATCAGGCGAGTCACAAATGAAGCAGGTCCTTTGATTCTGTGTATTGCTCCCGTTTTGGTAATTTCTGTGGCCAAATCTAAAGTTGGATCGGTTGTTCGTATTCCGAATCTGATTTTCTAACTTATCCATTCTACTTAAAAGCATTTGAATGGTTCTGTCATTATTTGGCTGTTGGGAAATATTTTCATAAGAAACAGAGCGGACACTGGTTTTCTTTTGACTTGACTCCCCTAAAAGAGCCTCATATCTTTCAATTATATCTACAGCGTCAGCGACCGTTTTACATTCTCGATCTACACAACGACATTTCATTTCTATAGGAATCGACTTATATAACTGATTGAGCGCCAACACTTCTTGTGCCAATGAATCTAAATTACAATAAGCCTTTTGTACCATCTGACGGAGGTCATCACCAAGAGCAGCAACTGTTTCACCGGAATTTCTTGTTCTCATTTCAAAACGCGATAACCATCTGTTTTGTTGACGGGCACTTCCGAATCTTTCTTCTAAGCGTCGGACAAGAATACTATAAGGTCGGCGTTCATGTGTAGGAAGACTCATATAAAAAGTTCGTGCAGGGCCCTTTAAACTTGCAGCAAGTGTCAATACTCGATCTTCCGTACTCCATCTGCCGAGTTCTGCACAATCTTGAAAATGCGAAAAATATTCTTCCCAACCATCTGATCCACTATAAGCATCTGGACGAAATGTAGCAGGATGTCCAGCAATCGGCAACTGTTCACGGCAAAATCGTGGTGTATTTCCCCATTTTCGTTCATGAACGCTATTATTTTCAAAATACGAAACACCTTGTTCACTTTCAAAATTCCGTTCCGTCTCTACTGTATTTCTCTGTCTAGCTATGTCGTCTCGTACGTTGTTATTAAATTCACTGTCAATATCACCTTGTCCCTGTTTTGTTGTATTTAATGCAGAGTCTTCATTATTTTTCTCGACCGTTTCACGTTTATCCATATTAAACTCGATTTCTGAATCAGATTCGTCAGACATTGAAAATTATTACTAGTTCACTATAAATATCGTTGAAAAATTAAGATTTCTATTCAAACTTAAAAATCACAGGCGAGATATTCGATCACTGGATGACAATTATTTTTGTCATCCCACTTCTGACACCAAACTGTAACAAACCTAGGGTTACTATAAAACTGTTTAACTCATCATCCATGAGGAGTGGAATAAACGGCATTGTGGATAAACATATTTGTAATAAACATAACAATATTTATTTTAGTAGTATTTTGACTTCTTCTTTCAATATAATAAACATCAAATAAACATTCATCATTCAACAGATAAAGCAATAAATCGGGTGGTCAATATAAAAGGTAGTTGACGGTTCAAGAGATTGATTCAGAATGACATGTCTGTCTACAGGCTCCTATTTATGTCTTTTGACACTTACTATGACGTTAGAGTAAACATCTTATCGTCCAATCAAAAGCAACGTTTCTTACGTCTTTTGGCTTGAAACGTTCAAGAAGACAATCCTATTTCGTTATTACTAAATAAATACTCGTTATTGAGTTGTCCTCATTTTGTCCTTCTTGTCCGAATTATTTTTAAAAGCAAATAAAACTAAAAGGACATTTCTACATAATGCTATTTTTAAACGGACAGTAAATTCCTTTCTCGATACGGCGTATGAACTTGGGTGTAATTTACATAACCTTACGCATTAGATATAATGCTTAAATGAGATCAATGAAAACCCTGTTCTATAATAAATAAAAACAATGTTAATGAAAAGGGAGGCACAAACATAATAAATACGCAATTTACCTGCATTGATAAAGTGTTAACTTGAACAAATAATAATATGAGATCGCAAAGTGAAAGTACAGAACGGTGTCATGGCAGATGTAAACAAGTTGAATCTCACGACGATATTTGTCAAAATAAATCACTATATGACGGGATAATCAAAGTATTTCATAGGTAAACATTACCAAGATATACATATAAAACTGGCCCTTATCGCTTGCAAAGTACAAATAGTTTAAATCATGAGTATGAAAGTCAATGCATTTATCAGTGTTTGTGCACTCTCGAGAAGTTGACCACCCGGCAATATTCAAATAGATATATGTAATATACAATAAATAATAAGTTAAATAATAACAATTATCAGTCCAGATTTGTCACAATATAGAGACAATTATGAATAATATTTCATGTTTATAATATAAAAAAGAAGATGTGGTATGATTGCCAACGAAACAACTACCCACAAAAAGACCAAAATGACACAAACATTAACAACTATAGGTCACCTTACGGCCTTCAACAATGAGCAAAGCCCATACCGCATAGTCAGCTTTAAAAGGCCCTGATAAGACAATGTAAAATAATTCAAACGAGAAAACTAACGGCCTTATTTATGTAAAAAAATGAGGTTAATGAAAGGGTTTACAATGTAATCATATGGGTACTTTGATATAAACTCAGTTTAAGGTGTATGTAAGTGACATTTACCCATACAATTTATGTAAGGTGCAGTTTTCAGATTGCATTGTTTCAATTTATCAATTTATCAAAAATAGGTGAAACTATCCTGTTTTTTACAGTTTACTTAAAATTTTCACTTTCCTAAGATGGTGTATAAATAATTAAAAAGTTGAACTTTTCAGAAATAATATATATCATTTTTAAAAGTACATGTAAGATCATGTAATACTAATAAGCTTGATGAACTACTGTTATTTCAAGGTTTGTTATATTATGATTGTTATAGGGTTGGTTTGGTGGTACTAAAGCGAGAGCTGTGATTGGTTTTGATCGTGTGTGTCAGATACTCAACCAGTGTAATCCTCCATTAGAGGTAAAGTACTTAGCTATTATAATGTATTCAACCGCAGCAGTTAAGAAGTTATGTAAAAAGGAAAGAGCATCTTAATTTTGTCTGAAAGATTATTTGTGAAGTAAATTCACAGATTTAAAAAAAAAAAATTTTTAATAATGTGATTAATTAGCTAATTTGGCTCGCTAAACATTCTTTTTATCTTTTTTAAAAAATAGTACATTCATGCCATAGATTTTTAGTATTCATTTCATTTACAATTCAAAAGAATTAAGTTTTATTGTGGAAGGAATGATGTAATTTATTGGGTTTCAAATCCATTAGTAGATACTCTCAATGCCTGTATAATGCGCTGGTAGATTACCGAATGATAAGACTTTGCATAATGTAACATTTAGCCATTAATCCTTTTTACAGGTTCTTACAAAATATTTGAAGTTGATTGATAATACAGAGAAAAGATTAGAACTGGCTAAAAAATTTAAATGTCATAATGTCGTTATTGAGGTAAGTAACTTAACAAACAAATCATTATTTATCTTTTAACTTGATGAATATACAAGATTACATGATAGATGATGAGTCCAGCTTAAGAGTATAGAAATTGTCCTATCAAGGTCAATAAAATTATCGGCCTTTGATTTAAAAGGGATTTTTTTCTCAAAATTTTGAATACACTTTTAGAGACACTTATAGGTTTTTATTGCTCAATCTGTAAATTTCAAATTTTATATGTTAATGTTGAAAATTGAATTATAATTGGTAAATTATTTTTTAACCAGAAAATTAATTTTGCAACATATGACCATTTCACCTGTCCTAAGTCAGGAATCTGATGTACAGTAGTTGTCGTTTGTTTAAGTAATATATACGTGTTTCTCGTTTCTCGTTTTGTTTATATAGATTAGACCGTTGGTTTTCCCGTTTGAATGGTTTTACACTAGTAATTTTGGGGCCCTTTATAGCTTGTTGTTCGGTGTGAGCCAAGGCTCTGTGTTGCAGGCCGTACTTTAACCTATAATGGTTTAATTTTTAAATTGTTATTTGGATGGAGAGTTGTCTCATTGGCACTCACACCACATCTTCCTATATCTATAAGGGATTCTTATAAAAAGACACCTGGACTACCTTCAACGTAAGAAAAATTGCAATTAACAGCATTGGGATATGGGAACATATCAATGTCAAAATATGTTACATTAAGTTGACCTCTAAATGTAGCCATTGAAACCCAAAAATAATAATAAATGTCTCATCCCCTTAATAAATTCTAGTAAAAGAATCTGGTATGCAATTACCTGCAAAGACTACACATCCTGACAATGATTTTTTATTTTAGACACTAGCATCCATGAAAGATCGTGCACAATTAGAATTTTATGGTAGAAAATTACAGCCAGGCACAATAGAGGCAAGGAGTGCTGCTGCAGCTCTTAATAATTCTGTAAGTTGTTATAACACACCAATTAACTGCTACAAAATGTTATGTTTTCTATTGTTAGCAACAAAGATTTTTTTCAAACTTATGCTTTTTACAGTTTCAGCATGCCATTTGATATTTTCTACATGTCAGGTTATTCAGTGGATCCAAGATTGTGAAAAAAGGGCCCACCAAAGCAATGTTAGTGTTGGACTTTGTAAAAAGCCTATACATTAAGTAATCGTCCCTCTTAAGTATGCCTCTGTCAACTGACTTGATGGAACAGCTTAACAAACTTTGTTTCTTTATGTAACACAAGCTTTTATTTATCAATGTACAGTCTCTCATTTCCTCAAGAACATGCTATGGTAAAGCAACAATGAAATGGCAACTATAGATATAGTTAAGAATTGTTTAACTACATTTTATACTGAAACTAGTTGTGTTTATATCATAGATATAGTAGCATAGCTATATTTTGCATAATGTAAATTTCATCATGGAACACTTTCTCCACAGTCTGGTGTTCATTAAAGGATGAAAATAAGTTTGACATTTGTTACGATTTGAAAAGCTTTCGATGTAGTTAATTTAAGTTGCAGTATAAAAACAATATAAGGTCAATGTCGTAGAAATATAAACTTTTTTGTATTTTGCGCAAAACTGGGGAAGGGCTCGGTAGAACCTCCCTCTTCCCCAGTTTCTCAGCCTCGTACAAAAAAGTTAATATTTTTCTTTCATTGACCTAATATTATATATTTATTATATTAACGAACTTTGCTAGATTACTTCCTTTGAAATACTACCCTGTTATGTTGCTATGGTGCAATATGATGATGTGACAGGGAGTTAAATGCCATTTAGTCAGCAATCAAAACATTAAAAAAAAGAACAAAAGACATCTTGTTTACAACATATATCTTCAACTAAACCTGGTGCAGTGTATATTATACAAATATAGCCTTTGTATGAGGTCGATACAAGGATATGTTGACCTGAAAGAAGTATATTGACTGAGGACGAAGTCTGAGGTCGATATATCCTGTATTGACCTCATACAAAGGCTATATTTGTTATATTTTTGATTTTAGACCATGATCAATATGCATATTTGAATCAAAATCATCATTTGATTTTGTTTGAAAGATATCATATTGTCTCCTTGACAATAACAGCATATAATAGTTGATATTTATTTTTATTTTTTTGTTTGTCTGACATCTTCTATACTTGAAGATTTGTTTTGGTAAAATAATCTATCACAGATATCATTTGTTT
The DNA here is from genome assembly GCA_037788925.1 of Mytilus galloprovincialis. NCBI lineage: Eukaryota > Metazoa > Mollusca > Bivalvia > Mytilida > Mytilidae > Mytilus > Mytilus galloprovincialis. The sequence continues at coordinate 41,271,464 of CM075334.1, read as the reverse complement.
CAAAACGCTTAATCTGAAATTCATAAATGACATCAAGTCGGTTTTTAAATATTCTAAAAATAACCGTGCAATATGCTCTGCGCAATATGCTTTTTGCTATCCGCTGTTTTCTCTCTACCTTCAAAAATATAGTTTAACATGTGACTATCCCTAAACGAATCAAATTTGTTAAAATATACAAATTAATAATATTAGTTCAGATTTTACAAGCTATGATTTTATGTGAAAAGCAGTTAGCTTGTTATTGGTTATAAATGTTTTTTATATGTATATCTTCATTAAAGGAAATGAAATCAGTTTAAAAGAGATATACATATTTATTAGACCTTTATTGTTACTTTACAGATATCAGATTTTCAAATGATTTTTGTTTTTATTTACAGAGTATAAAATGGAAGAATTGATGGCATGTGATATTGACTGTGATATTTTGTGCAATAAACTTACATTCCAAGAGACTTCATTGATGTGTAGACAATGAGATAAAACAATGAATGAAGTGATATTTCATTTGAAAACTGTAAACTAATGAATTTTGCAAATGTTACTGAAACTCTTTAAGGTGAATTTTTACCTTCATAAATATCCTGGCGATATCTTTATGAAGTAAAGCTACCAGAAATTTTACTTGAAAATATTTTTGTTGTTGGTCTGATTAAACAACCAACATCAAATCCAATGATTATGGTAAGATCTGCCTCTGTGTTATGTATCCCATGCTGGGTAACATGTATTGCTATTTGCTGTTTCTCTAACAAACATGCAGAACCACAAAACCTGGTCAACTCTGAATTAAATAATAAGCCAGTGGCAGATCCAGGAGGAGGGGTCTGGGTGGGAACCCATGTTTTTTTTAATACAATCAATGCATATTGGGAGATATAGTTGAAACCCCTCCCCCTTCCCTTTTCTCCTGGTGTTGAACCCCCTTTAAAAATGGCTGGATCTGTCCCTGTAAGCTAGGCTGTGTTGGTATGTTCTTGTGGATGGCTATCTGTGATCTAGAAATTAAGAATCTAGCTGTGTAAGTGTAGTCTGACAACACTATCATTGTGAGTTTAAAGCTTGCTTGTCTGCATTTGACTTTGATCTTAATTGACTAGGATTACCATTTTCCTGCCCAAGGTCAATGGTTATCTTTGGGCTTTACAGCCCCCTCCTCCAAGATGATCTGTATGCCATTAAAGAGCAAAGAGTGCTGAAAGTGGTGATAAACACTACAAATTAATAAATCTTTGTAAGAGTCCAGATGTTAAAATAATTCATGATCATATCACATTTATATATCTAAAAAAACGGATAATTTAATCGAATATCCCTTGAATCTTCAATCAAACATTGTTAACAGCAATGAATCACGAAACATATTTACAATATAAAAAAAAAGATGTGGTATGATTACCAATGAAACCCTCTCCACAAAAAACCAAAACGACATAGAAATTAACAACTATAGGTCACCGTAATGTTTGCCAAATATTTTGTCTTATTCCACCCAAAATGGACAGACATTCAAAACAGAAGTAGTCACTGGTGCTGTATTGTTAGTAGTCAAATCACAAATATTTATATGTAAATAGTGGTTGTTAGTTGACTACAATGTAAAGGAATAGACCACTTTCGAGTTCATCCGTCACCGGCAAAAACTCATCAATTATACACGCCTTTATGACGTCATTTACCAGATAGAGGGGGTCGCCTGTATCCCTGCACTATATACGTTCATCAAGCATCTTAGTGATCGTCATTGTGCAGGATAAACTAGAAATAATGGTTGCTCTGTAGGTACTTGCTGACAATTCCCTAATGACAGCAGTGTTGATTATCATTTTTGAGAATTCAATTTGCCGAATAATTTGTACAATACAGAACTATAGTTTTCCAACCACTTGCTCAGCATTGGAACGGAAGTGAAGACGCCCCTAAACGCACAAATGACGGTGATAAAGGCGCGTATAATTGACGAGTTTTTTCTGGTGATGGATGAACTCGAAAGTGGTCTATTCAATTCCTATTGTTAAGCATTTGTATGAAGACAATATCTAATGAACATATTGAATTTTGCATTGTTAAAACTGAAAAATAAAATGCAATTCATTTTTATTAATGTTTATTTGTGTATATTATTTTTCAAATGAAAAAATCTCCGGACCCTCCCAGATCTCCGTGATATCTGGTGTAGATGATTCTGTTTCCTTGGCACCCAGAAGCCTAAAAGCTGACTTTCTGGAAGACTAATTAATGTGCTTCTTCAGATAATGACAGTGTTGGTAGCACATAAGGAAATGCTATGATTTTTAAGGAGCTTTCTTTAGGCAACCCCTCTGAATGGTTTCAGAGACTAGTTTATTGTATTCGTAGGGATATGTCGGATATGACCATAACAAAAAGTCAGACTTGGTACAGGCATTCTCAAATGTAGAAAATGGTGGATTGAACCTGGTTTTATAGCTCTAAACCTCTCACTTGTATAACAGTCGCATCAAATTCCAATATATTTATAACAATGTGTGAAAAAACAGACAAAATAGGTTAAATTGTCAATATAGGGATACATCCGTCATTACCATGTCACAATCTAAATCATAACAAAACACATATAACAAAGAAGCATAAAAAGGAAATATAAAATTTAACAAACACATGTACTATACAGTTAAGATAAAATACTAAAATTTATTCTCATAAATTTTACCATGCCCTTTTCTTTCCTTTCTTGCAAATTAAACTTACTATTTGTGTCATATATGTGCATATGTATGTAATCAGTATCATCCATAGATTTTATATTCAGATATATTGTTTCTTTTTTATGTATTCATGGCAAAAGGAAATTAAAGCCCACAACTATGACCTGTGTCCCCTCGCCATATTATATATTTGCCTGTCCTTGTCGGGATATTGCGATTCGATGGTTTTTATTTGTCATATTTTTTCCTTTATTGTTTTATCATCAATCTGTTAATTTTCTCATTGAATTGTTTCACATCGTCCTTGTCATGTGGAGGCCTATGATAGCTTACAATAATGTATGGGTTGTGTTCATTGTTAAAGGTTTTACACTGACCTACAAATTCCAACTCCTGAATACATGCATCTTAATGCATGTTTGGATAAGTTTTTTCGTTGAGTTTCTACCTTACTGATATTTCGTTAGTCCAAGGATAAATAACACTGTGAAAAAAAGTTTATAACACCTTTTTATTACAAAAAAAAACGACAATAAATACAAAAATTTAATAAAATGAATCATGATTTTTTTATATTACAATATGTACATAAACACAAAAATAATGCAAATACTTGTTTCCTCCTTGCATATCATTTAAATACAATAATAAGTTATCCTGAATCAGAACTTTTTTTTTTAATCTTTAGTAAAATGATATTTCTTTAGTCCAAGGATGGACAACACTTTGAAAAAAAAAAGTTGAGAATGAAAATAAACAACAATATAGACCACATTATTTATGTATGTGCCTGTCCCAAGTCAGGAGCCTGTAAATCAGTGGTTGTCATTTTTTTTTTATGTATTACATATTTATTCGTTCATTATTTTTATTTAAATAAGGCTGTTAATTTTCTACAAATTGTTTCACTTTATCATATTGGGGCCTTTTATAGCTGACTAAGCAGTATGGGATTTGCTCATTGTTGAAGCCGTAGGGTGACCTATAGTTGTAAAATGTCTGTGTCATTTTGGGCTCTTGTGGACAATTGTCTCCTTGGCAATAATACCACATCGTTTTTTGGTATACATTGAAAAAAGTTAATTAAAAAAATGTTTTCCATTACAATATATTCTGCAGCAGTTCAGCAAATAAAACTGTTTGCATAAAAAAGAGTCACTTTATTTTATCAAACTTGGATACATTTAAAAGTACATGCATTTACACTCATAGAAATAATAGATACTGGATGACATTCAAACAAAAAAAACTATGTGAAGCCATTATAGTTACCATAGTAGCTCAGTAACACTCGAATACAAGGGATCGCTCAATACATACATACTATTAAACATTTCGAGGACCATACCTGACGAAGTAGTTAGGGGGGGTTTAATACCAATGTAGGGGTGCTCCAGGAGTCATATACTGTATGTAAGTGTTAATAAAGTAAACTACCGAGTTTAGAACAGGATGCTCTCAGGTGGCTTACAGTATCATAAGACATACAAGCATATGCCATATAAAAAAGTTGTGATCCATCTCGTGTTGTTGCCATGATGCCCATGAAGCAGAACTCTCAATTGATACACCATCACTGCCAGTAACATTTTGGTATTTTTCTCAATGTTCTTGTGCTTTCGTTTATCAAATTAGATGTTGTTTTTCTGTTTAATCAGCATTCTTTTTTTCATCTGTGAATAATAAATGTTGTAAAAGTGAAATAGAAAAGAAAACAATGATATTCTTAAATGATTAATTCTCATTAATTCTCATCTGATTTCAAATATCATGTAAATGTCCTACTTTCAGCTAATAGTTTGGTTTCAACATAGAATTATATAGTTTATTTTTCCCTTCTAAGAATGTCTGTACAACTACATATCTGTGTTTGATAAAAAAAAGTGGCATTTTGTATGATTTTGATACATTATGTGCTGATCTTCCAGAAGGTCTATGATCCGAAACTTTATGCTTGAGCTAATACATATCATGATTGATTTTCTCTATATTTGCCGTGATTTGTATTTTGAGAGGGAAAAACACGCAAATTAAACTAGGCACTGGCTACGGTTACATGGAAATGTAACAATAATAAAAATATTATTGTTACATAGGAGACTAAATGCCAGAATGCAAAGGCGGATAAGGAACCGATTAATTACGAATGTAACAATAATTACTGAGGCTACGGTTACATGGCGTTATTGTTACATGAAAAACAGCAATCATTAAACTTAAATCTTGTATAGTTTTGTTGCCTTAATCTTGCATATGTACGAAATAGTACTTGTAAAAATGATAAATAATAAATATTATCGTTAACACATGGTGTTTAAATTGTTTTTTTCTAACGTATAAATGGTTTTGGTGTTTTAAAGATACTACTTTACTGATAAGTGGTGTCAAAGGCGAAAATATAGACCAATGGTTTGTTGTTGAGAACTCGGGCTGAGAAAAGTGTTCACTTTAAGTATTTAACTGCACACCTACTCGTATTACTGTCATTATACAATGCGCAATGGATGAAGAGATTCTTGTGACCAATTTTGTTGTGGGTGAACAATTTAAAACTTGGGATTCGTTTGAAACAAAACTGAAACAATATCAAGACACAAATTTCGTTCAGCTATACAAACGCAGTTCTAAAAAAAATTGATTCATCTATAACAAAGTTTGCTAACTGTGAAGTAAAATACTGTGAACTTCGGTATACATGTATCCACGGAGGACGTAATTTCGTTTCAAAATTAGATGGAGCTCGTCCAAACCAAAGGTAAGTTATTTTAACCTATAAACGAATATCAATGGGTCATAATATTGAATTCGTTTCATAATTCAAAGTTTGAATTGACACAGACCAAGTCTCCAACTCTTTTTCGACATCTTTCAACGACATATTTGCTAGATCCACATCATTTAAATGCAGAGGGTCTAAGACCCATTACGCATGTAAGTTAAGTCATTCAATATGGTGCTCATTAAAAACATTTTTATATGTGAAAATAAAATCAAATGTTTGTTTTGTGACTAGCTATGCCAAATAGCTTTCGAGAACAGCCTCGCATCTTCTTTAACAGAGTAGTATGTCTGTCTCTGCCTCTTGGAACTCTCTTGTCTCGTTTTTGTCTTGCATTTTTATAATTTATTGTTTTTTTTCAGCTATGCTGAGTTGGATACTGAAATCCGAGATAAACCTTACATCCGTAATGGACGGCAATGTGACCATACTGAAAGATGACATAAAACTACATCACATGCTTCCAACCAAAATATTAGATGAGAACATAAACATTACTCGAGTGAAAAAGTATTTCTCACCGGAAGCATGGCAAACATTAAAGGTTGCATTATCATCAAAAAGGGATATCGCAGAATGGAACTGTACAGTATGGGATACGGACGTTCACAGTGCGGCATCACTGGTGTGTGATGGCTGCTTGGAGTGGTTTCACCAAAAATGTGTCGGACTCAGAAATGCTCAAAAAAACACTTACTGGATATGTAGAAAATGTCATTGCAAATAAATAATTAAAGTGTAAATTTAAAATAAATGTCTTTAATTTTTATTATCTATTACATTTCAATAGACCCATCGTATATTGCTGTTTTTCATGTAACAATAACGCCATGTAACCGTAGCCTCAGTAATTATTGTTACATTCGTAATTAATCGGTTCCTTACCCGACTTTGCATTCCGGCATTTAGTCTCCTAACAATAATATTTTTATTATTGTTACATTTCCATGTAACCGTAGCCAGTGCCATTAAACTATCTCTCATACAGAAGATTTAATTTTGAATTCGTATAAATTGACTAATATGATTATATTTCTTAAGATGTTAACCTTCCTGACAGAATATTGACGAAGTTTTGATTAGCTGTTAAAACGATCTTTTTTTTATTGTTCATTGTGATTTTTGTTGGTTAAAACCAATTTTTTTTATTATAATCTTTTAATTATGTTGAATGTTGACATGCATATCAATTATATGTCATTTTTTTATAAATTTCCTGTTACAAAACTTTCCAAACAATAAGGATTTTCTTATCCCAGATATAGATTACCTTCGCCGTTTTTGGCGCAACTTTTTAAAATTTTGGGTCATCAACACAGGCACTCGTCCCCATTTCCCTCACCCTATATATCTTTGTAAAGATATATAGGATTTGTTTTTATTTAGACGAGTGCCTGTGGTCATCAATGCTCTTTAACTTTGTACTTGTTTGGCTGTATTACTATTTGATCTGGGTATCACTGATGAGTCCTATGTAGACAAAACGGGCGTCTGGCGATTTAAATTATAACCCTATTGACTATTTCGGAAAGAACATACCTTCATTTTTTTCTCAAAAGATTATTATGTCCAATTCGTCTTTGCCTTACAGACAATCCACTCGTACCAGTGTCACCCTGACTTTTAGTTGATATTGGTGTGTTTGATACATCCAGGTTTAGTGACACTTTTTGGTCAACACTTTCAGTGTTGTTGTGACTTTTTGAGAATTTGGATATTTCAGTTTTATTTGCTACCATATCAACCAGGTTGGTTGCGCTCGGTTCGGTAAACCCTGTACAATGTTCGTTGTCGTTCTTGCATTTAGTCAGTTTGAACGAATTTTCTTTCCTGACGCACAACCCAGTGTTTCCATCACCACCAATGTTGCTAATAAATTGAGATTCTGTAGTGGAAGCCTTTTTATTCTGTTCTATTGGCATTCGTATGTCTGATTCTTTTATATCATGCTTATTTGCATTGTTTTTAGCTTCAATTTTCAGGGATGCAGATAATTTTTCTGAATATTCATTCTCCGGGGAAAGATCACCTTTGGCAGTTGAAAAATCTTTCAGTGTGTATATATCTTGCAAACTTTGTTTGCTTCCTGAAACAGCAAATGAAATAAATGTGTTTTAAATATGACACTTTTAGTCAAGCTTTTCTTCAGAAATTGTTTCATGCATTAATGCAATGCCAATGAGATGCTTTTAATTTTTTTTTGTGATTTTTTTGTGTGAGAAATTATCTCAATAATTACCGTACCAAGAACAATGTATTCATTTTAAAAGTAGATGCCGGATGTGGAGCAGATCCTGACACCCTTCCGGAGCACCTGATGTGGATTGTGTTGCTAAGCTTTGGTTTTCTATATTGTGTCTTGTTATGCAACCGCAAGCAAAAATATTTTTCTGTCGTAAACCGGTATTGGTCGTCGTCCGCGTTGTCGAAGACACTTGGTTTCTGGACAAATAATTTTAGTTTAAGTGAATGGATCTCTATGAAATTTAAATACAAGGTTTGAAATCACAAAAGGAAGGTTGGGGTTCCAACAGTTTAGGGATTTGGCGTTAGTGTATGTATCTTTCTGAAATTGTACCACAAGGATCCAAATCACAAAGGCAAGGCTGGGATTGAGTTTTTGAGGAATGGGTTAAACAAACAATAACCCAACCAAAGAGCCCAAACTATATGTTATATGTAAACCAACCTTTTACGTTTTCATGTGTTATTAAACCTTGCTGTATGTTACTGTCCTTTGTGATATCATTCATTTCGTTGTTTCCATTATCTGGTTCACCATTACCACAGAAACTGTCACTCTCATAAGTTTCTTCACTAAAGTCTGATTCATAAGAATAATTATCAGTACAATCTGTGTCTGAAGTGGAGCTATCTGTTTCATCATCACTGTATTCATCATCGCATCTTCTTTTTCTATTTGAAGTTACATTTTTGGTGCTTTCAGTCGATTCTTCGCTTTCACTATCCTCAATATCTTTTTGTTTAGCCCTTTCTCTGAGAATAGCTTGTAGTTTCTTATATGCATTGGGTGGCAAAGGTGGTTTTCTAAATAAAGGTTTTTCCACTGGTTCGACAGGTTTTGGTGCTTCATTAAAAGACACGGTATCTCCCTCGCCTTTACCAAAATCACTCCCCAAGATAGATGCTATGTCTATATCCAAAGAATCTAAACTGACACAATCACTGTTAGACAAGATGTTACTTTTATGCATGGTTAACTATTTCTTTCATTTGTTTATGGTCTTCTATGGTATCTGATAATTTTAGCTGCTCTTCATTATCTTTTATGCTAGTACCTAAATTGTCTTTTTTGTCCTGAGAAGTGTCCGATTTTAGCTGCTCTTCATAGCATTCCTTATCTTTTATGCTAGTACCTAAATTGTCACTTTTGTCCTGAGAAGTGTCCGATTTTAGCTGCTCTTCATAGCATTCCTTATCTTTTATGCTAGTACCTAAATTGTCACTTTTGTCCTGAGAAGTGTCCGATTTTAGCTGCTCTTCATAGCATTCCTTATCTTTTATGCTAGTACCTAAATTGTCACTTTTGTCCTGAGAAGTGTCCGATTTTAGGTGCTCTTCATAGCATTCCTTATCTTTTATGCTAGTACCTAAATTGTCACTTTTATCCTGAGAAGTGTCCGATTTTAGCTGATCTTCGATGCATTCCGCAATTCCCATTCTGGTACCTAAACTGTCTCGTTTGTCCTGGGAAGTGTCCGATGTAATCATTGGTGGGGGTTCGATATTGGTACTGCTTGACATACTTGAACGACTTGATCCTAAGTCAAAATATCTCAAGTGTTCGATCCTGAATAATTCCTTGCTTTCTGTCAGTTCTTTTTGTTGTTGCATGAAAGTGTCAACAGCCAGAACCCATTTAGCCGCTTTGATTACCCGTCTTTCTTCAATAGGTTCAATATCATGACTTTGATGTTCTGCCATACCTGCTTCTGGTGCTTCATCTTTTGTTTTAGTAACTTGAAGGACATCTTGGGACTCTGCAAAATATAATTAATATTTTTTCACGTGGAATTTCTAAAAAAATGATAAAGTTTGTGATTTTTTTTGTTCTTCTTTCAAATGGTAAATATATTTTTATTTTTTTTAAACTTTAAAAAAATAACTACTAGTATATGACATGCATCATTTTGTATTCACATGGGGGGGGGGGGGGGTGACAAGCATAATATTTTTTTAAAATATCGATGTAATTACCTTTTGGTTTTGTAAAATCATTCACTTCTGCTGATGTTAAGTCGATGTTCGCCTTAATAAAACCCATGGATACGTCACTTCTTCTTGTTTCTTCTTGCTTATAGCTATCGTTTTCGGTAAAAATCTCATCCATTTCTGATTCGTAGTCTGGTATCATATTTTTATTTACTCTTTCAAGTATTTTTCGTTTGACAACAGTCTGTTCTTTTACATTTATTTTATCTTCTGAAAAATATATAATAAGCTATTCTTACGAAGAAGAAAAATCATTGCCACTAACAGAGAAAAAAAACATGACAAAAACTGATTGAGATAAGTTACAGTACTGAAAAGTGTTCGTCTTTTAATAGCCAAGAAAATTTGTTTGCAAAACAAGAAACTGTTATATAGTGTCTTTCGAGTCGAGTATCAATTAAAGACAGAAAATAATTGTAAAATTAGAAATCATTTTTTATTCTATTAAATAGTATAGGACAAGGTAGAATTAGAATAATTAACGTAAGCCTTAGGGCACAAGAGAACATTTTACATTTCACACTTAAACACCGTCATTATCATTGGAACTATTCTTACCTCTTGGAACGTTACAAATAGACAAGGATACACTGCTTGTGTCTTCTGATTCATACATGTCGTTCCTTTTAAGCCAGTTCTTGAAGGCACCTTCTGACTCGCAGGTGCTGAGCGACAACATAGAACTTTCTGTGTCAGAATTAACAGGATGATTTTCATTCATAAAAGAAAGGTCTAATTTGGGCACAGTCAGATTTTCTCTAAAATACTCATCGTCTGCCAAATCAGAATATTGGTCTGGGGCATTGGCTGCCCAGTTGTATGGAACGGCATCAATGGTCGTATAATAGGAAAATTCTGAAGGATGTGACATGCATGTGGGAGTAAAGTCACCTCTTTGAACGTTAGGCACATAAACGTTGCTTCCTGGTGCTTCATATTTGGTACTTGGTGGCATTGAGGTAGCTAACTGGTTTTCGTTCCACTCATGGGTATGGTCGAAATGGTCGTACATCATTTCTTCGAAGATGTTTCGTGCGATGTTCTCCATTTGATTTGTACAAACATCAATTATGTTAGCAGCTACTGGTTCCATCCGCGTTTCAAAATCAATGTTGTCATAGTTTGGTTTACTGAATATATTGCTAATGCATCTTTGACATGGCTGGTCATTCAGATTTGTCTAAAATGCAACCAACAGATTTGTATGAATTAAATGAGTTGTTGGATATATGCAAATCAAACGCAAAAAAAATTATGCTAGCATTTTATTAAGTTTAAATCAAAACGTTGTTTTAAATTTTTTCTACATTTGTGTATGTTACTTTGGATGTCACAAAGTCTATATAAAGACATTTCCACAAAACACGGTTTCAAGAAATATTTAAGTATACACAGAATATCATTTTTGTACGGCAATATCGTTTACACAAGTTTTAAAGTTCCTCTTTTCGCCTCCCTATTTCCTAAATAAACATAACAGTATATATCTACGTTCAAGCTACCCCATTTTGATAAGAATTGTACACCTATAATGTGGACTAAGATATGCGATTGGAATTATATACGCTTGATACTGCGGTTACGGTAGTTGTAACTGGGGACATTATTTTATAATTTGTTATTAATATTGGGTTTTCAGGTAGCTGTTTTATTATTTTCTTTGATATCAATATATTTGTTTTAGTATTGTGGATAGACATTTATCTTCAAGGTTAAACCATCCACATGAAAATGTACATATCTATAATGATTTACTTTTATAAATTGTTATTTGGATGGATAGTTATCTCATTGGCACTCACACCACATCTTCCTACATCTATATCTCAAATTATGAACCTTTTTTTAGAGTACTAAACGGTACGTCTAATTAAAAAGAAATTAGCGTTGGTGCCGGATTCCCGTTGCTCCTCCTTTTTGCTCTGTTGGTGTATTTCTTTGGTTTAAGTATGGGACATGGATTTATTTCTGTAAATCAATTTATGACTTCTGAACACCGGTATACTATTGTATTGTCGCCTATATGTATAGCAGATTCTGCTTTATTTTTTATTTTGTTGTTGTTGAGGTCTGTATTAAGGCGAATCATACGATCTCTCAATGTAATCATATACTCTAATCAAAGGTACGACCAAAGAAGTATTTTAAGTCTTATTTTGACATCAATAATTAAGCGGTAAAAACTGCAATGCAGTACGGGTTACAGCTAATTTCCTAATGCATGTAGAACAAAACTTTGGTTAGCTTGCTTGCTTGGTTTTTATATTGTACAATCCATAGATTAAAACACAATTAAATTCAATTATAATATATTCAGGTTAAACAATGCCTATATATATTGTTTAAAGATGTCAATCTTATTTACAAAGCTTGTATTAACAATTATACAAACAAAGCAAGCAAGCCAAACAAAGTTTTACTTTGCAAGCATTAGAAAATCAGCTGTAAGAAATTTAAATGTAGGAGAATAGTTGCCAACGTATTTTTAAATCCCAACCCTATTCCTATTTTGTAACGATTACAGAGTCTAGAATGTGTTTCTGTGTTAGTCTCATATTAGTGTTTTTGTGGTGTCGTTGTTCTCCTCTTATAGTTGATGTTTTTCCCTCAGTTTTAGTTTGTAACCCGGATTTGTTTTTGTTTTTTCTCAATTGCGAACAGCGGTATACTTATGTTGCCTTTATTTTAGTACTAACTGCTTTCTATTTAAGTCTCTTCTACTAGTGCTTCCAGTTGTGATATGTTTCTTTTGTTCGATGTCTCAACAGTACTTCTGCCAGTCGTTTGGTGTGTTTGAGCTTTTGGTGTTGCCATTTGATTACGGACTTTCCGTTATGAATTTCCCCAGAGTTTGGTATTTTTGTTATTTTACTTTTTCTATTCTACTCCTTAACAATTTACTCATCTTTTATATTGTTTGGTGTCCTTATCTTTTAACATGTATAACAAAATCTTACCTTTGTGCTATGAATATTGATTATTCCTTTCAGAGATAATTGTAGAAAATCCTTTACATAACCAACTGCATGATCTAAAAATTAAAAGGAATAAAACTTTTTTTTTGTTTTTTTTGCTAAATACATAAAAAAATATCTTGAAATACCTCAACAAGAAACAAACCGAATACCGTATTTGAGAAAAGAAAATGCGCTACAAAAAGCTTACTTATGCAAACCAAATGGCTTATTTTAAAAAAAACCGGGACAATCTCAGTCTCGGCTTTGGAATTGGGATTTTATTTTTTGAAATTATGAAATAAAGAAAATAATCAGTATTACTATTACACTATCTCAGAAAACAAACAACAACGGCAATAAAAAAATCAACTTAAAAAAACCACGAAATAAGTTAAGTTATATATATTGTATAATAGTACCTGGTACATTAGCTAATGCATCTACCATCAATGTTGTCAACTTGTCGGTGCTGACTGTTTTCTCTTTTTCTGTCTGTACAGAAGCATCGACAGTATGGACAGTTTGTGTTTCTTTATTTTCTGTTGCTCTCGACAACTTCTCTCCTTTTGACTCGTCGGTGGATTCGTATTTCTTATCTGACTTCAAACTATTCTTTGAACGGTAGTCTTTGAAATCCTGGAAAATGAGGAAAAGTATTGAAAAACTGAGTTAAAATACAATGACCGCATTGATGTATGTTCAATATTCATTTTATATATGTTTTATGTCACATAAAGTGTGTCTGTTGCATTTATGTTCCTAATACATATCCGATTCTCATAAAACGATGCTTCGACAAACGAATTACTGTCATATATAGGATTTTTTTTTATTATCCATGCACCGCTCATCTTTAATACTGAAAGATAAACTTGTTCATTATTCATTAAAGTCATAAGAAACGAGTGACCGATGACAAATAATGTTCTTCCAATTCTTGAACCAATGCATACAAACATCATAAACTTAGTCTTCTGTGCTCGAATTTATCATTTTTTTCGTTTAAATTTCGTATAATCGTCATTTTTTTTCAACCGGTCAGTGTTGTTGTGAAAATATGGCAGGTAATTAAAGTTCGTGTTTTGAAGCCGAAGTTTAACGATTGTCACCTGTTTGTCAACAATTGACGAAAAATAAACAAAAAAGCATGGAAATTGAGCACGTGTTTAACATGTATATTCAGATAATAGTTTATTTTAAGGACATCCATGCGTATTGTGGTCACCGGATTTTTACGAGATGAGTCACACTGAGGTCACCTTGCATACGGAAAGTATGTCGGGAGAATTGCTTGCTGGAAGGAAGCAATTCAAATAAGTAAACTTCTTCTAAATATGAATAAATTAAAGAATTTTCTTCAGAAAAAAGTATATGTACATAAGTTTTATAATGAAAACTATCCATTGAGTTATAAAAAACATATGTATTAATTTTTTTGATTTGAGGTTTCTTATGACTTTAAGCATTACCAAGAGATATGAAAAATGAATAATAAGCATTTTTATAATTTTAAAAATTAGAAATTAAAAATTTGGACGCATTTCAAACTATAATGGTTTAGAAGATAAAACGTAAACTGTATACTGCATGGACAGTATTATATATTTTTTTACATTGTTATAAAGCCATTTCACAAGGTTTAACTCAATGTTGAAAAGTCATGAACAAGGTCAAGAATATTGCAGTTGCTATCAAATAGTTCGTTTCTATATATGTTGGCGTTTGTATTCGCTACACTTTAGTGTCCCTGTTTTTCATTTGTTTCTCTCTAATAGTTGATGTGTTTCCCTCGGTTTTAGTTTGTAACCTGGATTTGTTTTCTCTCAATTGATTGATGATTTATAATTTTGAACACTGGTATACTACTGTTGCCTTTATTTCGTTCATCAAATCAAGACTTACCAGCTTTAAGCATTCTTGTGCAATTCTTCTGGCATCTGCAATATTTTGCTTAAACTCCTGGTCCCTGATGAGAACTTGAAACATGTTTAGTTCTGTAATAAAGAAACATAAAACATTGTTCTAAAGTTATACTTGTTTTTTTTTTAATATTGTCATCAATTAAAGATGCACTATGAAAAGGTTAAGTAATACATGTGTATTCAACTGATTGCAATGAAGTATAAAATAAAGCGAAAAATGTTTTTACTGCTTAGTTAATCGTTGAAGATCTCCACAAGATTTTAAACAAAAAGGACAGTATTCCATCTAATCTTCTTTTTTATAAAGTAATTTTCCGAATTCTATAAGTTGCAAGTCGAGAGTATCATTAAGAGGATGAATGAGTTTTCTCTTCAGTATTTAAGATATCTGAATATAAGTACATGTAATAAAAGTATGGTAACATAAAACAAAAACGGAAAGTCACTTATCAAAACACAAAATCAAAAGCTAAAACACATTAAACGAATTGAAAATAACTTCCATATTTCTGATTTGGTAAAGGCATTTCCTTTTGTAGAAAATGGTGGATTAAACCTTATAGCTAGCTATACCTCTCACTTGAATGACAATCGCATAAAATTCCATCCTTTATAAAACATGTGAACTCCAACTTGTTATTTCAAGCTATCCGCTTAGTAAAGCTATACGTGTTTTGAGAGCATACTTACGTTTTGGTGTCATAGGACCGGTGATTTTCATGATATCAGTTAGATATCCAGACAGTTTACAATGCTCATGAATATCTGAAAGAGGATGTAATATATATTGGAAATCGGACAGACCTTCTGTGTTTGTTGAGAGAGTTGGGGAGGCAATATAGTTGTTGTCTCAAACCCCTCAAAAACTTGCCAAAAAATATTGAATGATAATAAGTGTCGGTGTGTAATATTAACTATTCTGTTTACATCATCACAGTTTAGGACACAAATGGCACATACTTTCCCAGCAAATAATTATTTATTTTGTAGTAAAGAAGGAGTATTATATATCTATTGAAAAAAAAACATTCCAATAAAAAAAGGATCAATACTATCCTATTTTTTAAACCACAACATTTTTTATTTAACGAAAACGGGAAATACATGGTTATTCAATTCAAACTATATCCAATTATGTGAAGTCCGAATATATAAAAAAGAAGATGTGGTATGATTGCCAATGAGACAACTATCCACAAAAGACCAAAATGACACAAACATTAACAACTATAGGTCACCGTACGGCCTTCAACAATGAGCAAAGCCCATACCGCATAGTCAGCTATAAAAGGCCCCGATTAGACAATGTAAAACAATTCAAACGAGAAAACTAACGGCCTTATTTAAGTAAAAAAAAATGAACGAAAACAAATATGTAACACATAAACAAACGACCACTGAATTACAGGCTCCTGACTTGGGACAGGCACATACATAAATAATGTGGCGGGGTTAAACATGTTAGCGGGATCCCAACCCTTCCCTAACCTGGGACAGTGGATAACAGTACAACATATAAGAACGAACTATAAAAATCACTTGAAAAAGTAGCTCACTCATTCTTCACTACTTGCCTTATTTTTGTGTGTTTCTATACCAAGTCGGATGAATTCAAATTTAACTTGAAATAACATAATTTGCTGGCGATAGCAATTGACATAAAACTATTCTTTTCATACATGTAACAAGAGTGCACACACTGAAATGTCTCGCCTTCTTTACTAATCATTGATATTATGTTGATAGTCCTAAGTATAAAGTTATATTAAAAACTGTCACATAAACTTAACTTTAACCAAGATAACTAAACAAAGACCAATGAACCATGAAAACGAGGTCAAGGTCAGATTAACCATGCCAGGCAGACATGTACAGCTAACAATGCTTCCATACAAAAAATATAGTTGACCTATTACTTATACTTGTACTTATAGTTTAAGAAAAATAGACCAAAACACAAAACCTTAACACTGAGCAAAGAACCGTAAAAATGAGGTCGAGGTCAAATAAAACCTGCGCGACTGACATATAGATCATAAAATGTTTTCATACACCAAATATAGTTGACCTTTGGCATATACCCATGGTAGTATTAGATAAAAAAAAGACCATAACTCAAAAACTTAACCTTGACCACTCAACTATGAAAATGAGGGCAATGTCAGATGACATCTGCCCGCTAGAAATGTACACCTTACAATCATTCCATACAACAAATATAGTAGATCTATTGCATAAAGTATAAGAAAAACAGACCAAACACAAAAACTTAACTATAACCAATGAACCATGAAAATGAGATCAAGGTCAGGTGACACCTGACAGTTTGACATGTACACCTAACAGTCCTTCCAAACACCGAATATACTAGCCCTATTGCTTATAGTATCTGAGATATGGACCAAAACTTAATAAAATTGGGAATGGAAATGGGGAATGTGTCAAAGAGACAACAACCCGACCAAATAAAAAAACAACAGCAGAAGGTCACCAACAGGTCTTCAATGTAGCGAGAAATTCCGTCAACCGGAGGCGTCCTTCAGCTGGCCCCTAAACAAATATATACTAGTTCAGTGATAATGAACGCCATACTAATTTCCAAATTGTACACAAGAAACTAGAATTAAAATATTACAAGACTAACAAAGGCCAGAGGCTCCTGACTTGGGACAGGCGCAAAAATGCGGCGGGCTTAAACATGTTTGTGAGATCTCAACCCTCCCCCTATACATCTAACCAATGTAGAAAAGTAAACGCATAACAATACGCACATTAAAATTCAGTTCAAGAGAAGTCCGAGCCTTGTTCACTGATCCATGAAATGAGGTCGAGGTCAAGTGGAAACTGTCTGACAGTTCGCACATACCAAATATAATAATTATTTTACTTATAATAAGAGAAAATTCAACATTACTTCGTAACATGAGGCATATATATACAAAGTAAAAAGCATCCAGGTCTTTCACCATCTAAAATATAGATCTTTTAAAAAGTTAGGTAACGCCGCCGCCGCCGGATCACTACCCCTATGTCGAGCTTTCTGCAACAAAAGTTGCAGGCTCGACAATAAAAACTAATCACTGCAAAATCTGTCAAAGATAATACTCTAGTTTCTTATCCTAGACAGACACAAAATAAACTGAATAGTTAAAAAAATACTGCTTTCATGAGTAAAGCATTAGTATCGTGAAAATATTAGCAGGGCGTAGGCTCAAGCAATGGTCTTTTGGGAATGGACAGTGTCAGACAGTTTTCATACATCGGAAATTTATAAGTTTTAAAAAGCTAATTGCATTACTTTTTTTTTAATTTGTTTTTATGACACAAGCCTTTGTTTTTTCTGAATGTTCCTTATGAAGAAATGAAAATGAAACCATATTGGGTATTCAGCAATCAGCAGTATGTAAATATATATCAGATGTCGATGGAATATTGTATAACTTAAGAAGAAACGGACAAGATAATGCATGTAAATGAATAAAAAAATATATAGTAACTTACCCATTGTTGATTTTCATCCACAACCGGATAGTTTGTCATACGATATTTAACGATAAACGAGAAAAGATCGCAAAACGGGTTGCTAGAAATCTGTACGCAATGACGAATTTTTCGCAACTGACTTGGTCGGAAATCAACGTTGACCTGGAAATGATCTATGACGTTGCTTCATTGTTTGCAAAAAACACCCTAGCATTTACTCGATATGTAGCTTCAGAAGGGGGATCCGGGACCCTATCAACCTAAATACGCCTCTTATTCGGTATTCAACAATCGAAACACTACCAATATCGCACTTAAAACTATAAAAAGGTCACAATAAGACAATTGTAAAGCAATTCCAACGAAAATCTAAAGGTCTAATTTATTTACAAAGCAATAAAAAAGCATATAGAATCTACAACAATAACCAACCACAACTGAATAGCAGTCTTCTGGTTTGGGACAGGCACATACTGAATGTGACAGTTTTGAAAAAGTTTGCGGGCAACCAACAATCCACTTATCTGGAACAATGAAATAATAATTATAGACAACAAACATCTATTTTTTAATGGTTAAAGGTAACAGGTACGTAAATGGGTTGTCCACCGTTTTTTTTTTAAAAAGAAAGTGTATACACATAGAACTTTAAGAATAAACAGAAAAATTGACAAAAATCTAGTGGGTAACCGAAATTCTTTGATAGTTTCAGTCATTAAAAAATGATCGAAAAAACACCATGAAGTTCATAGACATGCATAACGTCAAATTTACGCTAAAAATAAGAAATGTCAAGCCTAATTTTATCTGCAGTTCAAACCATTCCTACGATTTTTTTATATTTTTTTTTTATGATAGAACTTTCCTTTCTATTGATATATTATATATACTTTTCCTATGGTCAACGGACTCCCTTTTTATATATCAGTCGTTGAAAGGGTGTTGCTGACGGGAAAAGATAGAAATTGCATATAACGTCGCCGAAAAGGATTACGCAACGTCAAGTCTTCATCAACAGATCATCGTCGTCTACCAGTATGGAAATATTGTCACATAAGGACAACGACCGCTTCATCAAGGTGTCTCTTTGATTAAAATTTGTTCTGAAACTAATGCTCTATAGTGACTATGAAATAATTATCCTGTCTGCAGAGCGAGCTTTATACTGCACTCGTTCTATTTGAGCAGTCAAAATGCGTTGACTGTATATTTCTGACCCGATATCACTTTTCCTCATGAATATTTAAATAGAAATGCCGAAATAATATTTAATTATTCATACGACCTCTTCAACCTGTTCTTGTTTCCAATGCATACAACGATGTGTGGATCGACTCAACATTGTTTCTTTTGCAATTATTGGAAAAACATATTTCATTTGTTTATACTTTTTGTTTGCAACCTATAAAACATTATGCTTCATGCTTATGGTTGATATTTTAAAAGTCCATATTCAAACGATTTCGATCAACAGGTAAATATGTACGTTTCATTGTGTTGTATATTTCTCCGTGAGCATGATATGAGGCCTTTGGAAAGGGGATTTTCCCCAATATTTAAATCAAATAAATAACCTTAACGCATTAAACAACCATTGAAAATGTTGTTTTAGATTGCAGTATAAAGACAATAAAAGTGCATTGACTTGACATATCAACGATATAAGGATATAAGGATTCGGCTCGGCACAGCCTCGCATTCCCCCGTTTCTAAGCCTCATCCTTATATTGTTGATATGTCAAGTCAATGCACTATTATTGTCTATATATAGCGCCTGTGAAATAATTATCCTCTCTGAAAAGCGAGCTATATAGCGCCTGTGAAATAATTATCCTGTCTGAAAAAAATATAACTAGTACTAGTTAACTATATTTATTTTTTTACGGATTACATGAGACCCTAGTCAGGTATAACTTATTTCTTCTATCAGTGTGGGGTTTACGCCAATGAACAACAATTAAGGCAATCATTTAATGATAAAAAGAAATCTTTAAACAATGGACTGGTATTGTAGAGTCTGTAAAAGTTATAAACATTTAGTAAACAGATTGTATGATTTTCAATTTTGGTTTCTTGTGTATAATTCGGAGTTTAGTATGATGTCCATTATCACTGAACTAGGAACATATTTGTTTAGAGGCCAACAGAAATACTCCTCCGAGTGCGGGAGTTTCTCGCTGCATTAAAAACCCATTGGTGGCCTTTGGCTGTTGTCTGCTCTATGGTAGGGTTTTTGTTTCTTTGACACATTCCCCATTTTCATTCGCGATTTCAATTTTAGAAACAATCAAAGGTATCTTTAAAATTCCCCGAATGACGATATACATTCATTGATTACATTTTCGACCCGAAAATACATCAAACATTTGCTGCTGCACAATACGGGAAACGAAATGTACCAAAGCCGAAAACAAACTGGCAATGCCATGGAAAAAACTGTAGAAAAAGCCAACAGAAAAACCGTTGTTAACAAAATACAGCATTTCTTTTATTCCTTTTTTTTTTTAATTAAAAATCAAAAACTGATATTATTATTTTGTAAAGCCTTAGTCAAAATTCTGGAATCAAAAATTTTTGAATTGTGACCAATCAAAATGCATTTTGGGAAGCCAAGCAATAAACTGTTTAAAAAATTCACTCTCTTCGTCTGTCTGTATTATTTCCACGTTTTTTTTACAAAATTAAACTACTTTTTGAAAACCCGGTTTCTTTAGAAGCAGATGGCGAGATACGCTGACTGGGTACCATATGCCGATTCTAATTGTGGGTACCATATGCCGATTCTAATTGTGGTTGTCATATGTTACAGCTAATTGAATGATACCACAATCAGTACCTGAAAAAGAAACAATTCAAAATAAGTCTTTGGTATTAATACTTAAAAAAAAAAAGTCTTATCATTCATCTTTATGCGATGCACACAGCATTGTAGCTCCTGTACCATTTCAACGGCTTAGTTTGACTCCATCGACTTTACACTTCCAGTATGATTTTTCCTACTACGATCGTGATGTCCATCTCCCTTTTCATCCCCATACTTACATTTTCTGAAGTCTGCTGATTTAGTTTCTTGACTCACACATTTTCCATTTTTTTTTTCACCTATCATTGTAGCATGACCTACCCATATAATTAAAAGATACGTTTAAAATCGATTAGAATAAATAACGGCATTCATATTGAAAAATATACATCAATAAACTGTTTCGCTGAGCGCAGCTGTATACGCCCGCTGAGGTCCAACCCTGAACAGTTTGGGCAAAAATGGACACAATATTCAAGCTTGATTCAGGTCCGAATAAGGATTTTAATTAAATATTTGCCATATTATAGGTTTCTGAATAAATATAGTCACAAAAACTTGAAATTGGTTATATTAATTGAAATAGTATTCAATTAAAGATGTCTTATTGTGCAATACACTGTGATGTTGTGCAATACTTAGTACATCTGTTGTCAGACTATCAACAAATAAAAGTTCAATTAATTCTCAATGTCATATAAAACAACGAAAGGGAGCTCACAACAATAGATATAAACAATTCACCAAAGTTATATGATAATTGGTTAAAGCGTTTTTAGTTAATGTTCGACATATTGACGACGGACGGACAGACGGAAGGAAGGACGGATAACGGTAAAATACGTCCCGTAAACGGATGTATAAAATGTAAAAGAAGAATTTATCTGAGTGCACAAATGCCCCACCCAAAGGTTTGAAATGTTTCGAATTAAAAAGAGCATAATTTTAGAACGGCAAATAACCCAATACCGAAATTCGAAACCGGTTTACATGTTGTGATTCTCAGTAATGTATATGACATTCATAAAATTTGCATGACGTAAGAAATAGTGGGGAAATTAAAACACTTAGAATATTCCCATTTGAAAGGGGCATAAGTCTAGAAAAGAAAGCGACTCACTGCCAAAATTTGAACCCTGCATGTCTGCAAATTGTTGTTTTTAATATTGAGGATTATTTTAATCAAATGTAAAAACAAAAATGGGACGGATGGAAGGAGAGTCACGGATAACACTTAATGCCCCCTTCGCCTAGCCTCTGGGCATAAAAAATCATTTAGCAAATAAGAAGCGTTTTTCTTTCGGGGTAAGGATTGGGCTCTGTTTTAGCTATGTATAGTTTCTCTTTGCATATTGGTATACCTGTCAAGCAATTGCTGTAGCTTCTTCCACTTCCTCTTTTCTCCCAAGCACCATCAAAAGAAACTGTAATTGAAGGTCAATCACGCAACCTGACTTTTCCTCATTTCAAAATAAATTAATCAATGCACGCACAAATTTCTGTACTTTCTGTATTCTATATGAACTTGGCTATACGTTTTATTTTTGAAGCGGTGGTATAAAGAATAATTTTCCCTTCTCGTATTTTCGTGGTTGAAACTCATTATTCACCACATTTCTAGCAAATTGAATTGGAATAAACGTGTAAACTTTTTTTAAACTTTTTTTCTTTAATTGATTTGAAAGACCATTTTACTTCCCGTTGTCCGTACACAATGTCATTCAAATTTCGATTCGCAGTCAATTTTATATTCCCTTTCTCTTGCTCATTACCGTTCGGTCCAAATGTTTATATTTGTGTGAGAAAATGATTGTCTAACACGAATGTCATATCAAGAATACTCATTGTTAAGCATATGAAAGAATATTCCCTCTTTTTTTTCAATTCACGTCCCATATCAACATTTCCTTTTTTGAAGTCTCTGACCTGTGCCGTTAAGAGTGGGAAAGGGGGGGGGGGGGGTATTTTCGACATGATTTATCATGTTTTATGCAGTTTATGTTAAGGTCTTTATGTTTTTGAAGTATACTGATATTTCTATATGAAGATAACAACAAAAGCAAAACATTCATATCGTCAAAACGTGTTTCTTTGAAAAAAATCATCTGTAAAGTTGGATTAAAGGTCATTTGAAATTTCCTGGTCTTTTGTCAAAGGGGGTACATATTATTCTCCGTTTAAACACATCTAATTGAACCAAATAAACGCAGCTTTTAACAATATCTATCCAATCAATTTAAATAAAGATGATTAGCGGACATTTCAAAAGCTGGTAGGGCCAATTTGTCCTGATTTTTTTTCACAGAAGGGTCAATTTCAAAAGTGCCGACAGTATAAAATTTACTGTAAAAACCCAAAAATAAAATGCTTTTTGATCAATATCTCGATTTACATATATTATGATATGTGTGATCAATAGTTAATTTAACCCTCAAAAAGGATGAAAGTCCAATATGCGAGATTTCTGGTGTTTTTAGGTGGGGAAAACAGGGAATCCCCCGATAAGGACACTTCAAACCAAAACAAAATGATGTTTTTTGAAATTGTTGTTATTTACAGAATTTCCCCCCTCGAAATTGAAATTGGTTTGGTGTGTTCTTAATACCTAAAAAACAGGAACATCATGAGTTTGTACCTATATAAGAGCTTAATAACGATCATGAAATGTGTAGTCTCCGTGGCTCCATCGGTAGCGTGTCGCGCTGTCAAGATTTTTTTTCAACAAGGGTTCATATATATACTCTTGACTTACTTCCTATTCCTGTGTTTACATTTATTATGACTATACAAGAAGCAATTCGTTAAACTGAAGTAGGTGCTACCGTACATAAATCAGAGAATTGATTGCATACCAATGAAGCCTAAATGCTGTGTGTGTAATATACATGTTCCGGACCATATGAGTATTTGGACCATACGCGTATGGTCATGACCATATGCGTATACTCATATGGTCCGACCATACGCGTATGGTCCAACCGTACGCGTATGGTCGGACCATATGAGTATTATTCTCGTTTGGTTATTAACGGGCCGGACCATATGAGTATTTGGAACATATAGGTATTTTTCAAATATACAATAGAAATAATACGTAATAATTTGGCAATTCAAAAGCTATATAAACATTAAATATTGATTCCACAGTTAGATGATCTTAGTTTTCATCGCTAATTGTAATCGTGTATGCTTTTGTATACTTAAAATGCCATTCACACGGTACCATACATGTAGCTTTTCTGTGATTGCTTGTTATGGCTGCGTGCAGTGATATCGACTCGGACAATTCCCCGATGTGTCTACGTTTTTTTTTTTCTAGATTTCAATATCGTAAAATGAATATCACAGATCAAATTAAATAAAGGCAGTAGCTATTTCATGGCTCTTAAATGCTATTTTACCGGTCTTATAATTATATAAGATTAAAATAGGAGTATAGAAATAAAGAATAGCAAAAAATAAAGAAACATACACTTCTAATATTTTACTTATTAAAAATATCTTAAAAAATATCATGATCCTTGCCGATGATGTCACCTTCTTTAAACAATAAAATTCCTTTTACAATATGTTAATTTGATTTTGACATCTTCTTATAATTGTACTTACAAATAGTAAGTAATATTAACTGTGTGAAACTGTTTTTTTTATAAGTTTTGCTAATATATAATATATAATAAAATTACATATTAGTGACGTAACAACCAAAAGGGTCACACCTAATGAAGAGTTTAAATGTATACGTGTTGATTACCCCGACCATACGCGTAAGGTCCGACCATACGCGTATGGTCGGACCATATGAGTATATACCCATATGGTCATGACCATACGCGTATGGTCCAGATACTCATATGGTCCGGAACATACACATAACGAAAAAAGGCCATAGCAGAAAAATTTCACAACAAAAACAATTTTTCGAAAACTTAAACAAGAACGTTATTGAAAATGCTATCATTTGTAACAAATGCAGACAGCAGTTTTATCGGCATTCCGCCCAATGTGAAGATATAAATACTGACATTGACACTACCGTCCCTGCACCGGTATCTCGGTCAACAGAAAACACACTGACACCACAGAACGAGTCAATAACACTTCCGATCGTTACAGTAGGCAAAACTTCAAGAAAATGTTGTGTCTGTGTTACAACAAAGGGTCCATTTGTGGCAATGCCAGAAAAGGCCAGATTACATGTGTTTGTAACACAAGGTATTCTAGTACCAACTGGTGTAAGATGTTGTCCGGGTCATCTAGACGGTAAAACCCTAAAAACAGGGACAGAGAAAGATGTATCCAGACTGAGAAAAACAACATCTGAGTTAAATGCGTCCGTCATTATTTGGCTGCTTGACAGATTACGGGGTATGGTATCTCATGCTAAGAAAAAGATATTAGACTTCGATGATCCAAATTCTCTTACGGATGAAGATATTGTGAGCCTGACCGGAATCACCAAGGAGCAATTTGATTTTTTGGTTTTCAGTGTGTCTAAATTGAAAAAGTCTGCAAACAGATCTCCTAGAACAGCAATAGCAATATTGTTAGTTAAGTTAAAAACTGGACTTTCTCACACGTGAGTTTTTATTCTATTGTCGGTTTTTTTATGAAGGGTGCATAAGCCCGCACTTGTTGTTGGGCTTGTGTAAGTAAACAGTTTTTTCAGATAAAAACAAAAGGCCATAATGTCGGAAGTAAATATAAACAAGAAGTGAGACAACTCTCCTTCCAAGTTGCAATGCATCTTTTGTTTCATTTTAAACACTTAGATGCAGGTATGGCCTTTAATACCGAGCAGCAAGTTATGAAGGGCACCATACATATATACTTCCTATGTCGTCCGGGTGAAGAAGGGTCACCCAAGCCGTGCAGATTAAATCACATATACCGCTTTGCTTGGTCAATATCTATAACATCATATATGTTATACAACTCGTCTAAACATCAACCCAACAATGTTAGATCTGTAAATTTGATTTCGCAAATTTTTGGTTCTTCCCTCGCCGGGATTCGAACCCATGCTACTGTGATATCGTGACACCAAATCGCCTGCACTGCAGCCGTCCCGCTAGACCACACGACCACCTGGGCTTCACAAAAGTAAAGCTTTCGGTGGGCATGTGTTACCTTTCCACGTCAGTTTTAATCTAGCGGCGTACTACAGTACATGATATATAAGGCATGGAGATGTTATTGTTACAGATCAGCTAAATTATCTATAGTAAAGGATCCTACAAATTCATGTAAGATACAGTCACAGAAAATAATTATATTCATAAGTACGTCTATATATATATAAAAGAGAGGCCAAGTAACCAAAAACACAACTGGGAACCAGACAACACAATAAACGAAAGACACCACCAAACAAAATAAACCAAACATATGAATCTCAAAATTTGAGTTGATGTAAATGATCATGAACGGTTTATACTTTTTTTTTTACTCAGAAAACATCCTCCGTGTTCAAGACATTCTTAGGAGCGACCACATTCAAGCACTCTATAATTAATGTTCATGTGTTTTCAGATATAATATCTTATACGCCAGCGCACTTGCGCATTTGTTTCATTTTAAACACTTGAATTCAATGAAGATAATGATACTCATCCAGTTAACGGTTGCATGGTTTTGTAAGTGTAAGGCGGGTGCCCGAACTGTGGCTGTTGTGCCCATGTAGCTACGATATTGTAGTACATGGGATATGCCAGACATACAGATTATAAAACAAAGACAAACAGGTATTCCAATGCATTCAAAGATGCCAGTGTAGACATTGAAACAGAGACCGATCTTGAATCAGATTAGCTGTGTTATATCATATAATAAGATCATTAAATGTGTTTGGTATTAATATTTAACCATGGCTTTTTATTGTTTTGTTAGTTTTAAGTTAAACAAACCTCAAAAATCATGTAAGCTACAAATCACATTACAACATACACACGCTAACTAAGGCAACATATTTTTTTTATATGCGTTATTTGATAAATCATATTTTAATGCTCCTCAGGGGCGTAAACAAACAAAATCAATATAGGATTTGATAAACCAAAACAATCGATAGTCTTGGCCTTGTTAATTGTAGGAATACCTGTTTCAGGTATGAAAATAGATGATGTGACGTATTTTCATGTGCTATAACTAGTATCTATCGGGCTATTTAAAAGATGATTTGCCTTATTAATCAAATGAAAAAATCCCACGGGAAATTGGCCCTGGCTCTTTTAGGGCAATCAGCCAAATAATTACTAAAAATACTTCTTTGAAATCATATTTTTCATTCAGGAAATTGGCCGAAAATAGTTGTCTGTTTTTAGTTCTCTGCAGTAAGTGCCAAAATTTTGTCCAAATTCAAAAACATATTTGTTATTGAAAAAATAATAGACTGGCATATTTCTTCCATCTTTTCAAGTTTTTACACTTCAAAATCATAAAACGGTGAAATTGTGTCCCCGGCGAAAATAAGTACACCACTCTCCCAGTGTTAATTGAGTTTGTGTAGTGACAGCTGCCACAAGGCATATACAAAATACTTCTTAGACCATATCTTTGTTCTTTTGGTGTAGAAATAATGGTGCATTGCAGTTCTTACAAGCTTTAAGTTGGTAAGCTAGTACCCCAACTCAACCATTCTTCGACCATCACGCCATGTCTAGGGAGGGAAGCAATGTTTAATTCGGACAAGACATTTCACTTACAATAACTGCACCTTTTTTAAATTTTAATGAGAAGTATTGAATACTTTTCCACCAAATTACCATTTTTCCGACGAAGCGGAATATCTTCCGAAATCTTGAAAATATTTGTCTAGTGTAAGGGGATAAGTTAAACTCTCATAACAAAGAACGCAAATTTTCCCGTTTTCCTGTTCGAATCGTTCATTTACGTACCTCTCACCTTAAGGTCCAAAATCCATTTTGGGCCCTGTTATCAAATTGATATACATCGAGGTCAAAATGGTCCAAAATTAAACTTTGTTTGATTTCATAAAAATCAAGTTATTGGGGTCCTTTAATTAGGTAATCCCACATACAAAGACATACCATTTGACAAGGATGAGATTTTAGCAAATCATAAATCCCTCATGGCTTCAATAAACATTACATTGAACACCAAATCGGTGGACTTACCTTGTGTGTATTGGATACCAAAACTTCATAAAATTCCATACAAACAACGTTTAATTGCAGGCTCACCTTCATGTTCCACTAAAGAATTGTCCATAAGATTGACTAAAATTCTGTCCGCAGTGAAAGAGGGTCTTAAAATATCAAAAATAGAAAAGGGGCGAAAAGAGGGGTACCTTTTAACACTGATGTAAACACGGCCCTGATAATAATCATTCTTAGTTATAAATAAATAGCACGAAATATATCAAACCGGTCCGTGTAACACTTATCGATTCAAAAATTTAAAAAGTTTTGAAATTTTGGATTTTTGGAATTTTGATCAAAGTTTTAAAATATCAAAAGTTCAAATTGTGTAAAAGTTTTGAAATTTTGAAATTTCAACCGAATTATTGAAATTTTGAAATTTCAACCAAATTATTGAAATATTAAAATTTTAAATATCGGGTATAAATTTGATAGTTTAGGAATTTGATCAAACTTTTAAAATACTAAACCTAACGTGCAATTTTGATAATTTCACTTTTTGAAAGATTGATTTTTAAATATTTTAATAAAAAAAAGAAAAGGGGCGAAAAGAGGGGTACCTTTTAACACTGATGTAAAAATTTTGATATTTTAAAACTTTGATCAAAATTCCAAAAAATTAAAATTTCATAACTTTTAAAACTATATGCGGTATGAGCTTTGTTCATTGTTGAAGGCCGTACGGTGACCTTTAATTGTTAATGTTTGTGTCATTTTGGTCTTTTGTGGATAGTTGTCTCATTGGCAATCATACCAAATCTTCTTTTTTATATTTGAATTGATAAGTGTTACACGGACCTCGTAGCTTCTTTATCATTGTACACTAAATTCAATAAGCGTACGGGAGGTTTATGTCTATCCTGTTAAGCTGGGGTCACACATTCAAGATGTTTACTGCCGTCCTTGGCAGGACCATTCCCGATTAAAATTTATTAAAAGTCTGATCAAGATCCTATGAATCGTGGATGGAAATTCAAACTTTAACTAAAATTTGTAAAAAAAATAATTTAATCATGTATTGTTCAGGAAGCGTCGATATTCAACCGTTTCCAAACGAATTTATCCCGATAATCCCGTTCTAAATCCGCTTCTAATCCGATTTGTATCTTTCGCCAGGTAACATTCGACCGAGTCTGTCACGACTGCGTTCCGATTCTACCGAATGTAATCAGACAGAGATCAGATAGTGACAAGACAGTGAACCGGCACTGACGGAAGTTATCTGTTCGAAAACTGTCGGCATACTCGGAATGATCAGATACTGTCGGAACGTAATCCTATCACGGTCCGTTCTATCGCATTGCGGCAAACGGCTTTGTCTGATCTCAGTCGTATTGTATTCTGTTATTGTCGGGAATCTGACGTGGGTATCATTGACTATTTAGAATTAATAACGGGACTGTTTCGGAACGGTTCGCAATCGACAAGATATGAATGCAATCTGGACTCAATCGGCAGAAAAACAGCAATCAAAAATTTCCCCAGATCATTCCCGTTCCACAGGACGTCCCAAATACACAGAACATTGTTAGGAACTCGATCCGATACAGCAGAATCTGTCACGACATAGGCACGATTGTAATCCGACTAGACAAAATCGGCTGAGTTTTCCCGAATGTTACGGGATGCACCTAACTGTCGGGGTGCTTTGCCGAACTTTTCGGACCCTTCCCGACCAGTAGGAATCTGAAACGACTGCGTTCAGACAATAATAGGACATTCCAGATAAATGAGGATACTAATCCGACTTTTTCACTCTTCATGTCGTATCGCTGTCTGATCTCAAACGGGAGCAATTATCGGTTATGTGTGAATTATTCTGCCTGAATATTGAATCAGTCA
This sequence comes from Mytilus galloprovincialis, assembly GCA_037788925.1. Lineage (NCBI taxonomy): Eukaryota > Metazoa > Mollusca > Bivalvia > Mytilida > Mytilidae > Mytilus > Mytilus galloprovincialis. The sequence continues at coordinate 41,241,595 of CM075334.1, read as the reverse complement.
GTGTTGATTTCAAAAGTGCAAACTTATCTTTACATTTAAAACGCCTCAATTCTTCAACGACAATGTACAGAAAAGAAATTTCAAGACATTTAGTGAAAAAAATAGAGTGTACTTTTTCATGTCTATGCTGTTACCAACAATTTTGATTAATTACACGGCAGCATTCTTTTTGCGCCAATTACTGTTTTTCAGGGGTATCATTTGCGCCAAATTTTGTTTTCCAATTGTATCAATTGCGCCAATATTCGGAACTCATTTGCGCCAATTTACCTGTACACTATTTATCTTAAATATTAATGATTCATATTCATTCTTATTTTTGTCTTAAACAAGAATGTGTCCATAGTACACGGATGCCCCACTCGCACTAAAATTTTCTGTGTTCAGTGGACCGTGAAAATTGGGTTCAGAACTTTAATTTGGAATTAAAATTAGAAAAATCATGTCATAGGGAACATGTGTACTAAGTTTCAAGTTGATGTAACATTAGCTTCATCAAAAACTATCTTGACCAAAAACTTTAACCTGAACTTCGCACTATCATTTTCTATGTTCAGTGGACCATTAAATTGGGGTCAAAACTATAATTTTGCATTAAAATTAGAAAGATCATATCATGGGGAACATGTGTACTAAGTTTCAAATTGATTGAACTTCAACTTCATCAAAAACTACCTCGACCAAAAACTTTAACCTAAAGCGGGACGAACGGACGCACAGACGGACGGACGAACGAACGGAGGCACAGACCAGAAAACATAATGCCCCTCTACTATCGTAGGTGGGGCATAAAAATAACAATATTTTCGGAGAGATTTCACCATGATGAAGATGAGCATCTGGAGAGAAATGACTTGAAATGCATTAGACAGGCCCTGTACAGAGAGAGAAGAACACTTGGTGCTTTGCTGAATATTTAATACAAGATATGCCAAAAGAGAAGAAAATTGAAGCTTATGGTGATTATGTTTTAGCCACATATGTTGATGACACAGGGCTTTGTTCCCATCAATCAATGGATGAAACTCTATCTACCACAAGACGTACCACAGTAATGGAGCAGAACCATTCCACAGGAATTATTATGAACTCTTTTATGCATTTCATCCTTCAATTTTTGTGTTTTTGGACAATAAAGTGTAGCTTCAAGCTACTACATAAATTAAATTGGGAAGAACCTATGCATCAGAAGTAAGAAGAAAGTATCTATATCACTAACGGAAAGCTGAATACTAAAATTTATGATAAAAGGGATGATTTTTCATTTCCTATCGTTAATTATCCGTTTTTAGATGGTGACGTCCCCTTGTCACCATCTAACGGTGTTTATACCGTATATCTCAACTTGTACGATTCGCTCGTGTATGTAACAATGTTTAAGATTTTAACGAGAAAAAATTATGTATTACTGGTAAATAAGGTCTTAATCTTCCCAATTAAGCATTTGCAGGTTCAAAACTGATATCGGTAACAGGATAGACAAAAAGGTAACAGGATAGACTTTTATATAGTGATTATCAGAAACGAACGTTCCTGTTACCAATGAAATAAAGAGATTTTAGGGGCATTTTTCAGTACAACCTGGAAAATTGGCAAATAATCTAAAATTTTAAAGAATGAATATATATAGAAGTTTATACTCTTGAAAATCATATTGGCTACGTAAAACAAGCATAACGTTTTATCTTAACTTTTTCTTAATAACCCAAAATTTCTTTTGAAAATGGTAACATGATAGACAAAATATTGTACCACCGTCCGATCAAAAAATGTTTCAAGATATTCTTGTATGACATCATTAAGATTGCATCTTTTATTATGTTGTTCTTAAAGTACTGTTTATATAAAAAAGAAGATGTGGTATGATTGCCAATGAGACAACTATCCACAAAAGACCAAAATGACACAAACATTAACAATTGTAGATCACCGTACGGCCTTCAACAATGAGCAAAGCCCATACCGCATATAGTCAACTATAAAAGGCCCCGATAAGACAATGTAAATCAATTCAAGCGAGAAAACAAACGGCCTTATTTATGTAAAAAAAAAATGAACGAAAAACAAATATAAAACACATAAACAAACGACAACCACTGAATTACAGGCTCCTGACTTGGGAGAGGCACATGCATAAATAATGTGGCGGGGTTAAACATGTTAGCGGGATCCCAACCCTCCCCCTAACCTGGGACAGTGGTATAACAGTACAACATAAGAACGAACTATAAAAATCAGTTGAAAAAGGCTTAACTCATCAGATAGAGCTAAAAATAAAAGTGGACGTGGCCGGGTACTTATACATCCCCACACGAAAAGACACAATGAACGGATCTGAGAGTACTCGCAGTTATCTGACAGCTAGTTCAAAGCCATTAACAACTAATAAAAAAATCATGCTTCTAAGACTACGCAATCAATCCGTACACATCCAACATACAATGGATTTAGTGTAAAGACATCATAAACAGCCAGAGAAAAACATGACCTTGTGCAAAGCCAAGTTACAGGTATCGACAGATTGTAGATCCATGTTTTGATTTGCTTATGTAGAGGGTTGCTTGAATAAGTAGCTTTTAATAAATTTTTCAATATCAAAATTCGACATTTTTTTGAAAATGACCCATATACCAACTTCACCTGCATATGGGGTATATATTTCCAAATTTCAGTGTCTGAGTAGAAAGTTGATGAACCAGTGATATGTCAAAGAACGTCTCGTCCTTTTTCGAAAAAAAGTTCATCGGAAGGTATCACTGAAGACCTTGTTGATAAATATTCCGTATCAACTTCATAAATAATACATGATAGTCTTGATAATAAAATTGAGAATGGAAATAGGGTATGTGTCAAAGAGACAACAACCCAACCATAGAAAAAAAACCAACAGCAGATGTATAGATTCTGCGTTCTGATGATGTTTATCATCTTAACAACGTGTTTTATTGTTCTTTCATTTGTCTTTGTTCTATTTTTAATATTACTTTAATTGTTGGATTGTTTTATGTGATATCCATTTAACGTGGCTCGGTACTTATACATCCCGTTAATTTGTATTTTTATTGTCTTTAATTTTTTGCTGGTGTGTTTTGTATATGCGATTTTGGTATTTCTTTGGTTCTTATAACGTAACTCTGTACTTTAAAACATTCCATCAGTATACTGTTGTTCTATTTCATGTCATTATGATAAATTTCTATTATGAATTACTGAATACGTTGAACCACAAACGTCAAAATCATTCAATCGCGTCTTGGTATGAACTATTTGTAGATTATTATAAATTTAGATAACTTTTGGACTATTTTAAATCTCGGTCTATTTCTGAAATTAACTCTTACATACTATTGAATTTTTAACCCTGTAGGCTTACATTGTTTATGTATTTTTTTTTAAATTGTTTGAATGTACATTGAACGACAAATATATGTGAGTAATGACGAATAAAATTTGTTGACGTCAGACACGCGAATCAATGAATGTGTTTGTCACTGGTGTTTGTAGATAGATGTTTTTGTGTTCTGTTAAATTGTTCCTTTTAAAATTGTTACACGATGATGACTGCAGTACCTATACTTTGACTATTTTATTTATGTCTGTTTAAACTTTAGTTCACGCAACGGCATCATTATAAAAATAACGGAATAGACCACTTTCGAGTTCATCCGTCACCGGGAAAAACTCTGTCAATTAATCGTGCCTTTGTGACGTCATTTACCAGATAGAAGGGACGCGTGTATCTATGCACTATCAACGTTCATAAATCGTCTTAGTGGTCGTCATTGTGCAGGATAAACTAGGAATAATTTTTGTTTTGCAAGTTCGTAATAACAATTCCCTAATGACGGCAGTGCTGATTGTCATTCATGAGAATTTAGTTTGCCGAATAAATCTGTATGAGGCAGGCATATTAACCTGTGAATGGGGACGAAGTCTGTATGTACAATGTAGTATTTTTTTAAATTCAAACATGTTTATGAAAGATAAGGAAATACCGTAACGTTCCCGATTTTGGTTCTGTTGTATTGGTCACGTCATATTCAATGTAAACAAAAGAAACGCTTTCATCAGCATGTTAGGTAACGTTTTTTTTTCCATATCAAACATATTATTAAAAATGAATTTGTAAATGTTCTGTTCCAAGTCAGGAATATGGCCATTGTTATATTATAGTTCTTTTCTGTGTGTGTTACATTTTAATGTTGCGTCGTTTGTTTTTTTCGTAAATTCACATTGCGATATTTAAGACGTCAAGGTATTTTTCTATCCCAAATTCATGTATTTGGTTTTTGATGTTATATTTGTTATTCTCGTGGGATTTTGTCTGATGCTCGGTGCGTTTCTGAGTGTGTTACATTTTAGTGTTATGTCGTTGTTCTCCTCTTATATTTTATAATGCGTTTCCCTCGGTTTTAGTTTGTTTTTGATTTTGTTTTTTGTCCATGGATTTATGAGTTTTGAACAGCGGTATACTACTGTTGCCTTTATTTGTATTGAGTTCCAATCTTATATTTTACTAGACTGATAAATATATTTTTTATTCAAAGTCTCATGCAAACAAGACCGGACAAGAAAGAAGATGTCTACGCAAATGCAGGGATAACCGGAACAGGAAGTAGATCTGAAAAAAAGTTAACGATTTTGTGTTCATTAGGAGAATGAAAAATTCGGGAATTGTTCCCGATTTTTGTTTTTTTGTTTTTTTGATTTATTTTTCTACCATAATTGGGGACTTTGTCCCCATATAATTTTCAAACCACACGCTCAACATTGGAATGGAAGTAACGATGCCCTTAAACGCACAAATGTTGTTCAGACCAGAGTTTTTGACGGAAATGCATCGAACTCGGAAGTTGATGAGACTGTCATTAAAATGAGAGAGTTAGCGCTATAAAACCAGGTTTAATCCACCATTTTCTATATTTGAGAATGTCTGTACCAAGTCAGGAATATGACAGTTCTTGTCTATTCGAATTTTATGTGTTTTGGTATTTGATTTTGCCATATGATTATGCACTTTCTGGTTCGATTTTCCTCGAAGTTCAGTATTTTTGTGATTTACTTTTTGATATGCTGAATGTAACCGTGTTTTTAAATTTTAAGTTTTTGGTCCGGTTTGACCCATATACCAACTTCACCTGCATATGAGGTATATATTTCCCAACTTCAGTGTCTGAGTAGAAAGTTGATGAACCAGTGATATTTCAGAAAACGTCTCGTCCTCTTTTCTAAAAAAAAGTTCATCGGAAGGTACCACTAAAGACCTTGTTGATAAATATTTCGTATCAACTTTACAAATAATACATGATGGTCTTGAGGTATAGATTCTGCGTTTTGATGTTATTTATCATCTTGACAACGTGTTTTATTGTTCTTTCATTTGTCTTTGTTCTATTTTTAATATTACTTTAATTATTTGATTGTTTTATGTGATATCAATTTAACGTGGCTCGGTACTTAAACATCCCGTTAATGTGTTTTGTATATGCGACTTTTTGTATTTCTTTGGTTCTTATATTGTGACTCTGTACTTTTAAACTTCCCATCAGTATGCTCTTGTTCTATTCTATGTCATTATGATATATTTTTATTATGAATTACTAACGGAAATGCATCGAACTCGTTAGTTGTCTATTTGATGCGACTGTCATCATATTGAGAGGATAAGCGCTATAAAACCAGGTTTAATCCACCATTTTCTATATTTGAAAATGTCTGTACCAAGTCAGGAATATGACAGTTCTTGTCTATTCAATTTTTATGTGTTTTGTTATTTGATTTTGCCATGAGATTATGGACTTTCCGATTGGATTTACCTCGAAGTTCAGTATTTTTGTGATTTTACTTTTTGATATGCTGAATGTAACCGTGTTTTTAAATTTTAAGTTTTTGGTCCGGTTATTTAGGTGAAAAGGCTCAAAAGTTTTTCAAATTTTCAAATTCTACATTTTTTGAAAATGACTCATATACCAACTTCACCTGCATATATATGAGGTATATATTTCTCAAATTCAGTGTCTGAGAAGAAAGTTGATGAACCAGGGATATGTCAAAAAACGTCTCGTCCTTTTTCTAAAAAAAGTTCATCGGAAGGTTTCACTAAAGACCTTGTTGATAAATATTCCGTATCAACTTTACAAATAATACATGATGGTCTTGAGGTATAGATTCTGCGTACTGATGTTATTTATCATCTTAACAACGTGTTTTATTGTTCTTTCATTTGTCTTTGTTCTATTTTTAAGATTACTTTAATTGTTTGATTGTTTTATGTGATATCCATTTAACGTGGCTCGGTACTTAAACATCCCGTTAATGTGTTTTAATGTTTTTCATTGTTTGCTGGTGTGTTTTGTATATGCGACTTTTGGTATTTTTTGGTTCTTATAATGTTACTCTGTACTTTAAAACTTCTCATCAGTATGATATTGTTCTATTCTATGTCATTATGATATATTTCTATTATGAATTACTAACGGAAATGCATCGAACTCGTAAATTGTCTATTTGATGCGACTGTCATCAAATTGAGAGGGATAGCGCTATAAAATCAGGTTTAATACACCATTTTCTATATTTGAGAATGCCTGTACCAAGTCAGGAGTATGACAGTTTTTGTCAATTCGATTTTTATGTGTTTTGTTATTTGATTTTTGGGCCCTGTTATCAAATTGGTCCACATTGAGGCCAAAAGAGTCCAAAATTAAACTTCGTTTGATTTCATCAAAAATTTAATTCTTGGGAGTCTTTGGTTTGATATGCTGAATCAATCCATGGCCATGCATTTAGATTTTGGATTTTGTACCATAATAGTTCAATTTAAATTTTTCTAATCTATAGGACCACATTCATTCTGTGTCAACTATTTAATCACATTTCAAATTCAGAGCTGTATCAAGCTTGAATGTTGTGTCCATACTTGCCCCAACTGTTCAGGAGTCGACCTCATCAGTCGTAAAAAGCTGTGCCCTGCAGATCATCTGGTTTAACAGGGTTTTTTTTTTAACATTTTATTGTGTTAACGAACTTTGCTATTTTTATTGGACAGCAATTGTTACTTTCTTACCTTCAGATATCAGATTTTTTTCATGATTTATTTTTTCATTTTTATTTACAGAGAATAAAGTGGAAGAATTGATGGCATGGAATGTAATGCAGATTGTCATATATTGTGCAATAAACATTATTTTATGTAAACTTACATTCCAAGAGACTTCATTGTTGTGAAGACACATTCCAAGTGACTTCATTGTTGTGAAGACACATTCCAGGAGACTTCATTGTTGTGAAGACAATGACATACAAACAATGATTGAAATGACATTTTAATTTTGAATACTGTATAAGGAGTGTAAACACATGCATTTTGCAAATGCTACTGAATTTGTTTACTGAGAATGCTTACCTTCATCATAAAAATCCTGGTGATATTTTTATGAATTAAATCTCTCAGTAATTTTACTTGTAAATATTTTTTATTGTTGGTTTGATTGAATAACCATTATTTAGCCCAATATTTAAATTATGGTAAGCATTTGCCTTTGACCTTAATTGACTAGGATTGCCATTTTTCTTACCAAAGGGTGGTTGTTCTTGGTATGTATTACAGCCTGAAATCACCAATGCAACATTGTAAACAATATCAATAATTCATGAATCATATTTACAATGATTGTCAGTAATTTCATTTAAAAGATAGAAAAATTTACCAAACAGAATAAGTCACTGGTACTGTATTGTTTGATGTCAAAGCAATTTCTGTAAGTTGAATACAATGTAAATAAACGGAATTCAATTCCTATTGTTAAGCATTTTTATAAAGACAATATCTATGTACAAACTATATTTTGAATTGAAGGATTTCCTGCAAGATGGCTGTTGCTCTCAACAACTTGTCTCCATCTGACTCGTCAGTGGACTCGGACTTCCTATCTGACTTCAACTCAGCCTGTGAACGGTAGTCATTGAAATCCTGGAAAATGAGGAAAATATTGAAAAACTGAGTTATAATACAATGACCGCATTGATGTAGGTTCATTATTCATTTTTAAACATTTTTTTTATGTCACATAAGTGTGTCTGTTGCATTTAAGGTAGATTATAAGTAAATGTTTTTTTGAGGCATAATTTTCTTATAATTTGCCAAAATGAAGATTTTAATATGCTTTTTTCGAAAATATAATAAAAAGAATGGGGCACCGTGCTATTTTTTGTGCTATGAGTCGTAAAAAATGCCTAAATTTGGTTAGTTTGTTCATGAAAAAACAAACAAGATCCATAAAAAAAGTCCTTTTTCAAAATACTTCTCTCTGTAATTATACACGTCTGCTCACTTGCAGCTCAAAGTAAGAAAGAACGCTAACTTCAAATTGACGTCACCACTATGAATCTTAACGACTACATATGAATTTATAAAGGAAAGCACTGCAACGGACGAGATCAAAATTTTCCACTAGAATAACCGAATTGATGTAGATACAAGTTACATAAATTATATTAGTTTGTTCATGAAAAAACACACAAGAGTGCATAAAAAAAGTCCAATGAGATAGAATTTTGAAATAAATTCATAATATGTTTTAAGAAAATAAAAAAAACATGGTGTCACCCAACTTGTTTTCTTTCACAGGTAAAAATTGAAAAAAAATGCTATTAGCTCAGTATAAATTTTGTACTAAAAGAGTTATACCCCCTTAAAGGGCTCTTTTGAAAAAAATGATTTTAACAACTAAAAAAATATTTTGGATAATACAATAAATTAACAAGTTTTCCTTATATAAACAGTCCAACCATTAAATTGCCAATCTGTTTCCAAAGGACAAGGTTCACTTATGGCACAAAATGGCCTAAAATATCAATTTTATCATAAAACACCACAAAGGTCTCAATTTGGCTCGTAAACAGGTCTATTTCAAAAGTCTAATTGCTAAATATATCAGTTCTTTTCACAAGAGAACATAATATTCTCCAAAGTAAGCCCATTTTTGACATTTTGTCAAAATATGATGCGTTTGTGCATTGTTCGGACCAAAAGCTTTAAAAACACCTTGTCCGCCACCTACGATCCAAAATGTGTTGTTACCAAAAGATTCCAATTTTGATATAGATTTCATCAATAAAAACACTTTTTGGATCACAAGTATTTCTATGTGAAATTTGTTACATTTTTTCTCGATTTGAAAAACATAAAAACAGGGTCAATTTAAGCCTTCGTGAACCCTCTCCTTTGCTGAGTTTGGCAAATAACTAGACCGATTTTGTACTGTGATTGTACAATCCAAAATAGCGGTTTACCATGAATCTACCTTGTTCCAGATACATATCGATTTTCACGTGTTCGTTATTCATTATTCATATCTCTTGGTAATATTAATGAATAACGAACACGATTATCTTTCGGTATTTAAGACGAACCGTGCATGGATTATAAAAAAAGTTCAACTTCACTTAATGACAGTGGTATCATTTGGTGTTCAAAAATTCGTTTAACGAAGCAACGCTTTATGAGAATTGAATATGTATCTGGAACTTAAATGCAACAGGCGGTCTTGGATATAAAACTTAATCTTTAGTCTGCGTGGACAGTATCATATAATTTTTAGCATTGTCATAAAGTGGGAGGTTCGGTTAGCCATAAGACCAGGTTCAACCCATCATATGTTTCCAAAATGTTCTGAAACTAAGTCAAAAATATTGCAGTTGCTAATCATTTTTTGTATATTGGCGTTTAATTTTACTGCACTTCAGTTTTCCTGGTGTTCCTTTGTTTGCCTCTTATAGTTGATGTGTTTTCCACGGTTTTATTTTGTAACCCAGATTTGTTTCTCTCAATCGATTTATGACTTTTGAACACCGGTATACTTCTGTTGCCTTTATTTATATCATTCATCAAACAAAACTTCAACTTTGTATTTATTTGGCTTTTTAACTATTTTGATCTGAGCGTCACTGATGAGTCTTATGTAGACGAAACGCGCGTCTGGCGTATAAAATTATAATCCTGGTACTTTTGATAACTATTTACACCACTGGGTCGATGCCACTGCTGGTGGACGTTTCGTCCCCGAGGGTATCACCAGCCCAGTAGTCAGCACTTCGGTGTTGACATGAATATCAATTATATGGTCCTTTTTACAAATTTTCTGTTTACAAAACTTTCAATTTTTCGAAAAACTAAGGTTTTTCTTACCCCAGGAGTAGATAACCTTAGCCGTATTTGGCACAACTTTTTGGAATTTTGGATCCTCAATGCTCTTCAACTTTGTATTTATTTGGCTTTTTAACTATTTTGATCTGAGCGTCACTGATGAGTCTTATGTAGACGAAACGCGCGTCTGGCGTATAAAATTATAATCCTGGTACTTTTGATAACTATTTACACCACTCGGTCGATGCCACTGCTGGTGGACGTTTCGTCCCCGAGGGTATCACCAGCCCAGTAGTCAGCACTTCGGTGTTGACATGAATATCAATTATATGGTCCTTTTTACAAATTTTCTGTTTACAAAACTTTCAATTTTTCGAAAAACTAAGGTTTTTCTTACCCCAGGAGTAGATAACCTTAGCCGTATTTGGCACAACTTTTTGGAATTTTGGATCCTCAATGCTCTTCAACTTTGTATTTATTTGGCTTTTTAACTATTTTGATCTGAGCGTCACTGATGAGTCTTATGTAGACGAAACGCGCGTCTGGCGTATAAAATTATAATCCTGGTACTTTTGATAACTATTTACACCACTGGGTCGATGCCACTGCTGGTGGACGTTTCGTCCCCGAGGGTATCACCAGCCCAGTAGTCAGCACTTCGGTGTTGACATGAATATCAATTATATGGTCCTTTTTACAAATTTTCTGTTTACAAAACTTTCAATTTTTCGAAAAACTAAGGTTTTTCTTACCCCAGGAGTAGATAACCTTAGCCGTATTTGGCACAACTTTTTGGAATTTTGGATCCTCAATGCTCTTCAACTTTGTATTTATTTGGCTTTTTAACTATTTTGATCTGAGCGTCACTGATGAGTCTTATGTAGACGAAACGCGCGTCTGGCGTATAAAATTATAATCCTGGTACTTTTGATAACTATTTACACCACTGGGTCGATGCCACTGCTGGTGGACGTTTCGTCCCCGAGGGTATCACCAGCCCAGTAGTCAGCACTTCGGTGTTGACATGAATATCAATTATATGGTCCTTTTTACAAATTTTCTGTTTACAAAACTTTCAATTTTTCGAAAAACTAAGGTTTTTCTTACCCCAGGAGTAGATAACCTTAGCCGTATTTGGCACAACTTTTTGGAATTTTGGATCCTCAATGCTCTTCAACTTTGTATTTATTTGGCTTTTTAACTATTTTGATCTGAGCGTCACTGATGAGTCTTATGTAGACGAAACGCGCGTCTGGCGTATAAAATTATAATCCTGGTACTTTTGATAACTATTTACACCACTGGGTCGATGCCACTGCTGGTGGACGTTTCGTCCCCGAGGGTATCACCAGCCCAGTAGTCAGCACTTCGGTGTTGACATGAATATCAATTATATGGTCCTTTTTACAAATTTTCTGTTTACAAAACTTTCAATTTTTCGAAAAACTAAGGTTTTTCTTACCCCAGGAGTAGATAACCTTAGCCGTATTTGGCACAACTTTTTGGAATTTTGGATCCTCAATGCTCTTCAACTTTGTATTTATTTGGCTTTTTAACTATTTTGATCTGAGCGTCACTGATGAGTCTTATGTAGACGAAACGCGCGTCTGGCGTATAAAATTATAATCCTGGTACTTTTGATAACTATTTACACCACTGGGTCGATGCCACTGCTGGTGGACGTTTCGTCCCCGAGGGTATCACCAGCCCAGTAGTCAGCACTTCGGTGTTGACATGAATATCAATTATATGGTCCTTTTTACAAATTTTCTGTTTACAAAACTTTCAATTTTTCGAAAAACTAAGGTTTTTCTTACCCCAGGAGTAGATAACCTTAGCCGTATTTGGCACAACTTTTTGGAATTTTGGATCCTCAATGCTCTTCAACTTTGTATTTATTTGGCTTTTTAACTATTTTGATCTGAGCGTCACTGATGAGTCTTATGTAGACGAAACGCGCGTCTGGCGTATAAAATTATAATCCTGGTACTTTTGATAACTATTTACACCACTGGGTCGATGCCACTGCTGGTGGACGTTTCGTCCCCGAGGGTATCACCAGCCCAGTAGTCAGCACTTCGGTGTTGACATGAATATCAATTATATGGTCCTTTTTACAAATTTTCTGTTTACAAAACTTTCAATTTTTCGAAAAACTAAGGTTTTTCTTACCCCAGGAGTAGATAACCTTAGCCGTATTTGGCACAACTTTTTGGAATTTTGGATCCTCAATGCTCTTCAACTTTGTATTTATTTGGCTTTTTAACTATTTTGATCTGAGCGTCACTGATGAGTCTTATGTAGACGAAACGCGCGTCTGGCGTATAAAATTATAATCCTGGTACTTTTGATAACTATTTACACCACTGGGTCGATGCCACTGCTGGTGGACGTTTCGTCCCCGAGGGTATCACCAGCCCAGTAGTCAGCACTTCGGTGTTGACATGAATATCAATTATATGGTCCTTTTTACAAATTTTCTGTTTACAAAACTTTCAATTTTTCGAAAAACTAAGGTTTTTCTTACCCCAGGAGTAGATAACCTTAGCCGTATTTGGCACAACTTTTTGGAATTTTGGATCCTCAATGCTCTTCAACTTTGTATTTATTTGGCTTTTTAACTATTTTGATCTGAGCGTCACTGATGAGTCTTATGTAGACGAAACGCGCGTCTGGCGTATAAAATTATAATCCTGGTACTTTTGATAACTATTTACACCACTGGGTCGATGCCACTGCTGGTGGACGTTTCGTCCCCGAGGGTATCACCAGCCCAGTAGTCAGCACTTCGGTGTTGACATGAATATCAATTATATGGTCCTTTTTACAAATTTTCTGTTTACAAAACTTTCAATTTTTCGAAAAACTAAGGTTTTTCTTACCCCAGGAGTAGATAACCTTAGCCGTATTTGGCACAACTTTTTGGAATTTTGGATCCTCAATGCTCTTCAACTTTGTATTTATTTGGCTTTTTAACTATTTTGATCTGAGCGTCACTGATGAGTCTTATGTAGACGAAACGCGCGTCTGGCGTATAAAATTATAATCCTGGTACTTTTGATAACTAATTACCAGACTTAAACATTCTTTTGCTATTCTTCTTGCATCTGCAATGTTCTGTTTAAACTCTTGGTCCCTGATAAGAACTTGAAACATATTCAGTTCTGTAATTACGAAAAATGAAACATATGTTAGTCATTATTCGTTGATGAATAAAAATTGTCATTAATTAAAGGTGACCTATGCAAAAGTAAAATTAAACCATGTGTGTTTATTAAACTTTGTCTTGCACTGAAATAATAAAGAGAGCTAGACCGCTTTTTGACTACTTGGTTAATCATTGAAGTTCTAAACAATACATTAAGCAAGGACATTAATAAAGCTACACTTCCTTTTATAAAGTAATTTTCAGTATTATATGAGTTGCTGGTCGAGAGCATCGTTTAGAGGATGTATGAGCAGTCAGGACTCTACTTCGTCAAAATTATCTCCCAATTACGCCAGTTCATTTTCACAATCGTGGAAATGGAAGCCATTGTAGGGATGACGCGCTACTAATTTTGCTCTTGGAAACCGATAAATTTATCCACATTGCACCATTACGATCCTAATATGTCATTGGATTTTAAAAGTCATATGTATCAATTAGCTAATGAGCATCAGTTAATAATCTTGTCTGCATTGATTAAACTTAAAACTATTGTCTGACCGGTTGTGAGGTGGAATTTTCAAAAGTTCATAAACATTTAAAAAAAATTCTAATAAAATATTTCGTGGAAGGGCAGACTAGATTTTTTTAGTGTATGAAGACTATAAACCCTAGTTATCACATACACAAAATTAGAATTCGAAGATATGCATTTTCATCATCCAACTTAAAAGACTGTCGTCAAGTACTTTCAGTAAAAAAATAGCTATTCGAACACACCTTCTCTGTTTTTGTGACTCATTAGATAGGTATTTCACTTGAGCCATTTACATTGCATCTTTTAGTACTGTGATTTTTTTGTGTTATAACTTTGTGTCAACCTGTGGCTTTAATATATAAAAACGATAGAATCTGAAGCGAGACGATGTATGAAATATTCTTATTTTGAACGATATCAAAACAAAATACTCAACTCAAACACGCCCTAACATTAAAAGGTGCACTCGATTTTCTCTTTTCACTACAATTGTTACTAATTTTTGGAATTTTTTCTTCAATCACATAATGGAAGGGCAGACTCGAAAATTACTGAACTAATAGATTGATATGTTTTCTGTCCGTGGTAATGTTTTCTAAGAAATCGGAGGATATGCATTTTCTTCATCCAACCGTTGAAATATACCCATGTCGTCGACTTGATATCTAATTGTTCTGCTAAACTATGTACTATATAAATTGAAAGCTAATGCAAATGGTGTTTTTAAAATAAAACACCTCGTTATTGAGAAGAAAATTGCAATTTTGTTTGTTTCTATTAACTTTTAAAAATTTTGTCACTATAGTAAACAATACAGTAAACATTTATCGCCTTCTCTAACAAAGAGCTTCGATTCTTTTGTTCTATTTCAACCTGGTTTCCGACTGTGAGTTTATGTAAAGACATAAGTATCGAGAAATGATTAGAAGCATTTATTTCGTCATTAGTTTTTTTTCCTTATTGGCACATGAGCTGTTAAAATGGAATACATACATTAAAAGTTGTAAAAGGCTAACTAAATTTGGTTAGTTTGTTCATGAAAAAACACACAAGAGTCCATAAAAAAGTCCCTTTTCAAAATACTTCTCTCTGTACTGAATTATTCACGTCTGCTCACTTGCAGCTCAAAGTTAAAAGGAACGCTAACGTCAAATTGACGTCACCACTATAAATCTTAACGACTACATATGAAATTATCAAGGAAAGCACTGCAACGGACGAGATTAAAACTTTCCACTAGAATAACCGAATTGATGTAGATACTAGTAGCATATATTCTATTCGTTTGTTCATGAAACAATACACAAGAGTGCATAAAAAAGTCCTATGAGATAGAATTTTGAAATAAATTCATAATATGTTTTAAGAAAATAAAAAGAAAACATGGTGTCACCCAACTTGTTTTCTTTCACAAGTAAAAATTCAAAAAAATGCTATTAGCTCAGTATAAATTTTGTACTAAAAGAGTTATATCCCCTTAAACTCTTTTGAAAAAAATGATTTTAACAACTAAAAAAATATTTTTGATAATACAATAAATTAACAAGTTTTCCTTATATAAATAAACAGTCTAACCATTAAATTGGAAATCTGTTTCCAAAGGACAAGGTTCACTTATGGCACGAAATGGCCTAAAATATCAATTTTATCATAAAACACCACAAAGGTCTCAATTTGGCTCGTAAACGGGTATATTTCAAAAGTATAATTGCTAAATAATTCAGATCTTTCCATAAGAGAACATAATATTCTCCAAAGTAAACCCATTTTTGACATTTTGTCAAAATATGATGCGTTTTTGCATTGTTCGGACCAAAAGCTTTAAAAACACCTTGTCCGCCACCTACGATCCAAAATGTGTTGTTACCAAAAGATTCCAATTTTGATATAGATTTCATCAATATAAAAACTTTTTGGATCACAAGTATTTCTATGTTAAATTTGTTACATTTTTTCTCGATTTGAAAAACATAAAAAATTCAGGGTCAATTTAAGCTTTCGTGAACCTTCTCCATTTGCTGAGTTTGGCAAATAACTAGACCGATTTTGTGCTGTGATTGTACAATCCAAAATAGCGGTTTACCATGAATCTACCTTGTTCCAGATACATATCGATTTTCACGTGTTCGTTATTCATTATTCATATCTCTTAGTTATATTAATGAATATGTTTCCAAAATGTTGTGAAACTAAGTCAAAAATATTGCAGTTGCTAATCATTTTTTGTATATTGGCGTTTAATTTTACTGCACTTCAGTTTTCCTGGTGTTCCTTTGTTTGCCTCTTATAGTTGATGTGTTTTCCACGGTTTTAGTTTGTAACCCAGATTTGTTTCTCTCAATCGATTTATGACTTTTGAACACCGGTATACTACTGTTGCCTTTATTTATATCATTCATCAAACAAAACTTACCAGACTTAAACATTCTTTGGCTATTCTTCTTGCATCTGCAATGTTCTGTTTAAACTCTTGGTCCCTGATAAGAACTTGAAACATATTCAGTTCTGTAATTACGAAAAACGAAACATATGTTAGTCATTATTCGTTGATGAATAAAAATTGTCATTAATTAAAGATGCATTATGCAAAAGTAAAATTAAACCATGTGTGTTTATTAAACTTTGTCTTGCACTGAAATAATAAAGAGAGCTAGACTGCTTTTTGACTACTTGGTTAATCATTGAAGTTCTAAACAATACATTAACCAAGAAGGACATTAATAAAGCTACACTTCCTTTTATAAAGTAATTTTCAGTATTATATGAGTTGCTGGTCGAGAGCATCGTTTAGAGGATGTATGAGCAGTCAGGACTCTACTTCGTCAAAATTATCTCCCCATTACGCCAGTTCATTTTCACAATCGTGGAAATGGAAGCCATTGTAGGGATGACGCGCTACCAATTTTGCTCTTGGAAACCGATAAATTTATCCACATTGCACCATTACGATCCTAATATGTCATTGGATTTTAAAAGTCATATGTATCAATTAGCTAATGAGCATCAGTTAATAATCTTGTCTGCATTGATTAAACTAAAAACTATTGTCTGATCGGTTGTCAGGTGGAATTTTCAAAAGTTCATAAACATTTAAAAAAATTCTAATAAAATATTTCGTGGAAGGGCAGACTAGATTTTTTTTAGTGTATGAAGACTATAAACCCTAGTTATCACATACACAAAATTAGAATTCGAAGATATGCATTTTCATCATCCAACTTAAAAGACTGTCGTCAAGTACTTTCAGTAAAAAAACAGCTATTCGAACACACCTTCTCTGTTTTTGAGACTCATTAGATAGGTATTTCACTTGAGCCATTTACATTGCATCTTTTAGTACTGTGATTTTTTGTGTTATAACTTTGTGTCAACCTGTGGCTTTAATATATAAAAACGATAGAATCTGAAGCGAGACGATGTATGAAATATTCTTATTTTGAACGATATCAAAACAAAAATACTCAACTCAAACACGCCCTTACATTAAAAGGTGCACTCGATTTTCTCTTTTCAATACAATTGTTACTAATTTTTGGAATTTTTTCTTCAATCACATAATGGAAGGGCAGACTCGAAAATTACTGAACTAATAGATTGATATGTTTTCTGTCCGTGGTAATGTTTTCTAAGAAATCGGAGGATATGTATTTTCTTCATCCAACCGTTGAAATATACCCATGTCGTCGACTTGATATCTAATTGTTCTGCTAAACTATGTACTATATAAATTGAAAGCTAATGCAAATGGTGTTTTTAAAATAAAACACCTCGTTATTGAGAAGAAAATTGCAATTTTGTTTGTTTCTATTAACTTTTAAAAATTTTGTTACTATAGTAAACAATACAGTAAACATTTATCGCCTTCTCTAACAAAGAGCTTCGATTCTTTTGTTCTATTTCAACCTGGTTTCCGACTGTGAGTTTATGTAAAGATTAAGTATCGAGAAATGATTAGAAGCATTTATTTCGTCATTAGGTTTTTTTTCCTTATTGGCACATGAGCTGTTAAAATGGAATTCATACATTAAAAGTTGTAAAAGGCTAACTAAATTTGGTTAGTTTGTTCATGAAAAAACACACAAGAGTCCATAAAAAAAGTCCCTTTTCAAAATACTTCTCTCTGTACTGAATTATTCACGTCTGCTCACTTGCAGCTCAAAGTTAAAAGGAACGCTAACGTCAAATTGACGTCACCACTATAAATCTTAACGACTACATATGAAATTATAAAGGAAAGCACTGCAACGGACGAGATTAAAACTTTCCACTAGAATAACCGAATTGATGTAGATACTAGTAACATCAATTCTATTCGTTTGTTCATGAAAAAATACACAAGAGTGCATAAAAAAAGTCCTATGAGATAGAATTTTGAAATAAATTCATATGTTTTAAGAAAATAAAAAGAAAACATGGTGTCACCCAACTTGTTTTCTTTCACAAGTAAAAATTTAAAAAAAAATGCTATTTGCTCAGTATAAATTTTGTACTAAAAGAGTTATATCCCCTTAAACTCTTTTGAAAAAAATGATTTTAACAACTAAAAAAATATTTTGGATAATACAATAAATTAACAAGTTTTCCTTATATAAATAAACAGTCTAACCATTAAATTGCAAATCTGTTTCCAAAGGACAAGGTTCACTTATGGCACGAAATGGCCTAAAATATTAATTTTATCATAAAACACCACAAAGGTCTCAATTTGGCTCATAAACGGGTCTATTTCAAAAGTCTAATTGCTAAATATATCAGATCTTTTCATAAGAGAACATAATATTCTCCAAAGTAAGCCCATTTTTGACATTTTGTCAAAATATGATGCGTTTGTGCATTGTTCGGACCAAAAGCTTTAAAAACACCTTGTCCGCCACCTACGATCCAAAATGTGTTGTTACCAAAAGATTCCAATTTTGATATAGATTTCATCAATATAAACACTTTTTGGATCACAAGTATTTCTATGTGAAATTTGTTACGTTTTTTCTCGATTTGAAAAACATAAAAAATTCAGGGTCAATTTAAGCTTTCGTGAACCTTCTCCTTTGCTGAGTTTGGCAAATAACTAGACCGATTTTGTGCTGTGATTGTACAATCCAAAATAGCGGTTTACCATGAATCTACCTTGTTCCAGACACATATCGATTTTCACGTGTTCGTTATTCATTATTCATATCTCTTGGTTATATTAATGAATATGTTTCCAAAATGTTCTGAAACTAAGTCAAAAATATTGCAGTTGCTAATCATTTTTTGTATATTGGCGTTTAATTTTACTGCACTTCAGTTTTCCTGGTGTTCCTTTGTTTGCCTCTTATAGTTGATGTGTTTTCCACGGTTTTATTTTGTAACCCAGATTTGTTTCTCTCAATCGATTTATGACTTTTGAACACTGGTATACTACTGTTGTCTTTATTTATATCATTCATCAAACAAAACTTACCAGACTTAAACATTCTTTGGCTATTCTTCTTGCATCTGCAATGTTCTGTTTAAACTCTTGGTCCCTGATAAGAACTTGAAACATATTCAGTTCTGTAATTACGAAAAACGAAACATATGTTAGTCATTATTCGTTGATGAATAAAAATTGTCATTAATTAAAGATGCACTATGCAAAAGTAAAATTAAACAATGTGTGTTTATTAAACTTTGTCTTGCACTGAAATAATAAAGAGAGCTAGACCGCTTTTTGACTACTTGGTTAATCATTGAAGTTCTAAACAATACATTAAGCAAGAAGGACATTAATAAAGCTACACTTCCTTTTATAAAGTAATTTTCAGTATTATATGAGTTGCTGGTCGAGAGCATCGTTTAGAGGATGTATGAGCAGTCAGGACTCTACTTCGTCAAAATTATCTCCCCATTAAGCAAGTTCATTGTCACAATCGTGGAAATGGAAGCCATTGTAGGGATGACGCGCTACCAATTTTGCTCTTGGAAACTGATAAATTTATCCACATTGCACCATTACGATCCTAATATGTCATTGGATTTTAAAAGACATATGTATCAATTAGCTAATGAGCATCAGTAAATAATCTTGTCTGCATTGATTAAACTTAAAACTATTGTATGATCGGTTGTCAGGTGGAATTTTCAAAAGTTCGTAAACATTTAAAAAAATTCTAATAAAATATTTCGTGGAAGGGCAGACTAGATTATTTTTAGTGTATGAAGACTATAAACCCTAGTTATCAAATACACAAAATTAGAATTCGAAGATATGCATTTTCATCATCCAACTTAAAAGACTGTCGTCAAGTACTTTTAGTAAAAAAAAATGGCTATTCGAACACACCTTCTCTGTTTTTGTGACTCATTAGATAGGTATTTCACTTGAGCCATTTACATTGAATCTTTTAGTACTGTGATTTTTTGTGTGATAACTTTGAAATTCAACCTGTGGATTTAATATATAAAAACGATAGAATCTGAAGTGAGACGATGTATGAAATATTCTTATTTTGTACGATATCAAAACAAAATACTCAACTCAAACACGCCCTAACATTAAAAGGTGCACTCGATTTTCTCTTTTCAATACAATTGTTACTAATTTTTTGGAATTTTTTCTTCAATCAAATAATGGAAGGGCAGACTCGAAAATTACTGAACTAATAGATTGATATGTTTTCTGTCCGTGGTAATGTTTTCTAAGAAATCGGAGGATATGCATTTTCTTCATCCAACCGTTGAAATATACCCATGTCGTCGACTTGATATCTAATTGTTCTGCTAAACTATGTACTATATAAATTGAAAGCTAATGCAAATGGTGTTTTTGAAATAAAACACCTCGTTATTGAGAAGAAAATAGCAATTTTGTTTGTTTCTATTAACTTTTAAAAATTTTGTCACTATAGTAAACAATACAGTAAACATTTATCGCCTTCTCTAACAAAGAACTTCGATTCTTTTGTTCTATTTCAACCTGGTTTCCGACTGTGAGTTTATGTAAAGATTAAGTATCGAGAAATGATTAGAAGCATTTTTTTCGTCATTAGTTTTTTTTTTCCTTATTGGCACATAAGCTGTTAAAATGGAATACATACATTAAAAGTTGTAAAAGGCTAACTAAATTTGGTTAGTTTGTTCATGAAAAAACACACAAGAGTCCATAAAAAAGTCCCTTTTCAAAATACTTCTCTCTGTACTGAATTATTCACGTCTGCTCACTTGCAGCTCAAAGTTAAAAGGAACGCTAACGTCAAATTGACGTCACCACTATAAATCTTAACGACTACATATGAAATTATAAAGGAAAGCACTGCAACGGACGAGATTAAAACTTTCCACTAGAATAACCGAATTGATGTAGATACTAGTAACATAAATTCTATTCGTTTGTTCATGAAAAAATACACAAGAGTGCATAAAAAAAAGTCCTATGAGATAGAATTTTGAAATAAATTCATAATATGTTTTAAGAAAATAAAAAGAAAACATGGTGTCACCCAACTTGTTTTCTTTCACAAGTAAAAATTGAAAAAAAACGCTATTAGCTCAGTATAAATTTTGTACTAAAAGAGTTATATCCTCTTAAACTCTTTTGAAAAAAAATGATTTTAACAACTAAAAAAATATTTTGGATAATACAATAAATTAACAAGTTTTCCTTATATAAATAAACAGATTAACCATTAAATTGCAAATCTGTTTCCAAAGGACAAGGTTCACTTATGGCACGAAATGGCCTAAAATATCAATTTTATTATAAAACACCACAAAGGTCTCAATTTGGCTCGTAAACGGGTCTATTTCAAAAGTCTAATTGCTAAATATATCAGATCTTTTCATAAGAGAACATAATATTCTCCAAAGTAAGCCCATTTTTGACATTTTGTCAAAATATGATGCGTTTGTGCATTGTTCGGACCAAAAGCTTTAAAAACACCTTGTCCGCCACCTACGATCCAAAAATTGTTGTTACCAAAAGATTCCAATTTTGATATAGATTTCATAAATATAAACACTTTTTGGATCACAAGTATTTCTATGTGAAATTTGTTACGTTTTTTCTCGATTTGAAAAACATAAAAAATTCAGGGTCAATTTAAGCCTTCGTGAACCTTCTCCTTTGCTGGGTTTGGCAAATAACTAGACCGATTTTGTGCTGTGATTGTACAATCCAAAATAGCGGTTTACCATGAATCTACCTTGTTCCAGATACATATCGATTTTCACGTGTTCGTTATTCATTATTCATATCTCTTGGTAATATTAATGAATAACGAACACGATTATCTTTCGGTATTTAAGACGAACCGTGAATGGATTATAAAAAAAGTTCAACTTCACTTAATGACAGTGGTATCATTTGGTGTTCAAAAATTCGTTTAACGAAGCAACGCTTTATGAGAATTGAATATGTATCTGGAACTTAAATGCAACAGGCGGCCTTGGAGATAAAACTTAATCTTTAGTCTGCGTGGACAGTATCATATAATTTTTAGCATTGTCATAAAGCGGGAGGTTCGGTTAGCCATTAGACCAGGTTCAACCCATCATATGTTTCCAAAATGTTCTGAAACTAAGTCAAAAATATTGCAGTTGCTAATCATTTTTTGTATATTGGCGTTTAATTTTACTGCACTTCAGTTTTCCTGGTGTTCCTTTGTTTGCCTCTTATAGTTGATGTGTTTTCGACGGTTTAGTTTGTAACCCAGAATTGTTCCTCTCAATCGATTTATGACTTTTGAACACCGTTATACTTCTGTTGCCTTTATTTATATCATTCATCAAACAAAACTTACCAGGCTTAAACATTCTTTTGCTATTCTTCTTGCATCTGCAATGTTCTGCTTAAACTCTTGGTCCCTGATAAGAACTAGAAACATATTCAGTTCTGTAATTACGAAAAACGAAACATATGTTAGTCATTATTCGTGATGAATAAAAATTGTCATTAATTAAAGATGCACTATGCAAAAGTAAAATTAAACCATGTGTGTTTATTAAACTTTGTCTTGCACTAAAATAATAAAGAGAGCTAGACCGTTTTTTGACTACTTGGTTAATCATTGAAGTTCTAAACAATACATTAAGCAAGAAGGACATTTATAAAGCTACACTTCCTTTTATAAAGTAATGTCCAGTATTATATGAGTTGCTGGTCGAGAGCATCGTTTAGAGGATGTATGAGCAGTCAGGACTCTACTTCGTCAAAATTATCTCCCCATTACGCCAGTTCATTTTCACAATCGTGGAAATGGAAGCCATTGTAAGGATGACGCGCTACCAATTTTGCTTTTGGAAACCGATAAATGTATCCACATTGCACCATTACGATCCTAATATGTCATTGGATTTTAAAAGACATCTGTATCAATTAGCTAATGAGCATCAGTTAATAATCTTGTCTGGATTGATTAAACTTAAAACTATTGTCTTATCGGTTGTCAGGTGGAATTTTCAAAAGTTTGTAAACATTTAAAAAAATTCTAATAAAATATTTCGTGGAAGGGCAGACTAGATTTTTTTAGTGTATGAAGACTATAAACCCTAGTTATCATATACACAAAATTAGAATTCGAAGATATGCATTTTCATCATCCAACTAAAAAGACTGTCGTCAAGTACTTTCAGTAAAAAAATAGCTATTCGAACACACCTTCTCTGTTTTTGTGACTCATTAGATAGGTATTTCACTTGAGCCATTTACATTGCATCTTTTAGTACTGTGATTTTTTTTGTGTGATAACTTTGAAAGTCAACCTGTGGCTTTAATATATAAAAACGATAGAATCTGAAGCGAGACGATGTATGAAATATTCTTATTTTGTACGATATCAAGACAAAATACTCAACTCAAACACGCCCCAACATTAAAAGGTGCACTCGATTTTCTCTTTTCAATACAATTGTTACTAATTTTTTGGATTTTTTTCTTCAATCACATAATGGAAGGGCAGTCTAGAAAATTACTGAACTAATAGATTGATATGTTTTCTGTCGTGGTAATGTTTTCTAAGAAATCGGAGGATATACATTTTCTTCATCCAACCGTTGAAATATACCCATGTCGTCGGCTTGATATCTAATTGTTCTGCTAAAATATGTACTATATAAATTGAAAGCTTATGCAAATGGTGTTTTTAAAATAAAACACCTCGTTATTGAGAAGAAAATTGCAATTTTGTTTGTTTCTATTAACTTTAAAAAAAAAATTGTCGATATAGTAACCACTACAGTATTAAAACATTTATCGCCTTCTCTAACAAAGAGCTTCGATTCTTTTGTTCTATTTCAACCTGGTTTCCGACTGTGAGTTTATGTAAAGATTAAGTATCGAGAAATGATAAGAAGGATTTATTTTGTCATTAGTTTTTTTTTCCTTATTGGCACATGAGCTGTTAAAATGGAATACATACATTAAAAGTTGTAAAAGGCTTACTAAATTTGGTTAGTTTGTTCATGAAAAAACACACAAGAGTCCATAAAAAAGTCCCTTTTCAAAATACTTCTCTCTGTACTGAATTATTCACGTCTGCTCACTTGCAGCTCAAAGTTAAAAGGAACGCTAACGTCAAATTGACGTCACCACTATAAATCTTAACGACTACATATGAAATTATAAAGGAAAGCACTGCAACGGACGAGATTAAAACTTTCCACTAGAATAACCGAATTGATGTAGATACTAGTAACATAAATTCTATTAGTTTGTTCATGAAAAAATACACAAGAGTGCATAAAAAAAGTCCTATGAGATAGAATTTTGAAATAAATTCATAATATGTTTAAAGAAAATAAAAAGAAAACATGGTGTCTCCCAACATGTTTTCTTTCACAAGTAAAAATTAAAAAAAATGCTATTAGCTCAGTATAAATTTTGTACTAAAAGAGTTATATCCCCTTAAACTCTTTTGAAAAAAATGTGATTTTAAAAACTAAAAAAATATTTTGGATAATACAATAAATTAACAAGTTTTCCTTATATAAATAAACAGTCTAACCATTAAATTGCAAATCTGTTTCCAAAGGACAAGGTTCATTTATGGCACGAAATGGCCTAAAATATCAATTGTATCATATAAAACACCACAAAGGTCTCAATTTGGCTCGTAAACGGGTCTATTTCAAAAGTCTAATTGCTAAATATATCAGTTCTTTTCATAAGAGAACATAATATTCTCCAAAGTAAGCCCATTTTTGACATGTTGTCAAAATATGATGCGTTTGTGCATTGTTCGGACCAAAAGCTTTAAAAACACCTTGTCCGCCACCTACGATCCAAAATGTGTTGTTACCAAAAGATTCCAATTTTGATATAGATTTCATCAATATAAACACTTTTTGGATCACAAGTATTTATATGTGAAATTTGTTACATTTTTTCTCGATTTGAAAAACATAAAAAAACAGGGTCAATTTAAGCCTTCGTGAACCTTCTACTTTGCTGAGTTTGGCAAATAACTAGACCGATTTTGTACTGTGATTGTACAATCCAAAATAGCGGTTTACCATGAATCTACCTTGTTCCAGATACATATCGATTTTCACGTGTTCGTTATTCATTATTCATATCTCTTGGTAATATTAATGAATAACGAACACGATTGTCTTTCGGTATTTAAGACGAACCGTGCATGGATTATAAAAAAAGTTCAACTTCACTTAATGACAGTGGTATCATTTGGTGTTCAAAAATTCGTTTAACGAAGCAACGCTTTATGAGAATTGAATATGTATCTGGAACCTAAATGCAACAGGCGGCCTTGGAGATAAAACTTAATCTTTACTCTGGATGGACAGTATCATATAATTTTTAGCATTGTCATAAAGCGGAAGGTTCGGTTAGCCATTAGACCAGGTTCAACCCATCATATGTTTCCAAAATGTCCTGAAACTAAGTCAAAAATATTGCAGTTGCTAATCATTTTTTGTATATTGGCGTTTAATTTTACTGCACTTCAGTTTTCCTGGTGTTCCTTTGTTTGCCTCTTATAGTTGATGTGTTTCCACGGTTTTAGTTTGTAACCCAGATTTGTTTCTCTCAATCGATTTATGACTTTTGAACACTGGTATACTACTGTTGCCTTTATTTATATCATTCATCAAACAAAACTTACCAGACTTAAACATTTTTTTGCTATTCTTCTTGCATCTGCAATGTTCTGTTTAAACTCCTGGTCCCTGATTAGAACTGGAAACATATTCAGTTCTGTAATTACGAAAAACGAAACATATGCTAGTCATTATTCGTTGATGAATAAAAATTGTCATTGATTAAAGATGCACTATGCAAAAGTAAAATTAAACAATGTGTGTTTATTAAACTTTGTCTTGCACTGAAATAATAAAGAGAGCTAGACCGCTTTTTGACTACTTGGTTAATCATTGAAGTTCTAAACAATACATTAAGCAAGAAGGACATTTATAAAGCTACACTTCCTTTTATAAAGTAATGTCCAGTATTATATGAGTTGCTGGTCGAGAGCATCGTTTAGAGGATGTATGAGCAGTCAGGACTCTACTTCGTCAAAATAATCTTCCAATTACGCCAGTTCATTTTCAAAATCGTGGAAATGGAAGCCATTGTAGGGATGACGCGCTACCAATTTTGCTTTTGGAAACCGATAAATTTATCCACATTGCACCATTACGATCCTAATATGTCATTGGATTTTAAAAGTCATATGTATCAATTAGCTAATGAGCATCAGTTAATAATCTTGTCTGGATTGATTAAACTTAAAACTATTGTCTGATCGGTTGTCACGTGGAATTTTCAAACGTTTATAAACATTTAAAAAAATTCTAATAAAATATTTCGTGGAAGGGCAGACTAGATTTTTTTAGTGTATGAAGACTATAAACCCTAGTTATCACATACACAAATTTAGAATTTTTCGAAGATATGCATTTTCATCATCCAACTTAAAAGACTGTCGTCAAGTACTTTCAGTAAAAAAATAGCTATTCGAACACACCTTCTCTGTTTTTGTGACTCATTAGATAGGTATTTCACTTGAGCCATTTACATTGCATCTTTTAGTACTGTGATTTTTTGTGTTATAACTTTGAAAGTCAACCTGTGGCTTTAATATATAAAAACGATAGAATCTGAAGCGAGACGATGTATTAAATATATTAATTTTGTACAATATCGAGACAAAATACTCAACTCAAACACGCCCTAACATTAAAAGGTGCACTCGATTTTCTCTTTTCAATACAATTGTTACTAATTTTTTGGAATTTTTTCTTCAATCACATAATGGAAGGGCAGACTCGAAAATTACTGAACTAATAGATTGATATGTTTTCTGTTCGTGGTAATGTTTTCTAAGAAATCGGAGGATATGCATTTTCTTCATCCAACCGTTGAAATATACCCATGTCGTCGACTTGATATATAATTGTTCTGCTAAACTATGTACTATATAAATTGAAAGCTTATGCAAATGGTGTTTTAAAATAAAACACCTCGTTATTGAGAAGAAAATTGCAATTTTGTTTGTTTCTATTAACTTTTATAAAATTTGTCACTATAGTAAACAATACAGTAAACATTTATCGCCTTCTCTAACAAAGAGCTTCGATTCTTTTGTTCTATTTCAACCTGGTTTCCGACTGTGAGTTTATGTAAAGATTAAGTATCGAGAAATGATTAGAAGCATTTATTTCGTCATTAGTTTTTTTCCTTATTGGCACATGAGCTGTTAAAATGGAATACATACATTAAAAGTTGTAAAAGGCTAACTTAATTTGGTTAGTTTGTTCATGAAAAAACACACAAGAGTCCATAAAAAAAGTCCCTTTTCAAAATACTTCTCTCTGTAATTATTCACGTCTGCTCACTTGCAGCTCAAAGTTAAAAGGAACGCTAACGTCAAATTGACGTCACCACTATAGATCTTAACGACTACATATGAAATTATAAAGGAAAGCACTGCAACGGACGAGATTAAAACTTTCCACTAGAATAACCGAATTGATGTAGATACTAGTAACATAAATTATATTAGTTTGTTCATGAAAAAACACACAAGAGTGCATAAAAAAGTCCTATGAGATAGAATTTTGAAATAAATTCATAATATGTTTTAAGAAAATAAAAAGAAAACATGGTGTCACCCAACTTGTTTTCTTTCACAAGTAAAAATTAAAAAAAATGCTATTAGCTCAGTATAAATTTTGTACTAAAAGAGTTATATCCCCTTAAAGGGCTCTTGAAAAAAATGATTTTAAAAACTAAAAAAATATTTTGGATAATACAATAAATTAACAAGTTTTCCTTATATAAAAAAACAGTCTAACCATTTAATTGCAAATCTGTTTCCAAAGGACAAGGTTCACTTATGGCACGAAATGGCCTAAAATATCAATTTTATCATAAAACACCACAAAGGTCTCAATTTGGCTCGTAATCGGGTTTATTTCAAAAGCCTTATTGCTAAATATATCAGTTCTTTTCATAAGAGAACATAATGTTCTCAAAAGTAAGCCCATTTTTGATATAATGTCAAAATATGATGCGTTTGTGCATTGTTCGGACCAAAAGCTTTAAAAACACCTTGTCCGCCACCTACGACCCAAAATGTGTTGTTACCAAAAGATTCCAATTTTGATATAGATTTCATCAATATAAACACTTTTTGGATCACAAGTATTTCTATGTGAAATTTGTTACATTTTTTCTCGATTTGAAAAACTTAAAAAATTCAGGGTCAATTTAAGCCTTCGTGAACCTTCTACTTTGGTGAGTTTGGCAAATAACTAGACCGATTTTGTACTGTGATTGTACAATCCAAAATAGCGGTTTACCATGAATCTACCTTGTTCCAGATACATATCGATTTTCACGTGTTCGTTATTCATTATTCATATCTCTTGGTAATATTAATGAATAACGAACACGATTATCTTTCGGTATTTAAGACGAACCGTGCATGGATTATAAAAAAAGTTCAACTTCACTTAATGACAGTGGTATCATTTGGTGTTCAAAAATTCGTTTAACGAAGCAACGCTTTATGAGAATTGAAAATGTATCTGGAACTAATTGCAACAGGCGGCCTTGGAGATAAAACTTAATCTTTAGTCTGCGTGGACAGTATCATATAATTTTTAGCATTGTCATAAAGCGGGAGGTTCGGTTAGCCATTAGACCAGGTTCAACCCATCATATGTTTCCAAAATGTTCTGAAACTAAGTCAAAAATATTGCAGTTGCTAATCATTTTTTGTATATTGGCGTATAATTTTACTGCACTTCAGTTTTCCTGGTGTTCCTTTGTTTGCCTCTTATAGTTGATGTGTTTTCCACGGTTTTAGTTTGTAACCCAGATTTGTTTCTCTCAATCGATTTATGACTTTTGAACACCGGTATTCTTCTGTTGCCTTTATTTATATCATTCATCAAACAAAACTTACCAGACTTAAACATTCTTTTGCTATTCTTCTTGCTTCTGCAATATTCTGTTTAAACTCCTGGTCCCTGATAAGAACTTGAAACATATTCAGTTCTGTAATTACGAAAAACGAAACATATGTTAGTCATTATTCGTTGATGAATAAAAATTGTCATTAATTAAAGATGCACTATGCAAAAGTAAAATTAAACAATGTGTGTTTATTAAACTTTGTCTTGCACTGAAATAGAGAGCTAGACCACTATTTGACTACTTGGTTAATCATTGAAGTTCTAAACAATACATTAAGCAAGAAGAACATTAATAAAGCTACACTTCCTTTTATAAAGTAATTTTTAGTATTATCTGAGTTGCTGATCGAGAGCATCGTTTAGAGGATGTATGAGCAGTCAGGACTCTACTTCGTCAAAATTATCTCCCCATTACACCAGTTAATTTTCACAATCGTGGAAATGGAAGCCATTGTAGGGATGACGCGCTACCAATTTTGCTCTTGGAAACCGATAAATTTATCCATATTGCACTATAACGATCCTAATATGTCATTGGAGGATATGCATTTTCTTCATCCAACCGTTGAAATATACCCATGTCGTCGACTTGATATCTAATTGTTCTGCTAAACTATGAACTATATAAATTGAAAACTTATGTAAATGATGTTTATAAAATAAAACACCTCGTTATTGAGAAGAAAATTGCAATTTTGTTTATTAACTTTTAAAAATTTTGTCACTATAGTTAACAATACAGTAAACATTTATCGTCTTTTCTAACAAAGAGCTTCGATTCTTTTGTTCTATTTCAACCTGGTTTCCGACTGTGAGTTTATGTAAAGATTAAGTATCGAGAATTGATCAGAAGCATTTATTTCGTCGTCAGTTTTTTTTCCTTATTGGCACATAAGCTGTTAAAATGGAAAACATACATTAAAAGTTGTAAAAGGCTAACTACATTATTTTTGTGGATTTGTTTTCATAACACAAGCTTAACCTTTTTAATTTTGAATGTTCTTTTAGCAGAAATGAAAACAGTTTTTGGCTATCAACAGAATGTAGCCAACAGATGTCGATGGAATATTGTATAACTAAGTAAGACACGGACAAGATAATGCATGTAACGGGTTTTCATGTTTGAATGGTTTTACACTAGTAATTTTCGGTGTGAGCCAAGGCTCCGTGTTGAAGGCCGTACTTAAGGTGTAATACCACCAAATCCAATCGTAACTACTCGGCCATTCTCGCTACGCAGTACAATTTCTTCGTGCAACCAGAAAGGCCGAGTTGTTCCGATTGCACCAAATCATGGTATGTCACATCCGGTTGCATACGAAAGTAGGTCTAAAAAAATATTCCCTTGAATTTGACCGTTGTACAAGGTAATTAATCCTACATTTTATAGCAGTAAAACTATTTCTGTGTCATAAACATATGTCTTGGGTATTTCAAAACACCGTTATTTTTTATTTGTGATTTCTATAGAAAATTTTGTAATCTTGAGGTTACATGGTGACTAAACCTTGTACACAGATAGAATAAGGGGAGAAATTTGATTGGTTAACTTCCAATGATGGTTGTTTTCTTATATGCAATGAAATGTTATGCGAAACTTTTTCTATAGAACTGGACAGGATAAAACTTTTCTCATGCCAAGTATTTCTTTATTTAAAACAAAGATAAATTCTGCACAATTTTTTGAAAAGTGCAAATTTAACAAAGACTAATAGTGGAATATCAATGGTGGTATTACACCTTTAACCTATAATGGTTTACTTTTTAAATTCTTATTTGGATGGAGAGTTGTCTCATTGGCACTCACACCACATCTTCCTATATCAAGATAATGCATGTAAATGATTAAAAAATATATAGTAACTTACCCATTGCTGATTTTCATCCACAATAGGATAGTTTTTCATACGATAATTAACGATAAAAAAAAAAAGATCGCAGAACGGGTTGCTAGAAATCTGTTCGCAATTACGAATTGTTTGTAACTGACTTAGGCGGAAATGGACGTTAACCTGGAAATGTTTTGCAAAAACGCCCTGTCGTGACAGAATTAAAGACGTTATATGAGACCTCTTTCCCTATTAAAGACTCTTTATATTTTACTATACAGATAAAGCTTTACGTATAAACGTAAGCTTTACACGTCAATGACCCCAACTAACCTATAAGCCCCGCCTCCTGATTGTATTTCATCAACAACATCACGTCACGACTATGACAACGTAAAGTAACAATGGTCAAACTTTTTATGAATTTAAACTTTTATGTCTTCAAATTGGTTATTATAGGATTAAACACATTTTTTCTAGAGGTTATTGATGTGTAAACCGGGGCGATTAACTCACAAACTGAATAAAATATGTTGAGTTTGTGAGTAAGAGCCCTGTTTACACATCAATAACCTCTAAAAAAAATGTGTTTAATCCTTATAATTCTTCAGTCAAACATTTGTGATATTTAATAAACATTTTTGTTGTTGATGGCTACTAAATAGATTTACCATCAAAAGCACAATGGCAAGTCGTAACAAAGGAGTACGCCGCCATCATGACTTTCTAAAAACCATAAATGTCCGATAAATACAACGGAATCTTAAATGAAATAACACCTACCTCAAAAATTGCATTTTAATTAAAAGACTATTTATTATGTTATCCGAATTTGAAGCGTACGCGTAACAAAATAATCTTTCCCTTGAAAATATTCCTTCGTTTGACGTCGTGTTTTGCCATGACGTAAATTCTCCAAATCCTAACCCTAACCCTAACCCTAACCCTAACCAAAAAATCCAAACCCTTTTTTGACAATTTTTGTTACATACTTTTTCAATTTTTTTCCTTTTTTTTCGATTTCAGTGTAAAGACAATATACGTATAGTGTCTTGAAATATGCAATTTATTTGTATTCGGCACGAAACGGGAAATTCCCGTTTCTAAGCCTCATACAAATAAATTTCATATTTCAAGACACTATACGTATATTGTCTAAGTAGATATTGTATCCCTTTGTTGTGATTTTAGAATGGCATAAGTCATATTTACATTTGTAAATGTTTATAAAGATGTTCAACAGTTTTGATCTATTTTTATAGGACAGGCATAATGACATTACGTAGATAACCGTTATGGAATCGGGAACTTGTAGATTCATGAGATTATTTTTTTTATTTTGTAAGACGTACTTTATGGATATGAAAAATTGCAACAAGGGGGAAAAAATTAGCAACTGCATGGCATCATCAAATTGTTTTATATCATTAAGATTTTTACAGCTA
Organism: Mytilus galloprovincialis; assembly: GCA_037788925.1. Classification (NCBI taxonomy): domain Eukaryota; kingdom Metazoa; phylum Mollusca; class Bivalvia; order Mytilida; family Mytilidae; genus Mytilus; species Mytilus galloprovincialis. The sequence continues at coordinate 41,209,095 of CM075334.1, read as the reverse complement.
TTGTTGTCTTTTCATTATTTTTTTTGGATAGAAATCCCTTGTTTTATGTAGCCTAAAGTATAATAACAATAAAGCAACACCTATTTCAATTTCAATTTTCGTTTTACTGATCAAACATGAAAATCTAGACCGTCTAGCAAGCAAGCTAACAAAAGATACTATCTTTATCTACACACTCAAGTCCATGTGCTAGTTGTAACATAAAAACAATTAGGGACACAAAAAAATCGATATAAGACTACTTGAAGTTACTTAAAAATAGTTCATAGCCAAATAAACTAATAATTAACTATATATTAACCAGAGAACCCATTTTTTCCCAGAAAACAATGGCAAACATCCAAACATACTATCCACACTGATATGTATCCACACTTGTAACCACGTGTAAATGATGACGTTTTCCCAGAGTTTTTGCTTAACTTACCACTTCATATTTTAATGAATAATCTGTATTTGTCTTGTATTAATGTATCATAATACTTTTATTGGGGTTTACCAGGAGTAATTCAGGATGGTTCATATACAGGTTTGCAAAAGTTATGATTACTCGTTTTGCATTTAAAGATATAATGTAACGAATAGCTTATTGATATTTGTCGTAATCTACAATGAAAAGCGCATTGTATAGGAAAATTTGTTATAAAAAAAAAGAGTGAAGTTTAATATACAGTTAGGGAATATTCTTCTTTTTAACAACAAAAACTAGGAGAATGTTTGGTGAAACAATAATGTTTAATTGGTTAACATAAAAAAAGAAATACGTATATGATTTTTTTTCCGATACACTAGAGATGAATAATGTAACAAGGAGAATATGTGCTATGTATGACAAAGAGACAACTTCACCACAGAGACAAATGACATAGTTATAAACGAAGGGTCACCATTTCGCGGCAAAGGAAATGTCGGGGCTTCCACACTATGCAACGGTTCAAGTGGTGTGGTACAGATTAAAGATATATGCATGTACCTTCAATGTAGCTCCACAAAGGGGACTCCGAGCTCCTACCCCCTAAGTATAGGACTCTGTTTCAGTATTCAACTATCAAAGCACAACCCATATCGCATAGACAAATACATAGGTCTCGATATAGTATACTGAACGACTTTATAAACGCAACATAAGTGGTTTTTTTTGCGTTATTTGTGAATGAATGTGACAACGTCAAAAGAGACGATGACTGCCTGTTACTAACGCCAAAATGATTGTCAGAAATGTCAACAAATTCTGTCTGACATTTTTGGGGTTCTGTTTTACACCTTCTGATTTTACATTTGTTCAACCCATTAATTGGTTTTGGCAATTATACGGTTGGAACTTGAGGGCTTAACATGTTTTCCTTCAGTCAATTCTTTGGCAATGCAGTTCATGGGAAACATTTATGGCATGAATTTGTACTCAATGGCACTCGGCAATTTTGTTAGCAGTTGACGTTGCGGCCTTAAACATGATTGGCAAATGACGTTGCATAATCAAATTCTGTTGATGTTTCATTGTCACTACGCGTTGATCTGTTCATTGATGGCCAGCAACAACTCTTATCTACTTGTGTCGTTGTCGAAAGGACAGTAGAACGAGTTTCTGAAGTCATACGGTATGGTTGCAGCACATTTATGTTTTCATGTTTGCAGTATTCTTAAGGGCTAATTCAGTTCTTTGGTGTTTTTTTTGACTTGGCAAAATGAAGATGCAACATTTAAAAAAAGTATGAAAGGCAAAGGATTGAAAGAACTGTTTCACAAAGCAAAAAAACTGAAACAATCTTTCATAGCACCAAAATTTCGCTTTAAGAAATTCGTGCGACTTCAAAAATTCGGTATGTTCAATAACCACAGGTAAGTCAGATTTTGATTTTTTGTAAGGAGAAAGAAGCATGATAAGCATGAAAAGTAATTGTAAGAGAATCAAAAAAGATTTGTTTAAAAATATCAACAAAATGAGTGTTGCGTTTCTAAACCCGTTCAGTATATAACGAAAGTAAAACAATTCAAACGACAAAACTAAAGGCCTGATTTATTTACACGCTGACAATATTTTATACACATGTAAATTAAAAAATGCTTTGAACTTATTTCTTATCCGATTTTTATGTATTTTTCTTATCTTCGAAAAACCTAAAACATTTGTAGTTTCTATGATTTTTCAGGGACGTATATGAGTCCTTGGATTTTTATACTTTTGTTTAAATCTTTATTTTTCATAATTTGTTTTAACATGGATATCTTGTCATAATTAACTTTATTCATATAAAACTGTGGCACACAATTTAAAGTTTTAATTTTATTCATAACCTTTTAAAACTGATTTAAATTTAAAAACAAATGCAATGATTTGTCTGGTGCCTGCGACAGAAACTGTTCAAAATAACATTTCAAACACCAAAAGTAAAAATGTCATGAAAAAGTTATTTTGTTAAAATTTGCATTTGAAAAAATACCAATGACATTATCACATTTTTCTGGGTGTATTCAAGGATTTGTATAGTGTATTGTATAATTTCTAATCAAGAAATAACGGTGTCCAACTGTACTTTTAGAGCTTTGATTTTTTGTCGCTGAAGAGTTATCGAACTTTTAACATACATAACAAATTCGGAGTTGTCTCCCGTTCATTTCCTTAGCAACAACAAAGCACGAAAATGGCTTTTCAAGATGATGCAGAAAAACCTAAAAGTAAACGCATGTTTATTAACCAGGTGGATGCTTACCACGGAAAGAATTTATCAAAGGTAAATGCAGATTGTATAAATTTATAAACGTTGTTTTTGAAAATCAGTAATTGTCATTTAAAATATTGAATATTGTTGAAACTGCAAGCCCTCTATACAGAATATTTCTTTGCTTACCATAATAATGATATTTGTGTTAAACTTAAGTAATTAAAAGGTACCCAAATTTATTTGTTTCTAATAGGGTAGCTTACACTGAAAATTTGGTGTTATTCTAGTATTTTATAAATTTTAATGATTCATGCATGAGAGGGAGTAGGAGGGGTCCTGAAATCCCGGGCTTAAAAACACGAAATCCCGAAGTCCCGAAAGTTGAAAAAAGAATTCCTGGATCCCGAAATGGTCAATCCCGAAATCCCTATCCCCCCTCATGCATGTTCCTCTTTATGAATAGAGTCAGTTTATTCATAATATATTATACTAGTGCTGAATTTCTAAAATATTCTTCTTTCCTGATATTTTAACCTTACCTTATTATAAAAATGATGCATTTGTTCCAGTCTATTGGTTAATAAATGTCATTCTATTGTAATCTGTCAGATACTGATATTTTTTATCCTTACAGTTTTTATCTAGATGCGTAGTTGGTGCATCTTTAGAAGAGCCAGAAGAAGAAGATGATGCCAGATCAACTAGCAGTTCCATTATTGCACTACCAAAAGAAGGATGCTATGAAATTGTTGGTACCGTCAAAGATGCAGAGACAACAAAACCAGAGTTTGTCAAGGAAGTCATCAATGTTAGTTATATAAAAAATAATGGAAAATGTAACACAAACATTTTATCATTATGTTATGAGTCTAATTTCTTAAAAAATGCAAATATTCTTTTTCTTAACAGAAAATCATATTGTTTGACTTTCTGTGCACTGTTACACAATGATGTTTACAAATTAAGACATTTAGATCTTACAGAGCCCCCGCGGGTAACCAGGGTTTGTTCAAATGGTTATTTTATGCAATAAATTATTAAGTTTAAAGTTAGTACATATATACTAGAGTAGTTTGAATTAGATATTCATTGACTCAATATCTTTGTTACTTAAAAAAGATAAAATATGTCCTTTGTAAAACAATATTTTGCATAGAATTTTAATGTATGTGATAATATATTTCAATGTTTATTTAATTTCAGTTTGAGAATAAGGACCAGTTATATGAACAGCTAGTAGAGTGTGATGTGATAGTGTATGACATTACACAGGACCCAGACCAGATAGATGAGGCAGTCTGGGCAGTTTCAGGTATGAATGATCTTTATTCTCATTAACAATACACATAGTTACAGCTATAGTAGAGTGTGATGTGATAGTGTATGACATTACACAGGACCCAGACCAGATAGATGAGGCAGTCTGGGCAGTTTCAGGTATGAATCATCTTTATTCTCATTAACAATACACATAGTTACAGCTATAGTAGAGTGTGATGTGATAGTGTATGACATTACACAGGACCCAGACCAGATAGATGAGGCAGTCTGGGCAGTTTCAGGTATGAATCATCTTTTTCTCATAAAAGAGGGACAAAAGATACAATGTACCAATGGGAATGTCAAACTCATAAATCAAAAATAAACTGACAACGCCATGGCTTTTAAATGAAATAGGACAAACAGACAAACAATAGTACACATATGACATATCATTGAAAACTAAAGAATAAGCAACATGAACCCCACCAAAAACTGGGAGTGATCTCAGGTGTCCTGGAAGGATAAGCAGATCCTGCTCAACGTGTGGCACCCGTCATGGTTCTTATGTTAATTAAAACAAATTTCAGTGGGTCATATTCATGAGAGGGAAGGGGATTACAGTTACAATGTAAGGAAGATATCCGATATCATAAACCGTACACATAGTAAAGTCACAGAGAAAAATGAATATGAACATTGAGATGGTTTCAAAGGAACAAATTCTCTGGCACAGACACTGTTTCAGATTATAATATCAATGTCATAAATACCTTCTTGTGGTTTTGATAATTTTCAGAAGTTTTTATACTTTATGTTAGAAAATTGGAATGTACACTTGCTCTACATTTTGTTTAAAAAATGATTAATCAATTTATTTTATATTTTTCAGAGATTCACTCAGACCTAGACAAAATAGAGAAACCAAAGATGTTTATATTGATATCTTCTGTGATGACCTGGGCTAAAAGTAAATCTTTGGATCCTGTAAGTATTTATTGGTTACTATTGTGATCAAGCAAAAAGTGAATTTTCAGATAATTTTGGTACACTGAAATACAAAAATCAGGTATTTGTTACTACATGTATAATTTTGATCAAGTAATAATTAATTTTATGACCCTCTTGTTGAACCAGTAAAAATGGTGCTAATTTAAAAGCTATTACTTTTTAAGATAATGCAAGAGAAACATTTTATTACTTTTTAAGATAATGCAAGAGAAATATTTATTGTGACCTTCAAATGAAGCTTTGGAGTCGACCATAGTTTTAGATGTTGTATATACAAATATGCATAAGAATAACCTACTGATAGGAATGATCTTGCATTATCTTAATAAAATGATTCTTTTCTAACAACTGGAACAGTCTGAATAGATTATACATGAACTCGTTAAATTGAACAAATTATAAAGAAAAAAATAGCAACACTCAAAATAGATATTTAGTGATAATATTTATGTACAGTATAACGTAAGTTTGTATAGTGAACTTTATATATTGAAAATAAAAATTATATGTTTGTTGTTTATAGGATGATCCAGAGATCCCATTCACAGAAGATGACTACAGGAGGAGGAAACCACACCCTAACTTCAAGGAACATATCAGTGCTGAGAAAACCGTTATCAAACTGGGAAAAACTGTAAGTTGTTATATAGAAACTTTTGAAAAATTATTTTTTTTTAGCTCATGATCAGCAAAATATATTTTTACGTCTCCAGAAATTTCCTTTTGTTCTATCAAAGATTGAATTGTTGATGTTACTCATACCTGAATGCTTTATTTCTTGTGTATTTTTATTTTTTCAATGGGACATATTTTTTATTTTCAAATATACAATTCTCAAATGAAACATTCTTTCTATAAAGAAAAATTAGAACTTGACAGTAGCAGAATAAATTTCCTATGCATAAACAAAAAATCATGTCAAATAAATGGTTCTGTTATATTTTGTAGAACAAAGCTAAGTTGGTGACATATGTAGTGGCATCTGCTTTGACATATGGTGCTGAGGAATCCATTTTCCATTACTTGTTCAAAGTAAGTAATCATAATTCAAACTTATATCTATATTTCATTGTTTTTAAAGAATTTAATATATTGATTGTTGAAGAGAAAGCTAGCATCATTAAATATATATTCATTACATACATTGTAATATTATATCTATAAAATTGAGAATGGAAATGGGGAATGTGTCAAAGAGACAACAACCCGACCAAATAAAAAACAACAGCAGAAGGTCACCAACAGGTCTTCAATGTAGCGAGAAATTCCCGCACCCGGAGACGTCCTTCAGCTGGCCCCTAAACAAATATATACAGTTCAGTGATAATGAACGCCATACTAATTTCCAAATTGTACACAAGAAACTAAAATTAAAATAATACAAGACTAACAAAGGCCAGATGCTCCTGACTTGGGACAGGCGCAAAAATGTGGCGGGGTTAAACATGTTTGTGAGATGTAACATGTTTATACATAGATTTAAATGTGTACGAAATTGTACTATGTATATATCTGTCACAAATTTTTCTAATTATTTTTTAATGTCATATTGAGGGCATTACTAATACATGTAGTCTATCACTGCTACATGTATATATAGGGACTGGCTTTAATCTAGACATCATTTTTAAAAAAGACAATGTCACATCATGTCATGTGTAAATAGATAGATTTTTGTTTAGTTTAATTCAGCTGTAATAATATTATTGTCCACATTATCACTATTCACATTTGACACTTTCAGTCTGCCTGGCACAATGCACCTCAACTTTTATGTTTTGGAGATGGACAGAATGTCATACCTACAATCCACATCAAAGATTTAGCAGGGTAGGTATTAGTAGATGATTTCTTTCCCTCTTTTGTCCTGATTCAATGTACATATTTACGTTAAAACCATATATCAAATTTTTTTTTCCTTGTTGTTGATTTTTCCTTGTGATAAACCTGAAGCCATTATAACCATTATACTCTCTGATTGCCCTGACTGTAGAAATATTTGCACTTATTAAACATTGAAGCTTTAAACTATGGTTATATTTAAGAATTTATGCATACTTTTTACTGCATTTAAAGACCTCTTCTCTTTTTTATACAAAATACAGCAATGGAAGGTGAGTATAGTAAAAGAGATCAATCAAGAATGAGCATTTTTAACACATATGAAGCAGGAAATGTAGATAATGACTATATTTATATTTTTATTTCAGGGTAATTCAAAATATTGCAGATAGTCGACCGAAAGTGAGATATCTGATTGCAAAGGATGATTCCAACAACACTCTGTTTGAAATTGTCAAAGTATGTATACTTTTTTAAAAATAAATTATAGAATTTACAGGAAAAAATATTTACAATATTTACTTTATAGCCTTATTTGGTCAAAGTGTATGTCAATTGATGGTTAAATTTTACTTTATTTTTTGGAAGTTAAAACCCTCTTCTAGTTAATAACAGAACTTTCTCATGTTTTATGTTGTTTCTAAATTTAAGTTAGATTTTGTGTTCAAATTTTAACAGTATTAATATATAATTTGATTTCCTATACTTTCAGACTATTATTAATTATAAATTACTGAATTTAACCCTATTTTGTTGTGTAATTGCAGGCTGTTAGCTCAAATCTGGGAACAGGAAAAGTGAAATCAATTACCAAGGAAGAGGCTTTGTTGAATAAAGATATTGAGGTAAGCCCTAAGGGAGATAATTTGAATAAGTACTGTTTACACATAATTTTCAAAAGTTTTTATCTGCAAAAAGTAAATAAATATGCTACAAATGCTCTTATCATTCTGTACGCCATGTCTTTAAAATATATTTTTTTCAATGTAAAGCAGAAGAGAAATTTAGTCTTACAATTTCAAGTAACAGCTCTTCTACATCAGTAACACCAATTCTTTATCAATATTCATTAAGTAAAATGAAGAATTTAGCTATGTTTTTGTAGAATTTAATTTGAAATGAAGATTTCATTCATTTAAATGAATACATATTAGACTGAAGAATATGTCTAACTGTTATTGGCTATGTCACACAGATAATTTATAATAAATTTTATGTTTAATTTTCAGCAAGCAGATTTTGACATGTTGCTAGTAAACCTTAGAATGGATGCTGTTAATGTAAAGGAAAACATGAGAATCAGCTGGGTATCAGAATCTGGAATGGTAGATAACATCATGCAGACTATCAAAGAATACAAAGATTCAAGAAAACTTCAGGTACTTATTATTAATTTTAAAATAATAATAAATGAAAACTTGTTGGACAATAAATTATCATATTTATACCCCACGCAACGAGTTGCGGAGGGTATAATGTTTTTGACCCGTCCGTCCGTCAGTCCTGTTTCTTGTCATCGCAACTCCTCTCAAACCACACAACAGAATTTCACGAAACCTTTTCAGATAGTAAGGACATACTATGTAGTTGTGCATATCGACGGGAAATTGCGATTCAATTTTTTTTCTAGGAGTTACGCCCCTTTGAACTTATTTACTATAATGTACTACTGCAACAGTTTGTCATCGCAACTTCTCTCAAACCACACAACAGAATTTCACGAAACCTTTTCAGATAGTAAGGACATACTATGCAGTTGTGCATATCGACGGGAAATTGCGATTCAATTTTTTTTCTAGGAGTTACGCCCCTTTGAACTTATTTACTATAATGTACTACTGCAACAGATTGTCATCGCAACTCCTCTCAAACCACACAACAGAATTTCATGAAACCTTTTCAGATAGTAAGGACATACTATGTAGTTGTGCATATCGAAGGGAAATTGCGATTCAATTTTTTTTCTAGGAGTTACGCCCCTTTGAACTTATTTACTATAATGTACTACTGCAACAGTTTGTCATCGCAACTTCTCTCAAACCACACAACAGAATTTCTTGAAATTTTGTAGATAATAAGGACATACTATTTAGATGTGCATATTGGCAGGAAATTAATTTTTCTTATACAATTTTTTTTTCTTTCACTTATTTAATTTCTCCAATGACAATGAGGGGACGTGGGGTATGTGAGCGTGCTCACTAAGGTTCTTTAATTTGCAGTCAGTTGTGGTTTAACAGGAAAATTGATATTATGTAGAGTTTTAAAATTTTGTATGCATCATAAATCCATATCCATACATGTTGCAAATATTTATTTTTCCTGTATCAAGTATTTTCTTTGAAAATTTAACTCGCAGAAGTGAAGATATTAAGTGTCGCACAAAATAAAGTATTAGAATCTGATTTACATGTGATTCATTGATTTGTTTAATTCAATAATTGTAAAATTATTTCGTTTCAGCCATTGAGAATCTGTGTATTAGGTCCTCCAGCTTCAGGAAAGACAACTGTTATTCAACAGCTTTGTGAATTCTACAAGTTACATCATATCAAAATCAAAGATGTTATTGATCAAGCTATTGATGATCTGGTAAGAAATTTAAAGTTACAAGTTTCATTATAACTGCTCAGTCTTAGAAAAAAATCTATAATGAGACAAATTAATTTTAACCCAACAATAAAAACCAAAAACATCTGTAGGGCAATTAACAACTTGTCTATACAAATTGTCAAGCTCTAAATTGTTTTATAAAAAGAATGAGAATGAAAACATGGAAGTGTTAAAGAGTTGAAGCTCATTCAAAAAGCATAAAAAGCCAAAGGCCATCAATGTGTCTTAAACACAGTGAAAAAAAAAGAGTTTTAAATTGAATTAAACAGAAACTAAATCAAAGATGTGCCTTAAACCTTAATTTATTTTCTGTTTTTAGAAAGCCCAAGCTCGACGTGCAGATACTGAAGAGGAGGGTGAGGATGAAGATGATAACAAGGCACAGGAAGCACAAGAATTACTGGACCAGATCCAAGAGGAAATGGCTGGAAATAATAACAAACTGACAGATTCTAAAGTCTTGCAATTTTATAAAGAAAAATTACATTCCATGCCATGTCAGAATCAAGGTTTTGTCTTAGATGGTTTTCCAAAGTTGAAAGATCATGTGGAGAATGAAGAAGATGGCTTGTTTAATGGTAAGGAGTAAGATTTCAATATTCAATATGATTAACAAAAAAATCTCAATGTTACTGTCGTAAAATTTTCAAAATCTTAAATCAATGATCAAATTATCCAATAACAAGAATGTGTCCATAGTACACGGATGCCCCACTTGCACTATCATTTTCTATGTTTAGTGGACCGTGAAATTGGGGTCAAAACTTTAATTTGGAATCAAAATTAGAAAAATCATATCATAGGGTACATTTGTACTAAGTTTCAAGTTGATGTAACTTTAACTTCATCAAAAACTACCTTGACCAAAAACTTAAACCTGAATGTCGCACTATCATTTTCTATGTTCAGTGGACCATGAAATTGGGGTCAAAACTATAATTTGGCATTAAAATTAGAAAGATCCTATCATGGGGAACATGTGTACTAAGTTTCAAGTTGATTGGACTTCAACTTCTTCAAAAACTACCTTGACCAAAAACTTTAACCTGTAGCGAACGGACGGAAGGACGGACGGACGAAGGAACGGAGGCACAGACCAGAAAACATAATGCCCCTCTACTATCGTAGGTGGGGCATACAAATGAAAGACTGCTAAAAGTTTTTAAATCTTTTGTGAAAGGATTTTGAATGGTAGTTTAAATAAAAATGTTTTTTTCTTCACAATTTAAGGTTATCTATCAAACGGGTTTTACATATTAACAAATGCACAAAGTCTATAATGTCCACAAGATAGTTTGTATATTGATAAATAACTATCATATAACCTATTAAAACACTGAGTCAGCAAATTTTAATATGAGGAAATTTGTTTTCAGCCACAGATGCAGAAGAGGCAGAGGAAGCTGATAAAGAGGGGAACTATGATAAGAAATTAATGCCAGAATTTATGTTCTGTCTGGAAGCCACAGATGAGTTCTTACGTAACCGTGTGATGAACCTTCCCGAGAGTGTGGTACATGGTACACACAACACGGAAACTGAACTTAACAGAAGACTGAAAACTTACAGAGACAATAATGATGAAGAAAATACAGTTCTGACATATTTTGATGAACGTGAAATTGATATTGTTAAATTAGATGTAACTAAAGATGATTCTAAAATGATGAAAGATACAGTAGATAAGATGAAGAAAGTGATTGGAGGAGCAAGGAATTATGGTAAGTAAAACACTGCATGACAGTCAGTAATATAAACTTGTACATTATTTGTAGGTACAACTGAGGAAGCAGTAATGCCCATTTGTAAAGTTATCTAATTTAATGTATTTATAAAAGATTAAAGAATAAAGGAAAGTTGGAAATTATTTTATTTTATTCAGTCTATAGTAATCTACCTCTTTTGACAACCATTAACTTACTTTTGCCAACAAGTATTATTTGTTGATTATTGAAAAACTTACCAGCAAATAATTTTAATTTCAGGTCCAACTCCTGAAGAATTGGAAGAAATGAGAAGACAAGAAGAAGAAGCAAGACTTAAAAAAGAAACAGAAGAAAGACAAGAGAGAGAAAGAAAGGAAGCAGAAGAATCTAATCTTAGAAAACAAAGACAAGAAGAATGGGTAAGACCCAAAGATTACCATTTTTTATGATTAAAATGAAAATTGAAAAGATCACAAAGGATTTGATATTAACAGAAATGTTTGGTATATGTCAATGAAACATCAAAACAACCACAGAAAAAACATACTGTCAATAAAATATGTCACTGTAATGCTTTTAAGAATACATGGTCAAACGTTTATACTACTCCGTTTTTCTCATATTGCCATTAATATCAAAATGACTATAGCTAGTTTTAGATTTTTTCACATTATGAATGAATTTTTATCATGGACAGCTTTAAAAGAAAAAGAGAAAAAAAATCTGAGAGTCAAGATGGAATTATTTTATTTCTATGAAAGATTTTTTTTTTACCTGCCAAAATATTGCCTTAGCATGTTTTAATTTTGTTCAAAATAATGAAAAATGTACAAACTTGAAATCTGATTATAGTCTGGAGATGTTTAGGTTTTTTAACTGATGGTTGATCTATATTGAAGTATTGTATATTTATTTATCAGACGTCAAGACTAAATGAAGTGAAGAGGGAAGAGTATGAATTATTAGAGGCCCAATCTATACCACTAAGGAATTACCTAATGAAACATGTGATGCCTACACTAACACAAGGGTTAATAGATTGTTGTAAAACTAGACCTGATGATCCATTAGATTATTTGGTAAGTTTCTACTGTGTGTATTAAGTTAAAATGGTTTTTAAGTGAAAAATGGACCGAACAGTATTGCTTACAAAAGTTCAAGTGTGCAGAACCGTAGCTCGTATATCTTTTTGACTATATGGTCCACTAAAAGTAAAAATTATCATAAGGACTCAAGAGCTATGGACCTTTAAAGGCATATGAAGGCTTCGAAAATGAAAGCAAAATGAATAGAGTTTTCTTATGTGCTTCTTACACTGTCAAAAGAAAGATATTTAAATAAGAATGGGACCATTTAAATATTCGGCAGGTTTTTTAGAGTGCTGACCACAATTGCAAACATATTCTCATGACAAGCTCTTTCCATTCACACTAAAATAAGTGTGTTTTTCCTTTAGAGTCATTACAATATATGATTTGTTCAGTGGTCCTAAAGAAAGTTGTAGATGCAGAAGTCTTAAAGACGCAATGATTGATTCTTTTTTTATTTTATCATAAATGCAAATGTCTTTAGATTAAAGTGTTGAAAACCTATTCGTTATTATGTTCTAATAACAAATTATTTTTCTACTTTCAGGCGGAATATTTGTTTCAGAATAACCCACAAGTAGACTGATAAACTGCCTATTTACAAGTGACTCTTTTTAAATCTGTGATATTTGTTATAGTGCCTACCATTTAAGCATTTAGTATGGCACACTTTTACTTCTTTACAGATATTTATTGTTTTTTTAATTGACAGAAATAACATTCCATGAAGCAATGTAAAACCATCTATTATGAAATGGTTATTAAAAAAAATATATAATGTTATCAAGATATTTTGTAATAAGTTTGTATTTCTGTCATGTCTTGGAAAGAAAATTTGAAGATAAGAATTAAGTTAAAATATATTATAATTTATTCATCTAAACATGTTGTGTATATAATGTAAATAAATATAACATAAACTATTGTCTATTCAGTTTTTCAATTAAGTCATGCAAATTTGTTCATAAACAAGAAAGCATGTGTTGTAAAAACTTGTTATACTAAGCATACTCCCCCTTGAAATTATCTGAAAACAGGAAGAAGGAGTTATGTAGATTCAAAAGACACACCCACACATAACAACTCATCACTATTGGGATGCTCATAAAATTCATTGTTCTATTTGGTTGCACAAGAGAAAAGTGTGGTGAAAATTTTTAATATAATAAAAGATGATGTGGTGTGACAAGTGACCAAATGACACAGAACTTTACCACTAAAGCCCATACTACAATCAGCTAATAAAAGTCTCTGAAATGACAAATTTTAAACAAATCAAACGAGAAAACTAATGGCCTTATTTATGTACAAAAAAATATAAAGGAAAAACAAACATGTAACACAGCAACAAACAAAGACAACTGACCTACAGGCTCCTGATTTGGGACAGACACATACATACAGACTGAGAATGATGCAGGGTTAAACATGTAAGCGGGATCCCAAACCTCCCTTTACCATGCACAGTCATGAAACAGTACAAAAAAAATGAACAAAGAGTGGATGTGGCCGGGTACTTGTACATCCCAACTACAAAATTACATTAAGTACAGATCTGAGAGTACTCACGGTTACTGACAGCTAGTTCAAAGCCACTAACAACTAATAAAAAAATCCTGCATCTAAAACTTAATTCAATCTGTACACAGCCAACATCCAATTGATATGGTATATCCATAAGTTCACCTACAAAAGTTAACTGATAAATATTTCTAGGCAATATGCACATAAACATATGATATCCTTATTTTCTTCAAAGTTTCATGAAATTCTGTTGTATATATTAAGAGGAGTTGTGATGACAAACTGTTGCAGTAGTATATTGCTCCTAGAAAAAAAATGGATCATAATTTCCTGTTGATCAAAAACATAATATCTTACAAAACTTTATTCCATGTCAATAACCACTAATTTTCCAGCTCCTGGCTACAGTGGCAAGAATAAACAAGATTATTGACTGCTAAACTGTTCTCTAACTATGGCATAGTGAATTAGACCTTTGTTTAGCTTTGCTACAGTTGTTGCTGGCAAACCCCGCCACATTATTTATGTATGTGCCTGTCCCAAGTCAGGAGCCTGTAATTCAGTGGTTGTCATTTTTTTATGTGTTACATATTTGTTTTTCCTTCATTTTTTTATATATATAAATAAGGCCGTTAGTTTTCTCGTTTGAATTGTTTTACATTGTCATATCAGGGCCTTTTATAGCTGACTAAGTGGTATGGGCTTTGCTCATTGTTGAAGGCTGAACGGTGACCTAAAGCTGTTAATGTCTGTGTCATTTTGGTCTCTTGTGGACAGTTGTCTCATTGGCAATCATACCACATCTTGTTTTTTATATTAGCTCTGAAAAAAAACATGAATTTTTCCTATTGGATGGAGAAGAGAAAACAAACAAATTAAACTTATTTGTAACTTTATTTAAAGAGGTAAGTAACATACTTGTCATGAAGATAGTATAAAGAGTTATGACGAAGTACATCTTACTTGGCACTGATACTACATAACTACTTAGTTTTTTTCTAAAGACAGTCACAAGTAACAGAAACTAAATAAATAAGATTTTTTTATGTAAGTACTGAGGTTTTTTTATATACTAACCAAAAATATGAAAACTAATTTACCTATACAGCAACAGTATAGTACAAACTATATGTGATAAAGAGTAATTTCTTGGAAAAAAATCATTTCAACAGATTTTTAAAAAAGAAGATAACATGTTGCAGATACTTTAAAAGTACACAAAATATTAAGTTACTCGTTCATGTATTGCACAAAATACAAATATATACTAGAGAACTCTTAGTGCTTAGAAAAAATTGTACAATCAAAAGTACTGATATTTGCACAAAATATATTACAGAATGCATAGTGTTTTAAAACCAATTGTACACCGAAAAGTTCTGATTTATAAATATTTTTATTTTCTTTACCAAACCGATCAACAGTCTTATACAGCAGATTGGTTATAGAGTATTTTTCAAAAAATATTTTGTTGAATTTAATTTCATTTCATATGATGTTGCAGACATTTAAACATAGAATATTTCTTTAAAAAAAGATAAAATACATAACTACTTATTGGGGTTTTAACAAGGGAGACCATTTCGTTTCTTGTAATGCAAATACATCATGGAAAATAAACATTTTATCTCATACTGTAATTTATTTTAAAATTTAAACAAAATATTAATAAAATTAACAAACAAACAAACAAAGAAATCTAAACAACATTTCCATTCAATGGAATGTAAAATCAAAAATGAATTACAAAATTACAGGAATGACTGCTAGAACCAGATACAAATTTAGAATACCCCAGATAGATATGATGATGACATTACAAAAGTAACAATTAATCTTCAAAGATTTAACAAATACGGCAATATCAAATAAATGCATGTTTGTGACAAAAATTGTTAAAAAAAGATGAACAACTGGGAAAGATTATCAACTTAACTTCTTGTGGTCCCTCGGTAAATATGATGCATTGATTACATTGTTTAAGTTCATAAAATATTTATTTGCATTCATGAATGACAAAAAAAGTGAAAACTATACAAATAAATATTTTATAAACACAAAGAAAGTGCTAGTTGAATTCATGTTAGTGGCATTAAGCTGTTTTTCAAAATATTGCTAAGTATAAGGAAGTCTAAAATATATAACCATATACACTTAAGCATAAACATTTTGTTGCAATTGATAATATTTGAAATAAATAAACAAAGATGTCAGATTTTATGAGACTAAAAAAACAAATCCATGTATTGTATAGCCTATTCAATAGCGATTTAAGCATTTACATTTATTATTGATAACCAATCAAATCATGGAACACAAAGAATGACTACAGTATTTTCCATAAGTAATAAAAACAACTCATAATTCAACTATTTATCCAATTTCATACTAATTATACACTAAAATTATGCTGAACTCAATAACTAATTTATAATATATGCTAAAACTTTATATATTATATACAAGCATGTAATACTGGTTTATTATCCTGAAATATATACATATTTTTGGTTAAATGAAAAATTTACTTAATTCTTTATAAATAATTAGATAGAGATGATCTATTTCAACTTTTTTGTTTCAGAATGTCGTTGAATGCTTTTTTCTCTCTCACCAAACTTTGTTAAAATGATATTTTTTAAAGTTGGCAATTTTTTTTCATACTCCGTATACAGCCATCATTGGAACCAGCATATGGCTGTAGCCAGTTTAAAATAAAAATAAATTTTATGCTTCAGTTTAAATTGCATATGATACCTTTATGGCATTGATTGGCACAATCTAATTTTTTGATAAGCAGTTCTTCTAACAAACGAACTGTTAATGATTTTTTTTCATATTGAAATTGAATGATTAAGCACTGAAAGCCCCAAAATTGCTGCACATCTATTTCAAATTAAACTCAAATTAGTGATAATTAGATCATAAAACCATGACAAAGATACATAGCACAGTGCATGTAAACAAAAGTTTGAGAGACAATTATCTAAAACATTTGCAAAAATTTACAATTAAACTTGAGCAACTGACTGGTGGGAAAATAATAAATACTAGAAAATAAATTGCATAACTGTGTTCTTCTAAACTTTTGCAAGCTGATCCAGAAGCCATTCTTCTGTTAATTCTTCTACACTTCTTATATCATAAGTCTGAAATAAATGTTATAACCAGAAAGTTATTGATGTTGAAAACATTAAGCTTAAGTTTAGGGTATTGTATTTGAAGGTTGGTGTATGTAAAACATGGGTTTTACTGTCACAAATGGAGTTTACCTAGCTAGCAACGCATAGCCGATCTGGTAAACATTTATATGCAATAGAAAAACCAAGATTTATGTAGGCCACACTTCAAATACAATACCCTTTTCTCTATTCTAATGCAAAATAAACAAATCAGTCAATTTCAATCATTATTTCAATGTAAAATTGAAAATTCTGTGAAATGATGGTATTCTCTATAGCAACTAAACAAGGTGACATCACATTATGCTTCCAGCTTCAATTATAAACACCAGGCATTATCAGGTTTCTTGAACATCTCAGAATTTTATAAAATTTCATAACCAAATGCTCTGCAGGGTGCAGCTTTATACGACTGCAGAGGTCGAACCCTGAACAGTTGAGGCAAGTATGGACACAACATTTAAGCTTGATACAGCTTTGAATTTGGATTGTTATTAAATAGTTGACACAACATAGGTCTCTGACACAGAATGAATGTGGTCTAAGAACTTAAACTTGAAAATTTTAAATTGGACATTTACCTATTATGGTCCAATATCCAAAATCTAAATACATGTTTAGATTCAGCATATCATAGAACCCAAGATTTCTATTTTTGATGAAATCAAATAATGTTCAATTTTAGAGCCTTCATACCTCAATGTGGACCAATTTGATTATTGGGGCCCAAATATTAAAAATCTTAATACATGGTTAGATTCAGCATATTGGAGAACCCCATATATTCAATTTTTGTTGAAATCAAACAAAGTTTAATTTTTGACCCTTTGGACCTTAATCACTAGACCAATTTGAAAACACGACAACACTGTGCAATTGAATATTTCTTGCTATTGCGCAAAACTGTGCAATTGAAAATTTCTTGCTATTGCGCAATACTGTGCAATTGAAAATTTCTTGCTATTGCGCAATACTGTGCAATTAGATATTTCTTGCTATTGAAAATTTTGAAGTTTAATTTTGGACTCTTTGGACCTTAATGTAGACCAATTTGAAAACAGGACCTTCCTTTTGTGGTCATAAACCTTGTGTTAAAATTTCATAGATATCTATTAACCTATACTAAAGTAATTGTGAAACCAAGAAAAATGCTTATTTGGAACCTTTTTTTGGCCCCTTATTCCTAAACTGTTGAGACCAAAACTACCAAAATCAATCCCAACCTTCCTTTTGTGGTCATAATCCTTATGTTAAAATTTCATAGATTTCTGTTTAATTATACTAAAGTAATTGTGCGAAAACCAAGAAAATGCTTATTTGGGCCCTTTTTGGCCCTTTTTTCCTAAACTGTTAGGACCAAAACTCCCAAAATCACTCCCAACCTTCCTTTTATGGTCATAAACCTTGTGTTTAAATTTCATAGATTTCTTTTAACTTATACTAAAGTTATAGTGCAAAAACCAAATGTCTTTGGACGACGACGCCAATGTCATACCAATATACGACCAAAAAATCTTCAATTTTTGCGGTCGAATAAAAAGGTCATTTTAAGGTAAGTGTTCTTTTATTTATTATTGAAGAAATAACATGTTATTTTTTTCAAGATTATAATGTCTCTTTTCTTGCAATACAGACAGGTATGCAGAGAATTTAACTCTTCATGTCATTCAATCAGAAACATTGATAACTGTACATATTCGAAGTTTTTTTAAGAGTGCAGAATAATGGTTTGGCTGGTATGAAGATAATTACCACTTATTTCATGTGAATAAATGTGAAATGTTCAAAACGGCAAAGGACAGTTCTGCTCCTATTTCAGACCATCACTTTCATTGGAAAATGAAAGCAGAAAGACCTACATGTACTATACAATACATTTCTAGCCAGTTGATTGATTACACATACAAAAGTATTACCTTAGTAAGACCAGTCTGTTGTATAAGAGCATGTAAGGATCCTGAGTACATCATTTGTTGTTCTGGTTTACATCCTGAAAAATAAAACGAAATGGTTCATTTACATGTGTTAAAATTTGTCAAGGTTGGATGCTTAGCCTAAAATATTATAAGTATTATTGTATTTCTTTAAAATTTGAATTCAATATAAAATGCTAATCTTTATGATGTAAATCAATAATAGTAATACCATTTGGATATATTTAAAACAAGTGAAACTGTGAGCTGTGATAATACCACGCCAAAATATTTTGGTAAACAGGAAGTTGTTGAGTAATGAATCTGAAAACACATCACACGGTAAAGCTGAAAAATACTTATAAACCCTGAAACTAAGTTTCAGAAATCCTTATGATGTAGTTCCAGCGAAAGATGCCATGAAAAATATTCATGGGACAGATGGACGAATGGGCAGACAGAGGTAAAACAGTACATGCACAAGCTGGGTAATAATTATGAATGTCCTTATCATAACCGAAGAAATGTATTTCTGAAAGGGGACAAATATTTTTTGCATGAGCGCAAACAACCTTTAACAGTTATGTGTACCTACCTGCTGGACTACTGAATATAAAACATAAAGGATAAGACACTCTACCATCACTGTGTTGTCTTACATAACTAACAACTAAATAGCGAGGCTGACATTCTGGAAGCTCTGCTTGTAATTCCTCTATTGTGCAATCCTAAAAATATAACAGTTAAGTTAAGATAAATTAACAATACATGCACAACTTATCAGAATAATTAAAGATTTTTTCGAGATTCCAGATTTAATAAATATCAACTGTACACAACCTTAAATGTTTGAAATCATTACCTCATATTCTTCTTCTAACACTACTCCTTTTTCTTTATCTATTTTCACTATAAAAAAAAAGATATATTATATAACAGAAATATGCAAACCAAAAACAGGCATGAATACATATATGTATATATATATATATGGAAAATATTAAAATCAAAGAGTGGTTCAAATGATCTCAGTTTTTCATTGGTCAAAATTCAATTTTGTTGTCAAATCAAATTTCTTTTCTCTAATTTTGCTCTTATAACATTATAAAAAATCTACTTTTGTATTCAAGTATAATTTTTGTTAATTTTATATTCATATCATGCAAAACATTCAGTAATAAATTGTTGCAACAGACTTACACAAAAGTGCTGCTATATTTTTCTCTTTTCTAAATCGAAATTTTTTCAATCTGGAAGTTACTTCAGGATCTATATCACACACCTGGACATTCTGTGCCTACAACATAAAACACAGTATTGTATTTGTCAGATTTAATAATTATATGGGGACGAAGTCCCCAACTACCATGATTAGGGTACAAAAAAAATTAAAAAATTTCATTCTACTAATAAACCCAAAATCGTTAACTTTTTTTTCAGACTTTTTTAAATCCCTGCATCTGCACAGAAACCAACTTCTTTTTTTCGTGAGACTTTGAATAAAATATATATTTATCAGTCTAGTAAAATATAGTATTAGGAAGGAACTCAATACCAATTTCGATGACTTCAAATAATTGTTTGATATGAAAAAAATGTTACCTGATAACAGCATTTCTCTGTTAACCTGTTAACATTGAATATGACTTAATAATTTAATTCTGGATGTAACACGTTTTCTGATTGGCTGACGTTATTTTGTTATGAGCCCATAGACATAATTAAGTCATATGACCGTGACGTCATCAACGTTTATTCATGGTTTTCTACAGTTTAAAATGGAATTTAGAATTAAATTATAAGAAATGACTGTAACATTTTTTCTGTCTATTCGAAATAACATAAAAAATGTGGTGCACACTGTTAAATAACCCGTTACGCGTGTTATTCAGTGTGCACCAAATATTTTATGTTATTTCTTCATAGACAGAAAAAATATAACAGTCATTCCTTAAATAACTTAAATAACGCCACAAATAAAATCCATAACAACAGAACCAAAATCGGAAACGTTACGGTATTTCCGTTTCTTTTTTTAACATGTTTGAATTAAAAATAAAATTCAAACAGACTTCGTCCACTTTCACAGCTAATGCCTGCCTCATATCAAATTACAAAGCAAAAATTATAAACAAAAAGTATAACTTTTTCCAACCCTGAAAAATCCGCCCCTTTCATGTAATCCTGATTTTATCTTAACAAATTCAATTAAAAGGCTTTTGAGGTGAAGATCAGGAGTTATTCAAGTAAAATCTATATCAAGATATGCTATTCTTATTTTTAAACAAGTTAGATCTATTTTGACTACGTTTGTCTTACCATTTTTTTGGTTTAGCAGAAGGCGGAAGTAAATAAAAAAGTTTCGGAAGTCCTCTTAAAAAAATGTAAGATATGCTAAAACTATGAAAATGTGTCTGTAGCAAATAAGCTATTTAAATAATTTGTGTTCTCTAATGTATACAGTTTATACAAAAATATATATGATTTTTATAACATAATGTTATAGAATTGAAAATTTTATGTAAGATTTATTTTCAGGGGTATTTGGTTTTTTTCAAGTTCGGAATTAGAAAGCATTATTTTTTATTTGATTGTTCCGAAAATAAAATGCACGTGGAACCAAATCGAATCAAAACAAACAACATGCTGAGACTTTCAGATATTATAACTTAAACAATTCGTATGTTGATTGGTAGTTACTTACCTTTTATGAAAAAAATAGTATTGCCATGACAATTTTTCACCTGCATTTCTTTAAAAATGAGCATTGATAATTTTCCCAATTTTAACATTAGGGTAGGAATACAGGCACTCGTCTCAGAATTTCCCCCCCTTATATACCTTTACATAACACAAGCTACTTAACTTTTGATATAGAAAAAAGTCAGCCGCTTGAGAAATTCCGTTATATGCTGATTTCTCTGCTGTCTACCCAACTAAAACTTGATATGTCGATCATAAATCTAAATTATCAGTAGCAATCCTACCCAAGTATGTCAGTATTAATTATATCGTCTAGCGACGATGGATTGGAAATAAATGTCTTGTCTCTTTATATATCTCTGTTTCCGATTGGTCAATTTTAAGGGAAAGTCAAAAAGGTTCTCTGAGTTATCTGATCTTGTTTCATTTCATACGTAAAGGCAAGAGAGAGTTTGAATGACATTGACGTCATGGGGAAATAATAATAATAATAATAATAATAAATTCTTTATTTAAAGAGGGTTACAATTACTAATCTTCCCTGAGGCCCTCATATACATGTATGCAATACAAGTAAAAACAAAATGATAATAAGAGAAAAAAGCAAACATACAACATATAAACACAAATGTTTAGACATAATAGTTCTATGTACATGTACCATGATTAAAAGATATAAAACAGTTACAGATTGCATGTACAAATGTAGTAAATAGACTTAGTATATACAAATCATTAAAATCATACAAGAGTAATAGTTGCAATCATTTCAGACTGAATATTGGGACAGTCTCAAGTATTGTTTTATAATTTGTTTAAAAGAATAAGTGTTTTGCACTTTACGCATTTCATAAGGTAGTCTGTTCCATAAAACTGATCCAGAATAAGCAAAAGATTTTTTAAACAGTTCAGTTTTTGGCTTTGGAACTATCAAATTACCTTGAGTAACACCCCTTAAAGCATAAGGATTATTTACAGATATAAGTTGAAACTTTTGAATTAGGTACTGTGGTGCTTCTTTCCGCATACATTTAAATAGCAATAAATATTTGTGGTATTTGATTCTGTTTTCTACTGTCATCCATCCAAGTTCTTTAAATAAGGGGGCTGATGAGGATAATGGGTCTGCATCAAGAATTAATCTTGCTGCTCTTTTTTGAAGTTTTAATATTCTTACTATCCCTTCATTTTTACATTCTCCCCAAATAATACAGCAGTAATCGATGAGAGGCAGAATATACCCATTATAATATGCTTTCCTGACATTAATATCTAAAAATTTCTTTAATTTAGAAAGAAGGTATATTCTTGATGAAATGCTAGCACAAATTTGATCAATTTGGTTTTTCCAGCTAAGTGTGCTGTCAATTTTAACACCTAATAATTTCTCACATGATGAATTTTGTAGTGTTTCTGAATTTATTACTAAATTTGGTTGAAAAGATTGGGTTGATAACTTCTGACTTGTTCCAGTAACCAAACATTTAGTTTTTTTGGTATTGATGAACATATTATTCATTTTGCACCATTCTTCAACTTTGCATAAATCTTCTTGAACATCATCATGTAAATTTTCTATACTTTTCCCGGATTTATGAAGAGTAGTATCATCAGCATACAAGTCTGTTTTACAATTTTTAATGCACAGGGGAAGGTCACTTATAAATAAGACAAATAATAGAGGACCTAGTATAGATCCTTGGGGGACACCAAATTTCACATCTTTTTTATCAGAATTAACATTGGAAATGTTTACTTGCTGTGTTCTATTACTTAGGTATGACCTGAAAAAACCTACTGCAGACTCACTGAATCCGTAAATAGCAAGCTTTAAGCAAAGAATGTCATGATCTACAAGATCGAATGCCTTTTTAAAGTCTAACAGTATTGCTAAGTTTAGATTACCATCATTCATTTCTTGCAGCCATTTGTCAATGATATCAATAAGTGCAGTTTGACAAGAATGATGTGGCCTAAAACCTGATTGTGTAGGATGTAAAAGTTTAAATTTAGACAAGTACTTATACATGTTATTTGAGACATGCCTTTCTAATACTTTTGATAGAGATGGAAGTACAGAAATTGGTCTGTAATTTGTTGCTAAAACCTTATCACCATCTTTGTAAACTGGTGTTACCTTAGCATTTTTCAGTAATGAGGGATAGATACCAGTATCTATCATTCTGTTGAATATATATGTGAGAGGAGAGGCAATACATGGGGCACTTATTTTAAGGATTTGGGGTCCAATATTATCAGTTCCTGATGATTTATTTACATCAAGTTTAATTAATTCATCAAATAGCTCATTTATCTTTATTGGTGGTATGGTAAATTTCTCATGCTTTTATTGTTTTAATTGATTTTTAATAAATTTGCTTAGATTATTGAAATCTGCCTTGTCAACAGATGTAATGTCCCTTTGCTCTCTTAGTTCTTCAGCACAGGAAGTAAAAAAGTTATTAAAAGTATCTGGTATAGATTTTTTATCATTTGTTGTATTGTTCTCATCTGTAGCTAACTCATGTGGGGATTTTTTAAACTTTGGATTCAAGCTATGAAGGCATTTCCATAAAGATTTTGAGTCATTAGAGTCTTTTACCATGTTTTTATAATAGTTCTTTTTTGAATTCTCTATTATTTGTTTAGTTTTATTTCTCCAAAATCTATATTCACTCCACAATCCAAGTGCATTATATTTATCCCTCATGTTCCTAGCATATATAATTTCACTATTATACCAATCAGGTTGCCTATCCTTTTTAACTCTCTTTTCAACAACAGGAGCATGTTTATCTAAAACTTTGTTCAACATATCATAAAATAATTGGAGACAAACAGAAGTCTTCAAATTCAATTTTATAAAAAGGTGTACTTTGTAGGTCTAAAAGAAATTCATTTTGATCAAATTTTTTGAAATTCCTGTATGTGATTGTACTGTGTGAATTCTTTTTGTCTTTATTAATTTCTTTCCTTGTTAAACAAATAGGATAATGGTCACTAATTGCAAATTTACAGACATGTGATTCCTGTACCTTATCTAGATTACTGACATAGATATGATCAATCAATGTACTGGTATCCTTTGTGACCCTTGTAGCATCTACAATCAATTGATGAAGATTGAATGATTCTAAAACATTCAACCATTTTTGAGGAGGTTTGCTTGGTGATTTAAAATTCATATTAAAATCCCCCAATAATATAATATCTGAATTAATGGTCACTGCCATTCCTAGTTCTTTTTCAAAATCATCAATCCAATCTATTGTTGACTTTGGAGGTCTGTACACAAAACATAGTGAAAATGATTTTTTATAATCTGGTTTTACCTCAAACCACATTGTTTCAATACCTCCTATTTCAATGTTGTTTTGTCTTGAAAATTTTATTTTTTTCAGAAAAATAAACAATCAAACCACCCCCACCCTGGGAAGTTCTGTCTTTCCTTTCAGATAAGTAACCAGGTATTTGTAATTCATTATCTTTGGTGTTTTTAGTTAAAAATGTTTCACACATGCCAACTACATCAGGTGGGTTTTTTTGAGAACATAAGTGTGTGTTTGATTTCATCATATTTACTTTCAATCCTATTCACATTATGAGAACAAATCCTGATACCTTTAGATTTACTAAAACCATATGTACCAAAAATATTATCACCAGGATCTATTTGCTTCCTTGTCAATGCATGGTTTTCCAAAAATTTTCCACAAAATTTGTGCCTTAAAAAGGAAACTCGTAACTTGTTAGACATACCACAAATAACACTGCATAGATTTTTTTTCATGGTATCTTATGCAATTTTACTAAATGGGTGATAAGTTCTATTCAGACAAAAACTGACAGTTTTTCTGAAACAATTTTTATAATTAATCATTTACTGCGAGTCGTGTGTTACCAATCCATCGTCAGTAGACGAAATAATTATGATTGACATACTTGATAAGGATTGCTGTGGATCATTCGAACAGCCGGGAAATCGGCATATAACGGAATTTTGCCTCCGGCTGACATTTTTCTAAATCATGAGTTAAGTCCCTTGTGTTATTTAAAGGTATGCAGGATTTTTTTTCTGAGACGAGTGCCTATGTGAAGCATTGCCCTTTCAATCATGTGTAAAACAGTCCTTTTTCACTTCTGTGCGTAAAATCAGTTAAAATTTTAACTGTGATTTGTCAAAATATCATTTTATTGAGCTTATGGAGGTCTGAGATAAATACCATGTCAGTTTTATATGGGAAAACAGATTTTTCTTACAGAAATGTGACTTGTCTAAAACAGTTGACTTTTTATCATTATAAACATGATAAAAAAGTAAACATTTCATGGTCATGCACCAAAAATTCAATTTTTTACAAATGTTAACCATCATCCTTTATTAAGGTACCTGCATTATGATAATTTACAATGCATATCAGGTCAAACACAGGCCGTCTACCACAAAATCTCTAGTAAAATCAGATAGGATTGCATGGTTATCTCTAGTTCCTTACACATGGAAAATCAACATGTATTGTAGTCATTAACTTTTAAATCTGTTCAATATCTTTTCTGAACTCATACTTGCCAATATATGCCAATCATGGCTCCCAAAATGAGCAGAAAAAATGCAATATAATTTTCAAACATAATATGTTCAAGTAAATGAAAAATAGTTTAAACATAGAACATAACATGATGTATTTTGATTTAATTGATTAACATATATGATCAGAGTACATGTAACAGAAATAAGTAATTTGCAATAATAAAAATGTATAATTTGACCCATTGTTTGTTATTGTGGATCCTTTATTGGATGCACTTCATAGTATACTACTTATTAGATAAATGTAAATAATGACTGACTAGAGTAAATGCATATATGACCATTTGTATCTACAACTGTGTATAAATGTATAATTTATTGAATGTTGTATTTCTGTTTTTTTTTTTTTAAACCTTTAATAATTGACAAATTGTTATCAAAATGTTTTCATCTTCATTCCCCATTGACTAAATTATAAGAGACTTGTTATCAAGTTTTGATTTTTAAAATTTTTTTTCTAAATATTTTAGAGATTTCTAACATTAACCAAAGCATTACATGTTAAAAAATCATTTTTAAATGTATGATTTTGAATTTGATTTTTTTTCAGTACCATGGAGAGCAGTCAATTACTGAGGCAGCTTAAAGAGTTGACTTTGTTAGATTTAGACAAAGCAATACTACAAGAGAGTGAATACATAAGGGATGTTATACTTATCAAAATTACCTCTGAAAACAGGCCACTTCAGGAACATTTAAACATACTGACAAGTCTAGTCAGTTCAAATAAAACTGCATTGTCAGAAAATACATGTACAGTTATTCTACAACAGATTTGTATTCCGTTATTGAAGAGTATTCACCTATCTTATGATCGCAGGAAGGAATATGTTTCTGAATTAGGTCAAACTAATAAGTTGATAACAAGTTGTCTCACTACAGAAAATGAAGTCTCATTCAAGCCATTGATTGATCTTTGTCTGCAATCATTGAAAAACCATGTCAAGGTCAAATCATGTACCTTGGACAGCCAGACACTTGAGGGTGTGTTAGATTTACAAGTTTGTTTAGATTTGTTGCTTAATCTTACTCAGAGAAAAGACCATGCTTCTGGCAACATATATATGATGAAGAGTTGTAAAGATACAATTAAAGATATTTTTGATAATTTAATGTGCATACTGAGTGATTTTCAGAATCAAACAGCTCTTAATTTGTCATTGAGATGTTCTTCTAATATAATTAAGAATGAGGATCAAAAAGATTATTTAAGTACTTTCTGGCAGTTGATCAACAGGATGTGGAAAACCAACAAAGAGGCAGATATTTTGAATATATATTTATGTGGTTTATCAAACTTTTTCTTTCCCATTGATAACAGTTGCAATATTAATATTAGGAATGAACAAGTATTTTGGGAAATAGTTCAAAAAGGTTTAAATTCAGAGAATCCTTTGTCTAGAAAACAGTCAGTGTACCTAATCAAGAGAAATATAGATATTTGTGAAAAGATGAACCTAGATGTGAATAGTAATTTCAATGGACATGATGTACCATTATTCTGGTGGTCAAAAGACAGAGAAAAGAATCTGGTAAAAGTTTGGGAAGATCTTGTCATGTTACTAGAAACCATGGAAGATAGACAGGTATATTTGATGTTAAAAATGTACACAATGAAAGAAACATTAAAACAATGGTTTCTATTGAAACACAAATGAAAAATTTCCACGGAGCCATCTCCTTTTGGTCAAGGTATTCAAACTTTTGTCAATTCTATTGTCCCAATAAATAAATACAACAGATATTGTTCTCTTTGTAGTTTGTTCACTAGAACATTTAAATTTCTTATAAAAGAAATCCATCACTTATTAATTAATTTACTTGAGTAAAAAAAATATCTTCTTCGTGGATGAAAACACATGCACCAACTCACAAAACTGCATGTGATGTTGTATTTATTCAATATCAATAGAATAATTTTAATGTTTAATGTAAACATTGATTTTAACGCTTAAAGTTGATTTCTTGATTACATATACATGTAGAAGAAATCACAAAATTGTCTTGTTAAACTCAAGCTTAAACAAAAAATCTGTATCAAAATTACTGATAGCAAAGACTGGCACTGAAGATCTGTTTGAGAACAAGAATATTAAATGTAGTTTAAATGAAAAATAGTAAGGACAATGAATGGAGTAAACGTGGTCAAATTATGAGGATTTAAAGAAAAGAATACTGATATGAAAGATTTTCAAAGCAATAATTCAGTTACTTGTCATTGTTTTGACAGTGCATTTATCTTGTTCTGTTTGTGTAGTACATTGAATTCTTAAAACAATACATCCAAATATTTTTTTTCCTGTTGATGTTTGCTTTTTGTTAAGAATTCCTTTCTATAAATTTCATATGGCATCTTACTTTAAATATTTTACAGATTCATGTCATAAAGCCATTGCTGCCTAGACTACAGACCATGATCAAGGCAGCTTCTTCAGAAACTGGTAATGTTTATTCTATAAGAACATGTATGAAAAAGCTGGAAAATAAGAGAGGAAAATAAAAAAACACCATAATTAGGGAAATTTAAGACTAGCCAAGTATATAGTTAGAATTTGAAAAAAAAAAAAAAAAAAAAATACACAAGAGGAAAACGATAAAATTGAGAATGGAAATGGGGAATGTGCCAAAGAGACAACAACCCGACCATAGAAAAAAACAACAGCAGAAGGTCACCAACAGGTCTTCAATGTAGCGAGAAATTCCCGCACCCGGAGGTGTCCTTCTGCTGGCATATTTTCAAAGTGGAATAATTCAATATAAAAATAAAAAGATGTGGTATGATTGCAATGAGAAAACTTTCAACAAGAGACCAAATGATGTAATTATAAGCTGTTATAGTTTGATATACACCCATCATACCATATCATATATAGAGATATAAAAGGCCCTGGCAAGACAGTCTGTCAGTTATGTCATAAAGGCTTTTATTTGATAGAAAACTAGATTCAGTTTACATCATTGATGTTATATAGTCAAACTTATTAAAAAAGTTGAACCTGAATATTGACCTTTGGATTTTATGATTAATAAAAAATAAACAGATCTTAGTAATTGACCTCATTTCAGAAAAACCAGTTCTGCATACCTCTTGGTTGTGTACAATATTTAGACGTGGCATTGCTCATGAAAGTATTGCCCTGGTGAAGTGGATGACAGAACAAGTTTTATATCTAGACCTAGATACTTGTCCTATAATAGAACAGGGAGAACATAAAGTAAGTCCTAAACTGTTTGCTGTAATGATGTATTTCTTTGAAATTATAATTCTTGGCAGATTTGTTCCTTCCCCTACAAGTGATTTTTTGATAATCAATGTGTGGTTTGTTTGATCTCAGTTCTTCATTGGTAAAAATTTCAAATGTGATGTCAAATTTTCTTGCATTCATCTGAATTTGCTGTTATGATGTCAGGAAATAAAGCCTGATGGCAAGACATAGCAATACATGTATAAAATTGTTTTGCAGATCATTGAAAAGATTTAGTTCACCTATATCTTGTCTTAGAGTCATTAGAGAAACAGATTCCACGATAAAATGTCATACAATACATGTATGATATTTCTCCTCTTTTGACAGTTAAATTTAAAATATTATCATGATTATTTTAAAATACTAGGTAAGCTCATGTTTTGAAAATTTACCTGTAGAATAAATATTTATCTGATTATTTTCACATTTAAACAAGTACGTGAACTGGCAAGTAAGATATTTTTATCTCGATAAAACACATGTTGATTAACTTGTCATGTGTGATTAAACAGATTTATCCTATATCCAGGCTTAGCTTACAATGATCTGACAATACTGAATACTACTTTCTGTGTTGATTATTATAACATCTTCAATGAAATTCATGCCTACTAATTTTCAAAGGTGTGTATTGTTATGGCAAAGCCAGGAGACTCTTAAAAATCTTTATAACATAAAAGTACAACATTGCCTTGTCAGATCTTTTCAAGCACAGTATGAACACATGATTATGTTGTTAGATCTTTACGAGCATAATGTCGACACTTCCAGCAAAGTGTGGACACAGGGTAATGTTGTAAGATCCTTGCCAGGATAGTGTGGACACAGAATAATGTGGTCAGATCCTTGCCAGCAAAGTGTGGACACAGACTAATGTTGTCAGATTATTGCCAGCAAAGTGTGGACACAGGATCTGTATGATATTAATATTTTTTGTATCTTTTCAGTATTTTGCCAGTGAATTTCTTCATTCCATTCAAGACCAAAAGTTATATCCCAGGTAAAAGTTAAGCCTTCTTTGTGTACTTTATGCATTGTGCAAATGAACTTTTTATCTAATTGAGCAGTCACCTCAGATAGAAAATCATAATAAGGTAGTACCAAACACCTTGACTAGATTTAATTTAGCAAAAAATTTTGAGATAATATTAACTTTGACCCTTTGACAAAAATATTAAAATTTCAAAAAAATTGAACACACACTTTGTTGGAAAAATTTCATTGGACCTATCACAGGCACTTGTTTCTATCCATAGGAAGACCCACTATCAACGTAAGCTCATAAATATATGTTGATAGTGGGTCTTCCTATGGATAGAAACAAGTGCCTGTGGGACTTATAGCAGTTTGACAAGCACTAATTTAAATCATTGAGAAGCGAAATATTTTACAGATTTATCTCCCTGTAGTAATTAACCTTGTCAATATATATTTGTCTGAGGTCTTATCTATTCTAACTGTTTTATTTGGAGATTTTGGTGCTGAAGTTTAATAGCCAATCTTTGACTTGTATTCACAAGTTTTTAGGATAGATACAGTTTAAAGGTTCAACAAATTATATGGTTACATGTCTATTTAGGGCTCTATTTGTCTTTATATGGTGTTGACACTTCTATTTAATTTTCAATTTTCAATTTATTTCTTGTTTCTACACTTGTAGTTTTATATTTAATTATTTTTCAATTGCAGACCCAAGAAATCTGCCAGAGGGACAATACCTATCTGTGGAGCAGGCTTAATACACCTGTTTCAAAGTTGCTGGAAAGCTTTGAAAACTGATGAGAAAAGAGGTAACTAAACACTAATAGGGCATAATCTTACAAGGGTTTTCATGGCCTAGTATTTTTATAATCTAGGTAATGGATAAACAGATACATGTGAAGATCACATAAGGATTATTTCTACTATGATAGGTGTTCAAATACATCTGCATTATTAAC
The DNA here is from genome assembly GCA_037788925.1 of Mytilus galloprovincialis. NCBI lineage: Eukaryota > Metazoa > Mollusca > Bivalvia > Mytilida > Mytilidae > Mytilus > Mytilus galloprovincialis. The sequence goes on along the minus strand of CM075334.1, from coordinate 41,177,811 downwards.
AAGGTGTATGCAATTTACAAGTATGCTGGTATGTAGAGTTTGTCATTTGCTCCCTGAATCTTGATCATTCATACTTGTTGTTCCTGGTTGTTTCCTCCATAAATGAAACAATGCACTGTACATTTAGATAAATGTATACAGCAAGGGTTCTAGGTATTGAGCCACATTAATAAAAAGGAAAATGTTATCATACATAGACATTATGATTTGTAACATAATAATTTGAAAGTTCAATCATTAAAATTTACAGAATTTTTTTTTTAACAGGTCAATTTTATGGAAGTATTCTAGAGAACCTTAGTACCAGTAATTGGGGACCAGTACCATTGATGTTTATCTGTCAGGCTATATCATGTGTTCCTCAATCTCAGATAATTAATAAACAAGCTTTGTTATTTATAAGGTAATATTTACTTTTGTAATGCCATGTTTTACTTGATTTCTTGTTTTCCAAAGAGGATATTGTCATTGGAGAAAACTAATCTTTTCATTCAAAATGTATGTGTTCTAACATTGGAATTGCTCAATAATGGTACAGCTTCAGATGATATTTTTTTTTCTTCAAATTTTAGAGTGTTAACATATTTGACTTTGCAAAGCTAAACAGTTTAATTTATATTGTTTAGATGAAAAACGTAAATATTTTGTTATAGTATTTTCCATTCATTATAGGTAAATTAAACTTTCCATCATATTTTGATTGCAAAAATCCTTTTGTGTTACAGAAAAAAAATGCAAATATCCTGCATCTGTGATATGATTGGTACCTAAATTGATACTTGATAATGTTGTTTTTTTAACAGGAAAATTCTTACCACTCAAGTCACAAATAGTGGAGTTTTCCTTAGAGGAGCTGCTCAGAGTTTCTTTGTTAGAACACTTCTATCATTAACAAATTTAGTGAGTAATAAATCTTTAAAAAAATGTAAAGATGATGTTTATAAATAAGAGGCATAAGATACTACATGGACATTCAATACTCATAAGTGGTAGAGAAACGGAAAACATCATGTGAGAAAAAATCAGGAAAAAAACCCATACAAAAGTCTACAAAACTCTACATAGACAACTAAAGACTGAGTAACACGTTTCTCCACTAAAACTCTAGGTGAGTTCTCATGTGCTCCCTAAGGGTAAGCTGATCCTACACCACACATGGCACCCATTTAAAATTGTTGGATTATAAATTGATTGCATAAATTTTATGAAGCAATTTTTTAAAAATCTATGTATTTATTTAAGTACAATATATCTGGTACACCCTGCAGATTATCAACAACTTTTCTCTTTCTCATCTGAGGGATAATCAAATTATCGAAAAGTTCCATTTCCTCATTATTAAAGAGAAAAATATCAGGAACTAAAAAAATTGTTCTAAAAATCCTTAGAAATCAAAATTTAATGTGTCATGGTGCTGATCTGATCACTATAAACCTTTTTTTTTATTCCACCTGTTATTCTTGCAGTCTGTTGTACCACCAAAAGACTTTGCAGCTGCATTATCTATCTTTGAGTCAGAAGATGGATTAGCAAGGGGAACAACTCTTTGGACAGATTGTTTAAATTGGTTGAAAGTTATATGTAAAGAACAGAATAATGAAGAGTGGTCACCAACTTCTCTCAATCAGTATCTGATGACAGCTACAAATTCTTTATTGCAAGTCAGCCAAGGTAAAAGGTTAAATTTATAAATTCAAATACAGTTTTAAGTAACCCGCAATATTTGAAAAAGGGGTGAGGGGTGGGTTAAAGCCCAGCAAGATGTCAGTATTAATTGGTATGATGACACAAGCTAGCAGTATCTTAAAGTATATTTGTTTTTTTTGGTGAATTTTGAATTATGATATGTTTATATCTTGTTTTAACCATATGAGTTTTTTTGAAGATTGATTATTGCAGAGAAGAAACTGGGTACACATATTATTTACTATGTTCTTATGTATATGAAATTGACTTATTATCCAGGTTAAAACTGTGACTGCAATTTTTCTTCAGCCATTAGTATTGACAATTTATTGTATTTTGCAGAATCAGATTTCAGCTTGAATGAGGCGGAAGTCACTTCATTCAGCAGATTACTAATATTAGCAGTGGACAGTGGTGTCCTCCCATATACAGTAGAACCAGGAATACAAGAACCCTGTCTGACAGAGATAGTTAACACTGTAACAGTAGTCATCCTCTCTATACCAAACCATCCTTATATGTCACATCATAAAGCAGAAAAGGCTGTTGAGGTCCTTGTGTCATTGCTGAAGGAGAGTGGACAGTTAAAAGGTATCAAAAGATATGTTTCAATACTAATGTATCATTTCAATCAAATAAGTATTTGTATTGTCAAAACTATTGATACTGATGAAGGCTATTTGTTAAGCTGATTTATTTGTCAACACGATTTTATAACATCATATTTGTAAATTACCATCTTATACTGTAAATTCAGAAATTATTGCGGGCATTTATTATTTCGATTTTGTCATTTTGAACTTAAAATCTAGATTCAAGTTTAAATTATTGCGATTGTAGCCTTGTCACATTTTTCACAATAAATTCTGAATTTACTGTATTAGTTGTGTAAATCTTTAGACTTTTATATATGATGAATTAATAGAATTATGAGGCAGGGGTATCCTATATTCTTGTTAGTTTCTTTTCATGTGAGCTGTTGTAATCTGTTTGTAAATTTTTTCTTTTAGTCATGTTGATAAGCTTTTTTCAAAACTTATGGTTGGTGTTATCATTTACTCACTTTTATTTACAGAAGATAGATTTTGTCAGCTAATAAGGAAAAGTATCTCAGACTGTCTGGATAGCTTCTTATTGTTCACTTCACAGATGCTACTGGAAAAATGGACACAGGTAATGTCCCTATTAGCTTATGTACCATGCACCTATCAAATAATAAACTGCCAATATTTATGTACATTGTGTTTTTTTCAACAAGTGGGACATCAGTAACATACTTTTCCAGCAATGTTGTTACTGACATTTAATGTTAAGGTTTTGATGAGATCCATTTCTAATATTGTATCATTGATATTTGGTACAGTGTTATTTTAGCATGTGTAAATAAGCATCCATGAAATTCAATTTCATGCAACATATGACAGTCATGCTTTGATGTTGACATTGAGGCAAGTACTTATATGTTAGAACTAATTGCAATGTAGATTGGAAAAAAATGAAAGTAAAAAAAACACAATATGAGAATATCTTTCACAATGGGAGATAAATCTTTGATGAAAAAAAATGTAATCATCACAATACATTGGAAAATAACAGATATGCAATGGGTCAAGAATGTGATGTCTAAGGTTAACTCTGTATACTTTTCCAATCTATTGCAGATATCATCAGTACAGTCAATAGAGTTATTTGTAAATGGACTGACTCAGTTTTTACAAATTACATGCCACGAACAACAGTTTGACCAACCAATTCTTAAACTAGTTAATAGTTGTATACAGATACTTGCAGATCCAAGCCTTGGTGGAAGTGGAAAGGTGGGTTATATTCTTTATACGATGTAATAAACACAAACATAAAAGGAGAAAAAAAGCTGGAATTTTTTACTTTGTTGATAAAGTAACGACTTTTCGAAAAAATAAATAATTGTGTTTGACTTTTTATTCATTTATAAATCTTTTACATATTGTATATATCTCTTATATTTTCAAAAATTTTAACTTGTATGTGTTCTTACATCCATACTCAAACATTAGTGGACAGCTTAGAGTTCATGTTTTAGCACTTTAGTGACCATGAGGGAAATTTACTGTCACAACTAGTTGATGGCTTTCCGGAACAGTGCATGTTACCTCTCATTTCCTATATAGTATTTTTGTTATCATTATAGGTAGAAATGGATACACAGATCAAGAAACTAGCCTCAATTGGAATCCTTAGTTCTGTAACATCATCTTTAACAGACAGACAGCAATCTATTCATGAGAAGATTTTTTCATTTGTTCATGACTTTAACTGCACAACTTCGTTTGACAAACCTGTTGCTGATATAAGGTACACTTAAACAAGGTCAAAATATCTAGTTCTTGAATGACATACATCATGCAACAATGCAGATGGATTTTTGACTCAGAGTTTATGATATAAATATAATTTGATTACAGGTTTTTAAAAGATATGCAGTCTTATGTTCTTAAACACAATGTACTTATGTTTTGTTTACCTATATGGCTGGGAACACTGTTATTGAGTATTGCATTTCTTTTAGACAATAAATTCAAATTAAAAAAATCACACCTTCTGTATCTCAAAAAGATTTTGACAGTGTAGTATACTACTATTGAGACAAATAATACCAAAATTATAGAAAAGTCTACCACCTCTAACTCAAAATATGGACAATTCTATGTTAAGGGAGTCTAAAATTCAGTTTGACAGTTTCAGACAAACTAATTTTTTTACCTTTTTAACCTAAACCAAATCACTACTTTACATTAAGATTCAGCACCCAAATTTGTTTAACATGTAATTTCATCCCTTAACTTAATATTGCATGCATAAAATATCAAGAAATGAATTGGAAAAGTGTATGAAAAAAATTTGCAAGTTATACACTGTTTATGTAACAGCCATTATGTTCCGTCAGTTACTTTGTTCCGGCGGAACTTTTCAACTAGTTATTTCGTGCCGATGAAACTTTCCAACTAGTTGTTTTATTCTGAGCGCAGTCAAAAAGTTCTGGAAAAAAGTAGCTAGTTGAAAAGTCCCGGAACAATATAGCTAGTTGAATAGTTCTGGCGGAACAGAACAACTATAAACGGAACTGTGTGATATGTTATTCCCTTTTTTTGTGATTCTCTGAATGTAGCTGTCTGACTAGCTGATAAGTTCTGTTGGTAATTTTGATTTGTTTGTCACTTCCGTTATAGACTTATTTGACAAAGAGGAACTTTGTGACTAGTTGATAAGTTCTGTTTGACTTTTGTGGCTAGTATATTTGTTCCCCTTTGAAAAGGTTCAAAGATAATATGTTGCGCTTTTACTTTGCATCAATTCTCCGAATGGAACTTTGTGACTGGTTGATAAGTTCCGTTGGAACTTTTGGGGTAGTTTGCTATTTCCAGTTTTGACTTTATTGCTAAAGAGGAACTTTGTGACTGGTTGATAAGTCCCTTTTGACTTTTGTAATCAGTATCTTGGTTCCCCTTTGAAAGGTTCAAATATAATATGTTGCGCTTTTACTTTGTATCAATTCTCCAAATGGAACTTTCTGCCTGGTTGATATGTTCCGTTGGAACTTTTGGGCTAGTTTGTTAGTTCCGGTTTTGACTAATTTGTCAAAAAGGAACTTTCTAACTAGTTGATATGTTCCGTTGGAACTTTTCAACTAATCAGTTTGTTCCGGTGGAACTTTTAAACCAGAGGAAGAACAAAGTAACTAGTTAATAAGTTCCTCTGGAACTTTTCGGCTAGTTAGTTCTTTCCGCCCGGAACTTTCCAACGTCGGAACAAAAGAGCATTTACATTTACACTAGGGACTATATTCTAGACAAAGAAAACCAAAGGACGATATCTGTGCCCTTGGACTATATCTATAGAACAGACTTTGGTCAATTGTTTCTAAATTCAACATAAGCAGAAATTTTATACTATCAAGAAATAAGTTTGTATGCTATTAAAGACATTTTGTGAGGTATTCAAATATTGATAAATATTATTTATTTCAGCCATAAAGAATGGGGAAAGATTGCTTCATTATTTATATCATATCAATGGAAAGTTATGGAATATTACTTAAGTCATATAGATGTTGTAAATAAACCTATGGTCCCTATACTAAAGGTGTGCCAAGATTCACTGTCAGTGTGTAGTGGATTGAACACAATACCTGTTTACAGGTGTATAGGTTACCTATTAAGTAAGGTAAGTTCTTGGGTGCTTAACAGGAAAACAATATCTGAGTTAGTTTAAAATCTTTAGAATTATGTTAGCAAGTCAAAGAAATTAAATTGTTTTTAAATGATTTACCTTGAAGTTGCTTGAGCAAACTTTTTCATACCATAAATAATTTAAAGTGAGTATATTTAGTTCAATATCTATTTAAATTGTAAAATAGAAATATTTGATTTGGATTAAAGGATGATTTTCCCCTATTTTATTTATTAAATGAAAAAATTGTGTTCATAATCATCTCAATGTTTCATTAGTTCAGAACAAGTACTTGTATTTTTCTGGGAGATTTTAATCAAACAATAGAAAAGTAGGTTGTTTTATTCATAATTTTAATAGTTTTCTCTACGACTATTTTAGTGCCAGATACCTAATGATTCAAGCAGTATTATTGAAGCGTTGTCTGTTAGTTGGAGTCATGTCCAAGGAGAAACAAGGTCAAGCTGTTTCTGGGAAGTCTTTGAAGAATTTATAAACTTGTCATTCCAGCCTGCTCTACTTCAGCAACCAAGAGATTCGGCATTAACTGATGTTCTTGTAAAGGTACACAGATAATTTTTCTCTAATTTTTCATTTTTAGCTCACCTGGCCCAAAGGGCCAAGTGAGCTTTTCCCATCACTTGGCGTCCGGCGTCCGGCGTCCGTCGTCGTTAACTTTTACAAAAATCTTCTCCTCTGAAACTACTGGGCCAAATTAATCCAAACTTGGCCACAATCATCATTGGGGTATCTAGTTTGAAAAATGTGTGGCGTGACCCGGCCAACCAACCAAGATGGCTGCCATGGCTAAAAATAGAACATAGGGGTAAAATGCAGTTTTTGGCTTATATCTCAAAAACCGAAGCATTTAGAGCAAATCTGACAGGGGTAAAATTGTTTATCAGGTCAAAATCTTTCTGCCCTCAAATTTTCAGATGAATCCGACAACCCGTTGTTGGGTTGCTGCCCCTGAATTGGTAATTTTAGGGAATTTTTGCTGTTTTTGGTTATTATCTTGAATATTATTATAGATACAGATAAACTGTAAACAGCAATAATGTTCAGCAAAGTTAGATTTACAAATAAGTTAACATGACCAAAATGGTCAGTTGACCCCTTTAGGAGTTATTGCCCTTTATAGTCAATTTTTAACCATTTTTCGTAAATCTTAGAAATCTTTTACAAAAATCTTCTCTGAAACTTCTGTGCCAAATTAATCCAAACTTGGCCACAATCATCTTTGGGGTATCTAGTTTAAAAAATGTGTGGCGTGACCTGGCCAACCAACCAAGATGGCCGCCATGGCTAAAAATAAAACATAGGGGTAAAATGCAGTTTTTGGCTTATAACTCAAAAACCAAAGCATTTAGAGCAAATCTGACATGGGGTAAAATTGTTTGTCAAGTCAAGATCTTTCTGCCCTCAAATTTTCAGATGAATCCGACAACCCGTTGTTGGGTTGCTGCCCCTGAATTGGTAATTTTAGGGAATTTTTGCTGTTTTTGGTTATTATCTTGAATATTATTATAGATAGAGATAAACTGTAAACAGCAATAATGTTCAGCAAAGTTAGATTTACAAATAAGTCAACATGACCAAAATATTCAATTGACCCCTTAAGGAGTTATTGCCCTTTATAGTTAATTTTTAGAATTTTTCATAAATTTTTGTAAATTTTTAGAAAATATTTTCCACTGTAATTACTGGGCCAAGTTCATTATAGATAAAGATAATTGTAGCAACAAGAATGTTCAGTAAAGTAAGATCTACAAACACATCACCATCACCAAAACACAATTATGTCATGAATTTATCTGTGTCCATTGTTTAATATGCACATAGACCAAGGTGAGCGACACAGGCTCTTGAGAGCCTCTAGTTCACATTTTTAAACCGATGGGGAAAATTGTTCTCCTCACTAGTGAAATATCTGTTCTCTGCAAATGATTGGTCGAAATTTAATTATGACATCAAATTTTGTTGTTTTCTTTTGAATTTCCAATTATGTCTTCATGAAAATGGCACCTCTTGATTATTTAGTATTTTTTTTTTTTTTACAATGGCTGGGTTCACTATAAAAACTCATTTATCTTTTTTGAAATAGGCATCACAATTAATTGACGATATTTTCTTACATAGTTTAATTTTAGCCATAAGATGTTCCAAATTAATAAGTTCTATGTTCGTTATACATTTTCAGTCAGCCTGTGAATTAATGGAATTTGGAGGAGAAAAGACGGGTATTGCTAATATTCTGATGAGAAGATTGTGCTCAGTGTTCAAAAGCTCTTTACAATTAGCAGATGGTTTCTACTGTATACTTAGCCAAGCTGCTATTTATGGAAATATATTCAGGAAACAAGAAAGGTCAGTATAATTTGAAATATTTTTGAAAAAAAAAAAATACTGTCAGTTTCGAATTATATTTTTCAAGCAAGTCTTTTTTAAAGACCCTACCTTGACCTACAATGGTTTACTTTTATAAATTGTGACTTGGATGGAGAGTTGTCTCATTGGCACTCATACCATATCTTCTGATATCTATCCACCTAACCGAAGTCCCCCCTTGGTAACTTTGTTTTAAAGAAATGCTATAATATCTGTTTCCATTGGAACAAATATTCAATACCCGTTATTCAATTAGGAACAAATACTGTAATGCATGATCCAGTGGAAACAATTGTAATTTTTCCATTTTGAACATAAATTATGAGGGAACTTCTATTTCATGATATCAGTGCCATAGCATAGAATTATTGACTTGAGATAGAGAGCTCTCTGTGTAATATATTAGTGTACACTGTAAATAGGAAACATTCAATTGATAGTGATCAACAGCTATAAATGTTTGTAGTATATTTATGTTCATATAATACAGAAAAATGTGAAAATAATTTAAATTAATAGAAATAAAAAAAAATGTATTTTGTAAAAAAGGTGGAGGGCAAACAAAATGTTTCCTGTCCCCAGTTACCTATGCTAATATAAGAGATCAAACCCCTTTTAAAACTTTTCAGAGGATATTTTTTCGTTTATGAAATTTTTCATGTTAGAATTAAAAAGGAATTATGCTACAAGTAAACCTCTTTTGTGCATTTGTTAAACCTCTGATCCTTTTTAAGTTGTTTTAAAATTGTATTTTATGAATATAAACATTTTTATTCATAGAATGTTTGTAAGATGTACATGTTTGATTTGCAGGTTTCTTCTTACCTTGGTCTCATTTTCATGAATCACTGATAATGTTAAATTTGTGGTACTGGTACCTTATGGTGTCTTACAACATAAGTTCAATAATTATCATTACGCAGGCAAGACTATTTAGGCTTTGTAAAACAGAGTATTGTCCCCTAAGACAATATTTCATGACTTTGTATCATTGTCCCCTAAGACAATATTTCATGACTTTGTATCATGAAATTATGATCCCATCTATGAAATAATGTCCAAAGAACAACAAATTTTCATAAGAAATTTTGTCTATATACAGACAATATTTTATATTGTATTTGAAATTGCGTCTTGTTAAAGAGTGTTTATCCAAAGTTATATATTGTGTATGTTGAGCCAATATTTCAAAGATGGATTGTCATGACATTTTGTCTCATGAAAGGAAGGTCATATGCATTTGATATTTTGGATAATGATATTATTAATGTGTTTTATTTGATTGATAAAAACAAACAAACCTGCATTGATTTATGCAGCAATACATGGTTATATACATACTTTTCATGAACAATATTTTTTTTAAATTCAGAAACGCTTACAATTTCATGGCAAAGGATTTCCCAGGAAAGACATACTGTAAATTCAGAAATTAGGCATCAATTTATAATTGTGATTTTTGAAGAAAATACAAAAATTTAAGATTGATTATTGCCTTTCAGGAAAATAAGGTAACAGATATCAGAATGGCAGTTCTTATTATAATATTCATCAAGTCATATCTATAAAAACCTCACAATAATATCTGAATTAGATTAAAAAATATTGTCATGGACAGAATTTCACCATGAAATGTAGTCATGTATAGTATTTCGTAGTGAAATATTGTCCAGAAGGATGTGCCAAAATTTTATGAAGAAATATTGTCCTGAACATTATTTTGTTATGAAATCCTGTTCTAAGACAACATTTTTTATGAAATTTTGTCAAATAGACAATATTTCATGAGGACATTATATTATGTTACACACTCTTGCCTTTTATGCCCCTACTGACAGAGTCGAAGGGGAATTTAGGTTTGCACTGTGTCTGTCTGTCTGTTTGTCCATCCGTCAGTCTGGCAAATAAGTTTTTCACACTTTTCTTTTTTGTGCTTGAAGATATTGATTTTATATGAATTTGGTTAAATATACTTACCATGAAATTACATTTATATTATATAAAATTGAGAATGGAATGGGGAAATGTGCCAAAGAGACAACAACCCGACCATAGAAAAAAAAAAAAACAACAGCAGAAGGTCACCAACATATGTTTGCTTTTACAACATGTTCTCATCGCAATTAACTAGGTGATTAAAAATTACATCCATGAGATGTACTAACCTACATCATAGTTCACCTGTGTAACATACACTAGTTTTAGTTTTAATTTTTGCGTTCAAGAGAAGGCATGTTTCTCGTCGACAAGGATTTTTAACAGTTTACTGTTGAAAATCCTTATGTTTTATAAAAGACGTCTCTTCTTGAGATTTCAAAAATTACCATTTGATAATTGGTATATGAGTGTTTTCATCATGACAAGTTGCAGATCAAATTAGAATTTGGGTTCAGATCTGATGATTTTGTGCAGTTATAGTCCTTGGACTTAAAAAATTCACCAAAATAATCAGTTTTTCACCCTTATTTTAGTCATGTTTGAAGGTATTGATTTGATAGTTGTTATGTAGTTTTATAAAGACAAGTTACAGATCAAGTATGAAAATTGTAACTTTTGTTCAGAGTTATGGTCCTTTGACTTAAAAAAAATCATTAAAATAATCAGTTTCCCACCCTTATTTTAGTTATGGTTGAAGATATTGAATTGAAAATTGGAATGTAGTGTAATAATGACAAGTTACATGTCAAGTCTGAATATCGTTCCGGTCTGATGATTTTGTTAAGAGGTTTGATCCTTAGACTTGAAAAAATCACTCAATTAATCAATTTCCATACCTTTTTTCATCATGTTTGAAGTTATTGACTAGATATTTGATTGATATTTTATGCCATGACAAGTTATAGTACCCATGTTTCCTATGATATGATCTTTCTAATGTTAATACCAAATTAGAGATTTAACCCCAATTTCTTGGTCCAGTGAACATAGAAAATGATAGTGCAAGTGTGGCAATTTCATGTCATATGGACACATTCATTTACCGGTACTACTTCCAAAAGTAGCAAAAATAAATCGTTCATGAAAATTAGTTGGTTTAAAGTATATTGAACTCTAATAGAAAACAGATACCGGTACATTATATTATGTTACACACTCTTGCCTACTATGCCTCTACTGACAGAGTTGAAGGGGACTTTAGGTTTGCACTGTGTCTGTCTGTCTGTTTGTCCATCGTCATTCTGGCAAATCAGTTTTTCACAATTTTCTTTTTCAATGCTTATAAAGGCATTACTAAAACATATAGCTACTTGGGGTCAAATAAAAAACTTATAGGAATCAATCCTAATGAAATGACTCTGATCAAAGTATAATTGTTATATTGCATTACATTTTGACAACCTTTGCAAGAGACTTTATTTTGGTTGAAATATTTGACATCTAAAGTGCAATTTTCCTTTTTTTTTTATGAAATGTGTAATTTAAGAATTTTATGATCTCAAAATTGAAAAATTGCTTTAAAAATTCATGACACAGCATGACACGGCATGACACGGGTTGTTATGATGGTATGATACTAAACCCCTAACGGGAAGGATTGTGCCTGATGTTCATATGATGAAATCATAATCTTTCAGTCAGTTTAATTGAAGTCTGGAGCTGGCATGTCAGTTAACTGCTAGTAGTCTGTTGTTATTTATGTATTATTGTCATTTTTTTTATTTTCTTTGGTTACATCTTCTGACATCAGACTCGGACTTCTCTTGAACTGAATTTTAATGTGCGTATTGTTATGCGTTTACTTTTCTACATTGGCTAGAGGTATAGGGGGAGGGTTGAGATCTCACAAACATGTTTAACCCCGCCGCATTTTTGCGCCTGTCCCAAGTCAGGAACCTCTGGCCTTTGTTAGTCTTGTATTATTTTAATTTTAGTTTCTTGTGTACAATTTGGAAATTAGTATGGCGTTCATTATCACTGAACTAGTATATATTTGTTTAGGGGCCAGTTGAAGGACGCCTCCGGGTGCGGGAATTTCTCGCTACATTGAAGACCTGTTGGTGACCTTCTGCTGTTGTTTTTTTCTATGGTCGGGTTGTTGTCTCTTTGGCACATTCCCCATTTCCATTCTCAATTTTAGTACCCCGGTATACCAGTTTTCAAAATCTGTTAACAATTGTTAAATTTCAGAAAAAAGATCTGATTTTCATTACATATAAACAAAAAATACACCTATAGATGTTTTGTTTCTACATGTGCTCAGTATATATAATTGTGCATATTTTAGTTAATAGGAATTCACAAAAGATATACACAAATCGACCTACTAATTAAACTAAAGTAGGTGATAATTTATTGATCTCTTGGTCAGGAATTTTTCACACCTTTCTCAGAATTGGTTAGAGTAGCCAAAGGCTGTTTTGAAAAGATTAAGAACTGAACAGAGATTTTGATTGGTCTAGTTCTCAGTAGGCCTGAAGGATTGATCTCATAGGGATCAAAAGTTCCTTAACCTAAAAGTCATTTGTGTTCTAGTTTTTGGACAGTTAAGTCTAATATGTATTGTATTCTAAGTCATATTGAATCATGGCACCAGAATGAAGATTTGGTATCTGTTTTACCCGAGGAAGTGTCTATTGGAATATTCATGATTCTTGAGGATGCTGAATTGTTAACTTGTAGACTTGTATGTAAAACTTGGTTACAAATTTGTGAGACGTTATTGATACAGGAAAGAATTGAAAATTACAAAAGACAGAAATATGAACAATACTGGAACTTGAGAGAGAACAATATAGCAGGTGCTGTAACTCCTGTTGCTAAAGCCATGGAACGTTTAGCATTTGGTGTGGATGTTGTTCAGAAACTTTTCAATACATCTCCAGTTCCTGATAGACTTTTTGCTAGTCCTTCACCAGTCTCTATCGGCAGAATGACAGACAGATCGCCTGACCCAAGAAAATTTCCTCAATATTTGTCGCCTCCTTCACCAGTATCTATCGGCAGAATTACTGACAGATCACCTGACCCAAGAGAATTTCATCAGTATTTGTCACCTCTTTCTCAACACAGCTCATCTAGTAGTATGAAATCGTCACCAGTCATTTCAAAAAGAGGGAGTACTCCAATTTTTCATAGAATTAAATACTCTCCATTGATTCCCAGTAGAATGAAATCTCCTGTGCCATTAAGACATTATCCAAATTCATCTCCGATTCCAAAACAACACATTTCTATCAAATCCACATCTCCAACTCCAGTGGTTAGACTATTTGATGCAACTCCAGAAAATGATTGCACAGGTTTAGATTATGGATCAGAGACTTTATACCCAAGTCAGTCAGCAGGGAAAATGACCCAACGGTTATATGTTAATGCGAAAAAAGTAAAGAAGAAAACTACACCCAGAAAAGACTTGTTACGAAGACTTTAAACTGATTTTGTTACCATCTTGTATTTGCAGTATTAGGACAATGTATTATGATAATCTTGAAACTTGCATTATTTCTTATGATAATAATGGAAATATTTGAAACCATTACTTTAGAGCAATTTATATATTATGATTTAAATTCTTTTTCTTATTTTTTTTATCACATAGCAGATGGCTGTGAATGAATTTGTTTGTTGTTTTCTTTATATCTTGTTATAAAATTATATTTTTATATATATATCTTTCTTCTTAAACATTGAAAACTGCTTTTAATAATAAAAGAAATATTTTGTTATTGTGTCACAAATTATTGATTGATGTACACAAATATATACAAATTTAAAATATACAGATAATTATCAATACCCAGCCATTTGATTACTTTTCATATTTTACCACTACTATCCATTTGTAAACTAAACCAAAAACATATTTTGATTATCAGAAGTTCAAAGTATTATATGTTAAAAAAATGACAATTATACCCCAGAGAAAGAAATGGGGTGTGAATAGGAATGACTGTGTCTGTCCCAACCGTTGTATCTCTCTGTATGTGCAAGTTGCTGTTAAAAAAAAGCATGGATGGAGGTTAATGATACTTTTCATTTTCATTGTCCACCACAGGACAATGTGTCTCATACAAGGTTGGAATTTCTACCTACAAGGTCATGGTCAAAAACTTAGTTCAACTTTATTCGCCATTTTCAAATATACAAAGTCCAGCTCAGAATTTTTGAATATTATGGAAGAAGTTATGATGCTTGATAGCACTGTTGCCTTTATAGTGCAAAACAGCAATGGGCAGTTTACTTGTCAGTACAGGGTTGTTGCCATGCATTACAATACACATTAAACTTGTGGTAATGAGACATCAACAAAAATATGATACCACCAACAAAAAAATCCACAACATTTTGTAGTATGTTTATATTTACACCCTGATGTGCCATAACATTTAAAGGAGATAAATTTGATCAAAGTGCCAGGAATTTCATATGTAGCTATTACATGGAAATTAATAGTTGTATGGACCATGATCCTTCCATATTAAAAAGAATAGAGAATGTAAAACGAGAATGTGTCAAAGAAACAACAACCCAACCAAAGAGCAGATAAAAACCCAAAGCTTCCAATTTGTCGTCAATGCCGCAAGAAAATCTTACATCCAAAGACTGGCTTCAGCTGACCCCTAAACAATAATATATACTTGTTCAGCAAAATGGATGCCACACTAAACTCTTAAACATACAAATGAACAACAAATTGAAAATAATACATAAAGCTAATGGTTCCTGACTTGGGACAGAAGAAAAATGCAGCAGGGTTAACATATATTTTGTGAGGTCTCATACCCTGTTACTAGACCTCTGCCCATGTCGAATAAACAACCACATAGTAGACATGTTATTACTAATATATCAGAAACTGTTAACCATACAGACAAGGAAATGGTAAAAATGTTAAAGATGATCAAGGTTCATTTTTTGTTGTTCTTTATGTTGATGAAAAAGGTAATCAAAGGTTCAGAAATGATGTTCCAGGAACAGTGGTCATAGCTCTGAAACCTTGCTTTAAAATCCCAGTGCCTAATCACAACTGCATTTCTTCATATGGAACTTTAAAACAGTTTTAAAACTTTAGAAAAGTTAGAAAGGTCAAGGTCATCTGTCTATAACTTTCAAAAGAAAAAGGTTATTTTCAGTGATCAAAAGTCAATTCTGGGTAACAAAATAACCATATTTTGGTGATTTTTTACACTTTTCAATCAAATAAGAGGCCACTTCTAGTTTCAGATATTTTTTATTTATGTAGGAAATAGTAAGATGTAGTATGATTGCCAATGAGACAACTCCCCACAAGAGACCAATTAACACAGTTATTAACAGCTATTGGTCACTTTACGGCCTTGAACAATGAGTAAAATCCATACTGCATAGTGAAAGTATTAAATACTAGAAAAAATACAAATGTGAAATAATTTAAATGAGTAAGCAAACAACCTGATTTATGTACAAAATAATGAATGCAAAACAAAAATGATATACAGCAACAAATGACAACCACTGAATTACAGGCTCCTGACTTGGGACAGGCACATACAGAATACCGGCATGTTAAACTTGTTTGAAGGCGCTTCAACCATCCCCCCTAAACCTGGAACAGTGGTGAAACAGTATAACATAAGAACAAATAATAAAAATCATTTGAAAAGGGCTCAACTCATCAGACTGTCTGACGGATTACAAGGTGGAAATACATCGAGGTCACTTGGTAGGGTATTTAAACATCTCACAACAAATAGATACTAGATCTGAGAGGTCTCACAGTTATTGACAGCTAGTTCAAAGCCAGTAACAACTAATAAAAAAATCATGCTTCTAAAACTAAAATATCAATCAGTACACATCCAATTTCAAGTGGATTTAGTGTAAAGACGTCAGAGAAAAACATGACCTTGTGCATTCTCAAAATACAGGTATCGACAGATTGTAGAGCCATGAATGTGTATATGTATATGAAAATAATATTTAGTTTGATTGTAACTTACTTATAACAAAATCAATATATATACCAATAGAAACAATATTCAAAGTTCTAATAATAATACATGTAGTATTGAATTTGTAATCTTTAAGAATAAGTTTATTTAAAGAATCGATAAGTTTACCTAATGAATCTCAATTTTAGGGCTCTGTAAACAACATCACTGTAAAAATTAGGATGTGCTATCCCATTGAAAATCTGTTTTGTTCAGGTCAAACCAAACTTCCAAATCAAATCTTTAGTCTGTATAGTTACCAGTTAATGAAATATTTAGTGAGAACCAAAGATATTTCCATTTACAAAAAAAAAGGTATTCTTAACACAGGAAATACCTTCTATTTGTTCTTTTGATAGATTTTTGTTTTGTTTTTCAGACAGTTACATGATGTATTTTCCTACATTGAATCCCTTGGCAATAAGTGCTCTGTAAATGAACTGAAACCTCAGTAAGTATAACAACAACATCATGTATAGAAGTTGCCTTATGTGAAATCATCTCCTTATTTTTATTTTTTTTTACTTGTCAAAAATGAGTTTTCTTCTGTTATTCATAAGCCTCTTAAGATCTTAAAACTAATAAACTTTTTCAATTTCAATTTCTTTATTGATTTTTAATATTTGCATTTTTTTATTACGAATCTTCACTCGATTTTTTTCTCAATAAAATAAAGTCAACCAAACCAAGTGAATCAACACATTTTAATACTTAGTTCAAGTACCGGTTGAACTACTATGATGGATATCATGATATGCTACAGAACTTTGCCTAAAACTCTGAAAATGTAAAAGAGAAATATTCTAATGAAATCATAATGTTTAGCTATTAACCTGATAATTATTTCATTATAAAATGAAACAGGTGGACTAAAAATGGCTTTACAATTTAGTAATTAAGATGTTTTACTTTTTCAACAATCGTAACTGTATTTTCAGTACAACAAAAGATATTATGGTTCGTGCAGAGCTTGCATCATTGATCTGCAGTCTTTGTCCAACCGACAAGACACACCAGAAATTTGCCATAAACTTACTGAGGGATTTGATCAAACAGTACAGAGCAGTCCAACTAGAAACTATAACACCAGGAACTATAACTAATTCATTGGAACATAGAAAGAAACACAGACTGTTACAAATTGTGTTTTTATTGGAAACATTTCTAGTCCAGGTATTCAGGCACTTCCTTACATTGGTTTGAATAAATTCATTTATTTCCAAGGCAAATAAAAAAAAAGAGAATTTGCATGCAAAAGAAATTCTATATTTTAACGCTTTTGATATCATACAACAATAGGTATTTCAATGAATTTGCACAAAAAGGGAGAGTTTGTGTAGAAAATAATTTAGATCCTTGCATTAATGCTACTTTATATACCGTACTTGAAAAGTCAATGTGATAAAGTAAAGTTCTGATTATAGAATTCATATGTTAGAAATGAATCCAATATTTACTGACATTATCCATCCCTAACTACCATTGTGAATTGAAGTTGTGTTTTATCACATTTTGAATATTAATTTTAAAAAAAGAGTAACAATGAAAGCAGTATTCACTTAAAATTTTTCAATTAGTTGCAAAACAAATTTTCCACTTACACATTGATGGATGTTTTTGGACAATTTTACAAAGTGAACCAGTGATTAAAATAGATTTGAATTCAATCCATGCTACAAATAATAATATTATTTTTTACATATTTTATTTGATTACAGACAAATTTTGAAGATTTATGGACATTTTCATGGGACTTATTGCACCAAGAATATCAGCCATCTATTCGTCATACATGTGAATGGATTTTACTGAGAATGATTATAAAAAAACCTGAATCTGTAGATGAGCTGTGGAAAATATTTGACAAGGTAACAGTCAACATGAAACATGCTTATTTTGTATTATTTTCATATCATTTAATGTTCTTCTCATTACTGTTAGGAGATCTGCCATCAATAAACATCAATATACAATGATTATTTCTGATAAGATTTCTGCTTTCTGACTTTTACTGACCTGATGCTAGGTTAAACTAGTATTTTGAATATTCAATTTAACTCTCATCCCTTTTATCCCAATCAATGAAATAAAAAATGGTACAAAAAAGCACAATGAAAATAACAGAAGAAATCCTTTTGTTTACTGCGTGCTAGGTCAAAGGACACATTTAATCTGCTAATATAGAAATCATATTGTTTACATTCTTATTGCAGCAGCAGTACTTGCAATAAGTTAAAGCCCCAGTTGTAGAGGAAGGGGTATTAAGATTTACTCTAGTCCATCTGTACATCAGTCTGTCCATTTTTGGTGGCCTCACTTTAACCGTTTTAGAATTATGCCCTTTATAAATAGAAAAAAATGCTGATCTTTTTTTGTTTCTATTACTTTTGTTTGCCTCAACCAAATGTTATAAAACTTATACACAATTCCTATCACCACAGAACTCAAAACAATTACAAATTTTGATAGCATCTCATTTACCTTTCGTGAGGTTAAGTTATGGACCTTTTATAATGTTTTATGCAAGTGGGGGCATCATCTGTGTCCCTTGGATACATTCCCTTTTTATTTAAGAATTGACCTTCATGAGCATGCTGAAGATTCACTCTTCTTATCCTCTAGTATATTGATTTTTATACTTATGATTCAGTAAATCAGGGCATTAACACATGTTTTCTTCCAGAGCTTGGCAGGTCTGCCTTTTCCTCCAACTTTCAACTCTTTGTTTCAAGGTCAAGGTTAGAATTAAAAATACATAAAAGCATATCTACATTGTAAATCTTAAGTTGGTGACATTTAAATTAAATATATATTTGTGTTTCAGTTAACTGAAAAAAAGAGTACCGTTTTGTGTTCAATGATGTGTATGGTATCACATTTAGGTGTACATCTTCCTAAAAATAAACAGGTTAGTATACTGAAATAGACAATTTATGAAATGAATTTACAGTCAAACCTGTTTATAAAGATCACCATAAAGACCTTTTAAGAGAGGTGACATTCAAGGTTCAAAATGCCTAACATCACAGTATACCCAAATTGCACCAAGTACCTAAATTGCTATTCAACAAAATAGCTGCAGAAATCTTACAAGTTTTCTTTGAGATAAAATAATTTGTATTTTCATGATTTGACGTTATATAATAGGTAAACATATTTAAATATACACAAAACGTTCACAGTATATATCAACAGATTAAGCATTCACTTGGAAAAGTAAAATCTATGGAAATGTCGCCACGCAATGTTTACAGAAAAACTTTCCTTTTCTCTTTTTACTTTCTCTCCTCTTTGTTCACATATGAAAGCTAGTATTATATTGAATAAACTGTTTGTTTTATATGCATGTCCATTATATTATACTATTATTTTAACTTTATATTGTATTATGGAGAAGACTTCATAAATATGATTTACTTGTGTCTAATCCATTTTGCTTTAATTCAGCAAATAAAATATGTTTAAACTAAACTAAACAGAATATCATCTTTTAAAAAAGAGAAATAATATATGTAACAAGCATTCATTTCAAAATGAAGTGTAAGCATAGACTTTAATTGACACTTAACAAACTCAACAATACCAATTATGTCAAGTATGTGCTATTGATTGATCGATTGTTGGTTGCTTAACGTCCAGTGGCATGTGCTATTGATTGATTGATTGTTGGTTGCTTAACGTCCAGTGGCATGTGCTATTGATTGATTGATTGTTGGTTGCTTAACGTCCAGTGGCATGTGCTATTGATTGATTGATTGTTGGTTGCTTAACGTCCAGTGGCATGTGCTATTGATTGATCGATTGTTGGTTGCTTAACGTCCAGTGGCATGTGCTATTGATTGATTGATTGTTGGTTGCTTAACGTCCAGTGGCATGTGCTATTGATTGATCGATTGTTGGTTGCTTAACATCCAGTGGCATGTGCTATTGATTGATTGATTGATTGTTGGTTGCTTAACGTCCAGTGGCATGTGCTATTGATTGATTGATTGTTGGTTGCTTAATGTCCAGTGGCATGTGCTATTGATTGATTGATTGTTGGTTGCTTAACGTCCAGTGGCATGTGCTATTGATTGATTGTTTGTTGGTTGCTTAATGTCCAGTGGCATGTGCTATTGATTGATTGATTGTTGGTTGCTTAACGTCCAGTGGCATGTGCTATTGATTGATTGATTGTTGGTTGCTTAACGTCCAGTGGCATGTGCTATTGATTGATTGATTGTTGGTTGCTTAACGTCCAGTGGCATGTGCTATTGATTGATTGATTGTTGGTTGCTTAACGTCCAGTGGCATGTGCTATTGATTGATTGATTGTTGGTTGCTTAACGTCCAGTGGCATGTGCTATTGATTGATTGTTTGTTGGTTGCTTAATGTCCAGTGGCATGTGCTATTGATTGATTGATTGTTGGTTGCTTAACGTCCAGTGGCATGTGCTATTGATTGATTGATTGTTGGTTGCTTAACGTCCAGTGGCATGTGCTATTGATTGATTGATTGTTGGTTGCTTAACGTCCAGTGGCATGTGCTTTTGACAAATGTATCTTACTTTATATTATTGAAACATAAAAATGTATGTTAAGGATGTACTTAGGTGAAGTTAGGTAAAAATTAAGAAATTAAGAATTCAAAATTAATTCTATAAGCTGGTAGAGCCTCAATTAAGGATAAAGATAAGCTAAAAATATTGATAGATCATGGACCTTCTTTTCGAGATATTTGAGATTTAAGATATGGCAGGAAAAGGCTGTCTCGGACCTTTACCTTATACTTGCATTGATATCACTTGGGTCTCAAAACAAAAGAAAGAAAATCAACAATCTTCTTAGATTTTGGTAAATGACCTTTCATGAGCTATTAATTTTTATATGAAAAAATAAATGGGTGTTATGGGGCAAAATATTTTACATTGTATTGTATGGAAAAAAACCAAGAAGTCCAAACATTTGACACAAATTCCAAAACCTCACCTAAGTACATCCTTAACTTTAAAAATGAAACATTTAGTATGAAATAGATCAAAAATTGTTATATTGGTACTTGTTTTAATTTATCAGGACGTGAAGTTTAGTTTCAGTACTAAAGTAAGAAGATCGATGCATACATATTTTATTCACATCTGTTTATGTATTTCAGGAAGAATTTTATACAGCATCATTTCAGAAGCTATTACCATGGTGTATGGCAAATCATTTTAACACAAGAGTGCATGCTGCTGCAACATTGGTGAAACAATGGAAGCAGTGTGAAAGTTTAAAGTTTACAGAGGTCATGACTTCTAATGCCATAGTAAATTCATGTATGGCTTTTCATAAAGAACCCAAGTATGTTTGATTCTTACTTTCTTTAAAAATGAATTATTTGACTGAATTTCAAGAAAAGAATTTTCTTGGATAAGAATAAAAGGAGATGTGAGGTAGCTATTAAAAGACATTAAAAAAAATTACCCATACGACTTACATATATGGGCATTTAAATTTCTTTTTTGTTTTATAGGGTTATAATATATTGGAACAATTAATAAAGAGAAAAATGCTTTTACTTAACATACATACTTTTCAGAAAATTTTTTAAGGGAGTACTTTGTCTTAACTTCATTGCTGGAGAAAGCAAAGTGGTCAGTTTAAAGTGAGACAATACCTGGGAACTAAGAATTTTTCAAAACTTTAACTTATTTCAAATACTTGTTCTGAATGTGTCTTTATTGAGAAAGGACAGATTTTTAAAAATCATTTTTTCTGTTATAGCAATTTAACCAGGAATATAGAGAGATTAGGAGAGAACTTTTTCTTCAAAACATTTAATCCCATGGAAGATTTTAATCTTGAGGTAAGAAATTTTATGTCATTTTATTGCGTTCTTTAGTTATTAAACATTATGCATAGGTAACACCAAGAGTGTCGGAAAGGGGCATACAATAAAAGTTGTTAGTTTCTATTGACAAGAACACAGTGTTATATTGCATGAATATGACAAAAGGTATGGCCAAGAAAAGAAATAATTACCAGTGTAAGCAGTTTTAAATCGCCTGTTTACAGGACATATTTTTAATTTTGGACAAACCATAGTATTGAAGTAAGTCTGTGCTTTCTTATTAGTACTGTCAATTAAATTGAGGATATTAAAGGAGTACCTTGTAGAATACTCGGCATCTGCATATGCTTGGACTTCCCTTTGTTTAAAAGCAGATAGAGATGATTACACACCAGAGTATATTTGGAGAGCATTTGCAGCTACTTTTGCTGGAAAATAAATTGTTTGTTAATAGTGTTGGCTATATTCAAATTTGATTATGAAACATTTTTTTTCTTTATGATGCCTTTTGCTGCCTTTCCTGTCTCCATAATGACGCCTCTCCCATTACTCCATCATGATACTTTTCCACCCCTCTGTTGAACCTCAGTTGGAACAAATTAATTTACTGCATCAATTTCAGACAATTTTTCAAACTTTACCATGGTTGTTTGGTATACCAGATGATGAATGGATCTCACCACAACAGTTTGAACAGATAATCTCCATAGAGGATTCAAGTGTACCAGTATGCAGTGCTAAAGATGGTCTGAAATCTGAGACTCCTGGAAGCTGGAGATTTAAAAACCCAGGTAGCATTAAGTCATTGAAAGAGAGGGTATCAATTTTAGTTTTCATGTACTTTTTGAAGTACAGATTTATTGTTACCAAATATAAATAGGTTATACTAAATTCATAAAATGAAGTATAATTGAAAGCAACTTGAAAAATCCTTCTTATAATAATGTAGACATATAAAATAAATATGATTTTTTGTTTTTCAAGGGCCTTGCCATCAGTAATATTGATATTTTCTAACAATATCTGTAAAGTGACAAACCTGTTATGTAATTGATGCATGTGTGTATATCAATGCAATTTCTGTATATTGACAGCTATTTTGTAGAAGAGACACTTGTGTGGGTCCACACTAATCAAACCTATATTTTGACAGAAAAGAGTGGTGGTGGCGAAGAAGACAGTGACTTAGAAGACAATGTTGAAGGTGATGTCCAGAAGAAGATAATGCCATGGAAACTAATGTTACCAGATGATGAAGTTCAAGATGAACTTGAATATAGCAACAGAAAGAGAGATGATGATGGTCTTGTTGTTGTTACTTCATTGATTGACAAAATACCAAATTTAGGAGGTAAAGTTACTTGATATCCTTGAGTGGAATACAGTGGAGTCATTAATTTTCATTTTAATCCAACTTTTGGTGGATTCATGGTGTAGGTGGACCACAAATTTAAATGTTCAACAAATTACAAACTTAGGCAAAACCAGGGCTTCCAAAAACATTTGAGCCAGCCAGACATTTTATATCTGATCCCGATTTTAATCCCTTAAGACTTAGTCACAAAAGGCAATTATGGTAATCAGATGGCCATTTCAATGATAATGACATTAGATTAAAAAAAAGATTTAAAATTTACTTTGATATGAATTTGATGTATGGATGTAAACTGTTAAATTGGCAGTACATCATTTAAAGTGTGCACATCAGCGTGCTTATATCTGCCATAGACTCTTTATTTGAGCAAAATGACATGTCAAAAACTTTATTTTCGTTTTTAGAATCACGTTTTTCTAAAACCCGATGTTGACTTGACAATGGTAAAACATGGACCATAAACGGATACATAAAATCTGTGTACGTTTACAAAGCATGACTGAGTGAAGAAGCTCTTTCCACGTTATTTCTTCAACAAAATACTTGAAATGAACGTTTAGGTATCAATGATAATTTTAGCATTTTGAAGAAATAAAGGATGCATAATTAAATTTCCCACCTTTGCACATGCGCAATATTAAGGATGAACACGAATGTGGCCACTTTCGTTTTACACGAAAACCGTCTAAAATTTAACTAAAATGCTAAAATTTTGAAGATTTCAGTAATTTAGCATGACTTAATGGTCCTAGTACCCGATATATGTGCATTGTATTGTAAAAAACAGCCCATATTTATGTAGCAGAAGCATTTTACTGTCCAATAAATAACTAAAAGTTTATATTTTAACGATTTTGTAAAACTGCTATATTTTGGGGCCAAAAAGTGGTCTTACTGGACCTACTCCTTTTATGGAACACTAAAAAATATGAAATGAGATAAAATATTTTTGTTTAGAATATGTACTTAATATTTGAAGCTGATGTTGAACATCAAAATTACAATCTATCTACCATTTTCATGCTTGATTGGTCAGATTAATTCTTTGGAATAGGTTAAATTATCATAACTTTTAAAAGCATAAGTTGGAAATAGTATGTATGTCAATTCATTACATGTCATGCATCCAACAGGCTTCATTAACATTGACATTAGGTTTAGAGTTCATTGTCCAGTGAATTCATTCAATAGCATCAGCAGAAAAAAAACATCTTTGTATATCAGTTTTTGTTTACTAGTATATGAAATTCAGGGCTTTCCCTTGAAAATGAAGTAGAAGGCTGTAAGCTTGGTGCCTTACGGCAGGGAGTTTGGAGGCCGCTTAAGGCCCCCAGAAGCTCATGCATAAATAGAGCTAAATCCTGCATTCTCACAATCTCCTGGCACCTAATTTCGTCTTTCAAATGACCATTTTTTATGTATGAAATTAAAGAAAGGAAAAAAAAAATCTCGAAGAAATTTCATTTTTTTTTATGTTATAGTTTTTTATTTTTATTACCTTATGCTTAAAATTCATTTACTTTTGAAGGAGTTTTATTTATATAATAATCCGGTTTGTTAAATTTGATCGATTTATTTTGCATAACTATGTGCATTTGTAAACAAATGACCCCCCTTTTCTCTCTAAAAACTGTTACGCATCCATATTTAAATCATAAAATTATTTCTCAAGCATTGACAGAAAATTGATATATCCTCTGATTTTCTCCTCTTTTTTTTTTGTAAACTGTTCAATAAGTCGGATACATTAATCATTTGGAAACGTTAATATTTATTTGAGCTCGAGTCGACAATATTCTACTTTCGGTTTTGACCTTGATTCTCTGAACAACACGTGGGCTTTGAAAAATTAACTTCAAAAGATACTGTTTTCCAGATTCTGAACAATATGATCTACTACACTTTCTTTAATTTGACTGATATTATTCCATAACATAAGATTGTCATCCTATCTGATTGTCTTCACGTTTTAAAACCAAGAAAAGCCAAAGAATTAATGACCATCAGAACGTCTCTATTGTTATCGTTCAATGACCACCGGAATGTCTCTGTTGTTATCTTTGAAAAGAAACGATGCATTTTTACTTTAAATAGACAACCAATCAGTGACCTGAATTCATGTGAACTATATTTAACCCAAGGTAAACACTGACTTTTCATCCCTTGTTTATCGCGACCGCGACTTTGCGACAATACGTCTCTGGTCTGGCTGTAAACATTTGAAAAAGATATTTTTTTTTCTTTTTGAATTTATATTTTTGTCAGTGAAGTAGCCGGCACTTGAAGCCACCGCAAACATCGGATTTCCTCTGGCTACCGGCTTCAATGGAAAGCCCTGGAAATTAGAATGAAAACTGTGGGTGTAAACAATTTATTACTTAATGTTTATTTCCATGTTTTTTACAGGATTATGTAGAACCAGTGAAATATTTGGTGTGTCTCAGTATGTTATTGGGAAGATGAAATACACAGATGACAAAACTTTCAAAGAGTTGAGTGTAACTGCACATAAATGGTTACCTATCATAGAGGTTAGTTGATGTTTTGAGTGGTAGGAATGAGCTGCTGGAATAGGTCATTTTTTTCAGCTTCATTATATAAGGTCAAGAAATTAAGATGAAATATACAGAGGCAGATTTAGGGGGGGGAATGGGTTGCTTATATAGGGAATCACTGAAGTGTGACTGGAGCGGGCCCCCACTTATGAAAATTTCTGGATCCGCCAGTTACATATGAAAAGGTTTATGATTAAATCCTAAGTATCTGATACTAATCAGATGCCGATTTTTTTTTCTACACAGATGAAAATAAAACCTCTGTGGCCTATGCATGAGATTTAACTGTTTATCTTTCCATGGAATAGGATTATCATAATAGCTATAGATATATTTTGTGCAAAAATGTATGATTTGTTACGTTTTTTTCCCAATTATATGAAAATGGTGGGGTAATGGATGTCCCAGCAGCTCAATCCTACCACAACAGATCAAATTCTAATGCAATTATTGTGTATCAATGGTTCTGTTTGGATAACAGTTAGCGTAAAATTTTCTATCTCCTTGTCTGTAACTAAGGAAGCTGACATTTTGAATTGCTGAATGTATTGACATGTAAATTCTACAATAATAAGCCAAAATACCTAAAAATCTTCTTTTTATCAAAATTTATTACATTCTGAAGCGGCACAGAAGCCAGAAAATGCTGTTCATGTTTGACACCGGAAGCATACCTATGACATCACCTATTGTAGGGACCAAAGAAGATAACATCTTTTCGCGAATTTTCTTTAATGAAGATTTTAAACTGAAATAATGATTGAAATTTAGTTATGAACTTGTTTTGCATTAGATTAGAGATAACTGTGTTGTATTTGAAGCTTTGCGGACGTCCATCGGTAGTTTTTCTGTCGCAAATACGTGTCGCCAGGTAAACTAAATTTGCGACAGTAAAAGTACCGATGGACGTCCTTAAAGCTTCAAATACAATACAGTTATCTTTTAAGTGACCCCTGAGTTTTGCATGCTGTAAATAAAATTGAGAATGGAAATGGGGAATGTGTCAAAGACCCATTGTTGACTTTTTTGGTCTGTTTATTGTCTCTGAAACATTCCCATTTTCCATTCTCAATGTTATTTTTAGTTGTAATAAAAAAAAATATATTAATACATTGATAATTTTTAAAAAACTGACACACCATATCATGCTTTTTTATTAATATAATAACAGATGTCTACAATAGTAGTTTGCAACAAAAGAACTCAAACTATACTGTTGAATGTTGTAATGAGCGAGAAAAGGTGTTAATTGTAAGATAAATTTTGATCTGATAAAAAGAGGATATCAATTTCAAGACAGTTATAAATTGATTTTCATCAAAATACTCTTTTAGTAGTAGTTTTGTAAAAGATGTCAGGTATGTGCTGTTTTTCATATAGGTTTATCAAGAACTACTTCCCCAATACCTTACTGAGAAGAGACAAGAGGGATATACATTGATTGGAGTTGAGCAGACTGCAAATAGTGTGTCACTAACAGACTTCACATTCCCCAAGAAATCACTACTGGTACTAGGGTATGTAAAACACTTCACTCTATTTGTTTCATGTACTGTGATTTATCATGAGAAGAATAAAATATTTATTTAATAATATCCTGGGCAGATATTGGAGGTTATGGTCACATGATAGCAATATGGAAAAAGTTATGGTTACCAAACCAGTAAACTTGCCGTTTACATTTCCCATTCATCAATATTGGGGATGTTATTCCCAATGAAGAGGATATGAAACCAGTAGGATATCAAGGTCAAATGGCAAAGTTTAATTATACCCCCGCTTTAAAAAAGGGGGGGTATACTGTTTTACCTCTGTCTGTCAGTCCGTCCGTCAGTCAGTCCGTCCCATGAAACTTTCGTCACATTTTTCTCAGGAACTACACATCCACCCTTTCTGTAATTTGGTATCAACATTTATATATGTCAGCCATACCGTGTGATGCGTTTTCAGATTCATCACTTGACAACTTCCTGTTTACCGAAAAAACTTGTATGATTTTACACATGATATCCAAGTTGAAAATTTTCGTCACATTTTTCTCAGGAACTACAATACAAGGATTTCTGAAATTTGGTTTCAGGATTTATATAAGTCAGCTATACCGTGTGATGCGTTTTCAGATTCATCACTCGACAACTTCCTGTTTACCGAACACTTGTATGATTTTACACATGATAGCCAACTTGAAAATTTTCGTCACATTTTTCTCAGGAACTACAATACAAGGATTTCTGAAATTTGGTTTCAGGATTTATATAAGTCAGCTATACCGTGTGATGCGTTTTCAGATTCATCACTCGACAACTTCCTGTTTACCGAACACTTGCATATTTTTACACTATTAATATTATCCACTTGCGGCTGAGATTGATTTTGGGGATGATGGTCCCAACTGTTTAGGAATTAAAGGCCAAAAACAAGCATTTTTGTACTTTCTGGACAATACCAGTTAACTTGTGTGTAAGTGTATGGATCTCTCTGACATTGTACCACAAGGTTCCATATCACAAAAGGAAGGCTGGGATCAAGTTTGGGGGTTATTGTCTCATTCATGCAGGAATTAGGGCAAAAAAAAAGGCCAAAAACAAGCATTTTTCTAGTTTCCAGACAATAACTTCTGTTTATCAAAAGTGTATGGATCTCTCCGAAATTGTACTATAAGGTTCCATACTACAAAGGAAAGTCTTGGATTGACTGTGGAGGTAATTGCTCCAAAGGGGGATTAAAAAAGTTTGGGGTTCCATTTTTTTTAAGGGGTTCAAATTTTTGAAAAGTTTCAAGAAGAAATCTTTAATTGCACAGTATTGTGCAATAGATTTTGTATGATCTTGACATTTGTTTTGTGTCAGAAACCTATGTTTTGTCAAAAATTGATCACAATCCAAATTCAGACAGTATCAAGCTTGAATATTGTGTCCAAATTTGCCCCAACTGTTCCTGGTTCAACCTCTGTGGTCGTATCAGGCTGCACTCAGCGAAGCATTTTATTATTTGATGAAAAATATCGTAATAAAAAACTTATTTCATTTTATGAAAATATCTTATTAAAAGACTTATTTTCATTTGATTGAAATACCTTATTTTCATTTGATGGAAATACCCTTATTGAAAATTTCATCTTCACTTTTTAAGAATAAAATTGATGTTTTTCAGGAATGAGAAGGAAGGAATACCTGTTCAACTCATCAATCAATTAGATGTTTGTGTAGAAATACCTCAACAAGGAATTATAAGATCATTGAATGTTCATGTTAGTGGAGCACTGCTTGTGTGGGAATATCGAAGGCAACAACTAATTAACCAAAATTAAACAGGAAGGAGCTCAACTTTTTTCTGCATGTTTGTTCAGCTGAGATCTTGTAAAAACCAAGTCTTTCAGAATACAACAAAACTTTTATCCGATTATTTTCAAGAAGCAAACAAAATAAAACATTGTAAATTGTGATCTCTGATGACCATGAAATATATTAAAGAAGACTAGTCAATGAGATTTCTTTTCATTATTTTAAAGTATGCAAAACCATGAAATCTCACAAAAAGGCTGCAATCCACAAAAACAGGTACCAACAAAAATAAATGAATCCACAAAATATGGTTACTAAAACAGGGTATTCTTGAATTGTCAACATGTAGACAGACATGGTTCACCTGATCTTGGCCTCATTCAATGGATCTGTTAGGAAGGTTGTTTCTGTGGTCAAGTACATATCTCAGACACTACAAGTAGTGGGTCAAATATGTTTGGTAAATGGAATGATGTGTACTTGCCTTTATTGCAGAGTTCACCTAACCTTACTTTATTTATATTGTAGATAGAACATGGATAATGTTAATTTTATGTAATGACTTATACTTGTTGTATAATATAAAATTAGGGATTGTGGTATGATTGCCAATGAGATAACTCCACCAAAGTTCAAATGAAGTGAATGTAAGCAATTATAGGCAACCGTACAGCCTTCAAAAATGAAAAAATCCATATCCTAAAGTCAGCTATAAAAGGACATGCCATGAAAAATTTGGAACAATACATTTGAGAAAGTTTACGGCCTTATTTATTACAAAACAATTTATGAAAAAAAAAATATGAACCAACAACAACTACCTGACAACTAGCTCCTGACTTTGGAAAGGCACATAATGTATACGGTGACCTATAGTTGTTAATTTCTGTGTTATTCAGTCTCTTGTAGAAAGTTGACTCATTGGCCATAATACCACATCTTCTTTTTTTATATAATCCTTTATGACAAATTCAGTCAATTTGTAAAGCAGATTGGTGTAGAATTTGTAAAAAAAACCAACAGATATCACATTCTATATATACATATATAGCTAGTTTTTATGGCATATTGTTTATGATCATACTTTTTTCCAGACTATTTATTTCCTTTCATTAGCTTTCAGTAAGGGGTTGACCATTTGATTTTCTGGGAAAGGGGGTAAGTTTGAAAATATATACATATATGTACTATGGCCTGGTATGAACTGAAAAAAATGACTTTGCATAATACAGGATGAAAATGAAAACTCTGCAATATGAAATACAGGATACCGGTATTTGAAGATACACGAAGGAGACCATTATTTTTTTTCTGTTAGGATTGTTTCACAACTGTCTTGATTATATAATTTGAAACTACTTATTTTCGCCGGGGAAAAAAATCCAATTTGAAACAAGGTAGATAGATTGAACATTATAAAGTAATGCTGAATAACCGTTCAGACACATTTACAGGTACAAATAATTGAACTAAAGAAAAGATCATTACATAAAACAACTGTATGTTTAATAAATCAAATATGTCATGATGTTATCTTCATTTTACCCACTTCAGAATGTGAAAGTTTACAATCAAAGTCATTAGAAATTCTACCACTGTCTAGGGTCTGGGTATGATCTTTTTCTATGAATTCCTTATAAAGGTCCTCAACTGTGATATTTTCATTTCGCACCAAGTCTTCTATGAATTTATTAGTGTCCAAAACGCTTGACATTTCTTCATGTTTGAGTGAGTCTGTATCACCCTGATTAATGGACACATGATCAACACCACGTATAATACACTGGGGTAATAGTTCTTCTAAATATAGAGTTAGAATTTCTTTTTGTTTCACATTTGGTGTGTCTGCAATATTTAGAACCTTCAGATTTCTGAAAGACAAAAAAAAACAAAACATAAAAATTAAAATTAGTACTTGCTTGTATAACCACCAGAGTTCAAATGAAGTGTATATATTACAGGCACTCGTCTCAGAAAAAAAAATTCCCTATATACCTTTATATAACTCAAGGTACTTAACTTGTATTTTAGAAAAATGTCAGGCGGTGACGAAATTCCGTTATATGCCGATTTCTCGGCAGTCAACCCCACTAAAACTTGTTATGTCGTAAATCTTAATTGATTTATCTTCACAATGGTGTATAACACGCCTACTTTTGTTGTCGGAATCATCCGTAACAGTCCTACCCAAGTATGTCAATCATAATTATTTCGTCTACCTACACAAAATTGGCAATAAATGTCTCGCAGTAAATGATTACTTATAAAAACTGTTTCAGAAAAAAATGTTGTTTTTTGTCTGAATGGAACTTATCCCCCAGTTAGTAAAATTGTATAACATACCTTAAAAAAAAACATCACAAGTGTTATTTGTGGTATGTCTAATAAGTTACGAGTTTCCTTTTTTAGATACAAATTTTCCCATGACGTCAATGTCATTCAGACTCTCGACTTTACGTATGAAAATGAAACAAGATCAGATAACTCCGATAATCATTTAGACTTTCCCATAAAATTGACCAATCAGAAACCGAGATATATAAGGAGACGTGACGCGTTTATTGCCAATTCTTCAGCGGTTGGCAAAATTATTACGATAGACATACTTTGGTAGGATTGCTTTGGATGATTCCCACAACAAATGTAGGCATGTTATACACCATTGTAAAGCTAAATCAATTTAGATTTACGATATAACAAGTTTTAATGGGGTTGACAGACTAGAAAGTGGCATATAACGGAATTTCGTCACTGCCTGACATTTTTCTAAAATGCAAGTTAAGTACCTTGTGTTATTTAAAGGTATATAGGGAATTTTTTTTCTGAGACGAGTGCCTGTGGGGTATATGTGGGATATATGCAATTATAGGTCACCATACATCCTTCAACAATGAGAAAAAACACATACTAAAATGTATGGTGTAATGCAATAAAAAAAAATAATTTTAATTGAATTTGAATTAATGAAGACATTAAATGAAAATAAGATGAGAACTTGATTTTTACAGATAAAATTAGTTGTGCAATTACAAGGCTTTGAATTAAAATAAATCAAAGTCTACCTTATCATATCAGAAGTTGTAACTTACGGTAGATGATGTATACATGCTATGCCATGTTCTGTACCTAATCATATCAGAAGTTGTAACTTACGGTAGATGATGAATACATGCTATGCCATGTTCTGTGACTCTCTCACAACCACTAACATCAAGAACCTCTAAAGTATCAGCCAACATTTGAAGTTTTGACAGGCAAAAATCATCTATATATTTACAGTTGCTTAAATTCAAGAATTTCACCTTTTGTAATCCCTCTGAAAAATATCAATTATGCTTTCATTGGTTTTAAATATCTCCATTTGGTAATTAGATGAAGTAACATTATGATAGCCAGGAAATTCATTTATAAACATATGCTCATGCTGTGTGGATGCAGTAGAATGTATCCCCGTGCTTGTTGTGTATGCCCTGATATTTTACAATAATGGGTTGTTTGCCTATGTATTCTCATAGATATTTGATTTTGTGGTTCTGCTAAAGTTTGCATACATGCATATATAATAACCACAACATTTGGCAATCATACCACATCTCATTATTTTCATATATATAGAAAAATTTAAGTTTGTGTTTTGTTTAACTGTACCCACAAAAAACCATGAAAATTTGTATCCAACAAATATATGAAATAACAATACTGAATCCACAGTACAATATTTTATTGTCAGTTTCCACGACAAATATAAATACCTAAGTTCTCAAGACCTTCATATAATAAATCAGAGTATGAAGCATCAATTCCTTCTACAAACATATTGTCCATCATCCATCGTGGTAAAGTATATGCTCCAGTATGATCCCTTTTAATCCAACGATTTCTGTCCAATAATTTAACAGCTCCTCCTCTTCCAACAATAAAATGGGCTGCTGCTAATTCTGGTCCTAACGTTTCAAGTCTTGCCTTTTTCTGTCTAGATAGTTTAAAAGAAGATAAACATGTGCATTAAGAACTGAGCATCTACTGGTACAGTACATTTTGTACATAATTTGAATATGCTTTTTCTATAATGGTGATTGTTTTAACCGTAAACAGCAGTCTCACAAAAGCAAACCTTTTTTTCAGAATTATATTTTTTCAAAATATGAAAAAGAGTTAAAAAGCACTATTCAATCTCACAATCTCATTGAAAACAGAATACAGTGAAACCTGTTTAAACCGAACCTCTTCGGAACTTAAGATTTTGTTCGGTTCTGGCCAATGTTCGGTTTCGTCAGGTTCACAACGCATGCAATTTGATATGACGGTGCTTAAACACATGTTCGGTTAAGACAGAATTTCAGTTTATGCAGGATTCGGTTTAGTCAGGTTTCACTTAAGTATTAAAGATCACTGTAAATGATTTTCTTAGACGTACAAGGGCAACAAGGCCATCAAGCTCCCTTGATGAAAATAAATGGCATACAAGCAAGAAATGCTTTTCTCACATAAAATTCAAAAAATGATTTCTTACTTCTGGTTGTCTTGCAAAGCTTTATATGTTTTCAGCTTCGCTTTGTGTACAAATAATTTCCAGTCTAAATCTTGGTTTAAAAAAGCGTAGTGATGAGGTTGAAGTCCTTCAAATCTGAATGGTTTGTTCCTAAAACACAATAAGTCAATAGTAAATTTTAATTAGAAGAAATGTTTTTTCTATAAAATATGTTCACATTTAGTAGTTCACAACTGTTCGTTTAAAATGCAGTCATTTTGCTTTTGTTGAAGTTACAATTGCAGCTAAAAATACATTTCCATTTTGCATACTAGTATTCCACCATTTTAACAAATGAGAGTTTGGCTTATTTAAAATCCCTCAGTTTTTTTGTTTTTTTTCATTGGTTTGTATTTTCTGCATAGATTTATCATATTTGGACATCAGTAAATAACTGTTGCGTCTGACTTTTAAAGCTATTTTAAAGATAATCAACTATAAGGGCTTCTGTAAATATGTAGTTTGAGCTTATATATAATTATATCTGGGCTGACTATACACATTTAAGCTTAATCGAGCTATACAAAATTATCTCCCTTTACAATTTTTTAAATTTCTGGTTCTCACATATTATTTTGAAGAGCAATCTTAAACTCTACAGCCATTATAAAGAAGAACTGTCGATTTAAATTATTCAAATCACTTTTACTTTTTATAAGTCAAAAATAATCTTCTGTACACATTAAATATTTAAGTAATTTTTCTTTATCTATAAAAAAAAGAAGCTTATTCTGTCTGTATTTTCATGAAATTGAATAAGCAATTGTTTTTTTATGCCCCATTGATGGCCATTATATTTTCTGGTCAGTGCCTCCGTCGGTCTGTTGTCCTTCTGTTCATCCGTCCATTCGTTTGTCTGGCTTCAGGTTGAAGTTTTTGGTTGAGGTAGTTTTTGATGAAGTTGAAGTCCAAGCAACTTGAAACTTAGTAAACATGAGGCCTATGATATGATCTTTCTAGTTTAAATGCCAAATTAGAGATTTTCCCCAATTTTAACGGTCCACTGAACATAGAAAATGATAGTGCAAATGGGGCATCCGTGTACTATGGACACATTCTTGTTTCTTCAGTTTTTAACTGATTTCTCTTTATTCTAAGGATCATTCATTTCTGTAATCGCCCCATCATTCTTTATTCTTTTAGTCTTAATTTTTTTTTTTCCTTTATTCGTTAAACTTTTTTGGCCATTTTTTTCCTATTCTATAAACCCCAACTAGACCCACTTATATCATGATAAAGCTTTAAAGTTGGAAATTATGTACACTTAAATTGTATGTTATTACTATGCCTGTAAAGTTTTAGATTGCATTTCAAAGTATTAATAAATCATTAAAGAAGAAACTGAAATGTTATTAAACAAAAATTTAAAGGGGAGATAATTTATTATACTCAATCAAGCTGCACATTGCTATTATGAGCTAAAAGACTTAAAAAAAGTGTAGGTTTACAGAACCTGTCAAATCCTTAGTGTAAATGCAGGGTTTCCTTCCTATTTGAAGCTTAGAGGTATAAAATATATATAAAATGAATTATACTGTGACCTAACTGATTTGTTTGTGCACTGTTTATTCATTGAAATATCTGTTCATAAATATATAATTACTCTTCAGCTACGTCTTCTTCTGTTTTTCCATGGACTTCTCTTTTCACAATGGCACAAAGAGGATTTGTCTTTGATAGAGTATATCTACACAGCAATCTCCTCTGCCAAAAAAAATATAGACTTTTATAAATGGTACATTTAATACAGGAGATTTTACTCTTTCCATACAAAGAAGATTAAAAGAACTTTTCAGTTCAAATAAGTTTTTCTAGTGCATGGTTGTAGTTTTTATTATACGACCGCAAAATTTGAAAAATTTTTCGTCGTATATTGCTATCACGTTGGCGTCGTCGTCGTCCGAATACTTTTAGTTTTCGCACTCTAACTTTAGTAAAAGTGAATGGAAATCTATGAAATTTTAACACAAGGTTTATGACCACAAAAGGAAGGTTGGTATTGATTTTGGGAGTTTTGGTCCCAACATTTTAGGAATTAGGGGCCAAAAAGGGCCCAAATAAGCATTTTCTTGGTTTTCGCACTATAACTTTAGTTTAAGTTAATAGAAATCTATGAAATTTTTACACAAGGTTTATGACCACAAAAGAACGGTTGGGATTGATTTTGGGAGTTTTGGTTTCAACAGTTTAGGAATTAGGGGCCAAAAAAGGGCCCAAATAAGCATTATTCTTGGTTTTCGCACAATAACTTTAGTTTAAGTAAATAGAAATCAATGAAATTTAAACACAATGTTAATGACTACAAAAGGAAGGTTGGTATTGATTTTAAAAGTTTAGGTCCCGACAGTTTAGGAATTAGGGGCCAAAAAGGGACCCAAATAAGCATTTTTCTTGGTTTTCGCACCATAACGTTAGTATAAGTAAATAGAAATCTATGAAATTTAAACACAAGGTTTATGACCATAAAAGGAAGGTTGGTATTGATTTTGGGAGTTTTGGTCCCAACAGAATAAGGGGCCCAAAGGGTCCAAAATTAAACTTTGTTTGATTTCATCAAAATTGAATAATTGGGGTTCTTTGATATGCCGAATCTAACTGTGTATGTAGATTCTTAACTTTTGGTCCCATTTTCAAATTGGTCTACATTAAGGTCCAAAGGGTCCAAAATTAAACTTAGTTTGATTTTGACAAAAAATGAATCAGTTAGGTTCTTTGATATGCTGAATCTAAAAATGTACTTAGATTCTTGATTATTGGCCCAGTTTTCAAGTTGGTCCAAATCGGGGTCCAAAATTAAACTTTGTTTGATTTCATCAAAAATTGAATAAATGGGGTTCTTTGATATACCAAATCTAACTGTGTATGTAGATTCTTCATTTTTGGTCCTGTTTTCAAATTGGTCTACACTAAAGTCCAAAGGGTCCAAAATTAAACTTAGTCTGATTTTAACAAAAATTGAAATCTTGGGGTTCTTTGATAGGCTGAATCCAAAAATGTACTTTTTTTTATTATGGGCCCAGTTTTCAAGTTGGTCCAAATCAGGATCTAAAATTATTATATTAATTATTGTGCAATAGCAAGTCTTTTCAATTGCACAGTATTGCGCAATGGCAAGAAATATCTAATTGCACAATATTGTGAAATAGCAAATTTTTTTTTAATTAAAGTTATCTTTCTTTGTCCAGAATAGTAAGCAAGAAATATCTAATTGCAAAATATTGTGCAATAGCAAGAATTTTTTTTAATTGGAGTTATCTTTCTTTGTCCAGAATCAACTTAAATCTTTGTTATATACAATATACAATGTATATTCACTTTTTACTACCAACTGATAAATTAAAATAATCTTTACCATTCAGTGATAACAAGCAGTTTTTTTACATCTTAATATTTTATGATGTATTTAAATGAGTAGTTATTGTTGCAAACTCCATTAGAAATTTTAATTGAGATTAGTTTTGGAATAAGGGAAAGGGGGATGTGATTAAAAAAATTGGGTTCAATTTTTCTCATTTGAAATTTCATAAATAAAAAAGAAAATTTCTTCAAACATTTTTTTGAGAGGATTAATATTCAACAGCATAGTGAATTGCTCTAAGAGAAAACAAAAATTTTAAGTTCATTAGAACACATTCATTCTGTGTCAGAAACCTATGCTGTGTCAACTATTTAATCACAATCCAAATTTAGAGCTGAATCCAGCTTGAATGTTGTGTCCATACTTGCCCCAACCGTTCAGGGTTCAACCTCTGCGGTCGTATAAAGCTACGCCCTGCGGAGCATCTGGTCTCATTTGAAATTTCATAAATAAAAAAGAAAATTTCTTCAACCATTTTTTTGAGAGGATTAATATTCAACAGCATAGTGAATTGCTCTAAGAGAAAACAAAAATTTTAAGTTCATTAGAACACATTCATTCTGTGTCAGAAACCTATACTGTGTCAACTATTTAATCACAATCCAAATTTAGAGCTGAATCCAGCTTGAATGTTGTGTCCATACTTGCCCCAACCGTTCAGGGTTCAACCTCTGCGGTCGTATACAGCTACGCCCTGCGGAGCATCTGGTTTTATGTGTTATCATGCTGCAAGAAAATTATAACACTTCACCATCTGTGTCATAAACAATATAGAACCCTCAAATGGAAAACACAAGATAGGTTTCATCCTTTGGCAGGTGATCCAGCTTTGATATCCAAATGGAAGAAAACAAATTTCATCAATGAAACAAAAGTAATTGTTTGTGGATATCTGTGACAGTACAGATACATTTATGTACTTAAAATCATGAAAATAAAAGGCATAATAAACAATGTAATGGTCTACCTATGTTTTGTTTCGCAAAATTATTTGCATAAATCACATTTCAAGTAACAAAACATTACAGATTATTTTAAGAATTTTATTCTTTTTGACATGTTTAAAACAATTTCTGTGAATTTTTTACATGCTAAAACAATGAATTTATTTTCAGGAAAAGTTACTTCACAAATAATTATATTCCTAAATTAGCATATGTTTTCTGGTATGGCCTTCAACACAGAGCTTTGGCTCACAACGAACAGCGAGCTATAAAGGGCCCCAAAAATTACTAGTGTTAAACCATTTACACAGGAAATCTATATAAAAATGAACTAGAGGCTCTAAAGAGCCTGTGTCGCTCACCTTGGTCTATGTGAATATTCAACAAAGGACACAGATGGATTCATTGACAAAATTGTGTTTTGGCGATGGTGATGTGTTTGTAGATTTTACTTTACTGAACATTCTTGCTGCTTACAACTATCTCTATCTATAATGATTGGCCCATAATGATTGGCCCAGTAGTTTCAGTGGAAAATGTTAGTAAACATTTACAAATTTTATGAAAATTGTTAAAAATTGACTATAAAGGGCAATAACTCCTTTGGAGGTCAATTGACCATTTGGTCATGTTGACTTTTTTTAAGTCTTACTTTGTTGTAAATTATTGCTGTTTACAGTATCTCTATCTATAATAATTTTCAAGATAATAACAAAAAACAGCAAATTTCCTTCAAATTACTAATTGCGGGTCAGCAACCCAATAACAGGCTGTCCAAATCATCTGAAAATTTTAGAGCAGATAGATCTTATCCTGATAAACAATATCCCGTGTACATACAACTGTACATAGTTGTACATTATACTTGTTTGTAAAAATTTTGGATAGGTGTCAGAGCAAACATAATGTTAACCTGCATGTGGGAATTTCTATGGATTTGCTTACCATCTATTACCATGATAACTCTGATGCTTCCATTCATGAATCATGTGAATGTACAGTCGCCTACGATATAAAGGTCACCTCTAGGCCTCAAGTTTATGGCAGACAGGGACTGCCAGACTATATACAGAACATAGATCTGTTGTCGGGTCACACATGTTTTTTTTTGTCCCACTGTTTTGTAGTAAAAACCTAAGCATTTTAAAATCAAAGGTCACTTCTCTTATAAGGTTATTTTTCTCAGGTCCAATTAGTCTTCTAAGGTTTGACTACTAGTACTACATGTATGATGTAAAATCAAATAAAATCATATCATAACCTCTTTCATCTCAGACAGTTTGAACCTGCGTAAAGCAGAACAAACTCTATAAAATTGCTAATAATCATTGTTCATAATATTACATATTAATATTGTCATTATTTTCAATACTTAATAAATATGTTTGACCAACTATGTAATTGATATATTTTTTTTAATCATTTACTGTTGATGATATTGATATCGTTCGATGATATTGTTCTAAATATGCCTATTGATATTCTATGCATTATTACTATTTGTATACCAGTTGTATGGGCCATTGCCAATTATTGTAATTGTGTTTGTGCCAATAAAATATTTGTATTTGTATTTGTATCAAATACAAGTCCTACGTCCAGCAGAACACCATAATAAATATATGATATTGGCGAAAAAATACAATATATGAATACATAGTGTAGTTTTATACAAGAAACATTAAATAAGCTATTGTAAAGTAAGATTGCGACTAGATAAAGAAAAAATTATAAGTTGTCTTACCAATGCCATTTTAAACCGCTTAAGTTCCTGAAAATATTGTTTTAAAGACTGTAAAATTTAGATATATTGCATATTTACACATCGTTATAGAAAGATTTATTCTAGACAAACTGTCGGAATTAATAGAAGCTTACATGTGCATTTTTCTCTAACATTAATTTTGTACATGGCTGTATGCGACACTCTACAAACTAAAAATATTGGAATGAACATCGTAAAACTTGGAAACATTAGTGGAAAGGTAACTTACAATGTATTCTTTAGACACAGATACACACGATGTCTAATGATGGCACGTATATGCCCTTACAACAAACTGTCGGGTCATATTGGTTTACCAATGCCTGTCCGTCCGTCCGCCTGTCTGTGAATGTCGGCTGTCCGACCGGGGTACAATTTCAAGTCAAATCGATACCTCGACTCAGGGCTGCCAAGTATTACGCATTTAGCGTAAGACTCACGCTTGTTCATGCATTTTGGCAGAATTTTCCTCTGATCTATTGTTTTTTCTCTTTTCAATTTTGGCCAAATGGCAAATCTCTCACATTTGTATGGCGCGGAATCAGGGTCAAAAATACTTATTTACGTATAAACATAATTATTTCTGTATATACGGAATTCGATTTATGTATATACGTAAATCGAATTCCGTATATACGTTAATCGAATTCTGTATATACAGAAATAATTACGTATATACGTAAATTGAATTCTGTATATACATAAATCGAATTCCGTATATACAGAAATAATTATGTATATACGTAAATATACAGAAATAATTATGTATATACGAAATTCGATTTACGTATATACGAAATTCAATTTACGTATATACAGAATTCGATTTACGTATATACGTAAATCGAATTCCGTATATACAGAAATACTATCTTTCTGTCTTTACATAAATATTTCTGTATATACGGAATTATTTCTGTATATACGTAATTCGATTTCTGTATATACGTTATTCTATTTCTGTGTATACGGAATTATTTCTGTATATACATAATTGGATTAACGTGTATACGTAATTATTTTTGTATATACGTAAATCGAATTATGTATATACACAAAGAAGTATTTTTGACCCTGATTCTGCGCCATACATTTGCATCATTAAAAGTTGACAGAACTGCCTCGTAGCTATACACTTTATCACTATTTGTGTCAGCTATTACTGGACATCACATAAGTTCCTATAAAATTTTGAAGTCACAATTTAAGGAATATTTGAAGTCACAACATTTGGAAAAATTACTTTTGTATGACGTCAAAAGTTCAAGCGGAACAGATTCTCGGATCAAATGGGAAAAGTGATAAGGTGTATACAAAGTTGGAAAAAAATAATGAACACCTATGGCAAGCTGTTTTACTATTTATTTGAATTTCATGATATCTCCTCTAATATATGAGATATCTTATATAATTTCATTTTTTAATATAAGATATCTCATAAATTATATAAGATATCTTTATTATATACTTAGTAGTAAATACATATAAATTGTATGTGTAATACAATCAATGGCAAGCGTGCTGTATCAGCCACCCGTGATGATATCGATATCAGCAAGGTTGCAAAAGCTTTATCACACCTTTAATCTGTATGACGTCACGTCATCGATTGCAGTCACTGTTGCAAAGGCTTTATCAAAACCCTAATCTGTATGACGTCATGTCAATCCTATAATCTGTATGACGTCATGTCACATAAAAACATCTACTTGAGGTATATGTATATAATAAAGTGTATATGATATGGCTTTTTCAATATCACACACTGTATCAACCCTCAACCAATATAATCCCTCGAGCAGAGCTCTTCCTTTTATATTGGTGTCTTAGGTTGATACGGATGCGATATTGAAAAAGCCATATGATATTCTCTATTTAATGTTATATGACATATATCTTTAATGTTAAAAAGATATCTCATAAAGTTTATATGATATCTTATATACTTTATAAGATATCATATAAAGTATATGAGATATCTTATAAACAATTTTAGTATTAAGATATCTTCTATAATTTATAAGATATCTTATATAGTTAATAAGATATCTTATATAGTTTATAAGATATCTCATATAGTTTATAAGATATCTTATATAGTTTATAAGATATCTTATATAGATTATGAGATATCTTATAAAGACAATCATATAAGATATAATATAAGATATCTGATAAATTATATTAGATATCTTATAAACTATATAAGATATCTTATAAACTATATAAGATATCTTATAAACTTAAGAAGATATCTTATAAACTTAAGAAGATATCTTATAAACTTTAGGAGATATCTAATAAACTTTAGGAGATACCTATATTTATCATATACTTAGCAATAATATGATAGCTTTTGCATATGTGTAATGGGCGGAAGTGCACAAGCCATATCTTCCCACCCGGGCTGATAACCCATATCAAGTGCCTCTCGTGCAAAAAACCCATATTAGTGCCTCTCGTGCAAGTTACTTCCGGTGTTTCCAGTATCAGTTGTTTACTTTTCCATTGTGATGTCAGATGTTTTTTATGACGACGTCAAAATTTACGGGAACTTTTGTGGGGATAGTTTAATACTTTCTAACAAATGCCATTGACAATTATGAATCATTTTATAGTACAACAAACATGGAGTAGTAATGATCGTAAAACTCTTCCAAATTTTCAATGTTTCAAAATGCCTCTATAGGAAATGTTACCATAAACATATAAGGAGTATAATGCTGTTGTTGGACAACTATAGTATATTTGATTCATAATTTTAATTTTCTTTATAAAATGTTTGACTATTTTAGTTATTGCATTAATTTATTTGCCTTACATAAAACTATTGTCGGAAGTATATGATAAAGCGATTAATACATGGCCTTTTCCATATCAGCCTAGGTATCATCCCTCGACCCATATCAGCACCTCGACTCCGTCTCGGGCTGATATGGGGGTCTCGGGATGATACCCAGGCTGATATGGAAAAGGCCATGTATTAATCTCTATATATCTTATAAACTAAATAAGATATATCCTATAATATACAAGATATCTCCTATAACATA
Source organism: Mytilus galloprovincialis (assembly GCA_037788925.1). NCBI lineage: Eukaryota > Metazoa > Mollusca > Bivalvia > Mytilida > Mytilidae > Mytilus > Mytilus galloprovincialis. The sequence continues at coordinate 41,134,941 of CM075334.1, read as the reverse complement.
TAAGATATCTTATATAATTTCATTTTTACGAGATATCTTATATATTATATATCTTCTATACTTTATAAGATATCTTCTAAAGTTTATAAGATATCTTATAAAGTATATGAGATATGTTATAAACTATATGAGATATCTTATAAACTATATAAGATATCTTATAAACTATATAAGATATCTTATAAACTATATAAGATATCTTATAAAGTTTATGAGATATTTTAATATAAGAATAAATAGCAAAACGGCTTGCCATAAACACTACCTCTTTCCCTTCTTTGCTAACAAATTTATAAGGCCTTATCATCGTGTGATGTGTTTTCGTACTAATAAAAATATTTACTGCTTGCAGTTTTCACTGTTGAGCTTTTATTCATGGTGTACTCAAATTTTAAGAGCATTTTCTGTCAAATGTTTTGTGGTATCTAGATTTTTTTGTCAAGACTAACTACGATTTTTTACTGTTTCAGATTATTTTTGCAATTTTTGTATTTCAAATAATGGCATCATATTTTTTCTTATGAAGTAAAAACTGGATCAGTACACAGGCAAGAAATGACTATTAAATCCGTAAATTAGTATTTTCTAAAGTGGTGGTTCTGGTAATGCTGGTTATTGCTTGAATCACATAAAAAGTTATTTAATTCTTTTCAGTAATAAAATAAACTAGTAAATGTTTTTTGGTTTGATGTTTCATGTGTTGAAATTGTTACATTTCGATTTTTTTTCAAATTGGCAATGGGTTTCTACAAAAGACATTATTTAAATGAATTTAAAATGTAGTTTCAAAATTTGTGATTAAATGTAAAAAGCTAAGACTGTTTTCATCTTTATGTGTTAAGTATTTATAAAAAGAATTGTCAATAGAATATTGAATAAATGTAGTTTGAACAACCATTTTGTATAAGAACCCTGTTAATTTTAACTCGCTGGTTTGTAATAAAAATGACAAAACAAACACATATGATAGTCACGTCTTGAAGATTTTGTGTCTGACAGGCAAACAACATAGCTGTACTTTATGTAATCCTTCAGAATTTTTCTCAACAACTATTCTAGTGATACATATTTTTGACATTAAATAAAAATGGCTAAACATGTCAGTTTTATTAAATTTGTTCTGATGTTTTTTAAAGGTACTTTGAATATGTTTTAAACTTTTCAATTTTAGTTTTGTTGTTGTTGCAAATATAGAAACCGAAAAAACACGTCACAACATACGAGTGTGCAATCTAAACCGAGGAAATGTGGATGATATGAAAACATATGACATACGAAAACATATGACACATTGATAATATTTGTTTTATGCATGCGTATTTTAATGGAAAAAGCATCTTCCATAGATTTGATTTCCAATTTAGTTATACACCATTTCTGGAATCATGTCTTTAACTAGAAAAATCGTCAATTTCATACGCCTATGGCATCATTTACCAGATAGATGGCGCATATGTCTTTCACCAGAAAAGATTGTCAATTTCGCACGCCTATGGCATCATTTACCAGATAGAAGGCACATCTGTATCCCTGCTCTATTAAAAATATCCAACACTTTCATATTAATCGTCATTTTGAAGGGTATTATAGGAATAATTTAGGTTCCGTAAGGACATAATCTTTATCCGTTTGCTCAACATGTGATGTGCCTACATTTTGGTCACTTGGTGATGGAATCCACATAACAGATTCGTCTAAAAAACATATCCTGTATGCTGTATGGTGAAATTTAAAATCTTTTTGTTGTAACCATGGCAACAATCTGTATTTATTAATGCAAAAAACAGGGGTAGAAATGTCCCAAATGTCTCCAAAATTTGGTCCTAAGAAGAATTACAATCCATTAGACATGTTAGAGTGATACCCTTCCTGAACCATTGACATTTATTGATCAAGAGGTATTTTTTTTTATCATAAACAGGATAAAGTTGAGTTGAAAAGATAGAGGGGCAAATCTTTGTTGAAAAACACTGCAATAATTTCTAGACCTTTGGCAGTACGAAGTTGAAAATAGGGACTGTCAAACAGAAAAATGGTCTATATATATAAAACATGCTAAAACTATCTAGATGTTCATATAAACCCACTGACTTTACAAGAATAATGTTCCTTCTGTTGCTCTTGGAGATGTTTAATAGATCTTTAAGGCTATGAGAAAATGTACTTTTTAAAAGCATTGGCTATATACCATGAAATAAAAACAGTACTTAGTCTTGATATTAACTTTAATAACTTTACTAGTGTTAATATATGTTTTTATTTTGGCAACCTCCGAAAATGCTATAGAGAGAACACTAATTACTGGAAAATTGCAGTGGCTAAACCAGAAATTTTCATCAGGGGGCAGGCCCCCTCTAAATATGCTTCTTAATTGTCTTTGGGTAAATCAAGTATAAATATGATTTTGTGAAATAAAATTTCAATTTCAATTTGTAGTGAAGCATGCTTTCTACTTGCTTAAATGTATGTTTAATTTCAACCTATAATTTTAGTATCCAAAGATCTTGCAGAAATGTATGCAGCTTGGGCTGCCTTGCATCACTAATAAATGCACACCCATACAAACAAGACTCTTTTTCGATAGATTCATCCAGCGACTAGATGCTGGTTATAACACGTTAGTATTATATATAAAGTTTGTGTACTATATTTATTCATATATATAACAAATCTGATAAAAATAAGTTTAAAATATACACTAAAATATATCTAGTTTACTGAAGAACAAAAGTTATTAAATAAGGTTAGAATGAAATTTATTTCCAATTTGGTATACATGCAAAAAAAGTATATACCAACAGCCTTTAATATTTGCAGTTGTCAATTGTGGTCCAACTTAATTGAATTAAAGTTTTAGATGTTATCTTTATTTTTCAAATTAAAATTAAATATAATTTTGTACTTGGATAGTTACGCTATAGAATTTCTATAGGACTGTCTGAAGTCATATGCAGTTTTTTACACTCTACCAAAGAGGTGTCCGAGGTGAAGGAGGAAAAGTTGGGAATCTTAGCCCATTGTGTTTTTAGTCAAATAGAATGGTTTTCAGCTCTATTGACTTTTTGTTTTATGGTTTACAATAATATTTTCTGTTTTAGGTTGGATATTGTTTTCATCTCTACCAAATCCTTTAAAATTATGATGTAAAGTGTGTTTTCGACCAAAAATTATTAGCTATTATTATTATTCTTAGCTCCATTGATTATTGTTTTACGGTTTTAAATAACTTTTTTTAGGTTTGATATTGATCGACATAAGTTAGTTGGTCCAGATAGAAATTGTGCTGAATGGCTGATGAAATGTGGTGCTACCATCAAGTTTCAAGGTCACGATAATCATATTTTAGAGTATAATGCATTGCCATCATCAAATTTTGATAAGTATAAAATAGAAGAAATTGACATGACAGACTCAACTGTTATGTTAAAAGGATTTCCACATTTACGTATGTATAGTTATGTTGTGTTACATTTTATGAATTTTTATGCTGTAAGCATTTAATATTTGATGACTTAGTGTGACATCAAAATTGTTATATTATAATGAAATTCAAGTTTTTATACGATCGCAAAATTTTTGCAGTCGTATATTGGTATCACATTGTCGTCAGCCTCGTCCGAAGAAGGATGGTTTCCGGATAATAACTTGAGTATAAGTAAATAGAAATCAATAAGATTTTTAAACAATGTTTATAACTACAAAAGGAAGCTAGGGATTGATTTTGGGGATTATGGTCCCTAAGGCTTAGGAATTAGGGGCCCAAAGGGGCCCAAAACAAGCATTTATCTAGTGTCAGGACAATAAGTTGTGTAAAGTATTTCAATTGTTCTGAAATTGTTCCACAATGTTTAATACCATAAGTAGAAGGTTATGATATATTGTAAGGGTTATGGGGCAAACAGACTAGGAATAAAAGGCAAAAAAGGGTCCAAAAAACAAGCATTTTTGTAGTTTCAAGACAATAAATTGAAGTTTTCTTTCTTTGTCTAAAATGGTTGTTGAATCACCTTAAACTAATGCTTTATGAAATCTTTGAAAATTGGAGTTATCTTTTTTTGTCCAGAATAGTAGTTGAATCAACTTAAATCAATGCTATATACAATATACAATGTAATATTCACTTTACTACCAACTGATAAATAAAAGCATTCAGTGATTACAAGCACTTTGATTACCATTCTAGGGTTATGCCCCTTTAAAAGTGGAAATATTGAAGAATATTTTAGTTTCTGTTCTCTTAACTTAAGTTTGTCTTAACTAAATTTAATGACATGTGTATATAATGCTGTATTGCCTGTAAACTCAGTTTAAGTTCATTTTTTGGCAGCTTCACTTTTACAGTTCTTGAGTTATGTCCCTTTATAGTGTTATATGCTAATGGGGGCATCATCTGTGTCCCTTTGGACACATTCCCCATTTATTTTTTTAGAAGTTACTATTAATAAATACTAATTTTAACCATGACTGTATGACATTTTATATTTTAATATTTTATGATGTATTTTTATGAGTAGTTATTGTTGCAAACTTCATTAGAAATTTGAATTGAGATCATTTTTGGAATAAGGGAAAGGGGGAGGTGAACAAAAATTGGGGGGGGGGGTTAAAGTTTCCTCATTTCAGATTTCAGAAATTAGAAAGAAAATTTCTTCAAATATTTTTTTTTGAGAGGATTAATATTTAACAGCATAGTGAATTTCTCAAAAGCAAAAAAAATAATTTTAAGTTCATTAGACCACATTCATTCTGTGTCAGTAACCTATGCTGTGTCAACTATTTAATCACAATCCAAATTCAGAGCTGTATCCAGCTTGAATGTAGTGTCCATACTTGCCCCAACAGTTCTGCGGTCGTATAAAGCTGCACCCTGCGCAGCATCTGGTTAATGTTGTATTTGAATGTACTATCAGTTAGCCAATAAAATTTCATGCAATATGGGTGTGGTCACTTTTACAAATAGCTGCACTTCTTTATATTTTTGTTCATTCTTCTGAGTTTTCTACAATATAATGAAATTGAGAATGGAAATCTGAACTATAGGCTATGCTTCTAAAATTGAAATGTATTGTTATAAAATAAGGTATGCATAATACACAAAACTCATATCTAGGGTTCAATCAATTAAAGATGAATATCTGAAAAGGAAAATTGTTTCTATTAAAATGGAATAAGTAATGTCAAATTGCATGTACTTAAATTGTTAGAATATTGTTAAAATTTATATACATATTTTGTATTTCAGATAACTGTAATCATGTAAAGAAAATTGTAATACACAATTGTAAATATTTGTGTGACAGTTGTATAGCATATTTACCTGAAATTAGGAGTACTTTGGAACACCTACAGATCAGTAGCTGTAGATATGTCACATCTGAAGGGTTGATACCCATCACAGAACTTGTGTAAGTATGGCAGAATACATAGGGACTTATGTTTTTTTTAAACTTTTTTCTCATTCAGTATTATGAATTGTTTTAAGAATGTTTTTTTCTTGAATTTAGCATTCTATTATTTTTTAACAATTGAAGTTATTTATAATAGGAAATTCATAATAATGAATTGTATACAAAATATTTGAGATATATAGATTATTACATTGATACCAGTGGATTATCAGATTTATCCAATCAAGATAGTTAAATTATCAATTTTTATTTATAATTTATAATTTATAATTTAACTATTGAGATTGGATAAATCCGATAATCCATGCGTAACTATGTAATAATCTGTTTCTCTAATGATTAAAAGATAATATTTCCTTTTTTTCTAAACAAAAATCCCCTTTGAGTGCCTTCCACTTTGCACGAAGTTGTCAATTTCATTAACACCTGTTAGAACATTTTGATTCATTCAGTGAGCTGAGAAAGGTTATGACCCTTAAACTCAGCCAATCATCTTCTGAGATTACCGGCAACCACAAGTTGATTAAAATTTTTTATACCATGGGTTCAGAAAGGGATATATTTCCATAGAATTAGAGAAACACATGTATCACTGTGTATAAGCATTTGAAAATCTTTGAATTTTTCATATGAAATGTCTAAAAAGAAATGAATGTTAAAGCAGATTCTGACAGGTATTATACAATAAGCCGAATTAGGAACACAATCTCCAATTTTCATAAAGGATCATCATTTCTGAATAATTACAAACCAAATTTTTTGTACTTTTTATAAACAGTAAGCATTACATTTAAAAAAAAAAAAAATACCTTCATCCTTATACTTTTACACATTACTGGTAATATTTATGTAAGATTAAAGAGATGTGGTAAGATTGCCAATGCGACAACTATATTGCATTCAAAAAGGAGCTAACTATATTATATCATCAGCTTTAAATGTCCCAGGCATGGTATGACCAAATGTCAAACAATTCAAAAAAGAAAAACAACTGCCTAAATTAAAAAACAATTTAGTAAAATAAAGATATGAACCAATAATTTAATTTTGGATGTAACCTGTCTTCTGATTGGCTGACGTAATTTCGTTATTAACCCATAGACATAATTCTGTCATGTGACTGTGACGTCATCAATGTTTTTTCATTGTTTTCTACGGTTTTAAATGAATTTAGAATTAAGTTATAAGAAATGACGGTAATATTTTTTCTGTCTATTTGAAATAAAATAAAAAATGTGGTGCACACTGTTAAATAACCCGCTATGCGCGTTATTTAGTGTGCACCAGATTTTGTATGTTATTTCTTCATAGACAGAGAAAATATATCAGTCATTCCTTAAATGAACCACAGGATCTGAGTCAGGGAAATCAAGTAAATATTTAAAAATAGTTCAATATTTTCCTTTTCCTTCCATCGTCATCCTATATATTTTTTTATAATAAGAATTAATAGTGTTGCTCATGTTGTTGTTTTTTTCTTGACAGGAACCTGAAAAAATTGATAATATATGACCTGCCAAATTTAGAAGAAAAGCACAAGAAGCCTTTACTGGATTTGTTGAAGGATGCTCTACCTAAATGTGACACAGAATTATTCAAACAATAAGAAATGAAAAGTGTCTAATAACTATATATATGCATATGTTATTATGATACTTAGGGTTCTGTATAAGATGTGAAGATATCCTATAACCAATCAGGCTCTAGGTCACTGTTCTGGATGATTTGTGACCTAATTCTGAATTAAAGACAAACACCCAAAACCATACATGTGTAAATGACTTTCTAAAGGAATAAAAAAAACTATTTGAATCATCTACCACCACATTTGTACACTTAATTAAGATCAATTTTAAGATTGTCTGACTTATAGCATTGATAGTGCTTTGATTAAGTAGTGTTATGGTTTTTGACATTTTTTTGTTGGTGTATAGAGATCATTTTTAGCATAATGAATAATTTTAGATAAGGAACAATATTTTTACACTCTACTGATTTTTTTTTTATGGAATTCCAACCATTGAACTGATTTTTTTGTTACTTTTTTGTCATGAATTTTTATGGCTTTTAAAAAAAAAAATATATATGTCATATAAGGAATTACAAATCATATTTGTTGAAAACATTTAATGCTTTAATGGCCCGTGGATTTGAATTTGTTCCTTTTTTTATATAAGATGTATTGTCATGGATAGATTCTTCTAGTTGACCGATATTTATGAGTGTCATATAGTTGTTTATGTGATTTGAATGATATATAGTCGATTTTGAAAGTCATACAGAGCTATTTTGTACAAGTTTTAATTTAAACGACTCTAAATAAAGCTTTTTGTCTGATTAAGTGTTTTGCTTTTTCTTTCAGTTGGTATTTCTTTTTTTTTTGAAGTTGCAAGCATGAAGATAAAATTGAGTTTTATTATCAATTTTATGATGAATCTCTATTTTATCTCCACACTTATTCAATGTCTTAGAAAAAATTTGTAGCATAACCATTTTGTTTCAGGGGAGATAATTTAAGAAATAATTGCTCGGGCAAAAATAATCTTGAATATAATGCCTACCCATGTTAAAACTACAATAAAGTATAGCTTGCATCAATAATTTCGATTCTGATTAGGACAATTAAGGTAATTTTTATGTCCAATGTGTATAAGGCTAAAGCGATTGTGTAGACTCTTCCATAAACCTCCCTTTTTTGTTTGTAAAGAAGCAAACAGCTGGCACTGTGATTTTTCAGAGGGAGGTGTTTTGGAACAGTCAGCATGAACGGTTGTCGTATCTAGGTCAAATATGTCAATTTCGGAATGCAACACATTACAGTCATAATAAATGAATTAGTAACAACATGTGCATAATTTAAGAGTTTGGAAGTGTTTTAAGTTAATAAAATATATTAAATGCATGCCAATTTGATGAAATTCATTATACTGCAGTAGTCAATATACGCATGTGCAAATAAAAATTATTGGATTTATTCATAAAGCAAAAGAAGCACGTCATATTAGAATACACTAGAAATTGAAGAATTTAACTATTTAAAACTTTATGAAATGCAAAGAAAAAAAACAAGGGATACCTCATTCAAATAAGTTCAAGATATCTGCCAACACAGAACTTAGTTTAACATGAAGCCATTGTTACAAAAATCTTTAAACTGTCTCTTCATATAAACCTCATCATAGACTGTGGTTGTATAATTCATAGGACAATAGAAGGAAGATATAGTCCTCCCTAAAATTGTAATTTCTCTGTTCAATTTAAGTCCCAAGATACAAAATGATGATCATCAAACCTAGCGTCCTTGTTTATTACACCTGCATAGATTGGAGTCATATCATGTGTCCATGAAACATTTGCAGGTTCACATGCAATCACATTACTTCATTCATGCTTTTTTATTATTCAGAGAATTTAGTATGACTGGCAGATATTAAAGTCTAAGTTAAATATTTTCAATATTTTTCTGGGCTAAAGGTGATAAAGAGCTTAACAAATATATATAAATGTAGTTGAACTCCATATGAAGGTCTCTAGATTCAAATTGTTTTTATGTTGTTAGCTTGCTATCTCAATAAAATATTCTTTTATTCATACAGCCTGTGTGGTTTTGTGCTTCCCTAGAGTGCAACAGGTTTTGTGTTCTATTCTTTGACCAGATCAAACCAATGGCTTGAAATAGGTATTTGCTGTTGATCCTATTAGCAAAAGGTTCAGGAGTTATAGCAGACTTGTAGGCTCAGATGCAGAATACTGTAAATTCAGAAATTATTGCGTGCATTTATTATTGCGATTTTGTAATTCTAGACTTAAATGTGATTTTTAAGTTTTACAATTTTGAGAAAAATCCTGTTTAATTCATATAAAATATTTCAAAATGCGAGTTTAAATTATTGCGTTTACAACTCTGTCGCATTTTTCACAATAATTTCTGAATTAACATTATTGTTTTCCTTGGAAGATTGCCAGGTCTAACCAGTCAGTTACCTAGTACACTAGCATGTTAAAATCCAGGTCAGTGAGTTTGTCTAGTTCAAAGCAGGGGTCATATTCATATTGCATTAATATGTTTTCATCTTGATATGCATACAACATTTGCTGTTAAATATTTAACACATAACCACCCTACTCGTTTTATTCATTAACAAGAAGTATACCAACGAGATACACTAAAAATACCTTATTTAGCCATGTTTGTATTAAACAACAATGTTTCTAAAGCAAACAGATGCCCCACTGGCACTATCATTTTCTAAGTTTAGTGGATGGACCAAAACTCTAATTTGGCATTAAAATTAGAAAGATCATACCATAGGGAAGATGTGTACTAAGTTTTAAGTTATACATGTAAATGTGATTTAAAATGTTTACTCTGAAATGGCACTTGAAGAAACAAAAGAGATACATACTTGCGGAAACAATATAATGTAAAATACATTATTATGAAATAATTGGTTGAGCCATTTGTAAGACCAAAAAGAAATACATAAGTATTTGTCTAATACTCAGAAGAAATATTGCAATGCTGATAGTTTTAATTGTCATCTGTTTTTCTTTAATTTTGGTAAAATTGAGTCCCTGTTAATTTGTACATGACATTCTGCTATCACTAAACTGTCCCACTGAACAAGGGCGAAATACAAGTCAACAAAATATTTCAAGATCATGTAGAATTTTTTAATTTGTTTTTCTTTTTTTGTTTAAATTTCTTCACTTTTTCATTTGGTGAAATGTTTTGTTTTGATCTCTTCATCTCTACTGCATCTTTTAGAGTTTTCTTTTTCCCCTTTTGAGTTGTTGGATTTTTATTATCTACATCCGACTTATTTTTGGATTTTGCTTTAAGTCTGCGTAATTTCTTTTTATCAACTGTAGAACCTTCTATCTTCTGTAACTTCACTTTGCGGATGATATCCCTGAAAATAAACAATATCACCTCATAAAATAACATTGGAATTCAAGAACAAGCAGGGATTTCTTTGGATGAAAATTTAAAGATGGAAGAGGCTCTCACCAGGACAAAACTCTGTGTTGTGATCGAAACTATTCTTTCCTATATTTTATTGTAGGGTATAGTGAAAAGCTGATATGTTGATTATTAAAATAATTTCATTATAGAATAATATTTTCCTAAATCGTCATTTGTTTCAATTACAATATCTTTTCTTAGTTAATGCTTACCACAAATCAGCTGTCCTGTTAACTTTGGATGTTTATATGTATGCCTATAGTTATGCTTCAGCAAGTTTAAGATGTTTCCAGGGTTAAATCATTGATGTAAAGAATATTGTAACAGGTTAATTTATATAAAGTTAACAAGGTAGACAAACCCATTGATGGCATTTAACAGTTCAATATTATATCTAATATTAGACTCTAAAGAAAGAGACATTTTAATAAACTAGTGGCATACCTTTTTTTCTTTGCCTTTTCCAAATCTGCTTTCAGTGCAGTTGAAATATGTTCCCTTTCTGGTACTCTTTTAGCTAATCTTCTTCTTTTTTTCCTATAATTCATAAAATGTCAAATTGTATACTAATCATCTTTAATATTTTGTTCAAAGGGTATGAAATAAGTGAAACAAACTTATAATCTTTAGAACTATAATAACCAAATATTTTCATAACTTTTTTTAAAGATTTAGTGAGAAATAAACTTCTATTATTCGCTTAACTGTATTCAAAATATGTTATAGCCACATCATTTAAATTCTTAAGTGTTTACTGAAACTGTGTCAACTAGCAAACAGAAATAATAGGTTATATAAATGTTTCAGTACACTTATGAAATGAAAAATAAAAAGTGTGCTATTTTAATTGATAAAAAAATATTGGAGTTATTTCCCCTTGGAATGATAACTAATTTGATTAATTGTCCTGTGTGCATTGTCCAATTAACACATTTTGATGGATAATCAAGCCTTAGCTTGGTGCCCAAAAGCTTGATTAGCAGAAAGTATCAAGTGAAATTAAATGCACATAACGTGTCAATTAAATACATCCTGCCTGTTTTCATATTTTTTTTATATTCAGTATTCCATGGTAGACAAGTCTATCCATGTATCTTTACTTACTTTGTAGGCTTTTTCATTTGTAACATATAAGGTGGAACTGGACATCCTGCTTCGACCATTATATTTGCTATACTGAAAAAAATAATCAAGATGATCAATTCAAACATCATTGTAGCAAGATTTGTTCATTTCTGATCCCAACTCACCTCAAGCTCTATCATCACAAACTGATTAATGATATAGCCAAGAGTGCTTAAAATGGAATTAATTACTATTTCCCAAAATATTAAAACACCTTTTCCATGATGAAATCAAGTTATGAACAGTAATATGAGTCTTATATTTTACTTACGCAAATTTTTACTGTAAAATGAAATCAACACTTCTGAAATTTTGTGCATTTGAAGTGCCTTTCTGGATTTACCTTCATAAGGAACATGTAAACCCAAAGTTTTGAAAGCAATACTTGAATATATGAGAAGCTGTAGGACCAACATGGACTTTAATAGAATGGTCTATGGTATGGACTTTGCTCATTGTGGAGGGCTGTAGGACCACATATAGTTGTTTTACAGCAGATTCCAACGAGTATGAAGCTACAGGTAGATTCTTTGGTTAGCTTCCTTGCTAGCTCAACCATGTAATGATTATTACCTTAAAATTGGGAGGAGCATAGCATCAATTCATCATCCAATGAAAACACTCATATCAATGGCCTGTTTATAATATGTATGTTTCATACAAACAGGTTTACCTACATGTAAACAAGTTTGCAAATTAATTTTTATTTCTTATAGTCTTTGATTGAATTAAAAAATCCTTATTGCTAAACAAATAGAAATTCTAAAGAAAATCCACAGCCTTTCCCCTTGTACTCTCATATTTGGCAATTTGGTACCTGATAGATGGAGGATTATTGCAAGCAGTGCTAGCAATGATTTCCTTAAAACAAGTTTATAAATTTAGATATTGGTTTATACAAATATAAATATGGACCAATTCAAGTACACCTTCTAGGGTGCGCTCGACTTTCGTGACTTAGCACGATTTTAAAAATTTTATTTAAAAGGTTGTTAATAAGATTTTTTGTAAACTATTAACGCTAGCACATCATAGAAAAACAAGTGAGTAATCTATGCTTAAAATTTTATAACAAAGATATCTGTGGATTTTCTACAAAAATCTTGGTTTATTTGCCACAAAATCCCGTTTAACTTTTAAAATGCAATGAAACTATAAATAATAATGCTTGCTCGAAGTTTCCCCTTTGTATATGTACAAAATGGCCCATCTCTATTATTCATTATCTTTGCTGTTTTTATACTATTGCAGTTTGACAAATTCGTAATTCAAAGGCAACAGAAGGATATTTACGCCGTGATTGTACCATTGTAAAGTACATTCACATAACTGTATTTATAAATGAACTGAGTAATTGATTGAAATGAAATTGGCAAATCAAACACACCTACAACATGCTTGTGAATTTCCTTATACTTATCAATAAATCTTAAATTTAGATTGAAAACTTATTTTTAAACTGACTTGTAAAACTAGTTTTACAATGTTTATATTCTGTCACTAGTTCTGATTGGTTCTCTGTTTAACTATTGACTCCACCCAAAGGCTTGTGTACCCTACCTAATAATGATTTCATGGTTGAGCTAGCAAGGAAGCTAACCAAAGAATCTATCTGTAGCTTCATACTCGCTGGAATCTGCTGTAAAATTTCTGTGTCATTTGGTCTCTTGTGAAGAGTTGTCTCACTGTCAATCAATTCTTGAATATTTATGTTTAAAGTAAAAAATTACACAGAATTTAGAGACAATACCTTCTTAAATTTATCTTATCATCTTCTGTGAAAAATGTGATTGCCTTTCCAGATCTTCCAGCTCTGCCTGTCCGACCTGTATAATTACAGTTATAAATTATTTGATAAAAAAAATAATCTTTCCAATCATTGTCGAGCCTTCGACTTTAGTCGAAAAAGCGAGACATAGCGATCCTACATTCCGTCAGCGTCGGTGGCGGCGTCCACAAATATTCACTCTGTGGTTAAAGTTTTTGAAATTTTAATAACTTTCTTGAAATATCCTGGATTTCTACCAAACTTGGACAGAAGCTTGTTTATGATCATAAGATAGTATCCAGGAGTAAATTTTGTAAAAATAAAATTCCATTTTTTCCGTATTTTACTTATAAATGGACTTAGTTTTTCTGCCAGGAACCATAACATTCACTCTGTGGTTAAAGTTTTTAAAATTTTAATAACTTTCTTAAACTATCCTGGAATTGTACGAAACTTGGCCAGAAGCTTGTTTATGATCAGAAGATAGTATCCAGAAGTTAATTTTGTAAAAATAAAAATTCCATTTTTTCCGTATTTTACCTATAAATGGACTTAGTTTTTTCTGCCAGGAAACATTACATTCACTCTGTGGTTAAAGTTTTTAAAATTTTAATCACTTTCTTAAACTATCCTGCAATTGTACGAAACTTGGCCAGAAGCTTGTTTATGATCAGAAGATAGTATCCAGAAGTAAATTTTGTAAAATTAAAATTCCATTTTTCCCGTATTTTACTTATAAATGGACTTAGTTTTTCCTCCAGTTAACATTACATTCACTCTGTGGTTAAAGTTTTTAAAATTTTAATCATTTTCTTAAACTATCCTGCAATTGTACGAAACTTGGCCAGAAGCTTGTTTATGATCAGAAGATAGTATCCAGGAGTAAAATTTGTAAAAATAAAATTCCATTTTTTCCGTATTTTACTTATAAATGGACTTAGTTTTTTCTGCCAGGAAACATTACATTCACTCTGTGGTTAAAGTTTTTAAAAGTTTAATCACTTTCTTAAACTATCCTGCAATTGTACAAAACTTGGCCAGAAGCTTGTTTATGATCAGAAGATAGTATCCAGAAGTAAATTTTGTAAAAATAAAATTCCATTTTTTCCGTATTTTACCTATAAATGGACTTAGTTTTTTCTGCCAGGAAACATTACATTCACTCTGTGGTTAAAGTTTTTAAAAGTTTAATCACTTTCTTAAACTATCCTGCAATTGTACGAAACTTGGCCAGAAGATAGTATCCAGAAGTAAATTTTGTAAAATTAAAATTCCATTTTTCCCGTATTTTACTTATAAATGGACTTAGTTTTTCCTCCAGTTAACATTACATTCACTCTGTGGTTAAAGTTTTTAAAATTTTAATCACTTTCTTAAACTATCCTGCAATTGTACGAAACTTGGCCAGAAGCTTGTTTATGATCAGAAGATAGTATCCAGAAGTAAATTTTGTAAAATTAAAATTCCATTTTTCCCGTATTTTACTTATAAATGGACTTAGTTTTTCTTCCAGTTAACATTACATACAGTCTGCAGTTAAAGTTTTTAAAACAGATTTAAGATTCTTAAACTAGCCTGGATTTTTACCAAACTTGAACAGAAGCTTCTGACAATCAAAAGATAGTATCGAGAGGAATAATTTTATTGATTTTTTTCATCATTTTTGTTGAGTGTGTGATTAACAGCAAAAGTAGGCGAGACACTGGGTTCCGCGGAACCCTTACAAACTTTTTTTATTTAAACATTCAAAATATGTGATGTTTCATACCATTACAACAATTTGTTAATTGTGACAGAACATCTAATTAAATTTGTCACTTTTGGAAAATATGCAATGTGTTGATTGTTGTTTTCAATTTTTTTATCTATTGCTTATCAAGGGCTTGTTTACTGAATACTTATATAAAATCCCCAAAATATGGCCATGTATGAAAATGCAGTCAAGGTTTTTTCTCAAAAATAACAAATCGGAGCTTCCTGCAATTTGGTATCAAGCTTCATAACCACATACTATATTATGTGATGTGTTTTCACATTCATGGGGCATCAACTTCCTGTTAACCTAAAACTTACAACAGAGGTATCACTAAAGAGCACACATTTAAACCATTAAACTCTGTTCACTTACATAAATATGTGGGAAAATTCATTATTTGTAGCATTTCTTATGGCAAATATATCTTATTAGCACAATTCTATTATGAACTCATCTAAGTGGTGAAATTACATATTCTGACTTTTTGTGGTGCACTAGTATACTAAGGCATAATTCTGATATGACTTCTGCAGTTTTCTTTTTCAATTTAAAACATTAACACATTATAAAGGACCAAATTTCTTCCTTTAACTCCACACTTACTTTACAAATAATATATAACTAAACTGACCTATCCGATGAATATAGGTTATTGCACTGTTTGGGAAATCATAATTAATGACTAGGTTAACTCCCTTGAAATCTATTCCTCTACCCATAAGTTCTGTACAGATCAAAATCCACACTTTACCAAGTCGAAATTTCATGACCACTTCATCTCTCTGAAAGTATAAAGGTATTAGTTTTTTGAGAATCTTGTCTGCTTTTGTAACAGTGGTTTAATTCCACCAGTGAATTTTATCTGAAGGATGGAAATTCCTAGTGTTTTATATCCACCAACAAAATGCACTACATTTTTTAATATAGGTCTAGTGTAAAATATCCATTACACTCCGCCATAAGATTCTGAAGAGGTGTTTTTTTTTAAGGGAAATGTACACAAGTGGGTCTTGACATTTTAAGGGGTATTTGAATAACTAATACTTGCATAATAATTTATGAAAATGGACCTAAAACTGCTTTTTATCCAAGGAATGCTTGATTCCTCCAGAGTAACTTTTATTGGAAAGAAGAACAGTCAGTGCTTTATATCCCCCAACAAAAACGCTGGATAGGGCAGATGAATTAAACTGGTTCCTTAAAAATTATTCTCATTTTAACCAATGAATTTATGTAAACAATTTTTTTTTTTGTCTACCATAAACATAAACAATGATTTTTACAATATTTACATAAAATAGTCTCTAGTAAATAATATTTGGTCAGAATAGACACACTGTGGAATGAAAGAATGCTAGTATTTACAGTATGACTGAAAATGCTTCAACTGCATGGAAACATCACACTTTTAAATTATCACTGAACAGCAACTTTTAGTATCTCTGTCTATTTATAAACCAACATGTAAAACATGATGGTTTGAACATTGCATGTGAAAGTTATTAAGATAATACAAATTAAACAAGAAAATAGTTTCTCTAAACCTATATTCTTATTATAAAAATAATATACAAAACAAAATTTACCAGATTAATTTTTGCAAACATGGCTAAGGGACGAAAAAAGATTACCTGCGCCTGTGTTTTGCCTGAATGTATAGCATCAACATTCATACCATCATATATCAACTCATTAAATAATTCCTGAGCTCTTTCTTTAGACTGTACAAACACTAGTACTGGAGGCTGTATACCCTGTAAAAAAAAATATCAGCAAAATGAAGTCTTTCTTCTTGACATAATTATTTTCATAACAAAAAAACCATGTAAATCAAAGCAGAGTACCAGTTAAAAAATGTATTTCCTTTGTGAACTATGTCCTATACCTGTCTTAAACTTATCATTAAACTTATTATTGAAATAAGATGTTAAAGGGGCACCAGCTACGAGATATGATTTTTTTTTTGTTCAATCAGTAATGAAAGTGAAATTGTAATTAATAGTTCTCTTGTAGCAGCTAGTATGGTTCAATTTTGTCAAATTAAGCTAAGAAACATTGATGGTGAATCATTCTCTTGCAAATAAACTTGATAGTTAATTAGATGGTGTCAAGACTAAAATACACATGAAACAAAGTTATAAATCAAACATAAGAATTTGAGTCAAATCCTTGAACATAAAGTTGACAGCTAGTGCCCATTTAATATTGGAAATTGAAAATACAGTCAATTTGGCTATAAAGTGTTAGAAAGATGTGAATGATATTTTTCATACAAATTATTTACTTTATGTATTATTTCCCTGATAGCAAATAGCTTTCCAAATTCAGTTCCAACAAACTGTAACTCTTGTTCTACTGTCTGTGTTGCTGAATTCCTGAAATAGCATATATTGGTAGATTTAATTAAACATATTTCAAGCCACTGTATGATTTTTTAAAAATCAAATAGTATTTCTAGGGAAGCATTAAAATGCCTTTAAAGTAGTGTGCTTTACACCACTGTCCCAGGTTAGGTGAGGGGTTGTACTTTTACAAACATATTTAAACCGCACCACATCCTCAATGTGCCTGTCCTAAGTTAAACCTGTAATCTAGTTGTTGTCATTGGTTGCTGTCTGTTTTATTTATTTTCCTTTTTTTGATTTTAAAATCAATTGTGTCATCAGTTTTCTATTTGAAAATTTTCACATTCTGAGACTTGCTATACAGTATAGATTTAATCATTGTTGAAGGCAAAACAGTATCCTATACATCAAAATTAGTGTAAAAGCAGAAATTTTTGTGCAGGATTTAATTTTGTTTATTCTGTGGAAAGAATATATCCATGAAATTAAAAAACCCACTAAAATTTAAACTACATATAATATCACTTCCATTTTATGGAAACCACGAAATTAAATCCCCACGAAATCTTATATAGAGACAAAACCACAAAATTTTGGCTCTACATAAATTAATGTTTCTACAGTATTTAGCATGGGGTTGGTTAGTGTCTCATTTGCAATCATACCACATCTCCTTATTTTCATATCATATTCAGAAATAAAGCATATACCTTGCACCCACATTCACCTGTATGACATTGTCTAGATTCAGTCGACACCATTGTTCAACATCATAAGCAAAAGTGGCACTAAACATTGCTCTCCTTACATTCTTAGAATCACATGCCTTGTAAATTATGGCAAGCTGCAAATAAAATCATTGATTTGATAGTGTTGTTTGTAATTTTCATTTTAAACAAGAATCAAATGCTGAAATGAAAATGTCATAGTGTATTACAATCAAGATAACTACCGTAGATTATATTTGAATATTATCACTGATTTATCATTTAAACTTCACAAGTGTTTCTTTTATGCATTGTTGTCACATTTGCTGTAAAATTCATTTTTTATGTCAAGACCTCTAAGGCAGATTGTTATTGTCAGAATAAAATAATTAAACTGATTTGTTACAGTTCAGTTTTTAAGTTATTGAATACATTCTTTTAAATATTTGTTATCTCCCCTTTGTTCAATAGAAGAATAAAGTTGCTTGCTAGTACCTTTCATTCATTTGTCGTCCTGAATAACTTAAAATAAAACTTTACCTGATCCCTGAAGCCTGATTTTCCTTCTTCAAAAAGCTTGTCAGATTCATCAACAATCAACCATTCTACCCTGTCAAACAAAATACAAAGAAAATTTTAATATCACATCACCTAGTACATTTTCATTCTGATCATTATAGTATCTGGATATCAAATTTTTATAAAAACTTGTGGTACCATAAACAAAATATCTAAATGTGCATTTCTGTCCATCATGTTGAATTTCTCTTGCTAATGTACTATTATAGCTATTTTACAAAATTTTCCTTTGATCTTACTGACTGATAATTTCCTTTCTCAGCACAGCCGTAACGGCTCAATGAGAAAATCAATCTCGTTGAGATTACCAACGATAATCTATAAATATTTACCATGACAATATTATTGAATAAAGCTTTCATGACATATTATTCTGTTTCTTTATCAATTTTGAATATACATAATTAATCTATTTCAAATTCTTACGTGTGTAAATCTATCTGAGGTGGATCTTGATTTAACTGATATATCAGTCTGTTAGGTGTTGACACAAGAATATCTGCAAAATATAAGTTTGCTATTTATAACAAAACTATTGTTGTGTCCCGAAAAAGTCAACAATATACCAAAGACATGAAATATATTAACAATCTGAAGAAAGACAAAATTATCAACAAACAAGAATGTGTCCCAAGTACACAGATGCCCCATCCACACTACCATTTTCTATGTTCAGTGGACCGTAAAAATGTGGTAAAATTTCTAATTTGGCATTACAATTATTAGAAAGATCATATCATAGGGAACATGTGTACGTAGTTTCAAGTTAATTGGACTTCAACTGCATCAAAAACTACCTCGACCTAAAAACTTTAACTTGAAGCAGAACAGAAGGACGGACAGACAATTAAATAAACAGACAGATGCACAGGCTAGAAAACATAATGCCCATAAAAGGGGCATAAAAATCTAAATCTGATTTAATTATTAACAGCCTATTTATAATAAATATTTGTGATATGTTTGATCAAGGGAGATAAATCATTTTGTTTCATATTTGATGTTATGACTCTTGTTACCACTGTCATCTGATCGTATAAAAGCTTTTTTTCAAAGTTTCAAACATGAAGAGTTGACAAAGGTATTGATGTTTAAAAAAACCTAAACCACAGACTAAACCTAAATGTTGACAAAACCAAACACAAAAGATCCCTGTGTATCATACTTCAGCAACAAAATGGTACCAGCTCAACAAAAATATGAATCTTTAATGGAGCAGTAGTCATTCAATACAATAAAGATACATACCAAATTTCTTTACTGACTTCCCTTCATTTTCTGGGACAGTCTTATCTATATAATGTAACTTTAGACCAGTTCCATCTGATATCATTTGAAAGTCTCTGTAAATCTGTAAAAAAACAACATGCACCATTATTATTATGACAGATATAACACCACTGATAATTTTGTGTGTGTGTATATATATACATCTAAACACTCACAGTGACTGTAATTAGTGAGATACAATAATGCTCCACTCAAGACAGTTAAAAACTTCAAACATTCAAAATTTAACTTTCAGGATTAGAGAATATTGTATTGCATGAAATTCAGAGATGGGATCTGTTTCTCTAATGATTTGTTGACAAACTTTATCTGTCTTTTCTAATGATCTGCAATAAAGTTGTTTTTATTTTTGTGATGTCATCAGGTAGGATATTGATCATTACTTTCATCGAGAGTTTAAAGAAAGTTTAATTTCAGGAATAAAAGTTGAAATGTTACTAGCTTCTGTTGTAGCTCCACAAAACACAAAAAAAAAAGGTTTTGTCTAAACTTGACTCTTAAGAATGAAAAAAACATAACAAATATTTTTAAAGGCATTAGCATCCAAAAACTTATAAAGAAGTAATGATTAAAATAACTTGAGTCTATTTACTTGTTTGGCTAATTCCCTGGTTGGTGCAAGCACTAAAGCTCTGAACCCATGTTTGCTATGTTTTCCTAGATGGTGTATTATTGGTAAGATAAATGCTGCCGTTTTACCAGATCCTGTCGGAGCACATGCCATAATCTCTCTTCTCTGTAAAGCAAAAAATAAATCGTATGAACCGTTTACTGTAAATACATATGCTATCTTTATATTTTACGCCATGTCATGTCCAATAACAATGGATTTGAAGGAGGAGAGTTGAAACCTGAACCAGAACTCGAAGAGTACCAATCAATGCACAAAAACCTAACAGCAAGAATTACAGCAACCCAAAGACATAAATAACCAACAGGTCAACATACAGTTATAAAAAATAAATAGGCTACTTTACAATATGGCAACATTTAATTACAAGAATTCTTTTTGAATGTACATAAATGACAGTACTTTTGATGCAACACAAATAATGATTTTTTTTATTTTTTTTTACATATGTCTGTCACACATACTTGTATCATTCTTCCTATTTAATTCATTATTTTGAAAAACTATTAATTGCTCATATATCTATATAAGAAGATGTGGTATGAGTGCCAATGAGGCATCTCTCCATCCAAATCAGAATTGTAAAAAGTAAACCATTAAAGGTCAGCATTCAACAGCCTTGACTCGTGTGCACCGAACAGCAAGATTATATATATTATATAAGTAAGCTTACATGCAGCATGGCTGGTATAGTCTGCCTCTGTATTGGTGTAGGTTCTGTGTACCCTATTTTAGCAATATTTTTCAGGATGACATCTGACATTTTGTAGTTGGTTACAAGATCATCAAAACTCTTCAATGGTTCTGGCTTATCAGTTCCATAAATATGTATTTTATGTTGATTTCGTATTCTGTTAACCTGAAAATCAGTGCAATTTTAGACTACAATGTATTATATTGATTAAGGTTATCTAATTTGAAAAGGTTTAAAGTTCAGATTAAAATTTCAGTTTCTCATGATAGTGCTGACCTGTGATTGGCTATTATTCTGTAGCTAATTTAATATTTCTATTGTCTACTGTTACACAACGCAAGACAATGTTTGTCAAAGACTTAACCAGTTATCTCCTTTCAGTTTTATCTAAAGAAAATGTCAGGGACTGTCTAAATCTTGTTAAAACATGTCAAGACTTACAATAAGCTCTGTTCTTTTGAAAATAGAATCTATAGGAATTAAGTTGTCTAAAATGTAATCAATTTACTCCTTCATTCAAATATATTTTTTCTACAAATAATATCAGGTATAAGAGAATACAGGTATGGCTTACTTCCTCTTGATGTAGTGCTGCTAGCTTTTCCTTTGTTTTGACTTTCTTTTTCTTCTCCCTTCTTTGTTCTGTCCCTTTAGATGTGATTTTCCCAAGTATCTGAAGCTCTGTTTCAGGCTCTGGATCTGATGTACTGTCATCATCTTCGGAGGAGGAGGAGGAGGAGGAGGAATTAGATTCAGAATCTGAATCTACTGTAAATAAATCCAAGATCTTATGAAAATTCAATAAAACAGTTACATTTTAATATTCTATTTTGATGCAAGAACATTTCTGCATATTTATGCATCCCTGCCATATGAATGTTTTGGTTTTACCATTCCTGATTAAGGCAAATTCAGATAATCACTTCAGTCAAATGAAATCATTTAACCAAAAGTAGATCAACTTCACTGTACAAATGAAAACTCAAAAATAAAGCATTGATTTCAGGTAATAAGACAGACAGTCAAACACAATACCATACAAAGTTAAACATTTATGTTTAATGACATGAACCCCTAGAAGCAGCTGGATGATGAATGTATTTAAGAATATTTTTTTAGGATCATGAAATATTCTTAAATCTTGAGATCTTTTCTATTAAATATGTGCATACAATAAATGGAACTAATATGTACCTTTAACCTTTTTTAAAAGAGCTGTACTATTTACATCAACATTTTTCCTCTTCAGCTCATTTGTTTCTTTTCTGTCTGCTTTCTCTAATGTTGTATTTTGGAAGCTTAAATCCTTAGAAATAATCTGGAAGTAGAATAATGGAAGTCTTGTTACATATTTTAATCTGAACCACATTTTCTACTGACAAATGAGAGATAAATAATCACTGCATTTTAAACAGCTGCAGCAAGAGCACATGATACACTCTAATTGTGCATATTGACAATCTTGCAAGAAGAACCACTAACCCCCCAGCGCTGCGAGGGAAACTTAAAATCCATGTACACACCACTCCTTATCGGAACTAATGGAGATGTGTCACTTCTGTATTAACGACTCTCACAAATTAGCGACAAGAAGTGTCAAGAAGCGACAAGAAGCGACAAGAAGCATCAAGAAGCGACAAGAAGCGTCAAGAAGCGACAAGAAAACATTTTTTTTTTTTATTAAATATAAAAAAATATGCGTCTAGTCATTTTTAATATACGGGCAGAAATAAATTGATAATTTTTATTATAATATTGATAGATGAAGAAATTAAACATTTGCGAGGAAGGGATTGTGTAGTTTTTATTATTATATTTATAGATGAAGAAATTAAACATTTGTGAGGAAGGGATTGTGTTGTTTTTATTATTATATTGATAGATGAAGAAATTAAACATTTGTAAGAGCAAAGGAAATGCACACGCTATAAAATGAAAATAAAAACAAAGATTTTTCACCTTTCCTTTGAAGGATTTATTGAAACAAAGACATGAAATATTATTTCCTTTCTAACTGTACAATTAATTTTTCCTGATAGGACCAATGCTAACTGTGGCTTCACCCTAAGGTAATACACAATGCAGAACATCATATGAGATTAACGATGCGCGTATCCCTTGTTTTATTGCTACAATAACATCCAATTAACACCTTCAACTTTGTACACGCGTCAGACTACAATTACACGCGCCAGAATATACAATCATTGTAAATAGTGAACACCTGTTGAAAAATCAAGATCGTCATCAATTTCCTTTAATCTTCAATCAATATGCATAAACCTGATAAATATCGTTAAATGAGGCAATACACTAAAAAACTATAAAATGATGAAAAATATTCACATTTTAATTGTTTTCCTTTTGTTTGATTTCAGTTCTTTGTATTTCACAATTTGTGGATGTATTTTCTGGACAATGATGCACAAATAATGCAATTTGCAAGTTTATTATATATTGTACAAAGATAGTTTGAAAAAACAAATTATAAGACAAATATATTATTGTTCTAAAACACAAGTAAAAGTAATACCATAATATGACAGGGTAAACGTAAGACTATACAATTACTGTCTTTTGATGAGGTAAATATGCGGTTTTATTGACTTTTGAAAAAATGATATTCACTGAGGCTGATGGCCCAAGTGAATATCAGTTTTTCAAAAGTCAATTAAGCCCATATTTACCGAAACAAAAGACAGTAATTGTTTTATTCCTTATTCCGAGAGAAGAAAATGTATTTAATGACAAACATATACCAAAACAAATTTTACATGAAAATTTTTACCATAACGCTGCATGTAAAAGCGTGTGACATTAAGCGCGGTGAATAACACTTTCTCAGGTGAATATGCTTTTTTATTCAAAATCCAATTCATATAGAGAAACCTACTAAAATAATACCAATATGGAATAATTGCTGTTATACATATTAAAATATCATGTAAATAAATTTAGCAACTGAATTAGATCCAAGTTTCATTTTTTTTCCTATCAATATTAACTTTCCTGTCGTTAAAATTGTTTTCTTTTGCATATTCTTTTAATATTTATTTGGAATAAGTAATTTAAAAAAAAAAAAAAAAATGTTTTCTTGTCTGTCGCTAAATAGTTTCTTGTCGCTAATATTATTCTTCTTGTCGCTTCTTGACGCTTCTTGTCTCTAACTAGTGAGACCGGTATTTACAACAATTTTTACAGGGACAATCCCCATCCTTACACAAAGTGAGTGCTAGGACACCAGGAAGTCTATTATGATGGTGGAGGAAGTTGAAGTACTCGGGGAGAACTGCTGGGTCACTAGGCTAATCAACCACAAATGGAAATTAGTAAAGCTGTATCCAAGAAAGGATCAATACTACTCGGAGAACTGATCGCCATTAAACTTGTTGTTGACCACTTTTTAATATCAGAAAACAGACAAAACATAGACTCAATTACACTTTTTTCAGATAGTCAGACCTCAATTGGAATTTTAACTTTAAACTGGAAATCAGAGAATTACATCAAAGTCATAAGAGAAATTAAGAAAAACATGAAAGTATTAAAGATGAATGGAATTCCATTAAATTTTGAATGGACACCTGGTCATGCTGATATCCAAGGAAATGACATTGCTGATTCACTGGCCAAAAAAGGAGCTAAAGAAGCTGAAAAAATAGAAGAACCATCAGAAGTAACCAGGCAGGATATAAAACGTGCAGCAAGAGAAAGTGTTTTAAGAAAATGGCAGAACCAATGGGAATCAAGTCAACGTGGCAGAAATTATTACAACTATCATCAAAAAGTCTGTCAGAAAATACCAAAAGATTTACCATCCAAATGGTGTTTTCAATTACTACTAGTTTGAGAACAGGTTATTGTGATCTAAATGATTATAAATCCAAAATTATACCATCATCAGACAAAAACTGTTCCTGTGGAGAGCCAGAAACTGTAGAACACTACCTTTTACATTGTTCTAACTATGAGGAGGCTAGAGAGAGGATGAGAACATCTATTTACTTTATTACAGGAAATATACACATGGATTTAGACACCTTATTAGGAATCGATGAAGAAGACATTAATAGAGACAATCGAAATGAGATATTGTGCCATCTGGAAAATTATTTAATGGAGTCTGGTAGATTCAAAAACACTATACAGCAAAAAACACTATAAATCTATATCAAAATTAAGTCAAAATTTTTTAAGCAGCAGCCACAATTTCAATTAAGTACATGAGTGAACATTACATATGTGAAGAAACTACAAAAGAGGAAACGTACACAAGTGTTTACAGTGTCATTTGGGACACTTACTAAAGACTAAAGACTAAAAGAGACAAACTGGAGAGATATCAGAAGATTGATCTCCAGGTCAAAGAAGGGGATAACTTTGACCAAATG
Source organism: Mytilus galloprovincialis (assembly GCA_037788925.1). Taxonomy (NCBI): domain Eukaryota; kingdom Metazoa; phylum Mollusca; class Bivalvia; order Mytilida; family Mytilidae; genus Mytilus; species Mytilus galloprovincialis. Next base: position 41,109,281 of record CM075334.1, on the reverse strand, counting down.
AGGCCCCAAAGTACCCATTCTAGTTTAAACTCTGGGTACCAGAGAAGTGTACTGAAAATTTCCAGTACCCGAGTCAGGATCCAACCATGACGGGGACCTTCAGTACTGAAGCCATTGGTCATAATCACTAAACCATGAACCCGTACTAAATAAAAAAAATAATTTATTAATGGGAATTGATTTTTGATTCAAATGAGTATTGAGTCCGTTCGCCCAGTGTCTGTTCACAAATTCACACAAAGTCAAAGGTAGAAATTGTAGACTGAATCAGGCCATTCATGGTTTCTTTTCAGTAATCTGATGTTATTTTTTTTAATCGTCCATATGACATGCCTTTAGTTTCTCCGCATCCTTTCCAAATCTTTTCAAATCAAATTTAGCACCAACTCCAAGCTTTCTGAACAGCTGCAGTCCCTCCATGCTGTTGTAGGAATCGGAAGTAAACAAAAATGATTTTGTGGTATAAGAGGCTAGTTTTCCTAAAATTGTCTCCCTTCAATTATTTTTACCAGTATATATTTTGCTATGTTATCTGATTGACCGTAAACCAGTTCTTCTCGAAATTTCTCCCCATACGTAGCGCTTTATATCTACTTCCGTTGTTTATTCCAGAAACAAGTTATCATAACGTGCACAGGCTTAACTTCTTGAAATTGCCTTTAAACTCATAATTTTGATGATATGGCTAAATGGGGGGAAGGAGACCCAAGGTGGATAGTCGAAGAACGTCCAGACGGAACGAATGTGAACAACTGGCATTGGTATGAAAATTTAGGAATTGCCATTGATCATGTTGATACAAACTATAGTCGCCGTCAGCTGAAATTCGTAGCGGTTATCGGTAAAAATAATATAAACTATCAATCGCGTTTACTCGAGATATAGTTTTTTACATTCCATTCAAAAATCGCATTTAGAAAAACCACTACTGACCTACCTTTTAAGTGATCGCACTGTAATAATCCTGACCTTCACATTTTCCAGAATATTTTCCATTGTAATTCCGCCATCTTCGTTTCTATGAGGATCATTTGTTTACATATGACATTCGTCACTGTACGCAGTTTCCTGAAATGTTCCTTTCATTGATGTGATAAGGTTTCCCGCGCTTTATGCAAATTTTATGAAATTGAACTCCACGGAAACACTTCCGGTAAAAACAATGGCTGATTCCACCATTCAAAATCGTCTATGAAAAGTGAAGGTCAGGATTATTACAGTGCGATCACTTAAAAGGTAGGTCAGTAGTGGTTTTTCTTTTTGCGATTTATGAATGGAATGTGAAAAACTATATCTCGAGTGAACGCGATTGATAGTTTAGATTATTTTTACCGATAACCGCTACGAATTTCAGCTGACGGCGACTATAACTAAACTTTTATAAGTTGAAAACGAAATAACAAAAATGAGCTACATATGTCAGAGTAGGCTTTCTCTTTACTGTCATGCATCTACATGTCATTTTCTGTCACCGTCAAATTGTTTAAAATGTTTACCGTGATTCGTCAAAATATCCTTATCCCGATTCGTCAGAGGTCTAAATTAATTATCGATACTGTTATTTTTTATAAACTATTAACATGATTAATCTAAGTCAGTCATATTTTAATTGTCCTTCAGTGATAGCGAAGGACGTGCGTCATGCACCAATTGCGCTTTTCTTCCAGAAATGCCGCATAGAGTGACAAACATAAGTGCCCATGTGTCACGTTTTTTTCCACTCCCTTTTGAAACGTCTAGATATCGTAAAATGGATTTCCGATTGTGTTTCGTGTCGCCATGTGTAAATGTACAAAACTGTGTAGTGTTCCTGCCAATGACTGGAGCACCGCTTATATAATTTTGGGCATTTCCTATGGTAATAACAGCAAAGGATTTTTAGGGGGCCCTGTGAAAATTTTAAATCAGATAGAGATGCTTTCTTTGACTTTGTTTGCCAAAGAATTCCAAATTTTTCTATACTTGATAATCAGCATAAATTTATTTATTTATTAAACTGTGAAGACAATCAGGTCCTTAATGCTGTTGGTAAATTTATTAAAGTGAATATGAGTTAGTAATTGTATTGTAACTGTATGTAAAAAAATGTTTGTATCTATGTACAGTACGGGTAGGGACTTATTTTTATGGATGTCTTAATCCGTCTAGATGTCAGATTGGTCGGACAGTTGTCCCAGTGTAATAAACACCTGCTGTGCAATATCCAAGTGGAAGGTCGTAAATCAATCTGTACCAGCTTGATTAGAATTAAATTTTACCTGTACAGATATATTAGTATTTATGGAGGATAGATAAATGTAAAATATTGTTTTGTATTCAAAGAGAAAGAATTAAAATTAAAATTAAATATAAGAAATAAAATTAAATTTAATATAAGAATTAAAATTAAATATAATTTTTTTTTTTTTTATAATTTGAAAATGAAATAAAGACGATTTTTAACAATATATTGTGTTGCCAATTATTTCAATAGTTTTGTGCCAATAAACTATTTTGTATTTGTAAACCGTAAATATTTCATCTAATTCAAAATAATAAGCCTAATAACAACCAATAGAAGTTTAAATCATATTGTTGAGACTTCAATCCCGTAAATTATACGAGTTTTTCGTTGATGGTTATATTATTTCCCCCTTTTAACGTCCTGTTCCTTTATATGTTATTATTAGAAACTCAATTTTAAGTATAAGGCCAACATATCGTATTTATAAAATATGTATAGGCATTGTGAATTAAGTTATTTTCCTTTTGATACAACTTTCCCCGTCGGAGCCTCTACATCTATTCACACCTGTCAATCATTTCTCGCAAGTGAAACATTTTGGTCAGACAGATCACTCGTGCTTTCTATTTTGACATATTTCCCGTTAATCTCTTTGAAAGTCAAACAATTGGTTTCTTTTAATACAATATTTATAACGCCGAGATTAGTGTTGTTCCGATGATCGGAATAAGTCGGAAATCAGTTGGTTGGGCCTCACGATGTCGATAATCGATTGGGATTTTGTTCAATCGATTGTCGCTATAGTTTCCGGACTTTTTGCGTATCAACTTCCGGTCCGTTTGCTGTTTGAATTTTATTTGCTCAGTCAAACAAATTGCAACGAAAACTCTGAGAACGAAAAATATCAGTCGATGACAATAACAATGTCAAACATCCTATAATTAAAGACAAAACCATTTTTTCCCCTTTAAAACGTGACAAAAGTATTGACTATATATATACAGATTGATCTTTAAAATAAATAACTTTGCATGAAATACTCTCTCAATACCGGATACTTGTTACTTGAGAGCGTACATGAAATCCTTCAGATTTTAGACAAAATAATTTCTTTACTTCATTAGATCGTGTCGCAAATTGCCTTTTATTAATGTTTTATCCATTAGTAGCGTCAAAAGCGTCATATTCTTTCCCAAATTGCTTGTCAAACATCGTTTATTTTTGTAAATTTTCTGAAATTTGTCCGCCATTGAAATACATTAGAATCACGGTTCGGATACGGTTCAACTATGTAATAATTCCGCATTTTTGCATTTATAAGTTCAGACGCTCGAATGACACAATTGACAGAAAAATGATGATCATAAAAGTGAGAAAAAAAAGCATTCTACACGAATTAACACACATTGGCTGGATCCTCTTTGTTTACTGTATATATTTCAATGCAAATGCATTGTTTTATTTTTTCTGTTAATCTTAAATTTCTTAGAGTAAAATACTTTATATATATCTTTTCTTAATGTGAAACATTCAAATGTTTATACTGCTAAGTTATTGAAATTATAATGTGGGTTACACCATTGAAATTTAGAAAAGTTAGTGTCACTCTTGGTAATTAATGTTGTAATTATGAGATAAAATATGTTCAATCTGAATCTGGATTCTAATTAATTCATTTTTATAATTGCTAAATAAAATATGAAAAGGAAACAGAAGATCAAATATTAAGGATGTACTTAGGTGAGATTAGGTAAAAATTAAGAAATTAAGAAATTAAAATTGATACTATAAGCTGGTAGAGCATCAATTAAGGATAAAGATAAGCTAAAAATATTGATAGGTCATGGACCTCCTTTTCGAGATATTTGAGATTTAAAATATGGCGGGAAAAGGCTGAATCAGACTTTTACCTTATATTTGCATTGGTATGATTTGGGTCTCAAAATAAAAGAAAGAAAATCAAGAATCTTCTAAAATTTGGATAAATTACCTATCATGAGCTATTAAGTCTTATATGAAAAAATAAATGGGTGTTATGGGGCAAAATATTTTACATTGTATTGTATGGAAAAACACCAAGGAGTCCGAAAATTTGACACAAATTCCAAAACCTCACCTAAGTACATCCTTAACATATAAAACTCTGCAATGAAATGGAATATACACATTAGACATGACCAATGAGACTAAAATGCATGATTTCATTTAAAAAAAGGGCAAAGTATTCTGATGCGATTATAACCGATAGTCGGTTGGTTGCTGTCAAACGATTGTAATAGATAATCGGTTGGTAATTTCAACCGATTATCCAACACTAGCCGAGATCATATTTCGATTCCTATTTTTTTTTTTTTTTTTTAAATTGTTGACACTCGACATATAATGCCTTTCTATTTTCATGTCTGAAATTTTTTATGAAAATCGCCGGTGTTATAAATATATTTTACAAATTGTATCAAATCGATACACGAAAATCAAAGTTTAACCTTATATAGTTTATTGCATAAATGCACATTTATACCCCAATTGGGTTGAAGGCTAGTCGTACTAGTCGTGATCAGCTGTCTTTACTTTTTCGTCATACTTCTAGTCATTCTAAACTCGCGCAGTCAGTATGATTTTTTAAATCGATGTTGTATTATTTCCGAAGTTTAAAGGAGGTCTTCAAATAGATTATTTAAATGGGAATCCGGGAAATGACTGATAAAAATAAAACAAACAATAGTTAAAGAAGACTAAATCGTGTTTTGATTATACATGTATGTAAATCGATTAAATTTCTATTCTGGTAAATCGATCAAGAGCCTCAAAACTAAAGCACAATACTGTCAATCATTCCACATCAAAATTAATCATGAATGGATTTTCCCACGGTTGTTCAGTAAGGTCACCCGTGTTTACTGTTACGACATTTCCCGCCATATAAAAATCTCGTGCAGTGGACAAAATCGATCTTTAATATCTTTTATTAGCATTCAGTATTATTGTGAGTGGAGTCAAGTTAAAGTTCAACCACGTGCACACGCTGTTGATCACTGATATGTGTATTATGGAATTGTCTTTTCACGGCAATTTTTTCTTTTAGATTGCTATAAAAAATATAACATACAAGTTTCCTTTTTTACATGGATTGTGCGTAAATTAATATTATGCAATTAAGTTCGGGATTTCGGGACTAACCCTTTCGGGATCTGAGAATTCTTTTTTCGCGATGTCGGGATTTAAATTTATTTAAATTCGGGACCTTGGGACTTCGTGTTTTTAAGCCCAGGATTTCGAGATCCGGACCCCTTTTACCCCCTACCCCCAAATGCAGATAAATTATATTAATTTAGCATAATGAACAAACACGGAAATCTTAAAATAAACTTATGCCCGGGAAGAATCAATATTTTCTTCTAGTGTAATTATTTGCGTTCTATTTTAGTTATACATCTCCAACTTTCGGACAATATTTGTTTACAGTAAAAAGTAAAAACTACAAAGAATCATCAAGCTACTAATAATATACAAGTATTGCTCACTGTAATTATTTTTATCTCGGAACTGACCCAACACAGACTGAATATTAAATACAAATTATAGAAATATTTTGCATGTGACCGCGTCAAACTAAAACGTATGCAGCAGCACTTGAGACAACATTCTGCTAATCAATGGATTTACGTGGAAAATAAATTAGTAAAACAAAAATAAACGTAAGCTTCAAGAAATAGAATACATGTAAAAATATATATGTTTAAAAAATTTATGCAAACAAATAAGAAAAAGATACAAAAAAAAAAAAAAAAACGAAAAGGAACATAAAATAAAAATAATTTTTCGGAACAAAGAAAATAAATAGCAGTTGAAATATAAAACCATAATTAACAAAAATAGGCTATTTTTATTAAAACAAAGTTTTCTCCAGTACTTCACCTGTAAAAATATTTTATGTCAAATACGATGTAGAACTAATATAATCAATAAAGTGACTGAGAGGTTAAAATTACAGGTAACCTGATTCTGAAATCAGTGAACCGTAATTCTAGCAACACGGATTAAGATGAAAGGACCATTCACACCTGGATCTGTTGATTAATGACCATACTACCTACCATAAAAATGTTGGATTATTCATATCCGACTAGACGGATTAAGACATCCATAAAAATAAGTCCCTACCCGTACTGTATCTATGCAAATCAATATTCTTTTTCCTTATTCATGTATGCTCTGCATGTCCCTTGTGGGCCCTTAATTGGAAATAAAATATGTTCTGTTCTGTTCACAGAGACAAAATCCTTTCAGATCACTGTTGTCCAAAGGAAAGTGTACATTTTATAGTGACACACCCAATATTACTGTTTAATTCATTTGGCAAGAAATTTTTAATGTTAATCGACATGAAGGTACCTCCATTTTAACCCTCATGTATCTGTATCTGAGACAACCATGAAATATTCGATGCTAGCTGCCGAACCCTAGCTCTTCATTCCTTTAACTCCTTATGATATTTTTTCCCATGTTGACTATTTGGGGACCACAGAGCTACGGAATTCTATTTCAAGAAGTTCAGAATTGCGACCCAGGTTTACATGACAAGGTCACACATATTTTCAAGAATTAATAAAAAGTCAAATCAACACATAACATGTTCACTATAGACTACAAACTTGGCCTCAATTATTATTAGAGTATCTAATACTATTAATTTATGATTAACCTTAACATTACTATTGATGCAGGTAAGCAACTCAAGCTCTTGAGAGTCTCTAGTTATTTGGGGCAGTTGTTTTATTTATATGATTATACTCATTACTGAGCCTTCAAAATATGTTGTGTGATTTGAAGAGTTATAGTTTGTATGATTTGTATAATTTTAGGGTAGAGAAGAATGCAACAGGATGGTCAAAAGATAAACTGAAAGAATTACTTGTGGGAATGGTGATAGAAGATGAAGAATGTATGTAACTACATGTATTCATAGCTTATCTTTTATACGAGAGTCTTGAAGGAATTTTCAGAAAAGAGAATAATGGGCAAATAGGGCAGAGTAAAGGGCTAAAATGATAAGGAATAGAGAAAAATGGGAAGCTAAAATATAAAGATTAGAGAAAAATTGGCAAATAAATTATAAAGAATACACAAATTCAGGCCCCCATCCAGCATTTTGTCCAGATCCTCCTATATCATTAAAAATTGTACTTTTAAAGTCTATAACCTAAAAGATTTGAAGTAGTACATGCATGTATGAAATATACATGTAGAATGAAAAATGTCAAATTGTACATGTATGTGGGAGGTGGGAGAATGAAATAAAGACCACAATTTCTTATTTATTTCTTAGATTGAGTAAGTGATTTTATTACATAAGCATACAAAATAATCCAATTTACCTCATAGTTCTCAATACAGCATAGAACATTTAATAACATTGTGTATTGTGTTGTGACTTCCTGTTTTCTTTTTGTATGACAGTATTCATTCCTTATGCGCTTAGAAGATGCCACTCTAAAGGGCAATACTGTTGATCCCAATAAAATCAGAACTACCGGTTTGTTGAAAAAATGGGTGTTTTTGTTAATTATTTTATAAACCTAAAATAAAGAATATGGATGGTTTAAACAACAAGCAGGAAACTTCTTCAACTGTATTTGTATAAATTGAAAATTCATTTGTAGTGATGTTTTGATAAAATACATATACTTATGTAAATACTCATTGAATTCAAGTAGTACTATCTGATGAGGCCCATTAAATTATATGAAGGACAAATTAGCATAACTGCTTCAAATAATATATAGTTGTATGTTTTTCTGAACAAAATTTTTATTATTTTAGATTTTGGTGAATTAACAGAATTGACAAGCATAGATGGTGAAGCTACAGCTAATAATAGAAAAGCTAAATTGATATTCTTTTATGAATGGGTTCTCAAAGGAGAATGGTCAGGTGAGTGGAAATTAGTGTATGCAACAACAGCTAATCAACTGTCTCATTACAAGTAACTTTTGTCCCAGACAACACAGTGGCCACATATAGGTACCTTGTACGTACAATATTTTGTTACTCTGTAACAAAATTATTGAATATTTGGATGGTTTTAAAAATATCTTAAAATATACAGTATGTATGTTAAGAACCAAAAATATTTCCTTAAAAAGTAATTATTGTTATTTGATACTTACTTTTTTTTATAGCATAATTATTTGTTTATTTCACCCAAATGCTTTATTGGATATTGCATATTTAACATTCCACAAGGTGATAGCTGAAAATAGGGTCATAAAAATAGTCGCTACAAAATTAATCGGACACATGAACTAAAAGAGATATGAGGTATACCTAAGAGTCTAAGTGAGACAGACAACCAAAAATACCGCCTAAAATGCATCTTATTATATTGCATTTTTCAATCTTATGTATTTTCATTGTAGGAAAACTGAAATCAGGAGACAAGAAACACAAAGGAAAATTTAACATTCCAAATTTGAGTGAGGAAAATGATGCAGATGAAGTTGATGTAAGCATTTAGACCCTTTCATAAGAATATTCAAGCATGTTTATAAGAGGTTCAGGGTGGCAATTTGTAAAATTTTAATTAAAAATTACTGTGGACATTAATTATTTCTTTTTTAATCAAAAGTAACTTTGCATCCCTGAGCATGCCTGCATGTTATTGTGAAAGTGCATTTCGTTTGTAAAAATGTAATTTAATAATTTTTTTAGAGCACAGTGAGCATAGACTTTGCATACAAGTATTAATGTTCAATTTAAGCTGAAAATACATTATTATTCTTTATATGCTTTCTTGTGAATGTAAATTTTTAATAGATTTATACAAAAAATGGCAGATATAAAAAAACAAACATGTGTCTAAATTTGACTGAGAAACTAATAGTAGGGGATTTTACTTGATCCAGTAACTTGAGAAATTCAGTACATGTAAACAAAAAAATAACAAGAGGATTTCAACCAAAAATTAAAAAGAAAATTTAGACTGACAAATTGACTTAATAATCAGGTAGATATTACTTGCATCTTTTAAAAGTATTTAAAAATTACTTGTATAAGTCATACTCCTGACGTAGAAGAATACAAATTTATGATTATTATAAAAGTGATTTATATATATATATAGAAGATGGCAGTTTTACTGAAATTATATTTTCTAGGTTGAATTTACCTGCAACACCCAGACTGATGAAAGTTATAAAGTTAAAGAATTCTTAAGGAAGAAAGGCACCAAAGAAATTCAAAATAAACTTGCGAAATATATTGCTGATTTGAAACAAGGTATGTATTTGAGATTTGCACTGTGAAAACATGATTTGAAGATTATACTAGTTACAGTACAAAACCTTTTGGAGTTAACAGACATTATTAACCATTGATAGGTTGATAGGACAAATGTGTATTCTTTTTAAAGTGTAAGAGATATAAATCTCTGATTTGAAACCAATGAGCATCACAAGTTGTTTAATTGTAGAAGAAACTGACTTTACTTTCTAAGAAAGTTATTAAATATATAAACAAGAATGTGTCCCCAGTACACAGGTGGACCATGAAATTGGGGTAACAACTCTAATTTGGCATTAAAATTAGAAAGATCATATCACAAGGAACATGTGTACTAAGTTTCAAGTTGATTGGACTTCAACTTCATCAAAAACTACCTTGACCAAAAACTTTAACCTGAAACTCGCACTATCATTTTCTATGTTCAGTGGACCATGAAACTAGGGTCAAAAGTCTAATTTTGCATTTAAATTAGAAAGATCATATCATAAGGAACATTTGTACTAAGTTTGAAGTTGATTGGACTTCAACTTCATCAAAAACTACCTTGACCAAAAACTTTAACCTGAAACGGGACGAACAGACGAATGGACGCACCGACCAGAAAACATAATGCCCCTCTACTATCGTAGGTGGGGCATAAAAAAAATACAATTTTACTCTGCATTTTTCATTTTATTGACAAATTATGCAAATCAGTTGAATAATTATTGAGATTGTGTTTTTTCAGAATATGGTAAAGGAGTTATTTTGCCAACAAAAAATGGACAACCTGATGCTAAAAAGTTAACCAATTCTACGGTGAGTATAGGAAATGTATATAATTATGTAATCATTAATGTTTTATACATTGGTACACATGATTTCTTTGGAATTATCAAATAAATTGATTGATAAATCCATTTAAGTTAAGGAACTACAGCATTTACTGTACAGTTGAATGAAGGGATTGCACCATGAATTGAAAGATATCCTAGCTTCTCAATTGTTATGAAAAAGTAATTTTCTTGACAACAATTACATGGAATAAGCTGCTTCTGCTAAAAGGAATTCTTATACTATTTTTAAAAGGGGTAAGCAATTGAAGGTTGAACACATAAGTTAAATTAATAAAAGTTACAATTTAATAGGTCAACTCCTATTATGTAATAACTATACAAAAGGAGTTCTGAATTTCCATGATATTTAGATTTTTCAGTGGTACAAACATGTATTTTCAAGGGTAAATATAATATGCTTGATATAGGTAGATATGTACTATATCCTTTTTTTCTGTTAATTTTATTTGTAGAATAAAGCCAGAGAAGAATTAAATAAACTTGTAGTTTCATCACCAAAAAAGGAAAGTAAAGTTGGAGTAAAAATTCATACAAAGAAATTAACTGGTAAACATGAATTCATGTGTTCAGCGCAGGACTTATACAGATCTTTAACTGATATAGGAGTAAGTGAGAGAATATTAAATATAAAATTAAGAGTCTGTGCTTGTCAACCAATTAAAAATGGGTTGTTGTGCAGATGTTCAAAACAGATTAATAAATATATTACAGAGTATTTTTATCAACCGCAAAACGGATGATTTCCGGATAATAACTTTAGTATAAGTAAATAGAAATCATTAGAATTTTAACACAATGTTAATAACCACAAAAGGAAGCTTGGGATTGATTTTGGGGGTTATGGTCCCTAAGGTTTAGGAATTAGGGGCCCAAACAAGCATTATCTAGTGTCAGTACAAAAAGTTGTGTATAAGTATTTCAATTGTTCTGAAATTGTACCACAAGGTTTAATACCATAATTAGAAGGTTGGGATATATTTTGTGGGTTATGGGGCAAACAGTCTAGGAATAAAGGGCCAACAAGGGGCCAAAAACAAGCATTTTTGTAGTTTCAAGACAATAAATTGGAGTTATCTTTCTTTGTCCAGAATGGTTGTTGAATCACCTAAAACCAATGCTTTGTGAAATCTTTGAAAATTGGAGTTATCTTTCTTTGTCCAGAATAGTAGTTGAATCAACTCAAATCAATGCTATATACAGTATACAATGCAATATTCACTTTAAAACCAACTGATAAATTAAAGCAGTCTTTACCATTCTAGGGTTATGCCCCTTTACAAATGGAAAAATTGAAGAATTTTTTAGTTTCTGATCTCTTAACTTAAGTTTGTCTCAACAAAATTTAATGAAATGTGTATATAATGCTTATTAACTCTAAACTCAGTTCAATTTTTGGCAGCTTCACTTTCTTGAGTCGTGTCCCTTTATAACGTTATATGCTAGCATCATCTGTGTTCCTTTGGACACATTCCCCATTTTTTTTCTATTTTGAAGTAACTATTAGTAAATATTAATTTTAACCATGACTGTAATGACATTTTATTTTTTAATATTTTATGATGTATTTAAATGAGTAGTTATTGTTGCAAACTCCATTAGAAATTTGACTTCAGATTATTTTTGGAATAAAGGAAAGGGGGAGGTGAAAAAAAAATGGGGGGGGGGGGATAAATTTTTCTCATTTCAGATTTCAGAAATTAAAAAGAAAATTTCTTCAAATATTTTTTTGTTTTGAGAGGATTAATATTCAACAGCATAGTCATGATAGTGAATTGCTCAAAAGCAAAAAAAAATAATTTAAAGTTCATTAGACCACATTCATTCTGTGTCAGAAACATGCTGTGTCAACTATTTAATCACAATCTAAATTCAGAGCTGTATCCAGCTTGAACGTTGTGTCCATACTAGCCCCAACCGTTCAGGGTTTGACCTTTGCTGTCGTATAAAGCAGCGCCCTGTGGAGCATCTGGTTTATTTTAAAGATGAATATGTCGACATTAAAATCACTTCAATGTCCTCGATAATGAGAAACATCTGCCATGTCAAATATTAAGAAAGAGAAAATGTTGTCTTCCGTAAACATCACATAAAAATAAAACAAGTAACATGGATGGCTTAGGTCTGATATACTGTTGTATAGCATACCCTTCTCCAAAGGAGAAGAGTCTACTACTCATTTTATGTCCATTCCATTATCTCATAAAATTTCTTTCACATTTTTCTCAGAAACTATAGAGATCTTCGTGTTAATTGAAAGTAAGTTTTATGTAAGCATGATGCATTTTCAGTCATTGCAGATCTTCTTCCTATTTATTTATAATTACATATTCTTTTACGTAATGGAACTATGAATCAGATTTTTCAAAAATTTGGTATCAAGTTTCAAGGGTCAGACCATTCTCTACTGTGTAATGAGTTTTAGACTCCCAATATCTAACCACTGTAGTTTGACCATTGTAGTGTGTGTGGTACCAATTTTTCTTATATTCCGTGGTTACCTCTTTTTGTATGAATTTGCTACTTGAGAAGTTTTTAAACTGATGTTTTTTTCTTCAGATGGTGCAAGCATTTACTGGGGGACCAGTTGAAATGGAAGTAGAAAAAGGAGGAAGGTTCTCCTTAATGCATGGCAATGTTACTGGAGAATTTGTTGATTTGGTAAGTTTTGCTTTTATTTAATTCAGCAAGTCGAAAAAATAATGGTAGAAAGAAGGTTTTATCAAATCCTCACAGTCAGGATTCTACTTCGTCAAAATTATCTCCCCATTACGCCAGTTCATTTATACAATCGTAAAAATAAAGGCCATTGTAGGGATGACGCACTGCCAATTTAGCTCTTAGTAAACAACAAATGGTAAATCAATATTTGGTTGAGTTATATTAACATTGGTGCACCTCATCAAGATTATTTGATTGACAGCTCATTGATTTTGAAACTATTTAGTGTACATGTTAAATTAGTAATTTGTTTGTGTCAACAATTTACTTTTCTGTTATCAGGTACCTGGGAAGAAAATGGTTCAGCGATGGCGAGTTAAATCTTGGCCAGATGCCCATTATTCAGAAGTGACTTTAGACTTTGAAGAAAAAGAGGGTGTAACAGAACTCTTCTTAACTCAAACAGGTGTACCAGATAGTGAATTCGAAAGGACGAAAGAAGGATGGGTAATTAATTACTGGAACAGAATAAAGCAGACATTTGGATACGGAGCAAATATATTTTGACCGCAGTAGAAATAAAATCGATCTCCAAGACAACAATCTACACGTCTTTCACTCATGAAAAAGTAGGATGAAACTAAGAACAAAAGAAATTCTACTGCTTGTGTTAGTACAAGTGTACTTAAACAGGATACAATTTATTTTGACTTCATTGACCAGACTATATTGTACTGTTACCTGATAAATATACTGTTCCATTACCCAATAACAAGGTTATAGTGATAAACTTTAAATTTTAATCATTGTCAATCCAACATCTCATGTGAAAAATGGGAATTATCAAAATGTAATTTTGTGTATTCATACCATATTGTTGATTGTAATTATTTTTTTTTAGGACTGTTGCTATTATTATTGTCTCTTGTTCATAACCTGCTATTTCATTCTTCTTAATGTGTCCAAAAACAAAGTATTTCACTTATTAAAACAAAAAATTGTGTTTTACATTTTTGTGGACTGTTGCCATTATTATTGTCTCTTGTTCATAACCTGCTATTCCAATCATCTAAACATGTTAAAAAAAAGTATATCACCTAAACAGAAATTTGTGTTTTACAATATACATACTTAAGATAATCATTTATAAATGAAGACTGTTTGCCATAATTAATTGTTCCTTAATTTTATTACTGTTGCTGTTTAATACCAGAAATTTCACTTGTTATTTTGTCATTAATGCTGATCTCTTCATTGCTGTTTAAAATAAATGCTCCACATGTTTGCAGGCTGTACATTGCCATGGAGTTGTTTTCATCAATGTCATTTAAAAGCTGGTGGATAGTTGGAAGTAAAACCACATCTCCTTATTTTAAGACCAGTAAAGAGCTAAAAGCATCTTTTTGGCATAATGCATGAAAAATTGAAATCTCATTTCCCTTAAATTTGATTTTTTTTATATTCACAACTTTTTTCATAGATCATTTTGTGATTTATGTTATTTTACCTTGATAAAAAAAAACAATGAACAGCAATGGACCATGGGTTCATGTTTTTTTCGAAACGACATTGTTGTCTTCTAAACCTTGGTTCTCAATGGTCATATTGGATGATTCTCAGTAAAAAATCTGATCAAAAGCTGTCATTCTGGCCTGTATTTCAGAAGTTTTACATGTTAGGTTATTATACAAATGGTTGGGAATTGTATGCCCTTTTGTGGAACAACTGTGTATGTTAAAAATTTAAGATATTTTGTCTTGTATAATGTAAGCTATGAAATAAAAATATTTTTACATTCTATTGTAATACATTGCAAAACATTAAATGGGAAAATTTGGACTAATATGATAAGTGCTATTTTTAATGTATTTATAAAAAGAGAAAATTTAAGTTGGTATTTGATAGACATGTTTATTCCTCAATTTTTTCTGCATTGCCATTTCTTACTGCTGAAAAGTAACAATTTTATATTTAAAACATTACAAGACGGCACTCAATGGAGGACTATATATTATGTCACTTGAGAATATTCACTAAAGCCATTTCCATTTTAAATATCAATTTCATTATAAAACAAGATATGACATTGTATTCTCTGTTTAAGTATTATTGTCATTTTCATGTTTCAAATAGTAAGATAAAGAGGGATTTAATATTCAGTGTTTTGTTAAATTCGGAGGACAGGTACCTTACATGTTAAAAACCACATTGTGTTAAGTTATTGAGATGAATTTTTACTATAAAATAAAAAAAATAAAACAAGAACCTTTATTGACATTTTTGTACACCAGCTGTAGCATCGATCCAGTGTGTGTAGGTTATAAATATGAGGATTAAAGTTTGTATCCCCAAAACACGATCCTGAAAGTAGTTTTTGATGATTTCCGGGTTATAAGTGTGTTATGCAACCTCTAATGCAACCCGACTGGATATTAACCAGCAACAAATTTTCAAACAATCTGCTTGTGACTAATGGAAGCAGCCATTTAAGATTCTGATATTGATAGATATGTAGGAAAAGCAAAAGTAACATTTTCCACATAAAAATGTTCTTTTTGCAACTTTTTATACGACCGCAAAAATTTTAATTTTTCGTCGTATATTGCTATCACGTTGGCGTCGTCGTCCGAATACTTTTAGTTTTCGCACTCTAACTTTAGTAAAAGTGAATAGAAATCTATGAAATTTTAAGACAAGGTTTATGACCACAAAAGGAAGGTTGGGATTGATTTTGGGAGTTTTGGTCCCAACATTTTAGGAATTAGGGGCCAAAAAGGGCCCAAATAAGCATTTTCTTGGTTTCCGCACTATAACTTTAGTTTAAGTAAATTGAAATCTATGAAATTTTGACACAAGGTTTATGACCACAAAAGAAAGGTTGGGATTGATTTTGGGAGTTTTGGTTCCAACAGTTTAGGGGTTAGGGGCCAAAAAAGGGCCCAAATAAGCAATATTCTTGGTTTTCATACAATAACTTTAGTATAAGTAAATAGAAATCAATGAAATTTAAACACAAGGTTTATGAACACAAAAGGAAGGTTGGGATTGATTTTGGGAGTTTTGGTCCCAACAGTTTAGGAATTAGGGGCCAAAAAGGGGCCCAAATAAGCATTATTCTTGGTTTTCGCACCATAACTTTAGTATAAGTAAATAGAAATCTATGAAATTTAAACACAAGGTTTATGACCATAAAAGGAAGGTTGGGTTTGATTTTGGGAGGTTTGGTACCAACAGTGTAGGAATAAGGGGCCAAAGGGTCCAAAATTGAACTTTGTTTGATTTCATCAAAAATTGAATAATTGGGGTTCTTTGATATGCCGAATCTAACTGTGTATGTAGATTCTTAATTTTTGGTCCTGTTTTTAAATTGGTCTACATTAAGGTCCAAAGGGTCCAAAATTAAACTTAGTTTGATTTTAACAAAAATTGAATCCTTGGGGTTCTTTGATATGCTGAATCTAAAAATGTACTTAGATTTTTGATTATTGGCCCAGTTTTCAAGTTGGTCCAAATCGGGGTCCAAAATTAAACTTTGTTTGATTTCATGAAAAATTGAATCCATGGGGTTCTTTGATATGCCAAATCTAACTGTGTAAGTAGATTCTTAATTTTTGGTCCCGTTTTCAAATTGGTCTACATTAAAGTCCAAAGGGTCCAAAATTAAACTAAGTTTGATTTTAACAAAAATTGAATTCTTGGGCTTTTTTGATATGCTGAATCTGAACATATACTTAGATTTTTGATTATGGGCCCAGTTTTCAAGTTGGTTCAAATCAGGATCCAAAATTATTATATTAAGTATTCAGCAATAGCAAGAAATCTTCAATTGCACAGTATTGTGCAATAGCAAGCAATTTTCAATTGCACAGTATTGCGCAATACATTAGCAAGAAATCTTCAGTTGCACAGTATTGTGCAATAGCAAATATTTTCAATTGCACAGTATTGTGCAATAGCAAGAAATATCTAATTGCACAATATTGTGCAATAGCAAATATTTTCAATTGCACAATATTGTGCAATAGCAAGAAATTTTCAATTGGAGTTATCTTTCTTTGTCCAGAATAGTAGTTGAATCAACTTAAATCATTGTTTATACAATATACAATGTATATATTCACTTTTACTACCAACTGATAAATTAAAACAATCTTTACCATTCAGTGATAACAAGCACTTTATTTTACATTTTAATATTTTATGATGTATTTAAATGAGTAGTTATTGTTGCAAACTCCATTAGGAATTGGAATTGAGATCAGTTTTGGAAAAAGGGAAAGGGGGATGTGAAAAAAAAGGTGGGGGGGTTAAATTTTTCTCATTTCAGATTTCATAAATAAAAAGAAAATTTCTTCAAACATTTTTTTGAGAGGATTAATATTCAACAGCATAGTGAATTGCTCAAAGGCAAAAAAAAATATTTTTAAGTTCATTAGACCACATTCATTCTGTGTCAGAAACCTATGCTGTGTCAACTATTTAATCACAATCCAAATTTAGAGCTGAATCCAGCTTAAATGTTGTGTCCATACTTGCCCCAACTGTTCAGGGTTCAACCTCTGCGGTCGTATATAGCTGCGCCCTGCGGAGCATCTGGTTATTCCATTTTGAAGCGTACAGGAAGCCTATAACACCTGTTGATTCTGTTTGATGTCTTTTTGTTTACGCAATTTACAAAATTAAATTGATGTTATATAAAGGCAAATGTTAAAATACAATACAGTACTAGTGTATGTAGTCCGACTGAAATGCAAATTATCCTTCTAGTCAAATAATTAATATGAAATAAACAATTACACTACTGTTTCAAGTTAAGGTGAAGCTTGGCACCTGTTAGAACTTTTAAATCTGCTGCATTGTTTGCACCTGTCCTTAGTCAGGAATCTGTTCAATGGTTGTAATTTGTTGATGTGGTTCATAAGTGTTTCTGTTTTTTTACATAGATTAGATCCTTGGTTTTCCTTTTTGAATTGTTTTACACTAGTCAGTTTGGGGCCCTTTATTGCTTGCTGTGTGGTCTGAGCCAAGGCTTGGTGTTGTATGCCATACTTTGACCTATAAATATTTACTGTTTACACATTGTGACTTGGATGGAGAATTGTCTCACTGGCAGTCATACCACATCTTTTTCCATTAAATTACAAAAAAGCTAGGTGAACCAAATATTGCTGTTAACTGACATCTAAACATGTAGATCATTCAACATTGCCTACTGGTTATACTGATTGCATATAAACACAGACAATCGAAATTAAATAGTAGGGCCTTTTTTCCTTCCTGTTGACATCACTATTTTTAAAATGGTATGCTGCTCATGTTCAAATACAGATTTTTCTTATTCACATCAGACAAAAAAGACATGACTAAAATAAAATTTGTTCAGCCATTTACTAAAAGCACATAAATATCATTTCTGTGTAAGCAGCAAATCCATAAATTAAGTTAAAATATAACATTTTTCTAAGTCAGTTTATTTTAAGAGAACATAGCACTTCCTTCATTTAATAACTTCTATTTATTTATGTTTACATTAAAGCAAACATCATATGGAAGGAAAGCAATTATTATTTCACCTAAATTTTTAATTTTATCTGATTCTTGAATTGTTTAACATTCATCAACTTTCTTGCAAAGTCTTATTTTCTGGGTTTTTTTTTTTTATCTATTAAAATATCTGACAGTTGGTCTCTCATGAAAGGCTTTACCCATATATATTGCAAATAAAGTGGACTGTGTGAAAAAGTTTACCAAAAGAGGATGGCTTCTCAAAGAGATTTATAAGTAATGTGGATTCATTTATTTTTGTGGGTACCAATTTTCCTGGATTAAGGAAAATTTGCATGTTCATGGATATTTAATTTCGTGGTTTTCCTTTACCAACGAAATCCACAAAAATTGGTATCCAACGAAAAATAATGAATCCACAGTTACTGTGGTAACAAGACCAATAAAATGTATTAACTAACAAGAGGCTCTCAAGAGCCTGAATCGCTCACCTTAATTCTTTTGGTTAAATCTCTCATCAATGATTATTTTGGCTTTTCAATTTATTTAAATGTTTTTTGGATCGTCCTATTTTCTTCAAAAGCCAAAAAAAATAATCATTTTCTCCTATGTTCTATTTTAGCCATAGGAGCTATGTTTCTTGACATACAAGGAAATAAAATATAAAATTTATACTAGATACTCTGAAACTCATTTAGCCTAAGTTTGGCTGAAATTGATACAGCAGTTTCAAAGGAGAAGATTTTTTAAAGTAAGTCAACATGATGAACAAATTGTGAAAAAAGTCTTTAAAGGGCAATAACTCCTTAAGTGGTCAATTGACAATTTTGGTCAATTTGACTTAATTGAAGATCTTACTTTGCTGAACATTATTGCTGTTTACAGTTTATTTCTATCTATAATTATATTCAAGATAATAAACAAAAACAGCAAAATTTCCTTAAAATTACCAATTCAGGGGCAGCAACCCAACAACAGGTTGTCTGATTCATCTGAAAATTTCAGGGCAGATAGATCTTGACCTGATAAACAATATTACCCAACGTCAGATTTGCTCTAAATGCTTTGGTTTTTGAGTTATAAGCCAAAAACTGCATTTGACCCCTATGTTCTATTTTTAGCAATGGCGACCATGTTTGTTGATAGATCATAACTTCGGATACAATTTACAAACTAGATACCCTAAGGAACATTCAGTTAAAGTTTGGAAGTATTTGGCCCAGTAGTTTCAGAGGAGAAGATTTTTGTAAAAGATTACTAAGATTTACGAAAAATGGTTAAAAATTGACTATAAAGGGCAATAACTCCTAAAGGGGTCAACTGACCATTTCCGTCATGTTGACTTATTTGTAAATCTTACTTTGCTGAACATTATTGCTGTTTACAGTTTATCTCTATCTATAATAATATTCAAGATAATAACCAAAAACAGCAAAATTTCTTTAAAATTACCAATTCAGGGGCAGTAACCCAACAACAGGTTGTCTGATTCATCTGAAAATTTCAGGGCAGATAGATCTTGACCTGATAAACAATATTATCCCATGTCAGATTTGCTCTAAATGCTTTGGTTTTTGAGTTATAAGCCAAAAACTGCATTTGACCCCTATGTTCTATTTTTAGCAATGGCGACCATGTTTGTTGATAGATCACAACTTCGGATACAATTTACAAACTAGATACCCTAAGGAACATTCAGTTAAAGTTTGGAAGTATTTGGCCCAGTAGTTTCAGAGGAGAAGATTTTTGTAAAAGATTACTAAGATTTACGAAAAATGGTTAAAAATTGACTATAAAGGGCAATAACTCCTAAAGGGGTCAACTGACCATTTCCGTCATGTTGACTTATTTGTAAATCTTACTTTGCTGAACATTATTCCTGTTTACAGTTTATCTCTATCTATAATAATATTCAAGATAATAACCAAAAACAGCAAAATTTCCTTAAAATTACCAATTCAGGGGCAGCAACCCAACAACAGGTTGTCTGATTCATCTGAAAATTTCAGGGCAGATAGATCTTGACCTGATAAACAATATTACCCAACGTCAGATTTGCTCTAAATGCTTTGGTTTTTGAGTTATAAGCCAAAAACTGCATTTGACCTCTATGTTCTATTTTTAGCAATGGCGACCATGTTTGTTGATAGATCATAACTTCGGATACAATTTACAAACTAGATACCCTAAGGAACATTCAATTAAAGTTTGGAAGTATTTGGCCCAGTAGTTTCAGAGGAGAAGATTTTTGTAAAAGATTACTAAGATTTACGAAAAATGGTTAACCAGGTGCTCCGCAGGGCGCAGCTTTATACGACCGCAGAGGTTGAACCCTGAACAGTTGGGGCAAGTATGGACAAAACATTCAAGCGTGATACAGCTCTGAATTTGGATTGTGATCAAATTTTTGACATTACATGTTTTTTTTTACACAAAACAAATGTCAAGATTTTACAAATCAATTAAAGATTTCTTCTTCAAACTTTTTAAATCTAAAATTAAATAGTTGACACAGCATAGGTTTCTGACACAGAATGAATGTGGTCTAATGAACTTAAAATATTTTTTTTGCCTTTGAGCAATTCACTATGCTGTTGAATATTAATCCTCTCAAAAAAATGTTTGAAGAAATTTTCTTTTTATTTATGAAATCTGAAATGAGAAAAATTTAAACCCCCCCCCCTTTTTTTCACATCCCCGTTTCCCTTTTTCCAAAACTGATATCAATTCAAATTTCTAATGGAGTTTGCAACAATAACTACTCGTTTAAATACATCATAAAATATTAAAATGTAAAATAAAGTGCTTGTTATCACTGAATGGTAAAGATTGGTTGGTAGTAAAAGTGAATATACATTGTTTATTGTATAAAACAATAAAAAAAACTTCATCAGCAACATTTTATATTGGCAAATTTCCAATGAAGTTATTTACATAAAGTTATTGGCAAATAAAAATAGAAAATGACATCATAGTCATGTCTGGCAAATGTCCAACATACATTATCTAAAAACATTTTAGATAAGATAAGGAAAAAAAGCTTCATCAGCAACATTTTATATTGGCAAATTTCCAATGAAGTTATTTACATAAAGTTATTGGCAAATAAAAATAGAAAATGACATCATAGTCATGTCTGGCAAATTTCCAACATATATTATCAGCTTCTATTCTATACAAAGAAAGATAACTCCAATTGAAAATTAATTGCTATTGCACAATATTGTGCAATTAGATATTTCTTGCTATTGTGCAATACTGTGCAATTGAAAATTTCTTGCTATTGCACAATACTTGATATGGAATCCTGATTTGGACCAACTTGAAAACTGGGCCCATAATCAAAAATCAAAGTACATATTTAGATAAAGCATATCAAATAAGCCCAAGAATTTAATTTTTGTTAAAATCAAACTTAGTTTAATTTTGGACCCTTTGGACCTTAATGTAGACCATTTGAAAACTGGACCAAAAATTAAGAATCTACATACACAGTTAGATTTGGCATATCAAAGAACCCATTTATTCAATTTTTGATGAACAAAGTTTAATTTTGGACCCCCATTTGGACCAACTTGAAAACTAGGCCAATAATTAAAAATCTAAGTACATTTCTAAATTCAGCATATCAAAACAACCCCCAGGATTCAATTTTTGTTAAAATCAAACTAAGTTTAATTTTGGACCCTTTGGACCTTAATGTAGACCAATTTGAAAACGGGACCAAAAATTAAGAATCTGCATACACAGTTAGATTCGGCATACCAAAGAACCCCAATTATTCAATTTTTGATGAAATCAAACAAAGTTTAATTTGGACCCTTTGGGCCCTTTATTCCTAAACTGTTGGGACCAAAACTCCCAAAATCAATACCAACCTTCCTTTTATGGTCATAAACCTTGTGTTTAAATTTCATAGATTTCTATTTACTTAAACTAAAGTTATTGTGCGAAAACCAAGAATAATGCTTATTTGGGCCCTTTTTTTGCCCCTAATTCCTAAACTGTTGGAACCAAAACTCCCAAAATCAATCCCAACCTTTCTTTTGTGGTCATAAACCTTGTGTCAAAATTTCATAGATTTCTATTAACTTAAACTAAAGTTATAGTGCGAAAACCAAGAAAATGCTTATTTGGGCCCTTTTTGGCCCCTAATTCCTAAAATGTTGGGACCAAAACTCCCAAAATCAATACCAACCTTCCTTTTGTGGTCATAAACCTTGTGTTAAAATTTCATAGATTTCCATTCACTTTTACTAAAGTTAGAGTGCGAAAACTAAAAGTATTCGGATGCCGGACGACGACGACGACGACGACGCCGACGCCGACGCCAACGTGATAGCAATATACGACGAAAAATTTTTCAAATTTTGCGGTCGTATAAAAATTGACTATAAAGGGCAATAACTCCTAAAGGGGTCAACTGACCATTTCCGTCATGTTGACTTATTTGTAAATCTTACTTTGCTGAACATTATTGCTGTTTACAGTTTATCTCTATCTATAATAATATTCAAGATAATAACCAAAAACAGCAAAATTTCTTTAAAATTACCAATTCAGGGGCAGTAACCCAACAACAGGTTGTCTGATTCATCTGAAAATTTCAGGGCAGATAGATCTTGACCTGATAAACAATATTATCCCATGTCAGATTTGCTCTAAATGCTTTGGTTTTTGAGTTATAAGCCAAAAACTGCATTTGACCCCTATGTTCTATTTTTAGCAATGGCGACCATGTTTGTTGATAGATCACAACTTCGGATACAATTTACAAACTAGATACCCTAAGGAACATTCAGTTAAAGTTTGGAAGTATTTGGCCCAGTAGTTTCAGAGGAGAAGATTTTTGTAAAAGATTACTAAGATTTACGAAAAATGGTTAAAAATTGACTATAAAGGGCAATAACTCCTAAAGGGGTCAACTGACCATTTCCGTCATGTTGACTTATTTGTAAATCTTACTTTGCTGAACATTATTCCTGTTTACAGTTTATCTCTATCTATAATAATATTCAAGATAATAACCAAAAACAGCAAAATTTCCTTAAAATTACCAATTCAGGGGCAGCAACCCAACAACAGGTTGTCTGATTCATCTGAAAATTTCAGGGCAGATAGATCTTGACCTGATAAACAATATTACCCAACGTCAGATTTGCTCTAAATGCTTTGGTTTTTGAGTTATAAGCCAAAAACTGCATTTGACCCCTATGTTCTATTTTTAGCAATGGCGACCATGTTTGTTGATAGATCATAACTTCGGATAAAATTTACAAACTAGATACCCTAAGGAACATTCAATTAAAGTTTGGAAGTATTTGGCCCAGTAGTTTCAGAGGAGAAGATTTTTGTAAAAGATTACTAAGATTTACGAAAAATGGTTAAAAATTGACTATAAAGGGCAATAACTCCTAAAGGGGTCAACTGACCATTTCCGTCATGTTGACTTATTTGTAAATCTTACTTTGCTGAACATTATTCCTGTTTACAGTTTATCTCTATCTATAATAATATTCAAGATAATAACCAAAAACAGCAAAATTTCCTTAAAATTACCAATTCAGGGGCAGCAACCCAACAACGGGTTGTCTGATTCATCTGAAAATTTCAGGGCAGATAGATCTTGACCTGATAAACAATATTACCCCTGTCAGATTTGCTCTAAATGCTTTGGTTTTTGAGTTATAAGCCAAAAACTGCATTTGACCCCTATGTTCTATTTTTAGCAATGGCGACCATGTTTGTTGATAGATCAAAACTTTGGATACAATTTATAAATTAGATACCCTAACGAACATTCAGTTAAAGTTTGAAAGTATTTGGCCCAGTAGTTTCAGAGGAGAAGATTCTTGAAATAGTTTACGACGACAGACGACGACGACAGACGACGACAGACGACGGACAACGACGGACGCCAAGTGATGGCATAAGCTCACTTGTCCCTTCGGGACAGGTGAGCTAAAAAGGGTTTGATCATGATTTTTTTCAGGAAATTTAAATAGCTTTTATCAAAATGTCTAATTTAGCTGATCTATGCAATAACCATGTTCAGCACATTCCAATTTTCAGATAACAGCAGGTACCAAACGTGTTGGTAAATTTTCTTGAAATATGTAAAAGCAATGAACATTTTACGACTAAAGAAAAAGATTTTTAAAAAAACAGGCCTTACCACAAATATATAAAATCAGAGATAATTGATTTGCTCCTTAAACAGAAGATATTGTGATCAACAACAGACAAATTTAACACTATACAATATATACATATAACATACGATCACTCAGAAATCAAACATCAACTATAAATCATTATGTCTGCTTTCTAGGATTGTTTTTGTAGAAAATAATTTGATAATTATACTGCTTATATAGGCTTGTGTACAATTTGGAGTTTAGTATGGCGTTCATTATCACTGAACTAGTATATAAAATATTTGTTTAGGGGCCAGCTGAAGGACGCCTCCGGGTGCGGGAATTTCTCGTTGCATTGAAGACCTGTTGGTGACCTTCTGCTGTTGTCTGCTCTATGGTCGGGTTGTTGTTTCTTTGGCACATTCCCCATTTCCATTCTCAATTTTATTAGAATTTTAAAAACTCAACCCACCAGTATTTACACTAACATAAATAACAAAAGCATCCAAGCTGATTGTTTTGTCTCGTTGGTAATCATACTACTTATATCTATCTATATGCATCTTCGAAGAGATATAATAATTGATTGTGTATTGTAAAGGTCATCTTATTTAAAGTACAGACATAAAAATTTACAGGTTGTAAGTTTGATTTTAATACATATTTTTTACATCATCAATACAACCATTGTCATACAATTCACGCACGTAAGTCACACTGTATTTTTATTCACTCAAAGAGTCTTTCAATATGTTGACAAATCTTCAACAATAATCCATGCACAAATATTATCATTCATGAATTTCACACAAAAATCACAAACAGAAGATGTGGGGTCAATATTTTTTATAATCTAGAATCTCTTTATTTTACCATTTACCTTTATGAAATGTCATCCATACAATTTCAAGAAATAAATTTACAACTCAAACCATTAAATTTCAAGAAATAAATTTACAACTCAAACCATTAAATTTACAAAAGAAATGTACACCCATTCTTGACATGATTGTCACAGATTCACAATTACATAGGCAGTGAACACAATTTGAGATCACAACAAAAATAATAAATATTTAATAATAAATGCAAAATTCTAAATGCTTAACACATTATTCCTTAAATATATATTTAACCAGTTCTGAGTAATGAATATTCAATACTATATCATGTAAAAGTAAAGACGAAATCAAAGATTAATTTACCCTTCAGCAATTTATGAGGGGAGATAATATTCATCTTTGCTTTTCATGAAAAAATTAAATTGTCTCCCCTAGATTTGCTTAATCAAGATAGACAACTAAGTAACTTTTCTGATAATGTCAACTGACATAATGCTGAATAAGACAACAGATTGTTCTTGAGGTTTACTCTCTGTCAGTAGATCTGTTCTTGTTTAAAACCATCACTTTTCATGAATTTCATTTGAAACAGTAGTTTATATGGCAAAATGTTATAACAGTATTCTCCACAAAATCTTTCAATAGATAAGGATCATGATATGGGTTATTCCATTCCTGTTGTGGCAATCATGTTAAAGTGCACATATAATTATAATGTTGCAAGAGGAATGTCACTCAAAATGATCAATTTGCTAAAAAAAGCTTTGTAATTACAAGGTAAACATAATGGAAAAAGTGACATCTTATTCTTTCTTCTAAAATTCTTTCAATGAAATATGCTATTGTTGCATTATTAAACCCAAATGCTTTTAATAATTTTTTTTACCATAGATGAGATTTAACATAAGACTTTTTTTTCTCAATGTAATAGAAGTACTTGATAATTACCAAAAACATTCTAGTTGCATTTCTCTCTGATAATAACTAACTATGCCTTTGAGCATTATATTGTTCAATTTTTTGCTTTACACAAAAAAAATAAATACCATAGAATCAGTATTACAAAGAAAATGCCAGTATCAATTTTTCTTCATGATTTCTATACTCATACACTAATTAGTAAAATAGATAACTAATTGTCTCCCCTTACTTTGTTTAATCAAGGGAGACAACTGACTAATTTTTCTCATAATATCAACCTGAACAAAACTGTTTTTTTCTAAATGATTGGTTTCAGATCTGTTCTAGTATGCAACTAAAAATTTGAAGCATTTCATTTGAATTGATTATCAAGACAAACACTGATTATAACCTTATGGGGCTGTATAATTAGGTAATAAACTGATTCCAGAAAGGCACTTTAAAATAAGTTTTTATCATGGTAATGATTTATTCCTTCTTAAAAACCTTGTCATACCTTAAAGGAACCATGATTATTTTTGTGCATTGTAATAGATATTTTGAGGTTGAACAAGCATTACCAAAAGCAAAAGAAAATGTCAATAAGAAAGACACATAACAACATAGCACATTCTCAGCATTATTTATGGATTCACTGGAAAAGGAAGACTGTCAGCACAGAAATTTCTAGAAAAAAACAATGTATACAATCTTAAAAACGTTCCAACTCATACAATATGGGAATTTTACAGAGCAAGTTAAAATCTTTCAAATTCATTATGTATAAATCTAATCATTCATCAATTGGTCTATAGTAAAAATGATTTTTGATTGATACAAATTCAGCACCTTTTTTCTATAAAGCACATCAATGTTTCTCTATAAGAGAAAATATAGAATCAATTTGTTTGGCTACTAAGTCTACAATAGTTGGTCTTTCTTTTTGTCTCGGTACTTCATCACTACTATGTCGACTTTCAGAACTATTCTGTCTCTCCACTTTTTCCTCACTTTCTTTTTCTGTTTCATTTTCAGGTTCCTTAGAGTCTGAACTTTCTTCTTCTTTAGAATCTTTTGAATCTTTAGAAGTACTAGGTCCAGGTTTTTCACTGTCACTTTGACTACTACTTTCTTGGATTTTAGTATCTGACTCAGAATTTTCTCCAGATGACACCTTTTCCTCCTCCTTCTCAGGAGATTTGACTTCCTCCTTTTTAGGTGGTGTGTCATCAGGAATAATTTCTACATCACTACTAGAGTCTCTATCTTCTGCTTCATCAGCTGAATCTTTTCCAGAAACTCTCCTCTTTTTTGAAGGTGTAGCTTCTGTAGGACAATAAAAATATGACATAAGTAAGAATATGGTTTAGACCACAAAAAACTTTTAAACTATGATACTTTTATATTTCTCAACACATCATGATATTAAAATGATTTTTTTCTAACCCATTTTGTGATGATTTAATTTTACGATTTTCAAATTTGTTTGATGTAGTTAAATAAGGAAAGATCCAAGTTTTACATATTCACCAGGATTTATGTTTGCTTTATTTTTCTACTCGAAAGACATGAAAATTAGTTGGTTGACAGTTATAGTGATACTGTGTATTGATAATTATTCTTTGGATACCAATTTTTACGGATTTCATTGGTAAAGGTAAATCACAAATCTAAATGTTCAACAAATGTTTTACAGTCTTGTATGCATACTTGGGCGAAACCACCTACCACACATTCATTCAATTATTTGGTTTCCTGCAAGTAACTGACTGGTTATATTACATTCTAATATGACGTCCTATTATTATCAACCCGTATGTTAATCTCAATATATCTCTACCTTTAGCGCAAACGCAGTAATACACAAAAATAGCTGTTCCGCGTCATGACCAACTTATTTATACTACCAGATATTCTCAATTTTCGACATCAAAACCCCAAGTTTACGTAGGCCAAGATTCAGATACAATATATTTATCTCTATTCTACAGCAATATAAACAAATACATCCATTTCAATCTATTTTTCATGTTAAAATTTCATAAAACGAAAATTCAGCGAAATGATGTTATTGTCTTGACATGGCAATGAAACAAGGTGACGTCACAAGTATGTCTCCGTAAACAAATAACCAAATGCAAATACAGGGTGTTTTAAAGCTTCTTGTTTGCCTCAGGACAAATAAAATTACATTGGAAGAAAATATATAAGTGAAAAATGCGATTAAAAAAAAATCATTAAATAATATAATATTACTAATATTATTAAAATTCGGTAAAACGGAACAGCCATAACAGTATCATATGTAGAGGGCTTTCAAGGATAGCAGAATTACCAAATTTGTCCTATTAGAATCGAAATAATTCATGGCAGCCATAGATTTTTTTTCATTTAACCATGGGTTGGGCATTTATATTTTTATTTAACCCCTTACTAACGCTCAGGGTATAATAATCGAATATAAATGCCCAACTCATGGTTAAATGAAAACAAATCAACAGCTGCCATGAATTATTTCTTCATTTAAGCATTGTCAGTCCACCATTCCAAAATCAAAAAACATTGCAACATTCACTGAGTATAAGACAATTGATGTTAACGCTTCTATGAAAACCTAGCATTTGCCATATAGCAATAAGATATCTAGTTGTGTGATTATTACTGTCTGATATATAGTCAACTAACTTTGCAAATTCAGATCCTTACATCAAAAACCTGCTAATTTCAAAGAAGGATTCAGTATCAACCTTAAAATATCAAAGAATTTTTATTGTCAGGATATTCCATGTTAAAAGAAGTATAAAGGCCTTTCTCTTATTTTTAACTGTTATTTTATGTCTAACCTGTAGAATCTGTTAACTCCTCCTGACTCTCAGATCCAGACCGTTTTCTGCTCTGAATTCTAGCTGCCTCTGCTCTCTGTTGCTGGTTTTCTCTACATATGCTTAAGATGTAATGCAAACTGTCCATTAACAAAGGATTCATCTTCTTTGGAGGTTGAACAGAGAATATCAGTAACATGGCTCGTAAATCCTGAAATGTTTTGTTAAGAATTCAATCATATAATATAACATTTGTATAACGAAAACAGATCACATTACAATCTGAATTTGAAAAAAAGGGAATTACTGGTGATTCATAATTTCATGGATACCAATTTTCGTGGATCAAGGAAAACTTGCATATTCATGGATAATTAATTTCATGGTTTTGCCAAAGTCTGCATACAAGCCTATCGAAAATTTGTTATTTGTTGAACATTTAATGTTGTGGTTCACCTATACAATCAAAATCCATGTAAAACTGGTATCCAATGAATAATAATGTATCCATAGTAGTTTAGTTCATTTATTAAATTTTGCAATGTATATATATCTGTGGGGACACGAAAAACAACACATTTTTGATAAATCAGAGAGAATTCAAATTTTAATACATTTCAAGAAGACAAAGTTGAAAGTTGAATGCAACAGTTTTTATAAAAGTGCACACATTAATGCCTTTTCTGAATGAAGGACAAAGAATTTCAAAAATGCACAGTAAAAAGATGTGAAATATAATTTTCAATATGACATACCCCATTAATTCTTTCACAGATATTAAGTAAATCTTGCTGGTATCTGACATTTTCTATGGCAGATTTTTCTGCCGTTACTGAGGCAACCAAACTATCAAGTAATGATTTGCCTTGGTCATTTAGCACTTGTTGATATACCTAAAAAAATATGTCAACGATGTATGTTATTTATGCATTAGTCATAATTCTGCATTTAATATAGCGAGTGTTGTATTTGCATAATTTTATCATTATCATATGATCAGAATCAGAAACAAGAAAAGCATGAAAATAGGATTTTTCTTTGAAATTGGAGAGATTTTAAACTCCACAAAAAATTTTACAGTAATTTTAGCTGTCAGATCGAGAATAAAATGCAAGTGTTAAAAATATTACAAGAACTTAATTTTAAATCTTAAGTGATAATTTTGCTCTAAATAATGAAAATGGAATGTGTGTAGCAGATGTCAATAATTCTATCATTTAATTACAACAAATACATTAGAGACAGTATTGGGTACAGGAAGAGTTCAAAAGAAAGACTGTGATAATTGATACAAACCTTTGGAAAGAAGTTACAAAAGAACTGGTATATATTATGATTGTTTAGTGACAGTCTCTCATCCAATAATACTGAATCTACATATTCTATAAAGTAACTACTACTGCAAAGTATTCTTATACAATTTCTATCAACCTGTTACAATAAAAAAAAGACTATTAGACAAAAAGATATATGCCATTTTTTCAGCAAATTGTATACTGTAAAATTAAAATCCTCTATCATATCTGTCTATAGTATCTATAGTAAAATCCTCAGATTTAACACACGACATTGATAATAATTTTATATTTTTTTCATTTTTTTTTTTTTTTACATTAAAGCAAATTGCTCTGTATCATTCAAAATATAGTATAAACTGTTGACACAGAGATATGTTTATTGGCATAAAATTCAGCAAAGACAATGTGATGGAAAGATGGACTGAGAAGGTAAACACTCATCTTGTCTATCTCTTCTTTTTTGTAGATTTTCTACACCAAATAATTCAAAGTTAACTTTTTAAGATTCATAAAAATAACAACTTAGTTTAAACATATTCATTTATAGTGGATTGGGAAACAAGTTTTGCAACTTATATTAATCCCTTTCCACTTTGCAGGTGCGAGTGCTGCCTTTTAGCAGCTTTAGCCTGCTCTTTTTCGAAATCTACAAGGGTGTCTTTAACGTGCAAGAAATATGGCTCTCTCTTAACACGGGTCAGCCATCTATCGTCCCCTTCTGACGGACTATCATCGTTTCCTCAAGACCTTACTCGCAAATGGTGAGAAGGGAAAGCCGAAAAATCCAGTTCCTGAAATTTTCATCCCAGACGGGAATCGAACCAGGAACCTTTGTGTTAGTAGTCCGATACACTAACCAATACACAACTTGGTATGTGAATGTGTATTACATGTTATACTTTAAATTCATACATTTCTGCTAAATATTGAGAAAAAAAAATAAACATGGATGCATAAGAACTCTTTTTTTCCATTGAGCTTTTAAGGGGAATCATACAATCAATACTGATATATATACAGATTGTATCGATGCAACAAAATTTTGATATTTATTTCATTGAATATTCTTAACAATCATTGTTTTTCCTCAGTATTATAGTTTTTAATATTTGATAACTTTTCAAATCATTTGTAAACATGGTTTAATGTTTCTTACCTCAGAGTGATAAATTTCATACCACAACTTTGCAAAGAAGGCTGAATGTAATGGGACACCTTCAACAGCCACTACAGCACCTTAAAGATAATACCAAAATGTAAAGTTATATTCTATTTCAGTAAAGCCTCCTGGTATGCGTAAGTATTATAAGATATGCTGTCTTGCATAATCTTCATACTTAACAACTACTAGCAAATGATAACCAATTCTATTTATTTTTTTACCACAGTCAAAAAGATAAAAGTACATGGTTAACACTTTTATCAATAAAATTGATATTTTTATGTTTTTGCTATGTGAATTCAATGACCAAATAAATTATCTGCTTTTCATTATGAATAGGACAAATTCAAGGTGTTACATCTTTCAAATCTATTCCAATGATATTGCAAAGTATTCCACGCATACTAGTGCTAGGTGGTGTCTTAAACTTACAATGGAGTGGGAGTTTTTAATTCTCTGTGTTGACTTTTATATATCATTATTTTATTGTTTCTTGTAATTTATGTAAAAGAACAGTACATAAGTATAATACAAATTATAGTCTGAATACTTACTAAGATTAATTATATGTTCATTCAGTATTTGTTGGTTGACAGCAACTCTACAAATAAGATCTACTAAGGAATGGTACGGTAAGAAAAATTCTGATAATGCACAGTCATAATTCTCATCAACACCCTGAAATTAAGTAAAACCAGAAATACAAAACAAGCTTATTAAATTATGTGTTGAAAGATATACATAACATTATATATGATGTTGAAATAAAAATGTTCAAAATTCTTAATTGAATAACAATAAAATTAAAAGTCCAGTGACAAAAGAAATTGCAGGAAAGGCAAGTAACCGTGCATTTTTAAGATTATGATTTAAATTTCCTTGCGATTTAATGTTGTTATTCAAAAATACACTAAAAGAAGAATGTGTCCATAGTACACGGCTGCCCCATTCACACTATCATTTTCTATGTTTAGTGGACCGTGAAATTGGGGTCAAAATTCTAATTTTGCATTTTAATTAGAAATATCATATCATAAGGAACATGTGTACTAAGTATCAAGTTGAATGGACTTCTACTTCATAAAAAACAACCGTGACCAAAAACTTTAACCTGGACGGATAAACTTACTAAGACGAATGAACCAACAAACGCACAGACCAGACTATCATAGGTGGGGCATAAAAATCATCAAATAAATAAACAAATCTATTGTGTAAATCAATGTTCTTTACCTTTGTTGCCTCTACTTGACTAGAATGTAACATCATATTAAACTGTGGTCTAGGTGGACGTATATTGGACTTAGACCCTATAGGTTTCTGACCTCGTCTAGGGAAATATGGTCCTGGTGTAGGTACTGAAATATAAGAGTATAAATTTTCAGACAGCCATTTTTTAGAATTGACTCTTTTATGCTTCTATCTTAAAAAGATCTGTTATAGAGGGATGTTAAAATATTGATTAATGCTTTAAACATTTATTTTCATTTTAAATACTTTTGTGAATTGGGAGGAAAGATGAAATGTGCGATAGACCTGAATATTTGCATAGGTATGATTCCTTTATTTAGTCAAACAGACAATATTGTATTCAAACTATAAAACTGACATGATTTGATATAAACTTACCAGGCAAATTACTTTCTTGGAAAGACACATGAGCCTGTGTTAACATTGGAACCATTGTATGAACACATTCACTCTGGAAAATTATCACCATTTCACGTAAAACCTCTGCAAAAGACAACATATCATAAGAATAACCATATTGAATAAATGAAAGTTAAAAATATTAACAAATTTATTTGAATCTGTTTAACATATATATTCTAAACAATAAATATATATAATTCAGAATATTTCCTTCAACTTTCCAAACAATTGTATGAACACATGTGCATAGAAAATTATCACTATTTCTTGCGAAACCTCTAAATAACCATATATCGGAAAATATTTCCTTTTCCATACCTATAGAAATCTGTCTGATCTCTGGTGGTGTAAATGAATTCAGTAATGTCAGCAGTTTTTTTACAAATTCCATTCTATCTCTCCAATTCTGAAATACTGTTTGAATATCTGAACCAGAACCTAAAAGAAAACAATATCAACATTTACTTGACTTAAATCAATATTCTCCTATTTGTAAACTGATATAAGATAAAGACAGCTTGATTGTACATTTTTATAGTGCTGTTATTTTATTTAAATAGTCATCAAAGTTTCAGGTGGAATAAGAAATACAATTTTGCAATTACATATGCTTGTATTCACAATATAAATTCTTTAAACTTTCATTAAATGAATAAAATAATAAGTTCTTCTTTTAATTACTGCTATATTTCACTGGGTAAAGAAATTTTAAACAACTGGGATACACTTACTTTTCTTATCATGAAAATGCCTCAATACTTTTAACACAGGCAGTATAATGGTCAGCAAATCTACAATGTCTCCAGTCACATGACATGCTGTAGCCTCATGGTACATCACATGTAAATTGTTAAATGCCTAAAATATATAAGTAACAAAAATTATTTACAATTACTTCCTTAATATATAAAACATTTGTGTAATTTTTCACTTTCTAAAAATTCGGGTTTTTAATTTGGCACTTTCTATCATTTTATTTTAGAAGTAGAGAGCATTCTTAATCAGATATCAACTTTACCTTTGAAATCTGATTCAAGACTTAACTTCACACTACCACAGTTGGATATACATGTATTAATAAAATTTGGTTCAATACTTCATTTACAAATGCTTTTTGTGCTAATGCCTCCAATATGAAATGGAGGGTTTTTCTTTCTTCACATCAATTTTCATTCAAATTTAATGAGGTTGCAAGTGTCAAACAACTAATCAACTTCAGTTATCAGTATGTTTTCTCATATTTTTTTCCCGCGGCGCATTCACTCTTGCTCATATGATTTTTTTTTTTAATCAGTGATCCAATGTAGGCAAAGGCATGACAACAAATATTTCATTAATTCTGGTCTGTTAATATGTAGTCCACTCCAGGCCACTGATATGCAGCTTTGTTTTATTCTAATAATTACATTATTGTATGGAGGTGTTCGTTAATTATCGTTGTTTGCATTTAATATCTTTTAACAGAAAATGGTGTTACTGCACAATGGGATATTACTACATTCGTCTTGAAAGTGGCAAATCAAAATGTGCATAAAAAGCAAAAAACAACCCCCCCTGCGATACAAACCTCAGACATCATTTGTAAGCCTCCTTGATATATTAGGAATAGTCTGTCATTATCAGTATCCACTAATATCTTCAACACACTACAATGAAAAATAACAAAATTTTTCTTAGTGAATGTGTTTTATAGCATCTCTATTCTAAATAAAATCATCTCATTGGCTTAGGACTATTCTATAAAACATACACGAAAAAGGTGGAAACACTTCCAAAAGTTAACATCCAAAATTATCATCTTACATTTTTACCTGATCAAAGTTTGCCCTAAAAAATATTACCTGCACTATTCATATGATCAATATTTTTCATCAAACTCCATATACTTGCCTAGTCAAAATTGAGCTATTTATGGATTTAAATCATATCTTACATATTACGCTATCTAAAAATGTTTACCTGATCAGTGTTTGCCATCCAGATCTTGCATCTAACATATTTAAGAACATCTGTGAAGTGTTTTTCTTGAATGAATTAATGGATCTAACTTCCTCTTCTGAACTGTCTGAGTATTTTGTAGCCATTAATCTCATCATTTTAAATAATTCATCTACAGCCTGCAAATCAAATCATATTTTACTAACCCAACTTTTTATAACATAATTTGATTTATGCATCAATTAAACAGAAGTTCTTTTCAGTAAATAATGAGTTTCTATCTTACTGCAGCATCAGCAGTAATGTCCACTAACGGCAGACAAACTGTGAAAAGTTCTACACACATTTTCTTAATATCATTTGTCTTTTAGGGAATTATGTGTTGATGATAGGTTTTGATTGTCTGTGTTGAATTTAAGAAACTGGTGATTCAGAGATTCACAAATTGATGAGTGAGTCTACTGCAGAAGACTTTTTGTACTCAAAATGTCTTTCACATCTTCTGTTTTTGGTTTTTCACTCTTGTTGTTGTATAGTTTATATTTTTTTGCTCATATGGAAATCAATATATTGATTCTATACTGTCACTTCCATTGCAAATAATAAGTTGTTTCTACAGATTGAAATAAAAAAATGTTTAACCAATAAAACAGTACCAGTATGAATGTTTTCATAGTTATATATAGAAAACTTACAGCAGCATATTTTGTAGGATAAGGTGCAATATTTTGGAAAGCCCAGTTAATGTTCTGATGTGACGCTAACTGTCTTGTGAATACCCTAGATTGCTGACAACACATCCGTAACAATCCATAATATGACGGTAACATTATTCTGTTAAACATTAGAACATCCTGATCATCATGGTCAGCTCTGAAAAAAAAACCCACCAAAAACCATAAGATTTAATTTTTTTATGAAAATTTCAATTTTCATACAATATATTTTTGTGAAAATTTTTAACTTCATGATATTTTCAGAAAGTAAAAACATGACATGTGTACTTAAGGAAAAGGAAATACAACTGTGGACTGATCACTTAAAAAAAGTTTAAAGGATGTTGGCTACTCTGTTAAAAAATAACAAGCTTTTTAAAAGACTTATGAACTGATAGTATATACATGTACATAAAGAAACTAAAAAAGAAGAAAAAAATGAAGGGTCCGTATTCTCGTTTTCGAGATATAAGTCATTGAAAATTTGGCGGGAAATAAATCGCTCTAGATTTTTCATATATTTAACATTGGCACCTTATCTGTTTCAAAAACTATGAAAAAATAACAAGAATTTTATAAAATTTGGAAATATGGCTTTTCAAGCTTTATGTAATAAAATTATGAAAAGAAAAGTAGGGGTTAGTGGGCAATTTTTTTTAATGACAATACATGGATAAAACCAGAGGATTCCGAAAATCAAAAAATGATGGAGCAAACATCCTTAACTATATAATATCAACTTGTTATGTTTCAACACAGAATTCTCCTTAGTTTTCCTCAGAAGTTCAAATAAAATTGCCAAATGATCTATGATCGGATTATGTTTGAGAAAGTTGCTGATCTTTTTCTTAAAAATGTAAAATCTTTAAAATGTTAAAATCTTGAAAAAATTAAACATGATCTGGAAGACTATTTTAAATTTGAAGTATGTTTTCCTTAATAATGTTTTTTTAAAATACTGCAAATGGCCATGTGGCATGTATGGGTTGTAATTTACAACAATTTTATCAAATGATTGATGAAATTCTTTTAAACCAGAATTTACCTAACCAAAAAGATGTGTACAATATCAAATGCGGAAAATTAATTACTTTAAAAACAGTTTTTTATTAGAAATCAATTGTCAGTTTAATAAAAACCATTCATACATTTCCAATGTATACTTACAAAATATAATTATAAGCTATCTGTTTACAAACATTTGGATTACTGACTATCTTCATGATATTTTCTGGACAATCTACACATGCCTGATACCAGAAATACATCAAAGCCTGCATAGAAAAAAATATATCATAATTTCTGTGATTTTGATTATATAGAAATTAATCTTTTCTCTATTTCTTAAGCAACCTTACAATTAGCACAATTAGTTCAATTTAGTTTTATAGTTGTAAAAACTTATAGGATATTTAACCATAATATTTTTTTTGCATATAAAGTTTGTGTATCAAGAGCTATCCTTGACAATTTCTTCCAACTCCAAGCATTTGCTGAAATCATCATGACAAGTCAACTTCAATCCTGGAACTCTTAAGTATTTTTCACAACTATTTTGTCTACTTGAATGCATGCAAATTAGGTGTTTCATAACACATTTTATGTACATGTAAAAAAAAAAAAAAAATCTCAAAAGTATGCTGCATATAACAAGAATGTGTCCATAGTACACGGATGCCCCATTCCCACTATCATTTTCTATATTCAGTGGACCAAGAAATCGGGGTCAAAACTTTAATTTGGAATTAAAATTAGAAAAATCATATCATAGGGAACATGTGTACTAAGTTTCAAGTTGTTGTAACTTTAACTTCATCAAAAACTACCTTGACCAAAAACTTTAAACTGAATTTGTACTATCATTTTCTATGTTCAGTGCACCATGAAATTGGGGTCAAAACTATAATTTGGCATTAAAATTAGAAAGATCATATCATGGGGAACATGTGTATTAAGTTTCAAGTTGATTGGACTTCAGCTTCATCAAAAACTACCTCGACCAAAAACTTTAACCGGACGGACGAACGGAGGCACAGACCAGAAAACATAATGCCCCTCTACTATCGTAGGTGGGGCATAAAAATTGGTCATCTTTTTAAAATTAACTCTCAACAGTACAAAACTATCAAACCACTTGCTAACATTGTATCACAAAACATGTAACTAATTAGATTTAATGTGCATTAAGTACCTGTTTATTATGATGCATTGAAATCTGGGGTTCACACAACTTTGGCTGAAAAAGGTTCCATAAATCCTGGAATAATCTACCAAACTGAAATAATAAAAAAAAAAATGTTGTTCAAGCTTTATGCAGTTATCTTTAATATTTTACGATAGGACTAGTTCTAAAATTAATTCAGGACAATTTAAACACAGTTGACTCAAAATATCATTAAATTTGTTTTCTGTGTCAATATATTTCTATTTAAATTATTTACCAAAAGTGTATGGATAGTTAAAGATACATAATTTTAAACTTGTTACAATGATTTTAGCTAGAGATATTCCAGGAAAATTTCAAGTCTTTGGAGTCACATACATTCTTTCCGACCTCCACTAATGTCTTATTCCATTGTATAAATAATTACTGAAACTATCCAATTAACATAAAAATTTGAAAAACAGTGGTTTTAAAAATAACGAAGTAATACTTCTGAATCAGTCATTATTTTGAAATTTAGTGTTTTCAATGTAAGACTGAAGACGTTGAAAGGCAATAACCAGATTTTTCAGTATTGTTCTTTGCTTAAACAATGGTGGAAATATACAACTGTATATTATAAAGTTTTACCATTAACTTTTCTGTTCTTGAAATCAAACAATAGGACATCACAGCAAAATAACTGGTCAGTTTGGACGTTCCATGGGCCTGTGGATCTGTAATAGAAACAAATACCTGTATTTCATATCAAGGCATTACATTAACTTAGTTTTCTCATTTGAACTGTTTTACATTTGACATTTTGGGGACTTATTGGGCTTTGCTCATGGTTGTAGGCCATATGATAACCTATAGTTGTTAATTTCTGTATCATTTGGTCTCTTGTGAAAAGTTGTCTCATTGGCAATCATACAACATCTTCTTTTTTATATTAGACAATAAATTATATCCTAAATTTGTAACATCTACCTGCCAAAACAATTTGAATATACAAGCTAACATGAAATAGCTATTTTACTGGTACATTTACCAATAAAGTTGTTCTAATTTCATTTTTCTGTCACTCTTAAACTTTCCACAACTAAAAAATACTGGTGAAAAAACAAAATTTTATACTTACCAACATAAAGTTTGGCTCTGGATAACAAACTTAGCAAGTGTTCATAAATCTGTAAAAAGAAAAGGCAAATGTTTACTTCTTTCTTCAGCTCTCTATGTTTTATGAAATATCAACCTTTTAAATTTCTCACTTGAAGCATTTTATAAAACAAGTCTTTGATATTGTTATAAATTAAGAAGTATACCATGATGCACACCATTCTACAGTAGAATGTTAATCATTGTTTGATAGTGAGTTATTCCCCTTAGCAAATACTTAGATTTGTAAGATCAATGTCTTACTTACACCAATTAATCTTTTTAATTCTTACCTGGTGGAGAACAATGACAGCTTCTGATGACATCTGAAATGTAAAAAAGAAGAATGTTTTAATATATTTTTATAAACATGAACTCTTTTTGAGAAGAATGATACAAATTCACTTATGAATCACTTTTTTGCTATCAAAAATAATCATAGAAACATGGAAAAATCCAGATCACCGAAAAAGAATGCAAAAGTGTGTCTTGCCAGCCTCTGAAAATAGTAAGAGGGAAAGATTCTTCCACTGAATCTTGAACATAAAGAAAAACCTGCACTATTTACAATTAAATCTCAAATATTAAAATGTGTCAAGAATAAAATCATTGCATATCCATAAGGGATACATGAAGGTTAGCTATTTTGTATAATGAGACATGTATCAACACTGCCCATGTCTCCTTCTCCTTCTACTTGGTTAAGTCAAAAATTTGTGATGTACATTTTGATCTTTAGACATATTCTGATACTGCAAACTTTATGTACTTACAGCTGATTCCTTATGAGGACTAACAATACTCCTGGTAGCTCTAAATGTCTGTCTGAAGTGATTACTGGGTACCAGTGAGATCAATAACATGGCAGCAGCTGTAAAGAAATTAACAATTTATATTAAATTGTTGGGCGATTACTCAAGATATCTTGTATACAACAGTAAGCCAACAAATTGATAAAATGTGTATAGCTGTCAAATACAGTTTTACTATTTGTCTTTTCATAACTAAATTAAGCATTAAAATCAAATCTGGATTTAAGGTGGCTCGGGCCTATTCTAAGTTTCTATCAGAAGTGCCATATTTTTTGTTATTTAATTTTTTATAGAAAATTAATCAAATTGGTTGAAAAAAAATAGGGGGTCACAGACCATTTAAGCAAGAAATTTTACTTTTAAACATGTATGTAAAAGGGACCATTTTTCAATAAAATGTTAGGGAAAATAGAGGTGTTGACATATTTTTATCAGAATATCAAAAACACGTTCTATGACACTTGGTCCAAAACTGTAATATAAAAAGCTGAAATATAGCTTTAAAGAATGAGCAAATAAAAAATATAGGTCACCGATAAGGAAAAAAAAATATTTTGCCTTAAAACCCAAATTTTGGTTGGAAAATGGTGAAAATGGGTGAAATGTTATTTTGAGCCTTTAAAAGATACACATAATAATGAAAATATGCTTTTAGTGACATAACTACAATGATTTAACATTTCTAATCAATCAAAATATTATAAAAAATAATATCGAATTTACGACAATTACTTTTCGTGTGCATTGATATTTATGCGTGAAATTATGCGCAGTCGAATAGTCCTGATCCACCTTAACACTAACTTCCTAGAATATGACTGTGGATTCTTTATTAATTAATACAAATTTTGGTTGATAAATGGTTCATTGGACATTCAAATTCATGGTAAATTATTTAGACCATATAATGTTTGTTGGCTTTACTAATTGTCAAACTCAAAACTAGAAATAAAGTGAAAAGATTTGTAAGGTAAATGGTAATTAAACTAAGTTCCCTAAATTATTACTGATAATAGTACTTATCAAGCCACTTACCATTTCTTACTCTAGCATTATTATTTGCTATAAGATAAGGTTCCACCCAGCTTTCTCTCTGATTCAGAATCCAATGACTAGCTAATTTATTTCTTGTGACTTGAGAGGACATCCATTCTAAACATGGCTGAGGACAACTCTTTGTTAACTGTAAATACATTGCAAATAACTCATGATGAAGCATATACATGTATATTTTTTGATAAGGTAGATACCGGTACGACACCTTTGAGACACCAAATTTTCACTTTTTGTTCAATATTGATACAATCATTAGGTCTTTCAATCTTTCCGTGGAAAGACCTATTGATTTGTTCTGATTATTATTATATATTTTTTCTTGCGTAGTATTGTTGTTTCATAAGATGTTGCATACATATCTGGAATCTGATATCACATAGTTTATTCGCTTTAAAAATTTACAACCGCGTAACAAAATACTTTACGTTGTAAGAGTTATCTCCCCAAACACTGTTTTCCTTGTGGCCAATACTCCTTGCAACCGTAAAAGATTACAACAAATTTATTTTAGCAAATTGCTTGTTACATATTCAGGATAAGACTATTCATTTGGACTGAAGCTATTTGGAGACTCCATATGAGAGTTATTCCCCCTTTTTATTTGATTCAAGTGATATGCATTTCTAACTGGTAAACCATAAGTTATAGAGACCTAGGGTCTTCAGATTTGAGGCCCTCGTTCCAAAAAAAATGAAAATGAGGTCAAGGTCAAAGGTCAAGGTAATGTTCTAAATTTTGATTTTTGCTTATTTTCACTGATTTTCAAAAACCGTATGACATATCGACAAATAATTTTTCATAAATTGTTAGTTGCGACATGTCCTTACTTGTATATTTTGGTTAAAAGGGTGCACAGACAATAAATGGGAGCTTTTGCCCATCTTTCATTTAGAATTACGCGTAAAGTGATATTTCTTATAAACCAAACATATTAAAGACCTAGGGTCTTTTGTTATAAGGTCCTTGGTTTGAGACCTTGAAATTGAGGTCAAGGTCATAGGTTAATAGGACTTTCTAGATTTTGATCTTTGCTTTAAATTCATATAAATACATCATAAAGCCATAGGAACTAACATTTTAAACTTATTTTTCATATTTCAATATCAAAATAGATCTTAACTAGTGAAAAGACCTTCAATTGTTTTTTTAATTGTAATTGATTTTTAAGTTTCATAATTTATGATAAAACCATATGGAAATTTCAAGATAGTGTGCCAGGCATTTAGTTATAGAGCCACTTAGATTAGATTGTCTGAAAGATAATAAAGACTTATAAGTACTGTACATTCTGGTTATTTGCATAGACGAAATTATGCAAATGAGCGGAGTATACAAAAAAGAAGATGCTTATATCCGAAATGTCAAATGACAGAGTCAAATAACATCGATAGTGCAGATCAGTAAAGGAAATCCCTGAGATAGAATGGTCTTGTTTTACAACAATCAGTTGTTTGACATTTTTATGACCTCGAGGCTTAAAATAGAGCATGGGAAACTTTACCAGTGTACATTTTTTATAATCACATAAACACAAAAGAAACTGTTTAAAAAAAATATTTTAATTACATAGAAGTAAAAATGAAATAATAATGAAAATTATGATGCATTCAAGATAAATATACTTACAAAATTGCTGTTTCCAGTAAAAATCGTGCCAGTTTTAACTCAGCATATCAGCTGGCGATTATTTTCTATGCAATTAACCGAAATGCCACTTGTTATGGCTATGCATATAACCGGAAAATTTAACATTAGATGAGTGGGAAATAGTTTTGTGCAGGAGAAAAGTATGCAATTAACCGAATTATGCTATTAAGCGGTATGCAATTAAGTGGAGTGGACTGTATATTCAAATTATCCAAAAAACAAATGGTCTGAAATTTGCAAATATATCTGTTATATTCTGTCATGACAAACTACTGTTTTATTGTCTTTTAAAGTTAGTAACATACAACACTTACATCCCAGAAACGCTGTAGACAATATTGTGTAAAGGGAGGTAATCCTGGAGGACCTCCACCAAATTCTACTAACATCGACAACAGTTTGAAGAATGGTTGGGAATGTTCTATACTTAATTTCTTTATTGCACTAAATACCATGGTAACAATCTGAAATACAAAGAATATGAGTTTCAGTATAAATATTTAAAATATTCTGCTGTCCTTTTTTTTTTTAATTATGTAAAGCCCTTTCTAGCTGTGATTTGTTTTCAAAATTTCCTTACTTTGATAATATATTTTACAAATTGAAGATTTAATTTTTCTATTCATAAAAGTCACATCACTAAATGGTTCAAAAAATATTTCTTTTACAGTAACAATAATAGATTACACTCCTTTATATTCATTTTACTTCTTCCTTTTTTATTATTCATAACAAAAATATTTCAACTCAAACAAAATGGTGTTTTGTCCAGCATCTTTATTTTGACATCTTAAACTAATTCTACTTACAGCAACAGCTAACTGTTCATTCCATCGACTCAGACTAAATATCAAATTACATGTCTGCCTCAAATTAATGGCATCTCTTATTTGGTTAAATAAGAACGGGAATCCCTAAAAATGCACAATAGTAAGCATATGTAGAATTGAGTGAGTAACACACTATTCAAAGTTGGTATGGGGATCGGAATGTCAAGGAAGTTAATAATGAATACAGGCTTTTCTAGAAAATGATTTATGGGAGTTTGCAAGGTACTTTAATATTTGAGAATTGGTGGGGGAGGTCACAAAAATCAAATTGTGTGGTTATATATGCACAGTAAATTGCAATATAATGGGTGATGAATAGCTCTAAGTGTTTTTTTTTATATATATAAATGCTACTAAGTCTGTGGAAGTCTTCTTAAATTATATTTTTATTCATGGATAAAAAAAAACCAATATAAATATCTTTAATTTATGACCTCAAAGGAGATGAATGCAATGTTAAAATAATATAAATATAAGGATTAGTAGGGTATACATGTATGTTAAACCCCAGATATCTGTATTTATGTCATTTAACATAGTCAACAGTCATATTTGAGTTGAACTAGCTGTTGGCATGGTAGCAGCCTCATTTAAGCTTATTATATCATTTATCAAATGTATAACTAGTGATAGAATAAGGCAATGTTATCGGTTATATTATAATAGGACTGAAATTTTTGTGTATAAATTTTCCAAAGGTTTTTATGGGAGGAAAAAATTATAATAAAAATGGAATAAAACCCACCGACAAAACAAACGAACAATAATGTATAAAATAGTATTACCTTGACAGTACTAACCTTCCCCCCAATAATAGCACTATAATCTTTATCACTGATGTGTAATTGTTTATCCTCTCCACGAGACTTCTCAACAAGTACGGCAATCAGCGTGATCATCTTCTCTAGTGACAGAGGTTTATAGGCATCGTCTGTTATGGTGATGACCTCATCATCTTCATCATCTGAGGGAATTTCAACCTGTAAAAAAAGCATTTCTTCATGTTTACTGCAATTTTTTTTTCTATTGTGCCTAAATTTCTCAAGAAAAAAGAGCTTACCACCTATAGACTGTGTTTAGATTATTGATCTTTTTAGTGGTAGGGAGAAACTTGAATAAGTACT
This sequence comes from Mytilus galloprovincialis, assembly GCA_037788925.1. Taxonomy (NCBI): domain Eukaryota; kingdom Metazoa; phylum Mollusca; class Bivalvia; order Mytilida; family Mytilidae; genus Mytilus; species Mytilus galloprovincialis. The sequence continues at coordinate 41,064,536 of CM075334.1, read as the reverse complement.
CATTTTTGTTAAGTAGCCAGCTGAAATTCACCCCAAGAAGAGGGATTTTCTTGCTGGGTTGAGGACCAATTGATGGCCTTCAGCTGTTTTTTGCTCTTTGGTCAGGTTGTTTGATACATTCCCCATTTCAATTATCAATTTTAAATTGTACCAATTTTAATAACCCAACTATCTTTGGTCAGACACCAATTTATTGCAGACTGACATACATTTTCAAGAGGGCTGTTCATATAAATTTCAAGCAGAAATTTTAGAATTACAAATTATAAAATAGTCCCTGACAGAAAAAGACACATAAGTCACATTTGAAAGTCATAAAAAATTCTAAAATTTTGCAACATTTTCTCTATTTTTTACAACACTTCTAACACTCGCTTTCATATCGTGTAATTGTAAAGATAAAATATCATTTTAAAACTTACGTAATTCTCCTGAGCTTTCTGTCCAAGGTAAAAGTTAATCATGGTCGAGATAGCATTGATGTGAATCATAAAGATACACTCCTCGTCTCCCATCTTAGCAAACTCCAGTAGGAATGCAAAATACTCTGTTAAATATTTACTGTGTGGTCTAACACCATGTTCTATCTGTAAACAAGCAAAAAATAAGTTGAAAGGATTATATCAAGAATTAAGCTTTACTTTAGTTGTCTGCTCTATGGGCGGGTTGTTGTCGCTTTTACACATTCCCCATTTCCTTTCCTAATTTTATTTAGGACTATATTAGGCAAATCAGCTCTTCAAAGATTATAGTAGGTTTTGGATTGTCTGACTTATTATTTGTCTATGGAATAAAGATTATGTTGGTACAGGTTAGACTATCTCTCATAACTAGTGTCCTCATAACTAGTGTCACAATGACACACTTACGTTTAAATCTCAAGCTTTTTCACAAAGAAAATGATCTTCAGTAGTATTTTACAAATGAAAATCATTATTTTCTTCTTAAATAATAAAAAACTTCTTAAATTTAACAATTTAACTTACTATAGATAACATCTTCTTGATGAACCTTGTAACACAAGATTTGCTTCCAAGTTCTGCTACATCAATTTCTCCATCTTCCCTAAAATATAATTTATAACACATTAGTTAAATAGGCATTTATTAACAAGCAAAAAAGGTGAAATTACATAAATCACACACACAGATAGAGTCAGGAAATACTATTTAATTTGCAAAACAATTAAGCTTCATAATGAGTTTCAGTCATAAGAAAGGAATTAGCTTTCTCAGCTAAATATACACATTTGATACACACAATATTTTTTAGCAGTCCAAAGACCAACTCATGGATTCAAAAGCCATTTTCTTAATTAAAAACTAACCCCTCAATGAGAGGAACCAAGTAGAGGTCTTCGTGTGACGATCTTAGTTGTGTAATAACATGAATAAGCAGTCTCTGGAACATCTATAATTATATAAATATCACATCATTAAATCAGTTACTAATTGAGAAAAAAAATAACTACAAAGACTTTGTGAAAGAAATTTTTGAAAATATTTATAAATGAAAAGTATGCTCTACAGGTTGAGAGGGCAAATATATAACCTGATAAAAACTAACAAAGTTATGATTTGTATTTGTCTGAATTTGATGCAAGATGAAATTCTTCAATCCTCACGTGGTATGTTTTTTTAAACCAGATTGCCAAAAAAAATTATATTTCCAGTTTACCTTTACAAAAAAAAAAAACAACAAAAAAAACAGAGATTTTCTGTTTTGTTGTATAAAAAAGATAATAAATAAGAGTATAAAGATGACATTTATTTATTTTCCCTACCTGTCTGACCATCTGGTTAGGACATTTTATAAGGATCTGTTGTGGCCACCAGTCACTTTCTGCCATGTGATCCAGAAACCACTGAAATACATGCAAAATACATTTTTACTATAATCCTACTTTTATCAATTACTATAAGCATACTTTTATAATATAGTATAACTATATAACGGTATACAGGGAATTATATAAATTAAATACACTTTCTTTTTTTACACATCTGGATAAATTTAAGATTATACTAAAACATCTGAACAATGTTTGAACTGATATTGCCAAAAGCAAGTCTTTAAAAACTTACCTCACAAGCTCCAGGACATGAGTTGAACTGCTTTGTTAACAATTCTATCCACTGTAACATTGTTGGCTGAAAAAGTTAAAAGTTAAAAATCGTCATATATTTATTTTGTCAATATAAAATTGTTTTGTTACTTTTCTAGCCATACTTGACATACATTAAGCTGTAGTTTATGTATTGTTAATTGTTAACTTACAGTTTTCTTAGCTGTATCATTCTATTAAAATTCATAGTACTAAATTTTGTATTGTTAATTAAATGACTTCAAATAAGAAATACATGTCATGAAAATTCAACATTTAGTATAAAAAAGCAAAAGTTAAGGCATACCTTTTCTTTTGCATGTATAAGTGTTTCCAATACAAATGAAGTACTAAGTTGAGCAGCATTTAATGAAACCAAATTTTCTGGATCTTTTGGCAAAGTAGTAGGTATATAGCCACATATCTGCCACATAAATCTGAAAAATGAATATGAATACATGAAATTCTATCCCAAAACTAAGAGGTTCTAAAGAGCCGATGTTACTCAACTTGGTCTATGTGCATATCATTAACGAATTAAAATTTACAAAATTTACAAAATTAATGAAAATTGTTAAAAATTTACTATAAAGGGCAATAACTCCTTAAGAGGTTAATTGACCATATTAATCATGTTGACTTATTTGTAGGTCTTACTTTGCTGTACATTATTGCTGTTTACAGTTTATCTCTATCAATAATAATATTCCAGATAATAAATAACCAAAAGCTGCAAAACTTTCTGAAAATTACGAATTCCGGGGCAGCAACCCAACAACAGGTTGCCTCATTGATCTGAAAATTTCAGGGCATATAGACTTTGACCTAACAAACAAATTTATCCTCAACAGACTTGCTTTAAATGCTTTGGTTTCTGAGATTTTAGCAAAAAACTGCATTTTACCCTATGTATTATTTTTAGCATGTGGGCCATCTTGGTTCGCAGGCAGTCATCGGACACATTTTTTTAACTAGATACCCTAATGATGATTGTGGACAAGTTTGGTTAAATTTGTCTATCCATTTTTAGATGGTGAAGTTCCCTTGTCACCATCTTACGGTGTTTATATATCTCGACTTGTACGATTCGCTCGTGTATGTAACAATGTTTTAGATTTTAACGAGAGAAATTTATGTATTACTGAAAAATTATTACACCAGGGTTTTCGATATCACAAACTAGTCAAAACATTTACTAAATTTTATCATCGGTATAAGGAAATCATTCGTAAATATAGCTCAACATGCAGACTTCTTATACGTTCAGGTATTTCACATCCAATTTTTTATGGACATATTCTTTATAAAGCACAAAGGTGTCAGTATTCACCTCAAAAACTAACAAAACCTTTGAATAGACTTATTAAGAAGGGATATAGTTACGATACTGTTGTCAGGTCATTAAAGATTGCATATTTTGGCGTTAATATTGATTCACTTATAGGGTCTTTGCATCGGAACTAAACACATTTATTCAAAAACCAGTTGTTGGCATGACACGGGTTATGTTCTTCTCATATATGTTATGATGGTATGATACTAAACCCCTAACGGGAAGGATTGTGCCTGATGTTCATATGATGAAATCATAATCTTTCAGTCAGTTTAATTGAAGTCTGGAGCTGGCATGTCAGTTAACTGCTAGTAATCTGTTGTTATTTATGTATTATTGTCATTTTGTTTATTTTCTTTGGTTACATCTTCTGACATCAGACTCGGCCTTCTCTTGAACTGAATTTTAATGTGCGTATTGTTATGCGTTTACTTTTCTACATTGGCTAGAGGTATAGGGGGAGGGTTGAGATCTCACAAACATGTTTAACCCCGCCGCATTTTTGCGCCTGTCCCAGTTTCTTGTGTACAATTTGGAAATTAGTATGGCGTTCATTATCACTGAACTAGTATATATTTGTTTAGGGGCCAGTTGAAGGACGCCTCCGGGTGCGGGAATTTCTCGCTACATTGAAGACCTGTTGGTGACCTTCTGCTGTTGTTTTTTTCTATGGTCGGGTTGTTGTCTCTTTGGCACATTCCCCTTTTCCATTCTCAATTTTATTAGTAGTTTCAGAGAAGATTTTTGTACAAGATAACAAAAATTTACCAAAAAAAGACAAAAATTTACTATAAAGGGCAATAACTCCTTAAGGGGTCAACTGACCATCTTGGTCATGTTGACTTTTTTGTGATCTTACTTTGCTGAACATTATTGCTGTTTACAGTTTATCTCTATCTATAATAATATTCAAGATAACACAAAACAGCAAAATTTCCATAAAATTACTAATTCTGGGGCAGCAACCCAACAACGGGTTGTCTGATTCATCTGAAAATTTCAGGGCAGATAGATCTTGACCTGATAAACAATATAACTGCTTTTCAGATTTGCTCTAAATGCTTTGGTTTCAGAGACATAAGTCAAAATCTAGATTTTACCCCTATGTTCTAATTTTAGCCATGGTGGCATCTTGGTTGGTTGGCTGGGTAACAGGACACATTTTTTAAACTAAATACCCCAATGATGATTATGGCCAAGTTTGGTTAAATTTGGCCCAGTAGTTTCATAGGAAAAGATTTTTGTAAAAGTTAACAACGACGATGACGACAGACGCGATGATGAGAAAAGCTGAGCTAAAATTGAATTTAATAAGTATTAAGCCATTCATCAGTTTAATAATGCATGTTATATTTTCATGTGGTTAATTCAGATTGATGTTAATTATATATAAACAACTAAAAAACTAAATCCCAGTTAAAATCAAATTATTCATGAATTCCAGTAGTCATGCTGACCCAGTTAGATCTTTCTCAATGTTATACATTTAAACAATAGAATATCATAAACTTACCCAAAATAAGTGTGATCCAAGATATTTTTGTCTTGTAAAAACTGTGTGTTGTCTTGCCATATCCACTGAAATAAAAATGTTGTAACACTGTATGAAAAAAACTGAGAATACCTTTTATATTACTGTATAAATTCAGAAATGACTCCATGCATTTAATTACTAATGAGGTTTTAAAAAATGATATATAGAAATTATGCTATCAGAATGTAGGTGATTAATGTGAAACTTATCCTGTCAACAAAATTCAAAGTTGATCTGTGTTTCGTGGTGATAAGTATTGTGAATAAGTTTCATAAATTTTGGTTGATGCACACTTAAGTTAGAGAACAGAAACCAATTTTGGGGTGTACACACCAATAGATCAACAAGGGTAAAAATTAAAGCCCCCTCCGATACGGAAGGGGTATAAAAATACATAATGAATAGGTGATCATGAAAATTTCAATTGTCTTAACAACAAACAATGGATGATAAAAAAACGTGTTCCATGCAATTACAAATAGGGCATATGGTTCAATGAACTTAGTAAGCAAAAAAAAATAGAAAAGTGATATAAAAAATCTTAAAATTATGGTGAAATCTTAACAAAAATAAATTGCCATACACTTGCTTGATTTGTAACATAGCCTTACCTCTTCTAATTCCTTAGTCAATTCAAAGTTAAATTTTGGTTGATCTATCGTTTGTTCTACTAGATCTAACTTCTTCTCATCCTCAGGTCTGGGTGAACATCTCTCATAAAACAGCATGTAGGCACTATTAGTCTACAATTGTAAATAAATATTGTGTAGACAGAAGTATTCTTTTCATCAGTATCCAAATTTGAACAAATGCAGCTTTTAGTGTGTCACAAAAGGCAAAAGTTTGGTTTAGAAAAGCACTGGAGTGTGTATATGTATATTAACAAGAGGCTCTCAAGAGCCTGAATCGCTCACCTGGTAAACAATGCCTTATTGAACATATTGAACCATGCCAGGCAAACATGTACAGCTAACAATTCTTCAATATTACAAATATATATGACTTACTGTTTATAAATAAAGAAAATGAGACCAAAACACAAACACTTAAAACTTAGCAATGGACTGTGAAAATGAGGTCAAGTTCAAATAAAACCTGCGTAACCGACATATAGATCATAAAATATTTTCATACACCAAATATAGTTGACCTAATGCATAAAGTATTAAAAAAATAGACCAAAACTAAAAAAGTTAACTTTGACCACTGAATTATGAAAATGAGGTCAAGGTTAGATGACACCTGTCAGCTAGACATGTACACCTAACACAAACTTTATTTTATACACCCTACTGATCATTCAGTTGAAGTTTGGTTGAATTTGGTTGAGTAGTTTAAGAGGAGAAGATTTTTTAAAGTTAGCAAATATGATGAACAAATTGTGAAAAAATTGTCATTAAAGGACAATAACCCCTTAAGGGGTCAATTGACAATTTTGGTCATATTTAACTTATTTGTAGATCTTACTTTGCTGATCATTTTTGCTGTTTACAGTTTATCTTTATCTATAATGATATTCAAGATAATGACCAAAAACTGCAAAATTTCCTTAAAATTACCAATTGAGTGGCAGCAACCCAACAATGGTTTGTTCAATTCATCTGAAAATTTCAGGGCTGATAGATCTTGACCTAATGAACATTTTTACCCCATGTCAGATTTGCTCTAAATGCTTTCGTTTTTGAGATATAAGCCAAAAACTGCATTTGACCCCTATGTTCTATTTAAAGTAAGGGCGGCCATGTTTTTTGACGGATCAAAAATCGAAGCACACACTTTGTGCAGGATAATCTAAGGAACTATCATGCTAAGTTTCATCCAAATCCATTCAGTACTTTCAGAGGAGAAGATTTTTTAAAGTTAGCAAATATGATGAACAAATTGTGAAAAATTGTCATTAAAGGACATTTACCAATTAAGGGGTCAATTGACAATTTTGGTCATATTAACCTATTTGTAGATCTTACTTTGCTGATCATTTTTGCTGTTTACAGTTTATCTTCATCTATAATAATATTCAAGATAATGACCAAAAACTGCAAAATTTCCTTAAAATTACCAATTAAGTGGCAGCAACCCAACAATGGTTTGTTTGATTCATCTGAAAATTTCTGGGCTGATAGATCTTGACCTAATGAACATTTTTACCCCATGTCAGATTTGCTCTAAATGCTTCCGTTTTTGAGATATAAGCCAAAAACTGCATTTGACCCCTATGTTCTATTTTAAGTAATGGCGGCCATGTTTTTTGACGGATCAAAAATCGAAGCACACACTTTGTGCAGGATAATCTAAGGAACAATCATTTGAAGTTTCATTCAAATCCATTCAGTAGTTTCAGAGGAGAAGATGTTTGAAAAATTGTTAACGACGACGACGACGACGACGGACGCCAAGTGATGAGAAAAGCTCACATGGCCTTTTAGGCCAGGTGAGCTAATAATTCATTTTAAGTTCAATTTAATCAAATAATAACCTTTAATGTAGAGCAGTCCTCCTCATTTTGTAACAAGTGCAAACATCAGCTTGTATCAATCATCAATGTTAAAACATTATTAAAATATTTAACAAACTAGAGGCTCTAAAGAGCCTGTGTCGCTCACCTTGGTCTATGTGCATATTAAACAAAGGACACAAATGGATTCATGACAAAATTGTATTTTGGTGATGGTGATGTGTTTGAAGTTCTTACTTTACTGAACATTCTTGCATCTTACAATTATATCTATAATGAACTTTGCCCATTAGTAACAGAGAAAAAAAAATTGACTATAAAGGGCAATAACTCCTTAAGGGGTCAATTGACCATTTAGGTCATGTGGACTTATTTGTAGATCTTACTTTGATGAACATTATTGCTGTTTACAGTTTATCGCTATCTATAATAGTATTCAAGATAATAACCAAAAACAGCAAAATTTCTTTAAAAATTACCAATTGGAGGGCAGCAACCCAACAACCGGTTGTCCAAGTCATTTGAATATTTCAGGGCAGATATATATTGACTTGATTAACAATTTAACTCCTTGTCAGATTTCCTCTAAATGATTTGGTTTCAGAGTTATAAGCAAAAAACTACATTTTACCCCTGTTCTATTTTTAGCCATGGTGGCCATCTTGGTTGGATGGCCAGGTCATCGGACACATTTTTCAAACAAGGTACCTCAAAGATGATTGTGGTTAAGTTTGAATTAATTTGGCCCAGTAGTTTCAGAGGAGAAGATTTTTGTAAAAGATAACTAAGATTTACGAAAAATGGTTAAAAATTGACTATAAAGGGCAATAACTCCTAAAGGGGTCAACTGACCATTTCGGTCATGTTGACTTAATCTTATTTGTAAATCTTACTTTGATGAACATTATTGCTGTTTACAGTTTATCTCTATCTATAATAATATTCAAGATAATAACCAAAAACAGCAAATAAGTCTTATTTGTAAATCTTACTTTGATGAACATTATTGCTGTTTACAGTTTATCTCTATCTATAATAATATTCAAGATAATAACCAAAAACAGCAAAATTTCCTCAAAATGACCAATTCAGGGGCAGCAACCCAACAACGGGTTGACCGATTCATCTGAAAATTTCAGGGCAGATAGATCTTGACCTGATAAACATATTTACCCCATGTCAGATTTCCTCTAAATGCTTTGGTTTTTGAGTTATAAGCCAAAAACTGCATGTTCTATTTTTAGCCGTGGCGGCCATCTTGGTTGGTTGACCGGGTCACGCCACACATTTTTTAAACTAGATACCCCAAAGATGATTGTGGCCAACTTTGGATTAATTTGGCCCATTAGTTTCAGAGGAGAAGATTTTTGTAAAAGATTACTTAGATTTATGAAAAATGGTTAAAAATTGACTATAAAGGGCAATAACTCCTTAAGGGGTCAACTGACCATTTCGGTCATGTTGACTTATTTGTAAATCTAACTTTGCTGAACATTATTGCTGTTTACAGTTTATCTCTATCTATAATAATATTCAAGATAATAACCAAAAACAGCAAAATTTCCTCAAAATTACCAATTCAGGGTCAGCAACCCAACAACAGGTTGACCGATTCATCTGAAAATTTCAGGGCAGATAGATCTTGACCTGATAAACATATTTACCCCACATCAGATTTCCTCTAAATGCTTTGGTTTTTGAGTTATAAGCCAAAAACTGCATTTTACCCCTATGTTCTATTTTTAGCCGTGGCGGCCATCTTGGTTGGTTGACCGGGTCACCCCACACATTTTTTAAACTAGATACCCCAAAGATGATTGTGGCCAAGTTTGGATTAATTTGGCCCAGTAGTTTCAGAGGAGAAGATTTTTGTAAAAGATTACTTAGATTTATGAAAAATGGTTAAAAATTGACTATAAAGGGCAATAACTCCTAAAGGGGTCAACTGACCATTTCGGTCATGTTGACTTATTTGTAAATCTAACTTTGCCGAACATTATTGCTGTTTACAGTTTATCTCTATCTATAATAATATTCAAGATAATAACCAAAAACAGCAAAATTTCCTCAAAATGACCAATTCAGGGGCAGCAACCCAACAACGGGTTGACCGATTCATCTGAAAATTTCAGGGCAGATAGATCTTGACCTGATAAACATATTTACCCCATGTCAGATTTCCTCTAAATGCTTTGGTTTTTGAGTTATAAGCCAAAAACTGCATTTTACCCCTATGTTCTATTTTTAGCCGTGGCGGCCATCTTGGTTGGTTGACCGGGTCACGCCACACATTTTTTGAACTAGATACCCCAATGATGATTGTGGCCAAGTTTGGTTCAATTTGGCCCAGTAGTTTCAGAGGAGAAGATTTTTGTAAAAGTTAACGACGACGGACGACGACGGACGACAGACGACGGACGACGACGACGACGGACGCCGGACGCAAAGTGATGGGAAAAGCTCACTTGGCCCTTCGGGCCAGGTGGCTGAAAATGAGTATGAAATCTTTTCAATTGTAGCGTAGTGAAAAGATATTGAAGGACAATCTTAGTTTAAAACACTGTATAGAACATTAATGCTACATCTTTTCTTACCTTTTCAAATGAAAAATCCATAAATTTATCTGTCACTGAGTCATAGGTTTTACTCTGAAATAAGGATACATAGATATTTCAAAAGTCTTGTTTCTACAAAAAGAGACAGTCAAAAAGAATGAATAAGATAAAAACATTCTTAAAATCTACAGTATCTTATCATAATCATATCATTTATCTTCATTATTTGCTTATATGATTATATTGATTGATTGTTGGTTGCTAAACATCCAGTGTAAATGATTATATTATAGCATTTAGTTTCTAGGAAAAACAAGAATGTGTCCAAAGTACACGGATGCCCCACTCGCACTATCCTTTTCCATGTTCCATGGACCGTGAAATTGGGTAATTATCTAATTTGGCTTAAAAATTAGAAAGATCATCTCATAAGCAACAAGTGTACTAAGTTTCAAGTTGATTGGACTTCAGCTTCATCAAAAACTACCTTGACCAAAAACTTCAACCTGGACGGACGAACGGAACCACAGACGGACGGACGGACGAACGGAGCCACAGACCAGAAAACATAATGCCCCTCTACTATCGTAGGTGGGGCATAAAAATCGAAATATAATAGCTTACAGTCATTTCACCACCAAAACATTCTTGAGCTATCTGACTAGGATCAAAAGATTTCACTTCAGCATCGTTGAACAAGTACCTATAAAGTAAATAGAATAAAGTGAACAAATTCAGCATAAACAGCTATACAAACTTTGATATTTCTATTAACTTGAAAACGTTCAATGATAGTGTTGGTATTGCATGAATTATTGGACACCTAAACTAACTTCTCTCAATACAAAAAAATAATTCAAAACTGTTTTTATAATCAAAACCACTTTCCTCCATTGTGTATAAACTGTTAAAAACATTATTTCATTAAATGTGTTATTTAAATTTGGAAAAATATTTCCTAATACAATGTCTAAAGTATAAACAAACATATGTTTAAAAAACAAAAATTATTTATAAAATACACATAAGTTTTGAAAAGGGCTACTGAAATAAAATTTGTTTGATTCTAATTGGCTTTTATATCAATTTTCTACACAGCCACAACATAGACTTACCATTTGTCTTGTCCATTTTCAGATTTATGTAACCTGTCCCTAATAAAACTGTAATAATGTCCCCCATCAGCAGTACCAGTATGTACAGTTACCCCTATCAGTTCATAATCATAGCTATCATTATCTTCATATTCTCCTAAAATCTGCATTTTATCATCTTCATCATCATCTTGAAAGAAATTAAAAAAAATTGTAAATAACATGAATGTTAGCAAGACAGATAGTAGATAACCTTTAATCGACAATTATGACCAGAAATATAAAATTCTCTTCTAAAATTTCTGTTTCTCGATCTTTAGCATTTTGTGGAATAGTAAAAAGTCTTATAACAACAACACTTTAGGGACTGCTTCAGAAATTTATTGATTGACATGTTTTGGTGCCTAGGGCACCGTAATCAGGATAACAAGAGTGCACACGCTGAAATGTCTCGCCTTCTATACTAATCATTGATATTATGTTGATAGTCCTAAGTATAAAGCTTTATTCTAACTGTCTCATAAACTTAACATTAACAAAGATAACTAAACAAAGACCAATGAACCATGAAAATGAGGTCAAGGTCAGATGAACCATGCCAGACAGACATGTACAGCTAACAATGCTTCTATACAACATATATAGTTGACCTATTACTTATAGTTTAAGAAAAATAGACCAAAAAACAAAAACTTAACACTGTGCAATGAACCTTGAAAATGAGGTCACGGTCAAAAGAAACCTGCGCTACTGACATAAAGATCATAAAATATTTCCATACACCAAATATAGTTGACCTATGGCATATAGTATTAGATAAAAAGACCAAAACTCAAAAACTGAACTTTGACCACTGAACCATGAAAATGAGGTCAAGGTCACATGACATCTGCCCGCTAGACATGTACACCTTACAATCATTCCATACAACAAATATAGTAGACCTATTGCATATAGTATGAAAAAAACAGACCAAAACACAAAAATTTAACTATAACCACTGAACAATGAAAATGAGGTCAAGGTCAGATGAACCATGCCAGACAGACATGTACACCTTACAATCATTCCATACAACAAATATAGTAGACCTATTGCATAAAGTATGAGAAAAACAGACCAAAACACAAAAACTTAACTATAACCACTGAACCATGAAAATGAGGTCAAGATCAGATGACACCGGCCAGTTGGACATGTACACCTTACAGTCCTTCCATACACCGAATATACTAGCCCTATTGCTTATAGTATCTGAGATATGGACTTGACCACCAAAACTTAACCTTGTTCACTGATCCATGAAATGAGGTCGAGGTCAAGTGAAAACTGTCTGACAGACATGAGGACCTTGCGAGGTACGCACATATGAAATATAGTTATCCTATTACTTATAATACGAGAGAATTCAACATTACAAAAAATCTGAACTTTTTTTTCAAGTAGTCACTGAACCATGAAAATGAGGTCAAGGACATTTGACATGTGACTGACGGAAACTTCGTAACATGAGGCATCTATATACAAAGTATGAAGCATCCAGGTCTTCCACCTTCTAAAATATAAAGCTTTTAAGAAGTTAGCTAACGCCGCCGCCGCCGGATCACTATCCCTATGTCGAGCTTTCTGCAACAAAAGTTGCAGGCTCGACAAAAACAATACAAAGAATCATGCTGAAGTACAAACTCGGGTTGTAAAAATTTCTGCAACAGTCCCTAAAGTGTTGTTGTTATAAGACTTTCTACATTTTATGTTTTCTATCATAACGACCCTGCATACCCGAGGTATCCACTTTATGGACTCTACCGTACTACAGATTCACCAGGTGTTGGTTCACTTTCGTTTGTAATTGATTTCGTGGAATTGTTTTTTCACTTTTTTTTTTAATTGCCTCCTTGACATCTTCCCCATTTCAGCTCAATTGATTATTTATTTGCTTTGCATCCAGTGAATACAAGATGGCAGGAATGCAACATTGTTGTTTATCAAGTAACATAGAGAATTATTTAAATACAAGTGGACAAAACCAAATTAATAGTGTATTTATCAAATTTTCAAGGCAGGGTTAAATCTCATTTTTATGAGAGGGTGGTAAAGGGGGGCCCTCAACACGGAAACACGTAAAATAAAAATGGCAAAAACGTTGCACGGAAAATAAAAATCGGGAAAAACGAAGCACGAGAAATAAAATAGTAACTATTAATGTAAAAAGTAAAACTAATTTATGAAACAGCCGTTCTTGGAGATCATCCAGCCATTATAAATAATGGACAAGATGACCCTGCAGTCACATTTTAGCGTCCGCTAGTTGCAACTGAATTGAAAGAAAAATATTATTCATAATTAATATTATAGGCGGCTGAATTTTAAATAGTCTGCATGGGAACACATAATTTAAACTGACAATCTCCTGAATGACCGGGCGGGGCTTTGAATTTCATCCCGGCCTTACTTTTAATCATATGCAGGACAAGCACGAGAAATTAAGAGTACCGACACGAAACACGGAAAATAAATAAAGGAGAACACGATGCACGCACGTCGAGCCAAACACGAGAAAACGAGAAATAAAACTTCAAAACACGAAAACACGTGAATTAAAAAGGCGGAAAACGTTGCACGAAATTAATCCTTTACCACCCTCTTATGAAGTAGCCAAAGGATATATTAATCTTTACACAACTATGACTGCCAGTTGGACTTACCTAGACTGTATGTTGAGTAAGGTACCAGTAATAGCTTTCCTACCTTTGAGTTTGTCTGGTCCCATCAGGTTTTTCTCCATATATTGTGACATGTCCAGTCTGAGAGGGAAGGAGAAATGTGTATTGACCTTCTCCTTCAGCATGGTCACCATGTTAAATGTATACCTCATAGTGTTAAAACATAATATTCTTGGTAATCTTTTGAAACAGGCCCTGAAAAAAATGATGCAAAACATGAAATTAACTATAAATCTTCCTATGCAAAAGAAAGCTCTATATAAAATGCCATGAAAAAAAAACACTCTTGCAGTTGCATCTATCTCGGTTACATAAATTTCAAACATAAAAGTCATGAAAAAATGCAAGTAGAAAAATATCTGAACAAGAAGTATATAACAGTGCTTCTAGGAGCAACTTTTCATTGAAAACAATTTTTAAAATAATGAAATGTACAATATTACCTTTTTTCTGCCCTGACTTTCTTCTGACATTTAGAACAGGTATACATATTATCTCCTTCTAACATGTCCTTAACTGTTACTTCATCCAAGGATTCCTACAGGAAAATGTCATACATAATTATACAAAGTAAAATAGACACCAAAACACTGTTATGCAAATAAATGTCTGTTTTATCTTTGGTGATGCCGGTTAACTGTATATTGAGATTCCTTGCATGTCTTCTTATTCAAATTAACTTCTATTGTTCAAATTTGCTATAATTTGCTGCCTTCCTTGATATATAGATGATATTTTGATGTTATGGACAAATACATTTTCAATTGTTAGTCTCATGTATATTTGGCTTATTGTTTTTACAAAAGAGAAAAAAAACAAGAATGTGTCCAAAGTACACGGATGCCCCACTCGCACTATCCTTTTCCATGTTCCATGGACCGTGAAATTGGGTAATAATCTACTTTGGTATTAAAATTAGAAAGATTATACTATAGGGAACATATGTACTAAGTTTCAAGTTGATTGGACTTCAATTTTATCAAAAACTACCTTGACCAAAAACTTTAACCTGAAACTCCCACTTTCATTTTCTATGTTCAGTGGACCGTGAAATTGGGGTCAAAAGTCTAATTTGGCTTTAAAATTAGAAAGATCATATCATAAGCAACAAGTCTACTAAGTTTCAAGTTGATTGGACTTCAGCTTCATCAAAAACTACCTTGACCAAAAACTTTAACCTGAACGGACGGACGCACAGACGAATGGAACCACAGACCAGAAAACATAATGCCCCTCTACTATCGTAGGTGGGGCATAAAAATTCAGATCTTTTAAGTTTTAAAAACACATTTGAGTTTTTTCCATGTATAAATCATGAGGATGCATCTTCTCAATATTTCAGTAAAAGTTGGTAACAAATATAAACTTTATTCAAGTCATTTCTACTTACATTTAGATTTTTCATGTCTGTAACCTGACATCTTACAGTATAAAATTCTTCCAAAGTTCTACTGACATGAGGACAATCCTAAAAGATATTAAAAATATTGCATGTTACACAATTATTTCCTCTGTTATTTGGATGACCATATGGTAATAAGTTTGAAGATTTTTTTTTTATCATTCAAATTTAAAGGGTTTTTCCACAAATATCCAGTATAGAAATGTATCTTAAAACATGGTTTATCAAATACAGTCAAAATTTCATATTTTGAGATAAAAATGTACTTACCAAAGAAACCACATTATTGGTTAGCACACCACCAAATAAACTCTTGACTAGTTTCCTCTGGAAATGAATATCAAATGATAAGTAATTGGCTTCATGTGCAAGTCAGAAAGAAGTTCAAATACAAAATGGTTGTTGTTTGTGATAAACCAGAAAGCATTTTTGTTGTTGTTAAGGGTTGCAATTTGTCAAGCAAACATAAAATTCCCAAGATCAATCATTTCACATAGCAATTACAACTGCTTGTACCTTGTTACTGTTCCATACTTATTTATGCAAGTATTTTTTTTAAAAGCAAATATTAAATTTCTCAATGCAAAGAGATGCTTTCAAATCTTTTATATATTTTCTTCTCTTAAAAATCATTTACTAATTGACTATGAATGTGACATTTTCATGCACACAAATAAAAACCTTAAGCTATTTGATAAAAATTGACCAAAGCATTTGTAATTACAATACTTTATGAAATTAAAGAATGATACAAAATAACTGTTAAGATTTTTTCTTTTAAATATTTGATTTGTATACAAGACTGTACCATTTCTGGGGACATTTCCTCAAGCTTGCTGATAAGATCTGTAAAGAACTCTGTCATATCTTTCTGTTCTCCAGTGTTTAATGGTTGTTTGTCCATTGTGTAGGTCTTACAAAAACTTCTTGGGTTATAGGCTTTTCTCTCGCTTTCCTACAATATTTTGAAACTCATATACATACAACTATACTTATGGACAACTTATTCAATGCTTAAGTGTAAAGAAAGTTATCTACTCATATTTAAAATATTTTTAAATATTCTGTAAAGCTCATATCAGGCCTTCAACTATCATTACATATATATAAAAACTTCACCCATAATTATGAAGTAAATACCAACCTGAAGATATGCAAACATTTTCTGTATTTCAATCAGTGTCTCTTCGTAACGATTCTGTTTTGTACACTGCAAATATAAACATATTATATCTGTTATCTGCTCTTTGGTCGGATTGTAGTCTTTTTGACTCATTCCTCATTTCCATTCTCAATTTTATATATTGTATACTGATGTAAAAATATATTGCAAAATAAAGACCATATGGAATTCTGTCTATATGTTCTAGAAATTTAAAACTTAATCAGAAAATGAAATTAGAAAATGCAATAGTTTTCACATGCATACACTAACACACATTCAGATCTGGTTGATTATCACATGTGATTAACATTCATAAATGCGTCAAATGAATTTTTTTTATCAGAAAATTTAAGATGCCTAATCTTGGCAATAAACTAACGATGGCATCATTTCCAAAAGCTAATAACATGTCTCTGTATACTAGACACTTATCCCATAAGAAAATGTTAATTTCACCTGTATACTTACCTTAGCTTGTAAAACTGACTGTCTAGCTTGTGGAATCATATACAAATGTTGCATACATGTGGCCATGTAACACGTAGCTCCTAGGTTTGTCAGACCTACATATCCACACTTAGATCTACCATCTTCATGAGGCCAGTAGTCCCAAGGATACTGAGAATGGGAATCTACAAAATTGATTTGTTATTTGCATTATGTCATTTCACATAATTATGTATTAGGGAGCCTCAGTAATAAAGCATGGTGGGTTGTTCATCAACATTTACCTTTGTAGATCATATGGTGAGATAAGAAATGTCTCTTCACTCTTGCAATTTGCATATAAGAAGGTGATTACAATCAATAGATAAAAAAAAAATTTTGAAATGCTGGATCGATTACTCCACAAATAAAATCAAGAATGTGTCCCCACTACACGGATGCCCCACTCACACTATCATTTTCTATGTTCAGTGGACAGTGAAATTGGGGTAAAAACTTTAATTTGTCATTAAAATTAGAAAGATCATACCATGAGAAACATGTGTACAAAGTTTCAAATTGATTGGACTTTAACTTCAACAAAAACTTTAATCTGAAACAGGACAGACGGACGGACGGATGGACGGACGAACGAATGGACACACAGACCAGAAAACATAATGCCCCTCTACTATTGTAGGTGGGGCATAAAAATCATCAGAGTTTAGAGGCATGAAATTTTCTAGTTTTAAATTTACTGGCTCCATCTTTTCATATAATTGAAATTCAAACATCAAATTATTTTATCTATGTTTTCACTTACATCATCAAGATTTCAAGATATAGTTTCATTATGAATCCATATCCCCCAAAAAGTCATGGTTTTATGGTCAGATTCAATTTAAAATGTCACAAATCTAATGGTTCTTGCTTTACTTATAAATCATCATTACCTTTTGAATGTTGTTGCATCATCTTGTTGTGTAAAATCCTGAAGTTCTCTACACAATTTTTCACAAATTCTACCAACAAATCATATGCTGCCCCTCGTGCTGTTTGACTTTTACACTTTGGAAAGTATCGCTTCTTGGGATTGGGTAAGGCAAACAGAAAATCAAACACTTCATTAAGAAATTCCTGAAATATAATTCAGATGAATAATATAATCAGTAGCTCTTTTACAGATCTAACTTTGAATGTAGAATTCATGTTTACAGCCTACTGTATGTTGTAATATTTCTGTGATTAACATGTTTTTGAAAGAAGAAAAAAATGGATTTATGACTATAGCTGGTCATAACTATCTTCTTCTATGCATTGTATTACATATTTTCTCTACATATTTGAAGTTAATAATGTTGCAATCTGTTATGATTGTAGAGGCGATTTGCATGTAAAAGCTAGCTATCAAGGATAGTCTTTCTCATCTGTAATAAATCAAGTCTAAAGCATATTCATTCAAAAGAAATGCAACTTAATCCCAAATGCATGTATAAATCTATTCCATACTTATCAATATACTATCTATTTTTTGTTTCAAAATGCACAATGTACACAATGATAGAGATCACTGTATTTTGCTCAATTGAAGTTTTAAAATCTTTCGTTATATTCAAGATTAATAATCTGAGTTTCAGGAATTATTTTGAGTATATTATTGTTGATCACCCTGATGTACAGATTAAAGACAGAACTTGAATGCTTACTTGTACATCAGAATTGAAATGAATAAGCAACTTTTATGTTTGTTAAAGTTGAAATGCCAGTTTGTTCCGACATTGATGCAAAACCTGTTAAGTTACCTGTCCCTCAGATGAAGTTTTAAATGCTGGTTTGTGTTTTAGTATTGATGTACTCAAGTTACCTGTCCCTCAGGTGAAGTTTTAAATGCTGGTTTGTGTTTTAGTATTAATGTACTCAAGTTACCTGTCCCTCAGGTGAAGTTTTAAATGCTGGTTTGTGTTTTAGTATTGATGTACTCAAGTTACCTGTCCCTCAGGTGAAGTTTTAAATGCTGGTTTGTGTTTTAGTATTAATGTACTCAAGTTACCTGTCCCTCAGGTGAAGTTTTAAATGCTGGTTTGTGTTTTAGTATTGATGTACTCAAGTTCAACATTCCAATCACTCCATCATCTTCCTCAAATCCTTGTCTTGTTTCGTAGTATGATCTGCTTAGAGTCAATGTGGTTGCTTTCTTAGCTAATTCATTCAAATCCAATCCACTTTCCTGAAAAATATAATAGGTGAATTTACATTTTTCTTGAGTACTGAATATATGTCTTAATTGACATATTTTTTTACTTTTATAGGTTGATTTTCTGTAAATATAGACAATGCAATTTTCTATAGGAAACCTTTGCGACAAAAACTGTGCCACTCTAACTATGAAGTTTCGTAAAATTATATCCTAGAATTAAAAGTTGATATCCACTACCATTTTACTCAAAGATCAAAACATAGGGCTCTGCGGCATATTTTCAACATTTATATGCCCTGATCTTAAAATAGTTTAAAACTTATACTAAAATTCTGTACTACCTCCACCTTTACTTTGTGCCTAATTCAATTTTTCACAGTAATAATATGTTTTTATACTGGTAACAGTCCAAAGTTATATCTCTATGAGATGAAACACATCATATCTGGGAACCAGTACATAAACAAATCAAATTATTTATGAATATTATATCTCCTCATAAGAGGCATGGTTTGAGAAAGTTATAATTAAAAAGTGCAACCTATAGTGTTGTTAAGTTGCATTCTTATTAATATATATCCCTTTACTCCTTTTATTCATATGAGGGTCATTTAACTGCCAAGCAATGTAATAAAACAGGATTATGAGCTACAATATAACATATTCAACTGATTAAAAGCCACTTACTGATTCAGGTTTAGCATCCTCTTTAGAAATACTGTCAACAAATCTACACACTAGCCAGAAGTAATCTCTACAACCTGGTCCATGAGGTTCTTTTTCCTTAAAACCATCAGCCTATTTTAAAATACATAATTCAATGCATTTAACAAATAAACTATGTTTTAACCTCCTCTTTATCAATTAAATTCAATTACTTTTAGAGCTTTTCTTATCTGTATTTGAGGGGATAATTGTTTTTCTTTATTGTATTTTAATTTCATCAAAACCGTTACCATAAAAATTTCAATAATTTCATGTTCTGTATAGTGACTGGGACTATTATACTAACGGGACTGGAAACCGTTAACACCAATCAGTGTAATAATATCTACATCACAGTCGTTAGAATAAGACTTTACCTGCATTATTTATTGATACGCCACATTGTTTTGACAGTGACAGCGTGCCATGATCTTATAATTTCAGTAATTTGTTATTTACTATTTTATAATTATTTGAATTGATAATCCTTAATATAAACATGATTACTAATATTGATAAAAGATATCTCAATCTTTGACAGTTTTTTTTAATCACCAAATCCTGCCATAAGTGTAAACATAACATATAAAGACTGAAATTTTCAGGATGAAAATAGCATGGGGACGATGTGGAAAAAAGTATACGATTCATGAAATTTCTTATAACTTTTAAATGAAAAGAGATATGCAAGTTCTGCAATGTTGTACAATCATATGTATAGGTTATAGTTTGGATATGCCTATTTTTATTGTCACTTTTTAAAGTGAAAAATGTAAAAAAAAATCTTTTTCCTCACAACCGGAACCCACATGCATGGCTCAAATACATTCCTGTTTCTATAAAATTGCATAATACTTTTTATGTGTGCAATATTTTATTATAAACAGGGTTAATTTTGCTTAGTAATGGTCTTCAGGCGGCATTAGAATATGACTTCGTAAAGATATGTACACTAGGTTCCACAATTAGAACTACAAAAGAAGGCCCGACCGTGCTAAGCCATATTGAAAATTTGGTGTAAACAGGAAGTTCACAAAAGTTCAAAACAATGTGGCACTAGCTATATTTTCATGAGACCCGAGTAACTTTTGTTATATGAATCAATTATGAACTGAAATTGTCATCATAGTTTTTTATTGCACACTTATTGTCAGGGTTATATATATGATCTGTTAACCTTTGACACAATTGTTTTCTTAGCGGTCAAGTAAAGTGCCGTCATTTCGACTATATCTGATTTATTTTCAACAGTAATATAATGACTACTTATTTATAATTTTTCATAAACAATAACTATTTTTTGCATTTAAAATAATCAATTGAATATTTGTTCTTTATTTCCAATCAAAACAAAAAATCATTAATCCGCTATAGGGGGAATGAAATCTCAACAGATCAATCTGTTTCCAGTCCCGTTAGTATAATAAACCCAGACAGTGATCATTTCTATAAAAAAAAAATAGTTCAAGTTTCTTGTTACTTACATCAGTATATGTTTTCTGTGGTTTAATTGACAGGGCATTGTCAAGGAATGACAGCAGATTTGTAATCATTGGGATCAGTAAGGGGTAACCTGTTTTTCCATCTGTAGTTCTACCAAGACATAGTCTGTATAATCCCATACAGGCTTCACGTCTTACAAATGGCTGAAAAAAAAAAAGAATAATTAAAAATCCTTCAACAAATGGATTATTCTCATAATGTTACATCAACTTTAAATGGAAAACACCCAGCCCTGTATCAAAAACCTTTTATAATAAATTAAAAGTGTGAAAAAATTTAATTAATCTTGAAATAACAAACAATGTATTCATTCAAGACTACATTAATCAATGCTGATTGAAATTGAATATAATATATTAAATGGTATTTCTTTTTACCTCAGGTGCTTCTAACGTCAGTCGTTTTAACCAAGGAACAAACTTCGGTGATGAGCACAATGCCTGTCTTACATTATCACAGGAGTATGTCCAGGATACCAGAAACGACAGGGAATAGTGAACAACTGCAAAGAAAAATAATAACATAGTACTAGTCACTGTCTGTTTGATAAAAATGTATGTGTGTAAGAGCAACCAGCAACAACAGGGAACAATGTGTAATTGAAAATAAAAGATAACACAAATCCTGTGTGATATCCATTTATATTCTATATCCATAAATCTTTCTCCTATTACAGATGCTTGGTTTTTTTTTTTTTCTTTTTTGTTCAGTAAAAATTTATCTTTCTTAAGCATGCACTTCATTCAATCAAAGAGCTGAAAGCTCTGAAGAAAAATGACGCCACTGTCTCTAATATTGGGATAGTTTTTATGCAAGTCTTGATTTTCACATACCGTAATTAGTTTAACAATGCAACATGTCTCGTAAGCATATAATTGATATTCGTATATATGTGTGTGTGTGAAGTGAAGGTGACAACTGGCTGTTTTTTTAAGACAAATGAATAGGTCAAGACTACCTGAATTGTACAAATAAATACTGTAGAAAGGCTTGTATATTTCTCACTGGTACATAGTCTGAATCCGGGTCCGTTCGCGCCCACTCATGTTCGCCCCCTTTCACTTTCACACCCTAAATGTTCGCACCCAATCTTAATTGGTTTTGTGTTTAATAACTTTGTAAGCAAGTGTTTTCTTATAAGTATAATTGTTGTCATTGTCTCAAAATAAAGTGAGACAGCATTTTTATTTGTGTTGAATAAATCTTAATCATGTTTTGGATAGCGTATTGTTAAAAATAATAATAATCCTTTCTAATTAAAGTGGTATTTTGTCAACGTTTTATTTTGTGTTGAATAACTCTTAATCATGTTTTGGTTAGTGTATTGCTATAACTTTGTTTCATTGACTTGTTTTAAAGTCATAAGAAACCTCAAATTAAAAAAAAAATATGCATATGTTTTTCATAACTAAATGGATAGTTTTCATTATACAACTTATGTACACATACTTTTTTCGGAGGAAAATTCTTTAATTTGACCACATTTAGAAGAAGTTTACTTATTTTTAATTGCTTGCTTCCAGGAAGCAATTCGTCGACATATTTTCCGTATGCATAGTGACCCGGGCGTAACCCTCCTCGTAAAAATCCGGTGACCACAATACGCATGGATCTGTCATTGAAATAAACAAATATCTGATATTATACATGTTAAACACGTGCTCAATACCCATGCTTTTAGTGATTTGTTTACTATAAGGTGACAATCGGTAAAACTCGGCTTCAAAACACGGCATTTAATGAGCAGCCATATTTGTTAAATCATAACAAACAGAGAGTAAAAAAATTGACGATTATATGATATATTTGCGAAAATAATGATAAAATCGTGCACAGAAAACTAAGTTTATGATGTATACATGCATTGGTTCAAGAATTGGACAAACATTATTTTTCACCACTCACTCGTTTCATATGACTTTAAAATGAAGTGAGATTCTGACTATGTTTTTTTCTGTGTGTTGAATAGATTTTATCATGTTTTGGTTATAATAGTGGATTGCTATATTTTGGTTCCTATATTTTATTGTTTCGTTGTTTCAGATCAAAGGGACCAAGCTGTTAAAAACAATTATCTTTTGTGTTTTTCCTTTAAAATCTTCAATGTTTTACTCATACCAAGCTATAAATACATTCAGTATTTACACCAAAGCAATTTAAAACAACAATCATGATTTTCCAATTATTCAACTTGAATTTGAATTAAAATTGAGCGCGAATGAGTAGAGTGCGAACGGACCTTGGGTGCGAACGTGCGAGGTGCGAACCTGCAAGGTGGGAAAGTGTATTGGGCACGAACAGACCTGATACCATAAAATATTAAGTAAATAATCTTTTTGTTACTGTTATCAAAGGTCTAATGAAACTCAGGTAATTTCAAACATTTGTCAAAGAATTCTAGTCAAACCGGCACCTGGTTAAATTGGCACCTGGACAAATCAGCACCTGGTTAAATCAACACCTGATATAGTCAATTGTCACCCATGTTAAATATATATTTTAACAGTATTTTAAGCAAAAAGAGTAAAAATAAGTAAGGGGTTGCCAGAATTTTTTTCAGTATTTAAGCAAGAGTTAAATACTAACTTTCACATTTTTGGGTGTTCATTGTACATTTTGTATATATTTATTTTTCTCAACTTAATGACTTTTTTGGTGTATTTTAATGATATATATATGAGTAGTCAAAATAATTATTACGTCTGGCAAGGCTTTTTTAATTTTATTCTGGGACACCTTTCTATGACCGCAAGGCTATGTTAATTTTTTTCTGGGACGCCTTCCTACGAAGCCTTCCTACGAACTTCGTAGGAAGACATCACAGAAAAAAAATAAAATAGCCTTGCCAGACGTCATAATTATTTGGACTAATACATGAGATATTGGATATTTTTATGCATTATTTAAACCAGTTGAGCATTTAACAGGATTGTTTGTTTAATGCTTTTTAAACTTTACTGAAAAAAAAACACCTTAAATTTGCTTATTATTTGGCATGAAAGTTTGATTTATTGAAAGGGACTCATAGTTTTCCATTTTTTTTTAATAATTGTCTAATTGTTAAAACAACAGCTTGGGTAAGGGCTTCGTTGTTTACCTTTATACACAACAACATAATTTCACTTTGGTTTTGTTGTTTACCTAAATACACAACAACATATTCACTATGTACTTGGTAACAGTAATTAATTAATTGAATAGAAAATATTAGAACAAATATTATTGGATGCCGAATTGACGTCAAATAGGTGCCGATTTGACTAGATGCCAATTTAACCAAGTGCCGACTTGACTTGTACGTTTCAATTCCTCTGCGATCGTTTGCGGTACTTTCTTGAGAAAAACCTATTTTCCATCATCAAAGAGAAGAAGAAACTGCTTGAAAATAATTCTGGAACGCTTCATGATTGTTAAAATAAGTTAAATTCACTCAAAAAACAATTTTAAAACTTGCGATGTTTAAACAGGAAGTTTCAAAAGCACGTGTAACCAGGTGCTCCGCAGGGCGCAGCTTTATACGACCACAGAGGTCGAACCCTGAACAGTTGGGGCAAGTATGGACAAAACATTCAAGCCTGATACAGCTCTGAATTTGGATTGTGATCAAATTTTTGACAATACATGGTTTTTTTTTACACAAAACAAATGTCAAGATTTTACAAATCAATTAAAGATTTCTTCTTCAAACTTTTTAAATCTAAAATTAAATAGTTGACACAGCCTAGGTTTCTGACACAGAATGAATGTGGTCTTATGAACTTAAAAGTTTTTTTTTGCCTTTGAGCAATTCACTATGCTGTTGAATATTAATCCTCTCAAAAAAATGTTTGAAGAAATTTTCTTTTTATTTATGAAATCTGAAATGAGAAAAATTTAAACCCCCCCTTTTTTTTCACATCCCCGTTTCCCTTTTTCCAAAACTGATATCAATTCAAATTTCTAATGGAGTTTGCAACAATAACTACTCTTTTAAATACATCATAAAATATTAAAATGTAAAATAAAGTGCTTGTTATCACTGAATGGTAAAGATTGGTTGGTAGTAAGTGAATATACATTGTTTATTGTATAAAACAATAAAAAAAACTTCATCAGAAACATTTTATATTGGCAAATTTCCAATAAAGTTATTTACATAAAGTTATTGGCAAATAAAAATAGAAAATGACATCATAGTCATGTCTGGCAAATGTCCAACATACACTATCTAAAAACATTTTAGATAAGATAAGGAAAAAAAGCTTCATCAGCAACATTTTA
Organism: Mytilus galloprovincialis; assembly: GCA_037788925.1. Lineage (NCBI taxonomy): Eukaryota > Metazoa > Mollusca > Bivalvia > Mytilida > Mytilidae > Mytilus > Mytilus galloprovincialis. The sequence goes on along the minus strand of CM075334.1, from coordinate 41,039,080 downwards.
TATTGGCAAATTTCCAATGAAGTTATTTACATAAAGTTATTGGCAAATAAAAATAGAAAATGACATCATAGTCATGTCTGGCAAATTTCCAACATATATTATCAACTACTATTCTATACAAAGAAAGATAACTCTAATTGAAAATTAATTGCTATTGCACAATATTGTGCAATTAGATATTTCTTGCTATTGTGCAATACTGTGCAATTGAAAATTTCTTGCTATTGCACAATACTTGATATGGAATCCTGATTTGGACCAACTTGAAAACTGGGCCCATAATCAAAAATCAAAGTACATATTTAGATAAAGCATATCAAATAAGCCCAAGAATTTAATTTTTGTTGAAATCAAACTTAGTTTAATTTTGGACCCTTTGGACCTTAATGTAGACCAATTTGAAAACTGGACCAAAAATTAAGAATCTACATACACAGTTAGATTTGGCATATCAAAGAACCCATTTATTCAATTTTTTATGAAATCAAACAAAGTTTAATTTTGGACCCCCATTTGGACCAACTTGAAAACTAGGCTAATAATTAAAAATCTAAGTACATTTTTAAATTCAGCATATCAAAGAACCCCAAGGATTCAATTTTTGTTAAAATCAAACTAAGTTTAATTTTGGACCCTTTGGACCTTAATGTAGACCAATTTGAAAACGGGACCAAAAATTAAGAATCGACATATATAGTTAGATTCGGCATATCAAAGAATCCCAATTATTCAATTTTTGATGAAATCACACAAAGTTCAATTTTGGACTCTTTGGGCCCCTTATTCCTAAACTGTTAGGACCAAAACTCCCAAAATCAAACCCAACCTTCCTTTTATGGTCATAAATTTTGTTTAAATTTCATAGATTTCTATTTACTTATGCTAAAGTTATTGTGCGAAAACCAAGAATAATGCTTATTTGGGCCCCTTTTTGGCCCCTAATTCATTAACTGTTGTGACCTCAACTCCAAAAATCAATCCCACCCTTCCTTTTGTGGTCATAAACCTTGTGTTAAAATTTCATTTATTTCTATTTACTTATACTAAAGTTATTGTGCGAAAACCAAGAATAATGCTTATTTGGGCCCTTTTTTGGCCCTTAATTCCTAAACTGTTGGAACCAAAACTCCCAAAATCAATCCCAACCTTCCTTTTGTGGTCATAAACCTTGTGTCAAAATTTCATAGATTTCTATTCACTTAAACTAAAGTTATAGTGCAAAAACCAAGAAAATGCTTATTTGGGCCCTTTTTGGCCCCTAATTCCTAAAATGTTGGGACCAAAACTCCCAAAATCAATCCCAACCTTCCTTTTGTGGTCATAAACCTTGTGTTAAAATTTCATTGATTTCTATTCACTTTTACTAAAGTTAGAGTGCGAAAACTAAAAGTATTCGGACGACGACGACGACGACGACGACGACGACGACGCCAACGTGATAGCAATATACGACCAAAAAATTAAAATTTTTGCGGTCGTATAAAAAAAGAAATTAACCGGTGAGAGTGGAAATCCGTACATAACAGATATCACTATCGTACGACTTTGAAAGCAAAACAGTTCCATCCTTTTGTAAAACAGTCTTTAATATACCTATCACATTAATGTTTGAAGGGTCTTTAGCTTATTCAAACCATAAAAGTCGGTATGAAACACCAAAACGGAATGAACAATAACCGATTACGTTTTGTAGTTTACAAATTTTTAACTGGTTCCCGTCAAACTACAACACTTTGTCCGAGTGTAGTGGAATACAAGCAGAAACCAGTTAGTTTGTAAACTGGTTCCTGGCTGATTACTACACAATGACCTCTCATGCATAATTAATGATAACACAAGCAGATTCCAGTTTGTATAGAAAATAGTAAATACGAAACCAAGCGCGGTAGGCAGAGAAATGTAATGAAGTTCAGGTCGCCAGTAATAGAACAATGACTGCTTCATTTTCCAAAAATTAATGTTCTATATTTATTCACTTAAATAGTATTTCATAGGCACTCTCTTATTATAACTCCCTCTTTTAATTTGTCCCTAAATGGATCATCCCCAGTAAAACATACCTTCAGCTCTTCCCCATGTTCCTGTATGGATGGGTCCAGATTCTCTAGGTACAGCAGCATCATATAAGATTTGCATCAGAATACTCAAACCTGTGTCTATGTTCAACATGGCCAAGGTTGACTGAAAGAACAACAAATGTATTTCAACATTTTCAATTCAACTGTTCAGAAAAAATACAATATAACCGAAAAGTCATTCAAATAGACCTTTATTTGTTGGTATGCTGGCTTGCTGTCTTATTGATAGTTGATCCACATTTCCTTTTATTCAAACCAATATTTAATCAGTTAACTGGATTTTGTAAAGGTTTTATAGAATTTAACCTATGAAATACCAAGATAACTAACCTTATTTAACCTTGGTATAACAATCTTTTCATTTCCACCTTTCCGTTTCATTTTCCGTCTAGGACTCTCATAGGTTTCAAAAACATCATCATGTCCGGCTTCAGCATCAGATGAGTCAACAGAAAACTGACTGATTAGTCTTAACAGGTAGGCAAGACATTCCTGGTTCCACTGTGGGTTCAATGTAAAATAATGAAACCATATTAGCAAGACAGTCAATGTTTCCTCTGTAACAAGTTCAAGGTAAATCAATATGTAGCATATTGTAAAAAAAAAATCAAGCTACTTTTAAAAGTGTCCAAAATAGGAATATGTGTCCATGGAACCAACCCATGCTCAATTTAATATATCACATTTCCATACTCAGTGAACTGCTAAATCTTGGTCCAAACTTTAACTTGACCACAACTTAATTGTAAAAAACTACATCCAACTCAAGCTTTATCCTGATCAGTACACTGTTATACCCGAGACAAAACCCTCATTTGTAATAGATACCCATCATAATGAACAGTGCAATAAGTTTCAAGTTGATGTAATTACAACTTCATGATTCACAACCTTGACTGAAAAACTTTAAACTGATACAGGAAAAAAGATCAAGAAGTCAAAATTATTCTGCTGTATGTATAAACACAAACATATTGAGTTTTCAGAAAAATAGATTCTGTAAATTATTTATATTTTGGGTTTATGAATTCCTCATACAAAATTTCATAGAAAAAATTATTGAAAATATGATTAAATTACCTGACTCCATTCTTCATCTTCATTCGCTTGTAAACTACCAGACTTAAATACATTCAACAGATGCTTTAGTCCTCCTTTTGTAATAAACTGAAACAAATAAAATAAATACAAAGGTAAAACTAAAATATAAGAATGTCACAGTAAAACATAAATGTATCAATCAACATTCAGACCTTTATCAACAGAACTGTTTTTAAATTCAAAGTTCAAAGAAAAAAGTTGTAACTGAATAATCTTATCCTCCTTCTTTAAAACATATACTCTGTCTGTATAGAAAACTTCTTGCTTTTTAACTTTACTACAACAAAAGTTTGTTTGCTTCTAACCAACCTTCTGACTCCATATTTCCTCAGGATTTTCTGTGACATCCATTTCTGAATCAGTACTCATGATAGAATCTCCACCACCAGATCTCATCTAAAAATTAAATCATTTAACTAATGAAATCATGCTTTTATGGCAATAGATTAAAAGAGTGAATGATGATTCAGATGCATAAAAACCAACTACTTTTGCTTCATTCCAATCTAATGAATCAAGCCCTTTCAAGTGGAAAACTGATTTTTACATTTTGATTTAATGTTGTAACACCAATGTCTAATATAAACCCTGCCACATTCTTTATGTCCCAGTCAGGTAGTTCAGTGGCTCTGGTTGGTGTCCCAGTCAGGTAGTTCAGTGGCTCTGGTTGGTGTCCCAGTCAGGTAGTTCAGTGGCTCTGGTTGGTGTCCCAGTCAGGTAGTTCAGTGGCTCTGGTTGGTGTCCCAGTCAGGTAGTTCAGTGGCTCTGGTTGGTGTCCCAGTCAGGTAGTTCAGTGGCTCTGGTTGGTGTCCCAGTCAGGTAGATCAGTGGCTCTGGTTGGTGTCCCAGTCAGGTAGTTCAGTGGCTCTGGTTGGTGTCCCAGTCAGGTAGATCAGTGGCTCTGGTTGGTGTCCCAGTCACGTAGATCAGTGGCTCTGGTTGGTTGCTAGCTGGCATATTTTTTTTTCTTGTTTATCATAATTCAAGCCATAATTTTTCTCTTTTAATAGTTCCACAATATATACTATTATTGAGGATGATTGTCATACATAGCAGTACTTACAAAAGATCTTTTACGATTCCTGACTGGTCTTGACAATGTCTCTACTATCTGTAAGGAGTACATCAACTTATGAGGTCCTACAGAATCTAACAATGCATTCCATGAAGCCTTCTGTTCGTCACACTATAACAAAAGAAATGTAACATTAGAAAAGGCACCAAATTCAAAATAAAAAACAAAGAGGTACTGCTAAATTTATCAAAATGATACCCCTGTCCGAACATAAGAGCAATGGAAAAGTACATGGTTACTATAGGAAATCCCAAAAGTAATTTGAAAAAAAGTAGGTGAACAAAGTTTAAATAAATTTTTCACGAAAGTTCCCATAAATAGTCCTAATTCAAATATACTTTCCACATGTATCTATAAATTATAAAACAAATAACTTCTCTTTCATTTTACTATAACTTCTATGCGAAATTGGTATGCTTACATCTTCAGATACAATTTGTTTGAATCCTTCTAGCATACTCTGGTTTGTAGGTAGTAACATGAGCAGCTCCCAGACTTTTCTAGACAAGATTCTGGCTGTTGTCTGTAATCCTCTTCTCTCCTGGCTTTCCTGTAAAAATGGATTCAAAATAAAGGGAACTGATAGAATAAAGTGTAAAGTGTTACATTTTATAAAATGAATTTATTCGGTTCATATATCAATGAATAGTTTGTATTGTCTATGGAATTAACAATGAGATTTTTAGACAAATTATGAGCATATATGTTAGTTTCTCATTTGCCGGTTATTTTATCCCCCTTTACAAAGCATCGCTGCTTTGGAATGCACAGATTAAATGCTAGCAAGCTGCAACTGCAAGGAATTCTGTGCAAAACTATACTACAGACATTCTTGAATTTGCAGTGAGTTTTGAGGATTTGTTCTGTGTTCATGGTATCACTGCAACTTTAAGATAAAGAATAGAATTAAAAATACTTTTGCTTTGCATCTGGCTTTTTCAATGGAGTGGTGAATTTGTGTTATATATTAGTATACCATGTCTCTTCATTTAACTGCAAGATAATATTAAATGCAAGTAATTACCATTTTAGAGAAGTTGAAGTCCAGTTTACTTAGTTCTTCTAATAACATAAACAGTTGTTGGAAGTGAGGTTCTCTGATCAGTAATGTTACAGGTAGCTTTTCTGACACAGGTGATGGAAGGCAGGATGAAGGTAAACTACCATCCATTTTCCTGGGAGGTCTACTAGCTCCAACTGATACAAATACAAGCTGTAAATACAAAAGTCATATCTCAGTATAAAAGTTTTATACATATTTTTAGTGTAATTATTTTTCCCTTTTACTTAAAAGTTATAATGTACCTTCAGATGTTTTCTGTTTTCTCATTGTTCTGTATACTTCAGATTATTTTGAAATTTACATTTATTTTTAAATTGATATTATTCCAGGACATATATTTTCGGATTCACATAACAAATTGTCTTCAAACACAAGTCATAAGAAAAACTCTTCAACATATTTTATCAAACATTTTTCTTCTTTTTCTGGATTTTTTTCTTCTTTCTGAAATGTAAATTGTCAGATAGACCTTGAATGAAATTACCTGCATATCTTTAAACTGCATTTCTCCTAGAGTTTTCTCATCCATATCAACAGTTAGTTCTTGTCCTAATGTAATCATACGTATTGGACCATCACCTAACATGGCTCCTAAGATTGGCGATAACAATGAACTTCCTTTTCCTCCTTCAGCTTGGTGTCTCTGCATCTGCTGTTTATGTAGCCCCTCCCACCATCTGGCCACTTCTGCTCTTAATTCTGCTACAAGATCTGTTAATGACAACTCCAGGGGAGTCTGACAAAAAAATATAAAAATTACGAAATATTAACACAAATTTCATGGACTTTTACAAGAAGAAAATTTGGGTTAAAGGAATTGCTTTTCAATATTTTATGTGTGGAATGTGCACTCATGAAATGATGATTGCAGTTTATGTCATGTGCAGTGACAAATATACAACAAAGTCTAAATGAGTAAAAATAACTCTTCAAACATAAATGATTAAAAATCTGAATCTCATATGTTGCTGCTTACTTGCAAAACTGTAACTTGAACACCTCTACAGTTTACAAGGAGTTTGAATTCATGAACCTTAATATGAATAATATTACCTTTTCTGCCATTCCTGCTGGTTGTAATACAACACGTATATTGGCTGATGTTTTCTCCTGGATATTTCTCTGGTGACTCTGTATACCTCTGCCATCTATTTGCCAGTTACGTAAATGGTAAGCATAACGTTTCCTGAAAGCTTCCAAATGGTTCTTCAGTAAAACTAATCCTCTTTGAATCACTAGTAAATTTGTCTCTGGACTCTATGAAAAAAAAAATAGAATATACATACAGTAACAGAGAAGGTTTCTATCTAGAAACATACTGCACCTACCAACTTGTACTTCAACTGCATTGTTCCCAGACAACTTTTATTCAATACATTTTATATCTAGAAAACTGACAGATGCAAAATACTCGCATGAGATTATTTTAACAGAACTTTATATTTTTTATTGCCCTTTTTACAGAAAAACAATATTTATTTCATCTCCAAGGATGGCCACATATTTTTTCCTGTAGAAGATGTTAAGTAATACTTTTTTCAAATAATATTTCAAATTCTGTATATTTTTTTTCTTTGTATCTTTTAAACTGTCAAAATCAATGCATGTCTCTACCTGTTATTGAATCATATCATTACTGGACTATTTCATACCTTTTCTATATCTGTAAGTGTCTGAACCAAACTTTCCATACATCTTTTAATAAACTCCTCTTCTTTCTCCAGATGACCGTTACCATAATTGATATAGTAACAATTTAATATCTGTATAGCTGTAATACTGACATCTGTATTATTGGCACGTAATGCTATAGACCACAGCTGGTCAATACCACACACCTACAATTTATATATAAAAGCATACTTAAATTGTGTTAAAAAAAATACCTTCAACATTTACATTATAAAGATGTGAACTAAAAGTTTTGGAGAGTTATTTTTCTATTCCAACGTGTTTAGACTAGCTTGCTTGGATGTGGACATCCGATGCAACCACTAATAAATAAACTTCACAAAATTCAGAAATTGTCACCTTTTTATAGAATAGTATCATTTGACTTTAATGAAGAATACAAATATCATAAAATTTATTGGTACACCTTTTATTGCATCATAAAAAAAACTTGACAAATCTTACAAGTGTACCTGTGAAATTAGGAAAAATTATATTAAAATTTCCTGTCTTCCTTACCTCATCCTCTGACAAAGTTGTATCAAATGACGCATTAGCAATCCTAGTCAGATGTGATAACTGTTGAAACAAATTCAGCCCTGTTACACTCATATTCTCTGGTTCTAACTGGTGCATCTGTAATATAGATTTAAATAATATGAAATCTCTATTCTTGAATTAATATATCAATTTTGATAAGCACAACAAGTTTCAAATTAACAGATTTTAATGACACTTTTTGCTACTTCAATGAAAACTGTTTGACACCACTGCTTCTTTCATACACCTTACCCCTATTTGTCAGCCATTTCTGGATGTCACACAAGTTCCCGTAAAATTTTGACACCACAATGGAAAAGTGATTGTTGTATGAGGTCAAAATTAAAGAGGAACAGATTCTCGGGTCAAGAGGAACAGATTTCCAAATAGAGATAAGGTGCATTGTGAAACTTCTACTAAAATATAGCATTAGTGTGTAATGTTATTTTTTTCTCTAATTTCAATGTATAAATTCTGAAATTGTATCTGGTTTTTAGAAATTATAACTCAGTAAAACTTCAGACAACAAATATTTGAAATCCTTGAAAGAATTTTTATTCACACCATATGCATTCAAAATAATTCCATTGTTTACAATACCTAACAAAATACTGATTTTTATTTATTTTTACATTGCCAAGTTCAAAGTCACAAATACAAGAACTCATCAACCTACATTTTGTTAGCAATCAATGAAAACTGGCAATCATGAATAAAAGCTCTTTTACGGTTTTACAAATACTAACCTTTTCTAGGAAGATGTGTTTAAATGTCTCCAGTCCCATAGCATGATGATCTTTACTTTTAGCCTGATTGAGAAACCAACTTAAACATTCATCTGAACACTCAGGATCTAAAGCTACACATCTCCACAATGTATCTACTTGCTCCAAGTTCAATCCTGAGAAGGTAAAAATATAAATAGATTGTTTGATTCAATTATAAAACCCATGTTAAAAAGGCCAATGATATTTTTTTTATATATGCTAAGATAATCTTTCAAATCCTTAACTTAAACATGCAGCCAACACTCTCTTTTAATGTTTATAGAATGTATATTGATATTCAAAATGAAATATTTTTCCATTCTTATCAAACTGAATCGGTTGTTGATCTTCTGAAAAATTTCCATAACACAACACAGTATTCAATAAAATTTAGCTACATGTTCATTAAAAGTAAATATTCTCTTTTTCTACCAAAAGAAAAACAATTATATATATGCATCATTGAAAATTTTAAAAATCAGAAACAAATAGCTTACATGAATAACAAATGAATAACACTTACTAAATCCATCTGGTGAACCCATGGCTGAGAACACACATGTCAGGAATGACAGTCTTACTTGTATCTGTTCTTTATGACTATATCTGTAAAATAAAGATTAATGCATTGCATAAATTACCTTTCATTAGCCTGAAATATTTGCAATTGTAAGTTAAGGAAAATAACCAAAAAAAAAACATCATCATGGAACTAATATTTTATAGTATTTATAGATAACTCTTCATTTGTTAATTCATCTCACATCAGAAACTTCCAACAAATAGTTTTTAAAAAAGTTTAATAACAGACGTTTGTTTGATATCTTCTAATACCTATATACTTTGAAGTGTCTCTTAACATATCATTACACTACCTAAACTTTTGCTACAGTTAATTCAGAAATTATTGCGAGTATTTATAATTGTGATTTTGACAGAACCAACCCGAAATTGAAAAACATTATTGTGATTTCAGGAAAAGCTGCATACAGATATATGTATGAGATATGAGTTATTTTTATTCTTCCAGTCACATTAATCCCATTTATATAAACTTTCTGAATTTACAGTGCAAGTTTCAGGTGAAATATTTTCCCGCACTTGAAGTTAAACTTACAATGAATCAGCTGGCTTTGATCTCTCCTTTATTTCTGTGTAGTGGACTAAATCTATGAAGAAATGGCTCATCATGTTCAAATCTTTCTCTGCCCACCTGCAAAATATACAGAATCTCATTGGTATTTTCATTGTGACCTAAACCATATTATTTATCATTCATATTGAAAATTTAAATTTTCATTGCAAGAAAGTAATTTTCAAGCTACATTTTTTTATGTAGAATAACAAATTTTTTGATTCAGCAATGAAAGATTCTCATAAGATAAATACACTTTTTTTTACTTGTTAAAAAAGCTTACATTGTAACATGGTGTGTATCTATTCCATTCCTGTACTGCTGGAAGGAACTTAGTATCTTGGGTAGTAATCTTAATGACACAACAACAGACCTGAAAATGAAGCATATTCATATAAATTGATATTAATGTAATTAATGTAGATCTGTCTATGCAAAGATCTAGACATGAACAGTGCCAAATAGATGTTTGTTTTATATTTTAGCGTTGGTTTTTTTTTGCATTGATGGCAGATGAAGGATATTTTCCTGACATTTCTTGACTCGACTCTGACTGATAAGAGCTATACTGTTTATATTTTTGAAAACTAACTCTAAATTAATTTTTAGATACATCTCTTTGTACCATTGTGTTATTGGGGTGCTGACTGTCCTGATATATACTGCCAAGAAAACTGGTAAGGTGTAATGTAAAAGCATAATCAAATATGATGCTTTATAACCTCAGTTAAATATGTAAATAGTAATACTGATAATAGTGGAAAGATATTGCATAAATTGATGGTACATTTTCTTGAACAGAACATTTTGCATACACTGAATGAAGTTAGTTCTTGTCACTTTTAAACCATCATAACTTCTTAAGCTTACATAAATCATTTAGGGTGTGAAGTTATTTAGTTTGTACAACTTCACTGTTTTGAGCAAGGTGCAAGGCATGAATTTTTAAAACTTAATTCTTCAGTCAATGGAATTACATTAAATAGGTTTGGAGAAGTTTTAGAACTGCCTTTTCTTTTTCGTTTTTTTGTGAATCAATGAACAACACTTACCTGTGATGAGCAAGGTTCTCCACACATGCTTCTATGAATTTCATCTTGATTCTCCTGTCAGTGGAGTAACATACAAGTGTACATAAAGCTTTCTCTGCTTCACTGGCAAGTCCTTCAGGTAGTGATGGCTGTGGAAAAATTCAAAGATATTACAACAAGGGTTCAAGTTAATATGGGTTAGAGGTCTTGGACCTGTCTTTTCAGAAAAGGGAGTTTTCATTTATGAATTACAAAATTCAGACCTACCAAATTTTACATTCTGTTATATACATATATAAGATTTGAATGGTCTTAGACATTTCAATAAAAGTAAATTTGAACCCATCAAAAGTTATTCATTGTTTCAATATACAGAACAAAATATGGTATATCTAAGGTCACATGAAGAAATCTGATAAACTGGGCATTTTGATATCCATACCTTTTTTAGATCTTGGGAAAATTTCAATTTGATATCCATACCTTTTTTAGATCTTGGTGAATTTCAATTAACTAACAGGTTTGCCAAAATAAACCATTAATGACTTAGAATATTGTAAGAGTTTATTATATGGGATGTTGAAAGCTGTGTGATGACTTCTAGATGTATATCTTGTTAAAACTATGTTGTTGAGTTGCAGTCGCATTTGCAATACACTCAAAACACTTTTGATTAATATTGAGACTTACAGCTGTTTCTTCTTGCACTAAATCCCATAATAATGTATTGCCTCTCTGGCAGACAGTATCAAAGTTAAACTCTGTATAGGGTGCCTCCTTAGGCTGTGGTCTAGCATGTACTGGACCTGTAAAAGAAACATATGGTAAGGTACTTACTGCATGAAAAAATGAACTGGTGAATATCTGTTTCCCCAATTTACATACATACTACATTTATACATCATTCCTGTCAAGAAATCTTATCTTTTGATTATTCTTATAGTAACATCACCTTTTTATCGATTAATGACTAAAATAATTTGGTAATGGTTACATGAATAAATGAAAAGAGGTTTTTCAATTACACATTACAAATCAATGCATTGCTATATAACTCACAAATGCCAAATGTAAATTCTCATAGGAATTTGTAATGTTTCAAGTATTATTTTATCCAAAAATATATCTTTTATCTTTCACACCATAAGCACCCCAGGTTAACTTTAACTTACCATGTGGTAGATGGGTATGGTACATGGAGGCCAGATTTGATAAATGCTGCTGCATTTGATGTGGATTAAACTGTCTTTGAGCATTAATTTGAGCGAGTTCTTCATCACTGATGAAATCCTCTCCTTCAAAATCAGCCATGTTTTTCTCTGATTTATTACTGATCCTAGAGCTATGACAACTGCCCTCAACTTCCTCTCCGCTAGTTGTTCCTTCCTTGACAGTATCACTAGAAAATAAAAATTACTATGTCAATATGTCAGTGTCATACGTTAAAGAATAAATGGGATCAATTCTAAATGAATGATTTGAACCTATCTTTATCTTGTCCCTAACTTAGTGACCAATTAAAAACTATTTTTAGTCTTAATAAAATCATATTATTGTATTTCAGTGATCGTAACATTGATAAAAATGTTAATTATTGAGAATATTTTTAATTTTACAGGACAATGTAGAGGAAAACACATTTTTTTTTTAAACAAACCATACTTGAAGTCTGGCACCAGAACTGTGTGTGACCACAATGATTTTAAAATTAACAGTTGTTGGCAACTTTCACTAGTAATATGATATTCAAATAATTTTTTTTATATTAATCTTTTATAATCAATACAAGGCTACACTTGATAATCAACCTATGTGAATGATTATTGTTTTGTAATTTTAAAGAACAAACCCAGGTTGAGCATGGTGTCTCTTTTTCTTAGTACACTGTGCATGGATCTGCTCTACAAATTCTGAGACATCATAGATTTCTGTTTCTACAGCAGGATTCAATTCTGTTTGCTCTTCTGATGTTGTCGGTTGGTCATTAGGTGGATCTTCAATCACCTTTAAATTAATTAATCTTACTTTAATATACATTCAATTCATACATGTCTTATCCATTTCTGATATAAAACTACTCTTAGGCTGACTGTTAGCTCTTGTAATCAAATAGTCCACAAGTTTTTTTGTGATATTTTAGTCAGTTCATGCTTCTAGCTGTATGCTTCTCAATCAATTAATAAATGTGATGTTCATGTTCACCCAGGAGGTAAGAAAAGACATAGTTTCAACAATTTTGCAGAGTAAATTAACATGTGTTCAAGAATACTTTTTTTGTGATGCAAACGCCAGCTAGATCTGTCATTTAAAGCATTAAAAGTAAACAACTTTATTTTTCTAAAATCATAATTTGAATAAACCATTGAATAAATTGCCTTGCAATCTTTAAAGTTTCAGAAAACATTTTATTCAACCTTAATAAACAACATACCTGATCATCCATTTTTTCTTCTTTTTCATCTTCTTTCTCTGCTTTTTCAGCTTTTTCAACTTCATCTGATTTCTTCTCTTTCTCCTTATCATCACTGCTTTCCTCTACAGTCTTAAGCTTTGAAAGGACTTTCTTTTCTGGTGATTTGGGTGTTTTTGTAGTCTCATTTTTCTTATGAGCCTGTCTATGGGCTGCCTCTAACATTTGCTTCTGTTGCTGATGATGATGTTTACGTAATAAATGTTCTGCCATTTGATATGTCATTTTACCTGCCTGTAATGCCTCTTCATCAAAATCTGAACTTTCTTCACTCGTGTGGTGACATGGGTGTCTCGTATGGACAAGCCTTGCCTCTTTCAACAGTTCCTCATCCTCTGAATCAATATATTCCGATTCTTCTTCCTCTTCCTCCTCCTCTGACGTATCAACTGTATGACCCTCTTGATAGTGCCTCCGTAATATTGCCCGCTGTTGAGCAATGAGTAGTCTATGTTGATGACACTGTCCAGATATCACCTCAGTCTCATCTTCAACTTCTTCCTCGCTGGATTCACTCGCCTCCACCTCACTCTCGCTACCCTCACTATGTCCGTGAGGAACTTGTCTTGAATGATGCAGACATTCATGGTCCTCTTCACTCTCCTCACTATGACCTTCACATTCCTCTTCTGATTCAGCACCAGAACAGCAGACATGTTTAGGAATTCTATTACGGTTGCCTAGGTTACGATGTCTGTTTCTTCTTCTGTGTCTCTGCTGTGCCATTTTTAGTAACTGAAATTTCAAATTAGATATCTCTAAAAGACACAATCTTAAAAAAGATAAAACTTTAAAAAAATAAGTAATAATAATAATTTTTAGATTATTTTGCCATAATAATCAATTTGTATCGAGGGATTGCAAATCCATCATTTAAAATAATTTGCAAACATCCTCAAAATATACATACTTTAGCTTTCCAAATTTTAACATTATGCATACCAGCTTGTTGTGCATTACAAATGAATAAAATTATCAATTTATTCAAAGGGGTTAAAACTTGTTAAGTTCTAAAAAAAGATTGAAAAGTAGAATAACTTCTTGCAATTCCTGGAAATGCTAAATACCAATAATAGTTTCAAAATATAAAATGTGAAATATATCCTGTTGCATTATTTTGTAACGTGTGTGGATCTGTTACCTTTTCTTTCTCTCCTTCATCTGATACTTGTATACTTTCTTCACTGCTTGCTTCATGTTTTGTCTCTTTACCTGAAAAATAATTAAGTGAACCAACATTAAGTTTTCTTTTCTTTTCTTTTAAATTCAATCTATACTGCAACTAGTTGTGTTTATTTCCTAAATATAGTAACATAGCTATATTTTGTATAATGTCAATTTCATCATGGAACACTTTCTCCACAATCGGGGGTTCATTAAGGGATGAAAATAAGTTTGACATTTATATCACGATTTTAAAAGCTATCAAGTTTAAGTTCCAGTGTAAAAACAATATTAGGTCAATGTCATAAAAATATAAACTTTTTTGTACTGGGTAGAACCTCGTCATTCCCCAGTTTCTCAGCCTCATACCAAAATAAATATATTTTTCTTTCATTGACCTAATATTGTATATTTATACAAATCTAATATTTTCTAAAGCAGCAAACTTTCATTCTATCAAAAATTGATTTCTTGTTCAAACAATTCATAAATGAATTATTTTTGTAAATATTTCAATATAATAAAGTAGCTGCCACTGTCCTGATAAAAATTATCCATGAAAAGATGAAACAAAACTCATTTGAATTATTTCTTTAATAATAAAAATAAAGTTTACTTGTATTTCCATCCTCCTCAGTTTGCATGGCTGGGTACTGAGTCTGTGTCGGCTGTAATGTTGTTCCACAATGATTCCCAGCACACGTACTCCATACACACTTAATAAGAGCTGATGCTACATATAAAGTCTGGAAAGAAGGATAAAAATAAAAATATGTTTTAGTCACTTTTAAACTACTTAGGTTCAATGTTTTATTATTCCTGCCAAAGATGCAATGTTTGAATTTAAAATGATTTATCAGATACAAAAAAGGGTAATTTTGACATAAAAATAATTGTATATTCAAACCTGAAACCATGAACAGACAAAGAAATGACTTCTATTTTGAACTATGCTTAAGAACTCCTGATTGATGTTGCTATTTTGAGGGAATTTGCTATTGGTTGTAGTGTACATGAACATATATTTAACCCAAACAATATTATGCTCATCTTGTTATTACATGTAGTCATTCTTAAATTATATGGTGTTATTACACACACATATGTATAATTGTATATGTGTGTAGGTACTTACAGATTCTGTATGAGATGTTTGGTCTAATGAAGAAACCAGTTTTAGGAGATGTTGCACTGGCTGCAATTCTAGATTTTTAATCAATGGAATCAGGATGTCATATACCTGTTTGCTGCAATGCTTCAACTGTAAGGTAGAAAAGGGTAAATTTTGGTTCACTGGATAACATAACTGTACATACAGCATTTCCAATAAGTTTGAAAAACAATTGCCATGCAAGAAAGCCTATGATAAGAATTACAAGCAAGAAATAAAATCTAATAAGAATATGAAAGAAAATAATGTCATCTATGTCATTTGGTCTCTGCTGGACAGTTGTCCTATTGGCAATCATATTGCATCTTAATTTAATATTGCCTGTTAGTTTGTATGTAATTTCTATATAACCCATCTATTGATACATTTGTATTCCTTACCAGACCCTTTTAACCATTGAGAGAGACTACATACATTTGATGTTGATTTACATGTACAAAAACAAGAATGTGTCCCCAGTACATGGATGCCCCATCCGCAGTATCATTTTCTATGTTCAGTGGACCGTGAAAATGGGATAAAAACTCTAATTTGGCATTAAAATTAGAAAGATCATATCATAGGGATCATGTGTACTAAGTTTCAAGTTGATTGAACTTCAACTTGATCAAAAACTACCTCGACCAAAAACTTTAATCTGAAAACTTTAACCTGAAGCGGGACAGGCAGACAAACGGATGAACGAACGAAATAACAGACAGATGCAGACCAGGAAATAAAATGTGTACTAAGTATCAAATTGATTGAACTTCAACTTCATCAAAAACTACCTCAACCAAAAACTTTAACCTGAAGCGGGACAGACGAACAAACGGATGAACGAACAGAAGGACGCAAAGACCAGAAAACATAATGCCCATAAATGGGGCATAAAAACTTTTTTCTTGACTCTTAGCTTAAAATATGAGAGTATATTACTCTTTTCTTACAAAACAAATCTATTCAATGAGTAATCAACTTACCTGACTTGCAGCCCAGATACAATCAATATGTTCATTGGTAATCTTATTTTCCATGGCTAGTAAATTTAAAATCATCTGACTTTGCTTGATCAGCTACAGAAGAAAACCACCAGATACAGTATTCACATGTATGTGTCAAGGAATAAATTATTATAAAAGAATTTTTAAAAGTTAGTAAATTTCACTGAGAGAACTTTCGACTGTGGATTCCAAATTTGAATATTTGTGGAAGTGGTATTGATTTGGGTTTTTTTTTTTTTCAGATCAAAAGAGATAATTGCATTGGAAATTAGGAATTAGTTTGCTATAAAATTTGTGGTTTTGATTCGCCATGATTTCTGGGAAAACTGATACTCTTCCATAACTACTTCTTCTGACAATAAATAGTCTTCTATTAAATTTGATGAAAAACCACATCTATTAAATTCATACTCAGAAAAGCTCTATATGGGCTTTGCTCATTTTTAAAGGCTGTACGGTGACCTATAGTTGTTAATTTTTTGTGTCATTTGGTCTCTTGTGGAGAGTTGTCTCATGGGCAATCATACCACATCTTCTTTTTTATATCTATAACTTATAAATCTTCTGAAAGTTAATAGATGGATTAATTTCAGCATAAACAATTTAGCTTTTATTATAAAATATGTATTTTATATTTTAACTCCAATTGAAAAGTGTCCCTTTAATTTCAAAAGGATTAAGATGGATTACGAGGTACCACTTCATGTCCTTACCTCTACATGTAAATTTGGTCCAAATATATGTTCTATTATTTTGTTATCTATCAACCACTGTGCTAACTGGTGGCCAACTCTGAAAAAATAACCATTATGATTTTAAATACTTAGAGAAAGATGAGCTAAGAAAACAAGAAACAACATGCTAAAATACACTGCAATTATCAATCAACACTTTTAACAATAAATGTGGAATTAAGAAAAAAGTCTTTTTAAAAAAGATTTCTTTACATTAAATTACATTTTAAGCAAAATGAAAATAATAAATCTTGTCCAATCAAACTTTATAAACACAGACACTTTAAGATTGGTAGGTTTTAAGTAGACTTCATTGCAGCTTGAATATTTATCCATTATATTTTATTTATCCTCACCTTTCAGCATCCAGCAGTGTCTCATTATTACAGCTCTCATTATACAGGTTTATTTGACTCTAAAATAAAACAAGATAATTTTAGAAATCATGAGATTCTAATGAAAGTAGTAATGACATTTAAGAATCGTCGCTTCATAATGTTTTTATTATATAGGTTTTAGTTGATTTTCTTGTAGTTTTGACACCCAAAAAAGAGCACATGCAACAGAATCATGTACCATAAAGTTTGTCTGTTTGAACAATAAGGCTCTTAAAAATTTGTACTGGTTCATGCAACCATTTTAATTGGGTTTTTAGTTAATGCAATACAAAAATAAAAATATCGCAAACATTTCAAAAAATTTCAGTATATATGGTTTCATATGTAAGGAGTATCAATCCTTGATTTTGAATAAAAAACAATTAATAATTGGTTTGAAAAGTGTTAAATTTGCATGTTCCCAAGTCCAAAGTCACTAATATCCTAAGACCAACATATCTTACATTTATTTGTGCTATTCCTGCTAGTCGTATAGTCAATGTAGAACATGTGAAGTATTTGAATGCTAGGTCTAGTCCTTCTTTATCAAATGTAAAGTGTGTCTCCAAGGGTTCCTTCACTGCTGCCCACATTAAATCTGTCATGTTACGATTACCAGCTAGTCTCAAATCCTGGTCTGACAACTTACACATGTACCTGATAATAAAATACAAATATTTTCAAGTTGTTTACAACAATTAGTTTCCTTGCAATGTAAAATTTATATAGTTATAGTTTTTTTTTATAATACAATAGGAGATTGAATTTATTCAAATAACAATGACATTTTCATATGTTTATTTTATATTAGTATATTTTGTTTATGGTTATATACGCCTGTATACCATATGATTTGAAAAGCCTGTTTGATATACTATATATGTCATAACCTTAAAGAGATGTAACAAGAAGCTTTACCTTATAATTGTTGATCTCAGAGGAACAATACACTGCATGACTGTCTGTATATTCATCCACATTCGTAACTGTGAGAAAAAAAAAGATTTGAAAAATAATGTATATGTTAAAGTTGAGAATAAAATTTTAAAAAATCACAATTCATCATTTGAAACAACATTAAAATTGAAACTCTGGATCTGCATTTTTGTTTGATGTAAAATACAAAATATATGTCAAAAGTCTTTTATCTTTTATTCTGAATACTATTATTCAGGATTTTTTGCATATGTTTTCCATTTAACATAAAGCCAAGGTGTACAAGTACTGTTGAACTGTATTTCCAAGATCATTTTCTTTTTGTGGGTACCAGTTTTTCCAGGTCTGAACTAGCATATTGGCATTTTCATTTGTATTTCTTGCAACCATTTATAACAATTTAACTATTATTCATACATGCTATGTATTAAAACTATTATACCATTTATAAAGAATATCCATGCAAAATATTTGTTTAAACCCGCTGCAATTGTTTGCACCTGTTCTAAGTCAGGAATCTGATGTTCAGTAGTTGTCGTTTATTGATGTGGTTCATAAGTGTTTCTTTTTCTTGTTTTTTATATAGATAAGCCTGTTGGTTTTCCCGTTTGAATGGTTTTACACTAGTAAATTTTGGAACCCTTTATAGCTTGTTGTGCAGTGTGAGCATAGGCTCTGAGTTGAAGACCATACTTTGACCTATAATGGTTTACTTTTATAAATTGTGACTTGGATGGAGAGTTGTCTCATTGGCAGTCACACCACATCTTCCTATATCTATAAAATATTTTGTTTGTTTTTTTAATCTAATACTTACATTAGCTATTAATGTTATCAGTATGTGAGCTACAGTAAAGGATAAAGATTCAGGGGTTGCCTTGTCAAAGCACTGCTTGAGACCTGCAATGCCATTGCTGTCTATGAAGTAGCACAAGTTTCTCAGCAGATATATTGGCACTTCTGGGTCCTGTAATAATATTATTGGTGATAAATTTAGTGACAGAATTCAAGATTTGTTGTTAAACAACTTTCCTCAATAAATACATTGCCACTGGATATTAAGCCAACAACAATAAATCAATGAATACACACTTCTTAAAAATGTAAAGAATGGGTGTTATTTTCATATGATTTTCTCTATCTTTCAGTTCTATCAATGTATTTCTTTTAGTCCTTAAGTAAAAGACCCATTAGCATCAAAGCATTAAACTTTTATGCAAATATCTTTTCTTCTTAATTTTCGGTACTTGAATTGACTGCAATATTCTGTTGACCCTCCCAATACCCCAATAACTGGACCCAGTCCTCAACAGATTAATGTCCTTCTAGAGAACTCCTTGAATTCCCTTGAAACATACCTCAAAGTTTCCAATTCTGGTTTTTTTTTTGTTACTCTAGTAAATAAATAATACTGTAAATTCAGAAATTATTGCGAGGTTTTTATTATTGCGAAAAATGCGAGAAATTTGTGAACGCAATAATTTAAACTCGCATTTTGAAATATTTTATATGAGTTAAACAGGACTTTTCTCAAAATTGTAAAAATTAAAACCGCATTTCAGTCTTAAATGACAAAACCGCAATAATAAATACACGCAATAATTTCCGAATCTACAGTACTTATGAAACTTTCCAGATCTCCATAAAATATTTTCTGAATGCTTCCAAAAGAAAGGAGAAAGGAACAAGTGATTTAAAGATAATCGTTCAGTATTTGCAAAGTTTAAGCTATAATATCTTTGAATTGAAGTAAATATAGGCAGAGATATAACAGTCAAAAGATAGTATAATTAGCTAAATAAGTCACAAAATCAGTATTTTTACACATGCAAGTGTCACACAAGTAGGACCATTTCCTGTGACGTCATAAATGCATTTATTGTGAGTCATTAGAAGCATTAATTTCAGTAAAATATCCAGCCAAATACGGCCCTTATAACACCTTGTCCTTAGTATTGAATTGTGAGAGTTGATATCTCAGACTTATAAGTAATTTCAATCTAAAATTGCATGATATTATTGATAAGGAAAATAATCTAACCATAATATCAGCAGGCAGGGCAAAATAAACATCATGGAAACACATCATTTTTCTCTATTCTAATAGCAATTTGAATCATTGAGAAAAAAATGTGAACACTATACAAATTCTAAATTCATTTGTAATTTGGGATCTTGCCCTTGGTGGTCTTACTTACAGAAATCTCACAGTAGTTATTCAACGCACTGGTTTCCTGCTGTGACAACTCCTGAAATACCCATTAAAATAAATAATAAAGCAAAATGCACAAAGTGAAAATAACATGTACTATACGACTAGAAATTCTAAATAATTGGTATTGATATTTGATATTTCAAATATAGTAGGTCTCTTTCATGATTTAAAAATATTAGGAGTGAAAAAAATCTAGGCAGAAATCACTACTTATAAGTATCAAAAAGATCATTTAAGCCAAACAACTCATCAGGGAAAGCTGGAAATAGAAAGGAGTAGAGAGAGACAGATTTTCAGGAAGAAAAACAAATCATTCCTTCAAATATACTTGTCAAAAGATATAAAATAAAATTTAAACTCTGTCACTGGCTGTCAGATGGTGTAAAAGTCTGGCCACTTGAAAAGATGCATAAAAACATACATTTTGAAAGTTTTTGTGTCTTAACAATATTTTTCTTTTTTCCCTGTGTTGCCTTAATTTCAAATAAAACAAACATATTTCTGTGGCAGATCCAGAACTTTTCATAAGGGCCTCTGACTGACCTATGGGAGGGGGGGGATCTGGCTATGTATTTCATCTACCAATGCATAATTAAATGAATCAGTCTAATATTAGAAATTTTTTCAATCTTATTGAGGAATAACAGTACATTATTTGAAGAGTAATGTTGCCTCCATCAATTGGTATTCAAATGTCACAAATTCAATTGTATTGATGACAGCAAGCAGATTCAGTGAAATTAGTATTTGGGATCATCAAATCCAAAATAAAAGATGTTAACTTTTCATGACAGCAAGCAGATTCAGTGAAATTAGTATTTGGGATCATCAAATCCAAAATAAAAGATGTTAACTTTTCAAAAATGTAACTATTTGTCCTGAATATATATATATATTCTAGTCCAATACTTGCAGGGGCTGATCCAGACATTTCATAGAAGGGGTGGTTCCCAGCCCAGTACAAAGGAAGGGGGTCCAACTATATGTCCCCATTGATTCAAATGCATTGATCATCAAAATAAAAAGGGGGGTTCCAACCCCTGGAACAACCCTTCTGGATCTGCTACTGACTTGTAACTTTTAAATAAGCAATTTGAAATTTCCCACAACAATTGCACAATGTTGTTGACAATGATACCGACTATCAGCCATAGAATTGACAGCAGACATTATCCAATCAAAAATAATGTTATAAGATGCATAATATTGAATTACCTCCAGAGACGCATGAACCATATGCTTATATGCCATGTAAGATGGAAAGTTCATCAGGAATACTTTAGTTACAAATGTAAGTAACTTTTCCTTCTCCTCCGTTGTCCATTTCTCAGGTTCTTCATTGTCATCTTCCTCTTCTGTTTGCATTTTTTCATCCTTCTGTTCTTCTTCTTTGTCTTCCTTTTTTTTGTCTTTATCATGATTGTCAGGTAAAGTTTGAATGGCTCTAATTGCGACACTCAGGATTACTTGAACCATGTTGTTTAACTTCTCAAAGTTTTTCAGTGTTTTGAAACAACACATACATTGCCTGTAAAGAACAATTTCATATTTAACTTCTATCAATAAACTTCATAATTTTTGCAAGGTACAGTTTCCCTCAATTTATTATATAATTTTTGCAAAAAACTCAAAAGGATGATCCCCGATGAATTAAACCAGCCCTTCAGCCGAGAGAATATGTCTGAAGACTGCAGTAACAATATTTCAAACCCTAATGAGTTTCCCAATGCATCTTTTCAGATGTATATTATATGCAACTAGTACTAAACCAGATGCTCCGCAGGGCGTAGCTTTATACGACCGCAGAGGTTGAACCCTGAACGGTTGGGGCAAGTATGGACACAACATTCAAGCTGGATTCAGCTCTAAATTTGGATTGTGATTAAATAGTTGACACATCATAGGTTTCTGACACAGAATGAATGTGTTCTAATGAACTTAAAATTATTGTTTTCTCTTAGAGCAATTCACTATGCTGTTGAATATTAATCCTCTCAAAAAAATGTTTGAAGAAATTTTCTTTTTTATTTATGAAATTTCAAATGAGAAAAATTGAACCCAATTTTTTTAATCACATCCCCCCTTTCCCTTATTCCAAAACTAATCTCAATTAAAATTTCTAATGGAGTTTGCAACAATAACTACTCATTTAAATACATCATAAAATATTAAGATGTAAAAAAAACTGCTTGTTATCACTGAATGGTAAAGATTATTTTAATTTATCAGTTGGTAGTAAAAAGTGAATATACATTGTATATTGTATATAACAAAGATTTAAGTTGATTCTGGACAAAGAAAGATAACTCCAATTAAAAAAAAATCTTGCTATTGCACAATATATTGCAATTAGATATTTCTTGCTTACTATTCTGGACAAAGAAAGATAACTCTAATTAAAAAAAAATTTGCTATTTCACAATATTGTGCAATTAGATATTTCTTGCCATTGCGCAATACTGTGCAATTGAAAAGACTTGCTATTGCACAATACTTAATATAATAATTTTAGATCCTGATTTGGACCAACTTGAAAACTGGGCCCATAATAAAAAATCTAAGTACATTTTTGGATTCAGCATATCAAAGAACCCCAAGATTTCAATTTTTGTTAAAATCAGACTAAGTTTAATTTTGGACCCTTTGGACTTTAGTGTAGACCAATTTGAAAACAGGACCAAAAATGAAGAATCTACATACACAGTTAGATTTGGTATATCAAAGAACCCCATTTATTCAATTTTTGATGAAATCAAACAAAGTTTAATTTTGGACCCCGATTTGGACCAACTTGAAAACTGGGCCAATAATCAAGAATCTAAGTACATTTTTAGATTCAGCATATCAAAGAACCTAACTGATTCATTTTTTGTCAAAATCAAACTAAGTTTAATTTTGGACCCTTTGGACCTTAATGTAGACCAATTTGAAAACGGGACCAAAAGTTAAGAATCTACATACACAGTCATGACAGTTAGATTCGGCATATCAAAGAACCCCAATTATTCAATTTTGATGAAATCAAACAAAGTTTAATTTTGGACCCTTTGGGCCCCTTATTCTGTTAGGACCAAAACTCCCAAAATCAATACCAACTTCCTTTTATGGTCATAAACCTTGTGTTTAAATTTCATAGATTTCTATTTACTTATACTAACGTTATGGTGCGAAAACCAAGAAAAATGCTTATTTGGGTCCCTTTTTGGCCCCTAATTCCTAAACTGTTGGGACCTAAACTCCCAAAATCAATACCAACCTTCCTTTTGTAGTCATTAACATTGTGTTTAAATTTTATTGATTTCTATTTACTTAAACTAAAGTTATTGTGCGAAAACCAAGAATAATGCTTATTTGGGCCCTTTTTTGGCCCCTAATTCCTAAACTGTTGAAACCAAAACTCCCAAAATCAATCCAAACCGTTCTTTTGTGGTCATAAACCTTGTGTCAAAATTTCATAGATTTCTATTAACTTAAACTAAAGTTATAGTGCGAAAACCAAGAAAATGCTTATTTGGGCCCTTTTTGGCCCCTAATTCCTAAAATGTTGGGACCAAAACTCCCAAAATCAATACCAACCTTCCTTTTGTGGTCATAAACCTTGTGTTAAAATTTCATAGATTTCCATTCACTTTTACTAAAGTTAGAGTGCGAAAACTAAAAGTATTCGGACGACGACGACGCCGCCAACGTGATAGCAATATACGACGAAAAATCTTTCAAATTTTGCGGTCGTATAATAAAAAACTAAAATCTATCATTTTCACAAGAAAACCAATGTAATTAAAATTAAATCTCTCACTCGCTTATTTTTTTATGCTTGGTCGCTGCGTGGGCTCCCACACAGCGACCAAGCATAAAAAAATGAGCGAGTGAGAGATTTAATTTTAATTCTAATATGACGTGATTCTTTCGCTTTGTAAACAACACCGTGATAAAATTCTCGATATATCTATACTTAGCGCAGACTCCAAGATGTACACAAATGGCTGTTTAAATATGCCTCCCACGTAAATCCACATGTATCGTAACCTATGTGTAAACGGTTGTGGATTTTGCTGTGTTAACAATTACAATTGAATAAAACCCTACAGAACATTTATTCTGATTCTGATGCATAACAAAAAGAATTTACACATTAGAGAACGGAAAAATGGACAAAAACAAAACAAATCAAAATTCCGCGAAATTCCAGTAATGATTTTTGCGCATTAACGTCATTTCAAAACATGACGTCATACGAATGAAAACGTCAAAGCTGAAGGTTTTTCTATTGCGTTTACCTTCTAAACTCGGATACAATTGCATTAAAATAAAGTATTGAGGTAGGTGTTGCTTGTTTTCTGTTCTATTGCAATATTCGCACATTTACTGATTTCAGCAAGTCAACATGGCGGCTCCTTGGTTACAACATGTCAACAGTGAATTTGACGGTAACTTAGCTTACGATAAAAAATGCAAATCTAAAATTGCAAATGTTGGGTTTACTGAGAAGTAAAAAAAGTAATCACATTTTTTTCTAGCGGTTAGTTAAGAAATCATTCATGCAGGTTTATTAGATTTGTTTTACATTTATCGAACAGTGGGTAAAATAGAACAGCCACACATACGGTATACCCATCAGCTAACGCTCAGGATAAAATTCACATATCACGGCCCAGGCCATGTGTAAATTTCCAACAAATCTATGGCTTCCATGAATTATTTCTTAATTAGATTGACAAGAAAACATGCAATAAATATTTCAATAAGATTCTAGAATTTTTAAACTTTAAATATGTTTTTTTGGGTTGCTGACTAACTGACATATACCCACATCACTGTTTCTTTGTCCCAAGTACACATGTATCTACAAATTGTCATTGTTTCTAGAAGAAATATACATTTTCGTAAAAATTCAATAATAGAATATAAAATACAAACTTTTGAGGCCACAGGTGGACATAAGTTACAAAAGAAAATATTTCATTTTTGTTCAGCTGACATCCACTGACTTGACTTCTTTCTTCATCTGAAAAGAAAGAACAATAATACACATATGAATAATATTTAAATCTAGTCTATAAGCCCACTGATTTAGTGCTGCTTAACATCTTGTGGTAAATATATCATGCATATTTAGGAGGATGACATGTGACAAATGATGTAAAGACATAATAAGTATACATGACGATGTAATGTAAATTCAGAATTTATTGCATGTATTTATTATAGCAATTTTTGTCATTTTAAGACTGAATGCGATTTTAATTTTTGCAACATAGAGAAAAATCCTGTTTAATTCATATAACAAATTTCAAAATATGAGTATAAATTATTGCGATTATAACCCCATCACATTTTTTGCACATAAATATTAAACTGGAAAGTCAAACAACAAGTTCTGTTTGTATCATCAATAAAGCAATCATTTAATTTTTAGGGAATGTATAAGTCTTAAATTTGATCTATTTTACATCTGAAGTTGATTTTTCACTTGTCCCATTGGACAAGTAGTATAGTGAATTTACTTGCCCCACGCCTGTATCATTTCACTTGTCCCGGACAATGGGACAAAAGGTAATTTAGAGCCTTGTCTTTTTCTTACCATTGATATTTATTTTGAATTATTATATTGATAGTCTTAAATATAAATATTTACTACAACTATCACATAAACTTAACAAGATCAAAGAAAATGAGGTCAAGGTCATAAAAACCAAATGAGAAATACATGTACACCTTAAAGTCATTCAATAGACCAAATATAGTTGTCCTATTGCTTATAGTTTCTTAGAAACAGACTTAACCAAGAAAACTAAATATTGACTAATGAACCCTGAAAATGAGGTCAAGTTCAAATGAACAATGCCATGCAGATATGTACAGCTTACAATCCTTCCACAAACCAAATATAGTAGACCTATTGCATATAGTAATAGAAAATAAAAGAGGATGCCCCCACCCTGCATATTATATAAGGTTATAGAGACATAACTGTAGAACAGCAAAAGCGACCCTACCCAAGTTTTAACTTGATACTGCTGATACATTGTACATGTAAAATAAGCCAACCTAAAGTATTGATTATTTGAAAATGTTGCAATGCACTTGTAATTTTTTCTTTATCTGATCAATCCAGAATAGTTCATCTTTGAGACATTATTTACAGAATAATTGTTTGTTGATCATGACAGTTCAATCATACTAAAACTGTGTTAGTGCTCTCATTCAAAAACAAGATTGACCAAAATACATGAGAGGAAGCAGGACAAATCGCCCAACTGGCAAATCGCCCAACAGCCAATCAGATTCAATAACGTCATCCGGGATTCAAAGCATTTGAACTGGTTTGTACTGGGTTGAGTTCAATATCTATGTAGTAGCTAGTCTATAGCTACACGTTCAATGGTCAAAATCTACGTAGCAGCTACAATATTGAATGCGGCCCAGGTCTAGGGTTGCGTTCAAAATCGTAGCAGCTACTTAGGGCTACGCAGAATTATGACTATGGAACATGTAGCTAGCCTAGCTGCTACATAGATATTGATAGCAGCTAGGCTAGTTACTCGTTCAGTAGACAAAAATCTATGTAGCACTAAGTAGCCACTACGATATTGAACGCAACCCTGTTGTACAGTTACATGTTTTAAAAATAGAAAAATAACTCAAGGTGGCCAGGTATCATCTATTGATCGCAATATCTCACACTTTCAAATATGATTTCTCAGTACAGGGGGTATTGTACATTGCTTCTGCCGAGATTTTCAGTTAACGGTACCGGCTATTATGTATTTATCTTGTCGGACAACTGTTAAACACGAAACAATACAACAAAATATTTCAAAATATTTTAGAACGGGCACCCCAGGGAACTTCGTCAGTTTCAAAGCAAAAATCGGTATGAAGGGGGTACTAATGTGGCTGAAAATTCATCCAGAAAAAAATATAAAATACGACAGAGAAAAGCGGAAAAGAACATATCTAGTTACATGGACAGAAAGATTCCCCTGGGCAAGGTCGGCTGTGGCGCCAGGATGAAAAATCTGAGACCATGTTCTGCGAATATTGCAAGTGTTATTCCGAGCACGCCAATAAAAGGTCTCCCTTGTATGTGTGGACAACAAATATAATAATTAAACCATTTGTTTCACACGATTAAACCAATAGTACTACAACGGATAAAAATGAACTAGTTTAATACAGTGTATAATGTCCCCTTCAAAACATGACACCCACCCTGTATTATGCAGCAAACTCTGATTTGTAAGGCATACATGGGCTAGCAGGTCAGTTTTGATGGGCAAGCAAGGTCAGTTTTGATGGGCTAGCAGTTCTTTGAACAGGGCTAGTAAAATCCTGCTGCCAATAAGTCCTGGGCTAGTTAGCTGTAACAACATTTTTTAACCCCTGGCATTTCCAAAGTTTATGAGAAAAAAAAAGAACTACAAAAACATGTTTATCTAAGGCCCAAAAAAACATATGTCTGTTCAAGGTTACATCATCAAAATAAATAGGGTAGGTACAATGTAGGTCAGTATTTCCATTGTATTATTTTTTTCCATTTTATTTTCTGCGGTCCGTCTTGCCGTGGTCCGAGTTGTCCATGGGCCTTGTTTACCCGTATTTTTAGAGATTGGATTATTTCCCTTTGGTATTGATTGGAAAAAAATGGCAGCAAAATGTTTATTTCATCACATGAGTCACAAATTTCCTTAAAACAGCTATCATATAATTTTATTCATGACTATGAAAATAGGGATGTATCAGGTAACACTATCTTCACTTTTAACAAGAGTTCAGTTTATTTTTCACTTTACAGCGGAAATAAAATGGCTTAGGGCCTGCGCTCAAAATAGGGTTGGTCGGGTAACTGTAAACAGACATATATTTTTTTTTGCCTAAGGTTTTCATAGGTATTGATTTTATTTATAAGTGGGACAGGAACATAGATACACAACAAACAGGATTGCATCTTTTTTCATAAGAGGGGTGAGTTGGCATTACTTAATTCATAGTGGTTTATCTATATTTGTTATAAGTCTGGCAAGTTGGCAGCTTATTTCAAAGGGATTTTAACCCTTTTCATGAATGGGACAGGTAATCCAACCTATTTTCAATGTGATTTTTAAGTGGGGAGAGTTGGTAACAATAGTGGGGTGATTCTATTAGAATGTGGGGCGATTAGGTGTGGGGCGGATTTGCCAATGACTATTTGTCCTGGATTTCCATGTAGCTACAAAATATGCACATACATCTGTATATCATACAAGTGAGAGGTTTAGCTAGCTATAAAACCAGGTTAAATCCACCACTTTCTACATAAGAAAATGCCTGTACCAAGTCAGGAATATGACAGTTGTTATCCATTCGTTTGATGTGTTTGAACTTTTGAATGATATACGGACATATACACAGGGGTGTGGAAATATTTGTTGGGAGCACTTGTCCCAGGGCAAGTAAAACTGTAAATTCTACCTGTCCGGAAAAAAAGTTACTTGCCCTGAAAGTTCTTATAAAAATTGAAGTATTTCCCTGTTTAAAGCTTGCACGTTTCTTGGCACTGTTTTGCATCACAAAATAAATTTGAGGGCAGTGAGTGAAGAAGAGAAAACTAATTAGTAGTGTAACTACTGAATTTTAATCTATCATGTTAATTGTTATTATCATACAATTGATAGTTCAAAAGTACCAGGATTATAATTTTATACGCCAGACGCGCGTTTCGTCTACATAAGACTCATCAGTGACGCTCAGATCAAAATAGTTAAAAAGCCAAATAAATACAAAGTTGAAGAGCATTGAGGATAAAAAATTCCTAAAAGTTGTGCCAAATATGGCTAAAGTAATCTACTCCTGGGGTAAGAAAATCCTTAGATTTTTGAAATATTAAAAGTTTTTTGACAATTTTTTTCTTTTGATAAAACAACCTGCTTTATTGAATAAATAAAATGTCAAAGAAGTTTCTAGTTTGTTTTTCAAAGAGTCCAAAACATTTAATTTTACATCAATCTGCATTGATCTGATCCAGATGGTTCACAACTAGCCATTTCTTTAAGTTTGGCTCGTGCAGCTTCTTCCCCACCAAGTGACTTAACTAAGTCCTGCAAAAGAGGTTTGACATTTGTTACATCTCTATCCTGAGAGTGAGTTGCAACAGCTTCAGAAGTTGCTTTAACAGGCAGTTTGTGAGTTAAATGTCTGTTGCCTGATTTTAACCAATACATAACTGATGGTCTAGGATCAAATTCCTTTATACTGACACCATTTACAACAATTTGCATTTGGTTTTGTAGATTTTCCTGTGTTAATTTGCTTCTCAGAGGACTTTTCATTATGTTCATTTGTGAAAAAACTCTTTCACATGCTGCTGATGAGGAAGATATGGTCAGCATTATTTCAATGAGAACTTTAATATTTCTAAGGAAGTCATCTTGCTGCCTTTTTAAAAGGTCACAATATACAATTAGTGGGTGGTTGTCTTTCTAAAACGAAACTTGAACTTTTAATGTCTGCCATTCTTCTTGTGCATTTTTAGATTCCTCATCAGAAATAACACCACTGAAAAGTTGACAAAGTGATTTAATGTCTGAGTTACCAAATAAACTGAGTTCTGTCAATCTGTGTGGCCATGCCCCAAAATCAAAAACTTTGAAATGGGATAGTGGGGGGGTATCAAAATCAGAAAACCTTTTCAAAACATAATTTACAATTTTTTCCAAAAGTGTGGAAACATCTTTGTCATCTTTGAAAGGAATCAGGTTCCCTTTAAGTGCAAGTCTGCCGTCAAATATTTTAGTTTCAACATCATATTTCTCATAGAATACAAAGAGATTTTCACCAGGTTCCTGTCTCATAGCATGGATCTTGGAAAATAGAGTATCCATAGCTGCCTTATCTTCAAAAATCATTAAATCCTTGACCTGAAAGAACTTTGAAGTTGCAGATATTGCATCCAAAACATCAAGCATGAGATGGATATATTTTACAAATTTGACCTGTGTTAGGTCACCAAGAATAGCCTTGGCCTGCCCAACTTCATCAGCACGTTTGGATTTATTTAAAATTTCTTCCATGTGTGAGGCTATAATATGTAAATCTTGACAAACAGCTTTAAGAGCCTGCTTTTTGAGCTTGCCCATCTGACAGCTTTTATTTCTGTATGCATCAACAAGTCTTCATCAAAAATTTTGTCTAAGTTTTTAAGCTCAACTCTTCGTTTTGGACTAAAGGAATAAAACTTACAGATACATATGTACGTTTCAATTCATCTTCAAATTTTTTCAAATATATACAACATCCTTAACAGCATCCAGAATTCCAAGTTCCAGTTTATGGGCAACACAGTGCATAACAATTACTTTGTTGTTAACCTGGTCATTTATCTGTTTGGCAACACCATTTTTAGCCCCCATATTGACAGCTGCACCATCCATGTTAACACAGACAATTTTTGGTTCACCTTCAACCTCATTATTACCTAAAGTTATGCCACACTTTGACACACCTGACATTATTGCAGCATATACACCATCTGCAGTTGCACTTTCTAGATTTTCTATACTAGCAAGCGTAGTTACTGGTTCGTGTGTCTCAGGGTGGACATATCTGATAAGAACACTTTCTTGTTCCGTTACTGACGAGTCGGTGCTTCCGTCTGACATAATAGATATGAACCTTACCAACTTCATATGTTCTTTTGTTTTGTCAGAAAGAACTCCAGACATGGCTTTCAAGAAATTAACACAGGCATCCCGTCCAAGGTGGCCATGGTCATTGCCTTGTTGCATACCATTTTTTATTTGAATGTCACACATAAAACTGTAGTCAGAAAATGGTCGATTGTTTTTGACAACTGCATATGCTGTGTTGAAGAGTTTTTCATACCTACAAATGTATCAACCTCAGACTGATTGACCTTAGCCAAAGCCCTGTCCATTTCCCCAGAAACCTGTTTTGTTTGATGTGTTTCTCTTAACTGATAAGCTAGGTGTTTTGCTAAAAAATGATGGGCAGTTAATGTGTCCCTTCTATCTACTACTTTCCCAACAAATAAAGTTGACTTTTGATGGGCAAGTGTTGGATGTTTTCTACATATTATACAAAAATTCAATTTATTTTCCGTATTTTCTTCCGTAGAGAGCCAGGGGAACTCTGCTAACCAAGATGGTTGAAATTCTCGCTTACGTTTTTTCTCATACTCTTTGTCCTTCTCTGCCTGCGTTTTACGTTTTTTTATTCGACTCGGCGACTTTGTCTGCATTGCCCAGTAGATTAATTAAGTATTTGTCAATCGTATTACTAGGATGGACTCAAGGTAAATGACACTTCCGTTTTAGGATGGATAAAACCTAGTCGACAATCCCGGGTCAATGGACGAAGACAATGCAGTATTTACGAGACCCGGGTTCGCATACTTATTTTATTTTAATTTGTTTATCAATCTTTTACTGGTATTTTTTTTTAATATTTATCGTCATGAACATTGATGTTTAAACTTAAATATATGTGTTTTACTTGTTTATCATTGGTTTCCTTTACATAAAATTACACTGCTTAAAAAATAATATATATTTTTTTGTATGAATTCAATTTGTCTAGTATTATTTTTTACTTGTCCCCGGGCAACCCAGACAAAAAAAGTCACTTGTCCAGATGATCAAACGTACGAGTCGGGCATAGCATTTCCACACCCCTGATACATTATAAAAAAGTTGGAACAAATTGTCAAGTCTGATTTAATAATGAACTTAATCAGGTGGAACACATTGTTAAGTCTGATTAATAATGAAATAAATCAGTTGGAATGAATTGACAATTGACTTGGTACGAATTGTCCAAATCTGGAACGAACTGGCTTGGAACGAATCGGACTTGGAACGAATTCCTTAGCAAGCCTCAAAGTACAAATGTTTTATTGTAGGATACTTTATCTTTAAAGATGAAAAATAAACATTTAAACAGCAGCACCCCAAGTCATAACATTATGATAACATAAACAACAGTATATCAAACATGTCAAAATCTTAGACATGCTGAATTTTACAGCCATACACTGACATGACTGATACAGGCCAGCTTCATTTGGTAGATGCTAAATTCAAAAGAAATTGGCAATGTGCATTTCAAAATGATTATATCTTCTTCTGTTTAAATTGTTATCTTCTACACTATTTAGTGATTGTCACTGATACTCATTTATTTTGCTGTATATGTACATAAATGTTATAGAATGTTTTGGTCAGTGGAGAGAAAATTCGCATGGGGAATACGGACAAAGGAAAATACTTACAATTGTCTAGTAAAAATACCATATCACTACAAAGGTCGCACATGTTGGCAGTTATTTCGCAGATGGCTTCAATATTGGAAGCAAATAAAGTAGTTTTCTCTAATAAATAACTTCACATGTTGAATTGTCGGCATTTTACAATTTGCTAGTGTCCCGCCATATTGTTTTGGATTTTATGCAGACTTCCGGTAACGTTGGTCAGGTTCCTTGCTAAAATTGTTGTATTTTTTCCTTGCTCGTCTCGTCGACTGGTTCTCCGCCTTAATAAAAAAAAAGGGGGGGGTGGTGATAAACGTATTTTAATGACTCTTTGATACACCAAATTACTTTATATCGGTTATCACGAATTCAAATATTACTCTGTATCGATACATAATTTTCTTTACGTCAACAAGGCCGACCAATAGCCGCTATATTTAAACATTGACGTTCCATACTAATATAGAATAGAACTTGAAGTCCCTGATTTTATAAAGTAATTAAAATTAAATTAAGGACTGGAAACCCTTGGAAAACCTCTTCTACTTTTATTCTTATTCACTGATTTCCAGAGATATTTAGTCTCGGTCATTTCTTAAGTTTAAAAAAACTGAAGAAACAATTAATTATTAATAAAAGAGGGACGAAAGATACCAAAGGGACAGTCAAACTCATAAATCTAAAATAAACTGACAACGCCAAGGCTAAAAATGAAAAAGACAAACAGACAAACAATAGTACATATAACACAACATAGAAAACTAAAAAATAAACAACACGAACCCCACCAAAAACTAGGGGTGATCTCAGGTGCTCCGGAAGGGTAAGCAGATCCTGCTCCACATGTGGCACCCGTCGTGTTGTTTATGTGATAACAAATCCGGTAAGTAGTCTAATTCGGTAGGTCACATTCATGAAAGGGAAGGGGATTGTAGTTACGACGCAAGGAACATATCCGATATCATTTGTGAAACGGTTATTCCATAACGGACAACCGGCCAAATCGCGATGGCGTCCGTAAAATTTACGAAGGGACGATTTCAACTTCACCATTTGAAACTCTTGATTTAATAGCTTCCTTGTGAGCAGCAACCCTCTATCAAGAAAATCATGATAGGAAATGCTAGCACGGGGATATCGTATCAATTGGGAGATGTATACCCCGTATGCAGGTGCTGCTGGAATGTTGCTACTTAGAAATGGAAAGTTCATAATCGGAAAGCTGTGAATTGAATTATTTAGTGAAAGAACATCATCTATATAGCAGAAAGTAGAGTTAAAAAGGATATTGCTAACTTCTTGTCTTTCTTCCTTAGAAGTACCTGCATGCATGAAGTCTGCCTCATACTAATAAAGAAAAAGTCGGCAAGTAGAGGGGCACCGAGTTTGTTCCCATTGGAATGCAGACAGTCTGTTTAAAAACACGTCCTCCGAACGTAACAAATATGTTGTCAACCAAGAAATCAAGCATCTTGATAATATCGGCCGGTTTCAGAGAATTTTTTGTTTGAATCAGAGTGATCCTTTACAAAGTAGAATTTATCCCTCCATAAGACAAGATACTTGTATCTACGTTGGCCATTCTTTTTTATGAAGCAAAGCAATACCAACTCTTTCAATTTGTCTTTTAGTTTGGAATGTGGAATACTTGTGTAAAGAGTAGAAAAGTCAAATGTTTTAATACTGTTACGCGATGAAATAGAGTTAGATTGTATGTACTCTAAAAGATCTTTGGAATTTTTAAGTATCCACATCTGTTTCACGCCACCTCTAGAATAGGCAGATTCACAATAACTTTGAAGCCCGTCTTTGATTGCTGATAAAATAGATGTTAATAATTTAGAAAGAGGTTTCGTGGAGCACCTGGAAGACCCCTTATTATTATATATATCTACTTTTAACATTAACGGATGCCAAAGGGAATCTTGAGGACATGTAAATCAGCAAATTTAAAGCGGTCACTTAAATTGGCTTTCTTAAAACAAACTTAAAAATTTCAAACATCGAAATAAAATCACTTGCATACAAATCCATCGCTAGACCCAACGTGACTTTGAAATGGTTGCAGCCTATACAGTGATCACATAAACAAACTTGAGACTCGGACTTCTTTTTAACTGAATTTAAATGTGCGTATTGTTATGCGTTTACTTTTCTGCATTGGCTAGAGGTATAGGGGAGGGTTGAGATCTCACAAACATGTTTAACCCCGCCGCATTTTTGCGCCTGTCCCAAGTCAGGAGCCTCTGGCCTTTATTAGTCTTGTATTATTTTAACTTTTAGTTTCTTGTGTTTAATTTGGAGTTTAGTATGGCGTTCATTATTACTGAACTAGTATATATTTGTTTAGAGGCCAGCTGAAGGACGACTCCGGGTGCGGGAATTTCTCGTTGCATTGAAGACCTGTTGGTGACCTTCTGCTGTTGTCTGCCCTAGGTCGGGTTGTTTTCTCTTTTGCACATTCCCCATTTCCATTCTCAATTTTATTGAAATGATCCAGAGACGTCCTCCTCGTTATTAAAGCTTTCGGTGGCTGTGTGTTACCTTTCCTCGTCAGTTTTAATCTATATTTACATATCTAACATTTGTTGGGTTGATGTTTTGACGAGTTGTATATATATGCTAAAATGTATCTTTGTATCCAAAAATGTCGTTCGCCTATATAATTATCAACCCTCTTGATTATCAAAACAAAAGTCAAAGTAATTATAGTGTAATTAAGTTGATCTATTAAGCGGAATTAAGAGGGATTGAGTTTGGCCTTAAAGTGTGATTATCTAATCATACATAAATATGCTTAGATGTGGTCGCAACTATAGTGCAAATATATCGGAAACCTTGCATCATGCCGGCAAACTGTTTTGCCGGAACGCAAAAAAAAATACTGCGATGGAGATATTTTAATAGTTTAATCATGTCATTACAGCCCCAGTAAGTTCATCTAAACGATACGAAAACTTAGTATGATTGCTAATAAGAAAGCTCTACACCATACAGGGACTAAATGACATAGAAGTTAACAACTAGCATGTTTACTTACTAAAGAAGACTTTATATGAGTAGCGGCAAATAATTCAGAATTAAAAACTTTCTATGTTGTGATGTTAAACTATTGTTTCAGGTAAGGGTGAAGATTGGTACCTTTTAAAATGTTTAAACCCGCGGCATTTGTTTGTACCTGGCCTAAATCAGGAACTTGATGTTCAGTCGTTGTCGTTTGTTGATGTGGTTCATACGTGTTTCTCATTTCTCGATTTTTATATACAGATTAGACCGTTGGTTTTCTCGTTTGAATGGTTTTACACTAGTCACTTTCGGTTCCCTTTATAGATCTTTATACCTTGCTGTTGGGTGTGAGCAAATGGTCCGTGTTGAAGACCGTACTTTGACCTATCATGGTTTTCGTTTACAGATTGTGACTTGGATGGAGAGTTGTCTCATTGACACTCATACCACATCTTCTAATATCTTTATAAGAAAATCTATCTTAATAATAAATGCATCGATTACTTTAAAAGTACGATGGTCCTTATACATACTGGCACAGTCCTTACATACTGACACGGTCCTTACATACTGACATGGTCCTTACATACTGACACGGTCCTTTCATACTGACACAACCAGGATCCAATTAACAACCATTGTAAGTATAACTAAAGTTTAGTGAAAATGAAGTGTTATTAAGTATGTGCCTGTCCCAAGTCAGGAGCCTGTAATTCAGTGGTTGTCGTTTGTTTATGTGTTACATATTTGTTTTTCGTTCATTTTTTGTACATAAATATAAGGCCGTTAGTTTTCTCGTTTGAAGTGTTTTACATTGTCATTTCGGGGCTTTTTATAGTTGACTATGCGGTATGGGCTTTGCTCATTGTTAAAATCCGTATGGTGACCTATAGTTGTTTATTTCTGTGTCATTTTAGTCTCTTGTGGAGAGTTGTCTCATTGGCAATCATACCACATCTTCTTTTTTGATTGTAGAACATTTATGATTAATCAAGAGGATATCAAAACTTTTGAATTAGACCAATTCACCTTTATCATATAGACATATTTAATAAAAATTCTGCAGGTATTTAGCCAAACTTCATAACCAAATTTTTGATTCAATGAAATAATTTTGTAAAAAAAAAATCACGGGGTAACAAAGTCATGACATAATGAGTTACTAGTGAATGTAAAGTTTTCCTGTTTGAATTGTTCTACACTTGTCCTTTTTTGGCCCTTTATAGTTTGCTTTTCGGTGTGAGCTAAAGCTTCTTGTTGAAGTCCGTACTTTGACCTATGCGTGTTAACTTTTATTGCATTGTGACTTGGATGGAGAGTTGCCTCATATTAAAATTCAAAATACGAATCTTACTCCAAATCATCTACACAGCTTGAAATGACATGCTTGCTTGTGATTAATGTGGTATATTGTACTGTCCAATATATTTGATAATTCTTGCTATGTTTTTTGTACAGAGTTTCAGTTTCAGGTGAAAAGAAATCGAGAACGTTGAAATTTCCGAATCATGAAAGTAATCTGGTTACTATGTGGTTTTTTTTTTGTCGATTGGAACGCGATTAGGTTTTATATCAGAGGTTTCCCAATCCATGAAGGGCCTCGCAGGTGACTGTATTTCTGTGTCATGTTGGTCTCTTGTGGAGAGTTGTCTCATTGGTAATCATACCACATCTTCTATACTATAAAACGAGAAGACCTCATTTTGGGTGTCACTTCTCTTCTTTCCACAATAAATTAATCATCATGCCTCTGTGTCCTATGGGTACAGTGCATAATCGTATTTGTCATCCATTCATATGATTATTCAAATTGAGTTATTTTGGGTGAAAAACAAGAAAAAAGACGTCCGGATATGTTTCCGTCATTGGGAAAAATTTTAAGTCAGATTAGACTTCCGGTTTCCGTTTTTCTGTGTACTTTGAACATACATTAATACTACGAATACAGTGTATTTTCTGTCTTATATCCGTTATTGGACGAAATTTAAGTCAGATAAGCCCTTCGGTTTGCGTTTTTCTTTTTACTTTGAAACAAATACATATACTACGAATAAAGTGTATTTTCTGTCTGATATCATTTTCAAGTTTACTATCCACGGTAGTCACAGGGTTTATTTAATAGAGAGGGTCTGAATAATATATCAATGACCGCTGTGGATCAATTATTACACTGAGAATTGACTGTAAAAAGAAAATATACTTTCGGGACGTCTGGAACGGGTGTTTTTAAGATCGAAATTTCAGGATTGACCATTTCGGGATCCGGGATTTCTTTTTTCGAATTTCGGGATGTCGAGATATTTAATGTTTTCAAGCCCGGGATATTGGGATCAGGGCCCCTACGCAGTGGCGGATCCAGAAATTTTCATACGCAGAGGCCCGTTGACTGACTATATAAGTAACCAATTATTTTCCAGAAAAGGGGGGGGGGCCTAAATCCGCCTCTGCTCCGACCCCCCCCCCCCTCCTTTAATGAATGTTCATAATATACAGATAAGCGCTAAAATTATTCATGTGTCATTAAAATTAATAGAGAACAAACAAAAAAAAAGGATTTTTTTGTGGAAAAAGGAGGAGCCGGGCTAGAAAAACAATTATCCTGTCCCAAATTACCTATGACTTTTGATACCTTTTCTGAAATACTCAAGTCACTAAATGTTTTACAAAAAAAAAGAAGATGTGG
Organism: Mytilus galloprovincialis; assembly: GCA_037788925.1. Lineage (NCBI taxonomy): Eukaryota > Metazoa > Mollusca > Bivalvia > Mytilida > Mytilidae > Mytilus > Mytilus galloprovincialis. The sequence goes on along the minus strand of CM075334.1, from coordinate 41,000,633 downwards.
TATGAATGCCAATGAGACAGTTCTCCACAAGAGACCAAAATGACACCGAAATTAACATTTAAAGGTCACCTAACGGCCTTCAACAATAAGCAAAAGCCGATACTGCATAGTCTGATATAAAAGGCCCCGAAATGACAATGTAAAACAATTCAAATGAGAAAACTAACGGCCTTATTTATGTACAAAAAATGAACGAAAAACAAATAACACTGAACCACTGAATTACAGGCTCCTGGCTGGAATGTTCATAATACATGTACACTAAATGTATGTTCATAATGAAATTAATAGAAAACAAAAAATGTGAATTTTGGAAATAAAGGAGGAGGGTTAAAAAAAAACATTTTCCTGTCCCCAAGTACCTATGACTTTTGATACTTTTCCTGAAATTCTCAAGTTATTAAATCTTTTACAAAATTCTTCTTACAACACTTTACATCCTTTCAAATACGCTCTAAATGCCCGCGATTTCGCGGGTGTGTTCTAGTCTTTTCTAAAATTAAAGTACTTCTCAATGTGTCGTCTTTTATGGAGTCTAGAGTCCATCTTTGCAGTTACTTGTTATACAGACATCGGTCTATTGTTAAATACCGTATGTTAATCACTAGATGTCTTTTGTTTGTTTTCTGATTTTGGGTTGCTGTCTCATTGCACACCATATATTTTAATTATGAAATACTGGCATGAAAATACGGATTTTTTTTGTGTTATGAAAATTTGCTGTTACAAAATGTTAGAAATTATTATAAATTAAGGAATGTATCTCCCTCATGCAAAGCTCTGATTCCTTTCACGGATTTGGCTATACTTTTTGGACCTTTTCGATTATAGCTCTTCATCTTTTATATAAGCTTTGGATTTCAAATATTTTGGCCACGAGCATCACTGAAGAGACATGTATTGTCGAAATGCGCATCTGGTGCAGGAAAATTAGTACCGTTAATGTTATTAATTAGATTGACCATACACCTCCTTCGTTTTCACAATACAATAAGAAATTGAATCAAATAAGACGAAAACGAACCACTGTAAACCTTAAACATTATGACGACCCAAAGTGAAGCTTATATAAAAATCATTGTTTAACCATCCGTTCAGATACTTTTTTGCTGTAATAGATGGTAACAATACCCTTTAGCACTACATCAATATCACTTAGGTTCCTATATTGTAACGAATTAACAAACGTAAAAAACAACTAAAAAAAACACCAGAAAACTATGTCTTGCTGTTCATGATTCAGATGTCGCACTCGCTACATTGATCATGGTAAAATATCCTTCGACAAAGCATTACTACTTCCCCAGAAGATCTTACGATAAAAACATGTAATTGAATTGTTAAGGAATATTTTAGACTAACGATAAATTTTACACATAAGATTTTTTGTGTAAAGAGCTACAGGTTGAAAGAGAGCAAATATAATTTTACTCTGCGTTTGATTTATGTGTTACTCTCATTGAAGACAAACAAATCTATCGGAAATTTGAACATAGATAAAACCCTCCTTCAAAATGTTCAAACTGCAATACAAGGTTGATCCTTTTTTAAATTTTATATAGAACTCCATGATATTACTAATATGATTACAGCAATAGAATGAGACAGTTTCCATCTTGACAAAAACATGAAAATATCACAAAAATTTGTGGCCTTAATTTGTTGTATTGCTCTCTGTGATTTCAAAAGTTGTTGTTGCTTCATCGTAAATGACGCTGTGTGGATGTTTGCTGCCACATTCACCATTGCAGATAGCTGTTGATATAAGAAAACATAGCATACAAGAAGTTTAATATAGCAATATGTCAACACAACTGTCCGAAGATAAAAAGCTCATTAATATTTTTTAATTTTTCAAGGTGTTTTTTTTTATTAAGAAATTCATGATACTGCGTTGGTATCATATATTTGCTTTAAGTATAGTTTTTGTAGGTGGGAAATACATCGTGACCAGGGAAAAACAGCTTGGTTTTATCATTTATAACTTAGATATATAATTCTCCATCTTGATATTCTAAACTTTAAATCTTTGTGTTTTATAATCCCTGATTTTGTATTTTCGATTCTATTTACATTTCATATCCATACTTTGATATGCATACTTTGATATGTCTCTATTTGGACATTGCACATTTTAACGTTAAATCAAAACTTACCAATTTTAACGGTATAATTTCCAGGCATCCATTCCTCACATGGTCCTTGTGTGGGGTCACAGTTAGGGTCGGGTTTAGCTTTTAGTTTTACTGACTGAGGATACGATCCTGCGTCGGCCAGTTCATGTAAAAATGAACCCTCTGTAAAAAAGAAGGAAAACGGCTATAGTGTTTTATAAGAACTATTGTTTAGCTGGTATTGTGTATATTATTCTCATTTGTACAAAATTCGTCAGTCTGGAATGACATGTACCAGAGAATTGTAGCTCCTTTTTTTAATCGTTCTTTAATATGTGAATACTGATTTGATTCGTCATAAGGACCCAGTTTGGACACTTACTGGTGCATTTTGTAAGTTCCAGCGTTTCGTCGACTAAACGGAAAAAATGGACTAGTGTTCAACATGATAGGATAAGTAATTGGGTTATATGTGGCACACTTAGATTAACCTGCGAGCATTGTAAGTTGGGTTTTTTTACAACATTATTTTCAATGAAATGATTATGTAATTCAAATTCTCTTATAAACAATCCAGTATTTACATGACTTACCTACTGGAATATGATCAACTGTTTCTACTTCTAAAACAATTTCGCCGGTACCAGTGCCGTTTACTGAGACATATGTGAAGTCAATGGAAAATTGTCCTGTAATATTCAAATAAATTATATAGCAATAATCAGAGATCAGCAGATGATCAATGCAGATATATATATATGATAAAAGTCGTCGCAAGATGCAGATTCTATACCTTATTTCTATGAACTGCAATATTGCATGACTAGTCACAGTGAACCTTTAGATTTCCACAAAAAGGGCGTAGAGTCCGGTATGTATGATAAATCTGGCAAATGTCACATTTGCGATTAGAGATATACCAATAAGGGATGGCAACCCAGACCAGTCCATCTAATACTAGTAAATAAGAAGAGTTATAACTCCCGTATTTAGATAAAATGTATATTAACACTTTTGTACTTAAAACAAATGTCAAAACTTACAATTTGAAATAACGGCTACATATTATATATACATAATATTACCTTGAGGTCCAGATTTAGGAGTGACTGAAAGTTGAGTTATTTTTGCATCACCATCATCTTTAACGGGACACAAATTCATCTCTTCACAGAAATATATTGGATCTAAGTCGGCCCTGCAAAATTAATTGGAATTAGTTGATTGAAAAATATGTAGATGACTCTTCATGATTATCACGTATGTAAATAGTTCTACACTTTCTGACAATACTTTATATTCTCGGGCAAATCAACTGTCTTAATTTCGAAATTCTATTTTAAAATCATCAAAATCTTAAAGATGAATCGTTACTTTCCCTTCCGAACCATAAAAGTTTGTCGCGTTTTATAATTAGGGTTCATAGATCCCAGTCGATAAATAGGGCTATACAGTAATCAGCTTGTCCGTCCGTTCGTCACAAATCATTTCGGTTCTGTAACATTAAACTCCCTTGTAGTGCATTGGTGAACATGCCATGATTATTCACCAGTACTATACAGTGTATTGCTGTAACTTTGAACCGCTTGGAGTTCGGTATTGAAACCGTGAAAAATTATTCAAAACTACTAGAACTTGTGTGTGTCACGCACAAAGCATAAACATTCATGAACAAAATGTCAGTTCAACTATAAGCATTACCTGTGAATATGTGTTATATTTCTAATTTTATATATAAAAAAAATAATAAAACTCACTTTTCGATAAGTTTGATGAATTCTTCAATGCCAGCAATGTCGCATATGAGATCACACACTTCACCGAGAGCCTGGCTTCCTGTTTTCTGTGCCAAAGCACTGCATAATGCTCCACATGTGCCGACAACTCCGCCCTCTGTAATCATATATAATGAATATATTGACAAATCTTAAGACAGATGCATCTTCACCTTATAAATTATTCTAAATGTAGGCTTAAAACACCTGTAATATTAATGGTAATCAAAACCGAGAAACTTGAGAAATACATTAAACTGAAACAGGTTTGAATATATGAAAGCGTATTCGTTTTCGTACAATACATGAAGGTATTGGTTTTTTTTTATCACTCTTTAGTTTACGCACTTTGATTTTGTGATTTCTCTGTTGTGTTACTGTATCTCTGGTGTATACCCGGTCTGTCTAATACTGTTATGTACTTTAATAGTACCTATTGCAGTTAAGTTACACATTCACCGAACTTTACAATTCATTAAAAGTACTTTTGATGTGTTGCGTGTACAGGAGACAGCTCAAACTTCTAGGTACTTAACTTAAACTTTACAGCTCTTCTATAAATGCATGCATAGCAAACCTTTAATCAACTTGCTTGCTATGTTTGCTTGGATGTTTGTAAACAACAGGTAGGTAGTCTGTTTCAGTCTGTTTACTATATACTAGAATTTGAATGGACAATAACATTAACTTCATTTCATGTCAATTTTTATTGTCCTATCAAATCCCAGTATATATAAAACAGACTGAAACTCAGCCTACCTATTGTTTACAAACATCCAAGCAAACATAGCAAGCAAGTTGATCAAAGGTTTGCTTTACATGCTTTTATAGAAGAGCTGTAATGCATATAAATATTTAGAAGGCTAATTCGAAAAACACAGTAGGTTAACATTAATATACTAAGTGGGACATAATTTCAAAATATACTTACGTAGAATCAGATTGAGAAGAGTGTTAATAGCCTGTCCTGTAAATGATACACAAGTAGGACACAAATCAGCACCAACTTTGTTGTGTGGATTTATGTATTCTACTTTCTGAAGGAAGCTGTGTGCAACTTTCTGATTTGGTCTATCCCTCAACAGCGACATTGCTGTTGACTGGCAAACCAGCATCAGCGCTACTCCTACACAGAATACCTGAAAAAAGAAGAGAATTTCAGCTGCAAATGACACTCTTTCTACATTTTATTGTTTTTACCTGTGATCCAATAAGTTTAGACGTTTTTTTGAAATGCAAATAATATAACTATTTATATTTTAAATGGTATTGCATTGTAGAAGGTTAAACATGACTGTTAGTCCTCGAGTGTAGCTTAAGTTCACAAGTCAGTGCTTCAGAACTGACATGATTTGTAACATACTTTTCAAAGATATTCCGTTGATTTTTTTTAAAGAGAAACTAAGCCTTAAAGGTAGGCAAAGTTCACCTTAGATACATTTTGATATTTTTTTTTTAAAGTCTCCTTTAGTCATAAAGCTCCAACCTTGGTTTTCAAATGTTTGAATTTGAGCCTTCCGCATAAAGGTTAATCTAGAAAAGACATTCGAACGCACGAAATAAATGAAGGGTTATTTTTTTTTTATAGTTCTGTTAAAGATTTCTCAGTTCCTGAATTTTCTCAATTTAAAAACAGGAAAGAGTGTGTATATTGCTGCATAAAATCTTACCTTCATTTTCCTATAACTATAAACTAAAAAGTGGAACGAATTGTGCAAAGGAATCCCTTTTATAGTAGAAAGATAACATATAATCTTTTGTTTATAGATTCCAAAGTTTCTAGATCTTGAGTTTCAAGGGCAAACATAACTTATCTTAAATTGATATTGAATGAAATTCGGACATCAACAATAAAAGATAAAAGACAAGTATACTATGAAATAGGTCAGAAATATTTGAAAAGATATTCGCACGTTTAGAAAATTTGTCTGTAAACGAGGTCAGAGTTGTTCTGTTTAGTACTTATCGTACGTGTAAGCTAAAAGTATGTACTTAAATTGTACTAAACAGCGCTGGCTGGGAAAGGGAAAGATTGAAAGTTCAAATAAAAGCTCTCTAGATTTAGCTTTAGTTTTCATAACAGCTGTTCACGATCATTGCATTTTATGTCCAGACCGATGCACATGCAAACGATGTGTTAAGTTAATGTTCGTTTACGTGACATTTTGATAAGTGATCCTTTGTTCGAGACGGAGTGTAAAAAGTTCAGTGTTCTACTAAAGCCCTCTGTGTGGCATCTCTGAAAAGGAGCAGTGCACTATGACTTGGCATACAAAAGAAAAATAACTTGACTTATAATCTAGAAGAATATGGCAGGTAGACATTTTACGCTTGCAGATAGTTTGTTTGGCGCAACGTACGATAGTACGAGACGCAAATTTAGTCAAAACTGTTGTTCCTTTAAAGGAGCTGCTGAAATATTTCAGGATCTCCATAATTCGAATTCAGGATATCCATTAATCATTGAAGATCTCTTGAAATATTCCAAGACCTTCAATTTCAAACATAAAACTCGTTTGATATGTAAAATTTTCAAATATTTCGAAACATAAAGTTGTTTTACTCTAACACGTTTGATATGTAAATTTATAGTTCATAAAATGTTCAAATATTTCGTAAAACTGAAGTTGTTTTGATCCGGGCCTAGAATTCCTCATATTTGCAACATTTAATTGTAAATTTTGGTTTTCAATGTGTCTTACTTTTTTTTATTGATTTTGTCATGAAACTGTAAATTCCAGCGCTACTGTCGATGACTCGAATCTAATAGAGACAAAAAAGAGCGTTTGTCATAGTTAATTATAAACCTTGTATGAGAGTCTGGATTGGAGAGAATGAGCTCTTTGGGTGTTTATACATCCTTTAATTGTATGACACAAGTATGACAAGGGTTTATATAGTACATGCAATTTGAATCTTTGGTTAGGCCATTTCGAGTTATCTTTGCAGTCTTTGTTTATTTTGCTCATTTTCTTATTGAGTCTTTTTTTTTTTTATATTTTAGCACTCCCTTTTCTTTGTTATTTGTTCTTTCGTCCATTAATTTTCTATTCTGCTAAGAAAACAACAATCAATACACTTTAACTAGTCTAATTTATTATGTAGACCCACCAAAAATTCTCTTTACAACTTGGACGACTTTCAGTTTAAGACCATTTATTATATGTCTCTACTTGCACATACCACCGATGTCACTACCATTTCCCATACTTTCGAAATTTCCACGTCAGCGATTATACAATGGCCCTACACTATTTCGTATCCAGTTGAGATTTTACTGGCCAATTTTCCATTTTTCGTTATTTAAAATATCGTATGTAGAAACATTGACAAACTTAACGACCCTTCTATTTAAATGACTAAATATTCTCATTTTCTATATGCTTTAATAGGGGACTCTTATATTTCAATATGCCAGTTTGTGTTGTTGGTGTGGAACTTTAATAAAGAAAAAAATGATTGATTATATAGGGAATCACTGTAGCATATCTAGAGCGCCCCCCTCAGGTTCTAATGCAGTCAGTGACTGTGCCACTCCCCCTTTATGAAAATTTCTGAATCCGCCAATGTACTTTACATGATCCTATCCTATATGGGCCCTTTTAATTTTGTATAAACACATTTGATTTGATATGATAAGAAAAGAAACAACCTACTTTAATGTGATCGATAAATCAATAGGATATACATCCTTCAAATAAGAAAATATTGTTAACGGTATTGAAAGATCTTGAAAAAGCTCAAAATTAAAATTATAAACTCCCGCGTAAATCAACTTTTATCACGTGACGATCTCCAAGGTTCCCTCATTTGCATAAAACTGTTTAGACATGGCTGCCGCCATATAACATCGAACACCTGTTGTATCTCTGAACACGCAATCATGTTACTGTTCGATTAATAATATATATCGTTGATTTCCCATGATGGCAGCTACAAGAGATGATTACAAGCTTGATTTAGATAACCGTAAACAAAATGTTTTCGTGACTCAGTTGCACGAAAGGTAAATAATTCATGAAATATTACCCTAAACCCCTGACAGACAGCAATAATGTTTCTTTTCAAGACAGATCGCTGGCTTTAATAGCAAACAAGAATGTAATAAAATACTGATCATCGGAAATCCCGAGAGGGGACACTAATTCAAACATTTATGATAAGGAATTAGTTTACAAATGATCTGTTAATTTTGTTGCATGCTCAATAGGCAACCGAGTTAGCTACTCGGTGTGAGTTCATCGCTGATACTGTAATATACCTAGTCCATTCCATTGATGGAATACAAAAAAAATATGAATTAAGAGCTTAAACTCAAAATGCACAGATCGACCTGCTGAAAATGTGTGAAATAATTGCCATTGGACATTAACTTAGTATTAATCACAATGCACAGGTGCTTGGGTATATGATACAGATATTTTTATGGCCCCACAGCGAAGTTGCCGGTGCCATATAGTTTTACCCTTGTCCGAAAATCCGTCATTCCGCAACAAACCATTATACAGATTTTTTTTCTAAACGCCTTCAGATATTGGGCTGATTTTTTGTATGTGAGTTGACCATGATGAGTTACAGATCAAGTTTAAGTTTCGTTTTGCTCAGCTTATTTTTGCCGAAATTACAGGCTTTACAACTCTGAAGATTGTTGAAAATCACAGTTATACAGACTTTTTTTCCTTAATAAGCATCCAGATTTTGAGCTGATTTTTGATATGTGAGACTACCATCATGTTTGTGTCTACATGTCTTATTGAAATTGCAAATTTTTCAACTTTTTGAGACGGGGCCATTCGTGTCGCTTTGACACATCTAGTTTTTAAATTTTGTTGTTGTTGATTAAGATATTCAATTTTCTATATCTAATTATACTACATATCTATCACTACTGCGCACGTCTCACCTAGTTTCGAGTGATTTTACCATTAACTCTGCAGAGTTGGTTAAGTTAATGTGGATAGTAAAATTGTTTTTTCTCAGAGTTGGTAAAATCACTCCATCTTAGGTGAGATATGCACAGTAGTGATAGATAGTATACATGTAGAAAATTGAATATTTTAATCAATAACATTTTTTTTTTTTTTATCTGTATCATATACTCAAGCGCCTGTGGTGTAACTTATATGATTATTGCTACTCAATGTTTTATATTTTCTTATTCATATGTTTCATGCATCACTGAAAAGAAATAATTATTTTAAAATTACCACCAATTTCCCTAGAAATTATTTTCCATCATGTCCATAGGCCATTTTCAAAACAATTCAACCTTTAATAATAACATTACCTTGATATGTTTCATAATTATACATACTTATGATTGGATGACAACAATTGGTAGGTGTTCCTGGGAACAGTATACATATGTATCTAACCAGTCAATATACAAAAAAAGATCATTTAGTTATACAGATAATAATTACAATGATTTCTAACTGAAATTTCTCAGAAAAAAAACCTTACTCTTTTTCACAGAGAATTTGAAGATGAGGTCACAGCTTTCCCAGTTGTCAGTGAGTCTGGAGACAGACTTCTGGAAACAGGGGTCAGAACTCTGCAGAAAACTTTGTTATTAAAGAAAGAGGTAGAGGTGGCTAAAGTCGATGCCGACTTAGAAGAAGCCAGGAGACTCTTCAGGCAACGTATGGAAGAATGTGCACAAAGGAGAATACGCATACAAAAGAGAAGGCAGGAGGTATGATTATAGGCATTGTTTTCAATTCAAGATTTAGATGATTGCAAATTAAAAATTAATGTTTACAGTTTAAACATAAACTTCTATATTATTGCCATTGGGCATTAAGCATTGTAAAAATCAATAATAAATCACGATGGAAAAAATCTTACAAAAATCTTTTTTTTGGATGAGCCAGTTGTTCAAATCTATAAAATAATGAGATGTCATAAAAAATAGTTCCTTCTCAGAGCAACATATATGGTGACTCCCAGAAAAGTTTTCCAGATTACATTTTCAGTTGTAACTTTTGAAGGTGATGAACTGTTAGATTTAATAACAACACATTTCAAGTACTCACTCCTTTTCTATTCTATTAATGATAATTAAAAAAAACCAATTGGATTGATTAAATTTAGACTATTTATTACTGTCCAGTTCTAACTATAGCACTATCATGTTGTGCATTACAGATTAAACATCAGATTGCTGACTGTGATAAATATATCAAAGAGTATGATGCTAAGAGGAAGAGAGCCATTCAGAAATATCAAACAGAAGTCATTTCAAAAGAACAGAAAACACAAGAACTTGAACAATTTAAAATTGAATTGGAGGAGTACAAACAAAGGTTAAATATCATTGATAATACATCTGCTTTCTAATTTTGTCATGATGCTTTCAAGCTAATAGTATATACCATACTTTTGAAAATTATAATGGGACACAAAATTAAAACAGAAGGGTTAAGTTGAAGACTGTCTGGTGATTAATGTTGACAGAATTCTGCTGCTCGAAGTTAATTAATTAATATGAATTGCTGAATTTTACAATTTTATTGATTAACATTATTTACTGAAAATACAACTTGTATTTACAAGGGAGATAATTCAGTTTAAACACAATATCAATCGTTTTAAAAAGAATGTACTAGTTTGGTCCTACACTAAAAACTTGGATTATGGATAAGTCATTTACTTCTGAACATTACACAACCAGTAATCAATCAACTATAAATTTTAATTTGGTATTTATATGAATAAAGTGTCCCAACTCTTCAATATTTGGAAAAGGAAAGTATATAGGTAGTCTTGTGGCAGCATGGTAGCCTAAATTGAAGGAGGTTCTGGGTTTGAATAACACCAGGGTAAAATCAAAACTTGAAAAGTAGTATTTGTTGCTACTCCACTAAGGACTTGATGTTTAGAAGAATGAAAACCTGCAGAATGTTATGAAACAGGATTCATATTCATATTACATGTACTATAAAAAACAAGATCTCGACTTCTCATCCTGAATATATGCATTTTAATCAGCCATCCATTATCACCATCAACAATATCATATAGGGCTATGTTTTCCCTCTTGTAGAGCAAAATTACTATTTGTGAAATTTAAATATTATAAATTTTATAAAATTGATATATATATTTCAGACAAAGATACCTCAGTGAAATTTAAATATTATAAATTTTATAAAATTGATATATATATTTCAGACAAAGATACCTCAGTGAAATTTAAATATTATAAATTTTATAAAATTGATATATATATTTCAGACAAAGATACCTCAGTGAAAAAGTAGAAAGATTTAAAAAGTATTCAGATTATATGATTAGTGTTACAGAGGCCATGCCTGATGGTAAGCAATTACTAAGCATAAACTATTAGAATTAATATTCAAAATGGTAATAAATTTTGTGAAGGAGATACAGGTTGTTACTCTGAGCAATAAATTGAAAATTGTTACTCTGAACAATACATTGAAAATTGTTACTCTGAGCAATAAATTGAAAATTATATTTTTTTTTAGAAAGAAAACAGTTCATAAAAGAGAGTTCTGAATTTGATAAGGAATACAATGATGGCAAAGAATTATACTTATATGATTTTCACATAATTTTGGTAATACAATCAAGCCAATTAAATTACAATTCATTTATGTATCATATGTTTTCTCTGGAAAATAATTAGCAATTGTATGCAGTTCCAATATATTTCCATATTTACTTCTGAATGCAGATTTATTTTTGTACATGCTAATTTGAAATATCCCATTAAATTTAAATGTTTATATTTTTATTGTTCAATCAAATAACTATCTTGAATAGAATCTTTCTGGATACGCTATATAAAGCAGAGCTAAATGCAGTTTATTTAAAGAAAAGGTTTGCATTGAAATTTTGAAGGAATTACAGTTTAACATACCATAGCCCTAAATTATTTACAAAATTAAAGAAGATCACAAAAAATTACAATCACAGTAAGGATGTGTTTTCTTCACATTGCCATCAGATTCTGACCAGCTTTTGAAATTATCCTAGATTTTTTTATATAATTGATATGTCCTTTTTTATGTAAAGGCCATTTGGTCAGAACATTATCAGTTTTCATTTATTTTAAGTTATATAACTCATCAAATATTAAATGATAATTACTGTAAGTCGTCATAAAGAATTAATATTTTGATTATAGCACAATCCAGGTCACATTTTAGAGGTATTTATTTACACCTTGGTATGGTCTATTTTTTTAAGAATAATATACATTTTAGTGAATACATTTACATAGATTATAATTTTTATTATGCAGTTATGTATTAATGAAATAAAGCTATGCTTTTTATTCTTCCTTCCTCTAGCTTATTCATCTCAGTGGCGGATCCAGGGGAGGGTTCCGGGGGTTGGAACCCCCTTTTTTTTGGGACGATCAATGCATTTGAATGGGGACATATAGTTGGAACCCCCCCTTTGTCCTGGGTTGGGAATCCCTCCCTTTTTAAAATGGCTGGATCCGCCCCTGCATCTGGTATTTAGTAGGAAAAAACATTTAAAAAATCCATGTAGATGTAACAGGTCTTATTACATAACTAATAAACAAAGGACTTTTATTAGTAGATTTGATATTTATTTTGTGCATATAGTTTTTGGTGTATGATTTTACTATCTATCATTAAGGGAAGGAAGATTAGTTCCTAAGAAATATAAGTCTGAAAAAAGAAAAATGTGACCCCCTGTCCAGTGTGTCAAATAAGGACATTTTATGAAATTTGTATTAGAAACTACTGCAAGATTGTAATTAGTGAATAAAAACAACAAAAGTGTGCATTCAATTAGTAACTGTAACTCAAGGGTACAGATAATGGGATTGAAATTTTGTTTGCCATATGATAGTGACGGTGTCATTATGTTTTCTGGTCTAGTTATTCATCAAGTACATGTATCAGAAATTTTTTTGGGGGTCAAGGTAGTTTACCATGATGTTGTGGTCACATCTATTTGAAACTTAGTACATGTTTTCATTTAACTGTGAACTTTTTAGAATATATGCCAATTTAATATTTTATCTTCTAATCTCTTTCTTTATTGCATCTTTAATTTTTCATATTTTATTCTTTATCTTTATATATGTACAAATATTGTACCTGCATGTGGTGATACAATTAAAGGTATATCATATTGCAACCATTCTTTTTGCTTAGTGAAACTGTATGTGCTGGATAAAAATTGTAAATACAGTAACTGACTTTATATACTGGCAAAGTAAAAGTGGTATTTTGAGAGTCTTGGACTGTGTTCAGGTCTGTCAGAATCTCTTTAACCTTGTAAGTATATTGTAGACGAAACGCGCGTCTGGCATATATACAAAATTTAGTCCTGGTATCTATGATTAGTTTATTTAACCTTGTAAGTATATCATAACTTAAAATAAGCAATTGAACGTAATCATCATTGTGTATTATAAATTAATTTTCAGATTATTTTAATTGTTGAGGATAACTCTCACTTTACGTTATTGTGTCATTTTGTAGATTATATAGCAGCCGAGGACAAGGTGAAAGGATTAATGATGAGGCATAAAACCTTGAGTGAATCTAACAAAGATCTTATAGATAACCTAGTCAATATGGGTGATGAGGTTAGTAATTAGATCAATAATTGGCCCATTCCATGCAGGTTTTAATGCCTATGATGGATAGGTGTTAGATGTCCTGTAGAAAATATTACATGCATAATGCTGATGCAATATATACATATAAGATGCTTTATTGATTAATAACACAGAGTTGATCAATATGGGTGATTGGGATGTATAGTTTCACATGTCTATTTTATGTTTACTCTTTGTTCTGCAAGCAATTAGAATCAGTTTAACTTCCTGCTCAGTGTTAAAAAAGAGTGCTCACTAATGGGAGAAAGAAAGTATTGATTAAAGTCAGTATTGGCAATATTGTTTTACTCATGAGATAAAAAATTATGTGCTCTTATTTCAACTAAGTTTTTCATAATTTTTAAGAAATGTATTTTTTTTAAAATTTCAATGTCATTTGACTTGAGGAAAAAATCTTGTCAACAAAGGTCTGTATATTCTATGATAAAATATGGTAAATTATTTTTGGACATTAAACATTTGTGTAGATTGAAATGAGAATAGTTTTAGCTTTATAATAATTTTGTTTCAGTTGGACACATTACGGCAAGAGTTTGAGAAAGAAAAATCAGAACATGACAAAGTGAAGATGTCTAACAACAGAATTTTATCACAACTACAGCAAAAGCATGACAAAACACAGAATCAAAATAAACATGATGAACAAGAGATCATGTTAAATAAAGGAGATCAAAGAGAAAAGGTTTGATTTCCACTATTAAAAGTGCATTTTTTATTTAACATAAATGTCTAAATTTGATTCAGTTTCAAACCTTTTTTTTGTGTTGATTTAATTTTGCATCAAATCAGATATTGATTTGTTTAAACATGAAGGCCAGGGTTTTTTAATTTGTTGGTTTAGGGATTTTTCCCATAAAAAAGTCGGGATCGGTCAGTCGGGATAAAAAAGAAGAAAAAATGTTCTTTCAAGACAGAAAAATATGCAAAAAAAACATATTTCACCTTTTCTATCAATATGTTTGATATGCTTTTGTTGTAATTATTTCTTAAATTCTAGCTAAATATTTTTGCTCAGCTGTCATAAACATCGCATGACAATTGACATCGTCTAATAATTTCAAAAAAGGGGGGTTGTGTCTACGGACAAATTCAAAGAAGAAATTAAATTGTCATTTCACAAACAAGAAAGAAAAAAAAATCCAGATCCGCGTAGCCCTTTATCAATTTCAGGAAACTTAGTGAATAATGAAACAAGAAAAATCCAACAAATGATTTGTATATATATAGTACTTTAACTTGACGTCTTCCACATTTGGAGAAGTAATTTTTCTATGAGATAATGTATCTTACTGAATGATGACAAATACAGGAAACAAACTTATTGTGTAATGGGTTTTAAACACAGGTTTCGTTCCGCAAAATTGTTTTTGTGGATAATGGATATAGAGGATTTGTCAAAGTTCTATTACAAACCTACAGGAAATTTGTACATCTATAACAATTATTGCTACAATTGTTTTATATCATAAACAAGAACAAAATTGCAAGTGACTAATTCCGTTTTGTGCATATATTTTTTACAGCATGCAGATCTTGGTTTGATCGTCATGGCAATCAATAATATGGCTGAAGGTTGTAGAAAATATTATGACCCTCCAGTAGAACAAATGAAGTTTCAAGATAAATTACTGAGAATAAAGGTAGAATTATACATTAAGTGCTTCCATGCTCGTGTTATACAAAATATATACTGAGTTAAAAAGAAAATGATTTTTTTAACTTTATTAATTAAAATGTATGTTACTAAACAGTTTTTACTCAGTATATTCAGTCCTGACTTCATGCATATTTGTAATGCCATTTTCCAATCAATGTGGCAATTCATGCTTTGGCAAAAAGTATGTATTTTTCACAAAAGAAACTTGTAGGAATATCTAAGACTGTATAAATAGAAATAAGAAGATGTGGTATTAGTGCAATGAGACAACTCCCTGTCCAAAAAAATAAACAGTTTTAGGTCAAAGTACGGACTTCAACACAGAGCCTTGGTTCACACTGAACAAAGCAAGCTATTAAGGGCCCTAAAATGACTAGTGTAAATCAATTCAAACAGGAAAACTATTGGTCCAATCCAACAAGAATGTGTCCCAAGTACATGGATGCCCCATCTGCACTATCATTTTCTATGTTCAGTGGATCATGAAAATGGGATAAAATCTCTAATTTGGCATTTAAATTAGAAAGATCATATCATAGGGAACATATTTACTAAGTTTCAAGTTGATTGGACTTCAACTTCATCAAAAAACTACCTCGACAAAAAACTTTAACCTGAAACAGGACAGACAGACAAACGGTACAACAAACAGATGGACGCACAGACCAGAAAACATAATGCCCATAAATTGGGCATAAAAAAACTAGAAACAGAAACACTTATGAACCTTCATTAATTTTCTACATCACAAACCATACCAAAAGATAATTATTATTTTTTTCTGCATTGTCGAACATCAGCAATAAAGTATTAGAACTTATATTCTATCTGATGGATAGATGTTTCATTTGGCAATCATACCACATCTTCTTAATACGTTAATATTTGTATTATAGGAACATTTAAAAGACAGAATAGATGTATCAAAAATGGCAGGTGGTGGGAGTACTTTACAAAGCAGTGGGGATGAAAATAAATCTAGACATAAAAAGAAAACGTAGCTCAAGTGTGTACAAATGTGTGAAAATGTGAGTGAATGACGAATGTTTTGTGCTGTAAAAAAATCACGAGAATAAAATGTAATAATTAGTTCCCATACACTTTATATGCATGTATATTTTTTTTTTATAAAAAAACTCACTTTTAAACAAAAAGAATTTATTGCTGGATTATTATGTTTTTTTCCCCTGGAATTTTTTTAAATGTTTTAAGTTTCAGCTTGATATTTTTTTTTTTTATAAAATTTGAATTGAATTTGTCCATGACATTTTTTTACTTTAAACATATTTTAATATATATCAATAATTTTATGGTATATTTGTTGCAGTCATATCAGCACAAGGTGCTAATAAAACAATATGAATGGCCTCAATGACAAGTTTTTAGTCTTTACAATTGTTTTGAATTTTTATACGAGTTTTCACTTTGTTTAGGAAAATTTTATCACAGATTTTTTTTATCAGTGTTGTAAATTGTTTTGAAGCTAACCCATAGAACCAAAGATTTCAAATGTGCTAGATATAATTAGACAATGTTCCTATACCAATAGCAACCCTTTGTTGTTTGAATGCTGTGCATACTTTAGTATAAGCAATGATGTTTTACTGATAATTTGTTCAGCTTTCTTATTTTCTTAATTTTTACAATCTATAAGATAATACTGTTTTGGGGATTTTTTTTTTTTGCAATGAATTAAATTCAAAATTGGAAAAAATACCCAAAATAACTTATTTTTTTTAGCAAAGTAAAGGAAAGAGAAAAAACATTTTTGCTTATGTTTTTTTCTGACGCTGCCAAAATGATATTTTTCTAGTTCAATAAATTTTTTAATCTTTGAAAATAATCTTGATTTTTTAGTAATTGTTGGTGAAGATGAAAAACATTTATGTTGTAATAGCAGTGGTATACACTAGTTGTACAGAGTTATATGTTGGAAGATAGAAAAGCTGAACAATCCATTTTTTTTTTTATAAATGTCTTACTATCCACATCTCCTGCATGTATATTCTACAAAAAGGTCAACCATGTATGATGTTTTAAGCACTGTTGAAAGTTTGTCTAGTGTTAACCTAATTTCCATGGTTCAGTGATTCACTAAAAATTGTTGACCTATATTATTGTTAACTTAAAATCTAATACCTCTGTTGTGACCCTACTTATTAGTTCAATGGATGTACTAGTTTGATATTGACCTAACACTTTTTATGTTATTATTCAGCCATGATCAGCTACACACATGACATTTTTAGTAAACTCAGAATATTTTTAAAATGTGTTATTAAACATATTGGAAAAATGACAATTATTATGTGAACCAGACGGCATTTATGATGTGTCTTTTTGTCTTAAAAATTTTTCAATCTGACTGAATTCATATTATGCCAATGAATTATTTTAGGAAACAGATAAAAAAGTTTTACAAGATAAAGATTTTTCTAAGAGTCATTGATACCAGCTCAAATGAATTATAAAAAAATGTTGTACAAATGCTGTAATGGACAAAACTGATTAAAATAGACTATATGTAACTATTAAGATTGTGATATATATTTTTTTTTTTTTTTATTAAATTAACTTGAACTGTTGTACTTCATGAAAATCTGCACAATTCAGATTTTGAGTGTTGTTTTTTAGTTAGAAATAAATCAATGCAAAACTTTTGTTGGACAAGAAATCCACACTGCCAAAATATCAAAATAAATGTCGTAAAATTTGAATTAAATTGTTATTATTTTTTTATATCATTTTTAATGATTAGATAGAAGTTAAAAGCATGAACAGCTGTAAGTTTTTGTAGATTAGGAGCAGTTACAAGACAATGTCAATGGTCAGCAAATGGATATGATCTAACCATTTCTCTATCATATGTATAACAATGACAGTTCTACTCATTCATTGAGCCATACAAATGTTCCTTTTATCAATTCTACTAATATTTTCTTAGGGGGTGGAGACGGATGCTTAGGTACATATTTCTGATTAATTCCATATTTGGCGCAGACAGGGAAAGTTGTATTTTTTTAAACAAGTTTGTGTACATCAAGAATTACAAGTATTTGTGATTTCATCGTGCATTTTTACTGTTAACAGTTTCAGTCATAATCAATATATTTGTGTAACAACAACTAATACGCAAGACACTTGCCACATTAATTTTTTGTAAGATGTATTTTATTTCATTTATACTGTTTAAGTTCCATGTTTATACTCGTGTTGACGTTGATCTTTGATAAAGACATATTTTTGTAGCAGGTTTAGAAAATGATCAGATTGTTACCAGTTTTAAATAATGTATAAATATCTGATACATGTCAATTTTATTTCACTGTAATAATTTGCTGTTTCAAAATCTAATGCATTCTGGTTAATATTTTACAAAATTGTGATTGGCTGACAAGGTCCTAAGCAGTGGGAATTTAGCCAATGATGTGATGCTATATTTGTTAGGACTAGAAACATTGAAATGATCCGTAGTTCTTTGATTTCGAGTTTGAGAATGAATTAAGAAACTTGTATTGTGGTATAAAATATGGCTTCCCATGATTCCATTTATTAATGTTTTTTTTATACATTTAATGGAACTTCTTGATTTTGGATGGCTTTGGATTTAATATTATTCAACTTCGTATTTTATTTGGCCTTTTTAACTTTTTTGGATTCGAGCGTCACTGATGAGTCTTTTGTAGATGAAACGCGTGTCTGGCGTATATATAAAATTTAGTCCTGGTATCTATGATGAGTTTATTGAACAATCATGCTTCTGGTTTTAGTAGTGAATTGATCACATGAATTGAGGCATACATTTCAATAAGTACATCCAAATGAATGAATCAACCATTGTTGATCTCAAACAACAGGAACATCTTGGTTGAAAAATAAAATGCAGTTGGTAGGGAATGGAAAATTTATTGCTGTAATGATAAATACATTTATCTAATATTTACACAATTTGTACAATTTTATCAATATATTGTTATACATATGCCTTAAAAATACACATGAAAGTCTATTTTGAATTGTTGTTTATAGCCTTTTTATCACATCTCCATAATGCATAAAAACTAATTAAAAAGTAATCAAGTTTTTCACTCAGAAAGCATCAAACTTAAACAAGCTACATAATGGATCTACACAAGATTTAAAACTTAGTACAATATGTGTACTATGGAAAACAAAATTAAGCACTAATAAACTACTGTATAGAGCCCCTGGATTTTGAAATGAACAGAATATACCATATATGTGTTGCCTTGGTGTAGGCTCTTCTTTGTGCTTTCTGAAGCATACAATTAGTACTATCAAACTGAAAATGAGTTTTTATTTTTGACAAACCAATCCTGTTGCAATGTTTGCAATAATGGAAACATCTGAATTGTACTTGGTTAAAAATTTAAATATTTGGTTCACCTTTACCAAGAAGGTCAATGAAAATTTGGTACCCATGAATAAAAATGCATCCACAGAACATACTGACTGTTATTTTTTTCTTCTTCAGATGGCTATAATGTTTCACACAAGTATGTCTCATGTCTTAACAGGATTGAAACAGCACAAGAAAAAGTTAACAAGAAAAAAGCACCAAGCTGATTTTTTAGAATTACATGTATATGAATTTCCATATATTTATAAAGCAGCAAATGCATATCAATCCATTTCAATCACTAGTAAACCTCTTACAGACTTTTGACCACTATTCCATTATTGAATATAAGTTTGTCCCGTTTAAGAAGTACACATGATGACAACTATTTGTCTTTCTATGCTGAAGAACTGGATCCATCCTAGCTTCAACCTTATAGTAAAATGGAAAAGACTTTAAAGCATATAGAATAAATATATCTGAAGTTGAAATGACGAAAGATTTCAGTAAGCATGATTAAGAAAATAAATAACCAAAACTACACATTTCAGTAACGTTACAAATAAGTTCTGGAATAGTTCCAATCAAATTACAATACTGATCCTGTGTCAAAGCTTTGCTTACAAAGATCTGTACTTACTGTTCTAGTAATTATTACATCAGCCAATGAAATTTCAGCCTTCTAATTTTTAAAAGTGTATATTGATTTGACAAAACCAGAGAATCTTGAAATGTCTTAAGCTGAAAGGAGAACTGCAAGTTTTCAAATCCTTTACAGGAAAGCTTGGACACGGGATCTGTATTTTAATAGGATTGGAATAGTTCTATCATATTAAATAATGAGACAGATCATAAAAACAAATCAAAAGACAGCTTCAAGTACAAAATATCAATTAAATTGAGATCAACAGCAGAAATACTTCATAAACAAATATTAGGCAAAAAAATAAATAAATATGTCTTAAGCAATAAAGCTAAAACAGTATTTTAAGATTCAGCTTTGATTAAATTAAACTCAAATTTTAAAACTTATGAATATCTTTTTCATATGTGCTGAGATAAATATTATAAAAGTTACAAAATACATTTCTGTTAACAATCAATGCTCAACAGAATTGCGAAATTAATTTGATTTGATTGAAAAATGAAATGAAATGCAGAATCAGTTCATAAATGCCTTTGCATTAAACCAGTGCTTTCATTAAACTTTTGTTTCAATATTTTGAGTTAAAGCTCTGGATGTTTGTTGGGCATTTGTCTGTTGACCCTGAGCTGCTGTGACTCCTGACTGCTCATTCTGTATCATATGCATGTTTTGTTGAGAGTGCTGTGCTGATTGGTTGATATGTTGAGAAGAATTTTGCAACTGAGAAGCTGATTGGTTGATAAGTTGACTAGGGTTTCCTTGAGACTGAGGTGCTGATTGTGTAATATGCTGTGTTAAGTTCACTTGTTGCTGAGATGTTGTTGATTGACCATGGTGAGAAAGAATTGGCTGTTGTATGAAAGGCACAGGTTGGGATTGTTGGATGTGAACAGGGGGTTGCTGGTACCTCATAATTTGCATAGATTGAGGCTGCAGCTGTCCATAAACTGTTTGATCCTGCATTGCAGGAGAAAGGGAAGGTGGCGGCCTATGCATTTGCATATGTGACTGTAACTGTGGCTGGGATACAGGTTGTCTGAGCTGAACTTGTTGCATGGGTTGTCTATATTGAATTGAAGGTGAATAAACTGAGACATTAGCGGTGGTAGGTGAACTCAAAGGTTGATTATGCTGGGCATGATATTGTTGTAAAAGCTGTTGATACTGTTGTTGAAGTTGTTGAATTCTTTGTTGTTGTTGTGACTGTAGTTGCATCTCTCGTTGAAGTTCTAAGTGTTCTTGTTCTAGATCTCTGTTGACCATCATCCTGTTGGGACCGTACATTGCTGTAGGCTGACTGTATATCAACTGTGGTTGTCCAACACGAGGATGATCATTTGATATCACAGAAGGCTTAGGTTGTTCATTGACATGACTTTGCATGTACATCATTTGTTTAGATTCAGGTTTTTGAGACAGAAACTGATCGTTCCCCATTGGATTTATTGGTAAATTTTGTCCCATTGAATTGTTCATTATAGAGAAAGGTAACATTTTATTCCCAGTCGTTGATACAGGGAGTTGTGGATTTTCAACTGATTGTTTTAGCATTTCAATTTCTTTTTCCTGTCTGCGTCTTTCCATTTCTATCACTAAAGCCGATCTAAAATGCTCATATTTCAGGACAATGTCTTCTATATCTTGTCTATTCAATCGTACTAACAAGGCATCAAAATGTTCTAGTTCATTTAAACGGAATAAATCCCACTGAAAAATACAAAACAATAAAATCAAAATTAAAAATGCATGTTTTTGTTTTTTTTAAATTTTATTATAGGGTCATCTTAATAAGTTATAAGAATAATGATACTTTAACTTTACTGAGGCTATGATGAAAAAAAAAGACAAGAAACTTTAAACATATGGGCAAACAGGGTTCTTCTCGCATATATTAGTGTCAGTCTATCAGTTATCAAGGGCCATAACTCTTCAGTAGCTAAAGTGGAAATGATCAAAATCAACCTGGACCAACATTTTGTTATCAGAAAAAAAAAAGTGGTTGAACTGTTCTCAATTTATTTATTTAAATGGAAAAGACACTAACTAATATTTTTAGTTTATTAAAATAATGATAACTTCTCAATGAGAAAATTGAATATTGTCAACCCAATGGTTACAATACAAGATACTGTGGATTAATTGTTTTTTCATTGGATTTCAATTTTTATAGATACAAGGGAAGCATGAATTTGAAAGTTCAATGAATTACAAAAGGAAATATATGCAGACTTTGTCAAAACCACAAAATCAAATATCCAGGAAAATGATTTTTATTTCTCACTTCATAAAAAATTGTTACCCACAAAAATAAATGAGTCCACAGAACCACAAGAAAATGAACCAAAGTATCATTTTGAATTGATCAATCTATCTATCAAGGACAGCAAAAATTTCCAAAATCAAACTTATACCCAAGTTTGTTGTGAAAAACAACATATCAAAATTTGAATTTGGTTGCAACAGTCATTGCACAGAAATAGTTTGGAGGTGGACTTGTCCTTTGAAATAAATGTATAGAGGGTACAGAACACATAACGGAGTTAACTGTTCAAAAATCAGCTGAACCATTTGATCACATACTATAAGTGAAGAGAAATCAACCCATATTGTCTCCCACTGAGCTATTGGTTAGAGCAAATTATCTCCCTTGTATAAGCCCATCGAAATCTGGCATTTAAACTTGAAGTATAATAAAAGAAAATAACATTCAATATATTCAACAAAGCACCTTATTTTCCTAAATGGATGTTTAGAGGATATCAAATATCTTGATATCCCTAAATACAGTTACAACATTATTTAGTAGGATCTTAATTTCTTATTTCTTTCTTTAGGTATTTTTTTTACATCAATATATTTTTTTATTTTTTAGTCTATCATATTTTCTTTTTTTGCACATCATTCTCAATTCTGTAAACCCAATCCAGACCCTCATTTCTACAGTGGCTTACCTTTAATTTATGATCATGTTCAGGAGCACCTCTAGAGTAAACATGTAACCATTGAGGAATTGCTGCAACAAAATTACAATCATAAACCGAATGCTATACAAAAACAAACCCTGAGAAACATTACTGTTATAGCTTTACCATAAAAAATTCTATGCATAAATGTTTTGTTCCAGTTAAATATGCTTAATATATTATCAAATTTTATCATTTATTGTATGTTAAATTGTTTGTGTTAATATGTCTTTTGATTGAGTTAAGCTATTTCAATTGATGTTTTATAGTGTGTCTTTCTATGTTGTGATGTTTCACTATTGTTTAAGGTGAGGGTAAAGGTAGGTACATATGAAAACGTTTAAACCTGCTGCAATTGTTTGAACCTATCCTAAGTCAGGAATCTGATGTTCAATAGTTGTCGTTTGTTGATGTGCTTCATAATTGTTTCTCGTTTCTCGTTTTTTATATAGATTTGACTGTTGGTTTCCCAGTTTGAATGGTTTTACACTAGTCATTGTTGGGCCCTTTACAGCTGGTTGTTCGGTGTGAGCCAAGGCTCAGTGTTGAAGACTGTACTTTGACCTATAAAGGTTTACTTTTACAAATTGTAACTTGGATGAGGAATTGTTTCATTGGCACTCATACCACATTTTCTTATATCTAATAAATGACATTAAAAAAAAAAACCGACTCTGGCATAAATAATGTCTGGAAATATTAAACTAAAAAGACTTTGGCATCAACTGCAAATATGGTTCAGACTCTTGAAATAATACTTACCTGAATTAAGATATGGATTCGCTGGGACAAGAACGTTGGGCTGTCTAGCTATAGATGGTCTATACTCTAATGCACCTGGTAATGGTGGTTGGAAACTATGCATGTTTGGTATATTTTGTGCACATGGATGAGGATACTGGGCTGTTTTCTTTATATGACTAACAAATAAAAAGATTTTTCAAACTGAATTTTCGGCATGAAAATGATATTTGAAAATCCAAACCCGCAAACAGGATCAAGTAAAAATAAGAATGGAATCATGTGTTGTGTTCAAAATGGAATTGCCAAAACTAATCTAAGTATCATTTTTCGCTTCTTAAAGGTCTACACCTGAACAATGATAAAAGTTAAAATAGGGAAAATCAAACTTGACCTTCATTTAGTCACAGAAAACAACATATCTAAATTTGGTAAGATTTCATGAAGGCATTTTCAAGTTGTTGCATGGACAATGCTCTAAGTATCACTTTTCTCTACTTAAAGATCTACAAGTCAACAAAGATAAAAGCATAAGTGGTGAAAATCAACCTTGACCTTCATTTAGTCACAGGAAAAATCTGCCTACCTGACTGCCATACACCACCATATTAATAACCCATGATGTCTAGTTAAAAATGTACAATTAAAAAAAAACCCAATAAAAACAACAAATAAAAATTGTTCATCTTAAATTGGTTATCAGCTTGATATTCATATATAAAGTCATGCATCATTATCCTATCAATATTTTTTTTTACTAGTGCAACAGAAATGTTTTAAAAATCAATATTTACTTGACATAATACACTCCAAATTCTTTTGATTCAATCCTCTCCCAACCAGTAGGGAGACTCTCTTTCTCTAATGGATGGCTCCAGTGTGTGGTGTGAGTGTTGTGGTCAATGTAATATTTGCGTCCTCGGACAGTCCAGTCAATTGACCATCCATGAGGTAATAGCATGTCTTGTCCACAAAATCCACCTGAAGCTATTTAGATATAAATCATTATCAATTATCTGGTAACACAATATTTTGATCCTTATAATGCTTCCAACTTAAGGAAGCTGGCTTGTCAAGTTTTGGAATTTTGGTCAGATTTTCGGAATTCTCTGGTTTTAACCATTTGAATGCCTTAACAAATTTTGCGCGGTCACCCCCATTTTTCTTTTTATAATTCTTTTACATGTATAATGATAAGCTGTCTGTTAAAATCTATAAAATTTTAATTATTTTTTAATAGTTTTTGAAGACTTAAACGTGTCAATGATAAAGCTATGAAAAGTCAAGAGAGAACATTTTCCCGCCAAAATTTCAACCGCTAATATCTCGAGAACAAGCATGTTGACCAATATATTTTTTTTTGCTCTTTTGATTCCTTTATCAATCCCCTATCAATATATGCTAGTGTTTTGAAAAGTTAATTACAATAAAACTGAGAAGCCAACTCCCTTAATACATGATACATTGCATTATAATATACATCTTTTCTTGTTGTATTGTATTGTTGGGTTACTATCTCATTGATGTGAACCTACATCTTTTCCATACTATTCTGACCTCTTTCAAAAAATATTTAGATATTTCAATTACATAAATGGTGCTCTCTCTGGCAACTTTTTTTCATCTTTAAGCTGACATTGGCCTTTGAATTAGCTTTCAGTAACTGTGATTGCCTTTTTTTTGTCTTTTCTTTATTTGTTTTTTATGCCCAACCATGCCCCACCTACGATAGTAGAGGAGCATTATGTTTTCTGGTCTGTGGCTCCGTTCGTCCATCCATCCGTCCGTTTGTCCGTCCTTCCGTTCGTTCGTCCCGCTTCAGGTTAAAGTTTTTGGTCAAGGTAGTTTTTGATGAAGCTGAAGTCCAATCAACTTGAAACTTAGTACACTTGTTGCTTATGATATAACCTTTCTAATTTTAAAGTGAAATTAGACTTTTGACCCCAATTTCACAGTCTATTGAACATAGAAAATGAAAGTAGGAGTTTCAGGTTAAAGTTTTTGGTCAAGGTAGTTTTCGATGAAGCTTAAGTCCAATCAACTTGAAACTTAGAACACTTGTTGCTTATGATATGATCTTTCTAATTTTAAAGCCAAATTAGACTTTTGACCCCAATTTCACGGTCCACTTAACATAGAAAATGAAAGTGGGAGTTCAGTGTTCTCCCCAGGCCGTTTTAGCGTCGCGGTACCGCGACGCTATATTTTTTCACCGTGATGCTATAATAATTCCCGCGACGCTATAATTATTCCCGCGACGCTATAATTATATGAAGATGCTATTTTACTTGTCCTCAATTTTGAACTTTCATCTATTATCGATTATGATCATAAAAATTATATCACCTTTAATTGTCCTTTAAAGTCGGACACTAAAGGCAATTAAGAGATTAAATAGCCAGGTGTTAATTGCCCTCAGGGTGATAACTGTTTGGATGCGAATATCCCAAGCCGACACTTGTGACATGACTAATACCAGGTGTCTGCAATCACCAATTTCGACATGGAAAAATGCAATCACAAAACAATTCCAAATCTACGTTTTGTATTACGAAATTTCAAAGATTGAAACGATTTTTTTTTAAAAAGGTCGTTTATTTGTGCAACTCTCCCAAAATTACTTTCTTTCTCTTCCGGTAATACGAGAGCGAGAATTTTGGTTTTGAGCTAAAATAAGTTTTACACTTCTTTAAAAAGTGATCATAATTGGCTTAAGTTTATGTTTAATCCATTTAATGCATTAAAAGCGTCTTATTCATTCACAATCTCTTGTCAAACAATGTTTATTCTCGGACTCATTTGCGTAAATTTTTTACGGCCGCCATAGCACATTTTTTGTGTAAACTACGGAACGGAACCGGACTAGATATGAAAAAAATCCGCATTTTCACGATAATGACAACAGATCGGCAGTAGACAGAAAAAATATACCAATAGAGAAAACAACGCATTAACAGACTATTTGTTAGATAACTTTGTTAAAAATACATATCATTTTCATGTAAAGATAAGAAACAACTGGGACTAATTCATTGAGTGCCATGAAACAATGAATTTCATAAACATGATTAAAAAAAAATTCTAAATTGATTTTTTTTGCTACTTTTGCTACTTTATCTTTACTTAATAAAATATAAAAAATAGTTAATTTTGTGTACTAGATATTTAGTTTTGTATATATAAAGGTTGCACTATAATGAACCATTCATTCATTTGACTTAAGTTGGGTAACTGACACCACATATTTATTTTTATTTGGCACAAGAGGAAAAAAATAATTTTGTAACTATAAATAAATAAAGAAAACATAAACTGAAACAACTGTTTTTATGGTTATAGTTTAAATTGTATTCTCAGTTATGAATTGAACAATATAAACTAAAACATATAAAGGAAATAGAGCATCAATGCGACGCGACAAATGACATTAAAAAACTAGAGGCTCTAAAGAGCCTGTGTCGCTCACCTTGGTCTATGTGAATATTAAAGGGAGCAGATGGATTCATGACAAAATTGTGTTTTGGTGATGGTGATGTGTTTGTACATCTTACTTTACTGAACATTCTTGCTGCTTAAAATTATCTCTATCTATAATGAACTTGGCCCATTAGTTTCAGTGGAAAATGTTAGTAAAAATTTACAAATTTTATGAAAATTGTTAAAAATTGACTATAAAGAACAATAACTCCTAAGGGGGTCAATTGACCATTTCAGTCATGTTGACTTATTTGTAAATCTTACTTTGCTGAACATTATTGTTGTTTACAGTTTATCTCTATCAATAATAATATTCAAGATAATGACCAAAAACAGCAAAATTTCCTTAAAACTAACAATTCAGGGTCAGCAACCCAACAACGGGTTGTCCGATTCATCTAAAAATTTCAGAGCAGATAAATGTTGACCTGATAAACAATTTTACCCCGTGTCAGATTTGCTCTAAATGCTTTGGGTTTTGAGTTATAAGCCAAAAACTGCATTTTACCCCATGTTCTATTTTTAGCCATGGCGGCCATCTTGGTTGGATGGCCGGGTCACCGGACACATTTTTCAAACTACTAACCCAAAAGATGATTGTGGCCTAGTTTGGAATAATTTGGCCCAGTAGTTTCAGAGGAGAAGATTTTTGTAAAAGATTACTAAGATTTACGAAAAAATGGTTAAAAATTGACTATCAAGGGCAATAACTCCTAAAGGGGTCAACTGACCATTTCAGTCATGTTGACTTATTTGTAAATCTTACTTTGCTGAACATTATTGCTGTTTATAGTTTATCTCTATCTATAATAATATTCAAGATAATAACCAAAAAGAGCAAAATTTCCTTAAAATTACTAATTCAGGGCCAGCAACCCAACAACGGGTTGTCCGATTCATCTGAAAATTTCAGGGCAGATAGATCTTGAACTGATAAATTTTTTTTACCCCATGTCAGATTTGCTCTAAATGCTTTGGGTTTTGAGTTATAAGCCAAAAACTGCATTTTACCCCATGTTCTATTTTTAGCCATGGCGGCCATCTTGGTTTGATGGCCGGGTCACCGGACACATTTTTCAAACTACTAACCCAAAAGATGATTGTGGCCAAGTTTGGATTAATTTGGCCCAGTAGTTTCAGAGGAGAAGATTTTGTAAAATATTACTAAGATTTACGAAAAATGGTTAAAAATTGACTATAAAGGGCAATAACTCCTAAAGGGGTCAACTGACCATTTCAGTCATGTTGACTTATTTGTAAATCTTACTTTGCTGAACATTATTGCTGTTTACTGTTTATCTCTATCTATAATAATATTCAAGATAATAACCAAAAACAGCAAAATTTCCTTAAAATTACTAATTCAGGGGCAGCAACCCAACAACGGGTTATCCGATTCATCTGAAAATTTCAGGGCAGATAGATCTTCACCTGTTTAACAATTCTACCCCTTGTCAGATTTGCTCTAAATGCTTTGGTTTTTGAGTTATAGGCCAAAAACTGCATTTTGCCCCTATGTTCTATTTTTAGCCATGGCGGCCATCTTGGATGGTTGGCCGGGTCACCGGACACATTTTTTAAACTAGATACCCCAATGATGATTGTGGCCAAGTTTGGTTTAATTTGGCCCAGTAGTTTCAGAGGAGAAGATTTTTGTAAAAGTTAACGACGACGACGGACGACGACGACGGACGACGAACGCTGGACGCCAAGTGATGAGAAAAGCTCACTTGGCCTTTTAGGCCAGGTGAGCTAAAAATACAGTTATTTTTTTTTTTACGCAAAATGTGATGCTATCCAAAATTTCTGGGGAGAACACTGGGAGTTTCAGGTTTAAGTTTTTAGTCAAGGTAGTTTTTGATGAAATTGAAGTCAAATCAACTTGAAACTTAGTTCCCTATAGTATAATCTTTCTAATTTTAATGCCAAATTAGATTTTTACCCTATTTCACAGTCCATGGAACATGGAAAATGATTGAGTGGGGCATCCGTGTACTTTAGACACATTCTTGTTGTTTTTGTGTTTAGTACTGATTGGATGCATCAAGCCTTTCCTAACTGGTTTTTATATTGTGTTGTTACGCCCCTGTCCTATGTAAAGCCAAGGGGTGAGCACTCCCGTACATTTTTATCCTTGCAATATTCTTTATGTGTCTGTCTGAAACCTAGATTCTGTAATCCAGTGAATGTTGTTGGTTGATGTATGCCACAATTTTTTTATAAAATAAATGATATCAGTTTGGCTCATTGTTGAAAGTTGTATGGTTACCAGTATTTTAAATGGTTCATATTCTTGTCTTTGGTCGTTAATGTATAATAGACTCATTATCAATCATACCTCGTCTCTTTTATATTTTTATATTAGGTATTCAAATATTTTTCGCTAATTTAACTTTCCCCCAAAATATACATGAACCAATTATTTTTTAACAATCAAGATCATTTTGTCAAGTACAAATGTATATGCACTTAAATCACTTTAATTTTATAATCAACAATAAGTGTCAAATTCAGTTGGCTATAACGTCAAAACAATGAAAGACTGAATATTATGTATTTGTATGTACAAATAAAAAAAAAAAAAAAAGATGTGGTATGATTGCCAATGAGACAACTGTCTACAAGAGACCAAAATGACAGACATTAACAACTAAAGGTCACCGTACAGCCTTCAACAATGAGCAAAGCCCATACCGCATAGTCAGCTATATACATGTAAGGCCCCCATTAGACAATGTAAAACAATTCAAACGAGACAACTAACGGCCTTATTTATATAAAAAAATGAATGAAAAACAAATAAATGACAACCACTGAATTACAAGTTATGTCCCATATCATCACCCATTCATTGAAAAAATTTATGACACGCTACAAAAACTTTTCTATTTCAATTCATTCTGCAAGGAACAGCAATAAAGGACAAACCTGATGTTACTGTAATTGGATTATCCCTCTGTGCAGATGTGTATAAATTCTGCTGAGTTGACATATTTTTCTGAGCATACAGATTTCTGATCTCCTGGTGATGCTGTTGTATCTGATAGTTCTCATCATACTGGCTGTAAGCCTCTGTGTTGAAGTTTCCATGGTAATAATTTGAGTTGTCATCAAAATCTGATATATTTTAGGAAATAAGAAAAAAGACGATTGTTTATACAGTTTAGAATCATTCCTATTACATATATAACCTTCATCTAAGATAAACATGATAACCACAACATAATTGCAATACATGTTTTAGATTTTTTGTGTGCTTCATACCAATCTGATGCATCAAGCCCTTTCCAACTCATTTAACAGTTTGTTCTTATGTTGTGCAGTTACACCAATCTCCCAGGTTAGGGGAGGGTTGAGCACTTACAATCATGTTTAACATAAATACAGTATTTATGTGCTTATCCCAAGTCAGGATCATGTAGCTCAGTGGTTGTTGTTGGTTCCTGTCATTCATAAATTGTTTTGTTAGGCTGTACATTTTCTCGTTTGCTTTGTTTAAAATTTTTAATGTCAGAGTCTTTTACAGAGGACTAGTATACCATATATTTTTTTCATTGTTGAAGGCATTATGGTGAGCTATACTTGCTATATTCACATCATTTGAGCTCTGGTGGATAGTTGTCTCATTGACATTCATTCTACTGTACATCTCCTTATTTTTTATAAGAATGGGTTGCTTTGTAGTCATTTTCAGTTAAATTATCTCCCCTGGAAAAATCATTGATTTTCTAAATCATGAGTATGTCTGTATTTTTTGCATTTCTAAATATGATTTTTCAATGATTATGAATTGTAATTTAGGAAAATAATTTAAAAATATCTGTTTTGTTTTAATATTTGGAAATTTACAAAATATTTACACCAATAGAATATGATCCAAAACATTTTACATTTGAATACATGTATATGATAAGTTGGATAGTTAATTTAACAGGGTTGATTCAAAAAATAAAATAAAACAACCCATCAAGATTCTACAAAAGACCTAAATTCCTTAAAAATATAGAAGTCTACTGTTTGTAGGATTTTCAATTTGCGTTATAATTTTAAAGTTACCTTCTCCGACCGTCCCCAAATTTGGAACATTTCCAGACAACTTCCTGACTCCAGTATTTCCTGATTGGTATCCAGATGATGAAGACTGACCACTTTCTGATCCAGTCTCTAACGAACTATTTGATCCTGTTTGAACATTCCTTTCCGATATGTTTAAGTTTTGTATACCTGTTGACAGATGACCAAATGTTTGACTAGGTAATCTAGATGGACGTTGTGTTTGTGGAAAATTACGGAGATCATGGTTAGTTGGTGGTGGATGTACACTTGGAGGTCTGTATGATATTAAATTTGTTGCTGCTTGTTGTGGTGCGTAAAACGCTGGAGTTTTTACACTTCGTCTGACAGTTTGACGTACAGGTGAGTGATAATCTGAAAAGTTAATCGAAATTTGTTAACTTATTATTTTTACTTGAAAAGTTTTTTTAAGCGCATTTAGTAAATTGAAAAAGAAAGGAACTTATTGACATGAAAAGTCTGAGATATAGGTAACGGTACTTAAGTTGAATCAACAATGAAGTTTTGTTTTCTAGATGTTGTGAAAGTCAAAAATCAGTTTTACGTTTTTAAAATCATTGTCAGACAATATAATATTTAAGAGAAAGATGTATACAGTAAGGGAAAATGATGTTCATTCTGACGGTACATGTCGTTACATTGAAAAATAAATGTCCTGAATATATAAAATTGCTGATTGTAGTGAGCATAGATTGATTTCGGAATGTTTGTAGAACGCCTTGATTCTGCTTAAAGTAGCAGTATAGTGATGCCAAAAAAACAGATGAACAATATCTATTTGATGATTAAAACTCTACTCAATTGTAAAAAAATTCAAATAGAGGCCTAGGTATAACATGCAAAATCTGCATACACATATGATATTTGCTTTATTAAAGAGGGTTATATACAGTTAATACAATGAGTTTTAAATTGTTTTGTCATTTTGTGATATGGAATAATGCTGTAGCCTCACATATAATAATTTCAATTAAGTTATAATTATAAAAATCTACACTTGCATTTTTGCAATATAAAATCCCAATATGGAGAATACACATATGAAAAGAAAAAAATGATATGCCAATGATATAATTAATTTCCCCCTTCAAAACTTGTATAAATATTCAAATTAACTTTATTAGTAGTTTTTCAAGACTGTGCCTGGTTTAAACAATTTAAAATAATCCAATTTACTTACAATGAGATTGAAAATGAACCATTTCTCCCAAACATCAACCATTCACTAGATGATTAATATTTAACACCTAATTAAAGATACCTGATTTAATTATGAAAAGCTTAGTGTACCTGCTAATTTCAGGATTTGATTAAATTGCCATAACAAACATATTTAACATTTAACTTTAATAACCTCAGTCTATCATAAGTATGGAAATTCATTTGCTGCTCTGTGAATGCTAAACACGGATATACACTGTTATAAATTATTAAGAAACATATGATTGTGGATCTTTACATCATTAGTATTGTAAAGTAATTATTGTGTATTAGCTAGTAGATTCATAGGCCATAATAAAATTAACATGTGCAGGTCAGGTGGTGTAGTAAATGGGTGCTGATGTATCAGGTCCATGCCCTGGTTTTGTTCACCCACAGAGTCTGTTTTGCCCTACTTTTATTTAAAAAAATATATATATTCTAATTATTATAATTTAATAGATTGAGACTTTATCCATATATCTATATAGTTAGTGTTGAAGAAAATATATATTCCTTAAAAACAGATAGATGATAGAATATATTTTAAAATTAATGCCTATTTTTGAACCATAAATACATTTCATTGGTACTTTAATTTTTATTCAGAATTACTTTAAATGACTGTTGATTGTAATAAAGAATTGTGATTACTACATGTGTAGTAAAGTTTCCTTGATCTCATTAATAAGCGAATTAGTAACGAAAAGTTTTGGTTTTTTTTAATATTAAAAGTAGAGTAAGGGGCATTTGTTTTGCAGCTATATATATGCTTCTTTTACCTCTAGTTTGCTTTGACCATATTTTTTAATATGGAAATGGATTATCAGCTCTTTTATCATGTTGAATACCTTTGGATTTATGTATACCATAGTGCAAATCAAAGGAAAATAATGAACATAAATATTTAGTAACATGTTCAAAAAACTTTTGCATATAATCTATTCAAATAATGAACATCGTGTAACAAGGCTATAAAATAGAATTAAAATCAAAGCTTAGCATAAATACCCATGTCAGGGTGATCCTCAACCAAGGGGAACAGACCAACTTTCTAGTAAATGGCCCTTTTAATGTATGAATGCACAAACATCACTTAAGTGTTGTTTTTATTATATACCCCTCTATTTACAAATTCTAACAGAAACACTGTGCAACTTACTTCTGAGCATAGGAGGTGTGTCTCTTTTGACATATTTCCCTGCAATACCATCGTTGATACCTGATGATGATTCTTTTTTCTTTGACAGCATACTATTTCATTATTTTGTATTTACTACTAATATGCACATGCTTTTTTGATTAGTCATATCAATATTAAGGGTCCTTCATTGTTCCTGGTTGGAAACTGTAAAACTCATTTAATTTCTCAATTAAATTAATATACCATTTAAGAGTATATATGTGTATACTTGAAAAATATGAAATGTCAACTTCATAAGTACATTTCACTTTTTGCACAATGGAAACGCCCCATTAAACTTTAAAAATATATGTTTAGCACACTTTACTGTGCCAATTCATTTATAAATATAATATGTATTGATTTTTGAAATTGTTGACAGTTTTTGAGTAGTTGAAATATGGAAGAACTCGTAAATTCCAATTCCTAGTTTGTTGACAAATCTGCAAGTGCCCGGGTAGTGTGTAATATGTCATTGAAATTGGGCCGGAAGTGACGTTTACTAAATTTTACGCAAAGATGTGTATTTACCTTGACGACTTCACTGTCGATGTAGTGTGGTAGTTTGGCAACAAGTAGAGACGTAACAACACCATTTTTGGTCTAAATTACCGTCATTTTGTAAAAGGAGGATAAGCCTCCCATTATTCCAAGATGACTACAACACCAGCAAACACGGAACTAAACATGAACCCGAAGGACCAACAATTTATTAGTGCAAAATCATATCTTCTCACTTCAAGCACAGACACGGGAACAAATTTGTAAGTTTATCTGTGTATATTTGCTTTATTTTGAATACGAGATGTATTCATAGACCTTTTTTCTAGACTTGAATAATTTTCTTATGTTTTAGCTGTTTGTAAATCATGTATTAGAATAATATCTTTTAAATTAAATTTCTTGTAAAACCTATTGCAATCAATTATTACTTGGGGAATTCTCACCAACTTCTTACCATTTGAGTTAAAATTGTCACAGGTTTATTTATTTTTGTTTATGTATTTGTTGTGAAGCATACTTATTTTCTGATAATACAAACACAAGTTATATTTATCCTTGAAATTTACATTTAATTTCAACCAAATTAATGGTATTATACATTTTGTACATTTTTGCACATGTTTACATCAAGAGAAAACAAAAGATTTTTTTAAATGTGTAATTATATTATATGAGATACATGTAGATAGCTACAAATTGTGTATGATGAACCTTTTGTATAATACCATTTGTGGAAAGGTTTTACACAAAAGATAATACATGTACTTCAGTGGCGTAGCTTGCATGTATGCTCAGATGCTCAAGCATCCACATCATTTTGACCCCCAAAAAAAATAAAAGAATAGATAAATGTATAATTTCATGTGTTCGCAACAGAAACACACAGATGTACCAGTATCTAAACGTAACAATAGTGAGGATATGAGAATAGCGTTCAACTTTTTCTGAAGCAGTATACGTGGTCTTTCCTTTAGGCTCATTTATATAGTTTATGGATAAATCACTGAAAAGCGCTCTCGACTTTTTCGTAAAAAGTCTACATCGTAGCGCATCGTCGGCTACGGCAAGCGCAGAAGATGATGATACGCAGATCTGCGGACATGTTTGGTCTGAAATTGAGACAAACAGAGCGATGACATAACAACGTTATTAGTTAACAACTAATCAATCATATCCTGATATCGTTTCCTGGGACATGAACACGACTAGTATTTATAACGGAGTTTGATAATTCCTGGACTTATAAATTCCCTCTTCCATCTAGGTACAAATATTAATTTTATTTTCAATAAAAGAACGATAAATGTCCCCGCATTGTTCATATTTTATCTATCCAAGATACAAGTGAAATAACTAAAAAAGCATTTTTTTAATTTTTTTTTATTAATATCTTGAGAGAAATAAAAGCTTCAGGCCAAATGCAGTGGGATTTCCTTTATAATTTATATTTCAAAGGTATTAATTGGTTAAAATATTCGATCAGGACTTATTATCGCAAGAGTCAAAAAATATTGCTGATGATATAAATATCACAAAAATATGGCAAGAATTGTACACATGACAGGGCTAACAAGTCCGTCCACGGACGGACGTCCGATATTTCCATGTCCCCTGCAACGCGTTAAGAAAAGTAATCAAAAACCTCATTTGGAGGCTCAAATTCCAACAAAAGGGAGTCAATTCGGATCCTTCGAGAAACATATATATTGGTGGGTATTTTGAAATTAAACAAAAATCTAGCCAGTGTCGGATTGTAGGGGCGTACACATGCATCATTTTCTGCTTTCTGCATAAAATGGTCCCAAATTTTTTCGCCTCGCTACGCTCGGCGACAATTTCGCATCCACATCATATGGACCCTGGCTACGCCACTGTACTTGTTTATATATACTTTTCGAATACCACATTCATAAATGTTTTAGTAGTCTATGTTTGGTATATAGTTATATTAAATAACAGCTGTCTGTAATAAATATTATTATTTTCAGATATGATCATTTGAGTTGTGTCTTGGCAAAAGTACTTGATGAAAGACCAGAAAATGCATCTGACATTATTGAAGACATCAGTAGGGATGTCAAAAGGTCAAAGTTTAATTCCAAAGTTGACACAGTTCAAGACAAAGTAGACAAGTCAACAGAAGTTGCTCTTGCTGAAATTCACCATAAACTGTTTTCAGTAGGTATCAAACCAAACTTGGAATTCATTTGATTCACAGTACTTTAATATTTGAAAACTCAGGATACTTT
The DNA here is from genome assembly GCA_037788925.1 of Mytilus galloprovincialis. Classification (NCBI taxonomy): domain Eukaryota; kingdom Metazoa; phylum Mollusca; class Bivalvia; order Mytilida; family Mytilidae; genus Mytilus; species Mytilus galloprovincialis. Next base: position 40,964,062 of record CM075334.1, on the reverse strand, counting down.
CATTTAAATTTTACTTTTCATTTTTATTGATTTGTTTTTAATATTTTTGATAAGACAGGATAGAAAAAAATGTATTCAACCACATTTCATATATATAGATGTTTTTATAATCAACTTATTATCAAGCTATCTTTTTGTTATTAGCATTCAAATAATGAGAATAATTTTTATTTGTTACCTATTAAAATATCAAAAAAAAATTAAAATTGAGACTAATTTTGTGTTTCTAATTTTTAGAAAGGAGAAGGAGAAGATGCAGACCAGGATCAAGATGAGGAGGTTGAAACACCACTTCCAAATTTGATGGATCATTTTTTCTATTTTGAACAAGCTGGCATTGGATTAGGTCGTGAAGAACTTGTGCGTATTTGGCTAGCATTAAAAGACCTTGTAGATCGTTATCCATTACAACATGTGCATTTTTGGGGTAAAATATTTGGAACAGAACAGAACTATTATGTAGCAGAGGTAGAATATAGAGAAGGAAATGATGAGGGAGATGAAGAGGAAGAAGAGGTTAGTTAGTTATATACTCAATGCATTGAATGCCTGAAGTGCTTCATTGCTTGGTATGAAACTGGTCTATCAACTTTTGTATAAATTTGTAAAACAAGAAAAGAAAAAGGAAAAAAAAAAAACAAGGATTCTTACTTTAGATATGGTCTGCTTTAACTAGTCTCTAACAAATTCTACCAATTTCAATACTGCAACAGTTAAAAACATTTAGTTTGGATAATATGAAAATCAGAAGTACATGTAACTACAAGTGTATAGTTTAATGAAAGAAATTTCTGATTTCGACCTTCACTTTCAGCAAGGATAATTTATAAACCAATAATTGTTTAAAAAGGTCATTTATCATAAAAAGAAAAAAGTTATCAATATGTTCTCTAACCTTTGTAGGAAGAAGCTCATGCTGAGGAAGAAACAGAAAAAGAAGGAGATGAAGATGGAGAAGAAGGTATGTATTAATTCTTTCCTTTTCACTATCTGAATGGAACTGAAGTCTTGGCTTTTAATTATTTCATTTAGAGAGAACACATGAATTTTATAGAAGGAACATTTACCTATGATAAATTGAGCTATTTGGTTATTAATAAATTTGGAAATAAAAATTATATTATTGATTATAAACAACAAAATTATTTGATACCATTTATATAATATTTCAAAGTTTTTCTGATGAAATTCAGTGGAAACGCTTACAATACATGAAGTGATGTTCAAGCATGTACATGCAATTTATAAATGAATGTGTGTAAACATGGATATGATGTAGTATTTTGAATGTACACTAGTAAATCAAATTTTTTTCCCACAGAGGAACAGCAAGAAGATGATACCCCAAAACCAGACTGGAAACCACCAGCAGAAGTACCAAAAGAAGAAAACAGATCTGGTGCAAATAAAAAGACATATTTTGTGTGCAATGACCGTAAGTAATTTAAATATTCTATTCTTTTTCTTACCTGATCATCATAAACACATTCAAAAATAGCATAATTAAGCTATTAAGTTCTTTAAATTTGTTAAGAGTATTTTAATTTTGAGACAACAAAAATGCCTATATAATATTTGCATAATAAAACTATAAGTGATCAGTTTGAAAAGTCTGCTGTTACAATTATTGGTAAGATATTTTTCATTTTAATTGATACATGTTGTACAAAACAATAATGAATGTACATTTAAAATGAATAACAAATCTATTTATTTAATATTTTAGCTGGTAAGCCATGGATTAAACTCCCACCAGTTACACCTGCACAAATTCACATTGCCAGAAATATTAAAAAGTACTTCACAGGACGACTAGATGCTCCAGTAAGTTGTTATGTTGTTATATAAGTAGAAAATTCAGTAAATCATGCACATTTTATTGCGTAAATATGAAAATAGATTCTCTGATTCATAAAGATTAATAAATTTAAGTGGCAAAAAATTATGATTAATTTATCAGTGTGACATTTCTTAATATTTATTGAACTTAAATTTTGTTATTGAATTTATTTTTAGGGAACAAAATGTATAGTAAACATCTTTATTTATTCCATTGTTGTCTAATAAAATTGATTCTTAATAAAAGAGAAGAATTAGAACTTATTGTTTGTATTATAATCTGTTTGATTTTCCTTGTAGATTGTGAGTTATCCCCCATTCCCAGGAAATGAATGTAACTACCTGAGAGCTATGATTGCACGTATCAGTGCTGGAACACACATTTCACCTCTGTCATTCTACATTTTTGATGAAGAGGAGGAGGAAGAAGAAGAAGGAGGCAGTAAGTGACCATTTTGTTATTGTTTTTACTACACCAAAGGATGGAAATATCATTAAATTCTATTAAGTTATGGACAGATATATTATAAATACTTTTTGGTAAAAAAAACCACAACAAAATTGAGAATGAACATGTTTACATGTTCATTTGATATAATACCATTGAATAATTTACTGAATCTTGATAAACTTAATCTATAACAATAATTTAAAGAAAAAACACAGAATAATACAGTTGTCTGGCATCCATCAAACTATTCATTGCATTTATATATACTGCAGTTATCCAGCAGAAATTTACTATTTTCCACAGTAATACATGGTACAGGAAACTGTATTCCTGTTGTTTTCTCATCTGCAGTAAAAACATCATTGTTTGCCAGTTTGGTACACAATTAAAGATTTTCAATATATCTTTTCTTTTCTTTTTTACAGGCAGGGAGAATTTCATCATTAACCCTGAATATGAAGCCCATCCAATGAGAGATCTGGTCGATCAGTCTTTATCACACTGGGTACATCATGTACAGCACATCTTACCACAGGTAAACAATTCACTCAAGTAAAGATGTGATTAAAGTAAATATAAGGGGTGGTCATGATGAAAAGGCATTACAGAAGATGGCTTCAAATAAATGATACAAAACTTATGTAGTAGTTTTTATCGCCTACCTTAAGGGCATACGATACAGTTACAGGGAAGGTAATGACGTTGCTAACGTAAAATGTTATTTTCGCGACGTCAAACTCTGACATATCGGGAAAAGATGCAATTTTCGACTGATTTTTACCATTCAAACTGATTTAATTTGAAAACGAGTGCATGGACCCCTATTTTTTAAAACAGCAATTTGTTTCATTTTGCAAGGAGATTATGTGACCCAAATTTTATAAAACTGTAAATAGCGCAATTTTTTTAATTTTGATAAACATGCAGCAAAAAATGACGTTTTTTCTCTATTCATGAACATTTGATAAATATAGAGTTATTTCAGAATAAAAATTGCATAATTTTTAATAATACTTATAAAATACAGAAATTACCGATTATTTAACAAAAACCATTTTGTGTTTATCTTTTAAAACAAAAAAGTTATGCGTTTTTTTCGAAAAAGAAAATACGGACATAAATCTGAATTTTGAGCAAATATACAAAATTTCGACCTTATTTTACTCAAAAAGTAGCACATGAAGGTATATTTTTTATAACATATTTGATTTAATCAGGTAAAAAATAGCCTATATGCAAATTTTCATCAACTTGTAAATACAGGTTCAAAACTGTATCGTATGCCCTTAACCGTTAATTTAATTATTTACAATTAACTATTTGTTATTCTGTCTTTTGAGGTCTCTGAAAAATTAATTAGCAACTTGTCTTGAGGTGGTAAGTTTATAGCTTGCCATATGATATGGCAACTTATCCATCAATAAAAACTGGATGTCCAATTTTTGAAATGTTGCTGGGTTAATTAATTATTCTTAACTTTTACTCCAGACCTTCATTAGTATGTTTTTGAACAAAATGTATAATTGATTGTTGTTTGACTTTCAGGGTCGATGTGTCTGGTTCCCACCTGCTAAACCAGACCAGGATGAGTTTGAGGATGAGGAGGAGGAAGAGGAAAGAGAGGAACCAGATGAACCAGAACCAGAAAGAGGTCCAGAACTCCTCACTCCTCTGTCTGAGGATGCTGAAGTTGGAGATATGCCACCATGGACACCAAAACTCTCTTACAATCTCATTCCACAGTATGCCTGTGCTGTAATGCGATCAAATCTATGGCCAGGAGCATATGCATTTGCCGCAGATAAGTAAGTCAGATTTTGTAGTTGTAAATGTTTTACTTGAAAATATTTGGAACATGGTTAAATGTTTTATTTTGACTTGTACTGAAGTAGGATTTTTGTATCACTAGATTTTGAATCTAACTATCTTGTCAAGTTTTAGTTTCAAGTTGTCATTTCTTTTTAATTTTACAATGGATTTTTTGTAGAATTAATAAAACTATTTTCTGCTGCTGACATGAATGAAAAAAGAAAAAAAGAATGAAATGTTAAACTTACAATTTTATCACAAATATAAAAATATAATTACTAAGTAATACATGTATGATGAAATAAATATCCATGAATTATTTGTAAAGTTTTATAACTTTCAATCTCTTTCTGTCAACAGGAAATTTGAAAATGTATACATTGGCACTGGACACAAATACTCTAGAGACAATTACAGTCCACCAGAAACCACACCAATTAAAGAAGAATTCCCAAGTGGTGCTGAAATCACTGAAATCGAAGATCCATCAGTTGAAGAAGAAAGACAGATCCGTAAGGCACAACAAGAGGCTGTTGAACCAGAAGAAATGGAAGAGGCAGAAGAAGAAGAGGAAGAAGACGATTAAAAAACAAATAAATTATAAACTTATAAACTGCCAAGAAACAACAAATGAATAACTGAATAGTGTTGTGATCAGAAAGTGTCAGCTATAAACTTTTAATTCATGTCATTCCATAGTTGATGCCTACTTTTACAGCATACCAAATGTTAAAAGGAAGTTTTGACATTTGCACATTAACTCTATTTATATTATATAAATACATTTTTGCTCCTGTTATGAAGTAAAAGTCTGGACTGTACTTTAGTTTCTATTTAGTGGCCAATAGATTTGTTTAAAGAATCTGCAAACAGATAGCATCTGCAGGAATAGTAAATGATAAATGTCTAAATGAAAATAAGGAGATTTAGTATGATTGCCAATGACACAACTATCCACTAGAGTTTAGATAAGTGGATAATCAATTAGGTCACTGTATGGCCTTTAACAATGAGTAAAACCATAACTATACCTTGCTATAAAAGGCCCAGATATGAAAAAATGTGAGAAATGGGAAACATTTGTAGTATTATAAAGCTTCCAAAATCATTACATGCAAGCTAAATGATGAAAAGACTTACTTATTTAAAAACAAATCAGTCTGCTTTAGAATTATAAAGAAATTTTGATCTGAAGTTTGTTTAAAGATTTACAAACCATTGCCTCCCCCTTCATTTGTTGAAACTATATTAAGGGATACACATCATGGTCATTGAACAAATTATTATCTTAATTTAATCAATATGCGGGATATATTTGATGGTTACAATAGCATTGGTTTTACAATCATTTTGGGATAAAAAGTTTTGGTTATCTCCCTTAGATATAAAATTTTATTATATCGGACAGTATCTAAAAAAATATTTATGTCTGTTTATTTATTTATTGAATATACAATAAATGACAAAGTTATGTCTATGGGCTGATAAACAAAACGACGTCAACCAATCAGAAATCGCATTACATCCAAAATTGAATTATATACAATTAATAAACTTGCTATTGTATATTGAACACCAAAAATATTCCTGATTTCTCAGTCTTTTTATTTTTAAATGGTGCTTTTCCTGAAACATCTTTAGTCATAGAAATTAAACTAAATACTGTATTTAATAATGCATTATGATCTCTTTACTCATGAAACATGGAATAGTATCACAATTTTGGTTAGAATACAACATGAATGTTATCTGTTGCATTCATTGGACAAAGAATGGTAAACATAAATAAGTCGAGTGGTACCTATATGGAGATAATGTATCTATATTGTGGTGCCTAAAAAATAGGAGATAATTATAAACACATGAAAAGGTCAGAATGACCATGTATAGTCTTTATTGGAAAGTTGTCTCATTGTCAATCATCCACCTTATCTATTTGACAGTGTATCAAAAATACTTCATAAACAAATGCCAGTTGTGTTCATGTGAATTGGAATCAGTATTGACAAAGAAACAGCTTCAATTGCAACTAACTTCATGCACTTATAAAATAAACATGCCCTGTAAATGCTTATTTCCCTTTACTGTAATACTTTACATTTTAGTATCTATTATACAATAAACTACGTAAGAAAATTCTACAAAGGGCTTACCTTCTTTATAGAATAATACAGAATGCAACAACATGAATCATCTATCACAAGTAGGACACTTTATAAGGTATAGCAAATAACTCTTATTTTCTTTTGTCTGAGACACTTTTCTGGTTTTATGTTTATCAGAAACACTCAAACATAAACAGTTGCAAAAAGTAAAATCACGAAAATACTAAACTCCGAGAAAAATTCAAAACGGAAGGTCCCTAATCCAATTGCAAAATCAAAACCTCAAGCACATCAAACGAAGGATAATAACTGTCATCAAAGTGAGAGGGTTAGCGCTATAAAACCAGGTTAAATCCACCATTTTCTACATTTGAAAATGCCTGTACCAAGTCAGGAATATGACAGTTCTTGTCCATTCGCTTTTGATGCGTTTTGTTATTTGATTTTGCCATGTGATTATGGACTTTCCGAATTGATTTTCCTCTAAGTTCAGTATTTTTGTGATTTTACTTTATACTGACTTGGTTGAGGCATTTTCTTATGTAGAAAATGATGGATTGAACCTGGTTTTATAGCTAGATTAACCGTTCACTATGACATCAATTTCCATTATATTGACAACGATGGGTGAACAGAATAAACAGACATAATAGGTTAAAATTTCAATAATACAGCAGTCAACATTGTGCTATAATCCTAATTACTAAAAAAAAATACAAACAAGTAACAAAGAGGCACAAAATGGCATACAGGCCAAGAAAGCTTCGGACATATACATATGTATACGTAGTAATTAACATTTGGAAAGATAATGAACCAAACCTAAAAGATTTTATCCAAAGCTATTAATGATAGTGAAATCTTTGAAGTAATTTAATACTAAAGTAGTTGTTAACAGTAGTTTGAAAACAATGAGGATCTGAATAAAAATATTAAGTGTTGGTAGTTTAACCCCAAGTTGGCACAACATATATGTTCTAAGTAATAAACGAGATTTAAGATGAGGGAAGCTTCATATCTTTTGAACCCAAATTAAAAAAAATGTGGTACACAATTGCAGTTTTAGTACTGAACAGTTTCTGAAATATCAATATTCACTGGTTAAGGACTAGTTGTGTGTCACTCCATATATCATATAAAAAAAACCCGTAAATTCATTTTGATTTAAAAAAAGTTGATTCAAAATGACACAAAGCAGTGATTACTGATATATTAACTAAATTATTCAAAAGTCCACCAGTTTAGGAAGAGTTGTTGTTTGTGAAAGCTAAGCCCTAGCTCTAAAAATCCCGACTAGTTAAAAGACGTCTGATTGACTGATTACTGTTCTCTCAACGTTAATCATTCAAACAATTTGATTAGGTACACATATGCATTTACATCAATTACTGAAGATGTTTCTTAATTTAAAAATTGAACTCATTTCTATTGAAAGCAGCTGAAACAGATAAACATATATTAAACCATAACCTTTATATGAAGAGACAACACATTAACGTTTTCCCCCATTTAGATGGTATATGGAGGAGGTAGCAATGTACATGATACTGACTTACACCGAAATAGTAATAATCAACATGATTATTATATTTTTTGTATTTGCATTTTTTCTTATGTTTCCACATACAAGTCGGTATTATAATTGGTACTAAATAAAGTCTGGGCCGAATATTCTGTACGTCAAACGAGCGTTAATTTCGTCTACTAAAGACTTTAAAAAATTATCAGTGGCACTCGAATAAATATTCTTATAAATGCCAAAACAGGACCAAGTTGACGAGCATAAGGGACCCAAATTCCGAAAGATTTGTCTTAACACAGCAAGGGTATTCTATTCCAGGGTTAGAAAATCCTAACGATGTATTTCGAAAATTAATAACTGCACTCCTTTATAGCCGACTTGTTCTTGTACTCATATAACGCAAAATTTAAAAAAAAAACCTATGTAAGTAAAAGAAAAAAAATCCCATTCAGATATATTGATGATGTTCTTTTGTTACGATATCTCTTTATTCAGCGGGTTTAAAAATACATCTCATGAAATGAAAGGTCACTATATTGAAACTTAATGGTCTACTTTATTTCCAAATCTTTTACTTGTAATTTTAAAATGATTGATGGCCAACTAAACATTAGTATTTACGAAAAACGCGATGATTTCTATTTATGTCTCTCCTTGACGGTGTTAAAAAGCGAGAAATGGGTAAGGTATGCTCTTTCCGGCGGTGGCGTCATTAGTTTATTACTTTGTGATTAGGTCTAGTTTATGGCGAACCACAAGTGGTAGGTCAATGATATTTGGTATGCAGTTGTATAAGTATCGGCTAATCTTATTTCCATGCATCAAATTATTTGGCCCTGCCCCTCAGTCAAGGTCTATTGACTTTGAAACTTTTGCTTAGTTTACATGTATAGTTTGTGATTAGGTCAGTTTACGGGGAACAACTAGTGATATACCAATGATATTTCATTTGCAGTTGTGTAAGCTAGCATTGGCATATCTCGTTTCCATAGAGATTATATAGCCCCATCCGCTCACCATGGTCTATTGACTTTGAAAATTTTACACATAGTTTACAAATTGATGTTTGTGTCAATGATATTTGGTATGATGGAGATTATTTGGCCCTGTCCCCTCAGCCACGGTCTATTGACTTTGAAACTTTTGCTTAGTTAACATGTTGAGTTTGTGATTAGGTCAGTTAAAGGGGAACCATTAATGGTAGGCCAATGATAATTGGTATTCAGTTGTATAAGGATTAGGACATCCCATTTCCATGGAGAACATTTGACCCCGTCCACTCAGATGGTCTATTGCATTTCAAACGTTTACTTAGTTTGTGATTACATCAGTAAAAGATGACCCGCTAATGTTAAGTCGATGATGTTTGGTATGCAACTTTATTGGCATTTGCAATTATCGTTTCCATTGAGATTATATAGCCCCATCCCCTCATCATGGTTCATTGACATGGAAACTTTTACATAGTTTACAAGGTAATGTTTGTGTTCAAGTTTGTTTAAAGTGAACGGCTAATTATAAGTGAATGGTATTTGGTATGCAGTTGTATTAACGTTGACACATCTCATTTCCATGGAGATTGTGTGGCCATGTACCTTCAGTCAGGGTTCATCGATTTTGAATATTTGCATGACTTACATGTTAAAGTATTGTTATTTTAATTTCTAATTTTGCATTATCAAAATAACAAAAAGGCGAGACATATCCGAGGACGTGTTTTTCAACAGACTATCGGCATTCCAATCGGAATTAATTGTGCCCCTCTTCTTGCCGACTTGTTTCTTTATTATTATGAGGCTGACTTCATACAGGAACTTCTTAGGAAACAAGATAAGAAGTTAGCAATATCCTTTAACTCTACTTTCCGCTATATAGATCATTTTTGTGACTATGTCGAACGCATCTATCCCATTGAACTAGAGATAAAGGATACAACAGATACAGTTAAGTCGGCCTCATATCTTGACTTACATCTAGAAATTGACATTGAGGGTCGATTGAAAACAAAACTTTAAGACAAAAGAGATGATTTCAGCTTTCCAATTGTGAACCTCCATTTCTAAGTAGCAACATTCCAGCAGCACCTGCATACGGTGTGTATATCTCCCAATTGATACGATATTCCCGTGCTTGCATTTCCTATCATGATTTTCTTGATAGAGGGTTGTTGCTCACAGGGAAGCTATTAAATCAAGAGTTCCAAATGGTGAAGTTGAAATCATCTCTTCGTAAATTTTACGGACGCCATCACGAGTTGGTTGACCGTTATGAAATAACCGTTTCACAAATGATATCGGATATGTTCCTTACGTCGTAACTACAATCCCCTTCCCTTTCATAAATGTGACCTACCGAATTAGACTATTTACCGGATTTGTTATCTTATAAGCAACACGACGGGTGCCACATGTGGAGCAGGATCTGCTTACCTTTCCGGAGCACATGATAACACCCCTAGTTTTTGGTGGGGTTCGTGTTGTTTATTCTTAAGTTTTCTATGTTGTGTCATGTGTACTATTGTTTGTCTGTTTGTCCTTTTCATTTTTAGCCATGGCGTTGTCAGTTTATTTTCGATTTATGAGTTTGACTGTCCCTCTGGTATCTTTCGTCCCTCTCTTATATCTCTGTGATAACAGTTTTCCGTATTTTATTGATTGTTTAGAGTAGTGATGAGTTTATTTATAACCACTGGGTCGTTGCCACTGCTGGTGGAGTTTTATTCCCAGAGGGTATCACCAGCCAAGTAGTCATCACTTCTGTGTTGACATATTAAAATTATCATTGATATTGTCATAATTATTAATTCGATGTTTACAAAACTTTGAATTTTGGAAATACTAATGCTTTTCTACCACAGGAAAAGATTACCTTAGCTGTATTTGGCAAACCCTTTAGAAATTTCTGGTCCTCAATGTCTTCAACTTCGAACTTTATTTGGCCTTTTAGATTTTATCTTATTCAAGCGTCACTGATGAGTCTTTTGTAGACGAAACGCTCGTCTGGCGGAAATACAAAATTTCAATCCTGGAATCTATAATAAGTTTTTTCCCAAGTCCGATCTCAGGTTGCCATAATGAGTTGTGTGGTAGTTACAGTGTCTACGTTTTTCTACTCACTAGTAATATTTGAACTCTGTCATGAATGCCCTGTATCTATTAATGTCAATTTAGTAACTTAATTTATTAAGATTGGAAAATTAACAGGCTTTGTAAACAACTACACACGGAATCGATCTTTGAATTGACCATGACATATGGTAATGTTATTATTACCCAAGCCCAAACCAAAAGAGTGACTAGATTGTCTCATATAGCAAAGGCCTTTTCTAGAAAAGTTGAAATCGATGAAATCGATGAAGTTCACAAAAATCTTACTTGTATTAAAAGATAAACTCATCTCAATACACTGCTTTACATTTTGTATGCCGGACGCGCATATTGACAGTTGTTATTTATTCGTGTGATGTGTTTGAGCTTTTCATTTTGCCCTTTGCCTAGGGACTTCCCATTTAGAATTTTCCCCAGATTTCGGTAATTTTGTTAATTTACTTTTTGGACAGTGATGCTAGAATTAAACTGAAAAAGAAAACCCAAATAGAGTACCAAGGTGGAGAATATGGAGGACATAGTTTCCGAAATGTTTTGCCAAGTTTAGCTACGGTAATCTATTTCTTGGATAGGAAATCCTTAGTTCTTGAAACAAATGATAAGATTTGTTAACAAGAATTTATAATTATGACTACTTCAATGATAATTCATGTCTATACCGAAGGAGAGACACTGATTCCAACAACAAATTCACAGATATATAATAAAATGCTGGTAATAAAAGCTGATTTTGGCGAATAGATATTTGTTATTTAAACAGGGGGTATACACATAGGACAACCATTATATTTTACTAATATGCAGCAAAATTCATATAGAGCCTTCTTTATATAGAGAAAACTACCCAACATCATAAACAGGTCTCAAATACAGTTTCGGATATATTGATGATATCCTGTCAGCCGATATCAGTAAGTGCGTTAATTTCAAATATTGAGGTTGATCAAGGTTACTGCCACCGTCCAGGTGCGGAATAAGGTGAAGCACCAGAAGCCCTCCCTCCTAAAAAGAAATAAAAATGCAATAAGGGTAAATTACGGGTCATTTTATGTTAAAATAAGCTTCTCCAATTCTTAAATCTCATGAGAGCCTCCCCTCTAACATCCAATGTTAGTTCCGCGACACGAAACAAGGGGCCGTCTCGACAATTTTCTCGATATTGACCCAGATTTATTTCAAAATATAATCTATGTGAAACGTAAAGATTTCGACATTCCCGTTGTTAACTTCCATATGTCTGGATATTATATATCTATATATCTATATATTTATTGAATAACAAAGTTTTACCGCCACGGGGTGACCATAAAAAATGGTTGACCAATAATATGTGTCTGTGTATAAACCACGTGCATCGCGCGTCTGGCGTACACAATTTCAATACTGGTATCTGTGATGACTTAATGTTTTATATTTTTTAGGTCTTATTTTTTTAAACACAAGAAATAAATGTCTGATATGCAAATTTTCCGAGTGTGTCCTAATCCTGATCCGACATTTTGATTGAGTGTGTATTCACGTTGCGGATGAAGCACCCATAACAGGAGACGCTTCATTATCATGTCGACGCACAATGTCTCGCTCCTTGTCGGATTTCATGCAATTACTTCAGTTTCCGTATACCTTGACCTGTATCTTCTAAATGCATTTATTAGAGTTTATTATCGGTAAACCTTTACAGCAGAATGCATCGAGTGTGTAAGGTTATATCTTTGGTAAATTGCTTGCTACCTGAGCTGTGAAGTCAATATTGGGCAAGGTAAAATACCCTAGCTTCTTTAAGAGTAAACTAGTCGGACAGTTAACCAATCTATCTGTCTGTACATCAAGACAACTATCACGATCAATATAAGAGGGGATATAAAATGGTACAGTTGAAATTGCTCCATCATGATTTGACTGTGCGGATAACTAGTGTCACAAATAACCACTAGTCGTAAACATATTTTATAACTGGACATCACCGACTTATCCCCGTTTTTCTTACTTTCCTTTGTGGTTTAGAAGATGTTGTGAAAAAGAAAATAAGTAGTTCCGGTATATAAAAATAAGACTTGTTTTTTTCCAAGAGGGATTTTATATATTCTTTTATGTCAGTATAATGATTTAAAATATACCCGTTTTAACCAAAATACATTGTTGAAACTTGGCCACACAACTGCAATGGTCCTTGTTACTACACCTCAAACGTATAAAGTTATATATTTCATAAGAAAATAATTGAATTATGTTGTTTATGCATCTTGCTTGACAAAGGCCAATGATTGGTAAATAAATTTATAAATTAACACACTTTAGATTAGATTACCTTAGCCGTATTTGGCACAACGTTTTGGAATTTAGGATCCTCAATGCTCTTCAACTTTGTATTTGTTTGGCTTTTAAACTATTTTGATATGAGCGTCACTGATGAGTCTTGTGTAGACGAAACGCGCGTCTGGCGTATTAAATTATAATCCTGGTACCTTTGATAACTATTAGTTTAGCAAGGTCTTCTTAATAATAATTATTGTTGTAACTTTATTGAAAGAAAGTCAATTATTTAATCTTTAAATTACCCAAAGGATTGATATATAGGTATAAAAAAATGCGATACAACATTTAACTGATCAAATAATCCCTCATAGATACCAGGATTAAAAATTTGTACGCCAGACATACGTTTCAAAATGAGTTCTAAAAAATATACAGTCGGATTCAAATAGAAGAACAACATGCATGTACAGAATAGTTATTTTTGCTCTCTCTTTTAAGGATATTTAAGTAAAAACAGTAACAATACTAAACAGATGATTTGTATTAAGTATAGAATGTAAATATCAGCCGAAGTTCTTTTTTAATGAATTTAAAAGTAACATAAAAGATTGGACAATGAATAAACTACAAATCATGTGATGTGTATATTTCTGTATGACATTCTTAAACATATAATTGAAACTATCAATTATTTAAGTAATTTGAAATTCGCGCTTTTAAAAGAACTTTAAATAACTTTAGGTTATTCCTTTGACCTTTATAATGGCATGATATTTTTCCAGGAATCATTGCCAAGCCATTTGAAGTATTTGGAGATCTTAGTTGTGTCGGTAAGTTTTACTTGGTCTTAGTTGTTAATTTCAATAACATGCAGATATATGTTTCATATTTATTGGCAATATATCACAGGAAGGCGATTAAGAGGTCAAATATTAGTGGATTTCGCCACCCTTGTGAGGTCAGTATAATCATAGTAAATATCGGAATGCAAAAATATTGTTTTAATTAACACTGACATTTTAATCATGTAGCAATTATAATTTGTGAAAATTAATGATGTAAAATAGATGCAGACCGGGGAAGTAAAAACATATAAAAGGTCACAAGTTTTACATGAATCATGATGAAGTCATATGATTTCAACGAAATGGTTATTTTTAAACTATTCAATATATATATATTTATACAACATAAACAAAATATCTCTCTCTTGTGTGTAATTTTATCATTGACAACAAGTAGAATTGCGATGATTAGGCATGCATTCTATTGTTTGTCACTTTTAAACGACCGCAAAAAATAAAAATGTTTTGGTTGTCTATTGGTATCATATTGGTATCATGTCGTCAGCGTCGTCGTCGTCTTCGTCATCGTCGTCAGCGTCGTCCTAAGACGGATGATTTCGGATAATAACTTTAGTATAAGTAAATAGAAATCAATAAAATTTTAACACATGGTTCAAAGGAAGGTTGGCATTGATTTTGGGGGTTTTGGTCCCAACTGTTCAGGAATTAGTGGCCAAAAAGCCCAAATAAACTTTTTCTTGGTTTTCGCACAATAACTTTATTATAAGTAAATAGAAATCTATGAAATTTTACCACAAGGTTTATGATCACAAAAGGAAGGTTGGGGTTGATTTTTGGAGTTTTGGTACCAACAGTTTTGGAATTAGGGATCAAAAGGGTCCAAAATGTAACTTTGTTTTGATTTGATAAAAAAAATGAATTATGGGGGTTTTTTGATATGCCAAATCTAACCGTGTATTTATATTCTTATTTTTTGGTCCCGTTTTTCAAATTGGTCTACATTAAGGACCAAAGGGTCCAAAATTAAACTTAGTTTGATTTTTACAAAAATTGAATTCTTGGGGTTCTTTGATTTGCTGAATCTAAACATGTACTTAGATTTTTGATAACAGGCCCAGTTTTCAAGTTGGTCCAAATCAGGGTTCAAAATGTCTTTGATATGCTGAATCTAACCATGCATTTAGATTTTTGATATTTGGGCTCCTTTATCAAATTGGTACACATTGAGTTCTAAAGGGTCCAAAATTGAATTCTTGGGGTTCTTTGATATGCTGAATCTAACCATGTATTTAGATTTTGGATATTGGACCATATATAACCATAATAGGTAAATGTCCAATTTAATTTTTTTAAGTTCTTAGGACACATTCATTCTGTGTCAGAAACCTATTCTGTGTCAGAAACCTATTCTGTGTCAACTATTTAATCACAATCCAAATTCAGAGCTGTATCAAAGTTTGAATGTTGTGTCCATTCTTGTCCCAACTGTTAAGGGTTCGACATCTGCGGTCGTATCAAGCTGCTCCATGTGGAGCATCTTGTTTCTATATTGATATACGATTTTCAATTACCTCTTTGTTGTTTAAAAGCAGAGTTATTTTTGGTTTTGACACCAAAACAAGTTTCTGCTCCGAATATTAAGGCGTAAAAATTCAAAACTGGTTATCTCTATTTTTCTTAAGAATAGAAATAAGTTTTCAAAGATACCAAATTCACAATTATTGTACACCAAATGTGTTTTTCGTCCAATTTAGACTCATCCGTGGCACTCAAATCATTTAAAAAAATATGAAGTCAAAATCATTACAATAGTTAGTGTTAAAAGAATGCAATCTGCTTAAAAGCCTGTGGTGGGTATTTTGGAATAAAAATAAAAATTTCGTTTGTATATAACGAAACAGGGTAACTTCGGTGATTAACATATATATCCCCTCCCTCCCCCTCCCCCCAATGTTCCAGGGCGTTTTCTACTATCAGGATTAATTCAAAAGAGGATTTAAAAAGGTACAGTTGAAATTGCACCATCATGATTTGGCTGTGTGGATAATCACAAATAACCAGTGATATGTCCTTATAGTCGTAAACACATCTTATACCTGGACATCACCGACTCATACCCTTATTTCTTACTTTCCTCTGTGAATTAGCAGATAAGTAAAAAGGAAAATAAGTGGTATATATTCAAAAGACATTTTTTTCCAAGAGAGATCTTTATAGCATGATTTTGATGTGTGGATAATCTGTGTCATAAATAACCACTGATATATTTTCTACTTGTCGTAGACACATTTAAAACCTTGACATCACCGAATTATCCCCGTTTTTTTTTTTTTTTTTTAGTTTTCTTTGTGATTTAGTGGATTTGGTAAGGAAAATCGGGATCTTCATTAGACTTGGTTTTTTCTCCAAGAGGTACTTTTGTTTGTTCGTTTATGTCAGTCTAATGATTCAAGATGTATTTGTTTAACCAAAATAGTTTAAAAAGAGGGGCGAAAGATACCAGAGGGACAGTCAAACTCATAAATCGAAAATAAATTTGACCGACCAAATGCAGTGTTGCAACAGTCATTGTAACTACGTTCCAATATGAAGTACTAGATCTATATAATTTAATTTTGGAAGTAACGCGTCTTCTGATTGGCTGACGTTATTTTGTTATGAGCCCATAGGCATAATTTAGTCATGTGACCGTGACGTCGTCAACGTTTTTTCATGGTTTTCTACGGTTTAAAATGGAATTTAGAATTAAATTAGAAGAAATGACTGTAATATTTTTTCTGTCTATTCGAAATAACATAAAAAATGTGGCGCA
Organism: Mytilus galloprovincialis; assembly: GCA_037788925.1. Lineage (NCBI taxonomy): Eukaryota > Metazoa > Mollusca > Bivalvia > Mytilida > Mytilidae > Mytilus > Mytilus galloprovincialis. Next base: position 40,947,355 of record CM075334.1, on the reverse strand, counting down.
CACTATTAAATAACCCTCTACGCGGGTTATCCAGTGTGCACCAAATTTTTTATGTTATTTCTTAATAGACAGAAAAAATACTACAGTCATTCCTTAAATAATTTCATAGTAATAACTATTATGATGCTAATGGATTTTTATAGTAACCCACTCTTTTAGCAAGGTTTCACAAATGTCGTTGATAATAAAAATAATCATTGTTGTAATAAATTTATTGTGATTTATTTAGTTACACTTATACCTCCATCATTGAAATATGTACATTAAAAAAGTAATACAACATTTAACTCAGCAAATAAACTCCTCATGGGTACCAGGATTAAAATTTTGTATGCCAGACGCACGTTTCAAAATGAATTCTTGGAAACAAAAAATCGGATTTAAATATAGGAGATACATGTATGTCCAGAATAGTTGTAGTCGCTCTTTCTTCTTCAGTGAAACTTTTCCACATGTGTAAATCGGTAACAGGAGCCAAAATTCTAAAAAGAAAATGCTCAATACAAAGAATGTAAATATTTGCCATGGTTCTTTTTTATGAATGTAAAAGTAATGTAAAAATTTGGCTAATAAATTAACTACACATCATGTGATGTATATATTTCAATATGCTATTCTTTAACATATTATTAAAACTATAATATTTTATATCAATTATTCAAATTATTTGAAATTCGCGCTTCTATAGCTTAAAATAACTTTAGGTAATTTCGCCCACATAAAGTTTATGCATGTTATTATGGCGTGATATTTTCTTGGACCATTGTCAAAATATTGGAATTATTTAGGGGCAGCTTTGATGTGTCGGTAAGTTGGTTTTTGCATGTGTATTAAATGTTATTTCAGTAAATTAAGGTACAAGTTTCTTATTAATTGGCAAGATATCACAGGAAAGTGATTTAGAGGTTATATATTAGTCGATGTCGTCACCTTTGTCATGTTTATTTTGTCGATAATCATAGCAAATCTCGGATGGCAAAAACACTGTTTTAATAGTGATATTGTCATAAAATGTGACAATTATATAACTTGAAATATTAATTAGTGAAAAATAGATGAAAACAGGAGAAGTAAATAAATATAAAAGATAAATTTTACATGAATCATAATATGATTTCCATGAAATGGTTATTTTAAACTTCTATATTTATATATTCACAATCTAAAATAGATTATTTTTCTGTGTGTAATACTATTATACTGTTTTGACAACTAGTAGAATTGTGATTTTTTCGCATGCATGCAATTTTTGTCACTTTTCTATATTGATATATGATTGTTAAACAAAGGCAAATTAATTTTGGGTGTTTCAGACAAATACTTTAGCTTGTGCACTGTAGATCACAAATTGCAATTCGAAATTGATTCTCTCAATTTTCTTAAGCATTTAAACTTTTTTACTAGATAATTAAAAAAAATATTGAAAGATTCCTGGTTTACACCTTTTGTACACTAGATGCTATTTTCATCCAATTCAGACTTATTTGGGACGCAAATAATTTGAAAGTGTTTGAAAGATATATCATTACGAAATTGAATATCTCCGAAAACAAGAAATCACAAAACGAATGCGACAAATGTGGCTTTGTAGTCCATCTATTCCCAATAATTCAAATATTCGGTGAACATTCAGTTTAAAGAAATTAATTACCAAACCCTAGACTTTTCTGCATTAATACTGTGGTAATATAGCATATTAGCATAATACCATATTAACCGACAGGTCGATCCGGTGTTTTAAAAAATCAAAGATACCAGTTATATTATTGCCAGATGCGCGTTTCTTATTCATAAGTAAGTGGTACTAAAGTCAAAACAATTGGTAGGCACATTCATGACTAAGTTGAACTTCTATGAAATCTACAAAGTGACATATATGTGCAAATCTGGGAATGGCCAAAGTATGCCTGGAGGTACACACATGTTAGTGTTTCGAATAATTTCAAATTTGTGGTGAAATATAAACGAAGAGTAAACGAACAAAAAAAGGGCATTCATGCACGAATTGACTAGTGAGCTGGCCATACCCCTGGGGATGAAACGTTTAATAAAAATTAAAAATCGAATTGAAAGCAATATTTTAGAGAAATTTGTACAAAAAGCTGGTACGATGTACCAGTTATTCAAGGCACGCAATGTATGCATGATAATAATCTCTTAAGTATCTTCTAACGTTGTAACAGTTATAAACTTCGGCAATATAACACAACAGATTTTAACTGTTTTCTTTTCCTGCTCCTTGTTTTTCAAATGTTTTTGCCATATTGTTTTTAATGACATTTTAAGACAAGCGTTTTAAATGCATTGCAGACAAGTTTTAAAAGGACAAAGTATTGTTGCAAATAGAAGGAAAAAACATCATTCATGTTTTGTACAATTGTTTTATCATTTCAGCTAAATTTGGTTGACCTAACACCATCTTACATTGGGCACAGTTTATAAAATTTGCCATCGTTTATTTCAGGTAGTTTTATTTTCTAGAATTTGGTGGATTTCTCAAGGAATCCTGAAAATGTGAAAATGCCGTTTCCTATCACGTCTTCTGAGGACTATATACTACTGGAGTGTAATAAGTATTTATCAATTTTGAACAAAATAATATTTGATGATTTGACTGAGCTGCTCAGGGAACTTTTACATCATTCTATTGCCAATTCTAAAATAGAAGACTACTATAATGCAGTTAAAAACAAGTTAAAGAAACGGTTCACCCAAAGAGAAGAAGAACTCATATTAAATGCTTCAAGAACGGGATACAGACCTTTCGACATAACAACCATAGCGGTACTTCTTCGACATTTTCACGAGAAAAACAATGTTGAAATACTTATAACAACGCTGATGAGAATTAGAAACGAGTTATGTCATTTAACAAATACAAATATTACAGAATCAAAGTTTGAGATCTATTTTGGTCAGTGCTGTGACATAGCAAATGCTTTGGAGGAATACCTAAAGAAACCGAAGTTTTTGGTGCAGAAATTCCAGACTATATACGAAGTTAACACACGTTCCAGAGAAGGTAATATTCTTTAAACAAGACATTTGTTGATGTATATACACGATCACTTAAAAGTAGAGCATTGGATAACTGCCACAAGCCTTAAAGAGTTCTATACTGAAAGTAACAATATCAAAATATTTGGTATTATCGCCAATGAAAGAATTGTCATTCAATAGCAAAGGTCAATGTAAACAAAGACAACAGTAGTATACTGCTGTTCAAAAGTCATCAATCGATGGAGAGAAAATAAATCTGGGTAACAGACTAACGCCGAGGGAAAACATCAACTATTACATGAAAACAACGAAACAAAAGAACACTGAAGTGGGTTGAACCTGGTTTTGTGGCTAACCAAACCTTGCGCTTTTTGTCAATTTTAAATATACCTCCAAAATGACAACATTACATGACGGGAATACAGTTCAAAGAAATGTTAGAACAACTTAGACAGAGAAATACATAAATGAATAATATAATAGTACATTTCGACATGTTAACCACAGAATAACAACGAATAACTAATTAGTTATCAAAGGTACCAGGCTTATTATTTGATACGCCAGACGGGTGTTTCGTCTACATTACACTCAACCGTGACGCTAAAATTAATTTATGACAGTACACAGCTTGATAGACCCAATTTGAAAGATAAAACCAATGACATGATTTTTACTTCTACAATAAATGAAAACAAACTATGACAGACAAAAAATCTACAATAATCAAACAATTATAAGATCCTAGCTTTGGTTTTGCTTGTTTATATTGAATGAAGTATCTTTGGCGACTTTTGTTTTTGTTATGTTAAATGATTGAATCTATTTTTTTAAGTCGTTTAGTTGATGTTTTTAATTGTCTGTTCATCAGAGTTATTTGTTTCAGCCGATTGGTGCCTAATTGATTATTTTGTTTTGCAGATAGGATTGACTTGCAAATAGAAACAATTAAACATTCATTGACGGAAATCAAATTTTCAGTAAGTTGTTTATAATAGTATACCAGTAACGAAAGCATATATATAGATGCTGCAAAACAAAAAAAGTTGATCGCAATATATAGATGCAATAAAAGTTTTGATATGAGAAAATAATAAATGTATGCTATTAAAAAATGGAAAACAACACGTTTTATAATTTATTGCGTCCGAAGCGCTTTTAATTTGTAAAAGTTATTTCATAAAAAAACAGAAAAGAGAGGCAAAAAATACCAAAGTGACATCCAAACTAGAAGAGTCAAAAAAAAAAATATGTCAAAACCATGACCAGAAGAATGGAACAAAACAACAAACAACAAACAACGGTATACAAATAACAACATAGAAAATAAAAGAATGACAAACACAAACCCAACGAAAACACGAGTTTGAAATTAAGTGCTACAGAAGGGCAAGCAAATCATGCACAACATGTGGCACGCTTCATGTTATTCTTATAAGTACAAACCCTAAGTAAGTCTTATTTGGCAGAGCACTTCGGGGAAAGGATGGACGGGATTGTGGTTATGAAAATTGAATTATATCCGTCATCATCTGTGAAATTAAACGGTCAATCAACTCGTGATGGCGTCCGTTGAATTTTTGAAGGGATTTTTTCAACCTTAACACTTGGAACACTTAGTTTAATAGCCTTAACCCTCTATCATGATGTAACCATATCTCAAGGGAAGATAATAGGAAACGCTATCCCGGGAATGTCGTATCAACTTGCAGATATTTATTCCACAAGCAGGCGCTGCTGGAATATTGGTTTTTCATAAACGCAACAATTGTATACCTAATTTCTGTCTACGAGAAAAAAATTTAATAGGCATTTGAAATGATTGAACTATATTTCGTTATTTAATGTTTCAGGCTGAAAGAATACATAATTCTGATTTAGAACAAAGCCTTGAAAAATTAGAGGAATGTATATGTCAAATAGATAGACAAACAGAAAAAAGACACAGACACGTGGTTTATTTAAAGAAGTGTGTCCAAGAAGTAAGTTTTATATGTAATTTCATTCTTGAATAAAAATAGTAGCACAGTGTAAAGCCATGCCTAACAAAAATATACTAAGAAAATATTGCATTTGGGAACGTTAATTAAATATATCAAGGAGTATTTATACATGTTAACCAATTTTCTTTCCATGAAACTGCTTGTCCTAAACTATTAAAACATATATTTACAGTTGAAAAACAAATCAGAGCCTCCAGAGCAAACCAAATGGTGTTTAACTGCCCGAGGTGAATATTTTTAAATGCAATAATTCTTTCGTAAAAACTTGACAGAGTGTCCAGTAGGGCTTCTAAGAGGTAAATGTAACTTTATGCTTAATACAAAAAAATAGGAAATGTTACGTTTACCTAAGATGTACTGGGTATGCTATCATTTTCTACGAAGGATTATAAATATTTATGACAATTCGCTATGATAATGCATTTTTCGTATAGTTTCATAAATTTTTATATGTTTTAAGGTAAATATACTGTAAATATAATGTTTTTTAATAAATTTTCAATTTTTCAACACCATCAATAAACTCATCATAGATACTAGGATTGGAAGTTTATATTTACGCCAGACGCGCGTTCTGTCTACAAAAGATTCATCAGTGACGCTCAAACACAACCTCACAACAGAGAACATAAGAACAGATATAACATTGACATATGACGCGACGGTAAATCAAAAGGTTTAAAGCAAATAAGCATTTAACACATACAAAATGAAACAAATTATAAACAAAAAAGTTACAGATTTTTGCGTTTGGTCAGAAAACAACAGAATAAAGCTGAGTTAACCAAGTTTTAAAGTGCTTCACATAATTTCCAAATTAACTTGTTATTGTTCCAACTTTTTTTTCTATTCGAGAAACTCCTTTCAAAATGTAAGTTAATGTAAACAAAGATTTAAAATTTCAAGAAGATAAGCAAAATGAACAAATCCCACAATTATATAAAAGTAGTTTTAGGCAAAACTCAATGGTCAAAAACATTAAAATGAGAAATAGTGTGTATGAACACTTTATTTGATTTGTTAGTCTTCTCAAATTATTTATGATTACTCCCAGTTTACTTTGCTGAGATACAAATACTTTACCACGTATTAAAACTATTTAAAGATTTGTTTTATTTCAGGCACCAAACCATGTACTAATTTTAAGTCACTAATAAAAGTAGTAGAAGAACAAACTGATAAAGTAAGCATCAATTTCACTCTCTCTGTAAATTCATTGGTATGGTTGTTATATTGGTAACATTGTCAATTTGAGATAATTAAATAAAACAACTGTACAAATATCGATTTTCAGTGACCATCATGAACAAAAAACTTAATACACTTGATTACAGGGAAGAATGACTTATTATAACATAAAATTTCATGTTTCAAATAATGAGGATAAAAGTAACGAATGTGTATGACCGCAAACGGTCTGCAATAGAGGATACAGATACATTTCTTCATCAATCCAGTGAAATCTTATAGAAATGGATAGAACACCAGCTCATATTGCAATAAGACGAAACTGACAGTTGCAAGTCTTTGAAAGAGTCATGAAAAATAAAGAAAACCTTTTTCCATAATTAGAAAACTCCAAGCGACACAACTTCTCAATTAAAATACCTATGGTCTTCCGATTTAATTGTGTTCAAAGTGTTTAAGTATGAAATAACTGAGTATATCCACATGAAAAAAAGTTATATTCATAAAGGTGGAAGTCAATGAAACTGGAAACAATCAAAAGCAGAATATATAAACATAGGGAACGAATAAAAACAACCGTTGATTTCCAATTCATTGTTTTTTATAATTTTTGTAGACTAGAAGTGATCCTGTTTTAGATAAAACAGAGGTATCGAGAAAAACAGACGAAACCGAAAGTTGTGAGAGACAACAGACTTTTCTTTTTAGGTGAGATTTCGTTTTTCAGAATTAACAACTGAGAACAGATTATTTTTTGGTTCACTAGTAATGGCACACGCTCATTGTTGAAAGTTTATAACATGGATCAGATTGAGAAACATAGGAAATCGTGAATTGATGTGTAATTCTAAAACATAGGGAAACTAATGTTCATTAAAAAATAAAAACATTATGGAGTTGAAGAACACACTAAGTTCACAAAATACATTAACATAATGTTATACGTTATTGAAAGCCTAATTATTGTATTGTATATTGTATCTTTTTTTAAATGGTTTTAAAACGCTGCCAATTGTTACTGTAGTTTCATAGTCAGCCAAGATCGTTAAAAACCGGTAGAAGTATTGTTATTTATTTTTACAAGACCAATTGTAGAAGAGATTTAATAAAGCATACGACCAATTGTTTAGCTTTCAAATATGCTTTACCGCCATATTTACTATATATTCTGCATAGAATTACAAAATATTTTTCATATATCCATTTGTACAAGATAACAAATCAAACGATTTTAATTTTAGATCAAAACTTCATCTTGAGTCTTCAAAGGTGTGCCATGATCAAGGTATCAGAAACTGTCCAAGTGAAATAGGAATATCCGATCATTCAGCACTTTATGCGACAAAGAGAACTGGGTTTTGCGATAGAAGAAGTCTTTATAAACCTGATCAATCGGTTGTTCATCTCAGAAGTGGAAACGAAAGATGTAAATCGGACCAGTCAAAATCCTCCTACGTTGAAATTGTTGAAAACAAAAGCGTCTTGCTTAGCCGAAGTCCGTTGGTCGATACACTTAAAAGGCTTTCAGTCGAAGAGGTTGGGACTTGTCAGAGACAGAGTCAGTCATCAACGATGAAGAAAGATCCAGACGCCCTGATTAAAAATTCGATCAAAAATCAGATAAAAGACTCATTAGCAATACCACATACACTTGAAGGAAGGGATTTCCAGAAATATATTTTCAAAACCCATAAAGTAGATTTACAAAAACCAACAACAGATCAAAAGAAAGCATTTCGCCAAAAACAAAGAAAAGGATATTCAAAAACAGAACGGCATACAGAATATTCGGTTCCTTCCCAGGAATCATTTGCAAGCTGGAATATTGCTGTTGCTGTTCCGAAAAAACCTAAGAAACAGTACCTACACAGACGATACTCTAAACAAAAATCATGTGAAGTAATCAAAGAAGTATCCTTGATGGCTAGAAGGTTTTCTGGGTTGCCATCCAAAGAAGGGAAATTGTTTGACTTTGTTTGTTCATTGTTGAGAAACAGGTATGGTACATTTAGTCAAGTTGCATTTATTTATTGTATTATTGATCTTTTTCACTGTAATGAACTTTTTTCACCATCTATAAATTTCGAAAAGGCATTAATTTATTTAATAAAATGAACGTTAGAACTTTCATTGATTTAAAAACAAATACAGTTAATATGCTTGATAAAACTACATTTACGCTTTAAAAAAAACTTTGATAATTAACGCTTTGTCAATGGTGAAGTTTATCTACATCATTTCAAAAGTTGCATATTTAAATAATGTATAATAATAAACTAGTATACAGTTTTGCATTATATCTTATTATAATTAATCTAAAGTAACTTTAATATGCATTTAGGAAAAAGAAGAAGAGAACAAAAATAAAAGATCGCTTAAGCGACCTTGGTGTGGACTGGAGGTTGGACGTCAAAGAGCTGAATAAGGAATTAGCAGATGACAGTTCTGCAGGTAAAGGTCTATGACCTCTATGACAATATTTGCCAATTAAATACTTTATTCAGAAAAAATGTTTAAATTCCATTTTTTTTAAAATACTTGTAACCTTCGCATTAAAAGATTTTTTAAAACTTTTAAAAAAGAATAGAAAAAAATTCCATTCGATATTTTCGTTGGTCAAATAAGCTATCGCATTGGGATGAATAATCATTACAAATTTAAGGTACGAAAAAAGTTAAAAGCCGCAATCGTATACTACTATCTCGATTACTAATTTAACCACTTTAGAATATCAATAAATATATCTTGCACTGCAGATCAGGTAACGATAATTGTGAGTGGACTCTGTCTAAGACACGAATGAGAGTGTTAGTAAATCACCAGCAACTTGACATGCATATATTATTTTGTATTGTGTTAGTTAATATTTTATTTTATTTACAGATCACGAGGATTGCTGTGGAACTGCAGTTGTGATCTATTCTGAATTTCAAGAAGATTCTGACAAAGCTGGATCCTTTTTGAGAGAATGTAATACCAAAATACCTGAGGTGAAAATAGAACTTCAAGATGAAGTATCAAATCCAGGGGAAATGCTGCTTGATGTGAGCCCGTATTTTACAAGACATTATATTTTTGTTCTACTATCCCCATACTACCACGAGTCAAAAATATTTCAACACATAGCCAACACCTGCCTCGTCATGTCTTTAGAAGATGAAAACAAACGTGGAAGGGTCATTCCGGTATTAATGACAAAAAATGACAAACTGCCAACTGAGTTTCGGGCAATAAAGCCTGTGAAATATGATGATGAAAATTTCAGGAAAAAAATGCTTCCATTATTTAAACCAGGCCTTCTTCGGTCATTTTCATGTTAGCTGCTATTTATAATAAAATGTGTAACATTATTATCTAAACAGGTATGAGACCTGCATACAAAACCATTTTAAACCTCTGTAAAACAATGAACAAGTATACAAAAAAATCTAAGAACGACTTCTTGATATTTACTTTCTACAGAAGAACACGTTTCAAATTTTTATAATGTTTTTGTTGTGCATTTCGAATCAGTTTGTTCAAAATCCATGCAATTGATGTACACTGATTTTTCATCTGCTTTCTTGACCACATGATATTAAATTAAGTTTATATTGTCCTTCAACATATATCATTAACGAGTGGACGCAACTGATAAAAATTAATCCATTTTCCATGATTTTGATATCTAGCTACACAGTGTATTTTGTATTTTGACAATATCATTGACAATATCGGTATACAGTCATATGAAACGAGTGACTGGTGAAAAATAATGTTTATCCAATTCTTAAACCAATGCATGTATAAATCATAATCTTAGTCTTCGATTTTTTCATTTCTTACACCAAAGTATAGTATTATCGTCAGTTTTTTTTTTGAGTCAGTCTGATATGAATTAAAAATGGCAGCTCATTTATTGTCGTCTTTTGAAGTTTTGAAGCCGTAGTTTACCGATTGTCACCTAATAGTAAACAATCAACAAAGAAGCATGGATATTGAGACGTGTAAAACATGTACAATCAGATAAAACAGAAGAAAAATATTTAACGTGCTCAAAACTTGAATTCAGAAAACTGATAACAAAATTTAGATGAAGTGACCATTATTTATTAATAGAAAAGGAAAGATACCTTAAAATACCAAAAGAAGAAAGATTATGCAAAACTGTAAACAAATTGAAGATGAAATTCATTTCTTTTGATATTGTAATAGAAACAATAATAATAGAAAAGTTTACTTTGATTTTTTGATAAATATCAAAATATGAAAATATCCACTCTATAAATTTAAATGATATAGATAAAATACCATATATACTCAACCCAATTTCACACATTCAAGTAAATAAGCTAGAATTCTTTTTAAAACAGTCTATTGAACTGAAGACAGGGGACTCTTAAAATATTAACTTTTATTGTGTATATTAATGATCTTGTTGTTATTTTTTATTTTCATTTTGTTATGTTGTGTCACATACTATAAATATGTAGTTTTATGGCAATAAAGATTTGAATCGAAATGAATTGATGATAATTTATTTAAAGACAGATCCATGCGTATTGCGATCACCGGAGTTTTACGAGAGGTGTCACGCTTAGGTTACTTGCATACGGAATGTATGTCGGCGAATTGCTTCCTGGAAGCAAGCAATTAAAAAAATAAACCTCTTCTTAATGTGGACAAATTTAAGAGTTTTCTTTAAAAAAAGGTATATGTACATAAATTTTATAATTAAAACTATCAATTTAGTTATAAAAACATATGCATATTTTAGGTTTATTTGAGGTTTCATATGACTTTAAATAGTTCAAAATTAAACTTATGTATACAAATCGTATACACAAACCTATATATACATTATCGTTTACAAAGTCCTATATGTACATTATCGTATTATCAATACAAAGTCATAAACATATATAACGTATACACAGTAGGTAGTTTATAACACTGTCTATGTATGGAACGCCGGAACTGTCTTATAGTGTAAATATTTAATGTGTTATGTCGATTTGCCTTTACGTCCTGTCATTTCTTCTTTATGTTATGTGCAGATGCCTTTATTTCCTGACACGGCATCTCTTTGTTATGTAAAATTAGTAATTTGTTTGGTCAAACAATTGTATGATATGTCATTACTAAACTTTGTTGTGCAAAATATGCATTACATTATGCTGTAACTACTATATATTCTGTGAATACTTCGAAACTTTATGATCAACCACCTATACATTCTCTAATATTTTATCTATACTGTGTCTATTCTTCTTTTACGTAAGTCAGTTAATAATTGCATCCTGTCTCAAGTGTTTTTGTTATGTCAAATGTTCTAAAGCTTTTGTTTTGATACACCTTTGTTCTATGTAAATCTCATGATATTATAGTCTTTTGGCGTTATGTTGTGTTTATACATATGTATCTCCGGTGAAAAACACAATACATCATGGTATAATTCCTATGCGTTTTGCCGAACAGTTGATACTCTCTGTGAGCATTCATTACGTCATGTGCAAATGCCTTTTACATTATGTGCAAACAACTAATACGTTTTGTGCAAACCTCGTTTACCTTATGTGCAAACATCGTTTACCTTATGTGCAAACACCTATTACGTTATGTGCAAATACCTATTAAGTTATGTCTAAAAACTACATCATTATGTGCAAACACTATTACGTTATGTGCAAATACCGCTTACATTATGTGCAAACACCATGTAAGTTATGTGCAAATGCCTATTACATTATGTCCAAACATCTATTACGTTATGTGCAAACACCTATTACGTTATGTCCAAACACCTATTACGTTATGTGCAAACACCTATTACGTTCTGGTAAACGCTTTTTTGACACAGATTAAAACAAAACGCATCAATGATATGCATTTTGAAAATGAAGAAAATTAAAAGTTTGACCTTTCTAACAAACTGTGGATTTTTATATTAATTATATTGATTGGTGTAAAAATGCTATATACATACAATGTATCTAGTTTTATGGGAAATTATTTTGCTCTACTTAAAGAGTGTGCGTTATGCATCCATGCTGTAAAAAATTGTTTACTTTTCTTGCTGAAAATTGTAACAAATATACAGACACGACTTTAGTTTTCAAGAGGTGCAACCGAAAGGAACAATACGATATAAAAAGGAAGATGAGGCACGAATGCCAATGTGACAACTCTTCACAAGAGACCAGGATGATTTGTTATTACCATCCCGGTAGGGTTTTCAACTAGCGAGAAACGTGTACTGGATTAATGCTACAAATGTAATGACGTCTCCCACGATTCATGTAGCAGCTAAGGAATCCTACAAATGTTTAAGATTTTATTTTCGTTTATTTCCTTTAACAGTTGTGAATATTATTCTGAATAACCTTCCTAAGACTTATTGTTTCCTCCGTCCCTGACAAGGTGTGTTGAGACGGGTGGGTGTCCTGAAAAGGGTTGGTCAGGTGACCCGCCCCTCTTATCTGACAATTTTTTTTAAACTAACAAGGAAGCTGGAAAAATTTGATCCGATTTTGGATCAGACAGGTAGAAGGGTGTAACAAAAAGCTGCATTTTCTCAAAAAAAACTATTTTTTTCATATTAAAAACTGCATTATCCTGTAATCTACAAAAATGACGCATACACATATATCTTTTTAAATGAAAGGGTTATCAGCCTTGTTTCACCTTCGCTGGCCATACTCGAAATTAAATCCCGCAACTTGAAACTCCAGATAATGACTTTCATTTATCCATATTTGGTCCGGTTACTTTTCGAACCGTGTCATCAAGAACGATACAAAAAAATACATATTATAGTAAATTGAAATGTTTTCTTCTATTTTTTCTTTTATAAGTGATATGCATATCGTTTATTTTGTTGTCTATAAGAATAAATAGATAATTTCGTTGCTAAAATGGTCATCATAACATAATTTTCCCTTTGAATTTCAGAAAAAAACTGACTATCTATAAAAAAAGATGTGGTATAAATGCCAATGAGACAATTCTCCACGAGAGACCAAATGACAAAGAAATAAATAACAATAGATCTTATTATGGCCTTTAACAAAAAACCAATAATTTTTCACCAGTTTAAAAAAAATGGTTACAGTTAAGTAATTCGCTTTTATCCTGCAATTAGCTAGTTATTGTATACAAATAACAGATAAACAACATTTTTTTTTTGCTTGGTTTGTACATGTACAAATAAATTTTCCTGCTACCCGTTTCCATGTTGATCAATCGGTAATATGGATATTTCTTTCTGGGTAATAGTTCATTTTGGGGTTTTCTTCGAGTCCGCGTTTCAATAATTGTAAAAATCAAAGACAATGGTTAAGATTTAAACAACTTATGCCCAAATACCAGGTGTAAATTGTAAACAATATATGCACATTGTCAGAAATATAAAATGTATTAGTTCTCGCTGCGAAACAGGAGAAAATTCGGTAAGCCTCGCTTTTCGTCCTGTTTCTAAAGTTCGTACAAATAAATTTCACGTTTACCGACAAAGTACATTTATAATCAATACATTATTCCACAGTTGTTGATATGAATTTATCTTTTTGTTCAATATTTCAACGAATATCGTCGTATAAATTAGGAACATCAACCTATTTTCCGAACGGAGAGTCATAAATTCAATGAATTGAATATTATCGCGAAATATACGGTATATACGGTAAGCTTCGATGCGTTAAGTTATGAACGCGAATGGTTCGATAAATATAGCTAAATACACAATTAAGCCAAATGTTCATAAAAGGATTTTGCTGCACATCATTATTTTGAGAAATCTTATGTTAAAAAATATAAATTTCATACAAATATATTCTTTTGGATCTAATGTTACAATTCTAAAATATGTTTTGACAGTTTCCGTTAAATATTGCCATTTTTAGATATATCGGTCCCCCTTTTCTCGGCTACTGTTAAAGCGAGACGTTTTTTTTTTATTATGATAGCTAGCGAGGCATGAAGTTCATATGATTCAATCCAAATTATTCTCAAAGTGCGGTAAAAATCTTGAATTGATGCAATTTTGTTCGCCTTGAAATCGACGGAACATATTTAGTCAAAATTCTTTTTAAAAAAATCACCTATATAACGAAAAGAAAACTGTGACAGACTTTAACACGAAAGGGAAGGATTAAATTATTCTTTAATTTTCCTGCTACTGATAATAAATTAAGAAAGTTCACTTGTCATGTTTTGTATTGTTGGAATTTCGGAACCCTCTTATTTATCCGTTTAAAGCACCATGAAACAATTGCCGGCTAACTCCCAGTTTTCAAAAATCTTTAAATGTGCAATATGTCATTGATACAATTTGAGTTCTCAAAATGAATCAAGATAAAATAAGAATAATAAGACATTTGTAAAGAATATAAAACCCTTGTTATTCTTTATAAGTTTCAGGGCCGTAACTACATTGAGGCAAATGAGGCAAATGCCTCATGTTGGAAATTTCAAAAAAAAAAAAAAAAGAACTGAAGCAAAAGATTGTCTTCATATAAAATTGTCTTCACGGAAAGTGTCTTGCAAGACGCAAGTTCTCTTTACTCTCAGATGTCGCCCTTGCATGTTTCTATTTCATTTTTATTTTTCAGAGTTGATGGTCTATTGTTTGTACTTCTGTGTCCCGAGTTTGTCTTTTGTTCATTTATTGTCCTTCTTTAAAACTATAAAGATATAGGAAGATGTGGTGTAAGTGCCAATGAGACAACTCTCCATCCAAATAGTCTGAGTGTTGATTTTCATTTGTAAACGTGTGGTTTTGCAATTTTGCATGTCCACCAATGTCCTGACATTGTACGAGAAAATATTTTAAGAATGTTTACGATGCTACTGGACACAGAAAAATATGTTCGTTTCTGCGTGGAGAATTGAACTTGATATCAAAGAATACAAAACTGGCTCTTTTTGTTGTAGATAAAACTAGATAGCTGACATAGTTTAAATTAAAGTAAGACCACCAATTTCCTGGTATCAAATCATCTATAAAACATCAATGTATTGCCATATGATCTTTTACATTAAAGGGCTAAACTTGCATTAAGTCGTGTTCAGGCCCTTTTACAGAAATAAAAGAAGATGGAGTAAATGTGCACGGGACCTAATCTCACACAAAATTAATGCATAGTAAAAATACAAATGATCAATGGTCAAAGTTTTTATTCTTGTTCTTCATCTTGATAGTTTCTGGAGGGTCTTCAACAATAAAAGAATCATTAATACCAGGGGCGGATGCAGGAATTTTCGAAAGGGGGGGTGCTAACCCAGGGCACCCAGGGCAAAGGGGGGTGCAAAACATATGTCCCGATACAAATGCATTGATCGGCAAAAATAAAGGGGGGGTGCGCACCCCCGGAACCCCCCCCCCCCCCCTGGAGCCACTGAATACCGTAAAACAAGGTCAATGTGATCCTTAGTGTCGACTTAAGCAGTACTAGTACTTAAAATATACTACTGCACTGTCACTATATATAAATCTAGTCACAAAAAAAATCACCAAAGTCTAAGAACAATACGAGACAAAGAACAGACAGACAGATGCTATTTTAATGATTGTGAGAATTACGATTTTTGCTTTATCCTTCATATCGGTCTACTTGTAATGTTGTCCCCGTAAAGCCCGTAAAAGTCTTAAATTACAATGAATCTATGTTTTTGCTTTGAGACCAGAATATTGTCAAAAAAAGCGCTAAAAAAATGCGTTTCAATGTAAGAAAGAGTCCGGGAAACGCTAAGAAGGCACGATTTTGCTTTATTTTTCTCAGAGCTTCTTGGGGCCTTGAGTGGCCACCAGACCCCTCGCCAAAAAAAATTTCGCCTCGCTAAGCTCGGCGAATACAGCCCGTAACAGAGAAGTGATCGAATTGATGTTTCTTTACCGTCAAAATTAGCTACGTTATCGACAAACTTAATTGAGTAGTGACCGAACTATTGGTACTTTAACGTTAAAAAGATTGACAATGCTGACAAACTTTCATGTGTCGATAATCAATTTTAATACCGATAATATTGAAAATAATTCTAATAATATGAAACAAAATATGTCCATGCACCATTTCGATTGGGCGAAAAGTAGTTTGTTGTTGACAATTTTTTTTTTTCATATGACAAAATATTGAGGCAGCAGATTTTTTAAGTCAAAATCAGGGTCAGAATATTGTTTTCTAAAAACTACCAGGCCCCTTCCTCCATGAAAGTTGAATGGTCCGTGGCAAAAATCAAAAATTCCCACATGTTCAACTTCAAAAGTTGACCAGATTCTATTCTTAACTGTCGGATAATATACTAGGATAACATAGAAAATGTCCTGTATGGGACGATTCTGTACTCATACTTCACGTGTAGTTGGGTACAAGTGTCCTCGTTGTGAACGCACCCGACTACGCGTGCAGAAAAAAGTGTACTCTTACGTCGGATTCCGGGCAGTTTCTTTGTTATATCTGTACTTTATCAAATACATGTACATGTTAATATTTACTTAATATTAAATAGGTAAAAATTATTGCTGAAAGCCTGTTCAGGGTTTCTTTCTTGTGTATGATTATATAATTTTTCACATGCCTGAACTCATTGACGATAATGTAAGGTGCTATATTAGAAAAAATGGATTTCTAGTTCGGGTTTGAAAAAGAAATTTCGCCTTTTCTTGAGCCTGTTTTGTACATTTAGTTTAACAGATATGATCCAATGGAAATTTTCACATGGAACCTTCGGTAAATAGGAAAATGAAAAGATATGGGGTAATTTACAGAGAGACCACACTCCAACCATGAGAAAAACGGACGGAATTTCAAAATCTAGAGGTCTCCACAAGGCTTTCAACAAGGGTGGAATCTCACTCCTTCTGAAAAGCTCTAAATCGCCCCAACGTGTACATACGTTTGTTCATCGAGAGATTCTGGTTTCTCTTTTTGTGTGTCATAAACATTCAATTCGGATTTGACTCAATTTACCGAAACATTTCCGTACATTAAATCTTAGGACGGTCAGAACATTTTAAGGACGCAACAGATCGAAGTAAAATTTTAAGTAGTACATAGATGTGCAATAATTCAGCTTCCTGTACATGTTCATGAAGTTCTAAATTTTGAAAGTTGATTTCTTTAAAAAAAAACACCATTTTTTTACAATAAAAAATCTCAAAATGTCCGTTAACAATGAAAAAGTTTGACCATGAAAAATCACATATCTAAAAAAAGCAGTAGTTTAATTGATTATAAGAAAGTTTCAGTATATCATGTCAAATTTCTTTAATTTGAGAGTTTTCCTTTAGTTACAAATGTAGCTCCATGTCTGATGGTGAAATAAAAATGAATGTCTCAGAAAGTGGTGAATTAGTTTCCATAAATGATAGATGAATCGGGCCAAGCTTAGTTACTTACAGTAAACAGACTACTGTAACATTGACGCACTCGTCAAACTGTTTAAAAGATTTGTGTTTATGACCAAAAATGTATATACAACTTCATTTATAAATTAATCTGAATTTCATAGCGGGTCGTCACAATAATGAAAGTTATAAAAAAAAATCTATAACCAGCAGATCTATACTTATATAAAGAAAGTATTCTTGTACAAAAGGGTATTTATTATAAAATGAACAATGAAAACTTAAACGTTGGACATGAAATATTTTGTCGACGAAGAAAATTAAATTATGTCACTTCTGAAATAAGTTTGTCGATAACGTAACTTATTATGACGGTAAAGAAACGCGAATTCGATCACTACTCTGTTACGGGCTGTATATTTTGCCTCACTATTAAATGGGGCTAGTCTGAGTTTTTGTGAACATCTTTATGTTAAAGATATTAATCAAAGTACTGAAGTACTGAACATCGGATGACCGCAAGTTCTAGTGGACGGGCACAAGCACTTGTCTCAGAAAACCAAATCACATCTCTTTACCTGAAAGTGACGTGATAATTTCAACCTCTTCGTAGAAGTGATACAAATCAGTAAACTCTGGGTTTTTTTTGTTTTGTTATAAACATTATTTTAATATTTGTAAATTACAGTTTATAATTTCTATACATTTGTATATCATTCTATTGCACTATCTTAATTATAGTGCTGTGCAAGTGCATGGTGGACACTCTTCTGTACTAATTCGATTTTTCTGATAGATTGAATTTGAGTGGGCGTTCATATTTTCCAGCAAAACATTCAATGTCCCACGCAGAGAGAGTTAGCAAAGACAGATAACTCTGCATTGGAGATGCACACGTTTGTGACCAAGGAAAAATTCAGCTTCGTTTATTATTTTGGACTTTAATTTAAAATTCTCAAATTTGATATTTTAGACTTTAATTCTCTGTGTTTTATAATTTATATTATTTTATAATTTTGTTTCTATTTACATTTCGTATCCAGGACTTAAAATCAACATTCTTTGCTATGCATTTAATTCTCAGTTTGGACATTGAGTGACATGTTATACTCTGTTAGCTAATTAGTGACATTTTACCTTTTTCATAATGTATGTTCTTAATTGTCATAATCAGATTATCATTTAATATCTATTCTTCAAGTTCTAAAAATAGTTTAATCTTTGTCAGTGAACAATATTACTGAAATTAATTGTTATTTGTTATGTCTATACTTGTCAATTCAATTGTGTATAAATACTTGCTTATAATTTTGATAAGCAATATTCGGACTCAGGACTTTACACTGAACAGTCCATCTGTAATACAAGTATTAGTATTCCATGCTGAATTATTGGTATTTGTTATGTCTATACTTGTCAATTCAATTGTGTATAAATACTTGCTTATAATTTTGATAAGCAATATTCGGACTCAGGACTTTACACTGAACAGTCCATCTGTAATACAAGTATTAGTATTCCATGCTGAATTATTGGTTTATTCATCGCTAGTTCCAGAGTCTCAGTAGTTAGTTTTCACCAGAGTTTCAGAGTTCAGAGTTCTCATTGCTATTCACAGCAATCGTGCGTTGTGTGATCAGGTGCATCACACAGTTTCAGTAACAAGAGGCCATTCAGTCAGGCTCTTGTTACACAACATCACAAGTCACCTTGTTTCTCCGGTGACAGATTCTTGAGATATTCTTCACATGTGGTAACACACTTTTTCTGTACGTGTGTATAAATATTAAAGATTTTTTACTTTATTTATGTTTCTAACGAGTTTAACGACATTTTCATATCATTAATTTATGTTAAAAAAATGTATTTTTAGGAGTATCCATTTGAAATGAATAAGAACAAGTGATAAGGCATGTAATTTTGCACTCGATAATGTCCGCGTATTTGTTATTATCATGTTTATAGATTACAATAGCTTACAATATCAAAAAGAAGGTTACGTAATGGAAATTTAGGCGACAGCAATACACATGAATGCCCTCACGGTCATCCGATGTAAAATGAATAGAGAAGTTGTTCATTAAGATATCATTAGATAAACAAACACACGGACCTATTTTTTTTTTCTCTTTTTGATTTCTCATTCAATGACCAGTGACGGAACCAGAATTTTTGAAAATGATGAAGCTGCGTTTGTTGGTTCTATAAGCAGTTTGATTAAGAGGGGCTCTGGACTCCGTTTTGCCAAAACTCCCTGCTAATTCAAAAAAACAAATACAAGATAAGAGGTGACGGGAAAATATCTTCGTCATCGGTCAATATAATCTGAATAGACGCATATATAATGTGTTGACCTTGTCAAAAGTCTATAATTCATATATGTAATTCGGCGCATCCAAAACCATATGTTATGAATATGTATGCAAGATATGGCGACCTATGAAATGACCCGCTTGGTGCAATGAAAGAGAGCATTACATAAATAAGGCCGTTGGTGCTCTCATTTGAATTGTTTTAAATAATCTTTTCGGGCCTTTTATTGTTGACTATGCGGTACGGGCTTTGCTCATTGTTGAAGGCCGTACGGTGACCTAAAGCTGTTAATTTCTGTGTCATTTTGGTCTCTTGTAGTGAGTTGTCTCATTGGCAATAATACCACGTCTTCTTTTTTTATATCAACTTATTTTCCGTTCACATTTTCCGTAAATAAATGAGGTTGCATTTTGTTTTTTACTTGTAGCTTTTTTTGCTTCGAATAACAGGACAGAGCTTTTAGTTTCATGCAGTCGATATACACGCCATCTTGAAATAATTACTTGTCACATATAGATTCTGTTTGTTTGCTTCATGATGTGGCTGATATTCAACAACAACTATTGGCTTAAATGAGATAAATAATTACAGACTATTCTCTTCTGAGGATATTAAGCCATCAAATGCCGGAAAATTAACTATGTGTATTACATTTCAGATCAAATGTTATTAATTCATGGTCGTTTTATTATGCATATATATTACACACTGAAATTGAAAATTGAAATATCAATCATTAATACGTTTTTATTTGCATTGCTAATCTGCAATATGCACGATTTGTTTGCTAAAAAATGTTCCTGTACAATGTTTTCAAAAATGCATTAAATGTATTTTATGACTTTTGTCAATCTAGGCACACCTCCAGAGAGACACATCTCGAGAATCGTGTCTATATATTTGTAAATATTTTAATTTTCAACAAGTAAAGTGAACAAAATATAAAAAGAATGGATGTATAACGCAGCCACACTCTTTAAGTAGAACAAAAAAAAAAACTAAATATTTATATAACATATCAATCAATATATAAAAATACTACATTTCCAATACTAAATCAACATCCCGATGCACATATATTACCTTCAATCCACATTCAGCATCCAATGGATATCTCTTGGCGGATCCAGCCATTTTAAAAACCCAGAGTAAAAGGGGGGGGGGGGTTCCAACTATATGCTTCCATTCAAATGCATTGATCGGTCAAAAAAGGGGGTTCCAACCCCTGGACCCCCCCCCCCCCCCCGCAAACCCCCTGGATCCGCCACTGATATTACCTTGAAAAAGAATACAGCGAAGTAGTTCAGAGCTTTTTCGAAAGCTAAAACTTATAATTTTCTTAATTTTTAAAGTGTAAATCACTGATGCGTTTTGTTTTGATCTGTGTCAAAAAAGCGTTTACCAGAACGTAATAGGTGTTTGCACATAACGTAATAGGTGTTTGGACATAACGTAATAGGTGTTTGCACATATAACGTAATAGATGTTTGGACATAATGTAATAGGCATTTACACATAACTTACATGGTGTTTGCACATAATGTAAACGGTATTTGAACATAACGTAATAGTGTTTGCACATAATGATGTAGTTGTTATACATAACTTAATAGGCATTTGCACATAACGCAATAGGTGTTTGCACATAAGGTAAACTATGTTTGCACATAGGGTAAACGATGTTTGCACCTAAAGCAACGATGTTTGCACATAAGGTAAATGAGAATTGCACAAAACGTATAAGTTGTTTGCACATAATGTAAAAGGCATTTGCACATGACGTAATGAATGCTCACAGAGAGTATCAATTGTTCGGCAAAACGCATATGAACTATACCATAATGTGTTGTGTTTTTCACTGGAGATACATATGTATTAACACAACATAACGCCAAAATACTATAATATCATGAGGTTTACATAGAACAAAGGTGTATCAAAACAAAACCTATAGAGAATTCGGCATAACAATCACACTTGCAACAGGACGCAATTTTTAACTGACTTACATAAAAGAAGAATAGATAGAACATAAGATAAAATATGAGAGAATGTAAAGGTGGTTTATCATAAAGTTTCGAAGTATTCACAGAATATATAGTAGTATGAGCATGATGTAATGCCTATTGTAACAACAAACTTCAGCAATGACAAATCATACTACTGTTTGACCAAACAAATAACTAATTTGACATAACACAGAGATGCCGTGTCATGAAATACAGACATTTGCACATAACATAAAGAAGAAACGACAGAACGTAAAGACAAAGCGACAGAACACATTAAATATTTACACTATAAGACAGTTCCGGCGTTCCATATCTATGTATTCATAAAGTATATACATCACCTGCATCATATATCCATTCAATGCAAGTTCTCCAGTGCTACAGGAGTGCGTTTATTCATTATGCATTTTCCATAGAGCATCAGTGGTGTTCCATCTTATATTTCTCGGAGACTTCACACAAACTAGAAAAATTGGATATCAGTTCCTGTTAGTAGACATGTCAGCGTGTCATTACAGTCAAAAAATAATCATGGTCACGAGATAAAAGTTGACTTTTTTTTAGATTAATGATAAAGGAAAAGTTGTCTTGGTTCTGACGTGCATAAATTGAATATATTTTCTATACTTTGTTTAATATGAAGTTGACTTTCTGTATTTTTACAATCTAATTGGATAAGCTTTTGAATAAAAGTAATTTCAATCCTATATCATCTAAAAAGATAGTGTACACGATTCTACTCTGAGTACCATCTTGTAAAGTTTAAACAAATAATTGAGCGTTTGTACATAGACATTGTCTAATTGTTTTAGAGTTGTCCTTCGTTCACCATTGCTGTGTTTCCTTTTTTAAAAAATTTACGTTGAAATATTCAATATACAAAGGGTTTTTGGACCGCTAGGTATAGATTGCTTCAGCTATATTTGGCACAGCATTTCGGAATTTTCGGATATTAATGCTCTTAAACTATGTATTTGATTTTGTTTTCAAATGTTGATTCGAGAGACACTGATATGCCTCATGTAAACGAAACGCACGTCTAGCGTAACAAACGATATTCATAGAATTTTTGACGAGTTATTTACATTCAAAATAAGAAAAAAGTAAAATACCAACCATAATGAACTCTGAGAAAAATTCAAAATGGAAAGTCCCTAATCAAATGGCAAAATCAGATGTTCAAACACATTTAAATGAATATAAAGTGAAAAAAAGGTAAGTATCAAAAATATGGAACTCCAAAGAAAAGTCGAATCTCAAAGTTTCTTATGAAATGACATAGTCAAACAGTCAAAGATATCAAAGAAATTGAAAACAACTGTCATATTCCTGATTTGATACAGGAATTTTCTTATGTAGAAAACGTTGGATTAGACCTGGTTTGTATAGCTAGCTAAACCTATCACTTCTTCAATCCTGTGCATAAAATCCTATTATATTGACAACAATGTGTGAACAAAACACAAAGACATAATAGGTCAGTGTCAAAATTAAGGTAAAAGCAGGCAACATTTGGTTATAATATCAAGTACTATAAAACGATCAAATCTGTCAACAAGAAAAAAGGCTTATAGACAAAACATATTCTCAAAAACGGATGACAAAAATACAATAACTTGCAATAACCAATGCACAACAACACAACAACATACTGTATAAGTACTGAGCCTTGTCAAATGGACTCAACCAAAAATAGACTAAACAGAAAGAGCAATAATTTACAAGGCAAATGAATGAACACTATAACTCGTTAATTAGATGAAAACCAACGTCAGCACCTAGAATATATACTTCAAGACCGTCGTGATTTGTGAAGTTTATACGAAATATTTATCAACAAGGTATTTCCCGACGATCTTTTGTTTTAGAAAAAGGACGAAATGTTCCTTGACAACACTGGTTCATCAACTTTCTGCTCAGACACTGGTGATTTCTGCTAAGATCCACCCATCTTTTTTGTGGTGGAGTTCGTGTAGCTTAGTCTTTAGTTTTCTAAGTTGTTTCTTGTGTACTATTATTTGTCTGTTTGTCTTTTCCTTTAGCCTTGGCGTTGTCAGTTTCTTTTCGATCTATGAGTTTGACTGTACCTCTGGTATCTTTCGCCCCTCTTTTATAAAGTCTTAGTAGAAACTTCAAGCTCTTTAATACTGAATTAGTTGGGAAATGTAAATCCTATCTGCAGGTGAAGTTGGTATATTGCTGCTATGGTTGGGGCAATTCATAGTTTCAAAATTAAAATGTGTCTGGTACTGTGATTGCCACTTAAGTCAAATTCGAGATATCAGTCTAGAAATGAACCAGAGTAAGCTGTATTTATTGTTTCTTCAATTTCTAGTTCTGAAACTTTTTAGTTCAGGTGTTTGAAGGAATTCCGACTCATATGAAAATTAAAAGAGGTCGACAAGAAGAGACGCAAAGGTCATTCCCATAGAAATACCGACAATTTGTTGAAAAAGTCTACCGCCAAATTCAACAAATATGTTATCAATTAGAAACTCATACATACTGATCACTTGTTCTTCAGTGTAGAATGTTTTACCATTTTGTTCATTTTAACAAAATATGCCGGATAATATCCCAAAAGTAATATATTTAATGGTAAGCTAAACCTCCCACTTTTGTGGCAATGTTATAAATACAGCTAAAATGACCCATATCTTATAAAAAAACTGATTTACATATGAATTGTATAATTACACCATTGATTGGACCTAATCACTTTGACTACTTTCATACTGACAAATAAAACATATCTATGTGACAGTTTGCTATCTCACTGGGAACTGTAATAGATAATTTCTCGTATATAGTGTCTTAAGAGTAAAAACGCATACAATGCGTGAATTATGGCCGACTTGTATATACAGTCAGTTAGATACATCATTTTTGTCAACAAATAAATCAAATACTCTATATAGATAATTAATATTATAATCTATCCTATGTGGAATTTTATGCACATCAATGCCTAAAACGAGTGTAGTGAAAATACAGGTTATTGTTCTGCTCTTCATTCGACTGTTCATATAGTTATCTAATGCAATTAAATCTTATAATCAAATTTTTGAAACTAAGTCTTCTTATTGATATATACCCAGCAGTATCTTCCATCCATTCCCTTCCACAACAAAAACGGGACAGCGCGCTGAGAAATGTAACTCGAGTTGCGGTGCATAATACAATTACTACTGTTATTATATACTATATATCAATCTTAAGCTATTGAATTCATCAAATACACATCGTTATTACTTACTGTAATATGTTTGAAAGGCAGACATTCAATTAACCTAAGTTATATACAAGTATACTATTTAATAAACCTGTCAATAATCCATTACCTTACGACCACCGAACATGGTATATTTAATCAAAAGTCTATTTCAGGTTGTAATATATTTGTCTGGCTAGATTTTCTCTGTAACACCATTTATTAGAAGAAATTAAGGTCCTGAAATCAATGACCCTTTATTGATTTTGTATAAAAAAGAAAATGATTTATTATTAGTTTATATTTTGACTGCTGAACATTTGACATTTTTACCTATTATCTCTGTTTGTTTTGTTCACACATCGTTGTCAATATAATGGAATTTTGAGCAACTATTATACAAGCGAGAGACCAAATATTGGTCAGATACAGTTAGAATAATATAATCCTCGGGTAGAACATCATGAATATTTCGACCATTCTAAGTTTGTATCGCATAGCCCATTGGCATTGTATTTATTATTCCTTCCTGTTGACAAATTACGTATGCCAATTCCTGCTTTAGGTTAGCATTTTATTTTACAAATATAATGTCTCTGTGTCTACCATCACTAGCGACACGTTTTAGCGGTCTTAAAAATCTTTGAATAACTGAAAAGTCGTCTAATCTGTAAATTTACCAATTGTTTAATTTCCTGTTTATGTTATGCCAATTTGATTGACTGCTGCAAAGCAGGCGAAGCTTCTGCTGACGACAAATACAGTTTCGCTCATTTTGGAGCGAATGCGATTCTATCACGTGCTGGTGATGACCTTTATTTGTATCTTTTTGATGAATTTATAAGGTCGGTTGAATAACTTTCGTCCCTTATTAATCAAAAGCAGCGCATCAAAATAAGGTAGCGTAAATTTTGATAATACTGTCTACATAAATATAATAACAAGACCATATCCAAGCTGTGTATTTAAAATTATTGCAAAGTCAAACAAAATTTTAATGACTCTCTTAAGCACGGTTTTTACAGTCAAATGGGAGATATCTACGTGACAAATTAATAGACAAACGCATTTCTGTCGTACATTTCTCATTAACACTATACGTCAATGGGTCCTATGTATGACTCTACCTGTTTTTATGCCATTCCATGTGTTGACACGTTTTAAGTTCCTCCGATGTTTTACTTCTTGATTACAGATACAAATTATACCCGCTATAATTATAAATTCATATGTTACACATGGAGTCGGATCTTCCTTTCTTCCGGGTCACATGAAATCACCACCGGTGATCGGTAGAGGTTCGTGTAACTCGATCTTTAGTTTTCCATAATTGTCTTTGGTATTTTTTCTTTTTTTCCTATGGTATTGTCAGTTTATTTTCGACTTTAAAGGGGCACTAGCTACGAGATAATGAAAAATCTAACATATTATTTGTTTGGCTCAATCATTTATTTAAATTGCAAATAGTGAAATAATAATTCGATTTTAGCAGACAGTATAGTTCAAATTTGTCAAAATAAGCTAAAAATATTTTTTGTAGGAATTAATCACTTGCAAGTGAATGATTCGACCTCATTGAACCGTATTGATGTGAACTCAATTTAACCCCTTAGCTTCAGATGGATAACAGGTGAATTGTATGTGTAAAGTTGTTAAAGGAAAAGAGTGTCAACATTGAAAATGAAACAAAGGTAAATCATTTGATTGACCGATTCGATCCACAAAAAAACTTTCTTATATGGTAAAAACGATAATAAACATTTATTTTTTACCTATAATATAAAACTATATAGACCTATGAAAATCCAACAGCACGAGTTTACTTAATCTATTTATATCTATATTTATGTTTACATCGCTTATATGGTCATCGGATGACTTTAGGATCAACTCGATAATTTATTAGATGGTGTCAATACTAAAATACACTCTAAACGAAGCTACGTTTTTTCCTGCCAGTTCCCTGTTTATTGTTTATTTTAGACTTATAACAGTTTGGATAAATGTTTTACATTGTTATAAATCAAATATGGTAATTTGATTAAAATCGGTGAACATGAATTTGACAGCTAGTGCCCCTTTAAGTTGGGAAATCCCATTAAAATCATATGAATGTCTTTCAAAATGTCATGCAGATTTATGATTTTTCCTCTCACCTAGTTGTATAGATTTTATTTGGTTTAAATAAGTGTTTAAATAAGTGTTGGCCTTATACTAAGTATTTATCCTCAAAGCAGCTTTGCTAAATGTTAAACGCAATTAACTGATCAAATGTGTCTAGACTTCTGTTAATAATGTCAGAGTATAAATCCATATTTAGCTAATATCTAAACCATTTTACTGCATGTTATAAACTGCTACATCTCATTAAAGATGTATGCTACATGTAAAAAGACAGAAGCAGATATCCGGTTTCATTGCAGTAGTACATGATCAAATTCAAAAAGAGTAGCTAAATATGTTTTTTTAACAAATCCCTGAGCTTTAT
This sequence comes from Mytilus galloprovincialis, assembly GCA_037788925.1. Classification (NCBI taxonomy): domain Eukaryota; kingdom Metazoa; phylum Mollusca; class Bivalvia; order Mytilida; family Mytilidae; genus Mytilus; species Mytilus galloprovincialis. The sequence goes on along the minus strand of CM075334.1, from coordinate 40,919,817 downwards.
GTCATCAATCTGAAAAGCAGAGAGAAAAAATATTTTGAGATGAAATATATTAAATGGTTGGTCAGTATTAATTAAAAACCAATCAATTATGCATATATATTTACACATGAACAGGTATATATAAAAAGAACATTCATTAAAACATTCGAATACAATGAAACCTTTTAAAACTACAGCATTGGATAAGTAAAGATAATTAAGAATTCATAAAGCCTGTAGGAATATGGCAGTTGTTTTTCACTTGTTTCTTTTATTTTGTCAGTGTTATGGACTTCACCTTTTTGAATTTGCCTTGAATTTTGGTAACTTTGTTAAATTTCCGTCCAACAGCAGATCCATTGAATAATTGTTAAAGGCAATTTCATAAGATCTGTTTCTATTGGAATACGTATTCGATTCCCTTTATTTTGTTAGGAACCAATACGGTTTGTGCCATTGCAAATACTATTTCAGAATATTTCTTCCATTTGGAATTATAAAATAACTTGACATACCGTCTTAATACTGCTTTTACTTCTTATATCTTTTTACGTAGATCTTTATAACACATAATTTGTCTTTCTTGCGTGATTGGGTAAAAAGATTTTTTTTCATTCAAGACTTATTAGTTAAAAAGTTTACCTAAACAGTTGATCGAGAAATCTTTCAATAAATCTACCAGTTCAAACGTAGAAAATATGAAGAAAGCGTGTTGTCTTGTGAGAAAAGCCCTTTAATTTCCGACTACATATTAGAGCAATACTTTTATCACACGTTTGTCTACATTATGGCAATACATTAGTGTCATCATTCAATGACATTAGAGAAACATGATTAAAACTGGTAAAGGAGAGGATTATGATTAAAATTTGTTCGGTTTGATTTCATCAGGATTTATATAAAGGGTATATGCATCAACACTCAAATAATAAAATGCGCTGTTTGACAACAGCGCTTGTAAATTTCAGTAATATGAAATGATTTAATCGGAAATAGTCTTGTTCATTGGTTTTTTTTTCAGTTAGTTTATACCTTTAAAGAGAAATATAAAAAGCAATACAAAATTAAATAAAATCATAACCAGAAAAATGTAGACATCATGGTAAAATATAAATTACTATAGGCATTTTTATAACAAAAACGGCTCCTACATGTCGCTTAAGTAATGCTTGAGGCCAACATATTTGGATGTTCAAAATTTAATGAAAATGCTGAAAGGCAGACTTACCAAACATTTATGGTCAATTCGTATAAGGAATCAGAACTGTACATACGAGAGATATATTTCTTAATCTAAAATAATTCTTAAATTTGTATAACTGCAATTTTCATCTAAAATAGTAGTATTTTATCCAGTACTCGTGGTCTAACAGTCCACCAGCAGAAATATCAACCCAGTGTTAGTAATACCATGAATGGTATCAATTTGTATTTTCAAGATACGCATTTTGACTATTCATATCTTCACATTAGGATTTTTCACAACGATAGGTTTCCTTTATTCAAAATTATCTATATTGTGGTGAAATTGAGGGAAATTGTCTGACCAATTTATGATATCCATATTTCTGCTGCATGTATTTTTTTGTAATAAAGTCCATACCAAACCAATTGAGAAATGTAAATTCTGGTCATCAGAATGATTAAAATTCACTTTTGGGCGATAAATGGTAAGTATGCAACCATGTCCGATCTACAACCCATCAACCATTTATTTTTTGACAAAAAATGGATCGTCTTATCATAAAGGAAACTTGCTTACCAATATATTATACATTCATTTATAAAGGATGCTAGGATCTTGGCTCCAATAGTTCACGAATCGTTGAAAAGATAAAATGATACCATGCAGGTGCCATGTTAAAATAAGCCTATCCCTTACGCGAATATGGTATATATGTCACTACGTAATGGTGAAATACGCAAAAAGTGATTTATCGTATCAAAATGGAAAGTCTTTTATAGAAAGTAGTTATTGGTATGCAGACATTGCATGGAATGATATATTTTTTCATTGGTTCAACGCGCTTGTTTTGAAATAAAGTATCAAATAACCTTTGTTTCATAGTTAGAAATAAATGTGGAGGTGTTAAAATCTTGGCCACATATAGGCAAAGAAAGTAATACTTGTAATTTGTTTCGATCTTGTTGCGACGTTTTGCTCTACCGTTGGCATATACCCCAACTATTATTTTTCTCGTATTTATTTCCGTTGACATGCTCAAAATTGTAAGCATTCATTTTTTAAGAGACTTTCTTTATATAATAGTATTAGGACAAAGGGTGACGCATTCCATTCACGAAAACGGAATTGCAGCGTTAATAAAAAAGGGACGAAAGATACCAGATGAACAGTCAAACTCATAAATCGAATCTAAACTGACAACGACATGGCTTCAAATGAAAAAAGACCTCGGGTTGATCTCAGGTGCTCCAGAAAGGTAGCAGATCGTGTTAACATGTGACACTCGTCGTGTTGCTCATGTTATTACAAACCCGGGAAAAAGTTTAATTCGGTAGGTCACATTCATGACAAGGGAAGGGGATTGTAATTACGACGTAAGAAACATATCCGATATCATCTGTGAAACGGTTATTACATAACGGTCAACTAACTCGTGATGGGGTCCATAAAATTTACGAAAGGATGATTTCAACTTCACCATTTTGAACTCTTGGTATAATAGCTGCCGTGTGAGCAGCAACCCTCTATCAAGGAAATCATGATATGAAATACAAGCACGGGAATATCGTATCAATTGGGAGATATATACTCTGTATGCAGGCGCTACTGGAATGTTGCTGCATCACAATTGTCGGAAAGTTTTGTTTTCAACCGACCATCAATGTCAATTTTTAGATGTAAGTCAAGATATATCGACAGATATAATACTTGTCGATATGCATATCTTTATAAGTTAAATTGGCACACCTCATGATGCACTAAGTCAGACAATTCAAGATAAGGCAAAAATGTGGAGCTTTTACTTAATTCCTTTATGATCTTAATGATATGTCTGTTTTTATGTTACTTCCTCTTTGGTGTTGTATGGTGGTTTTCTCATTCTTATCCATTTTTTTCTTTACATACTAAATATTGCCAACATATTTATTGGTATTGGATTTAGACTGCAAAATGATGTATCATTCATTCTTTGTCATTAGCATTGTGGTCATAGTGCTAGGACAGGACGAAAGTAAAGACACAGTGTTTCTCGATCGGGATGTGAGTACTTTGATTGAACAGCTCCACAAGCTATCTCTTGAAAATAAGAAAATTGTTAACTTCAATTCAAAAATCCTAAAAGAAAATGAAAATTTGAAACATTCAATTCAAAATCTAGAACGCAGATTATATGTAATTGAGAGAAATATTCCTATTTCTATATATCAACCAGCAAAATAAACAAGAATGTCAAAGTAGCATCCATGCAAATTTGTACAAAACTTTTACAAAAACAAATAAACAAGGCTTTCCCTTACCCGCGCAATTAAATCATCCAATGCTAATGTCAGAGAATGTTAGCTGGTCCGTAAGCATAAATATATACTCTTTGAGAGAAAATACTTAAACAGCTTAACAAATCTACGGAATCATTTCACTTTTAAACGGATACCGATTTATCTTTGTTTAGAAACAGTCTAAATGATACAAAGTGTCTTAATATGTTCAGCGGTTTGCATGTTGTGTCGACTATTATATTATGTGTGATTCTCTTGGATGAGTGGTATTGCGTATGTTTGTGTTGTCCTTTTAGTGATATTTTTAACATTGTCATATAAGCGAGAGGTTAAGCTAGCAACTTTTTTTTCTTAACATGTCCTGTACCAAGTCAAAAATGTGGCAGTAGTTATCCAATAGCTCGTTTCTATGTATGTTGGCATTTGTTTTGTTACACTTTTGTGTTCCTGCTATGCCTTTATCATTCGTCTTATAGTTGATGTGTTTTCCTCGGTTTTAGTTTTTAACGGATTTATGTTCTCTCAATCGAGACTTTTGAACAGCGGTATACTATAAGAGGGGCAATATATACCAAAAAGACAGTCAAACTCATAGATAGAAAATAAACCGACAACGCCATGGCTAACAAATAAAAAGATAAACAGACAAATAATAGTTCAAAAAACACAAAATATAAAAATAAAGACTAAGCAGCACGAACCCCACTGAAAACTGGAGGTGATATCAAGTGCTCCAGAATGATAAACAGATCCTGCATCACATGTGGCACCCGTCATCTTACGCATGTTATTCCAAACCCGGTAAATATTCTAATTCTGTATGTCATATTCATGGTGAAAAAGGAAGTGCAATGTAGTAACGACATAAGGAACATATCCGATATCATCGGTGAAACGGTTATACCATAACGGCCATCCAACTGTTGCCTTTATTTATACTGTCGATTTTTTCCTTTTCTTTTTACATTTTAAAATATATACTTAAAAGCCTTTACATGGTCATCACTGGACCTGAATACTGGTCTGCTAATATGCGATTTTTAAGGTTATACCATTATTGTAGAAGGGGTGTTTGTTACTTTCTTCATTGTTAATCTTAAAAATTCACTTATAACACTCCATCACATTTGACCGGACAATAAACCACACCACCAAGTATCCTGTTCATTTTTTATGTTTTACTGATGTTTAAAACGTAAAATAAGGTTGCTATCAAACCTTTACCATTTTCAACTGATCAGCCACAGAGGTCTTTGTGTGCTCTATATCGAAAAATAAAAAAAATATATATGTATTCCCGTCGATTTGCAGCTAAAACATTTTAACTCATTGGTTAGCCCTGTAACATTATATGATTCAGAGGTATGGGAAGTTGAAAGTAAAGATAGCATTGAGAAAATACACCTTCAATTTTGCTTAAATTATTTTGAAATTAAGAAGCAGTACACCAAATTATATGATTTATGGAGAACTCGGAAGATTCCCTTTGGAAACTAGTGTTTACGTACAATGGTGTTGTTTTGGAATAGTTTATTATTGGAGAATAACAAGTTATCTTCCATTGTATATTTTCAAATTATAAATTCATTATTACAACTTTGTATGCCAGACGCGCTTTTCGTCTACAAAAGACTCACCAGTGATGCTCGGATAAAAATGCTTAAAAAACTTGAAACAAGTAAAGAACACATTTGTTTGCTTGAAAGTCTAATAATTTTAGAAAAATCACGCACACCTACATTTTAGATAAATGGATGTGTGCGGTACACAACAATTAAAGAGCTTTCTCAGGAAAAATCCAATGTGCTGTCACAATATATTATTACAGTTTAAAAATTTTGTTCCAGGAGTAGTTGCATTTTTTGGTGTAGTCAAGGATACGCTTAAAAATATTGGAGACCACCAAGATATTCCTTTCAAGACCGTGGATTTTGACACACACAATGCATTTCACGGAGACAGTGGAATATTTACCGTCCCTGTTCCCGGATATTACGCAGTCTTTGCCACTATAATGACTCTTCCTGGAACTGGACTGGATTTTCTCATTGTGAAAAATGGACAAACTATTGGTTATGGATATTCTAAGGGACATGGAAGTGGTGATGACGAAGTATACGGAACAGGTTCAACGTCAGCGATAATCAATTCAGCCATAGGTGATAAGATATGGATTAAAGCAAATAGAAATGACCATTTTGGCTCTTGAGATATGGTTTTTTAATCTCTATTCTTCATTAATGGGATATTTTTTGTAAATACAGAAAAATAAAATGTTTTCTCTTCTTTTGTTATTTATTGTAGAAAAGTAGAAAGCGGAGTTCAAAATATGATAATTATAATATATAATGTGTTCTCTTCCAAATCGACAGTTGGTTAATATAGTAAACAAAGGTACCAGGACAAATAAGTACAAAGTTAAAGAGCATTGAAGATCCAAAATTCCAAAAAGTTGTGCCAAATTAGGCTAAAGTAATCTATACCTGAAATAAGAAAATCCTTATTTTTTTTCGAAAAAAATCAAAGTAGTTTATAAGCAAGAAATTTATAAAAATTACCACGTTATTGACATTCATGTCAATACCAAAGTGTTGACTATATTTTAAATAATAGGTAAACTATGTGTTTTTTTCGTCGTCACAATGGTTTATTGAGGATGTAAAGGAATTCGTGCACATATCTAATAAAGTTTAATGATCAAGAGAATTCATACATAGACTCATGATAGAGCAACGTTATGCATTGTAGAACTGAAATATTTTCCGTGGAAAGTTCCTAAGATGAGACTTTTCTTGTAGCAGTGACTATAAAGAGTTCAAATTTAGACTAAGATTACAAGTGAATTGTATGTTTATTCTTTATGATATAGTAAGCAGAAAAACGAACATCATCACTATTTAACTGCTTATCTCTATCTAGTGGTTACACAATTTTTTTCACACTCCGCCATCGAAAGGAAGTTATTGCCATTTCCACGGCAGCCACCATAAACAAACTGTGTGCACGAATTTGTCTTGTGGTCGTAGGAATACCGTGGAAAATACGCATCACAAGGTCCCGAATAAGTTGGCAACAAACAATCTGAAAAAGGCAATCACTCGTTTATTTCGGTTTCTCTAAGTTCTTTCTGAAAGAACGTACAGTGAAAAGAAAATAGGTAAATGAGTCATAAACATTTAATAACACAATCAAGACTAATAATACAACAATTAAACCAAACAAAATAACATATGAAAAAGAAGATGGGGTAAGCATGATTGCCACTGAAACAACTCTTCACGGAAGACTTAATGACACACACATTCACAACTATAGCTCAGCGAATGGCCTTTAACAATGAGCAAAGCCAATACCACATAGTCAGCTATAAAAAAAAACCCGAAATAACCGAAATGATAAATGTAAAACAACACAAACGGGAAAACGAACGGCACAGTTAATGTACAACGAAAATGAACAAAGTATGTAACACAACATCAAACGACAACAACCAATAAAAAGTTCCAGATTTGGGACAGACACATTCATATAGAATGTGGCGGGGTTAGATATATCAGAGAGATCCCAACCTTTTCCTAACCTGGGACAGTTGTGTAATGATATAGCATAAGAAGAAACAATAGAAATCAGTTGAAAAAGGCTGAACTCATCAGACGTATACAAATAGAAATACATCCAAAAATAAACACAGACTTTTATAATTCTTGTCACAATTCAAGTCGTTTTCTTTCTCTTTTTTTTTCTGTTTGACTTTTTTCATACAAATGCATTTTCTATCCTACTATGTGGCATTAGATTTGTTCATTATTTATGGTCATCTACTCGCCATTTGGTTTTAAGAGGATAGTTTTCTTTTGGCAAGCACACAAATTTTTTTTTATAATAATAATAAAAAAAAAATTCGTTTTCCTCAAAAGAATATAAAAAATATACATAAATACGTAAAAAGGTATAGAACGTGCGGAAGTAAATAACCGAGGACCAGAATAAATTGAACACTAGACCAAATAACTGTTTTTGTGTTAAGGGGTTGAGTTGTTAGCCTAAAATTGAGAACTGATTGTTGATTAGCGTACAGTGGTAGTGATTCCATGTGTATTCGTGACCGGAAAAGTTAACAATAAATACAACAGGTAAGTTCGACAAATTAGAACAACCGAGATACAAAATAAAAAATATACACTGTCACATGAGGAAGAAAGTGATCGCGCAACAGACAAAGACCCCTTTGAAAAAACACCCACTCTTTCTAGGTGGGGCATCGGAATTATAAAATTCCAAATCCGAAGAAACGTGCATATTCATACATGCCGGACAACCAATCAGATTCACCTCTTTAGTATGAATTAAGCTGTCGGAATATGTGAAAACCAGGTGTCATTATTTCTTTATCAAAATTTATCTTGCAAATAGACCTCAACGAGTTGTAAGAATTATTCAACTCTGATAATATCCTTGAACTAATTATTTGACGTAAACTCATCGTTCCGACAAAACGCAGTTGCGCATTTACAGATCCAACATATCCAAGTGAACGCCAAATCCCACAGCATAAATTTGATTCTGAATGGGAGAAGTCCATTAGAAATTCTAAATATAGAGGTATATCGGGAAAAAAATTACCATTATTGTGATGATGTCCAGTTGTTGTGGTTTCCGGTATTACGCTTGACACAAAAGTCACCAGTACCATACAGCAAATACAAACGATGGTTGGAAATGCTTTCATCTTTCACCTAAAAATAATTCATATTTCAGGAAATGTCGTTCGTTTGGTGTATGTACATGTTTATTCGAAATTTTTGAAAAACTTATATTGTGATTAACAAAAACCAATAAAATTATTGATACTTAAATTTTCTTTGACTTTGTTTGCCAAAAACTTCAAATACACATTTAGAGAAGCAAACTATACATTCTTACCAATTGACAAATGTTCCAATTTATCTTCATGTAGTCAAGACCTAAATATATCAGAAAATTAACTTATTGACCTTCAGATTGTATTATTTAAAGGACATTTCATGTCACAGTTGATACCAAAGATTTTGTGTCGAAATCAAGAAGGTTTTGAAAAAGGAAAATGGTTATTTGACGATAAAAATAGCATTTTAAAATTTGTGCTATGTTTTTACAAACCCTTATAAGATACACAGATTATGTAACAAGTTTAGTTTAAGCAGTAGAACCAAGTGACTTGTGAACAATTATTAATTTAGCTATTACACGCATCTTATCTTGTCCCACTGAGGTAAATATCCTTGATAACTGCTAACCAGGTTAACCTTATACTTTTGTGTACATGTTCATTTATAGCTAATGATTATTGAAAACAAATTTATTATAAAAACATTTTTTGATTTTTATACGCAACTTTACTTCCCTTTGTATTAATTCATTGTTGTTTTCAATGTTCTTTCTTTTATCATATTTTGTAATAGCGTTGTATAAAATTAGTGTTTTTTATTTGTATATATCTTTTGATATTAATTTAGACTCATTGTGTTCAATATGTAGATATTTTCAAAAAAAGAAGTATAACTTCCGATAGTTTAATAGAAAAAAAAAAATGAGCGAATTGCAAAAATACATTACAAAGTACTGACTTATGGACCTTAATTTAATACATTTATCCAAATATTTAAATATATGTTTGGCTACACAAAAAACAACAACAACAGAGTTTAACTCTTTAATGACATGAACTCTATGATATACAGTCGAAATTGAACTGACTGGAATTTGTTTCTTCACCATTCAATAGTACTTACCTGTTTCAATTCAGTTGTATGACAGATTATGACAACCGTATATTACTTCAATGGGAGATATTTGAAGAGATTTTTCTCAAACTAGCCTGTTTACTTACATAGACGGATGAGGCCCGAAACGGGGAAATAGCTTGGTACAGCCTCGAATTTCCCCGTTTCTAAGCCTCATCCTTATATCGTTGATATGTCAAGTCAATGCACTATTATTGTCTTTATACTACAATCTAAAAAACATTTTCAATTGTTATTTTATGCGTTAAGGTTATTCATTTGATTTAAATATTGGGGGAAATTCCCTTTAAAAAGGCCTCATATGCTCGCGGAGAGATAGACAACACAATGAAATGTACATTTACCTGTTGAAACCCACACTCGATGGTGAACGAAATCGTTTGAGTATGGACTAAAATATCAACCATAAGCATAAAACATAATGATTTATAGGTTGCAAACAAAAAGATATTAACAAATGAAATATGTTTTTCCAATAATTGCGAACGAAACAAGGTTGAGTCGTTCCACGCATCGTTGTTTGCATTGGAAACAAGAACAGGTTGAAGAGGTCGCATGAATAATTAAATATTATTTCATCATCTTCTATTTAAATATTCATGAGAAAAAGTGATATCGGGTCAGTGACTGTATATGACATAGAAATATAACAGTCAACGCATTTTGACTGCTCAAATAGAACGAGTGCAGTATAAATGGGTATTGAGTATTCTACATAATACGCCGATTTTAAGTTTATTTATCGTTCATAATGATGTTATCAAATATCTAGTCTTAAAAGTTCTGCAGCGAAGTTAATATGACAAACATCCCATTAGTCAAATATATAAACATTTAAAGAGTTTCGTTTGACGGAGACTGAAATTATATATCTTTTGTAATCATATTAATATCAATCTCGTTTGGATAATTACCTCTTGAAGATTCTTTAAATGTACTTATCATTTGTCTGACTTATAATGCTATAAAAGATAGAAATCATACCACAGGCAGCAAAAACCTGAAGTCGAATGAAAAGAAAATGATGTCAGTAAATGTTTCAATTTTGCAACAGTATTTTGATGAAGATGTATATAAGAACTCTATAACTTTGATTGTTTCTAAGGGTAGCTTCGATATTAGCTAAGTAATTTTCGTAAAGGCTTTTGATAAAATGAAGAAAAAAAAATGTATAGATATTAAAACACCTGCGGTACTGACATGATTTTTAAAGATCGTATATCAAGGAAGTATATTGAGACAAGCTTTTCGGACTCATGGAGTTTGTTAAGTCGTTCATCACTGGGTACATGTAGGTACCGCCGACGGTGGACTGACAGTCCTCAAAGAAATTATCAGCTCAGTAGTCAGTACTTTGGTACTGACATGCTTAATATTAAAAGTTACTTATATAGTCTATTAACAAATTTAGAAATTATCAAAAAACAAACTAGGGTTTTAATAATTATTTACATAGTAAAAATATGTCAACTACTCTGCATGTGGGAACTTCTTTTCCAAACTCATTGGTATTCAAGAGCTTGCTGTTCCTACTCAGACTTTGTAAAACGTTACCAGTGTCTGAGCTTAAAGTTGGTGAACCAGGGGTATGTCAGAAAACTTCTCGCACACTGAAAATATAATGGAATAAATTCTTTCAAGAAACATTTATTTAAATAAAGAACAGACAACCAGTAGTGAAAAACGTCAAACACGACATTAACTGCTTTACAACGCGACATTACACCTATGTGTTCCTCTACCTAAAAACTAAATTGGCGACCCCATTATCATTTCACATCAAATAAACCATTTTAATTTTTAGGAAAAACCTATGTACTAGCCAGTGGGTGTATATAAAGCAGTTATAAGTATGATTTTGTTGAGCAGGATCAGTCTACCCTTTTGGAGCATCTTAGACCATCCCCAGTTTTTGTTGGGGTTCGTGGCACTCAGTTTTTGGCTTTCAATGTTGTTTTATGTACTAGTTGTTGTTTGTCTGTTTGTCTTTTTAAGCCATTGAGTCGTCATTTTATTTTCGACTTATGAGTTTGAATGGCCCTTTGATATCGTACGACTATTTTGAGCTAAGTACGAACTAATGTAACTAAAAGTTGAAAGCAAAATTTCAAAACAATGTGACCCATTTACTGTCCCTTGGCGACCTTAATGATCTTTCTGTGCATATGTCACTTCCTCTTTTGCGTCATGTGGTGATTTTCTCATTCTTATCAAACACATGCACTAAATATCGCCAACATTTATATTTTTACGGGATATAGACGACGGAGCGATGTGTTATATAATTCTTGTCATTAGCATTGTGGTCGTTGTATCAGGGCAGGAAGAAAGCAAACAAACAGCGTTTCTAGATCGCGATGTGAATGCTTTAATTGAGATCAATTCGAAAATCCTTAAAGAAAATGAAAACTTGAAAAATCTTATTGATACTCTTTCTGATAAAAATATTGAACTGGAACGCAGATTATTATAATTTTATCGAGAAAAATGTTCAATTTCTTAATAACGAAGGCACAAAGAACGGATTCGAAAGAAACATCCAAGAAAATATAAACGATAACTTGACAGAAAAGTATGGCCAATATAAAAAAGAAGATGTGGTATGATTGCCAATGAGACAACTATCCACAAAAGACCAAAATGACACAGACATTAACAACTATAGGTCACCGGACGGCCTTCAACAATGAGCAAAGCCCATACCGCATAGTCAGCTATAAAAGGCCCCGATAAGACAGTGTAAAACAATTCAAACGAGAAAACTAACGGCCTTATTTATGTAAAAAAATGAACGAAAAACAAATATGTAACACATAAACAAACGACAACCACTGAATATACAGGCTCCTGACTTGGGACAGGCACATACATAAATAATGTGGCAATCGCGAAATCGCGAAAAAGAATTATCCAATGCTAATGTCAAGGAATTTGAAAGATAAAAATCATACAAAAGACAAAACGACATACTCAAAGGGAGACAACAGGTTAGTAATATTTTTATGAATATTGAACCTATTTTACAGATTTAAGATAAGGATTTGGTTAATTGCTATATGGCCGAAGAATAGTTAAATGGACTTTGTTTGAGGTTTTGTATGATTTTGGCACAAGTTTTTGAAATTTTGGATCCTCAGTGCTCTCAAACGTTGTACTTTTGGCTTTATAAATATTTTGAGATGAGCGTCACTGATGACTATTTACACCACTGAGTCGATGCCAATGCTGGTGGACGTTTCGTCCCCGAGGGTATCACCAGCCCAGTAGGCAACACTTCGGTGTTGACATGAATATCAATAATGTGGTCATTTTTATAAATTTCCTGTCTACAATACATTGAATTTATGGAAAAACTAAGGATTTTCTTATCCAAGGCATCAAATACCTTACCCGTATTTTGCACAACTTTTTGGAATTTTGGATCTTAAATGCTCTTAAACTTTGTACTTTTGGCTTTACAAATATTTTGATATGAGCGTCACTGATGAGTCTTATGTAGACGAAATGCGCGTCTGACGTACTAAATTATAATCCTTGTACCTTTGATAACTATTTGGACACAACTTATAACTAGGCCATTGAACGAATAGCTTAGACTGGAAAAACAATTCAATGATCTGTTGTATTCGATAAAATACGATTGAGTAAAAAACCTTCAAGAGGTTCCAGACACAACAACAATGTTAAATTTCATCCGACGTTTTGTGGTACTTTTCATTAAGAACACTGCTTTGACCTAGGTAAACCCTAAATTTTACATCACGAAAAGGAAAATACATCAGGCAACAACATATCGTTCTTCAATCAAATTGTATGAACTGAATGTAGCAAAAAAACTCATCTTAGATACCAGAATTAAATTTTGTATATACGCTGACGCGCGCTACAAAAGACTCATCGTGACGCTCGAATCTAAAAAAGTTGAAAAGGCCAAATACATCTAAGGTTATCTATTGTTGAGGTAGAATAGCATTAGTATTTCAAATATTCAAAATTTTGTAAACAGTTATTTTATGAATATGACCATATCAATGATAATTCATGTCAGCACAGTGCAATAGTTAACAAAGTTTTTGATAGATTTTACATACACTCATTTCTGTTAACATATAAACCAACAATGTATACACAAAAAACTAAGTCGATGACCGTATAATTATTGTATGCAATGTATCAATGACACAGAAATTTAAGAAGCAACAACTTATCTTGCAATATGTGAAAATTCTTTCGAGACGGTGGAACAGTATGACTGACAGAAAGACGGACCGTAGGCAGAATGGTCAAGATTCTCACGTTAAACCCCCATCGCCTTGCGGCTTGGGCATACAAAACACGTTTTCTTTAAAAAAAAAAAAAAAGGTATTTATGCCCCTACTCTAAAATAAATGTTTTTACAGCGCTTGAACAGACGGTTTCAACATATCTAGGCACAGGTAACCTGTGCATACATTGATAAATTTAATAAGTAAGATCAAATAAAAAATGCAAAATAGATAAAGAATTAGTGGAACTTTTGTATTTAGTAGCTTATATTAAAATGAAAACAAAGCTTGAGCGTATCTGATGATGCAAATATAATTAAGTATACAAATTGTGATGCTATAGATGACAGTTAATGATATATTCGTTACCCATAAAATTGAGAATGGAAATGGGGAATGTGTCAAAGAGACAACAACCCGACCATAGACAAAACAACAGCAGAAGGTCACCAACAGGTCTTCAATGTAGCGAGAAATTCCCGCACCTGGAGGCGTCCCTCAGCTGGCCCCTAAACAAATATATACTAGTTCAGTGATAATGAACGCCATACTAATTTCCAAATTGTACACAAGAAACTAAAATTAAAATAATCCAAGACTAACAAAGGCCAGATGCTCCTGACTTAGAACAGGCGCAAAAATGCGTCGGGGTTAAACATGTTTATGAGATCTCAACCCTCCCCCTATACCTCTAGCCAATGTAGAAAAGTATAATACATACGTATTGTTTGTGTGTGTAACTGTTTTAATTCTGGCATATATGATGAGTTTATTTACAACCACTGCACTGGGTCAATGCGAGTGTCTCATCAGCCTAGCAGTTAACATTTCTGAGTTGATATGAATTATCGGTTAAATGGGAAAATCAGCATAAATTAACTGTACTCAAAACTTTAAATTTTTCGAAATATCAAGGATTTCCTTTTCCAGAAATTGATTATTTTTCCTGTATTTATGAAATAATATAGTTACGGTCCTCAATACTCTCCTACTTCGTCCTTTATTTGACGTTTATGCATTTTTGATTCGAGCGTCATTGAACAGTTTTTTGTAGACAAAAAGATCGCCTGGCGTGCAAAATTTTTAGCCTGGTTTTTATTATGTTTTTTTTAACAGGTGTCTTGTTTGCATTTGTCAGGTTTACTGGCCTTCCATATTTTAGAAGTAACGTTTGAGTTAAGGATTTTTGTTAAAAAAAAAATATAAAAAAAAAAATAACGGGGATAAATTCATTTAAGGATATATATAAATTCTACCACTGCATCGAGAGGGATACGATATTTATCCACTCGAGACAGTTAAATATTCAAATTTAAAACCCGAGGCTCGCCGAGCGTTTTAAATATTTAAAATTTAACTGTCGAGAGTGGATAAATATCGTATTACACGAGATTTGGTGGTAGAATCTGTTTCTCTAATGATTTTCAAACAATATGCAGGCAGGCAAACGTATTCCTTCTTTTCGAATGATCTGCAAAAAGATGTGTACTTTCTATGTCCATTAAGAAAAGCGCAAATATCCTATGAAAAAGTGCAAATCTCCCGCGCTGATTTATTGGGAATTTTATTTCTTTTACGGGGGTTATCGGATCATATCCCATGTTTAGACAACCAACCAAATTTAAAATAATAAATTCATTACAAACACAAATTCAAAATGTCCAGCACAATATTCCTCATCTTTTAAACCATTATCCCACCTTTTTTTAGCTTTAACACATGATATATGTATAGTTGATAAACCCTGAAATAATATCAGCGAATAGGTGAAATAGTATTACATTTTTAGCGGGTAATTAAAATTTCCAGTCATTTTCAGGGATGATATATAATAATTAATGAGTGTCTTGATTATGCATTATACCTGAACAAAGGAATTCTGCATGATCACTGATTATACAAATTTACTGTAACATTAAGGAGGCTTTTCTATTCTTTGAGACTGTGAAATTAAACAGTTTACTTTGTTAAAATTTTGTTTCAGAGGAAGTTGCATTTTCTGCAAAAGTATCGGATACTTTACAAAATTTGGGAGACCATCAATACATTCTGTTCAAAACAGTTGATGTTGATACACACAATGCATTCCACGGAGACACAGGAATATTTACTGTCCCTGTTGCAGGTTATTATGCAGTCTTTGCAACTATACTGACCTATCCTGGAGTTAGGGTTGAATTTCAAATTATTCATAATGCTAACTGATTGTGTAAAGGATATTCCAAAGGAGTAAGTGGTGAACTCAATGTATACGGATCTGGTTCGACCTCAGCGATAGTCTATTCCAACGTTGGCGATAAGATATGGACCAAAGTCAATTCGAATGCCCATACTGGCACTGGTGATATGATTTTCAAAGATTATTCTTCTTTCATGGGATTTCGTTTGTAAATACATAAAATATAAAACAATTCTCTAATTCTATCATTTCTTTTCTAGCAGTAACATGGCAGTTGATCACCGACAGATTCTTGAATGATAGAATTGAAAGAATTTCGTCGACACAAATAACAAAAGAATGACAATGGGAGTGGAAGATACACAATACATTATTTGAAACATGGGAATACGTTGGTAAAACGGCAACCCAAGTCGTAAAACATTTTCAGTATAAACAGTTAAACTGGTTAAAGTGCTCTTCACGGTTGTTCATTTGCTATTTGATCGAAAGGGGTGTATTTTTATTTTACTAACTATTCATAAAAAGAAAGAAGTATTTAGAAATACGATAAGCAACGATAACAGTTACACTGATCTATTGACCTACTTTGAATGAAATGCAATTTGGAATAAACATAAATGAAACTAGTACCCAACTACAAAATGCATAGAAACACCTCTGCAGCTTTAACATTTCAAATATAAAGACATTTCCGGATACATGATCTATATGAAAAGAACAAAAAAGCATTAATAAACCCTTTGAACCAAAAGTATATGAAACCTTCCAACAACATCTTATAAATACTATTATTTATATTGATGAATTTCGTCTTACACATTTGCTTAGGCCTAAAAACATTTTTGATTTTAACAGACGACGACGCATATCATTTTTCTTTTATTTGTTGATCATACATAAAGGTTCATGAGCACCCATCATCTTGTGTTGATTTAACGCGAAGTGCATTCGTGTTTTTACTCATTAGAAAACAACAATTAGTTTTTTATCATGTTTGTCTTCCCATATTCGAATTTCATTTTGTTTATTAACTGACATAATAATGAAGGCAAACATGTTTATAGTGCTTAAGTCCTAGAAGATGTACTAGACTTTATATTAACTCATTTATTGTTCATTTTGGATTGAGACAGATCGACTTTATCTGCAAATTGCTTAACTAACAATTTTTTCTCCTCTGTCATCTAAAAATAAAATTCCATTTAAGACATATATTTTAAACTATCTTTTAACAAGCTGTCAGTAACTGTTTTTATGCCCAAACTACGATGGTAGAGGGCCATTATGTTTTCTGGTCTTAGCGTCTGTTCATCTGTTCGTCCGTGCGTCTGTTATAAGTTCGTCCGTTAGTGCGTCCGTCTGTCCCGTTTCAGGTAAAGTTTTTTGTCAAGTAAGTTTTTAATGAAGTTGAAGTCCAACCAACTTGAAACTTAGTCACTTGTTGTTTATACTTTAGTTTTCTATGTTGTGTCATGTGTAGTGTTGTTTGTTTGTCTTTTTCATTTTTAGCCATGGCGTTGTCAGTTTGTTTTAGATTTAAGAGTTTGACCGTCCCTTTGGTATCTTTCGTCCCTCTTTTTTGTTCCTTATGACATGATTTTTCAAATTTTAATGCCAAATTAGAGTTTTTACCCCAATTTCAGGGATCACTGAATATATAAAATTATAGTGTGAGTGGGACATCCCTTTACTATGGACACATTTTTGTTGTTACTTGGTTTTGTGCCTTGTATCGATCTGATGAATTACACCCTTTTCAACTGATTTATATAGTTTGTTCATATGTTGTATTGTTACACCACTGTCAAAGGCAAAGAAAAAGGTTTGGCGCCCAATAACATGTTTAATCCCGACACATTATGTATGTGTCTGTACCGAGTCAGAAGCCTGTAATTCGGTGGATGTCGTTTGTTCCTTTATATCATATTTGTTTTTCGTTCAATATTTTGTACATAAATCAGACCGTTAGTTTTCTCATTTGAATTGTTTTACATTTGTCTTTTTGTGGCCTTTTATATCTGACTATGCAGTATTGGGTTTAGTCATTTTATAGGCCATACGGTGACTTCATGTATAACTGGGTCATTTGGTGGATAATGAAAAGTATGATGTCGTCACAACGTTTTGATGTTGGTGTCATGTAATTCATAATCAGAATATAAAATTATGTGTGTGAGAGAATATCTTCAAAAGAATATTCTAATTCTTTAACGAACCATTTTTTTCCTTTAAAAATGTCCTGTACCAAGTCAGGAATATGGCCATTGTTATATTATAGTTCGTTTCTGTGTGTGTTACAATTTAACGTTGCGTCGTTTGTTTTCTCTTATTTTTGAGTGTAAATTGACATTGCGATAAGACGTGTCACGGTACTTGTCTATCCCAAATTCATGTATTTGGTTTTGAAGTTATATTTGTTATTCTCGTGGGATTTTGTCTGATGCTTGGTCCGTTTCTGTGTGTGTTAGTTACATTGTAGTGTTGTGTCGTTGTTCTCCTCTTATATTTATGCGTTTCCCTCAGTTTTAGTTTGTTACCCCGATTTTGTTTTTTGTCCATGGATTTATGAGTTTGAACAGCGGTATACTCCTGTTGCCTTTATTTTGCATTGCGCGTAGAAAAGTTCCATAGATGAATCTGTTCTTGTGGTTTAAATGACAGAATTCAATTTTTTACATAAATGCTTAAAGATTGTTTACGCTTTATTAAGATAAAGTAATCAAAAGATAAAGAATGATAAAAATGTACATATTCATATATCTAAAAGTTACACAGCTCTTTTCACACTCCCCCTTTGTAAGAAAGTTGTTAGCATTTCCACGACAGCCATCATAAACAAACTGTGTGCATGAATTTGTCTTGTGATCGTAAGAAAAACGTGGGAAATACGCATGGCAAGGTCCACTTACAGTTGGTAACAAACAATCTGAAATGAAAAAAATAGTTTTTCATATTTTTTTCTCCAGATTCTGCATGACGTAACATACAGTAAAGTTAAATATTCAATGAGTCAATAACACATTATAACACAAAAAGACTAAATAACAACAATAAAAGCAAACAAAACAAATCCCAGGTTCAATCCAGCATTTTCTGAGAATGCATGTACAAAGTCCGGAATATGACAGATTATGTCCATTCGTTTGATGTGTTTTATCATTTGATTTTGCCATTTGATTAGGGACTTTCCGTTTTGAATATTCTTCGGAGTTCAGTATTTTTGTTATTTTACTTTTTATCCAGCATATCTTTTCCGTATATTGTTTTAGCATAAACACTCCTTACAGAGAGTTGCGGTAAAAAAAAACTCCTTCTAGATTAGGAATCGGATTTTAATATTCCAATTCCGAAGTAATGATGATATACATTTACACATCTAGGATAGCCAAACGAATTCCTCTCTTTAGTATGAGTTCAGCTGTCTGAATAGGTAGAACTCCAGGCGTCTTTTTTTTTTATACCAAAATCGATCATCGAAGAAGCGAGTATGACCGTAACCTTGAAAACGGATCTCTCAAAGAATTGTTAGAAATAATCTACGTATAGAGACAATAACAATATACCTGACCTATTATTGGATAAAACATCATCATTCCGACAGAACGTTATTGCGTATTCATACCTTCTGCATATCCAAGTTATAGCCAAAACCCTCAGCAAAGATTTAATGATGTATGAAAGAAGTCAATGAGAAATTTAAGATAAAGATGTATATCCGAATTTTTTTTTACCATTATTGTGAGGGTGTCCAGTTGTTGTTGTTTCTGATGTAACGATGGGCACAATAGTCAACACAGCCATACAGCAAATACAAACGATGGTTGGAAATGCTTTCATCTTTCACCTACAAATAATTTATATATAATAAACAAGGAAATGTCGTTCATTTGGCTTATATACATGTACATTCGAATTTTGAACGAATCTATATTGTTAATTAATAAAAAACAATACCATTATAGATTATTAAAGTTTCTTTGACTAAGTTTGCCGGAAACAACAATTGCAAATTAAAGAGAAACTTTAGATAGCAAAAATACATTCTTACCGATTGAATAAAGTTTCTACTTCGTTTTATATTCATGTAGTTAAGACCTAAATATATCAGAAACTTGACGTATTGACCTTCATTTTGTATTACTTAAAGGACATTTCATGTTACTGTTGATACCAAAGATTTGATTTAAATCAGCTCCAAATCTCAAATGTTCGGAAAAAAGAATATGTCCTTATGACGATGTAAACAGCATTTTCACTTTTGTAATAGGGGACTAACAAATTCTTGGTATGGAGATTATCTCACTAGTTTGGATTAAGCAGTAGAACCAGGTGACTTTTGTACGATTATAAATATAGCTATTACACGCATCTCATCTTGTCACATTTAGAGATAAATATCCTTGATAACTAAAAACCAGGTTATTCCCTATAATTTGCGTACATGTTCATTAATAGCAAATGATGATTGAAAACAAAACGTTTATGACAACATATTTTTTTTTTTTTTTTTTTTTTTAAATTTATCATATTTTATTGAAATCTGTACATTTGTTAGTTTAAAACATCAAGTACCGGTACCTTATCCCGGCCTCGTTAACATGAGTAAATATCATATTTATACAGTTGTTAGTATTTGTTAGTATTATACATTCAATTTTCAATATTTGGAAAAAAAAAATTCAGTAATTTCAAAAAGATAGAAGTTTACTATTAAGATTTTCAAACATAATTATCTGTATAACAAATGCACAGGTTTAGAAAAATATATATATATATTGTTTTTTATATTAAATTTCTTTTTTTCTTATTTGCACATGAACATAATAAGTTACACACTTTTGTATGCATAATAGTTATATACACTAAAAAGAAGATATATAATATATTATTTAATAGACACAGCTGTTTTAGTTTGATACATTGCAGATAATGATTTTAAGACAGAGGCTGTTTGGATATGAAATATATACATTATATGTGGAGTCTATTTGGTTTTTGTTTTTTGTTTTTATGATAATAAAGGAGTCCAGGGGTTCCAGCAGTTTTCTGCCCTACTGAGTAATTTATTTTTATAGAATATATTTTTTTCTATTAATAAGTTTTCCTTTAAATAATTTTTAAGTGCTATTATATTGGTTTGTTCCATAGCTAATTTGCTTCTATAAATGTAGAATTTTGTTAACAGAAGTATTATGTTTCTTATATCATTTTTATCGGTTTTTGTTAAAATACCAAATAAAACCAAATCAATATTTAAAGTTAGTTCTATTTCTGTCTTCTCAAATATCCAGAAGTCAAGGTCTTCCCATAATTTTGATATATATGGACACGTCCAGAATATATGTTCTATTGTTTCGACCCCTCCGCACCCAAAACTACAAATATTTGTATCTTTAATTTTTATTTTAAGGAGAAGTTCATTGGTGCCTAAAATTCGATGTATTATTCTGTATTGAAACCACTGCAATTTTGAATTTTTTGTAATATAAAAGGGCAATACATGGATATTTTTCCAATTGAAGTTCGCATTGAGAATTAATGACCATTTTTGTTCACATTTTTGTTTAGGATTTGACTTTTTACCATTCAAAATATTATACATATCTTTTGAACCTTTCTGGGATTTAAAAAAAACCTTTAATACTGAGGGCAAAACTGGACCGTTTTCTCTCTTTAAGTCATTTGGACATATTTGATATTCTTTTAAATACTTTTTTATTGACAAAATTAGGACTTGATATGTGAGAAAATTAGTTTTAATATTGTATACATTTTTAAAGTGATCAAAAGTCATAAAGTTTCCATCTTCCTTTAACAAGTCATTGATCAGCCAAACCCCTTTTTTTGTCCAATCTTTATATAATACTGAATGGTTACTAATCTTTATTCCATCATTCTTCCATAAAGGGCATGTTTTAATTTGAGAGTTATTTTGTACATTTTGAAGATCTTGCCAAACATCAAATACTTCTTTCCAAAATGGATTATTCAACTTTTTATAAGGACCAAGAAATTGCATTTCCAAAAAATTCAGATTTTCTGAAAAGAGGAATAGTTTTACTAGTTTTGAATTATTTCTATTTATTCTTCTTATCCAGGTTAATTTAAGACCTTTTATGTAGTTTTCAATATTAATCATTTTTAGTCCTCCTAAACAGTGCGGTTTGGATAAGGTGTCTCTATTGACTTTATCTGGTTTGTTATCCCAAATAAAGGAAAATATTTTTTCAGTAAAATGTTTAAGCTTTGTGCTATTTGGACTAGGTATGGACAGGAATAGATGGTTTAATTTTGATATTATAAGTGTTTTTATCACTGTTATTTTTCCAATTGGTGAGAGTATTTGATTAGTCCAAGTTTTTATAATGTTTTCAATTTCTTTCAACCTGGGGTTATAGTTTAAATTTTCAATTTCACTAATATCCACTGAGAAATTTATCCCAAGAAGTGTAAATCTGCTGGAACCCCATTCCAATCCCCACTTAACACACATAGTTTCTTGGCTAAACCTTTTCTTCCCAATCCAAACAACCTTGGTTTTGTCGAAGTTTATATTAAGACCTGATAAATCTGCATATTTATCTAGAGTACGGAGAGATGCATCCAAAGATTCAGGTGATCCATCAAGTATAAGAGAGGTATCATCTGCATATTGTGAGATGAGATACTCTGAGTCATCTATAGTGATTCCTTTAACTTTGTCATTATTTCGTATAAGTATACCAAGTATTTCTGCACATAGTAAAAATATATAAGGTGATAGGGGATCCCCTTGTCGGCAGCCCCTCTGAATCTCAAAAAAATCTGAGAGATGGCAATTTTGAGTTACTGCAGATTGAATTTTGGTATAAAAAGTAGTGATCCAATGTTTAATAGAAGGTCCAAAATTAAAAAAGTCAAAAACACTTTCAATAAAACTCCAAGAAATTGAATCAAATGCCTTTTCAAAATCAATAAGGAGGAGAATACCAGGTATATCATGTTCTTCTGTATACAATAAAATATCATAAATTAGTCTAGTATTTTCACCAATATATCTTCCAGGAATGAACCCTGTTTGATCATTATTTATTAGAAGTGATAAAATAGACTTCAAACGCTCTGCTATACAGCTAGACCCGAGTTTATATATTGTGTTTAAAAGACTTATTGGTCGCCAGTTTTTCATATGTTGTCTTGGTTTATCTCCCTTTGGTATACAAGTAATTATCCCTCTTTTTTGGGATACTGACATTTCACCCATATTATACCCATAGTTGATTGATCTAAGAACAAATTTACCTAAATCTATCCAAAAGAATTTAAAAAACTCACTGGTGTATCCATCAGATCCTGGGCTTTTGTTACTTTTCATTCTTTTAATAGCAGCTGTTAATTCTGAATAGGAGATTTTTCCCTCAAGGGTATCCCTTATTTCATTTGTTAACTTGGGAACGTCTAAAAATGGAATTTCCTTATTGAGATCAACACTATTTATTGTATCTTTCTTTGAATATAAATTTTTATAGAAGTTTTTAGCTTCCAATAAAATATGTTCTTGTTTGTTTATTAAACAGCCTTCATTATTGACTAGTCTTGGAATTGTTTTATTAACAAAGTTCTTAGTTTCTAAGTTGAGAAAATATTTTGAGGATCTTTCTCCTTCTTCTACCCATTGCATTTTTGAGCGAACATAATGACCACGCATTTTTTCTTGTCTTAAAATTTGTAATTTAGATTTCTTTTGGTTGAGATCTTCAAGAGCTTCTGTGGTTTGTATATTTTCTTCTAATTTTTGAATTTCATTTACTAAAGCATTTTCCAATTTATTTTTTTCTTTCTTTTTATATGATGCAAAGGAAATTGTTTTACCCCTAATTTCTGTCATTAATGTTTCTAAGAACAGCTGATCATTTATTGTAAATTGAATATCTAAGCAATCAATCTGGTCTAGTGAGTCTCTATTGTATACTAAAGTTGCATATTGATCTTTTACTTGTTTTATTTTTTCTTTAACAGATTTAACATATTCTATATCATACAATAAACTATTATTAAATTTCCACAAACCCTTCCCAATATTGAAATCACTTATTTTAAAATGTAGAACTATTGGTGAATGGTCAGATCTATAGCTGTTTTGAATTTCTACTTCTTTTACATTTTGATAGAAACTCCGAGATATAAGAAAAAAATCAAGCCTAGCTTGCTTCAGAGGATTAACTTTTCTCCATGTAAATCGTTTCTTGTCTGGGTAGTATTCTCGAAAGGGATCAATTAGATCATAAGTTTCAATAAGTTCAAAGATTTTTTCTCTTGCTCTTGGATTATTTATATTTAGATAGTTATATGTATCTAATGCCTGATTTTGAACTAAGTTAAAATCTCCTGTCAGAATAACTTGTTGGTAATTAAAGTTTTCTATTATTTCATTAACTTTATTATAAAAAGATGGCGAGTCATTATTTGGTCCATATAAATTAACAAGTGTTATATTTTTACCTTCAATTGTAATATCTACACCAAGAAAATTTCCATTATCATCTTTCTTTATCTTATTTATTTTATATTCAAGATTATTTGCAAATAAAATGGCAACTCCTCTTTGATTTGAAGCAAAAGAATTAAAAATGCATTCTCCTCCCCATTGGTTTCTAATAAATGATTCATCTTTTTCAGTAAAGTGTGTGTCTTGCAGACAATAATGACAACATTTTATGATTTTTATATGCAATTTGAATTCCCTTTGTATTAATTTATTGCTGTTTCCCATGTTCTTTTTTTATCTTAGTTTTATATTTGGAATAACGTTGCGTAATATAATTTGTTTTTTTCGTAAATTTTGGACGAAGTTTTAATGTTTTAATTTATGTGTTTCTTGCGATATTTGTGTACTCTTCTTAAGTTCAATATGTATGTATTTTATTATAAAACTAGTATTACTTTTAATAAATTATTAAAGATTATATGTTGCCATTTATTACTTGAGCGAATTGCAAATACACAACCAAGTACTGACTAATGGACTTTTAATTAAATACATACATTAAGCCAAATTCTAAACCAACACAGCACTTTCATTAGCTCTGCAGGTTGTAAATATAGTCAACCACATGTCATATGTTCAGCTATACAAAAAAATTGTGAAATGATGACAAAACACGGCATTGTGACGTCATACCTACAAAAACACATTTTTTTTCAAAAAATGAATATGTCCAACGGAAAAAGAAAGCCATACACATACGAATAAGTAGAATTTGAAAAAATCTCGAAATTGAGGCCAATATTGGCCATTAGAGCCCCTTCTCCTTACCTGCTTCAAGTCAGTTATATGGCAGATTATGACAATGACATTAATCTATTGTTTCAATGTTTGAAGAGATTTTCTTAAAACTAGCCTGTTAACATAGGCAATCATGATTATTCTCCATACACCCTTGACTTAAGTTTATTTACCGCGCCTCATAATGATGTAATCATAGATATAATACATCTTATGATATAATCAAATTTTAAGTTTAATCAGTTCCAAAAACAGAGTAATATATATAATAATGATCCCACCAGTGTTTATTGTGGTTAAGACTGGATTTATAAATTTTGCAAACGTTCATAATTACCCTCGTTAAGATAATCACTTCTGGAAATTTATTAAATGTATTAATCATATGTCTGACTTATATTGCTATATCATAAAGAAATAATACTACATGCAGCCAAAACCTAAAAGTCGAAGGAGGAGGCAATGATGTCGGGAAACGTTTCAATTTTACAACAGTAATTTGATGAAGATGTATGTCAGACACTCCTAACATTTTTGATTGTTTCATAAGGTATCATTAATATTGGCTAAATTGTACAAGAAATTTAATTTCTATTAAGGCTTGAAAAATGGTTGTTGTAAGGGTTGGTAAAATGCCTACAAAATAATTTATAGGTATCGAAACTACTTTGGTACTGACATAATTTATAACAGACATCTGAATGTTCCTTAAGGAAATAAATACAGAAAAGCGTTCAGGACACTGAAATGTATAAAGTTTTGATCTCATTACTTACAGCACTTGGTCAGTACCGCTGCTGATGGACTATCAGTCCCCGAGGGTGTTATCAGATCAGTAGTCAGTACTGCGGTGCTAACATGATATATAACAAACATTTCTGATATTTATAAAAAAGAAAATGTGGTATGATTGCCACTGAGATAACTCTCCACAACCGCCACGGATCACAGTTTCTGATGCTTTATCATCAGTCGCTTTTTCATCGGTAAGTAAATAAAGCATACATCTGAATCTGAAATGAAAATGTAAAGCAAACTGTCTTTTTTTTGTACGGTATAAGTTTATTAAGTTCGTTAAGATAATAGACAAGTAATTAAAACACTGTTTATTAAATAGAACTTAAGAAACATGTAAGCACAAAAATTTAAGGGAAACGATATTTTATGTCGTAACATTTGTTAGATTTGTTCAGCTAACCCAGTGACTTTTTTCGCATTATACGGTAAAATCTCTTTCTCTTTCTAACAAATTGACATATTGACTTGAAGACTCGTCATTAGAATAGGATTAATTGGTATTAGATTGTGTATTACTCATAATGTTCCGTAACAAGTAACAGGAGATGAAATTGTGACAAAGACAGATTAAGGATCCTATAATTAGAAAAGTGGTGTCCGTCAATGAGATAGCAATTTGTTGATCATTTGATCTGAAAATAATCAAATTCTTCCCAGCTGGATTTACAAAGAACAAATAAAAAGCAAGAGGAAGGCAGAAGCTTTTGAAGCTAAATTGACACTATGTTTACAAAGGACATAATTAGATTAATCAATCGATGCAACATTTTTATATAATATTAATTCCAACCATCAGTATTAAGCAAACATTTCTGAGAGATTCTGTCGTAGTCATACTTTACCGTTGAGACATTTATTTTTTCAAGACTTCAATTAAATTGAAAGCTTGTTATTAACCATATGGTCTGTCAGCACCATGCATATCGCCGATCTTCTATTCATAAGACATATTTTCTCTGCCCTAATGCATTCTGCGGTTGATCCGTGGTTTTCCCTTTTTGACTTTATTGTCAGTTTAGTCATCTTTAAATGATGCTTTAGATTGTATAGATTTGTCAGTTTGGTTTCGACTTGAATACATTTTTTTTTATTTTTCACCTGTCTCTTATATGATATTGATTACGTTTGACTAGTTATGCATTCATAGCAGGATATGTCTCTCTAGTCATCACTTTGTTAAACTCCTTTTTGGATGCGTGCGATTCTGATTTTTTTTTAATGAAAAGATAGTGTGTTTCAATTTCTATCCGCATGTCCATTCGCAATTTAAAACCAATTGACACCTTCTCTCTCGATATACATTGACTTTTCATTATAGAGACATCTGATATCGCCTAGATATTTTTTCAGTATTTTCGTTCATGAAGACTCATTTTTCAAAGTTCAATGGAGTAATGTTTAGTGTTTATATCTCCCGATATCTTTCTCATTTTCAATATCAGTTTCTTATATATATATTTTGCTTTCTGTAGCGCATTTGTTAATAAGCGTTTGATGAATTAGGTTATTGTACTTTGTACTAATGCTATAAATGAGTACTTTTATTGAGATTAATAGCATAATTATGGGATATGCTATTATTTCTGATTATACAAATATCCAGAACAAAATCAAATGAATAAATCATCCATGCATTACCAGTTGGATGCTCTTTTTTCGGATTTTCCCCTAAAATTTGATTGTGTAAGTTGTTGTATTGAAAACACTATCAGATATTACCTCTAATGTTTTCTTTGAACTGTACGAGTACGATCTGCTTACCCTTCAAGGGCACCTTAGATGACTCCCGGTTTTCGGTGGGTTAGTTTTACTCAATCTTTGGGTTTCTATGCTTTGTTTTGTGGACTCTGTTTTTGATCGTCTTTCGTTCTATGCCATGATATTGTCAGTTCCTTTTCGACTTTTGAGTTTGATTATGCCCTTCATTGTTTGTCATCTTTTCTGGTACTTTAGTAGAGTGTGACCAAATGAATAAAACTAGCTGAATGATGGAACAAAAGTTCGCATTACTCATAAGCTGCTAATGCAAACTGATTAAAATCTCAATTGGGGCAATCCATTACAAATGTATAATTACAATGTTGTTTGAATGTGATTGGTAATATGTCTCGTCACAAAGTAATCAGTATTTCCGAGATTAAAAAAGAAAGTCTATTGAGTTCACAGTTCAAACGTTGATTATGCTTTGTAATTTGATATTAAGTTCAATCTCCATGCAAGTCTCTCATATTAAATAAAATATTATCAATCAAATCAAATCAAATTAATTCAAAACAAATCAAATATTTTATTGTCATATAAATTTTACAGTTTGTGACCAACATATATTAACACAATAAACACAATAAACATATATACATACATATCAAACATACATATACACAATAAAATAAACCAGTATCAAAATCTATA
Source organism: Mytilus galloprovincialis (assembly GCA_037788925.1). NCBI lineage: Eukaryota > Metazoa > Mollusca > Bivalvia > Mytilida > Mytilidae > Mytilus > Mytilus galloprovincialis. The sequence continues at coordinate 40,891,671 of CM075334.1, read as the reverse complement.
ACAACAAACAAGCTGTTAAGAGTCCCCTTCCCTCAGTTCTAATGACTTTTTCAAGTAGATAAGATCCTAACTTATTTGTTTGTAAAGGCGTTGATGAATTAAATAAATAATGATTTTCTATTTCTTCAGTTAAATTATTAAAGTTATTATTTTCAGTGTATATGTGTTAAAAACAGGCATTTCTTAGAGTTTTATTATAATCACTATAGAGTAAAAAATGTTTCTCATCCTCTAATTTTTTACATTTTTGACAAAGTCGTTCCTCTCTTCCTTTTCAATCAAGAGGGAGTGATCACTTATTCTACATTTAGTGATTAATCTCCTTATCTGAAAATTAGATATATCTAAATAAGATTCTAGTTTGTAATCTTTTTTAAGTTTTTTTTATACAGGCATAATTTACTTTTATCATCAATGTTTTCAAATTTAGCTTTAATTAAATCTTCATATCTATTTTTCATTTTTGACTTTATATAGTTTATTTTATTTACATCTTTTATGTCCTTACACATAGAAAGAATATTAAGGTCAATATTAGTCTCTTCAACAATAGCATATGTATACCATGAATAAGTTCCCAACAAATCTAGAGACTGTGATAGAGAAAAAGCTTCCTTTTTCAATGGATTAATATTATTATTATATAGTCAAGCTAAATATAAAAGGGTTTGTGTTTTGATAAAACATTCTATGAGCAATCTCCCTAATTCAACTCTTGCTCCTAAATTGGATGCATTTTTTCTTATTCCTGGAGTAGATTTACAAAATTTAAGATATTTTCAATAGAGGTTTTGTCTGTAAAATCAAGTTGATTAATTTGTTTTTCTGAAGATAAGGCTCTGTTTTTGGCTCTATGAAAAGAAATATATGTATCCAAATATGTTACTTTTGAATTATGTTACTTTTGAATCATAACTGCTTTGACTAAAGATTCAAAAAGATTATTTGCTACTTTTATTGTTAGATTATTCAATGATTTAGTATAGGATTTTATTACAAAAAATACTTTTTTGCCTTTTTTGTCAGCTCTAAAGTACTTTGTGATAAATGATTTGATAAGTTATATTGGTTTAAGTTTACATTTAATTTCATTTATCATTTGCAATTTATTTAAACTTCATAATTTTGTTTCCTTGTTCAGCCAGTGTTATCCTTAAGAAAATCTTGTAAGCGATGAAATGAGGAGGCCAACAAAATCAAGATTTCTTTTTACAATACTCCAAAATATACAAAGAAAACCTTGCAAAAAAAAAACAGTATGCTTCAGATCAATTAACAGATAATCATCGCTATATCATTTATTTGTTCGAGGCTGATATGATATATGACCTTATAATCTGAGAGATGTAACATTCAAGGTGAGCAAGCATGGGAATTGATAGTCAAGTGTTTCAGTCATATGCATTCGAAACTAATTAGATATATATTGTGTAAATACAAAATCCAAAAGCGGACTAACTTGTATGTCAGATGTCAATAACTTTATACAAGAATGTTGCTAGACACATTTGGCAAGAGGCTATAAAATGTCGTGCAAAAAAACAACATAAGAGAATGTGACGCAATTAAAAAAATACCTGTAACATTATTAATCCGTGCTTGTGTTTAACTTAAATATGTGTATTGATTTTTATCTGAAGTCTAAGATTTACAATTATCAAATATTAAGGGTACATGTGTCATAGATAAGTAAGAATAGTTCAAATCAATTTATAACACAAAAATATAACAAATTGGCATCTAATGAACTGCAATCGGAGTAACACAAGATTTGTCGAAAATGTCTATCGTTAGTTTTACATGCATAACTCGTCATACTCGTATCCCGTTGGAAAGCTTTGAACATAACGAAATTGATAAAAATGTGAGATGAGTATTTCTGGATTTATATTAGAGTTGAATTGTAATGTGACATTGTAATAGTTAACAAGTTCGATTCACCGATTTGACCTAAATTCTCATATTTGATTTATGATATACTGAAACTTATATCCAAATTATATATAAGTGTAAAATAAACAATTTACAACACATAGGCTCGATAATATGTATCATCGTTTTCTTTGTATATTTTAGTCTTAATGCCATCTAATTAACAATCGAGTTGACCTCGGAAGACTTGCCAACGGACATATAAGTGATATAAACATAAATATAGATTAAATAGATAGCGAGCGCGCGCTATTGGATTTTTCTAGGTCTGTTGAATTCATATTATGGGTTAAAACATATGTTGATGTATACGAAGGAGATTCTGTAGATCGAATCTGTCAATCAAATAATTTACCTTTGTTTCACTTTCATTTTACACATGCTTTTCCTTTCAATAACTGATCACGCATAACACATGCGTTATATATCTCTAGCTATACGATTAAATTGAAGGTCACATGAATACGGATTCAATGAGGTCGAATTATGCACTTGTTAGTGAGTAATTCATCATCGATATTTTTAGCTTATTTTGACAAAACTGAACCATACTAACTGATAAACGCGAATTATTATTTCACTATTTATTTCACTATTTCACTTGCATAAGTGATCAACAAAAAAAAATCATAGTTATTTTTTTTTTTAAATATCTAGTGCCCCTTTAAGTGGTTCCTTGTCAATAACAAACTGATACAAACACGTTTCAAGAAGTCGTTTTTATTGAATCGTTGAGTTGTTGTCTTACTTACTGAAAAAAAGATATATTTCATAATGATAATCTGAATAGAAATATTTTGTGTTATTGAGAAAATGTGTTCTCAGATCTTTTATTTATGTAGACAAAACAAAATACGCATGTACCATTGACACACTTATAATTAAATTATTTTTGTTACAGAATTTGAAAAGATAGCATAGCAGATAGGACAAAGAATGCCAGTGATTACGATGCAATACACAATGACAAGGTTGCCTGATAAAAAATGCAAGAAATAAACTTCTACGTAATCGTTTAGAATAACCAAGGAATTTATTCTTACTTCGTTGTGAATTTGCTATTAAATTCTCTATACGGGAAATGTAACGAGAAGCATAGGTAGTTTTATGCTATAGTGAGTAATCAAAAGCGAATAAAAAATCAAAATCATGTAGATCTATAATCTGAAAAATTTAGTCTCCCACAAAGTTTAAGACATGTTTTCATTTTCCAACAGAAAACAATAAAGGAAACAATAATATAAAATTCGCTGTGATGCATTGAATCAATACTTGATGAGCGCTTTTTCCTTTTCCTCTTATCTTTAAGGTTGAATCCACATAAACCTCAACAGACATGATATATTTTGTATGGATTTCAGTTTTGAAAAGTTTACATTTTAGCAGCAAGCATTCATCAATGTGTACAGTTTATTTAATTCGTAGCTGTTGGCAGTGATGAATTACCAGACACATATCAACGTTCTATTGGGATTTAAAAACTGCTTCAACTATCGTACAAATTATACGAGAATTTCTCTATTTTCCTTCTACTAATATTGTATATCACAATGAGAACCTCATTGAAATTGCTTACAAAGGCACAAAAACTTATAACCACAATGTATACTTTTGTTTAGATATAAACCAAAGTCCAATATAATGTATATTCAATAAATTCACATTTATTTTACGCAAAGAGTGTAAGAGAAGCGAAATATACCAAAGGGACATCAAAACTTACAAGTTGATAATAAACTCACAACATACAATTTTACGTTTCCAAAGACTCATTGTTGCTTTTAATAAACTTATGTAATAATGATATACTCATGTCATGTTTTCTCTTATATTTCAGAAAATGATATATTTTAAATAATTGTGAATATATAACGGAATACCAAAGTAACCAGTTTTTATGGCATAAAAAATAATAACAAGATTTGAAAAACTACAGCTAAAACATACTTGGAAACGATATATTTAGCAACACCTCCCAAACCAAAGCATGAATTGGTGTGCTCCAGAATATTAAACTGTTCATCTACTTCACCAATGACCTTTGCTGTATTATTCTTATTAACGTTACTTACGCATGACTGGTGATAAACAGCAAACTATCTCAGACTGATAACTGTTTTCGTTTTATTCTAAGATATACAAACATGTACATTCTCTAACCCAAAACCATAACAAATATAAAAGTTAAAATAAGAAATACAGATTTCTAAACAAAAGATTGCCAAATTTAGATGGCACAATGTATGCGTTAGAATTTTTTTTTGTTAATTCTCAGTAAGATTCGACCCCTTCATCCGAGACGAAGTGGAAACACCATCTGCACTGTGTCCAGCGCCCTAGACCACTCGACCAACAAACAGAAAAGATATAAATACGGAAAATTGATAAATAAAAGACGTTTTACATTTATGAAAAGGCAAATACATCAAAAACACTGCTGCGAACAGGCTTATGATGAACATCATATCTAGATGTATAGGATTGAAAGACATCACTAAATTCATATTTGTTAAACAAAAATAGCCTGCAGGGTTCGTAGAGAAATTTGTACATTTCAGCGTTTCTGTTGTTCTGTTGATTTCCTGTAATAGTTGATGTGTTTCCCGCGGTTATTTTGTAACCCGACTTTGTTTTTGCTTAATTGAATTATGAATATTGAACAGCGGTATACTACTGTTTTATATTGTCGATATTTACATTTAACACAGTGCGAACAACTTCATTAAATGAATTACCAGAATGTTTACAAGTTGTGCAGCTCTCCTGGATGTCTTGTTTTTGTAGTTATACCAAAGGAGAACTCATTAAAACATTTCTGAAATTCAAAACGAAAAAGCATCTGATCATAATAAAAAAGCAGTAGATACAAAGGCTTTTTATAGATTTTTTCAATCTTTCAAACAAGTTTGATCTCTTTCGGTAAAGAACACATGAAATGCATATCGTAGACAGTCCAGACATATATATTTGTCCAATAAAACTTTTTTGTAATCTTTGATGAACTTCTATTTATTCAGCATGTCTTTCTTATCATCAGTTTTGTTAAAGAACCACGATGTGTCAATTATTTTAAAAGCATTCGTGTCTTTCTTCTCAATCTTTGATGTTTTTATTTCTGTGTCTGACTTTTTTCGAGCAGAATAGCGGTGCCTTTGCCTCTCAACTATGTTATTGTTATAATGTTATTTAAACAACAGATAAGTGTCAAATGTTAATAAGGATGATTCTCAGATCAAAGTATGTACGTACAATTCAGCTTGAATTTCTTTGATGATGACATTATGTAAACAATGTTTATTTCCAGGTTTAAGTGAAGTGCCTCTCAATTCTTTAGCATGTAATTGGATAGTTCTATTAAAACAAATTACATACCTACTTACTATTGTAATTCAAAGGCGCCTCTATAGAAGACACTCTTTTAAAATGCCTATTAAATATATGTTATGGGTTGTTCTTCAGACTTATATCTATGAGGATCATATGTTATTTTCCCAATATCATTCGGACGTCACCTCTTCTGGTGGATTATCAGTCAACAATGGTAACAACAGCTAAGTACTCAATTCTTTGGGATAAATTTGACTATGTTTTTAGTAATTTTTTGTAATATATCATTTAGATAGTCGAGTTTTATATACTCTCGGCTTTGAGGTTTACGATGAAAGTAAATCCAGAAAAGCGCCTCGAACGAAGGAAATTATTCAACGTGTTGTTTTAATTTTTCTTTTTAAACCTTTGACAATTTTTTCGTTCATAATTTTATGAAAAACATTAGACATAAATTAAAGAAAATAAAATTGAGAATGGAAATGGGGAATGTGTCAAAGAGACAACAACCCGACCATAGAAAAAACAACATCAGAAGGTCACTAACAGGTCTTCAATGTAGCGAGACATTCCCGCACCCGGAGGTGTCCTTCAGCTGGCCCCTAAACAAATATATACTAGTTCAGTGATAATGAACGCCATACTAATTTCCGAATTGTACGCAAGAAACTAAAATTAAAAAAATACAAGACTAACAAAGGCCAGAGGCTCCTGACTTGGGACAGGCGCAAAAATTCGGCGGGGTTAAACATGTTTATGAGATCTCAACCCTCCCCTATACCTCTAGCCAATGTAGAAAAGTAAATGCATAACAATACGCACATTTAAAATTCAATTCAAGAGAAGTCCCCCATTAATCTCTCTATTAGTATACTTTTTAAAAATATTTGCTCGATATAAATGTACAAATTTTCAGTTGCTTTCCTCAATTTCGCTTTGTCCAGAAAGGCTGTTTATATCTTTTTCTGCTACGTGATGTATACAAATAAACAAAACACTACAAATAAATGTCAGCATTAAAAGTAAATGTGACGTCATGAACCCCCCAAAGGAAATCAACTGACCCCATACGGATTCATAGGATAGGGATCACCATGTGACGGTGTTAAATAAATCATTACGTCATACCGGGGCGTGATGATTGGCGTACGTTTATAACGTTTCATATTAAAATCTTGAAGGTTATTGAAGGGTAACTGAACGTAGACATTAATGAGAAACATTGGAATATATAACGTTGTCATATTTTTGAAAACTAAATCATCCAAATCAATGAAAACAGAATTAAAAACAATTTTTAAATGAATCCTATTGTTTATTTTCTTTAATTACAAATTTTAGGAAATTCCCCAGAACAACTGACGATTGATTGTTTTATCGCTCAATCTTTATATTCAATAATTAATCTTAAATTCTGAACACTAAACTATAATTTTCTACACAGTAAAATGCATATCTTGAAATGACGAATTGACATTTCCTGTCAAATGTTAATCTTTGATCATAATAATTCCAATTTCACGTAACGTGTTAAAATTATTTCTGTTAACATGCATGTAGTTGTAGTGAACTGCAAGGTTTCACGAGGATCTTGATTGTAAATCATTTTAAATTGTTTTTCAACTGAAATCATTCATGTTAAAAAATATATCTTCTCCCAATTTGCTGAGTGTAATGTGCATTTATTTTGTTAAACACAATCCGTTTCAATTTAAACATTTTTATTAATAAGTTGTCTTCATGAAACATTTATATAAACAAAAAACAAAAAAATGGAATTGGTAAGTTAAGATATCCTCAGATATAAGGCAAATGGTCTTATTGTTCGTGTTAAAGAATTTCTTGACAAGAATTTTCTTGGTGAAACCCACGTTATCAAAAATTCTGAGTTAAAGCAAATACAATAAAAAAAAAAAGCTTAACATGCATTCCAGAAAAATCACACGATCTCCTGTATAACAAGAGGATATAAAACACGATAATTATATAGGAATGTTACAAACATGGTGAGTTAAAATTAGTACAGTACCAATACTCCCATATAATAATGGTCACAAGACTATACCAGAGGTAGACCGAGATTACATAGAAGAGAAAAAACTCAAAAACGCGCATATATAAAACCCCCCCCCCCAAAGAACATAACATGGAAACAAAAGTGAACTTAATACATGTCACTAAAAATTTGCGCATATAAAAAAACCCTAAAAAAACCCAAAGAACAAATCATGGAATCGAAAGTGAACTGAATACATGTCACTAAAAATTTGCAAAGGAAACGCAAATCGGTTTGTACTCAGAAAAGCGACACTTCAAAATCAGTTGTGAGATATGATAAACATATATAAACAAAATAAATAGTAAGAACAAAGGAGGAGGTACGATAATGTCAAAATGTTTGTCCACTTTGATTCGAAAATAAAAAGTATTTTTGACGCAAGAGGAGTATATAAACTCATCATAGATACCAGGACTAAATTTAGTATATACGCCAGACGCGCGTTTCGTCTACAAAAGACTCATCAGTGACGCTCGGATACCACTGTTTAATAATAATACTTTGATTAAGCAAACAAACTAAACCGTCCAAATGCCATGTTTATTATTAAAAAAGCTGGCAAATATTAGTATTCATGATTTTAAACTTTACTTTACATATTTTAATTACGGATTAAAACTTCTTGAATTTAGTGGGGAAAGCCAAAATTGGTCATTGTTGGTCAAATACGTGAATTTTACAAGTTTATCACTCCAAGTTGACCCATAGGAAAACTTTTTGCACTCAAGTAACATTACACTGCTAATGTATCAATCAATTAATTTTGAACCCGGCAAAACATAACTACTATTTTGTAATATTAGGGGCTATAAAGTAGCTCTGATCACACTTTCATTTTCCGCAAATTTCCTAATTTTAGCATCTATCTTTTAAAGTATTGTCGTTAAAATAGTCATAATATTAAAAATGGGTAAAAAGTTGACTATAGGAATTATATGGTTCAGATTACTATAGGCACAACATAATAATAGTTTGATGAGGTCAAATAAAGGGATAGTAAGCATGTGTGGTGTATCTTTACTTGAACCTGATAATGCTGAAACTTTTGACATTTATACTTGATTTTCTTCAATTTAAAAAAAAAACGAATTCAAATATAGCGATGATTTATTTGCTACAGTTGGTTGTTATTTTCAAGAAGACTATCGAATGTCATGATCTTTAATATATCTGAAAGCGAATTCAAATGGTTAACTCCTAATGTATCTTCGGGTTAAGTAAAATTACATTAACACAAGTCCGTAAAAGTTAAACAAAATATAATAAGTTAGAAAAAAGATTATCTTTTACTTATATATTGTCGAAAAGGGAATTATGCTATGGCAAGTTTAGCTGAAGCATAATTAAGATTTTGCTTGCGTCAACGTTATCGTTTAATTTGTAGACACATAAACTGTCAGATTACTACATTGTGGGGATATTGTGTATAATTATTTACAAGAATCATTTGTTATTTAATACAGTGTGACAAAAATTAATAGCTTTAGAGTTTTCCTAAGAGAAAAATGTCAGAATGATAACTATCTTTTGAATCAGAGAAGTACATTTTGTTTCTGTAGGAGGTAAAATGTGTTAAAAACAAGAAAATATAAAAAAAAATAACAGCTTATAGATGAGTACATCCTGGTGTCGCTCAAGATTTTTTCTCATTCCAAATTGAATAAAAATGTTATTTTTTAAATTTCTAATTTTCATTCTCAACTGTTGCAATGCTAATCTCGAAGTTGTTATTAAAGGTATCAGGTTTATAATTTGGTACGCTGGACGCGCGTTTCGTCTTCATAAGACTCATTGGTGACGCTCAGATCAAAACAGTTGTAAAGCCAAACAAGTACAAATTTGAAGGGCATTGAGGACCCAATATTCCAAAAAGTTGTGCCAAATACGGCTAAGGTAATCTATTCCTGGGAAGGCAGGAAACTCAGCTTCAATAGTATGATTGCCTCGAATGCGGGAGATTCGTTACTTCAATCGTATGTTTGTATGTCTCAAAAGTGAGAGATCTAGGCTACGATCGCCAGCCTTGTAAAACAAACACTTTTCATCAAAATTTTTCTGTTTCTCCTCCAGTCATGGGATCTGTTTAAGTCAGAGCAAGGAATAAACGATTTAAACTCACAAAATGATTCCTGGTAGAGTATCTGTTTGCATGGACTCTCACTTGGTGAGCATAAACTAATCCGATTCAAAGTGTCAATCTGGTAATATTAATAAGGTATACTTATATTTAACATTTTATCATCCGTAAACGTACGTATGCATCATTTGTTGCCGAAAAATATAATCACAATCAAAATTTGTATCTGAATACATATTTCAATGATATTTTAGGCAAAGTCTTTTTGATATTTTTACATTTGTTGCATGCAGAGAAATAGTATGAATTTTCAATTTCTTACAACTAAATATTCTTATAATCAGTAAAGCTAGATAAAATTGTTCATGTATGAGCTACAAAACTAAATATCTATTAATACATATAATGCAAAACATGTCGATCACAACAAATATATCAGATCTATTCTTTCGGTCACTAAACGTTAATGAGTACTTGGAGTGTGAACAAAGTACCAAATTCATTATTATGATTTATGGATAACACGGTCTTAATACGATAAACGTACTCCATTTTTTTTTACCAATGTACTATAGTCTGAACTATCCTTATGTACATGTAGATATTGCGTTGTTTATTTTGGTCATATTTATTGACCAATTTATTATTTTGTAAAACCATATTATGCTGCTCTTGTTGCAAATGTGTGCCTGGGTGTATCAATAAAATTGTTGTTGTTGTTATTAGATATTGAGATTCATAATCATTAAAAAAAACTCGTCAGCAATCGTTAATGTATATGATATACCCAGAACGAACAGTCGTCAAGTTTAAATGTTGTGCAAGCTTAATATTTACACGCTGTCAGTTTAAGTATGATGTATTTGGTATTTTTACTAATATTGCTCATCAATACATACATAACTTTGCTAAATGAGTGAACTGATCTGAATATAATCACAACTTTTCCTTATATATTAATGCTTTTACGTAATCATCTGTGGTTTATATATTGTAAGAGCATTATATCAAACAGTATTATGTAACAGCAACACATCGGTGAGTAACCTGTACCATTTATGACACGAAAATTGTAAATCAATTAGAAATGAAATAATGAAATTACTGTATGCATGCAAACAATTTGCTAACAATGTAAACTAATTTGGAAAATTTGTGTTATCAATACCACATGCTGAGAAAATAGAAATGCGTAGCACCAGCAATTTCTAAGTTGTTCAGGTTTTAAGACAATACTACAAGTTGAATCTCTAGGGGATTAGTTAATCTCATCTTTGTTATATTAAGGATTAAACTTTTTTTTTCGTTAAATGAACAGCGTTAATGAAAATAAGACTCATCAAATTTCGTCAGTCCGCAGTTATTTTTCTCGATTTGAATGTTTATAGGAACGCTTAAATCTAAAAATTTAAAAGAAAAGGGATGACCAACAATTAGTTTCTAAAGAGATGAAATTAACAGATATTTTGATATTTCAAAAAATTTAAAAAAAGTTTTTTTTTTAGCGCAATACTTTTTTTCACTATCAAATGAATATATGACCTTAGCTTGGCAAAATCGTTTGGGAGATTTTCATTGAACTTAAATTTTGAACTTTATTTGACTATTCATCTGAGTATCTACGATGAGTTTTGTTTTAAGTCCCTTTTTCATATAGCTTTTCAATTGTTTCGGTTCTTATACATCATTGTTTTTTTTCAAGTATTCTACTTTAAGCGTTCTCGATGAAGGAACATCCAGAAAATCGATTCTGACGCATGAAACTTATGAAAAAGTTTTCATTTTCTTAACAAGAAGATAATTTCAAATATACTGACCGAAAGTTCAAAGCAACTTTAAGTTTTATTTTTCCCATTTAATTAAAGCCAAGCATTGGTATAGCAAAAACATAAATGTATCAATTAGAAAATAAATATCTCGAACACCGAATTTTAAACTTTCTATAGCAATCTTGTTGGGAAATACTCAGTGTAACAGTGCTGTTTGGGATTTTTGACACCTGTGAATTCAGCTTGCATATAGACGTGTTTTATGTACTATTATTTGTCTGTTTGTCTTTTTCTTTTTAGCCATGGCTTTGTCAAATTATTTTTAATCTATGAGTTTGACTATCCCTCTGGTATCTTTCGTCCCTCTTTTTAGTTACAGTGTTTTGTTTTGAACCATTTTTTTAGTAGGTTTAATGTATGTGTTCAACTTACAAATGATAAATCAACAATTCAACTTTAATAATTGATACCAGATAAAATACATGTATGTTTTATTACAAAGAGATAATTTTCAAATATTGATTTCAATTCGAAAGTCCGCGCATCTTTATGCTAGTTCAAAGCACCCCTTCATTTGCTCTTCAAGAATCTTACAAGCATAACTTCCTTTGCAAGGGAAATAACTTTCATCAAATCTAAAGAGTTCAATTCATTACTTAGGTTTTATAAGAATGCGATAATACTTTTATTGATTAGTTATTTTGTTTTGGTTTTAGAATGAATTTACAAAATGAAGTCACATTGGAAGAAAGCGGACATTCATCAAGATTGTCAATTGTAATTTGTTTAGCATTTTGTAATAAGATAATTTGTGTTTATAATAAGGATAAATATATAAGATTAAAGCCAATTTAATGCATAAGCTACATTCTAATGTTTCGACAAGCCATTAGACAATGCATGAATCTCACTTTCCGGGAAAATTTGGAAAGATATAAGATTACTTTAACAACGATAAAGTGCAAAGATAAGACTTAATGGTCTAAATAATTCATATTCTCGTCTAATAATATAATCTTCGGATTCTTCTACTGATTTATTACCGTGTTATTATAGAGTGATATCCAGTTATGTTATAATAAAATTGTTTTACTCTTCAATTAAAAAAGTTAATCAGTTTTATTAAAATTTCTTTTTTTCATAATGATGACTGAGTCACAATGATAAAATTCTATATGCTGTTTTTTTCTTCCTTTCAATATTCTTGATCATGTTTGAATTAACTCCTTCTATATATACAATATAAGCTCAATGAAAGAAAAATATAAACTTTTTTGTATGAGGCTGAGAAACCGAGGAAAGGCGAGGTTCTACCGAGCCCTTCCACAGTTTTGCGCCGAGTACAAAAAAGTTTATATTTTTATATAATTGACCTAATATTGTTGTTATACTGCAACTTAAACTAATACATTGATAGGTTATTAAAGCATAACACATTGTAAAATTTATTTGCATCCCTAAATAAACCTTTGTTTGCGGAGAAAGTGTTCCATGATAAAATTGACATTATACATATAGTTATATTACTATATTTTGGAAATTAACACAACTAGTTGCAGTATAAAAGGATCTATTGGTGCAGAACTGCATGTGTATTTTTCACAAATAGACATCGAAATGTCTTAACGTTATGTCGTATTGTTTCGACAATTTGATGTAAATTATTCGTACTGTGTATGTTTTATTTCTTTTTGGTGATTTCTTTAGATAATTTTTATTTGTCTTTGTGAACTTAAAATTTCATAATCTAGCTTGAACTTTGAACTCGATTTTATTTTTAGAGCGTTGTATTTTCTTTTTTTCTTTTTCGAGTTTTATTTCCTGAATTGAAGCTCTGATAAAGTTGTACCATTTACATTTAATTAATTGTAGTTTGTTATGTTCTACATGCTGTATACTTCTTTGTCATGTATCAGATACGTCATTAAGCCTTTTCTCCATGGATATACCTGTCTCAAATAAAACATGTGCATCAAACTCTACATGTAAGTAAGCAATATCATATATCCCAGTCATTTGAAGATTTTTTGGACTTTTTACTTTGGTACGTGTTTAACCAATTCATATTGCCGATGGTAAACAACGACCTTTGATGTTTATCTTTTTCCATGACCTTGTGTCAATGACTAACCCATTGCCTATTATTCCATATCTTCGTACATCCTTAATGTTTCATAATAACTTATAATAACCTTAATTAAATTAGTAATTTTATTTTTTCAGATAAGTGCTTATTTTCACACACAGAAGGTTAGGGTAAAATATTGTCTTGACGAATATTCGGGTCAGGATTTTCGTAGAGATAATACTTACATAACTCGTTTAACATTAAAAAAAAAACAGACTTTAATTTACTTGACTGAAATAATGAATTACATATATAAATACATAATTGAACAAAAAATTGTATGATTACTGGTAAATAATTATCTATAAAAAAATATTACAAAATCAATTTATTTTCATAATAGATAATTATAAGCGAGTTCTTAAAACAAGAAGTTTGAACCTAGACGAATAATAACGTGAACACTAGTAAATCAGCGGATTCAATTACGTTACAAGGCGTATTGTCTAGGTATCAAGATACATTTATGATCAAAGTTGAATGTCTAGAATACATTGATCATTGATCAAGCGATTGATTTTGATAAACACAAATAAAAATGGCGGTGTTCTTATCTGACCGTATTTTTTTCAGATAAGTTGTTTTAATCGACATATCTATTTATTCTTCCTCTGAAGATGAGCCAGTTAATTAGCATTTAAAGAATTACCTATGTGAAGGATAGAAATGTCGCATCTCTTAATCCAAATTAATGAACGGTTTTTCATCTGGTGACTGAGTCCAATTTATCAACAAAGAATTCAGCAAATCGAATTGTTAATTTCTTGTGTGTATTCCTAAAACAACATAATGACTTTTATCGATGCTTTTTTATGTATGTTGTGTCAGTCTAGGCGAACGTTAAAGACAAGTTCATCAGATGATATTTCAAAGTGTAATTGTTGCTTGTGGAAGACTTGCTATTACACTTCTCCAAAAGTAGAATTATAAACTAATCAACGATACCAGGCTTATAATTTTGCGCGCCAGACTGTCTGTAAAAGACTTATCAGTTACACTCGAATAAGAAAAAAATAAATACCAAATAAAGTAGAAAGTTGGGGAGCATTGAAGATCAAACATTCCAAAAGATTTTTACAAAAAGGATCCATTCATTGAGAAGAAAATCGTTGGTGTTTTGAAAAATTCAAAGTTTTGAAACAGTAATTTTTTAATGCAACAGAAGTATTCACTACTGATCTTTTGACAAAGCTAGCTCCCAAATGAATTTTTGGAATTTTGCCTCACCTCTAAGGACAAATGCAAATTGCTCGTTTCAATTAGACTTGATACTCTTTCTCTGTGTTACCACATATGCATGCCATATTGATATGTCACATTGCATATAATTCATGTTTTAAAACTACACACAGATTTTGTTTTACAGCACAACGGACACTGAATGTATTGTATCAAAACTTTTCTTGAAAAAAGTTTGATATTTCAATTTTTCATAAATTTTACTTTCAAAAATATTTGGTCAATATTAGTTCACGTTACTTTAAACGTCAGCTTTTCTTTTGTAGTCAGGGTATTTAATTTTATTTTTGTGAACGACAAAAAAGAAAACAAATTCAACATTTCTGCGCAACTTCATTAGTCATTGCAATTTACCATTGTTTTATACTTCTATACATCTTCATTGCCAACAAAATGTGATTGTTATACTACATTTCATAAAAAATATTGTCTGAATCTCACAAGACAATACCTCAAATTTGTGTCCATACTTATTTTAAAATGTCATATAATATGAAGAATATGTTCATTGTTGAAAACCTTCATACGGTTGATTACACAATAAAAAATGTCCTAGTGTTACAGAAAAATCAGGAATAGAAATACTTCTAACATGCCATGATCACTTTGAAGTCATAAACTGAAGGTATATAATATATAGTAGGTGCCATAGAAAAAAAACGACCGTGCATGGAAAGGCAAGGTCGTTTGAAACCACCAGAATCAAAGAAAAAAAATGAATACATCTCGTATATACCTCTGCTGTAATGACATGATGAACTCACATTTCAATAATTTGTATCGTCCTTAACGACTGACTGATGTATCATGTTTTTTTAAACGAATCAAAATAGATGCGAGAAGACATTTCGAAAATCAGCATACATGACAAATACAATAAACGAATCTTTGAAGAGATTTTATATTTCAGAAAATCATAATGTATCAGCACTCGTTTAAATGTTAGGAGGCGTTTATCATAATTTATGAATAATATGTTTGATAGAAGACGGAAAAGGCGGAATCAAAAATAGGTGGAAGATACTAAAAATATATTCACACTCTTAAATTGATTGATTTATTGATAGATTAGAGTTATCGCCACTTTCACCAATAGTGTGATATTTTGTTGCGGTAAATTTTTACTGAAGCGGGAAGCTGCAGTGCCATAGAGAGAACCACCGAACTTCGATAGAACAAACAAACAATCCAAGTCCATAAAGATTAGAGTACAGCGAACTTCTATCATATGGGATTATATCTCACAACCTCAGTGTTTATAGTCTGGTGATGAAATACTTTGACTACTTAGACCACTCGGCCATTTAAAGAAATAAAATAACAAAATGAAAATCTAAAGACAAAGCAACACAAACTCCTCCTTAAACTGGGCCGGGAATGGTTGATGTCGATAGGAGATGCTCCGGTTGGAAAACAATATATAATCATAAAATCAAGAATAGAGAAAAAAATGTATCCAAGTATACATTCGCGTGTTGTTTCTTTTGAATAAATGGTTGCAAATAAAAATAACCACTAAAACCGAACACAAAGAATTTCCCATCTGCCCAAATAAGTTATGCCATGTCGTATCAACTGAAAGATTTGTTTCAAAATGTAATGATTGTTTTATATTAATTTAGAGTAAGCCCCACAAGCAAAAAAAAAAGATAAGTTTATTAAAAAACCAAAAACAAACAATCTTGTATGTAAAGGTTCGAAAAAAACTTAAAGAAAAAGCATCGGATTTTGTCTAATACTTAGTCCGTTGCTGTGTGTGTTACATTTTAATGTTGTGTCGCTGTTCTCCTCTTAAATTTAATGCGTTTCCCTCAGTTTGAGTTTGTTACCCCGATTTTGTTTTTTGTCCATAGATTTACGAGTTTTGAACATCGGTATACTACTGTTGCCTTTATTTGTAATTTAAGAGTTAGAGGCGAGGGAGATTATGCACACCTTCAGGAACAAATGTTCATTTATCGTTGATGATTCACTGTAATGTGCATGTGCTTGTACATTCTCGATAAGGTTGTCTTCTTGATTCCATATTTGATATGCACTTTAATCAATTATTCTACTTCCTCCTATGTATTTCGTAGTACTTAATTACCTTCATATATATTGATGCATATATGTTGTGGTATTTGCATAATTCAATATTTCAGTGAATTTCAGTTCATTAGTAAAGATATTTCGACCCTAAGCTTTGTCATTCTCACACTTCAATTTCTTTATGTACTATTTGATTTCATTTAAATAATATCTCCCATGCATACTAATGCTTACCGTATACCTGATTGAGTTATATGTAGTTAGTTTTCATAATTTTCCTGATAAAATCGATCTCATATCTGCGACAAAAGTGTCAAATTGCGATAAGGCTATTGAAAATAAATTAAGAAATAATTGATGCAAGCTATACTTTATTGTAGTTTTAACATGGGTAGGCATTATATTCGTGATAATTTTTGCCCGAGCGATAGTGAGGGCTTAAATAACACGAATATAATGCCTACCCATTTAAAACTACAATAAAGTATAGCTTGCATCAATAATTTCGATTCTGATAAGGACAATTAAGGTAATGTTTATGTCCGGTATTATAGTTGTAGATCGTTTGTGTAGGCTCTTCCATGAACCTCCTTTTTTCGTTTGTAAATTGGCAAACTACTAGCAATGTGATTTTTCAGAGGGAGGAGTTTTGAACAGCCCGTATGAACGGTTGTCATATCTAGGTCAAATATACCAATTTCGAATGGCAACACGAGTGAATCAAATATATCAAATGCATGCCAATTTAATAAAATTCATTATTCTGTAGTAGTCAATATACGCATGTGCAAACAAATTTTATTGGATTTAGAGCATGGGTTTATTCATAAAGTGAATGAAGCATGTCATATTAGAATTGATCATAGATACCAGGATTAAAATTTTGTATTTGCGCCAGACGCGCGTTTCGTCTACAAAAATATCATCAGTGACGCTCAAATAAAATAAAGTTGAAAAACCAAATAAAGTACGAAGTTGAAGCGCTTTGTAGACATAACATTCATAAAAGATTTTCAAAATACAACAAAGGTAATCCTTTCATGAACTATTTTATATGATATGAGCGTCACTGATGAGTCTTATGTAGACGAAACGCGCGTCTGGCGTACTCAATTATAATCCTGGTACAATTGATAACTAATTATATCATTTTGATTTTTTGGATCCGCTTTGATTTTGACTTTTTTTTTTATCAATACTGAACCTTTTAGAAAAAAATTCAATTTCAATGTCCCATTTGATGAGATAACCTAAAAATGGATTTAATCATATGATTAAATAACCTACCGACACATCTATTTCATTTACTGTAAAATGAAAACAGCATATTATAATTTTCCAAAAGTCCAAAGCGGTACAGCTGTACTTGTACTTGAATCTAGAAAATACATCTTTCTTTAAAATACCCAAGGACAATTTTCATCAAATTGATCAATATTAAAAGGCGATTATTATATAATCTAAATGATAAATGCTGATTTCAACTATGTACTACAAACTGCAACTGTTGCATAATATCACTTTCAGCTACCTCGTCCGTAACATCAAACAAATTAGTGATCCTTGAAACAGCAGTTCTCTGCTGATGTATACGATTTTGACAAATCGTTTCAGAGATCACTGGGTTTACAGTTTGATTTATACAAACGCGGACGGTCCTTAGAGAAAAAGTTTCATTATTTCGCCGTTCTATCATTGTCATTCGAAAGAATGTGTACTGTGATATTAACTGTGAATGTCATTTATTAACACGTCAATATAGATAAAAAGTCTTCTTAATTCACTTCAATATCGAATCTGGTCCAATTTTATTGCGTACAACAATGACGGAAACTTTGGCAGCTATTAGAACCCACAGCAAGGCATTAGAACAATGAAAACTAAAAGTTTGCACACATTAAACTGTTAGATTTAATTTTTGTATTTCATTTTCAATCTCAGACTGTAAAAGAAATGAAAACAAAATCCATGTTGTACTGAATGAACCGCTGTCTTTTTCTGAAGTTGCTTATTCAAACTGACTAACTCTGAAAAAAAATCCAATTTTATTTGATAAATATTTAAATTTGCTGTTACAGTATCTATAGAATGGATGTTTTTCTTGAAATTTTCATAATAAAGGACGAATAAACTCATCATAGATACCGGATTTAACATTCTGTATTCCAGAAACGTATTCCGTCTACGAAAAACATACAAGACTCTCAAATTTACTTTTTGAAAAGCAGTGTTACATTGACCTATAATGGTTTTTCTTTTATAAATTTTTATTTTGATGGAATGTTCTCATTGGCACTCACGTTACATCTTCATATATCTATTAACCTCAAATTTCGAATGGTTTTGCTAAATATATTTTTATCCTGTTCTTTGAGATGTTTCCATATGCTTGATCGTTCTTGATGAAGGTAAATTCAGAAGAGAGATTCGGAAGTAAAATATGTCTGAGTGTAATTTGATTTTTGTAACCAATCTATTAATATTTGAGTTAAAATATTGACATCAATAAGAAACAAAAATGTTTTTAAGTGGATGATTTCAAAAATCAAAATAATATTCCTTTGTCAAAAGCGGGTAATACTTTTCAAATCAGCATATTAAACAAATAAATAATGAAATTCCCCGTGGTAAAATTAATGACAAGATCAAATTCGAGTTAAATACTCAAATTAATATTAACATTCATGTTTAACTTTAATATGAAGCTGGTAAAGTTTATTCAGTACAATGTGAAATGTATGGGTGAATATCATACAACGTCTTTTCAATTCTGATGAAGACGTTTTTTTTAAATTTATTACAGATATAATCAGAAGTGTAATAAGTACCAATAACAGTTATTTTGTTTTGAAAGGTGATAAACATCAAGTGAACGGTTCAGCTGCATATAAAACCAAATGTAATCCACCATTTATAAGGGAAGGTATGTAAAAAGTCATGAATATTACAAATGTTTTCCATTCGTTAAATGTGTTTGATCTTTTCATTTTGTAATTTGATAAAGGAGTTTCTGATTTGAATTTTCCTTGGAGTTCAATACTTTTGTTATTTTTTTCCCCACCCAAAAATGTCATAAATATCGACTTAAATTGTTATTCTAAATTATAAGAAAATATATTATTACATTTTATGAAAATGAATGCCATAAAATACACAAGTCTGGCTAAGGATCCAGACAAATCAATGATATCACTTGGATAGTTGACAGCGTGATTCACTATTATTTGGTTAACTTTAATTTGGTTGACTATTATTTGTGAAACAATTGATTTAAGTCGGTTGTATCTAATAATCTGTATAAAATGAAACCAAAGTAAAGCTTAAGATGACTTTTATTTGGATCTAAAAAATAAAATCATATAAATAAGAAATTGGCATAGCGAATATTTTTTTTTTTTCAATTAAACTTTAAGGCAACGATAAATTACAACACCAGACAATTTGGACAAATTATTCCGGGTCAAAATCAAGATCTCATTTTGTGTAATTTATGACAATAGGGTAACTAAGAAAATATAGTTTTAAGTTAAGACTGACCGTTTTGGAATCTGGTAATCTTCCAGGTACCTTTAAACCATTTGAATAAAGGCAACGTTAGTCTACCAATGTTCAAATATCGTTAATCGTTTAAGATTTAGATAAAAAAAATCATTTTTAGTTTTGAACACACTGTCAACAGATATCCAAACTAATTAGTTTGAGCAGACTGTTAACAGACTAAACCAGAAGCGTATGCTATATAAAACAAGGTATTTCGATTGCCTTTCAGCAGACCAAACGAAAGTTATACAGAATAAATTCCAACGACATACTAAAGAATTTACAAAAAAGTTTTAAAATTTTCACAAATTATTCCGGACCATCATGGTAGAATATAAACGTAGTTTTTTTTTTTTGATGAAACATAACTTACATGATTTGAAAGCAAAATCAGTAGCGATAACAAGTTGAAACAAATCGAGAGAGACGAAAGATAGCAACTAATAAATTGACAACGGAATGACTCTAAAGCAAACCAAAAAGTCCAACAGACAAACACTGGTACACAAAACAAAACATATAAAACTAAAGACTGAACCTAAGTACATAAGTAGCGGGCCGGGTAGATTGAAAGGCTTTGTGTATCCTGCACGATGCATTTAACCACACTCAGTTGGAATATGACAAGTAGGAATGAAATTCTCTTTTCTGGTGTCTAAAGATCTAAGACCGCAACACAAATGTAGCAATTGAGACACATCTTATCCTTTTAAAAATGTGTGAAGGTGATTGATAATCTTATGAAGCTTCGATTAAAACATTTCCTTCTCATATTTCTATTTGACAGTTTTGTGTCAAGAGCACACTCGATGAAGTTCGTGTATCTGAACATAAGAACGTACACACGCGGAACATATCCATAAATAATTAAAACAAAACCTATGACTCAGCAACACAAACACAACTAGGGGTGATCTGAAGTGCTGTGGAAAGGTTAGCAGATTCTTGCTCCATTATTGGCCCCCATTGTTAAGAATTTTTCAAACATTGAAATATGTAAAAGAGAGTATATGTTAACAGATGGGAGAATGACAGAAGTCATATTTTAACAGTTTAATTTATAAACCCCTTATAATGTACGAGACTTAAATGTCCCTCATAAGTAGCTGATACAACGAACTGTATAAAAGATTAAAATGTCCATTATTACTGTATTTTTTAATCATATTAATATTCAGAATTTTTAATAACGTGTATACAACACCTGGGAGATATAAAATTTTTAAATGTTTAATATAACAATAATAATATTTTTGTCAGCTAATGTTCCTAGATACAGATAACAACGAGAAAACCTTGCATAAATGACCTAGATCAAAGAGTCTGAGCTATGTTTGCTGTTGATAAAACACAAGTTGAGTAAAATGTCATTTATTAAGAAATTAATTTAAAATGCAACTTACATCTTAACAATTATAATAGTACTGCATAAATGACAATGACTTTAATAAGCAAAGGTGGGGTTGAAAAAGTGCCACAAATCCCAAGAGGGATCCCCAACCGAGGACTCTGTATTCAACTAAAGGAACTCCAGAATTAGAAACTTGAGCAAGCCATGTTGACCTCAACAAAAAACACCCAAAATAGAATAAAATATACACCTTTTAACTTTTGCATTTCAAGTAAAAGTGTTAGAGCAAACCATGTTGTCCTCTACAAAATTAATAACACAGATTATAAACAAAACAAAAAATGATATATACAAAATAATCATTGATAATGGAACTTGTAAAGGAAAGGTAGAGCAAGCCATGTTGACCTCTACCAATCCAATTAATAACATTACATATAGACAATGACCGAAATGAAAAACTTAAATTTACAGAGCAAACCATGTTGACCTCTATAATAGTAAATACTTCTAACATGTGTAAAAAAGTATTGTTAATCCATACAAAAAATGAATCACAATAAGGTAAAGCAAGCCATGTTGACCTCTACCAAAGTACTTAGTAAGCGACTGCGATTATACTAAATCTAAGTGTGAAAATTATCAAGTCGAATATAATGTTGAAAAGCGTTCGACTTCCATCTACCCATGCTTTGGATTAAGGCTAAAGGCACACCTCTGGCAGCTGCAGATGTCGCAGCTCCAATTCGGAAACTGTGACCTTTATAAAAATTAGTGTCTAATCCTACGAAATTAAGCAAACTTTTTAATGAAGAATTGAAATAAAAGCCCGAAACAGGTTTCCCACATTTAAATCGAAATAAAGGACCATGTTGACAATTATGTAACCTTAGATATTCCTCAATAGCTTTAACAGGACAAAGATAATTTTCAGGACGTCTAGCTACTGATAATGTCTTACTTTGCAGATTACTATGTTTGTAGAACTTCATAGTAATTGTCATATTGCTCACATGACCATTTACTCTTTCAAACTTTATATCTTCCCTTTGAATTACTCTATAGATTTCAGACTCAGTTTTAACTGTAATTTCTCCAATTCTTAAGAAACAAAAATAAGCTGTAGACATCATAGCCTTTAACAAAACTTGATTATAAATGCCTACTATTATTTTTGGTAAAGCCTTAACTAATTTAACAAGAATGTCACCTACAATCGGGAAAAGTTCTTTCACTGTAATGTGTAAATCAACTAACTCCGGTGGCCATTCCCCTGAAAACCATTTGCTGCCAAAAACTGCAGCAAAACCACTATATGTACCTGCAGCATCAGAAAAAAGTTTTTAAAAATCTGATGAAACCCATTCTTTGAATAAAAAACAAGATTTACCATTGTAATTTTCAATAAAATTGTACCATAATTTAAGATCTAATCTTGCATCAGAATTCAGATTGATTCTATAATGAGGAGATGGATGGCCTATAGTCAGGTCAAAAAGCCTACGTAAAAAGGCTCTTCCAGGTATGATAACTCCGCATGCAAAATTTAAAAGACCCAATAAGGATTGCAATTCTCTGAGTGAGATACTGCGTTTACATTTGTATTTACTCAATAATTGCAAATTTTTTTCTATTTTTTCCATAGGTAATCGAGCTACCATCTGAGTAGAATCAATTTCAATACCGTATATGATAATGCAAGTAGTAGGGAGTTGTGTTTTTTCAGATTTGATGGGTTCCCCCAATTTATCGGCAAGACAAAGAAAAGTTTGTAATGCACTATAACATTCATTTGAGCCAGCTTTTCCGACAAAGAAAAAATCATCTAGCAGGTGTGAAACCCCATATATTTCAAATTTAGCATTTAAAATCCAGTGGAGGGCTGTAGAAAAAGCCTCAAACAGCTGACACGAGGATGAAGCCCCCATAGGGAGGGATACATCATAATAAAATTGTTTGTCCCAATGAAAACCTAATAGATGATGATCTTTTTAGCTATTGGAATTAAGCGAAATGCATGCTCAATATCGGTTTTGGACATTAGACAATTTGATCCATAAGATTGGACTAAATCTATCACTGTTTCAATGTTTTGGTATTGTACAGCCGCAAATTCTGGGGAAATACCAGAGTTTACAGAGTCACCCTTAGGATACGACAAATCATGTATTAATCAATAAGAATTAGGTTCCTTTTTTGGAACTAAACCTAAAGGGGAGCATATAAAAAGAGGAAAAGGGGGCTTTGAAAATGGACCCTTAACTCTGCCTGCTTCAATCTCTTTATTCAGTTTTGATTGCACAAGCTGATAATTTTCCCTAGCACTTTTATAATTTGGAGGGAAAATCTTTTTATTTAGGGATGTAGTAAAACAAGAATTAATTGAAAATCCAAAAGAAAAACCATAAATCAATTTATCTTTCAACTGGGTTTTATAACCTGCTAAAAAAATTTCTAAATTTTTAACCTTTATTGGTGTTGGAAGTTTTGACAAAGTTCGCTTGTTTTCTTTTTTGCTCTGGACATGTAAGGGTACAGTGTTTTTGCTGCAGTGTACACATTGGTGTTTGAGTTTACAAAACTTTGCTGTGCATTCCCATGATTTACAGAAGGCCCAGCAATAGCCATTTGGGAATTGATACTGATGCTGGGCCTTTCTTTGAAAAGAATTTGGGCCTGAGTTTGAGGTTTTTGCATACGATTTCTTATTTTGACCTGAAAATTCAGATTGTCTGTCATATAAAGCTGCAGATCGCCAAAGTTCATCATTGATTTGATCCCATCGTAACCCTAAACTTTTCCTTATCTTTCTAAATTTCTCGTCATATAATTTAGCGGCTTGGAAACCCAAGGACTTGCATAATGACCGTACATTAAAACCATATTTTATCAATGCTTTAGCTGAGCCCAAATTCTTTTCAAGATATATAGACATAAATATATCAAAAGCATTTGTCCATTGGTGAATGGACAAAAGCTCTTTGTTAGACTTCCTATTTGAAATTGTTATATTCAAATTCTCAAATAATGTTGATTCATTACATGTATCATCAATGTTAAAATTATATTAAATAGTAGTTAAGGTTCGCTTTTACCTTATACTCTGTGGATTCTTCTATGACTGCCGTTCTCTAGTACTTTTTCAGTTTTTCAGATAAAATTCAAAAAAGATCTTTTCTCTCTCCCAAAACAAAGACGAATGACCGCATGTCCAAGCACATGTAGAAATTTGATATTAATTACCGATCTCAAGAACTGACCAATCAGATAATGTAATTAGATGATCATGCATTGAACATGCTGCAGTCCTTGACCTCATGTTGATATACTTAAACAAAGAAATGCCTTCTAACACACATGGCATTAATAAAATCAATATTATCGGAAATTCCAGCCAAAAAGTCTTTTATTTACAATAAATGTTATGACGGATAAAATTTTTTTTAATTTAGAAATTGCGTACAACTCAAAAGAAAGATCTCTACAGTTTTGAGCTTTTGATGATTTACAACAAAAGTGTGGAATCTATGTCAACTTTACGGAAATTGAAAACAACAATCGTTTATAATCATTGATATATTTCTTTTCATATTATCACCGATAATATTTATTTCAATCGTAATTGAAACTGCCGCTTTTATGTATTTCATTTTTAAAATTTGAAATTTCCTAGAGAATTGAAAAAAAGCATCAGTTTATCCAAATTGTCATATGTACCTTATTTTCCGCTACTTTCTTTTAGTTGATGTCCATATATGATAAATATGCAAGTGATATTACAACGTTTTGTCTTTAAAGTCATGATATCCTCTCTTTACAAAAGAAACATATTCAACTGCATGACATAATAAAAAACGGAAACTACAATAATGTTGTAATTCCGTGTTGGAAATACTGAGCAGAATATTAAATCTGTATGCTCTTTAAAAAAATGTTCAAAATTAGATAATTCTTTGATGTACCATATTAAACATGTAAATGATTACTCCTCAGAAATATTTATCTCCTTTAGCAGGCAATGAACAGTTCAATTGAGATTTGAATTAACACATTAAATTTCTAACTATAGTATATGTGCAGTATTTAAAAAAAAAAACACTTCACAATTAGTGTTTAAAAAGCTATTTAAATTAAATGTTCTATGATAAGCCAAACATTGTAAAAAGTTTTAAAAAGGTGACAGGGTTCTTCTAGGAAAATGCTGATAAAATACACCAATTAAAATGTTTTATAAGTATCAAAAAGTAAATTCCAAAAAAACTGAATTAATATAGTAAAATATAAATACATGACTTTTATTCATAATGAGTTGATTTTGACTATTCCCTGTGCAAAATTGGACGTACAATTGAGTATGCCATAAAGTCTTTGCTGCAAAACCAATAAAGCTCAAATCTTTTTTTTCTGAATCTAAGCCTTAACATCCAACGACGTTTTGTTTCCAATTTCTCAAATTTAATGTTTTGTTTGGTTTCATGCTACAATCTATGGTTTCATGTCATATTTTTTGGTTTCATGCGACACATTTTGGTTTTATGCCAAAATGTTTGTTCTCATGCTTCAAGGTTATACAAATTCAGTTTAAACATAGTTTTTTTGTTGGTTGAAAACGTTTGATTCTGTTAGTTTATATGACTCCATTTTTTGATTTTAATATTTACCATGGATTTCAATATTTTTGACCCCTGAAACACCAATCACAGAAACACGCTTTATGTGCACCGAAAGGTTTTCAATTCAAGTATTCAATCTGAAAACAAATCTGGAAGTTTTGAGAGGATTATGATGCATCATTTCCCGACAAAATCTCTACACGTTCATAAAAAAATAAATAAATAGACTTCATCTCTTATTACTGTGTTTTCTTCATCCCAAATAAGTGATTACTATTGTACTCGAATAAAGAGAGGTTAAATACAGTAACAAAATTGATAATTTATTTTTTGTATAGTTTTATTATGAAATCATTCAAGTGTCTTATGCCGCCAAAGCAACTGATGAGTTGATAGGAAATGTCAGTCTAACATATCAAAAAGTGCAATTAGCTGTGCATAACATTTTTTACTAACTGAACCTTCTGAATTAATTCATATGCATCGCAAAGCAACGTGCAATTATATTTGCATGTTTCATTACAGATTAATATCATAATGGATTAAATTAGTCTCTTCGACTAAATTTCATATTACAGATTAAATGAAATAATTGTTGAGTGTTTGGTTTAAATTACAGTTACCTAACACTCGAAAAATTCAATATTTATTATGAAATTAACGAATTGTTAAATAGAATTTTTTGAAAAACGAGCTTACGAATATGCAGTCAGCAAGAAAAATCTAATTAAAAGCTTAGCTGTAATCCTTTTTTATCATATCTGAATGCGTTGTCTTGATTGCGCTCTCAATTAAAGTTGCACTAGATCATTTATAATGTCCACAATTGTTTTTTCCTACCAATAGATGGGTTTAACATTCCATCTTTTAATTGTAATATTTCAGTTAAAGAAAATGTTCTTTGAAAATGTACAAAATAAAGGTAGCGATTCCCTTACGTGTTGATGACCTTGAGTTTTGACAAGATTTCCTGTCATCTTACGAATCCCAATCTCCCGGATATTCCCGATAAGCGCTGTTTTGACAACACTATTTTATTTCTTTTTTTAATATACTAAGTGACAGCTTTAGAAAATATTTCAGATCTTTGTCCAAACATTGATTACTATTGTGTGTCTTTTGTAAATTTTATTATATTGTGGTCCCCTTTGAAATCAATTCAAGTTCTTATGAGCTGATAAAGGTTAAACCAGCGTTATGGGCTATGTAGTTCATTTTGCTGCTAGTGAGCTGAGTTTATAACAATATTTTTATTTTTAACAGGACTGGATCGATATCGATACTAGTGGACTTCAACTTCGTACTTTATTTGGCCTTTTATAACATTTTTGATTCGAGCGTCACTGATGAGTCTTTTGTAGACGAAACGCGCGTCTGGCGTAAATATTAAATTTAACTCCTTATAGCTATGATGAGTTTATTAGTCCCCGAAAGCATCATTCGTTTAGTATTTACAAACGTAGATACTGACATTATTTTAATGTTCAACGCTCTTCAACTTTGTACTTGTTTGGCTTTTTAAATATTTGGTATGAGCGTCACTGATGAGACGAAACGTGTGTCTGGCGTACAAAATTATAATCCTGGTACCTTTGATAACTTTGTAACAATCATTTCCTATAGAGCCGCGCGTCTGGCGTATATATCAAAATTTAGTCCTGCTATCTATGATGAGTTTATTTAATATATAATATTTAATATTTATGAATCATTAAGAAACTACGGTTTCATTTCCCTAAGGCAAAGTTGATGTAAGATATATTTGGCTATTATTTTTTTGTTCGCGTTGGTCATATAACTCTACAAATGTTTCAATTCTTATACATCTTGGATTTCAAATAATCCACTTTGCACGTTACTAATGAAAGTAAAATCTAAAAGGAAGCGCTTCGAACGCTTGCAATTTACAAGGTATTGTTTGAATTTCTTATTTTGATTTTAATATTTCAAATGATGTTATTATGATGAAACTTAAAAAAATAAAAATAAATGATAGGTTTGGCAATGAGAAAATTTTCCACCATAGAAGTAATTACAAAATAAACAGCAAAAACCCTTAACGATCTCGTTTATTAACAAAACAATAAACGAAACAAACATAATGTACAGCAACAATCGTCAATCGCTTAATAACAAGCTACAAATTTAGGAATATACAGAATGTGGCGGGTGTTAAACTTGAAAATTAATCAGTGGTTCAATCAAGAACAAAAAAGAACAAGAAAACAGACGTGTTTGGGGTTTGATATAACTATATAACTATATAAACATGTCATGACATTCGTTTGTGTTCTCTTTTTGATCTTGAATGTCTTTATTATTTTTGTATTTATCAGTAATTTTTCACTTCCTGCCAACATGGTTTTGTTTAAAAAGATTTAATAAAAGACAACTATCATATCAAGAAACTACCACAAGCGAAACTTGCTGCTATTTTATCTTTTTCCAATCAGATTTACCTCACAATATCTGTTGTCAATGTATAAAATAGTTAAAGAACATAATCATAATATGATTTAGAGTGGGGGAACAGTAGTGTTTTGAATGCTTCCAAAATCAGCATACACCTTTTAGGTTAATCAAGAAACATGCGTCATTTGTATTGGAATCAGTACCATACTTTATAGTAAACACATGTAAACATACTGTAAAAAAATCAGCAATTTTCATAGATTAAATGTACCTCGGCCGCTTTCACAAAATCGATTCATCCAAATAATTAAATTTTGTATGAAAATAAATAAATAAATAGATAATTTCATGCGTGCGAAGCACCTTTCTGGATTTACCTTCTTCAAGAATTTAAAAAAAAAACCAGCTATAATTTTAAAATTTATAAACGGACAATTTTGAAATGGTTTGATGTACCGGAGTACAGACTACTGAACTTACGATACCCTCGGAAACTGATAGCAAACCAGCAGAGGTATCGACCAAGTTCTATAATAAATGAAAAAAAAAATGTTTTCATTAGAGAAGATATTGTGGGGCCCTTTATAGCTTGCTGTTCGGTGTGAGCCAAGGCTCTGTGTTGAAGACCTATAATGGTTTACTTTTATAAATTGTTACTTGGATAGGGAGTTGTCTCGTTGACATTCATACCACATCTTCCTAAATCTATAAAGCGTTACAAAATTACATCACAATGATAGTAAAGAAATTACACGACAAAAAAGAATGTTTATGATTTTTAGAATACTATTGACTAAAGGAAACAAATTACGATTGTGTATTTTAAATGAAGGAACAGCAAATTAGTTAAAATGATATTGCTATTTTTTGTATAATCCTCTGCTTATCCAAGTTGGACAGTGTTGGGTTGCCCCCTGAATTGGTAATTTTATGGAAATTTTGCTGTTTTGGGTTATTATCTTGAATATTATTATAGATAAAGATAAACTGTAAACAACAATAATGTTCAGCAAAGTAAGACCTACAAATAAGTCAACATGACCAAAATGCTCAGTTGACCCCTCAAGGAGTTATTGCTCTTTATAGTCAATTTTACCATATTGTCTTAAATTTTTGTAATCTTTTACAAAAATCTTCTCCTCTGAATCTTCTGAGCCAAATTAAACCAAACTTTGCAAAAATTATCATTAGGATATCTAGTTTAAAAATTTGTCCGGTGACCTGGATTGCCTACCAAGATGGCCACCATGGCTAAAAATAGAACATAAGGGTAAAATGTAGATTTTGTCTTATAACTCTGAAACCAAAGCATTTAGAGCATATCTAGCATATGGTAAAATTGTTTACCAAGTCAAGATCTAACTGCCCTGAAATTTTAGATGAATCGAACAACTTGTTGTTGGGTTGCTGCCCCTGAATTTGTAATTTTAAGGACTTTTTACCGTTTTTGGTTATTATCTCCAATATCATTATAGATAGAGATAAACTGTAAACAGCAATAATGTACAGCAAAGTAAGACCTACAAATAAGTCATGATGAACAAAATAGTCAATTGACCCCTGTAGGAGTTATTGCCCTTTATAGTCAATATTTAACAATTTTCACAAAATGTTTTTCTCTGTAACTACTGGGAAAGTGCATTATAGATAGATATATTGTTAACAGCAAGAGTGTTCAGTAAAGTAATATGGCGTCTCAGGGGTTGGCCAATATCTACGAACATCACCATCACCAAAACACAATTTTGTCATGAATCCATCAGTGTCCTTTGTTTGATATGCACATAGACCAAGGTGAGCGACACAGGCTCTTTAGAGTAATCATCATCTACGGGTATTTCACAAATTATATCACTCTGTATACCTAATTTCAACATTAACAGCCTTTCATCATCCAGTACGAAACTATTCTCAGATTGATTTGTCCTACATTCTTATACCCAACTCTTTACTTAAGGTATATCCTGTGATCATATACAGAGATATAACACATAAAAAAGAAGATGAAGTATGATCGCTATTGAAACAACTCTCCACAAAAGACCAAATGATACAGAAATATACAAATATAGCTCACCGTACGACCATCAACAATGTGTAAAACCCATACCGCACAGTCAGCTATAAAAAAGTTCCGTGAACACTTCGCTCTACGGAGTACATACTTTCATCACATATGGATATTTCATAGATTGTTTCGCCTTATATACCTATATCCTGACCAATACCCCTTCATCATATTCGAGATGTAATAGATTGTTACGCTTCATATACTTATACCATTATTATCATTTACCCAGATTGCATAGTACTATAAGACTCAAATTTTATTGTATTTAACGTCTTATGTATCAAAAGATTTAAACGAGAATGTAAATCAGACAAGAAATATCTTGATGCTTGGGTGTGTCTTTTTTTACTCTTTCTTGAAACAAAAAATGCTATTTTAAATGTCGTTACATTTAAAGTACTGCTTTTGAATCATACACTGATAAAATGCTTCAGTAGTCGTAGTAAATTATCTAATGATAACATCCTTATGATTAAAAAGATTCGTTCTCCAAGGATCAACTGTACTTTGATTAGATCAAAGTCAAAGACTCTACTGATCTTTGCAGAAACTTATCAGATATTTGTACATTTATAGAGACCTACTATATGCTTAATCATTTAACTGTTTGATGTTGCAAAAGAAAACAGAAAAGAATTAGGTAACCGTAATATAGTTACATAACAGTTGATCCATTGATTTAAATGCAACTTGAAGGATGCAATTCCTGTACAATTATCAGCTATTGTGAATGAATAGGATATTTTAAAGAGTGAAATATGTATCATGATCAATCTTAATAAATAATAACTTCTGGGAAGTTTCATTTCACATAGATTGCAATATAATCACATTAATGTAAAGACCTAATAATCTTTTACACGAGAAACCTTTAAATCTTATAATTATTATAAAATAACAAATGCAAATAGAACATGAAAGTTATTTCAAAAACAAATTTAGTGAGTTTATACCCAATTGTCTATAATCTCAGTTATTGCAAAACCACATGTTCTACTTAACTAATACCATACGAATCTTTCACTATGGACAAGAAAGGGTTGATAAAACGATCCTATAACACTATATCA
Organism: Mytilus galloprovincialis; assembly: GCA_037788925.1. Taxonomy (NCBI): domain Eukaryota; kingdom Metazoa; phylum Mollusca; class Bivalvia; order Mytilida; family Mytilidae; genus Mytilus; species Mytilus galloprovincialis. The sequence continues at coordinate 40,860,052 of CM075334.1, read as the reverse complement.
CGAATTTCAATGCAAAAACGCAACGAATTAACCTTATTGAAAACATTCTTAACGATCATATAGAGTTTTGTTAAAAAAGTAAAAAAAAACAAAATTTACAAACTCCAAGAAAAAATCATATCGGAAAGTCCCTCATCAAATGATAAGGTCAAAAACTCAAACACATACGAATGGAAAACACCTGTCTTATTCCTTACTTGTTGTTGACATCTGCTTGTGTAAAACAATGGTGTCTTAAACCTGGTTTCATTGCTAGTTAAACCTCCCACTTGTATAACAGTCGCATTAAGTTCCATTATATTGACATCAATGTGTAAACAAACAAACCTATTTAATAGGTCAAAATTGCAATAATAGGAATATAGCAGTCATCATCGTCTTATTATTCTAATCACCAATTAAGCAAACAAATATATCAACAAAGTAACCCTTAATGGCATATAAACAAAGCAAATGAACAGAAATAAATAAAAGAATACAAAAAATGACCACAGCACAACATATTGGCAGGATATATAAGTAAATAGGCACATCAAAACAATATTACAAAAAATGGACTAAACAGTACATGTATAGGTAAATGATTTACAAATAACATTTATAGAACCATATAACACGTTATTTAGATGTTCTTCGATACATGAAATAAATCAAAAACAATTATCACAATTGAAAGTATTTATATGCTTATTATAGTCGATGTTATTTCCTATATCAATTGATTCTGAATTTTTTTTTGTACGTCTTATAGCATCTCCAAGATGTAGAGTTGCTGGCGACACTTCCATCGGTATAAATTAAAGCGTTCATGTTTTATTTGAGATTTTTGTGTTATCGTCTTTTTTTAAATTTTATCTGTTTGTCTATTTACCTCGGTTGACAACTTGTAAAACTAGTGTCTCCAGATACTTTTTTATTTTGCAGGAACATTAATATCGTCAATGAACATGTTTTATTTATGTCAATATGTTTTCAAATAAAAGATTTTTAGCTATCATTACGAAATATATCATATTAGAGAGAACATTTAAGAGAAATTGGTTATCATGGGAAGCGTGGTAGAAATGACTTTTTTGTGAAGCATCTCTCTTGTCTTTATAGTAAAAAAAAGTTAAGATGATTTTCATTTCTAGAACAGATGATATACTATGATTATTATATCATGAATGTAACAGCACGTTATTTTCATGTATAAGGTGTTGCTATTGAATTTCTTATTAATCTGATATTGTTTGAATAACGAAAAGACGATATGGATAAAAAATTGCAAATGTATATGTTTCAAATCAGTATCTTCTTGTGATATAAAAGGATTTTTTTCTTCAAATCTTTTCCATAACGACCGATGTCATCTTTTTAGAGCAAAGGACCCAAATGTTCGTGTTGCTTAGTCTTTAGTTTTCTATGATGTGTCTTGTGTACATTTATCTGTCTATGTGTCTTTCTCATTTTTAGCCATGGCGTTGTAAGTTTATTTTTATCTATGAGTTTTGACTGTCCATCTGGTACCTTTCACCCCTTTTTGACTGTCGCATGCAATACATGTTAGACACATTAGGATCTCATGTGTTTAAAGTTTTGAAGTTGGACTTTGACTAATAACAAAAGAGGAACGAAAGTTACAAGAGGGACAGTCAAAATCATAAATCAAAAATAAACTGACAATTCCTTGGCTAAAAATGAAAAAAAGACAAACAGAGAAACAATAGTACAAATGATACAACATAGAAAACTAAAGAATAAGCAACACCAACCTCACTAAAAGCTAGGGATGATCTCAGGTGCCGCGGAAGGGTAAGTAGAATCTGCTCCACATATTGCACCCGTCGTATTGCTCATGTGATAACAAATCCGGTAAATAGTCTAGTTCGGTAGGACAGCATTCGTAAAATGGTTGTAAAAATAAATAGGTTATATGATTCTGAAAATCATATTAGTACTATTCCTCTCACTGGTGGTTGCTTGAAACAATCATTATTTGATAATCCCTCTGGTATATTTCGCCCCTCTTTTACTGACGTGATTACTAATTGAAACTTTTAAGGTCTAACGCTTTAGGACTTAAATGTATAACGAAAACATATTTTTATTGTTATGTTTGAGAAACAAAAAATATATTTACTCTTGATAAGGCTTTCGAAGATGATATCCTTTCTTTCAAAGAACACGAGAAGGTTTGTGAACAAGAAAAACATACCACAATTTGTTTTTCACTATATGAACGTGTGTCAAATGATTCTTCACCAACTAACCGCCAAAGATACTTTCCACATGTCTTTGATAAAAATTGGCGTGTGTCATAAAAACTATAGCCGTAATAAAGCGACGATAGGGAATCAACTGACAGATAAACTGCATGTCGTAAGAGCAAGCCATTTACAACATAAGCGATTAATTTATACTAATGAAATAAAACAGACATCTAGACTCCACAAATTAAATGATTAAAACTATCGAATTCATTAAAAATGCCATTAAGATTACGGGGAAGATAAAATAAGTAATATGCAAGGAAATATGAATTTTTATTAACCGTTTCTTGTCAAAATAAGAACGACAAAAAACGGAAAGGCTATTTATTCTGGGCATGTCTAGATAAATCGATCATCCCACTAGTCTTGAATTAATATTAAATGGTAGATTATATCAAAATGCACGGATATGCATTCGTTTTAATTAATGCATTTGAGAGTTCTATAGCGTGCAGTCTGTAAAAACAGCTCTCAACATCTAATGTTATAAAAGTTACCACAGATGAATTATGTAAATAATCAAAAGAATATTAAAAGATTGTATTTTGTGACTATTTAAGACTGTAATTCTTTGCTTTTGTCTCTTACTTAATGTATTCCTTTATAGTTAAATTTTTTTTTGGTCGTTTACCAGTTGAGGTTATTTTTCGCAAGTGTTCGATCTCGTTGAACCGTAATCTTTTAGCAACAACGAAAAATTAAGTTGATACAAAATGTTGCAGAAGAGAATTCGTGTAAAAGTTTTGATGCTAAATCTTTTATTTTATATATATATATATATATGTGCTTTAGAATTCAAATATATGAAACATTTTTAAGTTGATCCTTAGTATAGATCCATCTTACAGAACCGATGATTGAAGATAAACAAACGTTACACTATATTTGAGATCTGATCATAATGTTGTGTTCTAGAGAGACTAATTTTTTTATGTCTTTTATTGCTAGTTTTTTACAAGATTTTATACGCATACTCGTTTATAAGTTTGCTGGATTGTTTTCGTTAAACATTCTGAGAGGATTAGAAATAATGCAGGAAACACACCTCTATTTGATCAAAAATTGCAGATGTCATTTAATATTTTAAAAATTATTATTATTTTATATTGGCATTTTGGACTTATCTTGAGGAAATAGTTTTGTAGAATCTTTTTTTAAAAGAAATCGTTAGACAAAAGAGGCGAAAGGTACCAAAGGTACATTCAAAATTCATAAAGCTAACATAAACTGACATAAATAAATCAAAACTGACATAAAAAAAACAAAACAAAAAAACATACAAATAAAAAAGACACAACGGCTTCCAACTTTTTTTTTACTTGTCCTTGTTATTTAAAGAACAACTTTGTTTACACACATATGTTGACTGACAAGACAAGTATAAACACATTTTATGAATAAAGGCAATAGTGTAAACTAATTTTATTCTTCATATAAATATTGAATCTCTAGATTCCAAATGGTGAAGTTGAAATCATCCATTCGTAAGTTTAACGGACGCCATTACGAATTGGTTGACTATTACAGAATATCCTTTTCACAAATGATATCGTATATGTCCTAAATGTCGTAACTACAGTAACGAATATGACCTATCGAATTATACTATTTACCGGGTTTGTTATAATATGAGCAACACGACGGGTACTACATGAGGAACAGGAACTTCTTACCCTGCAGGAGAATATTAGTTTACTCCCAGTTTGTGTTGAGGTTCGTGTTGCTTAGTCTTTAGTTTTCTATATTGTGTCTTGTTGACTATTATTTGTCTACTTGCCTTTTTCTTTTTTAGCCATGACGCCGTCAGTTTGTTTTTGATATATGAGTCTTACTGTCTCTTCAGTATCTTTCGTCACCTTTTTAAGTGAAGACATCGACCCATTTTAAACAGAAGGAGACTATCTTTATTTATACAAAACCGGGAAAAAATTTAATAAACATATCCTTGGCTATCTAAGGGTTTATAGAATAATTCGATGCACTCTAATTTTTACACAATGTCATGAAAGAATCGGAAAAATATCATAAAGACTCGATTGGGAAGTACTAGGGACTATATAGTCTCAATAAAGCGTTAATAAAGAATCGACTAACATATATGTCTATTGCATGTCGTTGGAGCAAAGTATTTACAAATACGTCCAACTTGATATTTATGAATAGACATCTAGACACCATAAAGTATCGGATTCATTAGAAGTGTTATCCTGTTAACTGAGGAGAAAATAACTATTATGGAAGGACAGATAATTTTTGATTAAAATCAAATGTGGAAAAAAAAAGAAAAAATATTTATCAAGTATTTTTAAGAAAATAGATCGTCCCATTAATTTTCTCTCATTTCTATCGAATTTGAGATTATATTCACGGATATGCATTCAACATTTGAGAGCTTTATTGCATGTTGATTGAAATAGATAATATTATCCTCTTTTTCTGTTAGATGTTCAATGGTTGAAAATGATTCAATGCGTAAATAAACAATACTATATCATAAGCTAATTTTTGTATTTAAGATGTAATCTGTTTTGGCACCACCTAAATAAAAAAAAAATCCATTTCATATAATACCATGTTTGTGTTTCTTTCATTAGATCAATCATTAATCACATTATGTTTGATTACTTTTCGCACATCTTTTTTTTCATTCTTTTTAAATCGAACACAATAACAACAAAACATGACAAACCTCTATTTAATCATCAGATGTATAAATCCTTAAACATTTATAAAAATCATTATTAGGTCAAAGTTGATATTTGATTAATAGCCAGCTATCTCAGAAAATCTTTTCAATTTTGTTATTTATAACTATGAAAAAAATCAAATAGTTTTGTACTTAATATATACATGTTATCTCTAGACAAATTTATAAACTTAGCCTAGTGTTCGATATAAGAATTTTATAAACTGTGAATTTTCTAACTTTAAAAGTTTTACTAATCATATAAGTTTCGGTATTGTTATCAAAATAATGATTAACCAAAAATAATATTTCGATTTGATAGATATTCGAAAGAAAAAAACATTATTGCATGTATAAATAATTGTGATGATCAAGTCAAACTTGAACACCAGAAACTGCCTCTATTTGGAGTACACGATTTCACACCATGTGTTTGTTCTTTTAGTCATTGTTTTGTCATTTTTGTTTAAGTCATTGTTTGCTTTTATTCTTTTTACTCCAATAATTTCATGACTGCATTTAGATTAATTTGTTTATTATGAATACAATATATTATCATTGCATGGCCATATTGCATGCAGTCAGGCAGGTTTAAAGATATTTGGTCGATTCATCCAAATTTAATTGTTAGTCATTGGTGGTTTTTTTTTGTACTCAAAATTTGAAAGGACTGTCATCCGGGTTAAGATTTATTGAACTATAATCAAAATATACTTTCCATATGTATTAGAAAAAAACTAAGCCATATTGCAGGCGGTCAGACAAGTTCAAAGAAATTTTGATCGATTCTTCAAGGTTTAAGTGTTAGTCATTGCTTTGTTAATTGAACTCTCCAATATTTTGATAATACTGTCATCCAGGCTATATTTTATTTAACTATCAGCAACATATACTTTTCCAGATGCGTTAGAAAAAACTGGACATGTGTCATAAGAATATAGTCTCAGTGAAGCATCGAAAGGGAATCAACTGACAGATATATATACTGCATGTCAATGCATGGCCATGTTACAGGCGGTCAGAAAGGTTCAAAGAAATTTTGATCGATTCTTCAAGGCTTAATTGTTAGTCATTGCTTTTGTTAATTGTACTCTCCAATATTTTGATAATACTGTTATCCAGGTTATGTTTTAGTTAACTATCAGCAACGTTATACTTTTCCAGATGTGTAAGAAAAAACTTAGCCTGTCTCAAAAGATTTTAGTCTCATTGAAGCGTCGATAGGGAATCTACGGATAAATGTAGATACTACATGTCAATACATGGCCATATTACAGGCGGTTAGACAGATTTAAAGAAATTTTGATCGATTTTTCAAGGCTTAGTTGTTAGTCATTGCTTTTGTGAGTTGTACTCTCCAATATTTTGATAATATTGTTATCCAGGTAATGTTTTAGTTAACTATCAGCAACATATACTTTTCCAGATGTGTAAGAAAAACTTAGCATGTCTCACAATATTTTAGTCTCATTGAAGCGTCAATCGGGAATCTACTGATAGATGCAGATACTGCATGTCAATGCATGGCCATATTGCAGGCGGTCAGACAGGTTCAAAGAAATACGATCGATTTTTCAAGGTTTAATTGTTAGTCATTGGTTTAGTCTGTTGTACTCTTCAAAATAGTACTGTCATCCGGGTTGTGTCTTATTTAATTATCAGCAACATATACTTTTCCAGATGTTTTAGAAAAAACTGGACATGTGTCATAAGATTATAGTTTCAATGAAGCGTCGATAGGGAATCTACTGACAGATGTATATACTGCATGTCGTAAGAGCAAGACATTTACAACATAAGCGATTAATTAATATTCATGATATAAATCAGACATATAGACTCCATAATTCAAATGATTAAAACTATCGAATTCATTAGTAATGCTATCAGGATCGCTTAGGAGATAAAATCAGATATATGTAAGAAAATATGAATTTAATAAACAATCTTGTCAAAATAAGGAGGACAAAAAAAAAGATGTTTATTCTGGGAATGTTTAGAGGAATAGATCATCCTACTTATTTTCTTGAATTATCATTTAACGGTCGACTATGTCAAATTGTAAGGATATAAATTCTGTTAAATTGATGCATTTGAGAGTTCAATAGATACATTAGACAAACATGATGTCAATAAACAAAATTTTATAAACAGTACAGTTATGTGTAAAAGTTTCGACTGTAATTCGTCTTTTCCTGTAACTTAATTTTGTCTCTCATACTTTACGTTATACCAAGTTTGCGTTTGTTTAATAATTCATCAACTTGGTAAATTATTTGCAAATATGATTGTTTTACCTGTTATCCTTAAGCCACAACAAAACGTTTTGTTTTTAAAAAAAGAATTGCAGCAGAGAAATTCGCGATGAAATTTTCTGCCTAAAATGTTGTTTTATTTAGTTTTGCTTTAGAAATCACCTTTATAAGAAAATGTTTCTTGTGTAGTCTTTATTCGAGATCTTGGTTATAGAAAAAAGTAAAATCACAAAAATACTGAACTTCCAGGAAAATTCAAAACGGAAAGTCCTTAAGCAAATAGCAAAATCAAAAGCTCAAACACATCTGACGAATGACATATGAAAACTGTCACATTTCTAATTAAACCTCTCGCTTGTGTGACAGTCGCATAAAATTCCAATATTTTACAACGATGCGTGAAAAAACCCAAACAGACATCATAGGTAAATATTTCAAAGATAGGGGAACAGCAGTCAACATTGTGTTATAATCTTAATCACAATAAAAACAAAGAAATATTTAACAAAGAAGCACAAAAAGATATAAATAAATTTAACAAAATATTTCATCGTTACTTATTTATGTATGCAATTAAATCCACCTATAAAAAGGATTGAAAGATTTAAGTACTGGGAACGAATAGTTACATTAACATTAATTCTGACGTCGATTCGCACGTTTGACGTTAGAACGTCACACAGGTAGATATATAATATAATGTTGTTGTTCAAAGTATGCAAAAGTTATAATAGAACAATAACACAATGACGGTATGTTTATGTACAGAGCCAAGTCATATGTATCAAAGAAACACAAAAAGTCCCACGGACCAAACACATTACCAAAAGTGGAAGATAAGAACTGACTATTAAAGAGGAACGAACCTTACACTATATATGCAATCTGCTCATTATGTTGTGTTCTAGAATTACTTTTTTTTTATTGTGGGCTTTCTTGCAAACGGGGTCGTACTTTATCATTTTTTAGCATTTAAGGCCAAGGAACAGTAAATGCGCTATGTCACAGATTTCGGTAACATTTTGCATATCAGTTGGGCTCGTTAAAGTATATCTGAAAATCGAAAAAAAAAAAAATACATTTGCCTCTTTTATTTTTTGAAATTTTACTGATTGAATTCTTTCAAAAAAGATGAACATTTGTATAGGAAGCACATGAAATCGACGAAAAAAGTTCATAAATTTACTTTAAAAATGACAAATTTTTATATGTTTACTCTAATGAATTTTGCAGATTGGTCCAGCAGGTTCAAATCAATTTGATCGATTCATCCAGTTTTAATTGTTGGTAGATGGTTTGGTATACAAAACAAAATTAATAGCAGGGAGAAGAATGAATGCTATCTGATTATCACAAAAGGTGTCTCTCTCTAGGTATTCAGTATTTTTCTCGAGAGTTAGATATTTAATTGGCCTTTTCAAAAGCAAACATTATACCTTTTATATTGAATGCATGAATGAATATTTATATTCTAAACTGCACATATTTGTCTAACAATCCCCGATGTAAGAAAACTGTATGGTCATCAATACGATGTTTTTCTTCGTTACGCAGCATGGTTGCGTGCAAAGTTCTCTAAATGATTTTTTCTGATTGAGGATTCAGCACAATACCGAATAAGATAAACGTCTTGCTTTGACTACATAACAAAACCATATGGCATGAGTGATCACGAGTGTTGTGTGCCTTCCCTATTTCTAACCAGTTGCGATTTGTGTTTTTCGTGTCCTAGCGGTTTTTCTGTATGTTGCAGTCTGTTTTATACTTTTACTTATCTCTACCACAGCTTGTTAATACATTCAGTATACTAGTATTATGTAATCATTTTGTTAAGGTTTTCGATGGTGCAATACGTTGTTGCAGATGTGCTATCATTAAAATACCAGGGTTTGAATTTTATTGAGACCTTCACACATAATTAGAATAGAAATGTTCATTATAGATTGAAATTGCTCCTCAGCTTTAAAATACAAAAAAAACTTTGATGTGTTTAATCTGTTGCAGTGTTGAACTTGGATGTAAATCTTCCCATTAAACGATGTAAACTGCCTTCAATAATACGAAACATAAGACGATTAAAAAGTCTCTTTAACAACGTATGCATACTTTTAAACTTCTAATTAGGCATTAACTAACAATTAATGCGAATTTAATTGATTTTCGTGACAAGTAAGCAATTTCTTACGTAATTGTAGATACCAGTTTACAACTCCTTGACATATTATTCTCTGCTTCAACGAAAAAAAACTGTCGATGTATAATTGCTGACTTAAGACGCATGAATAAAGTAAGCTGTTTAAAAGAATCGAACTAATTTTAACACATTTTTGAAATAAAAATTTGAGAATAAAGAACTAAAAAAAGGTTTTACAATCGTGTATATAAAATTTGAAATTGCTAAGACTTGATAGAGCAAGCAGTTGTTATCGGACATGTGCGGTTGATTCAACGACCCTCCCTTAGGAGATAAAATATCACTGAATACTACAAGTGAAGGTCATATGTCAAATTATCTTACTTTATTGTCTAAAAGAAAAGAAAAAAACCGGATTTTTGTGCTTCCGATTTGTAAGTTTTGATAACCTTCACCTTGAAAGTTCTTAATGCAGGGTTCACACATTGCCGATTATTGCTCCCGTTTGAGATCAGACAGTGATACGACACAAAAAGTGAAAAAGTCGGATTACTATCCTCAATTATCTGAAATGTCCTATCATTGTCTGAACGCAGTCGTAACAGATTCCTACGGGTCGGGAAGGGTACGAATAGTTCGGCGAAGCAGCCCGACAGTTAAGCTGGGGTCACACCTTCACGATTTTTACTACCGTCCTTGACAGGACCATTCCCGATTAAAATTTATTAAAAGTCTGATCAAGATCCTATGAATCGTGGATGGAAATTCAAACTTTAATCAAAATTCGTAAAAAAAAAAATTTAATCACGACAACAATCAGATATTGTTCAGGAAGCGTCGATATTCAACCGTTTCCAACCGAATTTATCCCAATAACCCCGTTCTAAATCCGCTTCTAATCCGATTTGTATCTTTCGCATGGTAAAATTCGACCGAGTCTGTCACGACTGCGTCCCGATTCTACCGAATGTAATCCGACAGAGATCAGATAGTGACAAGACAGTAAACCGACGCTGACGGAAGTTATCCGTTCGAGAACTGTCGGCATACTCGGGATGACCAGGTACTGTCGGAACGTAATCCTATCACGGTCCGCTCTATCGCATTGCAAACGGCTTTGTCTGGTCTCAGTCGTATTGTATTCTGTAATTGTCGGGACTCTGACGTGGGTATCATTGACGAATTTAGAATTAATAACAGGACTGTTTCGGAATGGTTTCGGCAAAACCTGTTCGCAATCGACAAGATCTGGATGCAATCTGGACTCAATCGGCCAAAAAAACAGCAATGAAAAATTTCTCCAGATCATTCCCGTTCCACAGGACACCGTTCCGAATACACAGAACATTGTTAGGAATTCGATCCGATACAGCAGAATCTGTCACGACATAGGCACGATTGTAATCCGACTACACAAAATCGGCTGAGTTTCCCCGAATGTTACGGGACGCACCTAACTGTCGGGGTGCTTTGCCGAACTATTCGGACCCTTCCCGACCAGTAGGAATCTGTTACGAACTAAAACGACTGCGTTCGGACAATAATAGGACATTCCAGATAATTGAGGATACTAATCCGACTTTTTCAATATTCGTGTCGTATCGCTGTCTGATCTCAAACGGGAGCAATAATCGGCAATGTGTGAACCCCGCATTAGGTGCGTCCCGTAACATTCGGGGAACTCAGCCGATTATGTCTAGTCGGATTACAATCGTGCCTTTGTCGTGACAAATAGTGCTGTATCGGATCAAAATCCTAACAATGTTCTGTGTATTCTGAACGGTGTCCTGTGGAACGGGAATGATCTGGAAAATTTTTTCATTGCTGTTTTTCTGCCGATTGAGTCCAGATTGCATCCAGATCTTGCCGATTGCGAACCATTTTTGCCGAAACCGTTCCGGAACAGTCCCGTTATTAATACAAAACTCGTCAATGCTACCCACGTCAGAGTCCCGACAATTACAGAATACAATACGACTGAGACCAGACAAAGCCGTTTGCAATGCGACAGAGCGGACCGTGATAGGATTGCGTTCCGACAGTACCTGATCATCCCGAATATGCCGACAGTTTTCAAAAGAATAACTTCCGTCAGCGTCGGTTCACTGTCTGGTCACTGTCTGATCTCTGTCGGATTACATTCGGTAGAATCGGGACGCAGTCGTAACTGACTCGATAGAATTTTACCATGCGAAAGATACAAATCGGTTTAGAATCGGATAGAGAACGGGATCATCGGGACAAATTCACTTAGAAAATTACAAATTTTAATTAAAGTTTGAATTTCCATCCACGATTCACAGGATCTTGATTAGACTTTTGTCAAATTTTAATCAGGAATGGTCCTGTCAAGGACGGCAGTAAAAATCGGGAATGTGTGACCCCAGCTTAAAACATTATTAAAATTTATATGAAGCGTATAACAGGATTTATCGCACTTCCAACGTTTATCCATGTTATAAAGAAAATAAAGAGCATTTGGAGTATCACTTTTCTTTATATATGATAAACGTCACTATAAATAAAGGAAAATTCAGCATTTCTTCTCCTTTAAATTGTACAGTGTCTAATTTTATTGTTTTCAATATAAATGTACGAAGAAAATAGAACAACTGGTGTTTAATATTTTTGTGATAATATGACGCATTCCCGGTATTTAACGTCAAACTGTACATAAAATACTTATATCCAAACTAGGACTAATGTCTAACAAGCGGAAACTTTCTAAAACAGCACCTTTAAATTCAATAGTTTCAATGCAAAATGTACTTAAACAATAAAAGATCGTTTTTCATATGAAATTAGCGCGTTATTCTTGAAAATCCGAATACAAGTACACTTATAAGGTAAATGAGATCAATCCATCAGTTGACATGCAAAGAGTAGAATATGACATGCATCCATGATGTCTAAGTGATTATTTTAATTGCAGAAATGTAAAGGAAAAGAAAAATGCATATGTATCGTAAAAAATTACGATAATTTGTATGCAGATACTTGACCTCATAGCCTTTGTTACAATTATCCTCTCAAACAAGAACCTTTGTACATATGAATAGAAAAGTGACACTGATTACCGGAAATGAAGTTTTTATGATTAACATTGTATATTTTGAAAATATATTTTATAAATAAATATAAAATTGAGAATGGAAACAGGAAATGTGTCACAAAGACAACAACCTGCCTGATCAATGAGCAAAAAAATGCCCAAGACTACCAATGGGTCATCATCACAGCGAGAAAATCCCTCAGCCAGAGGCGGGTTTATAAGTTCCGAAATAGAAAGTCATTCATTAATGAGGTGGGTTTTTTTTCGGGGGAGATGTATAATTGTTGAAAATAAAAGCACACCCATACAACTCGCATCTATAACCAATATGTTTCAAAATTCGATATCATTATTTTTACTATATAAGTTTAATCAATTCTGCGTATTGTCAGTCACTAGAAGACTGATGATAAACTTTTTGTGTAATGCATTATTTTCCAAACTATTCGTATGAATGTAACAGTGTAAAAATTCTGATAATTATTTATTTTTCAGTTTATACTGATCAGTTTCAAGGTTAACACTCATCCTGTGAAAATTAAACCTGACAGGCTAAAATGTAATTATAGCAACAACAAGTATTGGCATGTGTTGGAAATGCATACGGAATCAAATTAAAGAAATTCTTGAAGAAGTTCTGATCATATTATGAATGTATCAAGTAGTTTCCCGATATCGGCACCATAAACCTTTCATTTATGCAAAGATGTAGAATAGATGCAACCAATATATTTTCAGCTAATGTAATGAAATTCAAATTCCAACCTGAGTAGTTAAAGTCACACAAGCAAAGTTTTGCTGAATAGGTTTAACAGAGGAAGACACTAAATATTAAGTATATTTAAGTAAAGATGTACTTAACATTAGAAAATGCTTCTACATATAAGAAAGCTAATGAAACCAATAATTTTTCATCGTAAAATTGACATTTTTCCCAACGTTTTAGGGAAGCAGTAATGATATGTGCTTTAACAGTAATAGAATAACTGTATTTCAGATAACTATGCATATGTGTTCGGATAAAATTAATTTTACTTGAATATCTTAAATAACAGTTAATTATTTTTCAACAATATTCTCAATAATGAAGCAGAATTAATACAATATCTTCTTAAAGATCCCATTGAATAACAACTAGAAAAATATATCACGTTTTACAATCACTTATACTAGTATTAAGATGTTATTTTATTCAATCGATAATTCAATTGACATATTTCAAAGAAATCATATATTCTATATATATATATATAGTGGTCGTGTGGTCTAGCGGGACGGCTTCAGTGCAGGCGATTTGGTGTCACGATATCACAGTAGCATGTGTTCGAATTCCGGCGAGGGAAGAACAAAAATTTGCGAAAGCAAATTTACAGATCTAACATTGTTGGGTTGATGTTTAGACGAGTTGTATATATATATATATATATATATATATATATACCATAATAAATGAATCTAAGATTTAATAATATCTGCTTTATATCTCAACCTTTTTTTTCATTAAAAAAGAAGCAGATGGGGTAGTCACATATCAGATTTAAGGCAAGCGGATCCATTTCAGTATCCACATTGCACTCTTCTTATAAAGTAAAATGGTAGTAGTAGCTTACCATATGCTCCAGATATTACCCTTTAAATGTTGTAGTTGATGCATTTAACAGATATGTTATCCTTTTATTTTTTTTTGTTTGTGGGGAGAGGGGCTAAGATTTATTAACAATGAAATAAACCGTTAATTATAATCAATTTGTATACAACTACATAAAAAGCATGTTTCAAATAAACATTGTTTAAAATAAGTTAGCAAAACTACTTCGAAAGAGTCATATGACCAACGATCATTTTTCTTATTTGATAGCGTATAAAGGAATCTTCAAAACTCAAATATGTATACTATGTAATACATTTTACGTCTATTTCGTTGAAAACTCACAGGTTATGCTATAGATGGTTCAACTATTGCCGTGTTCACGCAGATACGATGAATAAATTGCAGTCGAAAAATAATTTTATCTTAATGAGTGAATATAAATTCTCAAATGTGAAAAGAGACATACTGTGGATTTTGAAGGTGCTTAATATATAAGATATGTCTTTGTCTCTTCAAAATGAGAAAAGCATAGAACCGATTCATAAAAGGTGTCAATTAATTAAAGTTATAGTAAATGTAGAAATTGCCCTGACAAGCAATTTGACAACTCGTAAAGTGTATTTTTCTAGACCTGAAAAAGGAAAAAGTTCAGTTACTTTGCAGAAAAAGATGCAGAAAAAGCTGTTTTTGGAAAATATGGAAAACTTGCAGTTGTATAATCTGTATTACTGTTGGATTATAAACAGTCGTTATCCTTTCTACTAGATAATGTCGCTTTGCCGATGACTGAATACAGCAAAACTTCTTCAGTCCCTGATCGGTATATAATCGGCTTGACCATCTTCGTTATCGAACAACAGGTTTTGATATAGCCTCTGCTGCTGGTATCATAAGTCTAGGGTAATGTTCACATTGTTTGGCCGTTACAATCCTCTAGAAATCGTTATTCGGCAAAGAAGAACACATACCGAATATGTATTGACCTAGTACTACAAACATGAACATCCAAACCATCATGAACGCTGTTGATCTTAATCGAGAAGGGAATAATTTACCCACTCAAATCAAGCTGTGATCATCATAAAATTTCTAAACCAGAACAACATAAGAGTGCTCTAATTTCTCTTATAAAGTCGCCGGATTTTTTACCCATGGAACATCTTTTTGACGAAGCTGGTATAAGACCTCTAAAGCCATTCGAGCTTCAACCATTGGACCAATGATAATGACATACCACAGGTCTAAAACAATACTGGATTCGATAGTTCAAACGATGTGTCAAAACAAATACTGGTTGTATTGTCACTAGAAATTAAGTAAGAAAGATTGTGTACAATTGTACAAAAAAGGATATTATAGATTTAAAATTTACTTGTCTTTGTTTACCTAACTTGAAAGAATAATAAAGAAAACATACACACAAATGTGTCTATTTTTAACACGTGTTCAGTTATTCTGTATGACTTTTTGTTTGAAATTTCAGCTCAAAATAATAACGAATTGCTAAAAAATAACCATTATGCGTTTCTCTTTTTTCCACAGTAAAATAAAACAGGTCGGGAACACTACCGTATATGGAAATGCATGAATTAGCATACTTATGTCCTCGCACATGTTTTTGTTTATTTACGTGTGACGCAATTTATTTTTACCTGAGTTTTTGACCAATCCACTGAATGAGTAACAATGCATGATGGACTACTACGTGTTTACAATCAACCAAACAAGCGTGTTATTTACTGAAATACAACACATTTTTTCATGCAATGCGGGATTAACAATATAGCTCAGTTTTTCATTTTTTGTATTCACATTTATAGTTCGTGATATAAAGTATTCGTTCCATGCTCAGATTAACGAAACGTTGTTTCTATGCGAAGAACCAAGTGTTTGAATTACCATGATGTACAGCCATTAATATGTTTGATGATGACACGGAAATTTCAGGTATTCGTCCACCAGACAGCAGTGAAACAACAGTGAAAAATACAATTACCCATCAGACAAACTTACTAGTGTAAAGTTAGCCGTCAATAATAGCCTGTGCTAATATTCATGGGGTCCAGCAACTTTTGTATAGCTGGTAGCTATAAATAGTTAAAGAAAAATTAGTATCCTATGAATTTTGTATTCGTAAAAAGGCGAAGACTTAGAGTTTGTTAAAGATCAGGGATAACTAAACATTCTAAGATTTCACAAAATCTATTTTATAATATTGTACCTTCTTTTATGATTAAAAACTGATTTAAATCAAGGAAAAGAATGTGTTTATTTCTTTGTCTTAAACAAAAGGAATATTTATTAATCGGGACCAATTATAGCCGATTATACAGTATGGGTATTTCTCATTGTTGAAGGCATTACAGATGCATATCACTACTTACATCCACTTCATTTGAGCTTAAATGAGTAAATCATATCACATCTATTATTCTGGTATACAAACATCTTTTAGAAAGTTTGATTTTCCATTATGAAATATGTTTACTAAGGTCTGTAGAATTTCGTTTTGAGAAAAGGTACAGAACATGCACAACACCTATATCATCCATCATATTTCATCGAAACTACACAAGACCTTTTTTTAATTCTCGTCCGACAGTGTTAACAAAATCTATAGGTTTAATTAATTTTTCACATATTTCTGTATTTGTTCATTTTGTTTTGAAGATAGTGAACCAGCAACTGTAGTTTCATTTTGTTTTTCGTCTTTGCAAACTTCAATTTTTTTCTAATGGAGAAGTTGGATTTTTTTTCACGGACTCGTACATTTACCAGCCTTATTAAAACCATTAATGATGTTATTCATTTTATGTGCGACAAGGTGGTGATATATTTTGTGAAAATTGCAGCGTTGGAAATAAAGCTATTATATTTCTTCTTCTTTTGTATATTAAATAAAGCCGGGTTTTTTCGTGTTTTTTTTGTATTGGATTGTTTTAAACATATTATTTTTGATCCTTTTGTAGCTTACTTTTCAGCATTGAAGCTAAAAGTGCTTACTTTACAAATGTGTTATGGA
The DNA here is from genome assembly GCA_037788925.1 of Mytilus galloprovincialis. Lineage (NCBI taxonomy): Eukaryota > Metazoa > Mollusca > Bivalvia > Mytilida > Mytilidae > Mytilus > Mytilus galloprovincialis. The sequence continues at coordinate 40,843,060 of CM075334.1, read as the reverse complement.
TGGAAAGATGTCTCATTTGGCACTCATACCTCATCTTCTTATTTCTATATACAAGGCACGTTTTAGGGATAAAATTAGTAGGTAAATGAAACCCACTATGATCCAGAGGATTTAAATAATTGGAGATATTGCGCATACGTCAATAGGACAGCAGCCGAACGATACTTTTTAAGAATACCTCCGAGGTATATTTTGGGATAAAATTAGCAACAGACGGATAGATGAGACTATACAAAGTATGTTAAGCTATTTACGTCCCGCTTTAATAGCACTTTTTTAGCATTCTGAATATTGTGGTGCTCTTACTTTTCGTTCAGGTCCTGAGGACAAAGTTTACACATCCAGTACAGATAGAAGTGTTTCAGTGCCAGTTTTCATGTTTTTCGAGGCAGAAATGTTTTTGGAATGACATTATACATGTTTAAATGAGCTCTAAAATTGTTCATACTAGACAGTGGTCAATTTATCTAAAATTTCACTGCTTCACGCCGTGAAATTATTGCACAAGGACAATGCATAACAATTGAAAAAACCTGTTCAACTACTTTTACATGGCGAAAAAGGAAGTCGAAGCGTGAAGCTCGTAAACAAATTTTTTTTTTAATCTGAGCATGCAAATTGAAGATTATGTTATATATTTTACAATAAACATATTCGCAAACAAAAACATTTATTTTGAGAGTCCCAGACACTATATTAATTGACAGTTTTCCCACTAATTCCACGTGTTTTCAAGTAGTAGTAAACTCGTAGTAGCCCACAATGCATTGTAGTTCATTGAGTCGATTGGTCAGTTTTTTCAAGCCGTATTGACCTTGTGTTTGGGAAATTACTATGCAAATATATTCTGACGTCAGGAAATCTACAGTTCTCGACATGTAAAACATGTATAGATTTGTGACGTAATTTTGAAATCAGCTTGATTATTTTACATTGATGACTACAATAAGTTTTGGTTTTTCAGTAGCAATGAACATAAAACAACAGAAACATACTTTACGAAACAAATAATCGTGATGAAGTTGTCTGATAAATGAAAAAAAGAAATAACCAGAGAGTTTTGATATACCAATTAGTACAACTAGTAGATAGATTATGTCATCTTACTTTTAGAATATAACATGTGATGTGATAATTATAAGTGATATATATGCAGTTCGCGTGCCAACCTATGGTTTATACCGTTTATTACAAATAAATAATTCAATGCTGATATTTACATTATTAGAAATAAGATATCTGTTGATAATATTTTGAATATAAAAACACAACCTAAAACAAAAACGGGAAGCGATTTGATTTTTGTCAGCAGTAGTTTACCGGTGTAAAGCTTATAATTTGATAAATAAAAAATAAAAAAATCTCAAAGCAATTAGCTATATTTCCTAAAGGAAAACTTTGCACGAAATAAAAATGAATTTGAATGTTCATAAATAAAAAAAATCCAAAATAAGTGAGAGAAAAAAAGAGACTCGTAAAATGTTTTGTCTTCTTAATGATGCATTAATCATCAATCTAACTCAATATAATTGCCGTTCTTGAGACATGCTGCCTATCACTTACGTAATTTTAGATACGTGTTTATAAGTCTGTTCAAAGTAATACTTACTTAACAATTCGGCGGAAATCAATTTTCAATATCTAATTATTTACATAAGCAATATAACATGAATATTAGTGTGATTATTTTTGAAAATTATACAGATTTTTCAAGGATTAGAATAGTACACACCACAAATCAACTGATTGAGATAGGAATAAAGTTATCAAAAGGTACCAGGTTTATAAATTAGTACACCAGACGCGTGTTCAGTCTACATAAGACTCATCAGTGATGCTCGTATCAAAATAGTCAAACAAGAACAAAGTTGAAGAGCATTGAGGAGCCACAATTCCAAAAAGTTGTGCCAAATACGGCTATGGTAATCTATGTTTGGATAAGAAAATCCTTAATTTTTCGAAAAATTTATTGTTTTGTAAACAGATAATCTATGAAAATGATCATATGAATGATATTCATACTGAAGTACTGACTTCTGGGCTGGTGATACACTCGGGTACAAAACGTGCACCAGTGGTGGCATCGACCCAGTGGCGTAAAATATGTTGTTTTTTTTTTTTTTTTAGATTTTAATGTTTATCATTTAGTTCATTTCTAAGTAAATCAACTGAAAAAACAAAATCTAAGTTGTTACGAAAACAGGTTTTTCTACTATTATTTCTTTTTCCATACAATTTTTTTTTGACACTATTTATGAGACTAAACTAGATGTTATGTAAACATTAATGAGATAAAAACATAACAACACAAAAGCATATTGAGGTCAACATATGGACATCAACAATGTAAATGTTTCTCTAAAGCATTTTAGCTTCTATATCGTCTCAACAAATGGAGACAAATTATCAGAGACTATCAGATATCTACATAGACTATTCAGCGGAAATCGTCCAAACACAAAAAATATCAGAACGACGTGTATGAAAGGTGACCATCGCGCATATCTCCCTCATTTTAAGCTATGATTCTTTCTGATAGTTTGCCTATACTTTTTGTCCTTTTTGGTTTAATCATCGCTTTTATTTCTGAATAAGTTTTAGATTTTCATATTTTGGTTCTGAGCATTACTGAATAGACATGATTTGCTGAAATGCATATCTGGTGCATTAGAATTTAGAACCGTCTATGTTATAATGATATGGTAATTTGTAGATAAATCTAAATTAAATTAAATTTAAATGTATATTCCGTCAAGACGTCAATACATGTTTTATTTTTTTTTTTCATACGGAGAATTAGTATTTTCTAACTTTCAAAGAATGAAAATAATAGTGTTCGTGTATGCCACCTAAGTTTGACTAGTGAAATTAAAATATTAAGAATAAACAGTTCAATTTAAGAATATTGGGATTATGTGACTTCTCCTTTATTCAATTGTAATACCTACTTTTAATTTGTTTTATATACATAATTAACATTTTCTCCTTTTTTCCATTTATAAAACATGATAATTTATAAACAGAAGACAAAATGATTCAAGATTTTTATGGTGTTTGTTTGCTTGTGTTTATTTCAATTTATTTTTTTTAAACTACGATGATTCCCATTAGTATTTATTATTTGGAAGTAGTTGTCGTTTTTTATAATGATTAAGAATGAAAGAGTACAAAACATATTTAGTGTAGTTCCACAACATTCCATTCTCAATTGCTTTATATAATGTCAAGTTGACACTGATCCTGTGAAAATGAAAACTGGCAGGTTTAAATGTAATAACCTCACAACAAATAGTGGCATGTAGAAGAAACACAGATGGAATCGAATTAAAGAAATTCACGATGAAATTTTGATTGTATTAAGTATACATCTCGTAATGTTGCTGAATTCCTATGAACTGTTTTAGTCAATTTAAAAGGGAAAATTCTCATATTTGATTTATAACACACTAAAACGTATATCCAAATTACAATAAGTCTGAAAGAAACAATTGACAATGCACGGATTCAAGAATATGTATTAGCATTTCGTGTGTATTAAAGTCTTGCGTCGTCTAAATAATCACCAAGATGACTTCTGAACACTGCAGATGGTTACATAACTTAATATAAATAGATAACAACCTTCTAGGTCTTATTGATTCCATTTTATAGGTTAAAACGAAATGGCTTATCTTTGTTTTCCTTTCATTATTGACATTTTTTCCGTTTAATTGCTGAATACGACTTATAAACGCGTAACCATCTTTAGCTAATGGAATATATAAGAATACATGAATACGGATTCAATGAGGTCGAATTATTCACTTGCAATTGAAAAATCGATCAGCAATGTTTCTTATTCAATTTTGACAAAATTGAACTAAACTGACTGCTTAAGGCGAATTGTTATTTCACCATTTCGCTTTCATTAATGATTGAACAAAACAATCAGATTTTATTTTTATATATCTCGCAATGCCCCGTTCATAGATATCTGTCTATTTTTGACGACTGTAGGATATTTTCAATATATGATTGATTGTTTTATTTGTTAGTTGTTGTATTTATCGATGTATATCCAACATTCTCTTTCGATCATAACATATGAATTTCATCAATTTGCCAAATCTTACACCTATATATCTGTATTTCGAAAAGTAAAAGAAACACATTGGGGTTTACATCTGGGTTATGTTTCTTAAGTACAAGATGTATCTGACACACAAATCTTTCAGTAAATATATTTATTTTGTTAGATCAAAACCAGATTGAACATTTAAAAAAAAAAATGACTACTAAATCGTGCAGGATCTGCTGATTTAAGATATATTCAAAAGGTATTTATACCTTTTGGAATAAATATAAAAAAATAGATATTTTTTAGTATGGATAACAATAGATGTGTAGTTTGCTTTAATGAGACAACAATTTTATCTTGAGCTGATAGGAATTAACAAATTATCCAAACGTTTAAGAACATTTTGGTCAATTAGCTTTCACACGTGAATCGAATCTCAAACACGCTTGACTTTCTCATGTATGGTTTTTTTGACGTTTTCGAAAAAGATGAAAACAGAAGAGTGATTCGGAATCATGCAATTTGAAGTGTTATTTTAAATTTTAATTTATCAATTAAACAAAATTCAAGGTGCATACTAAACATTTTTTTATCATCATTACATGTTAAGGATGTTTGCTTCTCCATTTTTTGATTTTTTGCAAGTTTTCGGAATCCTCTGGTTTTATCCATGTATTGCCATTAAACACTTTTGCCCACTCACCCCTACTATTCTTTTATAATTTTATTACATAAAGTTTAAAAAGCTATATTTCAAAATTTTATAAAATCCTTGTTATTTTTTCATACTGTTTGAAACAAAAAAGGTGCCAATGTTAAATATATGAAAAATCTAGAGAGAATCATTTCCCGCCAAATTTTCAATGGCTTATATCTCGAAAACGAGCACAATCTACTTTTTTGTTTCTTTATTTATAAAGTATCAATTCATAATAGTTTTAAAAAGCTTGTGATTTTTTTAACAGAGTAGCGAACATCCTTTATAAAGTTAACGATTGCCGATTATTGTCGATTACCGTTCATGACTTGTTTCTGCTAATTTCGAATGAATTGTTATCAAAGGTATTAGGATTATAATTTAATACGTCAGATGCGCGTTTCGTCTACAAGTACTCACCAGTGACGCTCAGATCAAAATATTAATAAAGCCATACAAGTACAAGGTATATCTGTCAGCTCTGAATTTTATGACAATGTGCTCAAATGGGGCACAACGTTTAATTTGTAATGTCAAACTGATATGTTTATTAATTTAGACATCCTGAACCGCCAACCGAATGATCCTGCAAGGAACCTGTGCGTCTAGGGAGCATGACTATCCTGAAGTAGCATTAATTTACCATTATCAATCAGTTCGGAAAAAATTGTCATAACACTAGTATGGTATTAAGCATAAAGGTGGTGAAACCAATACGACAGAAATATGCAGCTGCTCAAATTTCGTCCATCAATCAATTACAAACAGACAAATCAAGGAAAAAAACATTAAGGCGAAGTGTACGTAATTGCACGCCTCTAGCGGAATACGGGATTAAAAACGTTCGTCGTTAGTTACGCAAGTTATCTCCCTTACTCCAAGAAAGGACACACGAAACAGAAACTACTTTCTGCGGTCTATAATGAATCCACCAAGCACGCCTGTGCTGTCTTAAACGTCATAGAAATTATCTAAATAACTCCAATTAGAAATCACAGCATTCTGTACGTTGTTCTGTGTGCAGCCTGACTTAAAAACACTGGTTTTTTTTGTTTTAGACGCGTAGGAGAAGGCATTTTGTGTTTATGATATCAACAGAAAGAAAAAAAAAACGCCTCACAACAAAATTATAAACAAATAAACAAATAAACATGTAACAATTTTTCTTCTATTGATATCAAATTAATTAAAATGAAACCCAACAATATCGTTTTAAAAAGCCGTAGTCTTGAACGAAAAACACAGTACTCAACGTATAGTTTTATAATAGGTTACAAATAATTAATGAAAGACGTGTGAATTTAATTGTTTAATTAAAAAGATGTTGAAATGTTCGTATTTTGTGCAATTAAAAATTTAAGGACATGATTTATATTCATATAAGAAATCAGACGATACCAAGAGAATAATTTGACCACTAGTGCAAAACTTTCCAGAAGAACAAAGACGGAAAACAAACAAAAAATAAACAAATTATGCCCCAAAAATTACTCAGTAACTTAATAATTGTCTCACTCTAACATTTATCTTAAAATGAGTAAAAATAATGTCATTCAACTCCCAGTTTTCAACTTTTTCTACATGTGCAGAAAATAAACAGGTGTCTTCTATTCCGTCCGAAATTTATGGGAAAACTAAATCTAAATTTAGAACCATATTGAAATTGAAAGTACACGTGTAAGATAAAATATAACATGTCATTTCTTCTTTCACAAATTTCAATTTCGAAGAGATATATAGCGAAATCTGTTTTCCTTCATTGTGCCTGTGTGCATCATTCAAAATTAGAGAATGTAATTTTGAAGTATCAAGTCTCAATTCAAGATTATGAATGAATAGAATATAGAATTACGGGGGGGGGGGGAGGGGATAGGACCTTTATCGGAACTCCGGGATCTGGTGTTTTTAAGCTCGGGATTTGGGGATTGACCCTTTCGGGATCCGGGAATTCTATTTCCGAATCTCGGGTAGTCGGGATTTAAATTTTTTTTAATTCGGGACCTCGCCGGATTTCGTGTTTTTAAGCCCGGGATTTCGGGATCTGGATCCCTCCTTCTCTCCTCCCTCTATTATGGTTAAAGAAAAGAGGTCAGGGAAGTTTTGTGATACTTGTAACTGCTATTTAATATTTAGTGGAATGAGAGGTGAAATGTGTTCAGACCATTACATTTCGATTTTTTTTTTTAATTTAACCAAAGTTTACTGCAAGGGGTGTTTAACGACCTCAATGATTATCCATGATGATCTCGCACTCGGTCAGCTCTAGGTTTTCACCTAATTCATGATCATACAAGAATTGAGAAGCCTGTGGTTTACTAGTCTTATAATATGAGACTTTGGAGTTCATATTATTTACATTCAACGTTTTTTTTTTCAAGGCTTTTTGACTATCAATGTTGACCCCCCCCCCCCCTTTTCCAATTGATTGGATAAAATGATTGGATTGCCGCCCCTATTTCAAACTGAAGTCCTATAAACTGACTGGTATTCGAATTTGTTAAAAGAAATAATTGGTATCTCTATTGATTCAATACTGTAATGCCGAAAAACAATCATTTGTTTCCGCGAATTCCGAACAGCTAGAAATATATTCCCGAGTTTCAATTTGAGTAACTCAAATAATTCATGCCCTTTCCATGTCCGATTTTCTCCCACACGAGAAATGTAGCATTCATACATCAGCTGAATAATACGACTGAATTATTTGGGTTACAATCACAATTTGTGTAAATCCCGAAAGCACATAAAAGTAAAGGTCCAGTCCGACTTTCGGAAATGGACTGTTGTAGATTTCAGATTGATTTCCAGAAATAAAAATCATACAAAAATGTTTCACGCAAATATTCGTCTTCAGACGTGTAAAGTTATACAACGGTTACTAGCCGGTCTGGATTGTGATAAAAAGAAGCGCATGTGATGCATAAAATATATAATGTCGTGGCTCAGGGATGTGTTGAATTATAGAGATGCTTATGCGGCACAAAGATAAGATTAATTTACCAAAATGTACTAAGAATTACCACACAACTTAAATTTACTCAAATATTGATTTGTTATCCTGTGCCAGACAGATGGCTGATATTCTGAGAAGAGACCTTGATGAAATGAAGTTTTATGGGAACAAAGATTTTGAAAACACGTCGCAGTGTTTAGATTTTAACAAAAAATAAGGCACCCAGGTCGAAAATAGTTTTAGTTCATAATGAAGAAAATGTCAACCGTTTTCTAGCTTGGCGATCTCCGCAAGCACCCGAATATAATAGACAAATACAATACAATAGTACACAAAACGTAACATAAAGAACTAAAGACCGAGCAACACGAACTCCAACAAAACGGTATATATTTCATACAAGTATAGGACTATATGAAACGTCGTAACTGTTGCGGCGACGTCAATAACGTTGTCGTTGTTTTTTGTTTTTTTACACTCAAGATTCAACTTTAACAGGGTATAGCTTGAAAAGTAGCACGGTTGCTAAGGACTTTCTTTGCACCAATCGATTCCTCAGACATTTTAGAATCGTCTCATAAATTTAAAAAAAAATCGATTGTCTAATATAATAGAAAATCTTGGAAATGTAACAATTCCTGCCGAATTTCACGATTTTCCCTATATATCCTTTGTAATTTTGGTGTATGATGCTGTTAACTTCAACAGCTCGTATCTCAAAAACGAAAACGGTTACCCCCTTTTTTTATTTTATTTTCCGATTTATTTTTACAAGCAGAATCTACATGTAAAATTTCAAAAATATCCATTGTGTAGTTTAATTACGTACACTTCGCCTTAATTAAGAGAATCTCCTGATATCCAAGAGAAGAAAGACAGGATAAGCGTCTCCTGCTAAGCATGCATCATCCACCGCACGGGTCTCGTTTTTAAGAAATACGGACAATAGATCACATAGATGCAATCTTGTAATTTTCATTTAATAGCAATGATTTTTATTTTGTTAATTGCCCTATAAATGACTAGCAAGTTTTAAAAACAGAATCAAGCATTAAGAAAAAAAGATTTTACTTCCAAGGGAAAAGTATTTGATACAAACTATTGAAATTAGTATTTTTCAGATGGACGAATTTCGTTTTACTTTTACATGGAACACAATGGGAAAACAAACAACTTACAGAAAATGAGGAAAATTACTAGACACAATAAGGAGACAACATGTGAAATGAATCAAACACAATTGTTAAAAATCTTGGTAAACAGCGTAAAAATGAAAATGAAAATAAAATGCATTCTTCTCAAAGAAATTCTTAACCATCACTCACCGACAATTGTGTTTTGTGTGTGTTATAAAATAAACTTTACTTCACATACATGCATATCGGACCACCTGTAAAATTTACATTTCAAAATAAGGAAAGATTGGAACTCGCTTTAGTTGAAAAGAAAATAAACGATAAGTAAGAAAAAGTCATCTCGTTTGTCAGCCTGATATCTTTGAACAGTTGATGTGTTTCCCTCAGTTTTAGTTCGTAACCCGGATTTGTTTTCTCTCAATCTATTTCAGACTTTTGAACACCGGTATACTACTGTTGCCTTTATTGAACATACATCATTTTCGAATATATATAACCATTATATTAAGTCTAAAAAATATATCGGTCATATGTAATGAGTAATTTTGAAATAAATCTGATTGTCGCCAACCTCACATCCTTTATCATATTTATCTTTATTCAATTCCGAATAATCATCATTATCTTGGAATCATCTACCTAATAAGCGTAGAAAAAGACCCCCAATAACTAGACTTAAAAATTTAACCTTATAATTCATGCATAATTCAATTAGCTTGAATCCAGTTAAAGTTTCGTCATCATTCCCTTATTATTAAAAGAGTCATGTTTTTTGGAGATCTAAAAGCTATTTCATTTGCTACGTCATTTTAAACTGTCAATGTATCAATGATACTGTTTTTCCCGACTATAATTTTCATGGTCTTGTGGCTTTTACAAGGAACTGTATTTTATTAAAAGATACTTATAACGATAAATCGTCGTTCATAACTGCGAGAACTTGTTGGAATTTATTTGCATGTGTCCAGAAATCAAAATGTATGTTATAAATGCAACGTATTGCGTACATAAAATGTAACACATTTGTGAAATAAACTTATTTCACAAACTCCGATGTTAAACAGAACTGTGTGATATAATTTTCCGTTTATTTTTACATGAAATATGTATTCGTAACAATCAAGAAGGTATGCATGCTAATAGCTGAAACCAACTATCTAATTATGCTTTATCTTTAAATTTAGACGGTAATTATTTATAATGGTTCATTCTTGTTGTAAATAACTGTCTTAAATGCAATAAGAAATACTTGATAATGAAAAAAAGGTTTTCCTTGTCTCGTTTATTAAGCCACACATTATTCTTTCTCCAAATTCAATATTGTAAACATGTTTATACAGTTAAATAATGAACACAATTTAGCATTAACATATCAATACAATTGAATAATTGATAGGATCCGGAAACAAATGTATAAATTTTATTGAATTAATTTCGAAACACTCCTCAACTATGAATTTCAAAAGAGGTTGAGCGACATGGGTTTTTATATGTGATCTTCCCTCCAATTTGATACAGCTACATGGGGATTGAAAATTGACGCAGGGATTCTCTCTGTAGAAAATGGTTGACTTAACATGGCTTTACAGATATCCAAACCTCTCACCTTCATGAAAGTCGCATCAAATGAATTGAACATACTGATACAAAGGGTAAACATGTCAAAAATATGGGTACAGCAGTAAACATTTTATTACATGCTTAATCACTAGTGAACAAACAAATTATAACAAAGAAGCATACACGAAAGATAAGAAGCCAAAAATTTACAATAGCACAATAAAATGATTTATTAGTACATAGCCACGTCATATTTTTTCAATAAATAAGTACATAGTCACGTCTAATGGACATAAACAAATACAGACCAAACAGTAAAAGTTATGTCATAAAGAAAAATAAAAGAACAAATTAATACGTTATTACGACGATAAACAACGTCAGTACCAAGAATCTTTACTCCAAAACCATCGTGTATTATATGTTAACATTTTTTAGAAAAAGGACGAGACGTTCTTTAACATATACATAGCTCAACAATTTTTTGCTCAGACAGTGGTGACGTTTTACATAATCTGAATAGGAGCTGCAAGCTCTTGAATACCGAATAAGTTGGGAAATGTATGTTCAAAATACAGGTATAGTTTGTATATTGCTACTAAGGTGGGGGAAATTGATAATTTCAAAATTAAAATCGTCTCGTTTTTATAGACTCTGGAACTGAGAGGACTGTTTTTGCCAATTTCGATGTACAAGTAAAAAGAGGCAGAGGAAGCCTGTTGTTTCCTCAATTTCTAGTTCTTCATATGTGAATTAACTACAGATTAATAAAATCTGATTTATTACTGGAGAGACATGAAATAACTTTGCCTATATCTAGTGGTTCGAAATTGACACTGCTAAATATAAGTTTATTGACGAATTTTTATTTTTATTTTCATAAAATTCGAAAGTAGTACTTGATAATTAGGAAGGCTTTGGTCATTAGCAATAATTGGTCACCATGGTAAAGGCATGTTTGATGTAAGTTTTGTCAAACACCAAGAAACATATTGTTATTTTTATTTAAAAAAAAGCCTTCAAATAACATACTAGTAATTATGTAATTTATAATGAGTTATAAAACCGAAATAAAGGTAAAAGTAGTTTACTGATGTCTGAATCGCGAAAAAAACATAAATATAAAAATATCTGAAGTTCTGTTCTGGTAGGAGTCTTCATATATGTTTGCCACATCCACCAATAAGTTAATCAACACTCTGCTACAATGTTGAAATAGGGATTTGTCGCATCATATCTTTCATTGTAATGTTATGCGCAAAAACCCTTTTAAAATATTGTATGGTGAAAGGACTTAAAATTGACAGCTACTTTTTAAAAAACTACAATTTGGTACATGGAAAATTTCTTAGAAATGTTTAAAACATAGTGAAAAATAACTTGAAGAAATCTAATTGAAACCTATAACGTATCAAGGATAAACAAAATAAACCATTTCTAACTTCAATGCATCTCACTACAACGCTTATTTAACTATGACCGACTTATCTGTTTTAATCTTACATCATCAATTGGAAGAAAGAGCAAAGTGTTTATTTTAATGTTTTTGTCTCAGCAAGGGGTAAGTAGATTCATATGCTTCAATCTGTTTTTTCCACAATCTTTTATTACTTCACTGTTACTGAACAAGAAAAAGCGACAGACGTTCTTTTTAAAGAAAGATAAGTACAGAACTACTGTTAAAGACCATAACACAATGGAGACTTCTACAGCAAACTCCATATGTATAAATATAGGCTTAAGACAATCAATAAATATAAACTGGCATATTTATATGCAGTTCAAAGGTCAATGTCATGTTCTAAACTTTAACTTTTGTGGATTATCCATATAACTCAGAAACTTGGTAGGATATCGAGAAAATGTTGTTACTAAATTGGTAAGTGTGACATGTCGTGGAATACTAATTATGGTTGAAAATGTACGTATTTATTGGGAGTTTTCTTCCACCTTCAATTATTAGCTATGGAAATAACTTCTATTCCATATAAAGTAGAGAGGAAACTAGTGAATAGAATCTTTTGATTTGACGTCCATGCTTCATGATCTTATAATTGCCGTCAACACCAATGTTTAATATGACGTTTAATTAAAGGTCAACCGGGAATGACTTTTTTTAACTGGAAGTCGCATTCAATGTAAAAGTAAATAGAATAACATCATTTGGGAATCGAAGTAACATATTATTTGAAACCTGAAGTCAATTTTTTTAAACCGAAAGTAGCAACTTAATTGCCCTATTTCATGCAAAAGCATACATAAACCATACATTTCTGAAATCTGAATAGAAAGCTGTTATTTGACACCGGCAGGGATTCTGAGTATATCGAATGAATGGCTGATAAAATTTGATCCTAAAGCCAGGATATATAAATAGATATCTTATGATAGTCCTAAATAGTAAATGTGAAGATGTCCTAAATCGAAATAAAATCAGTTAATATGGCATTAAATCAAAAATGAAAATATCATATTATACTGTTATTAGAATTAAACTAATTATTCTTCAATATATGTAAAGATTCAATTGTGTTTATATATTTTAGATTTAAAGCCATATTTGATCCATTAAATACTTACAGATATAAACAAAGAGCGTTTCCAGTATTCGATTCGATTTTTGAAATAATATTCATAGTACAAGAACTTTGTCTGGGTGTTCTAGAACTAACATGGTGCACATATTTAAATACATTGAGATATTCCAAATTCATTTGGTGAAGTGCTTTAAGAACTAAAATTGCATTTCTTTAAACGGAATCATATGAAATATATATGCTTCTATCGTAACTCGAAAAAAGTATGTCTGCCGACGTCAAATTATTACGTTCATTTCAAAATAAATCGTGCTGCCCTTTTATTAGCATTCTATTATCATTAAAACATTGTTTACACCTAAATTAATTGGGCAGTAAAGTTGGAGCGAAATAAAAATATTCGGAAGCATCGATTGCAGTCGATAATATTTGTCAGCATATTTCAAATGTTCAATAGTTTCTTTGCAGAATGGTTAGGATTGAAATGATAACTATAAACAATATAACATCGAATATAAGCAAAATACTAGATCAGCTCGGAATTTCCTGTAAGGGAAGTGGCTTTAAAAAAATGTATTCTATATGACACTCATTTACATTTCTTACTTAAAACTGTAAGACATTGTTGAGACCAAACTAAAAAAAAAATCATTTAGATTTGTTTTACATACATCTATCAAGCAGTAGTTATAAAAAAGAAGATTTGGTATGATTGTTAAAGATATAACTCTCAACAAGAGACTAAATGACACAGAAATCACATATTATAGAACACAGAAAACAACCTTCAACTTAAACCAAACCCAAATCCGCATAGTCAGCTATAAAAATCAAACATGAAAAATAACGTCCTAAATCATATACAAAATAACGAACGAAAAACAATTATGTAACACAGCAACTAACGGCAACCACTGAATTACAGGTTCCTGATTGTGGAACGGCACAATAAGACAGTGGAGGGGTCAAACTAGTTTGAATGCGCCCACACTACCCACGGCTTGGCCAGTGATGTTATAGTGCAATATAGAGAAAAAAATCAGTTGAAAAAGGCTAAACTCATTTGATGGATACATATAGAAAAACATCAAATAAAAACAAAGAGTTGACGTGGACGAGTACTTATATATCCCATCACAAGAAGACATTAAGTTCCAATTTGATAGTACTCGGAAGTACTTAGCTAGTTCAAAAAACTGATATGAAAATAATGCACCTAAGATTAAGTGTACATTTATGCTATTCAGTAGTTGTCGTTTGTTGGTGTGCTTTATAAGTGTTTTAGCTTGTTGTTCCGTATGAGCCAAGGCTCCATGTAAAATACCGTACTTTTACCTATAATGCTTTACTATTATAAGTTGTGACTTGGATGGGGATTTGTCATATTGGCACTCATACCACATCTTCTTATATCTAATTACCGAATTATTTGATAATATTTGTTTAAGCTCTATTGTCGTTACCAAAAAATATTTAAAGCAAAAAAAACTATAATACACTAAGATTTATATTGCGACAGCCATAACATAATATTTTTTTATATTTTTTATTTACCTTATATGACAAATACTGAACATAATTTAACATATTTTATCTTTTGTCAATGTAATGAAATCAGTAGACTACTATTACAAATCATTGCGAATATATATTTAAACGCACGAATTATATTTGAGTATGTATATTAGCTTGCAAACAAGAAACTTTTTTCATGACATAAAAATTTGAATTTTACAATTAACTATATATTAGTTTTCTTGATATACGTCTTACGGTTAACTTAGAGCAATTTTCCATTCTAAAATGGGTTGTAATGCAGGATTTTATCTTGATATTATATCATCTTTTCTTCTAAATATGCATGAACTTTGTTCTAAATCAAAAGTAGACGTTTCTGAAGATAGTAAAAAGGAAAGACGTCACAAGATAGAAACCAAGATTATATTCATTCGCATTGCTATTGGAATTACAGTTAGTATTGTTGGATTTGTATTAGTTTCGTCGTAACAAAGATAGCTTCATATCGGGAGCAACAGCAATAGGATTATTTTCTACGACTATTGTATACACCATATTACTTTATACTTTAGTAACTTTAGTTTTGCTGATTGGAATATATTTAGAAAATGACGAATTAACACCACAAGTAGATAAAAGTTTGTATATGGCTTGTTACAGAATCTTTGAAATAGTGTTTGACATTTTTCTTTTATTCTATAGTCTTGTTCTATCAAAATGGGAAATGACCAACTTAACAACAGCTACAACAGTAATAGCATGTTTGGATATATTCTTTAACATTTCTCTCTGTTTCAAAAATGCCTGCGATTCTTTGGATAACGATGATTTATAAACAGACGGACTGATGTGAAAATGAAAACATTCCATAGTAGAATTAATAACAAAAGACCATGAAATCGAATTGATTAAACTTGATGTTATGTCATGCAATGTACTAATTGGCATTTGAACTAGTGTGTATAATAACTGATGTCTACCATTGTTTAAAATATACATAAAAATCATTGAGTGTAAAATTAGAACGATGTTTATTTCGTTGATTGTTGAAAATGCGATTTCCATGAGACCTATGATTTCATTGGTTTTTTTAAAACAATAGTCAGGATATCAAAAAGGGAAGTTTAGATACAAGTATGTTCTATTGGTCCATGATATTGTCATTTAGAAATAAGGGATACGCTGTTTGTATTCGTTTAATCCAAGACAGCTCGCAAATTTTACTTGAATCATCAAACTATTTATGTGTTTGTTTTATTTATGACTTTCGAACAGCGGTAAACTGCTGTCTATTTTATTTGTCCTGGTTGTTTACGGACGATTTGATGTGAAACTGAATAAATTTAATATTGTGTTTGTGCTTTTCCAAATGTTATCATATCTTATTCGGTAGATCACATTTATGAAAAGGAGACGGGATAGTTGTAACGACATTAAGAAAATAACCGCTATCATCTGTAAAACGGATATTCTATTAGATTCAGCCAACTCATGATGACGTCCGTAAACTTAATGAGGGATGATTTTAACTTCAGCTTTTGGAACTCTTACTTTCATAGCTTTCTTGTGAACAGCAATCCTCTATAAAGGAATTCATAATAGGAAATATACTGTAAACCAACTTATTTTCGCGAGCTATTTAATTTCGCGACTTTCGCAAGTAAAAAAATAACGCGAATATAAATCGTCGCGAATCTGTAAAACTTGGATCTTTCAATATTAAACTACGGCATTTATTTTAGAAAATCGCGAAACTAAATAGCCGCAAAAATCAGTTGGTTTACAGTAAGTCGAAGAAGATCGTTTCGATTAGGAGATTTATAATCCGTACGCAGGCGATGCTCGAATCTTGCTACATAGAAATGAAAAGATCACAGTTGGGAATTTGAAATCATCTGTTTTGTAGTAAAGTTTTGTTTTCAACCGACCCTGATTGTCAATGTCTAGATGTAAGTTAAGATATTAGGAAAATGTAACTGCATTTGTTGTATCTTTTATCTCAAGTTCAATGGTATAGATACAATCAACGTAGTCACCAAATTTTGATCTTTTTAGTGACAGAACACTATCTATATAGAGGAAAAAGAATTAAAGAATATTGCTTACTCCTTATATATCTTCCTAAGAAGTTCATGTATAAAGTCAGCCTTAAAAGAATAAAGGAACAAGTCGGCATGAAGAGAAATACAGTTGGTTCTCATTGGAAAGCCGATAGTTTGTTGAAATACACGTACTCCAAACGTAACAAATATGTTGTCAATCAAGAAATCAAGCATCTGGATAATGTTAGTTTCAGAGAATGTTTTGTTGGAATCATAGGGATTTTTTTTACAAAGTATGCCATTAAAGCGGGAGGTTTGGCATGCCACAAAACCAGGTTCAACCCACAATTGTTTTCTTTAAAAAAAAATGTCCTGTACTAAGTCAAGAATATGGCCATTGTTATATAATAGTTTGTTTCTGTGTGTGTTACATTTAAACGTTGTGTTTCTGTTGTGTCGTTTGTTTCCTCTTATATTTGAGTGTGAATTCACATTACTATAAGACGTGTCTAGGTACTTTTCTATCTAAAATTCATGTATTTGGTTTTAATGTTATATTTGTTATTCTCATCGGATTTTCTCTAATGCTAAGTTCGTTTCTGTGTGTGTTAGATTTTAATGTTGTGTCGTTGTTCTCCTCTTATATTTAATGCGTTTCCCTCAGTTTTAGTTTGTAACCCGGATTTGTTTTTTTCTTCTATCGATTTATGAGTTTCGAACAGTGGTATACTACGGTTGCCTTTATTTATCACTTCCGATGCCATAATACTATTAGCTTCGTTGGCCATTCCGTTTTATGAAACAAAGCAATACCAGTTCTTTCAATTTATCTTTTAGTTTGGCTTGGGGAATACTTGTGAACATGTAGAAAAGTTAATACTATTAGTAATGCAACATGAAAGAGTCTTAGATTATTTTATTGGGTATCAATTTTCGTGGATTGCTAACAACTTGCAAATCCGTGGATATTTGATTTCGTTGTTTTGCCAATCTTTGTATACAAAGCCTATTGAAAATATGTTATTCGTTGAACATTTGAATTCGTGGTTTACCTGTACACACGAAATCCACGAAAATGTGTATCCAATGAAAAATAATGAATCCATAGTATTGTATTTGTGTTTTTCAAAATGTTGTTTTATTAAACTTTTGAATTTCTTAGCTCTACAGAAGCGGTATAGATGTTCTTGTGTTTGTTTAAAATATTCACGTCCAGTTTGCCTTACTGCAGTACGGTTTTGTGGATGTTACAAGATATATGAGCTTTGTGTTTTTAACGTCATATGAAAAAAAGAGAAAAAAAGTTCTTCCGTTCACTGATGATCAAACCGTATCCTGAAGATAATCTAGAAAATGTTTGTAATTTTACGGACATTGCACGAGATTATTTGTTGATATCTACGTGCAGTTTCGTTAAACAATCCAGCTGCAGAGGCATTGACACCAAATTTTGAACTATTTAGAAACAGAACACTATCTACATAGAGGAAATAAAATTAAAGGCTATTGCTAACTTCTTATATTTCTTCCTAAGAAGTTCCTGTATGACTAAAAGAACAAGTCGGCAAGAAGAGGAATACAGTTGGTTCCCATTGGAATCCCGATAGTTTGTTGAAATACACGTACTCCAAACTATACAAATATGCTGTCAATCAAGAAATCAAGCATCTGGATAATGTTAGTTTCAGAGAATGTTTTGTTGGAATCAGAGTGATTTATTTTTTACAAACTATGATTTATTACTTCCTATGCCAAGATACTACTAGCTTCGTTGGCCATTCCGTTTTATGAAACAAAGCAATACCAGTTCTTTCAATTTATCTTTTAGTTTGGAGTGGGGAAAAACTTGTGAAAACTTGTGAAAATGTAAAAAAGTTAATACTATTGCAACATGAAAGAGTCTTAGATTGTATGTACCCTAAAAGATCTTTTATTCACTCCTGGTTAACGATACCTCTAGAATAAGCAGTTTCACAATTACGTTGACGCCCGGCTTTAATGGCTTATTAAATTGATGTGAAAAATTCAGAAATAGGTTTCGTGGAGCACTTGGAAGACCCTTCAATATACCGTTGTTTGTAAGAACACATGTGTAGTTAAGGTATCCATTACAAAATATCCAGTTTTTCATATTTGGTTTTAATTCCAATGAGACATAACAGACCTATGAGTATCCAATATTTCCTCTTTAGTTAGTGTCGTAAGGGTATATGTTGAGGGTATCACAGCCCAGTAGTCAGCACTTCGGTGTTAGAATGAATATCAATTATATTGTAATTTTTTTTAAAATTTACTGTATGGAAAAGTATGAATAATTCGAAGTACTTTAAATCTTTGACCGTCTTAGGCACAACTATTTGGAATGTTGGTTCATCAATGCTCTTCGACTTTGTACTTCTTCGACTTTAAAATTAAAGTTGTGATGATTGAAATGAATCCGTGATTTTTGCTAAAACTGAATACATGCTGTCTTTTCAAACATATAAGCATACTATAGAAGAAGAGTCAAAACCAAAATAGCTTAAGATGAAAATTAAGTCTCTTGTTTATTCTTGAGAGAATTTGCGGTGGAATTTTTTATCCTCAATGCTCTTCAACTTTGTACTTGTTTGGCTTTATAAATATTTTGTTCTGAGCGTCACTGATGAGTCTTGTGTAGACAAAACGTGCGTCTGGCGAATCAAATTATAAGTCTGATACCTTTGATAACTACTGAGTTTCAATTGTGAACTATCAATAATTAGTTCCTTCATCAAGCAGTTTATTTTAGAATATAAAATTGAGAACAGAGATGGGGAATATGTCAAAGAGTCGACA
Organism: Mytilus galloprovincialis; assembly: GCA_037788925.1. Taxonomy (NCBI): domain Eukaryota; kingdom Metazoa; phylum Mollusca; class Bivalvia; order Mytilida; family Mytilidae; genus Mytilus; species Mytilus galloprovincialis. The sequence goes on along the minus strand of CM075334.1, from coordinate 40,823,743 downwards.
ACCCGACAAAAGATCAGGTAACAGCCGAAGGCCACACATGGGTCTTCAAAGTAGCAAGAAAAGTCTGCACCAGTAGGTGGGCATTAGCTGGCCCCTAAATAAAAATTGTGTACTAGTTCAGAGAAAATAGACGCCATACTAAACTCCAAAACATATAAATTAAATTTAACTTAAAAGAATACATACAAGACCGTTGGTTTTCTGTTTGAATGGTTTTACACTAATCATTGTTTTGCCCTTTATAGCTTGCTGGTCGATGTGAGCCAATGCTCCCTGTTGAAGAACGTACAAATTGTGACTTGAATGGCGAGTTGTCTCATAGGTACACATACCACATCTTCTTATACCTTTTAAAGGCCAGAAGGTCCTGAATTGGAACAGGCCTAAAAATGTGGTTGGTTAAACATAGTTTGTGAGATCTCTACCCTCCCCCATATTTCTAGCCTATATAGAATAAAGAAACACACAGAAATATCCACTGTAAAACTCAGTTTAAAAGAAGTCTTAGAACGATTTCAGAATAGATAACAGAAGAAGCTTAGCAAAATGACCATGATACATACATTAACAAAGGACTACAGATATTCACATGTCAGCTCCAGACCTCAATTAAACTGATTAAAAGATTGTGTATTCATTTTATGAATGTGATTTACACACAAAAACGATGTTGCTAAGGGCTTTATGTGCGAGAACAACAATATACTTGTCATGATTTGCCTTTAATTTCAGCTTTTTTTCAAGTTATTGTACCTATTTGAATTACAATTTATACAAAAAAAACTTTAAAATCTGCAAATAAACTATCTTATAAAATATTTTTTTATTTCATTCTCAATATACACTTCAATTGATTCATTACTGTTCAAGCTCTCCAGAGGGTATCACCAGCCCAGTAGTCAGCACTTTTGTGCTGACATGAATTATCATTGATATGGTCATATTTATAAATTATCTGTTTACGAAACTTTTGAATTTTTGAAATAATTAGGCTTTTCTACCTCAAGAATATATTACCCTAGCTCTGTTTGGCACAACTTTTTGGAATTTTGGTCCACTTCGTACTTTATTTTGCCTTTTTAATTTTCTTGGATTCGCGCGTCACTGATGATCTTTTGTAGACGAAACGCGCGTCTGGAGTAAATACAAAATGTAATCCGGGTATCTATGAAGAGTTTATTTCGTACGCCGTCAATTCACTTTGTACCAGGCAATTTTCTACTTTTGAAAAAAAAAATATTTTAACTCTGAAATTGTTACAAAATTTTAGAAATTATTTTAGATTAAGAAAATATCCCCTCATGCAAAGCTCTGATTCCTTTACATCTCAGGCTAAAAAAACTACGTTTTTATATTATAGCTCTTCATCTTTTAAATGAGCTTTGGATTTTCAAATATTTTATCCTCGAGCATCACTGAAATGGTATTTATTGCAGAAATACGCATCTGGTATTGTTAATGTAATTACAACTGCTGGGTCGATGCATATGCTAGTGGACTGTTAGTCCCCGAGGTTATCACCGATCAACACCGGCCTAGTAGCTGCTTGCACTTTGATTGATTGTTGCCTGCCGAACTTCCAAAAAATGGCATATATATATAATGAAACTGAAGGACACTTATTTCAATATGTAGATTTCAGAAATGTGTCGTTTCCTTAAAAATTATGGATACAAGCTGGAAATTAGCCTTCCAACAGTTGATCCATGGACCAAACGGAGATGATGCAAAAGTATTCAGTAGACACGAAGAGATCGTGGTCTTAACTCTAATTGAGGCATCGAATATAACGTTTACAATTGTCCGGACGGTGCTGCATTTTGTATCTCGCAAACCCATAGTGAAAATGGAAAACACACAGTATTGAATAAGTAGAATGTAATATGTATAATGTCACTTTCTTTTGTACACACATCGTTGTCAATATAATTGATTTTCATGCAACTGGTATACGAGTGCAAGGTTTAGCTAGCTTTAAAACCAGTTTTAATCCACCATTTTCTACATAAGATAATGTCTGTTTCAAGTCAGGAATATGACACTTGTTATCTATTCGTTTGATGTGTTTGAGCTTTTGATTTTGCTATTTACTTAGGAACGTTCCTTTTTTGAATCTACTCGGAATTCAGTATTTTTGCGATTTTTACGTTTTACAGAGAAAGATACATGTTGAAGTAAACATCAAATTTCTCTATGTCCGATCAGATCTTTTAAAAGCAATATATTTAAAAATGGATTACATGTAACATTTATAATCGTTTATTAATACTAGTAATAACTAAATAAATGCAATACCGTTACTGACATTTTTTTAAAATGTTTTAATCTTTGTCAATAAACACTCGATGTACAACAGGAGTAAGAGAACTGCTCGTTATTTTAAATTGAGATACTGACCATTCATCTGAAAGATTTATATGTTAAAGGGATTATTGCTTTAATAGCCATTTGTTCTAATTCTGGTTACAAATTATATGACGAAGTGTTTTAGTTTCAAGTACTAACAAAATCTAAAACTAATGTTATCACCCATTGTGATCAGAAATCCCAGTAAACTTGAGAATAATAGTGCCGAAACTAGACCGTCTGTTTCATATCTTGATCTTTGTTTTAGTGTTGACACAAATGAACGACTTCAATCGTAAATCTATGACAAATATCTCAACTCACTCGCGTCGTATTTTCGAGTTTTTAGTTTTTTATATACCAGAATAATCGTATGTTCAGTAAATAAAAAACCGATTGTATCGTACTCATGGTTGTGACATTTTGACTGAGTTAAGATTCGAATGGCGGTTAATTCGTTTAGTACAATACGCTTACCTCTTCGACATAACTGATATCGCTTCTATTTGAGATTGTGTTCGCTCATGTTCTGCTTACCTTGATTTGTATATATTTCAAATAAATTTAATATATTTAATTATCGATAAAGCTATGTTAGAGTAGATATGTGTTAACCCTAATTTTGTAAAAATAAGGTGAAGTTGTGTGACTGCAAATGAGACAACTATCCAACAAATTCAAATAAATTGGATGTACATAATTATAGGTAAACTTACATACTTCAACAATGAGAGCAAACCAAATCGTATGGTCGGCTAGAAAAGGCCCCGACATATAAAAAAATAATGAACATTACAATACAGAAAACTAACGGACTAATTTAAAACAAAACAAATTTCGAAAAGCAAATAAGACATGAGACATGAACCAACGACAACACTGAACTACAGGTTCCTGACTTGGGACAGGCACATAAAGTATGTGGCGGAGTTGAACATGTTTCTGAGCGCTCAACCCTTCTCTCACATAAGACAGTGGTGTAACAGTACAACATAAGAAAAAACCCAATTATAATCAGTTGAAATAGGCTTAACTCTTCAGTTGCATACAGTTAGAAATACACCAAAAACACAAACACAACGTTGACGTGGACGGGTGATTTTTCTTCCCAAAACAAATTTACAGATCTGCGAGTACTCACAGTTACTGACAGCTAGTTCAAAGCCAATTATCAGCTAATGAAAACAGTCATGTATCGAAGACTAAACAATCCTCATCCAACATCCAATGGATTTTGTGTATAGACGTCATAACAGTCAGGGAAAACATGACGTTGTGCAATGTCAAACTATAAGTGTCGACATATTATAGATCCGTGAAAATACCTTTGTGTAAAAAAGAATATTATATGGCTTTTTTAAACACATATGTCAACCCGAGACACAAATATAATCCCAAGAGCTCTGTAGGAGAGATTGCATTTGTTAAGGATTGATACGATTTGTGATATTTAAAAAGCCATAACATATACGCTTTATTAAACACCTCAAGTAGATGTTTTATGTGACATGACGATAAACAGATAAAGGAGTTAAAAAAGCACATTCAATTTATCAGTATTTACTACTAAGTATATAATAAAATCTAGAATGGTTTTAACTTACTGAGATAAAAAAAAATCAATATATACATCTATAAAAAATAATATTTAAAGATTTCATTACAGCGCTGAATACTATAAGAATCTTTAAAACTAAGTTTATTTAAGGGATTGATTAGTTTACCCGAATCGTATTAATCGTAATTTGTGGGGTGGTTTTTTTTTTGGCAATTGGCTAACAAGTTTCTGAACTACTAATTTATAAACCTTTTTGATGACCTAGTCTTGCTGCCTTTGGAGTCCAGGAGATTCCAACTTTGTTGTTAGTCTTTTCCTGAGATTAGAACATTAATAAACTACTTTTGACTAACAATAGGAACGTTGATACGTACAATTTGAGAATCTCTTGTGTAATAACTTTTTTTTTACACTTGAAATAAATTATAGCGACGTATATTATATTCATTTTAGATCAGGCAAAACAAAAACAAACATCTAGGACAATATTTCCAGAAAGAGCTTCGCTAGAAGTCAAATTAGGCAACAGTATTCTGCCGTGGTGATGTTCAAATTCCATAAATCGTCCATAAAACTAAGATTTCCAACTCCCTCGGACGAAGTGTACCTTTGATTTATTCTGCTATTCTTCTTATGTCATATCGGTCATTAAAAAACTGATTCATTTGCTTATGTACTTGTTCAATCTTGGCTTTCTTTTCGGAGGAAGGGGGTCCTGATGAAGTGAAATCCGTACAAGAACAAAAATCGCATAAGATTTACAAAGTACTTTCATTATGATTAACAACAACGATAAAACTATATATAAAACTGAGAACGGTAATGAAAATCGGGAATGTGTCAAAGAGACAACAACGCAAACAAAGAGCAGAAAAACAGCACAAGGCCAACAATGGATGAGAACATCCCGCATATATATATACCTTTCTAGTCTATTATTTTATTTAGCAATCCGTTTTAATTGAAAAGGGTATGGAGTATCCATCCATGACACAAAATCAGTATATGCGCAGCTAAAAACACAAAAAGCCAAGGAATATCGCCTATGAAGCTGTACTTCGTCTCAAAGTCAGTGAGGCTTGCAACACGGTGAAAAAAACTCTCCTTAAAATAGTTTGTCCAAACATCTCTGACTACGAACATTTAAATGCAGTTTCTAAACATAGATTTCCTGAAAATTTGCTTTATATTTTTGAATTTGGAAGAAAAAACACATAGGGTCTTTGCATCGGAAATACACATTTATTTCAAAACCAGTCGTTGGCACGATAACGGTTATGGTCTTCTTGTACAATTATGATGGCATGACACTTAACCTTCCAAACGGGAGAGATTGTAAGTCTCGAGCTGGCTTGTCAGTAACTGCTAGTAAAGTCCTTTGTTAATTTATGTTTATCATAATCATTTTGCTTTATTTTTTCCGTTACCTTTTCTAATTTCCAACTGTAACTGCGTTCCAACTTAGTTTTACTGTGCGTTTTGCTTTGTGTTTGTTTATTCCGCATTGGCTAGAGGTGTGGGGAGGGTTTGATATCTCACAAAATATGCTTAACTCAATCGATTTTTTGCACCTGTCCCAAGTCAGGATCATCTAGTCTTTGTTTGTCTTGTGTGAGCTTTTTTTTTGGTTAATTTTGATGTTTTGAAGTTCAGTGTGACGTTAATTTCGCGGAACTAGTTTACATACAATTTTCCTCCCAAACATTCTCAAACGGAATTATCATAAGCAAGAATGACAAATGCAACTATGCATGGTACCTATAGAACACAAAGGCATGATGATTAATATATTGTGGAAGGAAGAGAAGCGACACACAAAAATGACGTCTTCTCCTTTGATAGTACAGATACTAGTAGATAAGGACAATAAGTCGTGAAAGAAATGAAGACTAAAAGTAAGGCATTCTTTATTTGTTAACTCATTTGATGTTTTATTTCACTATTTGGTTTGTTTAACTTCTTACCTTCGGAAAGCCATATGGTTCACTGTCGGACAAAATAGATAAGTGTTAATATTTTGACATCCACGTCGAAAGAAAGCATATGTTGTCATAAGTAAGTAAGTAAGTAAGTAAGCAATTTTTATTGGTTTGAAATCCAAAATTACAGGATTGATACCAAGACAATACACATTGCTTATACACAAACATACAAACATATATATCATACCAAATTCATAAACATTATATGAGGAGGTGGTACCACAAAGTTATTTAAAGCATTTCTAGAAATGTACATGTCGCTTATAAATTTAACAATAATTCTAATTATATCAGTCTCACCACACGTATACAAAAATTTAAATCTTGCTTCATTAGTCATATTTAAAAAAGAGAGAACTATTTCACTAATTTTGGAAAACAATTGGTCTCAAATTATATTCAGTTTTGTATATTTTAAAGTGAAATGAAATTCATCTTCTACTTCTAAGAGACACAAAGGACAATTTATTTCTATTATATGATATCATCAAGATATTTAGTAGTAGCAAATACAACTTTGAAAGAGAATTTTAGTAAGTAATTTGAGTATTTTAATGATTGTGTAGAGAATATATACCATATAAAAGTATGTCATATTCAAACTACAGTTGGTCCAATGGACATATATATAACAAAAATGATAAGTACATTTATCTACAGCTTGTTAAATCAATGATTTGTTAATATATACTATCACATAACCATTTAGTAGAATAAAGCGAACAATTAGATATAAAGATAACAGATATTTTGTCAATCATAAAGCGTCTGACGTCTAATTCTAAATGATTAACAATACAATGCATCAGGCATAACAAATCATTGGTGTCATTTAACAATGTGAAATTTCCTGCCTCAAATCTTCTTGTCTCATATCTAAGTCGTAATATTTCCTAACTCAAGTTACCCCCGATGAGATTGTTATTTTTGAAGTTTATAATTTTTACCATGGAAGTATAATATTGCCATTATGATACTTTCATGGTTTGACAGAGAATTAAAAATGTATAGTCTACAATTCAATTTTGGTAAAAAGAATAATGAAGTGATTCTATAAATGAAAAATTCTCTAGGTATATATAAAAACCAAGAAAATGTATTACATATTAAAGAGGCACTAGCTACGAGATATATGAAAAATCTGAAATAAGTTTTTTTTTGTTCAATAATTTTTGAAAGTGAAATAGGGAAATAATAATTTGCTTTTAAGAGCAAGTATGTTTGTCAAAATAAGTTAAGAAACATTGATGATGAACAATTAACTTGCAAGTGAATAATTCGACCTTATTGAATTCTTATGCATGTGACCTTTAATTTAACCCCTTAGCTACCGAAGGATTACGCATGAATTAGTCTTGTTCAGTTATTGAAAGGAAAAGAATGTCAACATTGATAGTTTAACAAAGATAAATCAATTATTGACTGATTCGATCCATAAAATATCATTCTAATGTAGGTAAGAACGACGATTCACATACATTTTTAACCTATAGTATGAAATTAAACACACCTAGAGAAATCAACTTGCAGTAGTTCGCTATATATTTATTTCTATATTTATGTTCATATTGCTTAAATGACCGTCGGCAGGGCAGTCTTTCCGAAGTAAACTCGATAGTTGATTAGATGGCGTCTAGACATAAATACTCACGAAACGATTTTTAGTATGATGTAATTTGGATATACGTTTTGATATGCTTCGAGCCTAATCGGTGAACATAAATGTGACAGTCAATGGCCCCTTAATATGGAAAACATACAAAAGCGTTCATATAGCACTTGACAAGCTAAATAACGCGTTAAAACATCCGATGTTGAAATACATTTATTATGTTGATAATTTAAGATACGTAAGTAAGTTACCTTGTATGAAATTTGAAATAAAAAGTTTAGTTTGTACAAATCTTTTAAACGCAAATTTTTTTTTCTTTCTTTCGAATCACCACAAAGTTTTAATGACCTACCAAATAACCACTGTAAATAGTTAAGACATTGTCTATTGTTCATTTAAATACAAATCAACAGGTATATTATTAGTTACATAGTGTGCTAGTGACCTAATACGGTATATATGGGGTCAGTAAATTCCATATGGGGTGAGAGCGAAGCTCGAATCCCCATATGGAATTTACTGACCCCATATATACCGTATTACGTCAATAGCACACTATGTAACGAATTTTTCTTACCGACTATCTTAACGTGTAAAATTTAGACTAGTGACCTATCAAAGTGAGCAAGTTTTCAATACAGTTAGCATTAACATGATTAAGAAACTCCTTCCTTTGATCCTACAAAAACAGATGTCAACAATGACAACTTGTTAGATTTAAATGTGTTTTATGAATTTATTTCACTTTATCATCACTTTCTTCGTCTGTTGAAACCTTTAAGATTTTTTTCTCAGTACTGTTTTGTTTTTCTAAAGGGACGTAACACCACTATTAACCGTGTATGAAATAAGCCCCGCCTCCTTATTACCTTATATGGAATATAAAGGGACGTAACTCCACTACTAACCGTGTATGAAATAAGCTCCGCCTCCCAACTAACCTAATATTAAATATACACGGTTTCCACGAGGACGCTTTTAACCAATCATATTCCTAGAAATGTATATGAGGTAAGATAAATAAGAATATGATTATAATATAATATGATATAATAATGGAGAGAAATACATAGTAATGTAAAATCAAACAGTAGGTCGAACATCATGTTTTTTCGTGTGAACTTTTTTGTCGAGTTTAGATGGTAAATTATAACACTCCAGTAAATATGATTGCGTTTTATGCTTTCAAGGGAAATCATATGCATATACATTGTTTAATATGAGAATAATGATAATCATAACAAATACGAATGCTCTCTGATGAACATCATAGAAGCCTAAATCTCTCATTCCTGTATTTGACTTTAAACTTCTTTAGCATTAACACCTGCATGATGCCAAAATTACTAGGGGAGTAACTATAGTCCCGAATCAAAAGGAGGGAGGGTGTCAAGATCGTTTTAAGCAAGAAGGTTTTAGGATTTCCAATTGTCCAATTTAGCTTTTTTGGGGAATATTTTTAGATCAAGTTATGAAGTATATTAACTATAATCGTCATGGTGAGAGAAAAAAAATCATGGAAAGATGGATGAACTTCTTGAAGTTAGATTAATTTGAACTTGTGCCTAATAAGCTCAATTCCTCTATCCCATTGCCTGTTTAATTTAAATACCCTTCCGCAAAATAAAATCAGAAATTATCATTTTGTTGAGGATTTTGATTGAACGTCGATTTTGTTTGTTTGTTCGTTGTTATAATAGATTTTTGTTGTTATTGAAATAAATAAAGAAACATTCTTCACGTTGAAAAATATTAAGAGGGACATATATTACATCTATAATTCAGTATCCCCATTCTCAATTCAGACCGATTATTAGTTCATCGAGCTCTAAGGGAGATATTTTGTTCAAGAACCAATGAATTAAATTGAAAAGAAATTTGACAATAATATTAATTCTAAGGAACAGGTAATATAAAATTTGAGGAATTTTATTTATTTATGAGACGATTTAGAAGACAAGGATGCCCGAATGGTTTTTATAAAGTCTATATCTACTTGATCTAATATATAAAAACACGAAAAGCAGTCAGTTTTCTTTGCGTCCTCAACTTCACCACGGTCAACTTTGTATTTTACAAGCATAGAAAAGTTGAGTAAAATATCTAAACTTGCCAATACCGTTGTGGCTGTAGTAAATTCGTTCATTTTCCATTCTGAAACAACAAGACTATAGAATAAAATGAAAATATCGAAACCTATCTCAGAGGTCCTGTATCCATACATTAACGCATCGTTTTCATCGAAATCTGAAATAGGCCCTGTGCCTTTGTGTAATATCCGTAGGCAAAGTGCAGTTGTTAATATAAGTGTGAAAGAATATAAGAGTATTGTTGAAAATAAACCTATAGCTGTTGGTCCCGACAAGAAGTTCTCTTAGGGCGCATACTAATATAAATCCAACAATATTAGTTGTACATCCAACTGTAAGACGAATAAATAATATCTTTCGCTTAGCCTTGATGCGTCTTTCTTCTTTTTCATCCTCCAAAACATTGACAGAACATAGTTCATATATATTTAGAAGAAAAGATGATGTAATATCAAGATAAAATCCTCCATCACAAACCATTTCAAATGATCACTTCAATTATAATAATAACTTTGATTTTTTCTTTCTGTTTTGACCAAAGTAAAGAATTCTGAAAAATCCTTATATTCGCCAGTTCTAGTCACCAAATTATTAACAGCTTGTGTTTATTGTCTGTCAGTAGAGACTTGCGAGATATTGAAAAAAAAATCATCCAGTACTGTTCGTGTATTTTTAAATGTGATTTGCGCATTAAATCTGGTTTTTAACATGATCAAGGAATTTTATAGGACACCTTACAATACAAGTCCTTGAATTGATAAAGATCATTTGATTCAAAGGGGCACTAGCTGTCAAATTCGTGGTCACCGATTTGACTCAAATTCTCATATTTGATTTATAATAATGTAAAACATTTATCCTAACTACCAAAAGTCTAAAATAAACAGTTTACAGAGCATGGGGTAGATAATATGAAGGTTCGTTTCGTGTGTATTTTAGTCCAGACGCCATCTAATTAACTATCGACTTGACCTCAGATGACCATATAAGCGATGTAAACATAAATAAAGATATGAATAGATAAAACCAACACGTGCAATTGGAGTTTTTTAGGTCTGTTTGAGTTTATTTTATAGGTTAAAAATATATGTTTCTCATTGTTTTTAACCGTATAAGAATGATTTTATATGGACCGATTCAGTAATCAAATGATTTACCGTAGTTTCACTTTCATTGTTGACATTCTTTTTCTTTAAATAACCAGTACACGTACAATGCATGCGTTGTCAATCTTTAGCAAGGGGTTAAATTGAAGTTCACATGAATACGGATTTAATGAGGTCGACTAATTAACTTGCAAGTGAATGAGTAATTCTCAATGTTTCTTCGCTTAATTTGACAAAATTGAACCATTTTGGATGCTAAAAGCGAATTATTATTTCACTATTTCACTTTCATTATTGATTGAACAAAAAAAAATCTTACTTTAGTTTTTTTATATATCTCGTAGCTAGTGCCCCTTTAAAAAAAAAAGACGATAGATTTATTTCAAAGTAGTTAATAATGCGCAATAACTATAAATAACGCTGGCAGAATTATCGAGGCCATACAAGATTTTTCATTACGTTCCCGCAACATATAGTTGCTTGTGACAACGATATAATTATTATGTACCAACAAGATGCTTTCCTGGGTACCACAAGTTGACAATTTGTTCCCTCAAAACAATATAATGTACTTACAGGTGACAGAATAAGGTCATGCAAGAAACAGTTTTTGTTGTTATATACTATGCTGTATGAAAATAAGGTCAGACCCAATATAAAAGGAACATTTGTTCATGAATATGAATCCCTTTGAGACAATATGCTGACGATATTTTAGATAGTAGTGAAACACTTTGGGTGGGAGTCTTTTAAATGATTTGTTTATTTCTGAAAAGTTTCTGGGTTTAAATGAAAACTTAAAGTATTTAGATCTTCTCTTTCCCGAACTTCAAATTTTTAACTTTCTGGATTTGATTTCTCTTTCATTGATTTTTTTCTCTGATTTTAAATGTTTTTAAAGTCATATGAAACGAGTGAGTGGTGAAAAATAATGTGTATCAAATTCTTGAACCAATGCATGTCTATATCATAAACTTAGTCCTCTGTGCACGATTGTTTTCATTTTTTACGTAAATATATCGTATAATTGTCATTTTGTTTTTCTCTGTCTGTTATGATTTAACAAATATGGCTGCTCATTAAATGCCGTGTTTTGAAGCCGAAGTTTACCGATTGTCACCTTATAGTAAACAAATAACAAAAAGAATGGGTATTGAGCACGTGTTTAACATGTACAATCAGATACTTGTTTATTTTAATGACAGATCCATGCGTTTTGCGATCACCGGATTTTTACGAGGAGGGTTACGCTCAGGTCACTATGCATACGGAAAATATGTCGGCGAATTGCTTCCTGGAAGGAAGCAATTAAAAATAAGTAAACTTCTTCTAAATGTGGACAAATTAAAGAATTTTCCTCAGAAAAAAGTATATGTACACAAGTTGTATAATGGAAACTATCCCTATCCATTTAGTTATAAAAAAAAACATGTGCATTTTTTTTTAATTTGAGGTTTATTATGACTTTGATTGTTTTTGGCTTTTAACTAGCTTTCAGTAACTGCGAGTACTCTCAAATCATACTTTTTTGTTAATACAATTTGAAAGGCTTTTTTGTCATTTATTGTTTACTCTTTTAAAGTTATTTCTCGTCTCTCTATTGGTAATTTAGTTATTACATCTTTGAAAATTGTTTAACATGACTATACATCTACACTCCTGCACTCGTACTATGAACAACAAAATTATCTATTTTAAAAAAAATATTTCTGTTCTCCATTACTCTTCAAAGTTATTTTCATTTACCTGTGTACGGTATTATTTTGCGGCATTTTGTTGATTTTGTATTTACATTGTGTCATATATATCATAAATGAAGGACAATCATAATAATTTGTAGGTTTTTTGGAGATGTCCTTGAAAATAATAAATACAGGCTAAAAATGATCGATACAGGCTGAAAATTTGCCGGATCACCCCTACCAGATCACCCCAGCTTGAGTTTCTTTGTTTTGCATGCTTTCATTTGTTCTGTACATTTTGGCGGGAATGTCAAATCCACCATAAAAAAAAGACTATCTATCAAAACTTACGTAAAAAAAAATCCAGTGTCTATACTGGGATTCGAACTCAAGACCTTTAGCATATCAACCCACGATAAAAAAAAATTATCTTTATTATATTCACAATATATATACATATCACAGTTTCAATTACACAAACATAAATACATTTTCATTATTTATTGTCCTTTCTCTGAAAATGAATCATATTTGCAAAATAGCTATATTGCGTGAAATATTTGTCACGAACACAATTATCTGATTAATATCAACTTTTGTATACTCATATTTACATATATATCTATCATTTTCTATGGAAAACATCATATCCCTATATTTATATTCAATCTCATTCTAATCTACCATTCTGCTCATACATTCAAAATTATAACACCGAATACAATGAAAAATCAAAGAGTTAAGTGTTTGTACAGTACTGTATTATTGTCCGACATTTGACGAAAATTGATACAATCGAAATAAAAGATCGCAAAGGGCAGGTCTCCATTCCACAACGCAAAAAAAAATCTAAATTATTAAATATGAAGTCAATTATCAGCAATAATAAGACAAGCAAACAACATCACAATATAATTATCATTATTCACCAAAAAAATTAGTTTTTCCATTTTCACACAGAAACATACACAATTCTCACTACAAAAGCAAATTATAAAATACTAAAACAATTTTTTTATTTTTCGCAAGTTTTTCCATCTCCAATATTCTTTGACGCACTGCATCAGTCATCAGTTTTGTTGTTCTAACATCTTTAAAATCCTCGGTTACCACTTTGTTGAATAACCGGTAATCTCGTTCCCCGCGAAGGAGAACTTCAAACTCTTCATGGTCCATATGAAATAATATTAGACGTCCTCTTTGCGTTTTCCAATCAAAATGTCCATACCACTTCGGTTTTGTTTTAAAACAATTTTATACATAAATCTACTAGCTTGTACGGTATTATCAAGTTCTTTCACTTTATCACATGTTGACGGCGTACATACAATATCACTATTATCCTTTTTACTAGCTAATTGTACATTTTGTTTCTAAATTTTCTCCTTCTACGGTACACTTATTCTTTTCAATTCTCCCAACTTACATCCCAGCTCCTTTGTTCTAACAGGGGTGATCTGAGCTGGATCACTCCTACCAGATCACCCTAGTTTGAGTGTCTTTGTTATGCATGCATTCCTTTGTTCTGTAACATTTTGGCGAGAATGCCAAATCCACTATAAAACTTATAATTAAATATACAATTATACGGAAAAGACTATCTATCAAAATTCACGTAGAAAAAATCCAGTGTATAAGCTGGGATTCGAACTCAAGACCTTTAGCATATCAAGCCACGATACAACCACTTCACCAGGACGACTGGATACGAACATTCAGTAATTTAACATACTTAAAGGAAGCAAGATGTTTTTTTATAAGTGGGGCGAGTTGGCAGACCTTTATTAGGTATAGGATATAGGTTGGGCCGATTGGCCAGTGGGGCGAGTTGACATTGTTTGATATCTGCTCATCGTGTTCGGGGTCAAAAAGGGTATAAATCATATAGTAATGTATAAAGTATATTATAATGGTTGTGTGACGTTCTAAACTAGATTTTATGAATTGTAAATGGTTTTTAGTCTAATCTAAAACAGCTGGGATGTAAAATAGTTATCCCACTCGGACTTGGTGTGTCAGTGTTAGATCACCCTAGTTAGATCATCGTGGGATAACTATTAAAGATACTCTATGTTTATTTTTATTTACATTGTTTACATTTTTAGTAGTTAAACAGGTTAATGGCAAAGACAATTCATTACCTGTATTGATCGACAGTTCTATGTTTGGACTCTCTATAACTTCAATGTTACCTGTAGTAGCAGAGGCAACAGACGGGAGATCGTCAAAGTCCATTATATCTAAGGTATGTGTCGATACCTCTTCACTCGTTATTTGAATTATTTCAGATGAACGGTCTGAACAAATCACATTTGTAGGATTCTCAATATTCTCAATATTTACATTGTCATTGTTATATTCTTTCGTCCGTTTTTTATTACGATTTACGGTAGAATTTGATTTTCTTTTACTTTTAGAACTATCTTCATTTGTAAAAACTACAGATATACGGGATCTGTCTTTTTCACCGTGCACAGTAAATGATATATTACGAAATTGTTCGCATGCATTTTCTATAGTATTCAACAGTAAAGCTGGAAGTCTCTCCATTATAAATATTATTAAAAACAGTTATACAATTCACCCTCGGGTAGCCTCTTTCAATCCAACAATATTTACAACATTTCTTCTTCTTCCAGGTAAGGAACCGAATTCAAATTTTGAATGTATGAGGTCCCGATTTCAAACAGTTAATAAAGACGTTTTTTTTCAATATCAATGAAAAGAACTTACTTCTAAAACAAGTTAGAATGTTAATAATCCATATTTTAGCTTGGTAATCCGAGCAATAACTTATAACAGAGTAATATTTTCACTGTACTCAAAAACAACGTCCTGTCATGTAAAGGTCCATTCGACTTTTCCCAACCCACGATACATACCACTACACCAGGACGACTTGATTCCAACTTACAGTAATTTAACATACTTAACGAAAGCAAGATATTTTTTTATAAGTGGGGCGAGTTGGCAGACCTTTATTAGGTATAGGATATAGGTTGGGCCGATTGGCCAGTGGGGCGAGTTGACATTGTTTGATATCTGCTCATCGTGTTCGGGGTCAAAAAGGGTATAAATCATATAGTAATGTATAAAGTATATTATAATGGTTGTGTGACGTTCTAAACTAGATTTTATGAATTGTAAATGGTTTTTAGTCTAATCTAAAACAGCTGGGATGTAAAATAGTTATCCCATTCGGACTTGGTGTGTCAGTGTTAGATCACCCTAGTTAGATCATCGTGGGATAACTATTAAAGATACTCTATGTTTATTTTTATTTACATTGTTTACATTTTTAGTAGTTAAACAGGTTAATGGCAAAGACAATTCATTACCTGTATTGATCGACAGTTCTATGTTTGGACTCTCTATAACTTCAATGTTACCAGTAGTAGCAGAGGCAACAGACGGGAGATCGTCAAAGTCCATTATATCTAAGGTATGTGTCGATACCTCTTCACTCGTTATTTGAATTATTTCAGATGAACGGTCTGAACAAATCACATTTGTAGGATTCTCAATATTCTCAATATTTACATTGTCATTGTTATATTCTTTCGTCCGTTTTTTATTACGATTTACGGTAGAATTTGATTTTCTTTTACTTTTAGAACTATCTTCATTTGTAAAAACTACAGATATACGGGATCTGTCTTTTTCACCGTGCACAGTAAATGATATATTACGAAATTGTTCGCATGCATTTTCTATAGTATTCAACAGTAAAGCTGGAAGTCTCTCCATTATAAATATTATTAAAAACAGTTATACAATTCACCCTCGGGTAGCCTCTTTCAATCCAACAATATTTACAACATTTCTTCTTCTTCCAGGTAAGGAACCGAATTCAAATTTTGAATGTATGAGGTCCCGATTTCAAACAGTTAATAAAGACGTTTTTTTTCAATATCAATGAAAAGAACTTACTTCTAAAACAAGTTAGAATGTTAATAATCCATATTTTAGCTTGGTAATCCGAGCAATAACTTATAACAGAGTAATATTTTCACTGTACTCAAAAACAACGTCCTGTCATGTAAAGGTCCATTCGACTTTTCCCAACCCACGATACATACCACTACACCAGGACGACTTGATTCCAACTTACAGTAATTTAACATACTTAACGAAAGCAAGATATTTTTTTATAAGTGGGGCGAGTTGGCAGACCTTTATTAGGTATAGGATATAGGTTGGGCCGATTGGCCAGTGGGGCGAGTTGACATTGTTTGATATCTGCTCATCGTGTTCGGGGTCAAAAAGGGTATAAATCATATAGTAATGTATAAAGTATATTATAATGGTTGTGTGACGTTCTAAACTAGATTTTATGAATTGTAAATGGTTTTTAGTCTAATCTAAAACAGCTGGGATGTAAAATAGTTATCCCACTCGGACTTGGTGTGTCAGTGTTAGATCACCCTAGTTAGATCATCGTGGGATAACTATTAAAGATACTCTATGTTTATTTTTATTTACATTGTTTACATTTTTAGTAGTTAAACAGGTTAATGGCAAAGACAATTCATTACCTGTATTGATCGACAGTTCTATGTTTGGACTCTCTATAACTTCAATGTTACCTGTAGTAGCAGAGGCAACAGACGGGAGATCGTCAAAGTCCATTATATCTAAGGTATGTGTCGATACCTCTTCACTCGTTATTTGAATTATTTCAGATGAACGGTCTGAACAAATCACATTTGTAGGATTCTCAATATTCTCAATATTTACATTGTCATTGTTATATTCTTTCGTCCGTTTTTTATTACGATTTACGGTAGAATTTGATTTTCTTTTACTTTTAGAACTATCTTCATTTGTAAAAACTACAGATATACGGGATCTGTCTTTTTCACCGTGCACAGTAAATGATATATTACGAAATTGTTCGCATGCATTTTCTATAGTATTCAACAGTAAAGCTGGAAGTCTCTCCATTATAAATATTATTAAAAACAGTTATACAATTCACCCTCGGGTAGCCTCTTTCAATCCAACAATATTTACAACATTTCTTCTTCTTCCAGGTAAGGAACCGAATTCAAATTTTGAATGTATGAGGTCCCGATTTCAAACAGTTAATAAAGACGTTTTTTTTCAATATCAATGAAAAGAACTTACTTCTAAAACAAGTTAGAATGTTAATAATCCATATTTTAGCTTGGTAATCCGAGCAATAACTTATAATAGAGTAATATTTTCACTGTACTCAAAAACAACGTCCTGTCATGTAAAGGTCCATTCGACTTTTCCCAACCCACGATACATACCACTACACCAGGACGACTTGATTCCAACTTACAGTAATTTAACATACTTAACGAAAGCAAGATATTTTTTATAAGTGGGGCGAGTTTGCAGACCTTTATTCAGTTTGGGTTTTAACCCTTTTTGTAAATAAGTGAGTTGTCAGACTGTTTGTTCAATTTGATTTTTTTTTTTTTTTTTGCTTTTTCAAAAGTGGGGCAAGTCAGTAACAAGAGTGGTGCGATTTTTTATAAAGTGGCGATCTAGTGTGGTCAATTGGCCAGTGGGGCGAGTTAGCATCGTTTCATATCTAATCATCGTGTTCGGGTGTCAGAAATGATATACATTATATAGTAATATATACAGTATATTATAATGGTTGTGTGGCGTTCTAAACTAGATTTTATGAATTGTAAATGGGTTTTCGTCTTATATAAAACAGCTGGAGTGTAAAATAGTTATCCCATTCGAACTTTGTATGTCAGCGTAAGATCCCCCTCTGGCCTCCGGTCATCGAGGTGATCTTACACTGACACACCGCGTCCTCATGGGATAACTATTACATAAGTTGCCCCCCTGCCAACAGGTGATTTATGAACCAATCAAGGATCATGCAAAAGTATTTCAAGACGACCCTAAGAAATAGTGTCATTAACCCTAATTGAGGCATCTAATTTAACGTTTAAGTTTTTACCGGACGGTGCTAGATTTTTGTATCCTTCAAAGCCATACCTAAACGAAAAAAACACACGGTATTGAATAAAAAGAATAAAAAATGTTACAGAGAAAGATTAATTTTGTAAACATCAAATTGTCCAATCTGATTAGATTCATATCTGTTTATATCTTTTAATAACAACTAGAACACACCCGCGAAATCGCGGGCACACACAGCTTGTGAACTGTTGTAGGATGATTTTTTGTAAAAGATATTATGTATGGAGAATTTCATAAAAAGTATCAAAACCCCTCTCCCTTTTTCCAAAGTCCGATATTTGTTTCCTTTCTGTTAAATTCAATTATTTTCATGTTTCTGGCCTCAGACCACAAGTATTCTTCTCTTTTGCTACAATGCTTCTTTTGGTAAAAGTCAAATCAAATTAAAAAATTGCACCGTTTCAAACATCAAACAAATGTAACTGCTTATATGTAGACCATTATAAGTCTAATAAAATGTGCTTCAAGGACAATCCATCAGTGCTTTTTCTTCAGAGAGCCTTACTAACATGCAAAAGGTAAGATATGAATCTTGTATAAATGACTAAGACCGACTAAGGCTAATTTGAGGGGGTGGTCGGAGGGGTCCTGATCCCGAAATCCCGAGATGCAGAATTTAAAGAAATTCATGTCAATCGAAAAACATATTCCCGGATCCCGTAAGGATCAATCCCCAAATCCCGAGCTTCAAAACACCCGATCCCGACGCCCCGAAAAAGGTCCTGCCTCCCTCTAATCTCTATCTTACTTTCATTTTTGCCAAATCACTATTTTCACGTTCAACAATAAATTGTTATGCCCCATCTAGTCTGTGCATCCGTGCGTTCTTTCGTTCGGTCGTCCGTCTGTCCCGCATCAGGTTAAAGTTTTTGGTCGAGGTAGTTTTAGATGAAGTTGAGCATGTTTTACTTATTTTAATATATATGCAAGTGGTATGACCCCTTAAATAGTAAATATTTCAAAGAAAACAGTAGACAGAATCAGGGACTTTCTATACTAACATAGAAAGTCCCTGACAAAATACAGAGAGTCTCTATATATTAAAGTAGTATACTCGTAGTTTACATGTAGATAAACGCGAACAATAGTTGTCCTCTCTAAGGAGGTATAATAGTTGTGGTTCTTGCGATCTTTACACCATGAAATGAAACGCGAAAAATAATTGTCCTCTCTAAGGAGGTATAATAGTTGTTATTTTTGCTATCTAAACACCATAATATGGAGAACGCTCTGAATGGCTTATTTATTTTACATTTTTGTTATCTATCATACGAATGGTTTTTTAAAAATGTGTCACATGTCTTACTTATTTTAATATATATGCAACTGGTATGACCCCTTAAATAGTAAACAATTGAAAGAAAACAGTATACAGAATACAGAGAGTCTCTATATATTAAAGTAGTATAATCGTAGTTTACATGTAGATAAACGCGAAAAATAATTGTTCTCTATAAGGCGGTATAATAGCTGTGGTTCTTGCGGTCTAAACACCATGATATGGAGAACGATTTGATAGGCTGATTTTTAAAAAAAAAAAATTTATTTATCATGCGATTGTTTGTGTTTGTGCATGTTTCAAACCGGAAGTCTTATCTATGACTAAAAGTCAGTCTGATGACGGAATCATATCCGGACTCCTTTTTTGTCGTTTTTCTCCCAAAATAACTCAATCTGAATAATCATAAGAATGGATGACAAATGCGACTATGCATGTTACGTATAGGACACAGAGGCATGATGATTGATTTATTGTGGAAGGAAGAGAAGCGACACACAAAATGAGGTCTTCTCGTTTAATAGTATAGATATTAAGAAGAAATGCTTAACATTTCTTTGTTATTTTAAGGTGGCTCGCGGGTCTAAATCCATTTTTTTTTATTTAATATAGGATTTCGCTATTTTTTTCTATAAATGAACTTTATCTTATACCTGATAGAAAAAAAAATAAAAAATGAGGGGTCACCGATCATTTACGCTCACAATCTGCCTTCGAAAGAATCATACATTTTTGTAAAGGTACTTTTTTCCTGTTGAACTAATAGGAGAAAAAGAGATAATATCGAAATAAAAAAAGAAATTAATTACAGAAATCGCTTAAATTTTACAATTATTTAGTTTATGTATAGCTTATTTGAAAACAATAATAAAAAAATATAGGTCACCGATGAGTGAAAAAAGATATTTCAATTGTAATGCCAAACCGAATTGATGTTTTGGTTAATTTTTGTATCATATCATAAAGTAATAACTAATAGTGTAATAAATAAAATTTGTTATGAACAAACAAATGTTTAATTTTTTGCTGATTTTTTTTTACTCGCGAGCCTCCTTAATAACCAAACAAATGTTATTCTTTCTGACAATTTTTTTTTAGATTGGTTCAATCTTTGTCAATAATCACTCTATTCATCAGCAGCAGTATGAGTAATGCTCATTATTCTTAATTAAATACTGACCATTCACCTGAAAGATTAGAATATATTAAAGGGATTATTTCATTAATAGCCATTTGTTCTAAGATTGGTTTCGAATTCCATGACGAAGCATTTAATTTCAAATATTAGTGAACTCGAGAAGATACTGCCGAAAATAGAATATCTGCTTCATATCTTGATCTTTTCCATAGTATTAAACCAAAATGAACGATTTACATCTTGATTATATGACAAATGTTTCAACTGAATAGCGACATATTTTAACGGTTTTAGATCTTAAGATACCAGTAATATCCCTGATCGGTAAATCAACTGATTATGTCGTATTCCTGGTTGTAACATTTTAACTTACCCTTTCAACTCAGCTGCTATCGCTTTAATCATAGTTTGGAGAATCAGGGGAAACATGTATTCGCCAAAAGTAGTCTTTGTATATTGCTATATAAAAGCTAAATCTTATAAAAAATATGAAAAATGTGTAAAAAAAAATACCGAACTAGGTTAAACAAAAAAGTCCATAAAAACTGACAAAATGAATGGAATGAATGGAAGAACAGCTGTCATATTCCTGACTTGGCACAAGCACTTTTCGAAAAAAGGTGCGTTAAACCATTTAAAGGGTAAAGTTCGTTATATTGACATAATTGGGTAAGCAACACAAACAGATACCGTTTAAGTGAAAAAATTAACCGATAATCAGATGAATTGAAATACTTACTTGAAAAAAATATATATAAACATACAGTTTATTATTACAAATATTGTGTCTTTCAAATATTTACCTTGTCAATCGGTTTATAACTAAAAAGTTCATTTTATTTTACTCTTTTCTACTCATAGTGATCAGATATATATGAAATTGTAATAAGAAGAAATTTGACGATGCTTTTAATGCATATATATTAATACTGTGTCGTTTTCGTTTTTATACAGAGTGAGCAGAAAGAGAAACTATGTGTTTGTTAATGTCAAGCAGCCTCCATACTACAGATAATTAAAAGAAATGTTTTGTGTATAACCGATTTCAGTGACAATGATAACAGCTACAATAAACGTCTTCGTTGTATCCATGTGCCCATTTTGATAGAACCATTCTAGAACCTAAAAAAAAGAAATGATAGAATAAAGAAGGCACATAATAGTTATCCTAGTATTTGTCGTATATAGTGCGTTCTTTACTTTGTTTCCAATGCGTTACAACCATGAATATATTGTAAGCGTACAATTATCATATCTTCAAAACCGCTAAAATTCTTTATACTAGTGTTGCCTGTGCAAGACTCTGAGTAACGCTCCTGGTGACGACAGTAAAACCCAGAAGGTTAAATTATGTACGAAGGAAGTCGAAAAGCATTGAAAGCCAAAACAAATATCAAATGAAAGGTGTGCTAAAACTGACTGAGGCATTTATGCCTGTGTAAAAATACATATAGTTTTAAGAATGATTTTTGCGATTTAAGAACATGCCTAAAATGATGACATCAATAATACTTCATGAAAGCATGGAGTACCGGTTGATTGGCTGATTAAACATTTTGTATAAAATGGTGAAGTTGAAATCATCCTTTCGTAAACTTTGCGGACGCCATTACGACTTTGTTGACCGTTATGGAATAAGCGTTTCACAGATGATATCGGATATGTTTCTTACGTCGTAACTATAATTACCTTCCCTTTCATGAATGTGGTCTACCGAATTTGACTATTTACCGGATTTGTTATAACATGAGGTAGCACTCCACAGTTAGAATATAAAATTAAAAATGAACCAAAAAATGTTTTACCATCTCCTATTCCTGGATTTCTAATACATTAACCTAACTGTTTGTGTTATACATGTACATATGTATGTAATCAGTATCTTCCATAGATTTGATTTTCAGAAGTTAATAGAATGAAATATAATTCCTTTTGTGTGTATCCATGACAACATTCTACATGCATTCACCATAAAACATTGCAAAAAGGGGGGTCAAAATGTCACATATCCCCTCAAAGTTTGGATCAAACAAGCATTTCAATACCTTTGAGTGTTACCTTTTTAGAAACTGTTGACATTAATCCTCCTAATGATCAAATAAAAAATGGGTGTCTTTTGACTCATTTTTTCGTAAAATTTAATCACAAAGTTCGACAAAAACTTGGAAAAAACATTACAATAACTGTCGGACCAATGTATAGTAAGGATATGCAAATACGGACTGTCATACAGAAAATAGCCTATATTATATACATTACATAATCTTGATGTTACATTACATAATCTTGATGTTCATATAGACCCAATATGAATATAAAAAAGAAGATGTGGTATGATTGCCAATAAGACAACTGTCCACAAGAGACCAAAAATGATACAGACATTAACAACTATAGGTCACCGTACGGCCTTCAACAATGAGCAAAGCCCATACCGCATAGTCAGCCATAAAAGGCCCCGATAAGACAATGTAAAACAATTCAAACGAGAAAACTAACGGCCTTATTTATATAAAAAAAAATGAACGAAAAACAAATATGTAACACATAAACAAACGACAACCACTGAATTACAGGCTCCTGACTTGGGACAGGCACATACATAAATAATGTGGCGGGGTTAAACATGTTAGCGGGATCCCAACCCTTCCCCTAACCTTTGACAGTGGTATAAAAGTATTTTAATTCCCAGCTATCCAAAAATGAATTTTATTACACACTAGCTCTCATATTTGAAAAATCCACAGGGGCCAAAATGCGAAACTGCACATCTAACGGTGGAGTGCTACCTTAGCAACACGACGTGTGCCACATGTGGAGCAGGATCTACTTACCCTTCCGGAGCACCTGAGATCACCCCAAGTTTTTTGTGGGGTTCGTGTTGCTTATTCTTCAGTTTTCTATGTTGTGTCATGTGTACTATTATTTGTCTGTTTGTTTATTTCAATTTTTGCCATGGGGTTGTCAGTTTTTTTTTTTTTTTCGATTTATGAGTTTGACTGTCCCTCTGGTATCTTTCGTCCCTTTTTTGTAGACAAAATACTAAGTTTTGAAAATGCCTCAAACAATATAGTTTTTCAACAGAAAATAAATGTTTGAGATATTGCGAATAAAAAAAAATAATAACTCACATTGAAATTTTAAACATTTTTTATTTTACTTTACATTATTCCACTATGAACAAGGATGTAACAAAATATTCGTTTTCATCAATAAGCATGAGTATATGATGACACAAAATCAGGAACATTCACATCATTGCAATGTCGATTTGTTCTTAATATTGTTGTAGAACTGTTAAATTCTAGTTATGAACATTGTTCTAGTTTAAGATATAAAAGTTGAAGAACAAAAAAAAAACTTTGATGATAACTAGAATGTAGAACAGAAAGGAATCTCTTTTGATAACTTGATTATAAGTAAATGAGAACATCATCAAAGGCATGAGTACTATTCGCGTTGACTATTCACCGGAAAGTGTTTTTATAAATTTTAAACATTAAAAACATAAAAGGAGAGAGCATAACCTTCTGTCCTGATATCTAATGCAAGACTTTATCTTTTGATTAAATAGTTATAAAACGGTCGCTAATAGGCATGAAATTATACAAACAGATAACAAGAAAAATGTAAATAGGAAGTAAAACGTCAGGTAGGCTGAACTATTTCTATTTATCATTTGTGAAATCATTAATTAGACGGATTTAACTGTACATCATTAAAACACAGCAACTATGATTTTTTGTTCGTACTTCAAAAAATCATGCTTGACCTTTTAAAACCATATTGTCTTCAGGTTATGAGGTATTCAATTATATTTTGATTAAAATTTTTATTCAGATTTCATAAGTCGTTCATTTAAAACAAAAACAAAAAAACGAAACAACATTAAATATTTCTTTACAGCAAACAAAATAACACAAAAACCGTTTTGCATCCGCACTTTCAACAGCATCTCAAATAGATAGATCAGAATTATTTTTGCTCGAAACCGTTATTCTGTCTTTGTTTAATAACAGGTTGACCATAGCTTACCAATCCGTTTGTCTCCACTGAAAGATGTTTTAGAACATAACAGATTATATATAGCATTTATTGTATCTGATAGGCGTAAAATGCTTGCGATAACGTTGAGAAATATGGACAGGATACTTGACTAGATCTCATAAAAATTTCAGAATATGAAATTCCGAGCAAATGAAATGTAAAAAGTTTATATAGATACTTTTGGAGACTAAACTATTTCTACACCTGTTGTCTGCTGTTTAAATAGCAAACCCAATATTTGTTCATGAATACTTCCGGATTACAATGACCTACAATTGACATCTCAGGGCAATACTTCTTTAATTGTAATGATTAATTTGGTTTGAGAAGAAATTGCTCGAAACAAACGTTATATAATAGAACAATCGAGATAGTTTTTTCTACCAAGAAGAGGGTGAAAAAAGGCAAACTATAAAGTTTTTGTTAATCCTGGTACCTTTGATAACTTTGTTAATGCGAACACCGCGTAAAAGGGAAATTATAAGGTTCTATGATGATAAGCATTCTTATTTTCAAATGACACCTTGTATATGCCAATTTTTACTTTTGACATGACATACGGGTAAAAGGAGGAAAAATTGACGGTGATATAACAAAAAAAAAAAACAAAAAGCCTGTTGATTAAAAACTTTAATCAATTTTGTATATGCATACTGATGTCATCAGAACGAAACAAAATTCTTATTGGCTGATTCAGTTTTGTATTCCTCAGTCTTGGCAATATGGAGAGGCCACATGTTTTAACTGATTGAAGTGTGGCCATGAATTGAAATAACTGTTTCATAAAGGAAGAAAAAAAATTTTTTTTTATGAGTTCTAAATTTCCCTTTAAGAAATTTGTGCGACTTTAGTAATCCGGTATGTTTAACAACCATATAAAAGTCAGATATTGAATTTTTCTAAAGAGGAAGAGTATGGTAAGCATGAATAGTAGTTATATGAGAATTTGATGATTTGGTAAAAAAAAAAAAAAACAACAACAACAAAATAGTTGAGTTTTTAAAGTCAATCAGAATATAATATTTTAAGGCGGGTAGGTGTATTGCCACGGCTGATTCCTGGTTTGCCAATTTTAAAATACACCAATTAGCCATTATAAAGGTAAACAAAAAGAGAAAACGTTTAATGAATATACAATTCATTGTCTGTTTTATTGTTTATATGTGTTTCTTATGTACAAACATGCAATTGTATACTGCAACTAGTTGTGTTAAATCCCTAAATATAGTAACATAGCTATATTTTGTATAATGTCAATTTCATCATGCAACACTTTCTCCACAATTAGGGTTTCATTTAGGGATGAAAATAAGTTTGACATTTGCGTTACGATTTTAAAAGCTATCAATGTATTAATTTAAGTTGCAGTATAAAAACAAGATTAGGTCAATGTCATAAAAATATAAACTTTTTTGTACTCGGCGCAAAACTCGGGAAGGGCTCGATAAAACTTTGCCCTTCCCCATTTTCTCAGCCTAATACAAAAAAGTTTATATTTTCCTGACATTGACCTAATATTGTATATTAAAGTGTAGAACCAAGATGACGTAACAACCACTCGTTTGATGAAAATTGTTCAAATATCCAACATAAAGTTTTGCGTTGAAACATTATCTGGTGCCTATTGATGAATTCAATTTAACATTATAGTAAACGTGCTGCACGTTATAAATTTAAAGCACATGTGGATAGAAACATGAAGTTAACTTTAAAATACATAATAATGTCTTTAAAGGGGCATTGACTTGTAAATTAATAATCCCAGATTCGACTCAAATCGTCATATTTGGTTTAAAACATACAAAAACGTATATGCAAATTTTAAAAAGTAAACAATTTACAAGACATGGGCTCGATAATATGCATCATCGTTTAGTGTGTATTTTATTCTACATTCCATCTAATCAACTATTGAATTGAACTCTGAAGTCTGCCGACGATCATATAAAACCGATATCAACAAAAATATAGATATAAATCGATAGAGAACTCGTGTAATTGGACTT
This sequence comes from Mytilus galloprovincialis, assembly GCA_037788925.1. NCBI lineage: Eukaryota > Metazoa > Mollusca > Bivalvia > Mytilida > Mytilidae > Mytilus > Mytilus galloprovincialis. The sequence continues at coordinate 40,796,927 of CM075334.1, read as the reverse complement.
TCTAGTTTGTTTAATTTCATATTATTGGTTGAAAATATATGATAATCATCGTTTTTACTAGTATAAAAATGAGTTTTTGTGGATTGAATCAGTGAATCAAATGATTTACCTTTGTTTCACTTCCAATGTTTCAAACTTGCAAGTGAATAACTCATCATTTATGTTTCTTTGCCTATTTTGACACAATTGAACCATATTGGTTGCTAAACGCGAATAAATATATCACTATTTCTCACTTTCATTAATGGTTAAACATTGAACAAAAAAACATTTAGTTTTTTTTTTTATATCTCGTAGCTAGTGTCCCTTTATAAATTACAAAATATTCAAAGTGACATCTGAGACTACATTATTTTGTATCGCTCATAGATCAGTTTTCTATATATAGTTAAGGTGATTCTATTATGATAAATAATAGATTTTCATTAAAAATCCTTGATATGAGCATGGAAGCATATTGACACTTCCATGATAAGATCCGCCAGGAGCCAGCACTAATTATTCAATTTTCCATGATATAATATTCACATCTTTCTAGTCACAAATATATTTGCCACCCTAAAATTATCTGAAGTTACTGTAACTGAAGCCTAAATAACACGCATTTGATTAAAGCAATTGTACTCTTTTAAGTTATTGATATAGATCTGCATGTTTATTTCAAGTTTGAAAATATATTAATTAAGCATAAAACCTAATCCCGTGAAATGAAAATGTTTTCCCTGGTGTTAACTTATTTGATTTTAGAATTTGCTGCAATTATTGCAATGAAAGTTATAAATCAAATAAAACTGAAAAATAATTCCTACAATTGTAATCGAAGCTAGTACAAAGTAAATAATTTATTTAATATTCATTTAATGTCAATCAGATATCTAGATTTTATCAAAAACTTGTAATTTCAATTACTTCGTCAAAGCTGTGACATAATGACCAGAAACATAAGCCTAGAAATAATTATAGCTTGTGTTCTCAAATGTCATCCATTGAAAGTAAATACAAATAATACAGAGAGCACCTGGTGCATCTTATATCATTAAAGGTATTGGTTGTTATAGAAATATTTCTTTATTCATAAAAGTCTGATGGTTGTTGGTTTCTTTATCTCTAAAAGGCTGTTAGTTACCAGATGTTACACAAACTTTGAATGTTCCCATAGCTTTATTTACGTAAGCAAGATCATTGAATGACATATTTTAGGAATGACTGTAATATTTTCTTCTGTTTATGAAGCAATAACATAAAAAAAGGAGCTGCGAACTGAATAACCCGGATTATTTAAGTGTGCACCACATTTTTTTATATTATTTCGAATAGAGAGAAACAATATAATAGTCATTCTTTATAATTAAATTTTAAATTCCATTTATATGGAGTAAATCATGAAAAAACGTTTATGACGTAACGGTCACAAGACAAAATTATAGTCTATGACCTGATAGACAAAAAACTTTCAGCAAATGAGAAGACGTTTGTGTACAACCAAAATCAAATTATTCATTTCAAACATTTTAAAGTCATAGTGGAAGTCTTGTTAAAAACGTTAGCGCTAATCAAATGGATTTGTTTAATTTGAACCTCATGTTTACTCTGTTTTGAAAAAAATTCGTGTACACCACCTTTATAATAATTCTTTTGAATGGGAGCACAATTTAGTGGACTCAAAATTTGATCCATCAGTTTTGTCATCTTTAGATACTGGTAAGCTTTCTAAGTTATGCACATCCTCTTCCCATCAATTTGAAATTAAACTGATAAAACTACGAACGAAAATTTGAGGTAGAAATCCTTGATGAAGTATTCCTAGTTATGAAAATATCCATGAAAATGTCCTCATATAAATCTAAATATAAACACAACTACAGTAAACCAATTGATATAAGCAACCTACGATAGAACCAACAGCTTATATGAGAAGAAGAAAAAAATCAACTTATAAGTAAAAAAGATAATTAAGCTGTTCACTTAATCCATTTTTTGGGCATAATACCGTACTGATATAAATATTTGTTTTAAGAAAATTCCTATTGTATGCCAGTGATTTTTTTTTAGGTTTTAAAATGTCTCCAAGTTGAAAATTTCTGTTACCTCATTTTCATTATTTGCCGTGTTTCTTGTTTGTTGTTTGTTGATTCATATTTCAACGATCTACCGTTTTGTTCATTATTAGTTGTTTATCATTAATGTTTTTCCTTGAATTTCAATTTTAACTTAAAAGCAAATGCATTCATGTAACACCTGGTCACGATACCTGATTAACCAACCTGGGTGTTCTAATAACAGTACTACTAATTACCTTGCCGACATGCACAGACAATAACATCGTATAAACATCTGAAACGGTTACTTGAAATCCATGTACCATCCGATCGTGATGAAATTGCTGATATGTCTAATCTTTTAATCGCAGATTGTTTATTTTTTTGTTTAATCGTTAAGATATTGTTTACCTTGTGACAGGTACAATTTCCTTAATATTTGAAAACATTTTTTTATAGTGTTGTTTATGTATATGTTACATCACAGATCTGAATAGACTAAACGAAACAAACGTTGATATCGGCAATATAATAACATGTGATCATAATTTATAATACATCAACAGCTACATATGGAGTATACATGTAGTTACCAGTAGTTTTGATATTCCAGAGCTTGCATTCTAACTTCGTACTTTATTTGGCCTTTTTAATTTTTTTGATTCGAGTGAAGATGGGCGTGTTCCAATTACCGCAATTTCAATCCCGTAATGCTATTTATAATGTGACCCACCTAATCAGACATGTTTTCACTTTCATGAAATTGCATAGACAGTTTATTTACGACTTCTGGGTTTGAATAAGTATTTGGTATCTTCGACTGCTTTATCCCTATTTTTGACATTTATCCTATTATGTCTGTTTTGTTCACACACTCTTATCAGTATAATTGAATTTTATTCGATTGGCATACAAGAATACAAGTGAGAGGTTTAACTATCTAAAGGTAACAGTAGTATACCGATGTTCAAAATTCACAAATTAACCATAACCATAATATAATACAAAACCAGGTCTAATCCACCATTTTCTATATAAGAAAATGTATGTGCCAAGTCAGGAATTTAACAGTTATTATCCATTCGTTTGATGTGTTTGAACTTTTGATTTTGACATTTTATTTAGGAACATTACAATTATAAATTTTCCCTGGAGTTCCTTATTTTGTACTTTTTTGTATCATTGGTAATCATGCAGAGTTACCTCCTATATTTGGCAGTTGGTAGGGTATCGGATTAATAGTGAAATACTATTGAAACGATTAAATGATCGAACATCAACAGAACACATGAAGGTGACGTGAGGTAATTGATCTAAATGTTTTTATGAATGAAAATAGAAAAAAAAAATATACTCATCTTATCAATGATAACCCAGGCAATGAACACAAAAAAGCAAAATTAACCTTCAACTAAAAATAAAAAGATAGAAGAGTGGCCGACTACTAGACTGCATAAATTGAATCATTTGAGTGATAAAGCTTTGATTTCGTGCTTTACAAACAAATTTCAAATTTAATTTGTCTATCCATTCTTTGAAAGAATCAATCAGTGCATGGTTACTTCGATATCTGATTGACTGTGTATAGAATTGAACAGTGTATTAGAGCCAACGATAGAACAAAAAGTATTTTATCTATTTTTTGCCGTTTTCTTTTTATTCGTTTAATATTATTTAAAACTTGTGCATTCTGGCAGATTTACACAAACGAAACACTTTATCATTGTTTTCTGAATTTGGAATTTGGAATTTGTAAGTTTTTAAAAGTGCATGAAGGCCTTAAGGTTCTTGTCATTTCAAAACCTCTCTCAATCTCATTGGATGTCATGTAATTACAGCAATTTGTGCTAAAACCCATTAATTCGTCATTGTTAATCATTTCAAGTGTTAATGCCTTTGCCAACTACAGTAGTTAAAGTTACGTAACCTTAATGTTGCATTATAGAACATGTTAACTGACGACTATTTTTACTTTGTTTTTCTTTTTTTTTTTTAAAAACATGCAAAACAAAAAACATGAGAAATAAATTTCGCATGATATGGAGATATAAAGTTTTCGAAATAAATAGTTCTTCTGGATACTATGATCAATTATTTTTTGTTGTAAAAAAAAGGCGGCTGGAATTATCTTCCTGTTGGTGATGATAAATCCTATTTTAAAAGACATGATTATGATTTCGTGCGTATATTCAAGTGTTCTACAAAGTACAATATGACCATGGCTTTTTTATCATACCAGTAATCATTTGAACAACGAAATACAGCCTTCTCCTCAATCTGCAATCGACATCACCCACGAAAGTCAATAAATCAACGGTAATTGTTTTTCCAGAGACATATTCTCGGTAAAGTCACACAGGCCGTGATCGTTGACTTGGAATTCGCTGACCCCTGTTGAAGTTGACAATCTCGGTTTATATATGCCTCTGGCTTTTCTCATAGAATCAGTATCAGTTCACTTGTTTCTTACTTAAATCAATATTTCATTTCAGTTTATAATATATTGCTTTGTAATGTATATTATATAAGAAATTAAAGTTTAGGCTAGGTTTGTCCACTATATTGTACCTATGTTGATACAACTAACAATTTGAATTACTGTTTCACGACTTCAAAAAATGTATTCAAAGCAATCTTCTTTTTTTCTTTTTGTAACATTTCAATAAACATTTTAAAAAACAATTTAGCGAACGATAATATAACAACCACAAGGCCTAATCTCCCTTTATTTTTTATTTTTTACATTCATCCACAATGGAAAATTATTTCAACTTTCGGAAACTTTAATAAATATGGTAAACCACAACCAAAATCTTAATTTTTCATACATTCCAAACACCAACAGAACATTATAAACATATACTCCAATCAGTCTTTTTAGTGGGGGAGGGGTGAAATTCCTTTAATTCAAAACCGAATATTTATCTTATAACCGGATGGAGTCTTGTGTTATTTTGGATATGGGAAAAGTTGTGAATTTTGGATGCTAACATCCTAAATCAAAAATGCAAGTGTACAAAAATATACGAAGATTTTTCTCTGATGAAAGGAATAATTGTTTATTTTATTGTTTTTATCTCACTATGATTTAACATATGGTAAGGGTTAATATTGTTATTCTAACAAATATTTTCTCGATTACACCAATTACTTGAGTTATACAAAGTGCGATAGTAATTTAGTGATTTAAGAAATAAATAATTTCTATTATTAAAATTGATTTATGATAACAAGGTAAGCAATAGGTGCTATCAACATCTAATACCCTTCTGACTGTTTCATAAACATGGGCATGATACCTTAATTCAACTTCCAAGACAGATGGTAGCATTACATCATATGTTTTATAGTTGCGCTATTAAGTGTATCAAACAAACAGGCTTGCCTCTAAATATGTTCAAATAAAATTACATAGATGGTACATTCCCTTTCATTTGTAAATGAATAGTCAATTGAATTGTTTTTTCAACCAATTATTCATTAAATACAAATTATTCTTTTTAACTCTTTGGACCGTACCTGCGAATGACTGTTATTCTGAAAATATGTAGAGTAAAGTCGTTATTTTGTATAGTAAGGGTTTGATGAAAATAACTCGTTAATGTTAAAACTGTATCAAACTTTGCTCTAGTCTGCAATTGATTTAGGTTGTCATGCATAATCTAAAAAAATAACTGACAATTAATGTTAAAAAAGTTTAATTTACAAATTAATCTAACTAATGACTGTGAGAATTAATTCAAACGAGAGGCCAGGGAACCAGCGACAAAATTTTACAAAATTAATGGTTCTTAACACTTAAGCATACATGTAGGATAATGTAAACAGTAAAATCACAAAAATACTGAATTCCGATAAAAAATTCAAAACAAAAAGTTCCTAATCAAATGGTAAAACCAAAAGATAAAACACATCAAACGAATGGACAAAAACTGTCATTTTTCTTACTTGGTACAGGCATTTTTAAATGTAGAAAATGGTGGAAGACTAAATAAATGATACTTAAAATTAAAAATGTTAATGGGGAATACGTCAAAGAGACATCAACCCGACCAAAGACCAAATAACAGCCGAAGGCCACCAAAGGGTCTTTAACGCAGCGATAAAATCCCGCACCCGGGGATGATCCTCATCAATTAAAATTGTGTACTAGTTCAGTGAAAAAGGACGGCACACTAAAGCCAGTATTAAGTTTAGAATGCACGTGTTATTAAGACTCCCAAAAACAATAACTACTTTTGTTATCTTATTTCAATTATTAGTTTTATCTTATTGTATCATAAATGTGTGTCACAGTATCAAAGTTATGATTAAAAAAAAGAGTTAAAACAACTGAGAGCAGATACCAATAGGTCAATTAGAATTGTCAGTAAAAAATTGTGGATAAAACCATGACCATCTACATATTAGAACTTAATAAGTTATTTGTGAAGTTGATGCGAAATATATATCAACAAGGTCTTGGATGATGGAAGTTTTTAACGACATTGACTGGCTTTACAACCCATGCACGGTTGGTAGAAAGGTCTTGGTATCTTCAAGTGAACTTTTTATAGCAAGACGAGACATTCTAGATCTCTGACATACATTTCTGCTCTTTACTGAATGAGTAAATGTATATCCCATATGCAGGCTAAATTTGTATATTTCTACTTAACTGGTGGGTTTATAATTTGAAGGAAAAAAAACGTCTCCTATGTCATAGATGCTAGTACTGAGATAACTACTCATATATGTAAAAATTCCAGTTATAAGTCAAACAATGAGTCAGAAGAAGCCGTGCCTGTACTTTATTTAAATTCTAGTTCTGGAAGATATATTAATGGTTCCAATCTGAAACGATTGGATTGTTAATTGAAAGAACGTCGACAATATATCTGAATGATAAATAGAATGATCTAGCTTCTTTAACTTAACCTTCTTCTTTTTTTGACAAGTGTCCGAGGAAACGCCGTCATATAAATAAGGAGAGGTTAGCAAGGAGAGACACACAGTTTGTTTCCTTGGAATGCCGGCAATTTGTTGAAAAGTCTGCCTCCAAATTAAACAAATATTTTGTCAATAATACACACAAACATACTGATCATTTCTTCCTCGGTGTAGCATTCTTCAATTATTTGTTCAGTATTTACAAAACATGTCGTATTTTGTGGTAAAATAAAGGCCTGAGGCTCCTGACTTAGGACAGGCGCAAAACTTCGGCGGGGTTAAACATAATTAGTGAGATCTCAACCCTCCCCGTTACTTCTATCCAATGTAGAAAGAACAAACACACAGCAATACGCACAGTAAAACTCAGTTTAAAGGAAGTCCGAGTCCAATGTCAGAATAGCTAACAAAAGGAACTATGAATACATAGATAAACAAGGACTACTAGCAGTTACTGACATGCCAGCTCTATACCTCAATTTAATTGATTGGAAGAATAGGTCTCCGTCATATAAAAAAAAGCACAGTCCCTCTCGTTAAGAATTTAGTATCATGCCATCTTAAAATATTTGTGATCAAAACCCGTATCATGCCAACAACTGGTTTTAGAATAAATATAAATGTGTGTTTTACTATTCATTGTTGATATTTCTGTTAGACAATTTTTACATCGGGAATGGTGGTGTAAAGGATGAATAAATAAAAGACTATTAAAGAAATGTATAACAGAGACAGGTAAAGATTTTAAATTATCTTGAAATTCTTTTATATATTTTTTTAAGAGACTTCATATGGTTAATACCTCTTCGCGAATAAACAGTTTCACAGTATTTCTGGAGACCGTCTTTCACTGCCAAAAAATACCTATATTCAAAACGCAAAGTCCCTATTAGATGGCAAATTCATCAGCTCGCACACACCAAAAGAAAGGAAAAAAAGTAGAATAACAAAACCACAGAACCACCGATAAAAATTCAAAACAGAAAGTCCCTAATCAAAGGCAGAATCAAAAACGCAAATACTTTAAACGAATGGATAACAAATGTCATATTCCTGTCTTGGTACAGGCGTTTGCCTATGTAGAAAATAAAGAATTGAACCTGGTTTTATGGCTAGCTAAACCTCTCACTTGAATGACAGTCACATAAGATTATATTACTTTGACAACAATGTGTGAACAAAACTCTTAAGACATAATAGGTAAATATGTCAAAAATAGGAGCACAACACTCAGCATGTGTTACAATCTTAATCACTTTAAAAACAAACAAATCTCATGACAAATTTAAAACGAAAAAATATGCCGACAAATTAAAAACAAACATATATGTCGACAAATTAAAAACAAACAAATATGTCGACAAATTAAAAACAAAAGCATTTGGATAAAGTATATTAGACAAGGATACAAAAAAAATGAACATAGAACAATAACACATCGGCGGAAATGTAAATACCGAGCCATGTAAAAAGGATATTTTCTAAAACGGACTTAACAGTTAAGGTTAAAAATATACGACGACAACGTTATCACCTTAAACTTTCTGCTTAGACGCTGGTGAGGTTTCAGTAGCATATGTAGGCTATTGGATACTAAATGAGTTGGTATGTATATTCGATATGCAGGTTACGTTCGTTTATTGTTGGTTAAGTGGGAATAGTTCGACTAAAATGATTCTTTTCGTGTTTTTCTGCATTTGAATGTGTTCTATGTAACAATGAGCATAATCTAAAACAGTTTAATAGTGGTTTTTTCTTTCTTTTCTTTTTTGTCATTGATCATGTCGACGTTATTATCCATGGAGTTAATAATATCTACAATGCTAAATGATCACTTAAGAGAATTTATCAGCTTGAACAACATCATATTTATCTTCCTCTAAAAATATATTTGCATTATCTTAATGCACTTATTTTCGTAGGCTTTTAATTCCTCCTGTATTATTAACAGATTTACATGACATACAACATCAATTTTTCTCAAAACTCATTGTCATTTTTATGAACTGTATGTTTATGTGTGAAGTGAACCTTTTGATGAGAATAAAGATGATTTTCATAACATTATTTCGTAGAGAGAAAAAAAACATTTGAGAGTCAAAAAGAAGACATATGTATTAAAAGTAAAATAACATTAATACCGAACTCAAAGGAAATTTCAAATCTGATAGTGCATTGTCAAATGGCTAACACGACATCGCAAACCTTAGCATGAGTGACACGAACCCTTCAAAAAACGGGTTGATTTTAGGAAGCCGGAAGGGTAAGCAGATCTAGTTGCATAAGGAACATCCTTTTTATTTATGCGACTTATGAATCACGTGATGTGTAACGAATGCATTGCAGGAGCTGCTTACCTGTCTATGAACTTAGTTGTATCATTGGCAATCATACCACATCTTCTGATTTATATTTAGTATCATATCTGTGTTTGTTGTTCAATTTATTTTTACTACCATACTTGTCTTCTTGTTTTTTTATGCAGGGATTTTCTATACTAAATATAGAAAGTCCCTGGTTTATGTACATGTAATTTAACTAACTTGGCATGCTGTATGCGACTTGGTAATAGATTTTATTTTCCCATTGTTTTGATTTAAGGACCAATAATTAGTCTTAAATAAAAACAACGAAAATCTAGCATTCTATTAACTCGAATGATTCAGCGCCCTCTATCGGTCAGTGTCCTCTCGAGCGATAGTGAGTCGGAATATAATGACTGGATTAGTCGAGTTATCATACTATAGGACTTGTATCTTGGTTATTTGTAAGATACCATGGATTTAAAGATTTATCCTGCGAATCGATATTTTCTAAATAAATTTTGAATTCGTTAAAGAATTGAGAACTGATACTGTCTATGTACTCGACTTCAAGTGGCATTTTTAATAAACATGATAACATAATAGCACGAACTGTTTTTCTTCCTACACATCAGACTATATCTTTACGTCTCCGACTTCAAATAAAAAACATTTAATGTATTATAAACTGTCTTCAGAATTATTTGTCTGCCTACACAGAATCATAAACAGGGTAGAACAATTTTCAAATCACGTAAGTGATATTTAGTCTGACAGAAAATTTAATGAAGCTCTGTAAATCTGATAAATGAATGCTGAATTAAAATCAATGTATGTGTCAAGTGCTGTTTGTTTTATTTTAATTCATTAACGCGTTTGAGGGGTCGACTGGTCTAAGTAGTTACTACTGTTATCACTTGCAAGTCAGCACTGAGGTTGTGAGTTCGAACCCCGCTCGTGCATAACGACTCCAATCTTAAGTAACTAGGATTGTCAGTTTTTCTATCGAAGGTTGATGGTTTTCTCTGAGCACTCTGGCTTCCCCCACCACTAAAAACTGACCGCAGCGATATAGCACATAAGCGGTTCTTAAAGTGGCGTTAAAACACCCCAAAAAAATTTAGAGCATTAAAGCACACCTCGAAAGGAAAAAGTATTGGACAGTTAAACAGAAAAACATCAACCACCAAGAGTCGAGTTTGTTTGAAATAAAACAATGTTTCTAATTTGAGTTGTCTTGGCAAAATAGCTACTGATGAAATAATGATTTACATGGCAGTAGAGATGACTTATATCATTTTAAGATGAATTATGGATCCATCAAAGACAATAAATATCGAAAACTGTCATTTTTACACTCAAACAGTTACCAAAAAGCAATATAATTAATGAATATCATATGAGTATAAATATAAGTAATGCGCAAATAGCAGCAAATGACTACAAATGAGTGTTAATGCATTAGCTATCAATTTAAAACATACAGTATGATTTACTGTTTGGCTTGTTAATTATTTATTCATGCAGAAATATAGCTAAAACTGCTGATGGAAACTTAAAATATATTGTGAATTATACTAATAACTTGGTTATTTTTCGCGCTCGATTTTTTTCTTACTTTTCGTTTTGATTTTGGATCTTTTATTCTTGTTTCTTAATGTTCAGCTATGATATTGTTGTGCAGAGTTTGGTAGTTGACGACAACATTTAATTGAAGATAAAGGACAATTACAAAAAAAATAATACGGACGACATAAGCATTAAAGTATGTACAAGTTTTATGCGAAAACATTTTTCTGTAGAGAAATGATTACTATTTTCATGACTGCATGTCTGTCAGACAATTTTTGTAAAATAAGAAATCAATTACAAATAGACCGATCAGCATTAAAAAGCTCTTATATGACATTGTAGTATCAACATGTTTACCATTTGAAAAAAATATTTTCACTTGAAAGTAGAATATTCACTTGCACACAAGAAAGTAAGAATCTTCTCTTGCAGATATCTATTTTCACTCGGGATTGTCAGGGAAAGCCATAACTTTCATGTCTTCGTCGTATGGTTGTTTCCTTATTATTGTATTATTTAGTGCACTTGCCTTGTTGCATTTGATTTGCAAGGGTTATCTAGTGTCCTTCAGGTTTTGATATCTTACTTACTTTTATGCAGTTTATAATTATCACATAAACCAGTTGATGTTTTGCAGATCGTAATCAGATGTGCAGTACAGTAATTTCGAAACATAGGATGAGAAACCTTCAAAACAAAATTCAATTGTTTGTAATAACAAAGCATGTTCGCTTCGACACATTATATATAGCGTAATCAACAAATATTCGTAGTGTTAAAGAGAAGTTTTTGATCATGGCCTTGTCAAGTGGTGTTTGTCTTACAAGTCCTTATCTTTCAAATTTGGTTCCATAAAACGCTTCGAACAAAACTTATTTATAAAATATTATTCTCGTTTTTTTTATTCTTTACTATATCGATATCGTCGATTTTAATTTTCTTTATTGGTTACCCATTATGATGCACAATCCTGGAAAGTTGTTTTTAACAAAATTGTCAGATAGAGTGAATAACTTCATGTTTACTGAATAAAATCGGCTGAATGAATAACTAGTATAACATAGATTGACTTTTTCAAGAAATAAGATTGCTTTTATGATATGTTTATTATATGTTTCTTTAATATTTGTTACGAGAAAATGTGTCATTTCCATTTTCTCGTCTTCCGGAAGTAAATCTTTATTGACCAATTGTGACATGAACAATTACTCTCTTACGTTTCTTTTTGCAAATGATACACAATGTCAACATCGTTTTGGATTTTCCACAAAGTCTTTCTTTTAGTATCGACATTTGGATTACCATTTTGCAATTCTATCCCTAATTACAATGTGGGTAAAAGAGATAAAAAAAAATCTGCATAAAATGGATTCATCAGAAATTTCTTGCTCTTGTTTTTTTCCGGAAATTCTGAATCGTTTTAATTTTTTATGACTTGATCATCATCATGAATATTACAACGCTATAGGGGGTTTATTTTTAATGCTTCGAGATTTGTCACGTGGAATATAAAAACTATATGAAATGAAAATACTAAAACTACCTTCATAAAAATTTCATCCGTTTATTTTTTCAGGTCAATGATAAGGGCAATGTTGTTGTACCTACAAATGATTTTAACACTAATTTCTTTACAATTTTCATATTTTTAAAGTATTATTTGATGAATACAAATATAAAAAGATTTCATATGAATAACATATTTTATAAGTGATTTTATTTCCGGAAGATGACATTAGAAACTTCATTTCTCATAATATTATTATGTAACAAATGCATGTATTTTTATTTAAATGAATAGATGTCTTTTATTAAATTTACTCGTATTTATATTTTAGTCATTAAGCTGCACACATTTTTCAGAATTTATGCTTAAATCCTAGGATTAATGTATGATGCCTCACATTATTTAAGCAAAAGACTTACTGAAATGCGCGTCTGGCGTTTAAAAGTATACGCCTGGTACCTTTGATACCTATTTACTGCCTAGGCGTTAGCTTATTGCCTAGGATTTCAGCTTAAAGCCTAATTTCACTCACTACCGCTAACATATATGCATATGTAGCTTCAAGCATATTCTGGTATTTATAACATCCGTTGCACTCGTGTTCCTGATGAAAGTGAATATAGAGGAATTTCTGAAATAATGTGAAACTGTTCACTCGTCTTGTGACATTAACCCTATGTGGATTCTTAAGAACTATAAAATTTTGAAATTTCTAATCTCGGTCATTCTCTGAAATAAATTCTATCAAAACCTTCATTTTTTCTACCCTTAACATAACCATATACCGTCTAAAGAAACAATCCACAAGCTTTCCCCCCATAAAAAGGATACCATTCGCAACAAATCAATTGTTTTGGAAAACAATTAGGCACATTTTGTTAAAATTAAACTCTAGGATATAACACGATACACCAAAGAACACCTGATTATGTAATTAGTATGCTGAAACTTCTTAATGACAACACATTTTTTTTTAATTTGGATGTAATATTTTCCTGCAGTTTGTTGCATTCCTTAAAGAACCAACTGTGTGCCTCTTGTTGTCAACCTTTTCTTATTTTTATTTGAATCATCATCTCAGACACTTGTGAAATTTCAAGAAGATCAGAGAAACTGTATCATTTAATTGGGTACCATTAATATATCCTCTCAAACTTGAAATAAAAGAAACCAAGAAACAGCCTCATTTTTAGACATGTACATCGAATTTAACTACAGTGGTCAGCACAGTACTAAACTATTTGACAAACGAGATGATTTCAATTTTGATATAATTCTAAATGTTCCATCACATTATCAGCTATAATAATTCCAACGGCAACCGGGTATGGAGAATCCTAAGGGTTTAAAATAGTTTTTACGGCTTTCATATTCTGGCGTATCAACATTGAAGGATGTCACAATTTCAAACAGCATTATAATTTATCAAAAAAACGAGGCACATGCTGTCGTTAGAATATTTTATTAGAATTAGTTAAATATCTGTTTTAATAGAAATAGTCCACAAATTTAAATACTTTTGTATTAAGTGTCCGTTTTTAAGAGATAACAGACATTAGAATAGCAAGTGAACAACATTCATAATCAAATGAAAGAAGCAGTGTAAATGACTTTGAAAGCCCTAGAGGGATTATGCATTTTTATCGGTGGAAACAAGTGTCAGATCGTGCGCAATGAGACCTCTTTTATGGAGACAAATTGATAGATAAAAATCAAGAGGTCACTGATTAATGTTGCGGTCTTAGATTGACCACGGTCAAAGATGATAAACATCAAGAGGCAATTATTATTCTATCTTTATTACCATTCAACAACGGAATTTATAAAAATTAAACAAAGGTTACTTCGTTAGATAAGAGCATTGTTTACTCTCCAAATGTGCACTTTAGTTCAACTTTAAACACATAGAAATTCTTTGCGATTAGAGTTTCTACATTTGTCTGTAAACGAATTCCATGTAAAAAGATGTTAAGGTCAAAATAAGGTAGACTTTGTATTGATAAGACAAGATATTAAATATTTAACCTGTTGCGTGATTCATTTCTATATAGGAAGTGAATATTTTGTTCGCTTTCCGAATAAAAATAAATTTCCGGTTTTTGTCTTCAGTTCTGTGTTGTGGTTTTTCAAGATAAAGCCTTTAATTTCCTATTAAATGCGAAATGATGCATTTTTATTACAACATCAATCCAGCATACTATATGGTCTTTTATATTAGCTGATGCTTATAATTAACTTATTGAGATTTATAGCCATAGCATACGTTTCTTTATCATATGAACGCATGTTATATTTTATGCTTAACTAAGCAAAACAATAAAATACAAAATGCAATGGAAACGAACATGGAAACAAATCCCGAAATTATTCAATTATTTAGTCATTTCCTTCCTTAGATTAGAGTTTTTTTGCTTTGTTAATGGCCAAAAAACTTGAGATCCATACAATGATTTATAAAAAAAGCTGTGGCACATTTTGTATTCGTGAAAAAATATCTTATTTTCCGATTTTTGAGAGTTTATCGTTATTTACAATTTACCTTGTATAGGTTTGAATATTAATAAAAATTGTTAAAGTAAGAACAGTGTTATTTTAAAATATGTGCAATCCAAGTTATGACAACAATGGTCTACACATCGAAACGAATATCCACTAGTATCTGATTGGACGAATGCTAAATTTTTTACGTGTTCCTGGTTACTTGAAACATACATGTATATATTTTACTTGCATTAACACAAATTGGATTAGACAGCAGTCTTTTCCATTTAACATGTTAAAAAATCATGCAATATACATGTATAACAGCATGCATTTGTAACATATTATTTTTCAAAATTTGTATAATTTGGACAGAAAATTTAGTGACGCAAATTAAGAAAAGGTAAAAACAAAGTAAAACAAAACAAAACAAGACGCAATCAAAAAAAAAAACAAAAAACAAAAAAACAAAATACAAAAACAAAAAAAAAGAACAAAAAGCATAAATGCAAACAAAAAATAACGAAAACCTTGTTGAACTTAGATGGTTGTGTGTTCCATGTGGACATGGTTTACTTTTAAACAATAAGGAATCCTTTCGACCCTTAATTTAATAATTGCAATTTCCAAACTCATATAAATTTCTTTTAACTCTTTCAATTTTGATAAAAACTTAGCTTGCATCTCCCACAGGTCAAGACTTGAGACTGCTTTGGGTAATCCCCTGAAACATCTATTGCTTAAAACACTCTAAATGTTTACAAAATCTAGGATACAAAATCTTTGATTCGTTTTGTGTTGCCGAATTTAAAACAATAGTAAGCTTTCAGACACTAACCTATTATCGTCGTGGTTTTTTTCTGACGACCTTCTCATTTTTTATTGAATAATTGTTTGGTTTTTTTTCAATAGTATTATATTATAAGTAATTTGCTTTTCTAACATTAACTGAATTGCTTTTTTTTCTTTGAAGGTCAGACTGATTAAGATCATATTTTGTTTTATATGATTAACCACAAAAAAGTAGGAGAAATATCATGCTATTGACCATGCGCCATTGTCAATAAATGTAGATACGGTACAGTAGCACAACAACTATGGTTAATCAGAAAAAGGCACAGGAGGTTAACATACTTACTTCTGAGTATATATATCTTACGCTCATTTTTTTTTGTGAAGAGAGCCGACGACTTTTAAAATGTTTACGACCTTTTTTCAAATATTGGCGAATTCAATAAACTATACTAGAAATACTGCAGCCTGTTATTTCGAAATTGAGTCCTTACAATATAGTGTAAACCCTCAGTGTAATCTCAACTACATGAAAATCAGAAATTTCGCCACTGATTATTACTTTTCTTTTATGGCCGAACTACTTTGACAGCTGTTCTAACGTCCTTAGGAAATACATCTACCAATTATCCATACACGGAATAGTGGGCGCTGATCACTTATTGTTTACCGTAAAGTAACGTCTGTATATCTTTATTTTTGTACTTTTGTAGTTGGGTTGAAATCAGGTCTCGTTTATAATAATACTTAGAAGATAATACAGAGAAAAAACGATAAGAAAAAAAGGGAACATAGATTTTCACGACCAACAGTTATGAATCAGTTGTTAAAGGTGTTACAACACCATTGATTTCCCCCTATTAGTCTTTGTTAAATTTGCGCTTTTCAAAAAATTGTTCAGAATTTATCTTTGTTTCAAATAAAAAAAAAATATCTTGCATGAGTGAAGTTTTATCTCGCCCAGTACTATAGAAAATAAAATTCACATAAAACTTCATTGCATATAAGAAAATAACCATCACTGGAAGTTAACCAATCTAACCCCCTACCCTTATTTAACCTGTCTACAAGCTTTAGTAACTTTATAACCTCAAGTTTCCAAAATATTCTATAGAAACCCATATAAAAAAAAATAATGGGGATTTGAAATACCCAAGAAATATGTTTACTAACTAGAAATGTTTTACTGCAATGAAATGTAGGATTAATTACCTACAACTGTCAAATTCATGGAAATATTTTTTTCGACCCATTTTTCACATGCAACCGGATGTGACGTACCATGATTTGGTGGTATTACATCTAAAGCGTATGTAATGTGATGGTATACTGTCAAGTTGAAATATTACTCAGAGAAGAGGGTTAAGCAGGGCCAGGTAGGAAGTACCGTGGTTTTAAAACAAATATATATAGAGAGCGCTACGCAGGTACAATATAGAGTTTGAGAATTATATTTCTAATCATAAAAATGCTTCGGTTCATTTAAACACAACGTAAGTTATATGCAAGGTTCTTTTATGGGTCACAGTGGATATTTGTTCTTTCATCTGCAATCATACCACGTTTCCAAGATTTTTTTTATCTACGGAGAGATGCATATAAGCAAAGTGATAAAGAATCAACAATTGTTTCATATTTCTTATGGTATCGCAAGAAATACTAGGGTTTACACAAATATATAGGCACGGAGGACTTTATATAAAGTCAATGTCAAAGGCTTTCAGACTTAGACCAAATAACCCTTATCATTTGAGTATAAAGTTCCTGAAGTGGGATGCGGGTTATCGTTTTGACTTGCATAAAAAAGTTGATTTATCGTTTGTAGAATTGTCAGTCAACTGGTTATGGCGGAAATAAAATCAGTTCACGTAATGCATTATCCATTGTAATGTCACACTGAAAATCAAAAATAGGCGAGTAGTGGACGATTGTGATCTATTAAAGTGCATTCCAAAGACAGAATCCGAAACAAGCAGTTATTTCTTAGAATGTCTACCATAAATGTGCTTATCGTATTTTTAGCTACCTTTGCTATGCATAAAAAGTGTACGCCCACTTTCGCGTCAAATGTCGTAAACCGATGATTATCAGGATTCTAAGAACTCTTTGTTTCAATTGATATACAATATATGATATGTAATAATTTTTGTTGCACTTATTCTAATGCCTTTCTATGTTTGTTAAAATGAAAAAATATTAATACTTTATGAATTCTGTGCTTCTGGAGCGCTTTTCTGGGTTTACCTTCTTCAGGAACATTCAATCCTTAAAAAAAATGTAAAGACAAAATACTCGTTTACACGAGGAGCTGTGGTAGAGAAAAGCATATGACTATGTGGTATGGGCTTTGTCCATTGTTTAAGGCCTATGATAGTTGTTAATTTCTGTGCCATTTGGTCTGGAGAGTTGTCTCATTGGCAATCATGCCAAGTCTTCTTTTTTATAATTCTTAAACAGAGGTCACCTTTACCTAAGGGGGTCTGAACAATTGTTTCTCAATAATTTATGAAATTATCATCGAAGAAATTAAGTGCGGTAATATAAATCATGCAATACATGCAAATGCACAATTGTCCAAATGTAGTTGGTTTGAGATCAAAAGAAGTGTCACAGATTGTATATTTTCCATTCTAATGCAACAACGTTTGTAACGTTCATTTTGATTGGATAACGTCACTTTCTTACATGGCATCAATTGACAATTGATGCTATGGGACGTACGCGCAAGCGCAGACGGCATATGACAGATTTTAAAAACATGTTTTAACGTTGTTTTCTGTCAGTTTCATTAGAAAGGAGATAACAATATTGTATTTTAAGCTCCGACGGCATCAATTGGGGATTTGATGGTCGCAAATACCCGTTTACTGTCTCCGCTAACGCGTCGCCAGTAAACTTAATTTGCGACCATCAAATCCCCAATTGATGCCATCGGAGCTTAAAATACAATACAGTTATCTCCTAATTCCTCTTTTCCTCGAATGTGATACCGGTATACCGAATCATTTCTATCACTGTGTTTGAACTCACACGAACACCACAACATGTGCCACATGCAGAGCAGGATTTGCTGACCCTTCCGGGGCATTCGAGATCAGCCTTAGTTGCTGGAGGGGTTCATGCTACTCAAACTTTAGTTGTCTATGTTATGTTTTTTTTTTAATTTTTGTTTGTCTACTCGTCGTTTTTTTTTTTTGCCATGACATTGTAACTTTGGTTGATTGGTGTGTGCTTTACGCCGGCTCAGCGCATTGTCACTTTGATTTTTACTTAGGAATCTAAAGATCCCTTTGGTATCGTTCGCATTTCTTCTCGTATGTTAAGTAATCTAACTGTTGATGCAACAATAGAGTTAGTGGTTTTTACATAAAGTTATAACGGCACAACTAATTGATGGATCGATTTCAAGAGAACGTCAATTATATTTTTATATTTCATTGCATGTTTTAGTATCTTGTAAATCATAATTCTTACCAATTCATAACAGCGTTTCAAGAAATCTACTGTAGAGCCTAATGGGATTGTTGATGGCGCTGTACAGTAATAAAGATCCAAGAAACAATTGCTTAAGTGCCTTTGCTCTTGTGATTCCATTAAAGTGTACCACTTTAGTTTTAATGGGAGTTGTTCTTTACATAAGAATATATCACAATGGGTCATGAATTAGCAAATTGTTCTGTTTAATCTTGTCTCTTATTCTTCAAGGTCAAATAAGTGATATATTTTATTCAACCGTGTCTAAATTAAAATCACCAGATAGGAATCGAGTTTACTTCCAGTTCTTTATTGTATATTCTTCCGTGTTCCATTTTTTTTCCTCTATTAGAGATTTACAGGGGGTTGAGATCTCGAGAAACTAGTTCACAAATTTCACATGTTAAAGTAAGTGTCCCAAGTTAAGACTAGAGCATAGTCGTTAGCTGTCTTTTGTTGTCTTTTACTGCTGTTTTTCTTTTTCTTTTGGTAGTTGATGATGAAAGTAAATATTTGATAGTCATTTATTAATTTATAAACCACTTTTTTTTTTAAAGTAATAAAAATAATATAAAGGCAATTTTCTATTGTTGAAGACGGTGTGTAAGCCCTAGATGTCATTCGATTGTTCTTCGTCGTTTTGTAGACATTTTCCCTTACTCACATGGATGATATATCACAAGAAACAAACTCAAAACGATATTAATTGAAATATTTCCTTGTGAAAATAAAGAGTTGTTCTCGGTTAAACAGTGCATAAAACCTTTTACTTGTATACATACATGTTCGACATTTCTAGATCTTACTAACTATATAGCAAACACATTGATTGTATTCATGCATCCCGAACAATAAAACAAGTGTCTAAATCCAAGAGGCTTATGTACAAAAAGAGCAGAAAACATGGCATGATCCCATACATTTTTTGTTAACTTAAGTCCTAAAATTTTGCATCCTTTCATTACGTAAAAATGCCGCGAAATCATAAAAAAAACATTTAAACGCATTCAACTCTTCTTCAAATCATTACATCTAGGCTGTATAATCAGTTACACAATAAACTGTGACGAAATGGCAAAAAAATGATTAAAACTGATCTCACCTTTCATTAATAGTTCACAGAACCTTAAAAAAAATATATTGGCAAAACGTTAACAATTCGTGTCAAACGTATCAAAATCGTATTTCTGGTCTCCAGCCCTAGAGAGTGAAATCACGAAACCTTGAATGAAGGTTCTATGTAACATATCATGTCTGAAAATTGGATTTCAGAAAGATTTAGGTTATCAAATTCTATTTAAAACATGAAACGATAATTCGTTTTGGTGGAGGACTCAATCAGGTTGACACAATTTTACGTTACACAAAGGTAAAACGACTCAATGGTTTTGTTGACCATTATGGAATAACTGTGTCCCACAGATGACCACGGATAAGCTCTGCTTTTTCATTTCTCAATGGTTTCCTCTTTTTTCTCGTTTTTTTTGTCTTGTTTTCCTGACTGCCTTATACTACTATATTTGCTCCAATATATTATGCATTAGTTGATCTTAAAGTTAATGGTTTAAATCTTAAATTGTGCAATATCATCTTTCCTGCTTGTCAAATTTATTAGATGCATCACTTTGTTTTATTGCGTAAGCTCAATTTTCAAAAACAGTTTCACCTTTGGTACCTTTAATCCTGTAAACCATTTATTAGATACATCTTTCCAATTCAACCTCCATATATTAAACTAAAAATACGTTTATATAACATTTATATAACATAATATGAACCATACCCTAATCAAGCAAGATATTACTCTGATATCTTAAAATTAATGGTCTGGTGAAGTGCATGTTCCCAAGCTAAAATTGTAAAAATGTCATTTATTTTACTTTATAGATGGCTTTCAAGAAGAACATATCAATTATTTGTTTTAGTACATGCTGTTATGTTTTCCTCTGGGATTTATTTCAGTATACCAATTTGTTATAACATATATCATGCAAATAAAGATATCGCAGTGAGACTTTTAATGTAATCTTTTAGTACATTTAAACAGGAAGACAAAGTATTCTTCAAGGAGTTCAAGTATTGTTATACAACTGCATTTAAGACAGAACAATAAATCATTACTGAGGTTTTAGTTTGACGAATTTAACACAGTTTTTTTTCAGCTCTTCATATTATTTTCGTTTTATGTCGCATTTATGGGTATTTTGTTTTCTGGTCTAAGAGTCCGTCGTTCGTTCGTCCGTCTGTCCCGCTTCAGGTTAAAGTTTTTGATCAAGGTAGTTTTTGATGAAGTTGAAGTCCAATCAACTGGAAACTTGGTACACATGTTCTCTATGATATGATCTTTCTAGATTTTGATTTGAGATCAAATTAACGGTCCACTGAACATAAACAATGATAGTGTGATTGGGGCATCCGTGTACTATGGACACATTCTTGTTTTACGTATAGCAAAGAACTGTAGAATATTGATACCAGTTCAGTTTAAGGGAAACATACAGAGGGATATTATATACTACAGTTTTTTTTCAAAGACACTCCTTCAAACTGTTTATGAAAACTGAACTAAGGGATTGAGATACGTTTTACAAGAAAAAAGCTAGCTTGATCAAGTAACTGTCTTCATATGATGTAATTTAATTATATCTTTTTGTGTTCCGTTGTCCGAAGTCATCGACATCATTAGATAAAAAAAACGCCTTTTTTGTGGGATTTTTTTTTTTTATTATTATGCAACCTAAATCTAATTATCTTTATTTCTAAACTCATCGTGGTACATTCACGAGAAAGGTTAAGTCTCCTGTCTGTAACTGAAAAGAACCTTGTATTAACTTGACGTTTTCATTGGTGCCAAAACTAAAGCAATTGTTTTTGGTGGGACTATGTTTGCGATAATTATAATCAAAGAACTCTCAATTACGAGTATTTGGACAGTAGAATAATTGAAATTAACAGAATATAATATATAATCAGATTAAACTTTCGATTAACATATTCATAGGAGAAAAATGAAATGTCAACTTAAAGTAAGGGCATATCATTTGGTAACAATTCAACAATAAGTTAGTCTCAATAGTAAAATATAATTGATTTTTTTTTATTTTGCAGAACTGTTTTAGGAAATGCTTTGAAAATAGATTTAGTTAAAAAAAAATATGTCTCCCGTCGTTTTACAAATGGTTAAAAGATATTAGGGTTAAGCAAGGGGTCTAGTATAGTTAGTTTCCCCTGCATTAGTGAAATGAGATCGTTATTTTACACGTTAATGTCATTCTAATAAATAGTTACACAAATTATTAAAATAAAGATTTATAAAGAAAGGAAAGATCATTAAAAAGAAAGGAAAAAAACAAACAATCTTGCTTGCGTTCCAATATGAACGGTTAGGTAGATAGCTTGAAACACTTCAGTGATTACATGTGAACTGATTTTATAATATATGATTAAAGTGGGCTAGAAGCCATTTTGCATTCGTCACTTTCTTAAAACAATTAAAGATTGTTTAATGAAATATATATCAAATACAGTTAGCACCCTTTATTTCATCGCATTTAATATTTTTTGAAAAGTGACGATATAAAAAAGTGCTTCAATTAAAAGATAAAAGAAAAATGAAAAATATACAAAAAGTTAAATAAACTCACCAACAAAATAAGGCGATAAAAACATCATAAAAAAATATTACAATAGATAAAATTTTAAAATACCACTACATATTTTAATAAGAAATGCAATACAAAGTTATTTTTCTTTAAACTTTGTATAAATGAATTCTTACCTAATGAAGGAAACTGAAGGAAGATTGCAAACCTTTCTCAAACATTGGTAGATAGTGGTGTCCTCCCCGATGGATTGTGTATTACACACCGATGAAGGAGTAGGACATATGCAAAAATTGAATCTTTACTTCTGAAACCGGACGGACTAATATTTCTAATCCAGATGGTGAAGTATCCAAAGATTCGTTACGAAAGGTAAGTGACAGAGGGATGCAGAGTGATGGAGAGGATGAAGAGTGAGAGGGAAATAGAATGTGTGAGTAAGAAATTGGGAGAGTTGGTGAATAAGTCAGTGAGATTTAGGGAGAGCAAGATAATGGGTGAGTGTGGAAGACTGAGTGAATGAATGAGTGAGAGTGTGAGACTCAGTTAGAGTTGGCGAATGAGTGACTGAGTGAGAGTTAGTGGGATAGACAGTGGCAGTGAGTGAGTGAGAGTGGTAGTGAGTAAGTGGCAGTGAGTGAGTGAGAGTGGAAGAATGATTGTGAGTGGAAGAATGAGTGAGTGGGAGAATGAGTAAGAGTGGCAGTGTGTGAGTGAGAGTGGGAGAATGAGAGTGAGAATTGGAGGGTAGGAGGTTGAGTTAATAGGTACGTCAGGGTGGTTGAATGACTGAGTGAGAGTGAGAGAATAGGTAAGTGAGTAAAGGGTGGATTTCAATTCATGCAAAACAGTAAAAACTCTGAAAAAGTTGATTAAGAAGTACATCTGTTATTATTGCTAAGGAAGTTCGTACTGTATTGGTATATTGTAGTAGTTATGTTTCAATTCAATCTATATATTTGGTGGTGAGAATAAAGATATATATACTTATATCACTTATTTGTAAAAGTACATTCTACAAGTTGAAGGTTAATTGTATGTATCATTTACTGGTGTATTATCGCTCCAATCATCATAACATCAATAAAGTAGAATTACTATTCAGCATAATGGAATTATTTATATATAAGTATATACTAGTTAATAAATTATAAGCCTGGTACCTTTGATTACTATTTACTTAAATCTTGTTCTTTATTAAAATATTACTTCAATAAACATTTGAATGGCTTTTCAATTGTTCTAGGAGCCAAACAGTATGGAGGCCCTGAATCTAAACATATATTGGACAGTAAATAGAATCAAGCGAAACGACTATACATTCAGCAAAAAAGCTATGCATGTGGAGATTTTTTCTTTATTTTCAAATTAATTTCTTAAATTAAATATACTTTCCAATACAAGAAAATGTCTATAAACAGAGGTTGATTGAATGACATTTTCACATTCCACCAAAAGCCAGAATTTGATAAGTACCGTTCAACTAGCAAACGGGGATAGAAAAATATTCAACTGACCAACTTACAAGGCAATATAATAACAATCAGCTATAGCAGAAGGGAGTTAAATAGAATTCCACCCACAGAGGTCAACAAAACAACAGACCATCAGCAAAAGTAGAAAGAAAAAACAAATTCACCCGAAGATTTGAAAGAGTATTCAAGACTAGGACTTTGAAAAAGTTACAGACACAGACACAGACACAGACACAGACACAGATACTGACTGCTCAAATTATTCATTCCACACGTTCTTTTTAAAAATATTTTATATCCTAAATGTAATTTTATCATAATTTCGCTAAATAATGATGGTTTGATATACTTTTAGCTGACCTATGCTTTTCTTGACCCACATTTAAGTTTGAATTACTTACTCAATTAGTTTTAAAAGTTGTCGAAGCAAAACTGTATATTTGTTTAAAAAGTAAAATCACAAAAATAGTGAACTCCGAGAAAAATACAAAACATACAATAAACTATTGTAGAAGTTTATCTTTTATTACATGTATAATAACCACTGGCCAAATTCATAACACCAAAGAACTAATCTTCTGTTCAGCTTTGTTGAATTATTTTATACACCATTATATATCCGAATATCACACTTCATCTTTTCATGAGTTGATTAACTGAACCGAACAATATTGAGGGATATATAAAACAAACAAAATGATTGGAAAGACTATAACAAATACTAGTACTCGGCAAGATATGTTTTTTTTTAAAAAGGTTCCTTCATTTGAATATGAAAAAATAAGGGATTCAAAATAGTGGTGGACTGATTAGCAGTCTATATTAAATATCATTCAAAAACCAGAGATTGATTGAAAACGTCAAGCCACCAGAATACATAGACCAAGATACATTCAAACAACATAAAGTATACAACAGTACACAATCGAACGTGGATTAAGTAGAATTCCAGCAACTGAGGTTCATTGAATTATTTTTATACATCAATCGTGAATTTAATCAAATTCAGCCATTAACAACCCGATGAAAGCAGCAGTCTACCAAGAACTTGGATTGAATACTATTCAACCAATAGATGCCAATTGATAACACCTGTCTACCTTCAAAGTTAGATTGACAGAAATTGTTAAGCATATCTACAGTTAGGAAAATGAAGTACATGATTAGACACTTTCTTAATCAGCTAACAGGGAAAATGTTTTTATTCATTTACTTATTTATTAGCTGTTTCGCAAGAACCCCGCTTTATTTTTTATTTTGAAGTCTTATCTTTCTTTTATTTTATGCTTTAGCTTATGTGTTCAAAAATGTTGTGTACAAAAACAATGGAATCATCTTGAATGTTTTTTTTAAATACTGATTTGAAAAGATACATTAATTTGTAAAGGAACTATTTCTGTGGTCATTGCTCTTGTGCTTTATTTGTACGTATTTGTAATTGGCTTTCAGAAAACCATACATCAATTATTCATTATAGCACATTATACAACAAGTTAATATTCAATTGCATACACCATTTATTGACAAATAATCATAACTCATGTAAATGTTCGTATCAGCAATGAAATAGATCTACTGCTCAGCGTAATGGAATCGTTTTATACAACAATAAATATCCGAAGTGACAACCATATAAGTGTCTGGGCTCTTGTATCTTTATCAAAACATTACACTTTTCAATGAGTTGTTCCCGGAGCCGAATAATATAGAAATTTATTAAGTTTACAAATTTCCTTTCAAATTTGATAAATAGTAGGAGAATAAGTGAGTAAATATGGATCCATTAAATAGCTGCCCACCAACAAAAGTGAAAAGAAAAACATTCATCCAAAAAGGTCAACTGAATGCAGCAATCCACAATCAAAAGCTAATAAAATAACGTTCAATCAACACACGTATACTATAAGTAAATACAGCACAAACTATCAGCAAAACCTAATATTACAACATTCAACCAACATTAGTCGACATTATACAGCAGACCATAAGGCAATGTAGACTGATCAAATTTCAACCAGACTATCAGCAAAAGTGGATTCACCAACAAACCAACTTAAGTTGACAAAATACTACAGACCACCAGGAAAAGTTTATTGAATAACATTCAATAATGAATAAAACAGATTACTTGTATAGGCAAATTGAACAAAAACCAGCATACATCGATATTATACAGCAAACTACTAACAAAGAGTATTGAATAACATTCAATCAATTACGTCGACTTGACACAGCAAACCATCAACAAGAGTGAATTGGATAAGATTTCACCAACATATGTCGACTGAACACAGCATACCACCAGAAAAAGTGGATTGAATAACATCCAACCAACATATATTGCCTTAATATTGACATCAGCAGTGATAAGATTCAACCAACATAGGTTGGTTTAATACAGCAGACCATTACCAAATGGATTACATGATCTCCAACCAATAAGGTTAAAGAGCAGCACTCCAAAAGTAAAAGCGAGTCTGATGATGCAGAACTTTTTATTAGGCATGAAGTTGAAGATAATAATGTTTCTTATTCAACGACCTGGAATAACCTATTTTTAACTCACACAAGCAACGATTACTGTTTTGCATTTGCAATAAATTATGACATTTTGTTATCTTATTCGTTTGTATATTTTAAAATGTGCTATTCTGCACGAATCCCGTTTGATTTAAGTGTTGTGAGTGTTCTAATTAGTGTTGGCTTTTTAATTTGTTTACTTAAATTTAACCAGATATGTAACAGATACAAAAGTCATATGTGCATTCATTGGTTTTATCTCGAATTAATTTAAAATTAAATAAGTATGCAGTTGAAATCGAATTATTTTTAGTCATGATTCCTAATTGTACTTTATTGGTGCATTCTTCAAGTTAGACTCAAAACCATCAATCAATTATGTATAAAAGTGTATTATACAACAAGTTTATACCAAATTGCATGTATCATTTCCTGGTAAACCATCATAAGAAAAAGATCTACTGTTCAGCTTAATGTGATGGTTTTATACAGTAATAAACATCTGAAGTAACAACTTTATAGATGTGTTTCTATTTATAAAGCATCACACTTCAGTTGAATTTAAGAGATTATTATAGGTCGAGAATGATCGAAAAAGAGATATTGGATATTCGATTATGAAGGAGATATATAACGAAAAGTCAAGAAAAAACAGCGAAAAAAGATATACGATTTGATTTTCAAAAATAGACAAGTGTTTATGCAATATGTCAACTATTTAAGAATCCACTTATACTATACCACTAATCGAAACTAAAAGTTTTTGAAGTAGGACAGAGTGCAAAAAAAACTAGTTTAGGCGCATGTCCACCACAAATCCGAAATTTCGTCAGTGGTTAGATAATCTTGGTAAAGGACTGACAAATGTTATCTCGTGATAAAACAACTCTAATACAGACAAAAAAGATTGACATAAAAGAAAATGATATAATCAATATGCTTTACTTCTTGATTAACAAAACCATTAATTTGACGGATGTGGTAGAGTAAACAACGACTACCAATTGAACATAGCGTCCGGCTTCTTGTCAACGCAATCTATTGTAAGTACGAATACACCGCGAAGACTTTCAGGAACAAAACAATAGACTTAATTTTCACCTTGAGCTAAATTGGGTTTGATTTTTCATCTATAATCCATGCTTTCTTTTTTATACAGCATACATCAAGTTTTGCGAATATTAACGAAGTCTATGATTATCCCAATCTTAATCTGTAAACAAATCTTTAAAGTGGTCAATGTTATTTATTATGCTACAAGAGCTACTTAAAAAAAATGTATTATCGGTGGGTAAAACTGATCAAGCGGACCTCAGATAAAGCCTAGATTAAATCAATTGATTCCAGCTGTTTGCCGCAAGAAATTAAGTTTTCAACAAATCACAATCAAAAAATGATTTACTACCAATTTAAATACAATTTACCATTTGCCATAATCTTGCTTTAAAAATATGTATTGCTGTTTTTTCTTTATATTTATTACTATTAGCTTTAGCTGCACATTGCCATTGTCAAGTTGATTTCCGGCAAAAAGACCCTTTCTCGTGAAATGTTTTTGTTTTGCATTAATTAAAATTATTGGCGACATCCCGACAGCAACTTTATCGCTTTGCTTTTCTTCTTTTACATCTTAACAGACAAGTAATAATTTCTTCTTAGTATATTCAAGCTTCCATCATAATATACATAACTTTTAGAGTTGTTCAGAATGTGGCATCGATATTGTGTCACTTTGTTGGCTAGATTTAAGTAGTTCCTGTAAAAGATTTATATATCAATTACTTAAAAGATTGTTTTCAAATTGTTGTAATGATTGAAATGAATCCGTGATTATTGTTGAAACTGAATATTTGCTGTCTTATAAAATTGATAAACATAGACTTTAGAAGAAATGTGGAAACCAATATATAGCTCAAGGAGAAAATTAAGTCTCTTGTTTATTTTTGAGAGAATTTTTGGTGACTTAATAGTGACAAAAAAAAAACGAATTGTACGATTAGTAGCTGTTGTTTATTCTATAACATGCGTCAAATTAATGGTTCTGTTAATTAATAAAATAGTACTGCAACTAAATAGGGTTAACAGAATACATAATACTAGTCCAAAACTAAAGTAAAAGGGGTGCAATATCAAAAATGTATATAAGAATGATTGAAAAGAAAGACATATATACAGTTGTTACTTTAGATGTTTATTATTGTACAAAACTATCGACGATTCCATTGAGCTGATCAGTAGATCTTTTTCATTACTTTTATGAATATAAACTTATGAAATGATACATGCAATTTGATATACATCCACTATTGCACATAATTGATTTATGTTTTTAGCCAAACTACAAGGATGCACCAAACAGTACAGTAGCTATAATCACTGAAATAACGCTATGTCAGTTGCATGTTTATTTGATTTTTAGTAATTTAGATTTAAAAAATCTAGATTTTTTCTTATCCCAGGCTTAGATTACCATAGCCGTATTTGGTACAGCTTTTGGGAATTTTGGATCCTCAATGCTCTTCAACTTTGTAATTGTTTGGCTTTTTCAATATTTGATATGAGCGTCACTGATGAGTCTTATGTAGACGAAACGCGCGTCTGACGTACTAAATTATAATACTGGTACCTTTGATAACTATTTACACCACTGGGTCGATGCCACTGCCGAGGGTATCACCAGCTTAGTAGTCAACACTTCGGTGGTGATATGAATATCAATAACGTGGTCATTTTTATAAATTTTGTTTGCAAAACTTTGAATTTTTCGAAAAACTAAGGATTTTCTTATCCCCGGCATAGATTACCATATCCGTATTTGGTACAACTTTTTTAACTTTGTAATTGTTTCGCTTTTTAAATATTTTGATATGAGCGTCACTGGTGAGTCTTATGTAGAGGAAACGCGCGTCTGGCGTACTAAATTATAATCCTGGTACCTCGATAACTATATAAAAACTGCATTCGAAATAAAACTTATAAATGCACATACGTTAGCTTTTGCTTGTGGTCTGCCACTATATTCAGTCTAATAATTGTGGTTTAAAGTTTTAATCTACTCGTTTGCTGGAGGTCAGTTGAACTTAGTCGACTTATGTTGGTTGAATGTTATTCTGTAAGCGTTTGCTGTTGGACTGCTACATTGAGTCGACCTCCGTTTGTAGGATACAATTCTATCCACGTTTGCCGATGGACTTCAATTCAAATGACATATATTCATGGACTTATTCTCCTACCGTTCATGACAATTAAATAAAGGACTTTGTTTAACTAAAGATTGAGCCACCTATTGTATTTCATTTTTTGCAGTATTTATATAAGGTCTCTTTATTGTTCGGCTCCGTGAACACCCCACTAAAAAGTGTGATGTGTTGATGAAATTACAAGAACTGAGACACTTATGAGGTTGTCACATCAGATACTTGTTGTATAAAACTATTCAATTAACCTGAACAGTAGAATGCTTTCATTGCTGATACGAACATGTACATGAGTTATGATTATTTGCTAATAAATTATAAATGCAATTGAACATTGACTTGTTGTAATGTGCTGATATTAATAGTTGATGTATGATTTTCTGAAACTTAACTACCGGTCCATAAAATGTACAAATAAAGAACAAAGACAATAATCACAGAAATAATTCCATTCAATTATTATTGAATCTTTTTTCATTAGTATTCAAAAAATACTTTCGGTATGAAACGTATGACATCTGTTTCACGTTTCATGATACAACACTGCATTCATTTGACCTCTGTTGGTTGAATTCTATTAAATACACGTTTGTTGTGGCAATTTATATTCAATCAACATCATCTACTCCACGTTTGGTGGTGTACTGGTGTATCCAATCGAAAACTGCTGTTAAAATATTGGTTAATCAGTTTTTTTGTGGTGGAGTGCTGTATTGAATCGATCTCTGTATGTCTGATGGTTGCTGTATTGAATACAAAAGGCAACAAAGGGCAAAAGTAGTAGTCATAAATCGATTGAAATAATACAAATCCGGGTTACAAACTAAAACCGAGGGAAACACATCAACTATAAGAAAACAACGCAATGAAAGAACATAGAAATGCAACAAAAAACAAACAACAATACAACATTCAGATTAGATCTGTTTTGTTTGAATGATATTCCATTAACGTTTACTGGTAAATTGCACTTTTTGAAAAAATCCAACCCGGTTTGTGGCACGTTATTCTATCTGCATTTACCAAAGAGGTGCTATTCAGTCTACCCATATATCTTCGACTGTTTATAAGGATTTATTGTTGAAAAAAAAAGTAATAAACCTGCGACTATTTTATTGGATCTTTCCAGCTGTGTTGTTTGCTTGATCCCAGACCTCTATATTGTTCGGTTCCATGAACCAACTTAGGTGATATTCGGAATTTTTTCAACTAAGCAAAATAGTAAGCAAGTTCATTGCATTTGAAATGGCTTAACTGAATCAAAAGTTATATTAACACAAACTTAGAACGAATAAGTTTGATATTTGACATAGAGTAAATACAAAATCAATAAATAAAGGGGTGAGATGTTAAACAATTTCAGAAGAAAACCATAACCTTGAACAAAATACCACCAAAGAGAATAATGTACACAGTTAAATGAAAATAATTTTGTTGTAAGATGTACAGTAATGGAAACGGAAATATTTTTTACACATAATAAATTATTGTGTGTTCATCATGTTCATACGAGAACAGATTGGAATGAATTAAACGTCATACCAAACACTTTTCAAAGTTGGTATATATTGAAGATAAAGAGACAAGATATTACACTAAATAAATGAACATTAAATAACATAAAGCATTACAAATTGTATCAGCCTGTCAAATTAAGACGAAAGTACGATTTAAGAGTACCTGTAGTTACTGAAAGCTAATTAAAAGCCATGAGAAATAGAAATAAAAACCATCTTAGTCTGCTTTAATATGTGATATGATTGATGTGTTCATATGGCGGTTTGCTTATGTTTTATGGTTGATTTACTCCTATTTGGGCTAAAAAAAAAATTGGTGAAGATGATTTGTTCTCATGTTGTCTATGTTTTTTCGGTATGGTTGATGTGTCCAATGTTGGCTAGACTTGTTGATATAATTAAAGGTGATCTTATATAGGTTTAGCATTATGTACGGTGCTTTTTTGTCATATACATGTAACTCTTTAGTTGTTTCTACTCTAAAATATCCTTGTTATAATTAAAGGTGACCTTATATAGGTTTGGCATTATTTATCGGTCCTTTTTTGTCATATACATGTAGCTTTTTCGTTGTTTCAACTCTAAAATATCCTTGTTATGATTAAAGGTGACCTTATATAGGTTTGGCATTATTTATCGGTCCTTTTTTGTCATATACATGTAGCTTTTTCGTTGTTTCAACTCTAAAATATCCTTGTTATAATTACGCTGACCTTATATAGGTTTGGCATTATTTATCGGTCCTTTTTGTCATATGCATGTAGCTTTTTCGTTGTTTCAACTCTAAAATATCCTTGTTATGATTAAAGGTGACCTTATATAGGTTTGGCATTATTTATCGGTCCTTTTTTGTCATATACATGTAGCTTTTTCGTTGTTTCAACTCTAAAATATCCTTGTTATAAATAAAGGTGACCTTATATAGATTTGGCATTATTTATTGGTCCTTTTTTGTCATATATATACGTATAGCTTTTTCGTTGTTTCAACTCTAAAATATCCCGGTTATAATTAAAGGTGACCTTATATAGGTTTGGCATTATTTATCGGTCCTTTTTGTCATATGCATGTAGCTCTTCAGTTGTTTAAATTCTAAAATATCCTTGACTTCAAATATTCGACTTTTGAGAGTGTAAGGTAGATCTAGTAAAGCGCTTTTTACGCAAGAAACATATTCAGTGACGTTAATAGCGCACATGTACAACTACTACTGAAACACCACTCCACTGAAATGATATTACTAATGGATTATGAGAGAATAACAGCTTACAGACAGATAACTTGTGTTTGACCTAATATAATTTTATTTTCGGAATGTCTATGGTTTCTTTATATATTATGTCTGTCATAAAACTTTAAATAAAGTGGTTTAATGGAAATATTAAAGCAGCGACACGTATATGTTTGTTTACAATTGAAAAAAAATCGTTACTTTGACGATTCTTTTAATTTATTTTCCTGATAGGATTTAGCAATTTTTAGCTCAGTAGTACAAGAGTACTGAAAAGCAACGACATCTAAAACAAAAATATTTTCTTGAGGCTCTTATATTACACATATTATTATCTAATAAAAAGAATTTAAAGGACTTGTGAGTAAACGCCAATATGACAGTAAACAGCATCACGAATCAACCAATATAAACATTTTAAGGTATCCAAGTACATTGAACGAGAAGCCGTTTAAAATAAACCAAACATTTGATACAAACACCAAAATAATAATACTGAACGTATTATAATTTTGGTGTTTGTATACTGAACGGACAAAATGAAAACATTATTGTTCGAAAGCAAGAGAGAAAATGGGAAAGAACAAGTTTAAACGACAACAGGGGCTACTTTACATGAAAGTTTTTTTAAAAGACGCAAGAAAACAATTTGCTGCAGAATCTGCTAAAAACAAAACATCTCCCCAGTACAATGTTGATCAACTTTTTGATAAGGCAGATGATTATGTATATAAACAGATTTGAGTATGAAATTGCTCAGAAATTTTGTCAGCAAGCCTTAGAAATGGAGGCAGATAATATCAGAAACTACTTTTTTGGGAGAGTAGTAGAGATATCACCAGACAAAGGACATGAGAAATATATGTACCTAAGCCAGTTGTTTGAAGGAGCTCAGGCATTAGAATGCTACCAGAAAGGGATATACTAGTAGTTAATGTTGAAGGAGAAAAAAATCAACAAGCATTGGAGGTCGCAGCAGCTTTTGGTGGGCCCAAAGTGTGACCGAATGTGATATTTCTGATGCATACTCAGCTATAGCTGAACTTTATATGACAGATCTGTGCTTTGAATAAAAGACAGAGTCAAAATGCAAAACATTTATAGAAAAGGCAATAAATATAGATAAAGAAAATCCCGAGGGATATCAGATGATGGCAAGTTTCCAGTTGTCAAAAGATGACAAAAAGAATGCACAAGTTGTTATGAAAAAGAGTGTATCATTATGGTAACCAAAGTTCAAGGCATTGGATAAAGGTAAAGTGACTAATCAAGAAAATACTGACCCTGTAAAAGCAGTCCCTTTAGGATATGATACCAGAATTTCAACCACCAAAATACTGATAGAGGTTGATGAATATGAAACTGCGAAAATGTAGCTGAAGCTTGTTAGATGAAAATGATGAAGTACCACAATTATGGTATCTTATTGAATGAGCAAATTTTTCAATAGGAAATTACTATAAAAGCAATGCCAGGTATTATCTGGAAAAGTGTAAAAAGCTTTGTGCCAAATCAAAATATGAAGATGAAGAACTGTTGAAACATGTGGATGAGCTGTTGTCTGAAATTGGACCATGTGCTGAAGATGAAGAGGATGATGGAAAGAATGGGCAAGAAGAATTAGAGATAGAAAGTGATTCAGAAAATAAAAGAAAACATGGAACATTAACTTCAACATGTATGGAATAGATAACTTAATTGTTTGTATGTAGTTGTGTAAAAATGAGGGGAACAATGAAAATGAAGTGTCACTATTGCTTTACAGTCATATTATAACTACAATTTTTGTTGTTGATAAATATATTAGTGCAGTAATATTAAAAATATTCAAAAGAAATACAGAACAAAAAAACGCCCTTTATTTTAGATTTTTACTGAATGAATTTGCTTGAAGTGTCGAGTGACTTTGTTGTGTTATTGACAACGAGCTAAAGTACATTTTATGTATACTAGTATTGGTTATGAAATCACATCATCATATTATGAAATATTGTTTTTTGTTTCACTGTTTTTTTTTAATTCTCTTTTTTTTTTTACAGATTCATAATTTGTGTAAAAAGCAAATTAATATTGATGCTTCAAAATATGAATTGTACAGATCATGGAAGTAATATTGAAGTATTACTTCCATGTACAAATTTAACAACAATAAAATATTTTTTGTTTGGAAAAAATTATTTTACAACGATTCTAAAATTATTAGCGAAGTAAATCTCAATTACAAAAAAAAAATCTGGTGGCATTAATCTATTAACCGTACTTTTAAATCGTGTGTTTATTTTTCTTTTCTTTCACTTTAGTATCATTCAGCAAAAAATTAAGCAAAATTAAGGTTAAACCAACATGTCAGGATACTTCGGAAAAGGAAATGTGGACCAATTAGCACTAATGACCTAAACATGACTCCAATTTCCAGAATCCTTCCATAGAGACAATAAAAGTCAATGTCCCGATTTGTCAACCATTTAATAAAACATGTCCTTAATGAGAAATCAATTTCCGTTTGTATTAGAAGTCAGGCCTTTTATATTACAAATTACTTTTTTATTATGGTCAGAGTTTTTTTTTAGGATATTCTTTTGTTCGACTTCACATGTCAAATAGTAATTTGGCACTAAAATGATTTTTTAATTTCTTTGAGAGTTTGATAACGAATTTTTATAGTGCTAGATAGTCTATTAATTATGAAGGTGGCTTTTTTTTTTTGAAACAATGAAAAAAATATGTACTATAAAACATTATGTCGGACTGAGTAACAGAACTTACATACTGCCTTTTTTTTTTTTTTTTTTTTTTTTTTATCAAATACGAAGTTTGTTCGTTAAAGGTTCGATCGATTGCTGCTGTTGGTGTAAAAAGTAAATTCACAAAAATACTGAACTCAGAGGAAAACTCAAAACGGAAAGTCCTTAATTAAAAGGCAAAATCCGAAGATAAAACACAGCAAACAAACGTGATGAGTAGATGCTGCAAGGTCTTGAAAGTCGAATAATTTGGAAAATGTATATCCCATATGCAGATGAAGTTGGTATATTGCTACTAAGGTGGGGGAAATTGATAATTTCAAAAATTAAAATCGTCTCATTTGTCATAGATTCTGGTACTGAGATAACTGTGCATGTCAAATTCGAAGAAGAAGTCTAAAAATGAAGTGGAGGAAGTCGTGTCTATTGTTCATTTAATTTCTAGTTCTGGGGGATATATTAATTGAAGCCAATCAGAAAAGTTCGGATCGTTAATGGAAAGAATATCATCAATATATCTGAAAGTGAAATTAAATAATTTGGCTTCTTTGATCTTCTTGTTTTTAACAAGTGTCTGAAGGAACTCCGATTCATATGTGAAAGTTTATTGTTGACTGTCAATACTTCTTTTTTTCTTAAGTTGTTATTTCGTGATATTTTGTGCTTTAACTGTATCATGTATATCTTTTGTATGGTCATTTTGTGGGGTTTGCTGTTTGCAAAAGTATACATTGTTCTAAATAATAGGGATGTTCTGGTACCTAACAGAAAACCCTGGCCGTTTTTGGCACAACTTTTTTGAACTTTTGGTCCTCGGTGCTGTTCAACTTAGTACTTTTTCGGCTTTTAAACTTTTGTATCTGGGCGTCACTAGTAAGTCTTGTGTGTACACAATGCACTTCTGGCGTATTAAAATTTTAAACTTGTTGCCTTTTGTTAGCTATTATTCGTGTGTTTCTTTGTCAATTGTGTTCTCCTATTTATTTATATTGTAGTCCTGTAATGTTGTGTTGTCATTTTAATGTCATATTTCACATGGCTATAAAAGAGGGAGGTTTGGCATGGCACAAAACCAGGTTCAACCCACCAATTTTTCCTTTAAAAATGTCCTGTACCCAATCAGGAATATGGCCATTGTTATATTATAGTTCGTTTTCTGTGTGTGTGTTACATTTTAACGTTGTGTTTCCGTTGTGTCGTTTGTTTTCTCTTATTCTTGAGTGTGAATTCACATTACTGTAAGACGTGTCACGGTACTCATCTATCTCAAATTCATGTATTTGGTTTTGATGTTATATTTATTATTCTCATAGGATTTTGTCTAATGCTTAGTCCGTTTCTGTGTGTGTTACATTTTAATGTTGTGACGTTGTTCTCCTCTTATATTTAATGCGTTTCCCTCAGTTTTAGTTTATTACACCGATTTTGTTTTTTTGTCTATGGATTTATGAGTTTTGAACAGCGGTATACTACTGTTGCCTTTATTTAACTGAACTTGATATTTCATGCATTATCCTAATCTATATATTGTATACTCTATATTCCGATAAAGTTTGAACATTGTCATGATCTAGATAGGGTGTGCATTATCCTGAGTTTAAATATTTTGTACATTGTCTTTATGTGCAGTCTACTGATCTAGATATGTTTGCATTATCCTGATTTGGATATTTTGTGCAATATCTACTTATTTTTAAAGTTACTCTGATCTTGATATTTTGTGGCATATGATCTGGATATGTTGTGCATTATCCGGATCCAGATAATTTGTTCAATATCCCGATCTTGTGCATTAGCCTGATTTAGATATTTTGAGGCTTTAGTGTGTTCTAGATATTTGTCCTTTATGTTGATGCATTAACCAGAGCAGGTATATATTGTAAACACTGCACATTAAAATCAGAGCACCAGTTCTATATAAACTGAAGGCCTGTTCTTATCCAGGAGGGTTGAAGAGACAGAGAAGAGGATGGTGTAATCCTTAGAAATCGAACTATTTTCCCCACTTAATATAATTATGAATTTCATCGTATCCTGTCATGAATGACCATGAATGCCGTAAATAATGTTATCTAAGTAGGAATAACTCTGATTACTTCAGTTTTTTAAATGATCTTCACAAAGTTCAGAATGCTGACATCTTTTCAGAGAACATGGTACTTTCGTAGTCACTAGAATCTTTCAAGAGAACATGACATTGCCATGGTGAAAAGAATATTTAATACAGAAAATCACATGACACAGCTCATATAACTATCAATAGTCATATTCATAGAACACAAAACTGATTTTGTAAATAGAATCTTTCAAACGATTATAAAAGAAGGACGAAAGATACAAGAGGGACAGTCAAACTCATAAATCGAAAATAAACGGACAACGCCATGGCTAAAAATGAAAAAAGACAAACAGACAAACAATAGTACACACGACACAACATAGAAAACTAAAGAATAAACAATACGAACCCCACCAAAAACTAGGGGTGATCTCAGGTGCTTCGGAAGGGTAATCAGATCCTGCTCCACATGTGGCACCCGTCGTGTTGCTTATATGATAACAAATCCGGTAAATAGTCTAACTAGGGTAGTTCACATTCATTAAAGGGAAGGGGATTTTGGTTACGACGTAAAGAACATACCCGATATCATTTGTGAAACGGTTTTTCAATAACTGTCAACCAACTCGTGATTGCGTCCGTAACATTGACGAAGTAATGATTTCAACTTCACCATTTGGAACTCTTGGTTTAATAACTTCCTTGTGAGCAGCAATCCTCTACCAAGAAAATCATGATAGGAAATACAAGTGCGTGCCTGGCTACCATAATCTTTATTGAGAACATGACATTGGCCTTGCTACCATAATCTTAATCAAGAACATGAAATGAGCCTATTTATCATTATATTTATTACCTGATTCCCCAAAATATTATTGAGAACATGATATTGTCATAGCTACTATTCTTTATTTAGAACATGACTTGTGTCATACTGTGAATAAAGAAAATGTAATAGGCCTGGCTACCACATCTTTAGAGATGCCATTACATGGGCCTGGCTACCATAATCTGTATAGAAAACATGGCATAGGCTTGGCTTTCATAATATACAGATAACATGAAATAAACCTGGCTACCAAATGTTTTAAGAAAACATGACATGGGCCTGGCTAGCATAATCTCTTCAGAGAAAATAAAATGGACTTTGTAACCATTATCTTTCTAGAAAATATAAGATGGACCTTCCTACCGTTATTTTTCTAGAGGACATAAGATGGACCTTGCTACCATTATCGTTCTAGAGAACATAAGATGGACCTTGCTACCATTATCTTTCTAGAGAACATAAGATGGACCTTGCTACCATTATTTTTCTAGAGAACATAAGATGGACCTTGCTACCATTATCTTTCTAGAGAACATAAGATGGATCTTGCTACTATTATCTTTCTAGAGAACAAAAGATGGACCCTGCTTCCATTATTTCATAATCTTCCTAGAGAACATGGTATAGGCAAGGCTACCATAATCTTTATAGAGAAAATGGCATTGGCCTGGCTACAATAATATTTCTAAAGTAAATGCCAAGGGCCAGCAATCATAATCTTTCCAAAGAACATTACATGGACTAGGATATTATAATCATTACAGAGAACATAACATGGGCCTGGTTACCATAATACTTCCAGAGAACATGACATGAGCCTGGCTACCATAATATTTCCAGAGAGCATGACATCGGGTTTACATGTCTCAGTGGGTTCTCCTATCCAAAACACCTTAATTATAACTGCCTGCACTAATGTGTGTCTTCTATAGTTGGTTCCCGGGAAAAGAATTTGCAGAATTTACATTTTCATCCAATCACTTTATAAATTCCAGGCAATACTCATGATAAACTTTGATGAAAAACAAATATCAATTTAAGAATTTTTATTTCTATAATAAATATTCAATTACAGCATTATACTGTTTCACATGCCATAATTATACTGTGTTGATATCCAATTCACATGTTATGTATAGATTTCTTAAATAACTGTCAAAACAAACAGTAAAACTAAAAAGCCATTAACAATTTGCTAGTTTTCAATTGCTCAATAAAAATATAAATGCTATTCGATTCCTTTGATAGAATCAGCAATGCTGTATTAAGTAGCTATATTACTGGTAAAAAAATCAGACATAATAACTTTAAAGCATTATCAATACAGTTAAAAGGACTGTATCACATTTTATTGCACATTAATCATTTAAAGAAATATATAAGGAAATAAGAGGTAGGTGTCTAAGAGACATCAACCCAACAACATGATTTCACTAAATATAGGTTCATATAAAGTTATCAGGCTAAAACATGTAAAATGCTTATCACCCAGCAATGATTGGTCTTTATATCATGAAAAGGAGATCTGGTGGGTAATGTCAAGGAGACAGACATTTTTTTCTCAGATTTTCAAAAGAACAGCATCATTTATATTGCTCTTGACATTCAATTGTTCTTGTGCACATTTTCATGAAATGAAATGCTGATATTAATTAATGAGTTACAAATATTCACCAGTAATTTATAATTTTCATTAATGATTTTTAAATATTCATGATAAGAATTATAAATATTCATGAAAAGAATTATAAATATTCATGAAAAGAATTATAAATATTCATGAAAAGAATTCTAAATATTCATGACTGAATTCCCTGAATGTTAAATGAAGCTGATTGTCTTCATGGATTTCCTTTGTTTTGACTGTTTGAAAGTCAGATGAGATCAGTTGAGGTCTCCATTCATCGATGTCAGCAAAAGTAAAATTAACTTGCCTAACTTTGATAAAAATTCTATTAATGCATGTCTATTTGGCTCAAGTAAAAGTTTGCATTTGTCATAAATATTGCAAAATAAGTTTCACATTGATATGGGCTGAGTTTTAACTGAATTTAAAGTGGAAAGTCCATGAAACTCTGACAAATTAGTTTGTAAGAATTTCTATAGAAGTTTTACAAAAATGATATGTATAATCATGTATTTTTTTTAAATTGAATATTCACTCCCTTTAGTGTGGATTTAATCATTAAATTTAAAAAAGTATAGACAGGAGTGAACCAACGCCTGGTTAATCCTAAATAGGATATGATTTCCCATGTAGAGTGTCTGAAATTCAATTTTTTTCTCATGATAATACAATAAGCAATTGTTTTATCATGTTCCCATCGAATAATAAAGTCAATATCAAACTTCATTGAAATTCAAAACATGCATTTTATATGAAAAATCTAGTTTCCTGTACAAATCTCCAGGCTTTCATGTAATTCGAAAATAATTGCGATTTCGTATAAATCTACATTTAAGTATTAATTATAACGCAGTTTGAAATAAGTCCATTTCCTTTGATAAAATGTCACGTAATCATGAATAAATCTCTTTTACCCTATAGATGAGCTTTCTAACATTAATATGCCATTAAAAATAAAATATACATGTAAATCAGATCAATAAAAGATTCTAACAAATAAGGTATTGTATCAGCTGTGTATAAAACAATACTGTTGACACAGGGATATGTCTTGCCTGTAAACAGAAAATTCAGGAAAACAATCCCAATCTGATGGACTGCTAATTAATTCAAAGTTGCTGCTGGAAAAGCCAAACCTATGTCTCGTCTTCCATAATTTTTGTCACAGGCTAGACAAAAAGTCAAAATAAATACATTGCACTGGCAAAATACAGACAACTCACACCGTCAAAAGCAATACAAAAACACAATCAATGGACTATACCTAGCAGCATAACAATCAAATTAATTGTAGCACATGAGTATTGATAACAGAACTTTTACTCTGGCAAAAAATATTTTTTGTTCTAAAATTTATTGTTCCCGGGCTTTTAAAATGGTGGATAATTTTTTTTCTACAAACTATAAATTGATAACAATACTTTTGAAAATTTGAAAAAGAACAAGGTTAAAATGTTTTTTCTCAAGTATTGTTGGCTGTAAATAGTACCATATATGAAAAATTTCAAATGGCTACTCACTTTTTCTGACTTGTAATTCAATTTTAGTTCTATCATTACAAATCCCAGTATTGTAATAATGAGTAACAACCACATGATGACAGATACCATAAGTTGAACATTAAATTCTAATAAAAAATATTGCAATTGTTAAAAAACAACTTATATGGCACCAAAAATGACTGTGATGACTATTTGTATAATTCACAACCTCATAGTTTGTATGAATGATGGTATTATAATACTGATAGTATGAAAACCCTTTTAAAAAAAATGAAATGAAATAATGTTACTATTCTGGTACTACAAACTTTCAAACATAATTGTTGTTTAATTGTCATATATTTTTCATTTTTTATATAAATATCTGATGATCCAATAACAATTTCTGCAATTTTAAAAATGTATTTCTGGTATTTCTAAGTAAGAGACTCTTGTTAGTTTCATCTCACATTCACCAAGAAAATCAAATTACACTATGGTTGAATGTCCATGGTTTACAATGTTGTTGAACATTTTGATGTAAGCATTCAAAAATATTTCCCAGAATGCTTTATATTTTTCATTATGAATCTTCATTATATAAATTATGCTGCCACCATAAGACCATTCTTAAAAGTATAAAGTCATAAATAACAACATCACAGACAAAATTATCTCCCTTTTGTAAAATTCATTCATCTTCAGTTTCACATTCAGGCGGTGGGGCTAGACCTGTCCTGAGTGTCACTTGAACATTTCTGTTAATACTGACTGCTGGGAAAAATACCCCACGGAGATCATTAAATGCAATTGGTCCATGTGGCTGTTCATCCACATAATAACACATCAGATGTTTTTCAAGGTTCAATAAAATACCGATGACACTTCCGCGTTGTATACCTCCGTCAGTTCGGTTCCGATGTTCATCATTATGTAAGAACCAACTTCTACTGTCGTCAATATACATACTCCAAGCTTTGTCATCCTTACCTGTAAAATAATAAAATATAATAAAAGTTATTTTGTAGTTTGCAAATGTTCATCTACACAATTTGTTTTGGGACAATAGTTTAAAGAGAAAGAGTCAACAGTTGTGTTCTAAATAAAAACCTAGAA
This sequence comes from Mytilus galloprovincialis, assembly GCA_037788925.1. Taxonomy (NCBI): domain Eukaryota; kingdom Metazoa; phylum Mollusca; class Bivalvia; order Mytilida; family Mytilidae; genus Mytilus; species Mytilus galloprovincialis. Next base: position 40,754,432 of record CM075334.1, on the reverse strand, counting down.
CACAAATATCTAGAAGCAAAATGGTAGGAGCCAGTAATTAGCAATAGTTTACAGCAATATGAGAAGTAACCTCTCTGATAATAAATAGTACTCTATTATTTAACCTGAATGGACATGGCTTAAACATCTAAACAATCTATTCAAGAAAAGGTAGAAAGGGATACCATTTTCAGTTACCTTATAAATATCTCTATCTGAATGTTCTTAAATGAGAGGAGTGACTGAGATTATCTTTGCTTAAACTGAAGTGTTTAACAGTAAATTCCATAGGCTTCTTAGCCTACAGTCCAGTCAGCTAAAATTGATATAGTAATATAACCAATCAATATATGTCTGTATTATATTATTACAGATAACCTTAACCCTAAAAGGGTGGTTTTGATTATTTACCAATCTTAACAAAGTCTGTCTGGTTAAATTTATTCAATAATTTCGTCAATCTATGTCTGTGAAACTTCTATTTTAGAATTTAGATTACCTTTAGGTAAATAGAATTGTGTTTTTATTAGCCACTTTTTAGCCTAGTCAGCTTAAAAAGTTATTAATAAAATGTATCAGCAATTTATATATGTCTGCAAAATGTTACAATGATACGCCCACATTTTTATAACTGATACTCAAAATAGTAATACATAGCAGTCAAAAAATATATTAAACCATGAAAATAAAATAAAATATCCTGATAAACAGATGAAAGAAATAAACAAACAAATAAATATCTAATCTAAGCCAGAATATAATTCTCCCATCTGATATTCATATGTGAACTTTCATTACTAAATTAAACTATGTATTGAAAGTAGCATAAAACTCCAATAAATGAATTACCAGCATCATAAGTCATAATTTGAAACATTTTAAAGGTTAAGATTCCACAGAGTAATTGAACATTTTTTAACTATTAAACTCTGATTTTTTTTTCTGTAAAGAATTATTTCAAGTATCAAACCACAGGGTTAGGTAATTAAACACTTTCTTAGAATGATGATAAAGTTGAAATAAAACATAGCCTCATTATTGGTGAAGGAAATGATTATGTTTATTCTAAAAACAACTTTCACTTCTAGAACACCTGGGTAGATTCTTACAAATTTAGTTAGGCTTTTAGTTGCTCAATCTATCCTTTTCTTGTAATGTTTGTCTTTTGAACTCTTTTCATGATGTTTTTGCAATATTCTAAACTTCCACTGTAAATACCTTGAGGAACCTAATTATTGTTTCTAAACTTTCTTTGTTGTTTTATTTTTAAATTTTGTAGCATTTACAGTAATCAAAAAGTAAATAATTTATTTTTGATAAAGTAATGTAATCGATTACATAGACAATAACTGTTTAGTGTCTTTAAATATCAGCTGTACTTGTACGAGGCTAGGAAATAAGGTGTATGCGAGCTTTTAGCGAGCTACTACACCTGTTTCGAGCCGAGTACAAATACAGCTGATATTTAAAGACACTAAACAGTTATTGTCTTTATCCTGCAATTAATTCTGTATATTGTTTGTGTTTTGAAAGACACAAAAAACTAACATATTTAGCATTTATTTTCGATTTGTAATCCCTTGAGGCCCGGGTAGTAATATCAAAATCACACATTACGCTGAAGACGGGTTCGCAAAAAAGAATCTCGAATGGTCAATAATAATACATCGCTTAAGGTGAATAATTATCTATTTTTACATAACAACTAATTTCAACAGTAAAAACAAATAACAAAACATTGTAAATTTGAGAAAGAAGTGTACGACTTGTCCTACGCTTCAGACTTGACATTCACTAAACATGCATGCTGAAATTGACATGGTTGATTTTGTAACACAATCATACACATTCAAGTTTTGAAATCGACAATTGTCATCGTCATTGGAATGCACCTGGAATACACATTCTGAGGTCACACAGGTTCAAACAATACTCAGTCTGGCAGTGGGAGGAGCTTTAAAGCGATATCTGTACTGTATACAGATACAGCATAGCGATATCTGTAGGGCTGTATCTGTATAGTAGGACACCCAATTGCAGGATAAAAACAGAAATCTTAGTAATCGATAAAACAAAATCCTTCAATTATCAATTGATTATTTTTGTCAGTTATCGTGCCGATCCATGGTCTTTTCATTATTTTTCTTTTAGTCAATGAGATGTCTGTCAGTTCTATAACTTATGAATTTTCATAAGCCTTCCTTCCCCCTTTAGTAATACAACAAACTTTAAGTTTATCATTCCATTTCCTGAAATGAAATCCCAACTCAACTGCAGTTTTATTACTCTATTGTCAGACTACATTTCTTGTTGAAATAAAAACAATGATTGCAAGCATCAACAAAAATCTTTTTAATGCTTATCAGAAAGATAATATTTGATATTTTAAATACCAATATATTGCTTCAGAAATAAAACGAGAAGATAAAATGTCAACATAAACAGATGAAAGAAGTAAACAGAGAAATAAAATATGAAATCTAATCTAGAATGTATAATTTCTATACCAAACCCTTGTATGGACAGCATAATCAGCAATTTTATCTTTCTATTTTCCGATGTAAATTCACAACTGTACTGTAATAGCTTGATTTGATTCTTGTTCAAGTATTTGAGGTGCTAATTACTTGCGTAACAACACTCGTTAGAATTACGTAACTTTAATGATGTGATGAAATGTATTTTACATGTTCAACCTCTGTGGTTATTTACAATCAACGTCAGAACTCGGCAATAGCATGAATAAAGCAACTTTAATACCAACACAAAAAGTAGAAATAAAACAAATCTTGTACGAGTCCTTTGAAATGTTCTATTCATTTTATGGTAAAATGAACTTAATGCATTTAATCTCTTAACATTAAAGGAAGAATAAAGCATTCTTAATTTTTGTCCTTAGGATGGTGAGCAGATGGGGAAAAGTTTTGGTATGTTTATTTTATAAATCTCACGATCTTTCAAAACTTAATAGCGATATAATTAAAACAGTAAAGGAACCATGATATATGGTTGAAATATTTCATATATAATCTATAAATAAAAGAGTACTGTAATAAAATTTAAAGATACTGAACTTTAATTGATTGACCATTTGTGCATTTCAAAATTCATTTCTTATTATGGGTCCTTGAATCCAAATATTGTACAATGCATATGATAGATATAAGGAGATGAGGTATGAGTGCCAATAAGACAACTCTCCATCCAAGTCACAATTTATAAATTAAACCATAACAGGTCAAAGTACAATCTTCAACACAGAGCCTTGGCAATAGTACGTATTTCATTAAATCGTTAAATGTTTGGTATTCATAAAAGATAATACAAGCTGTTTATTAAACATAAGTATTACACTCTCGATGGATACTTTGTACTTTTTTTATCAGCTGTTTATTAAACATAAGTATTACACTCTCGATGGATAGTTTGTACTAACATATAGAAACAGATGGCTCTTGCAGTATATTTGTGCATACAGTGTATGAAGTGTAACAAAATATTTAAAGAAACAACAACAACATAGGCTAATTTGGATGCTGTCCAGATGATGAGGTAATGGGTGCACAAAGGTGTTTGCAGGGCACTTTGCACTTCATCACATTGTCATATATTTGTGGTAAATATTAAGGAGGACTCCATTTATGTGCCACTGTAAGCTGATCGAAATTCTCAATCTTTATTTTTATTTTTTTGATTAATTGTAGAAGAATTACAGTAGCAGTGTTTTCCACACGGACTTTAAGCATCATGGTACTATATATGTTTTTAAAAAGGATATTATCTTAATAGTCTATAAATAGAATGTATCAGAATTTAGTGCTATGATTGTAATTGAACATGGTGCTATTTCAAAACACAGGGGAGAATCCTCATTAGATAACATAGAATATTTTTAAAGCATTTGTTTGCACTTCTTTTTAATGGTGTTCTGTTAAAGGGGCACTAGCTGTCAAATTCATGATCACCGATTTGACTCAAATTCTCATATTTGATTTATAACAATGTAAAACATTTATCCAAACTATCAAAAGTCTAAAATAAACAGTTTACAGAGCATGGGGTAGATAATATATAGGTTCATTTCGTGTGTATTTTAGTCCAGACGCCATCTAATTAACTATCGATTTGACCTCAGATGACCATATAAGCGATGTAAACATAAATAAAGATATGAATAGATTAAACCAACACATGCAATTGGATTTTTATAGGTCTGTTTGATTTTATTTTATAGATTAAAAATAGATGTTTCTCATTGCTTTAAACCGTATAAGAATGATTTTACGTGCATCGAATTAGTAATCAAATGATTTACCGTAGTTTCACTTTCATTGTTGACATCCTTTTTCTTTAAATAACCAGAACACGTACAATGCATGCGTTGTCAATCTCTAGCGAGGGGTTAAATTGAAGTTCACATGAATACGGATTTAAAGAGGTCGACTCATTCACTTGCAAGTGAATAACTAATTATCAATGTTTCTTAGCGTAATTTGACAAAATTGAACCTTTTTGGCTGAAAAAAGCGAATTGTTATTTCACTATTTCACTTTCATTATTGATTGAACAAAAAAATCAAACTTTAGATTTTTTATATATCTCGTAGCTAGTGCCCCCTTTAAGTCCAATGATTGTTAATTTGAAACATATCCAAATAGCATTCATCTTTTTCTGACATTCAAAGAGTTGCAAAAAGCTTTGATAAAATGCTAACTTTCAGTAAAATGCACTTCCAAAGGGTTAACTTAAAAAATGGAATTCATTTAATGCTTTATATCTAGAAAGAAATTTAAAAATACAAAAAGACTGCATTCAATTCTTAAATGAGCTGCATGTTTCAAGTTTACTCTAAAATATTGGAATTTCATTAATGCTTTTCATCCAAGGAAATGAAAAAACAAAAAGACTGCTTTCAATTCTTAAATGAGCTGCACGTTTCTTTCATATTTCAAGTTTACACTAAAAAATTGGAATTTTGTAAATGCTTTTTATCCAAGGAAATGAAAAAACAAAAAAACTCATTCAATTCTTAAACAAGCTGCACTATTCTTTCATATTTCAAGTTTATACTAAAAAAAAAGGAATTCCGTTAATGCTTTTTATCCCAAGGAAATGAAAAAACAAAAAGATGCATTCAATTCTTAAACGAGCTGCACTTTTCTTTCATATTTCAAGTTTATTCTAAAAAATGGAATTTCCATAATGCTTTTCATCCAAGGAAATGAAAAAACAAAAAGACTCATTCAATTCTTAAATGAGCTGCAGTTTTCTTTCATATTTCAAGTTTATACAAAAAAAATGGAATTCCGTTAATGCTTTTCATCCAAGGAAATGAAAAAACAAAAAGATACATACAATTCTTAAACGAGCTGCACTTATCTTTCATATTCATGACATGAAAGATAAAACTTTATATCATCCATAAAGAACTAATTGACACTTTGACAGAAGTGCCAGAATCAATCGTATTACGAATTTCAGCTATGCAATTATGTAAAAATGCATTTAGCGCTAGCATGAATATGTCACTTTTACTTTAAAAAACACCCAATATGCTGTGCATGAAATTAAATTTACTAGCTGAACTTGTAAGAACAATAATTTAATTATATGGTTAGGGAAACTAAAAGCACAAACATATCTGCATATTTTTATCCCAGTCTAATCCATAATAACTATTTTCAACGATACTCTATTTATACAAATTCGATAAAACAAATGGCAATGCCACAGATGTATAGAATTATTCATGATTTACAGAATGAACTTTATGTATTGTTTAAATTACCAATTTTTTCCAAATAAAAGTACCAATGGCATGCATGAATTTTCTCAATTTAAACATGCTTTTGGATAAGAAAAAGGATAGACTTGTGCTTAAAAAGTTTCATTATACAAGATTAAAATCAACTTGATTCGAAACATAACAAGTACCATAAAATGTCTATGTTACCAAAAGTAGACTTCATTTTCACCTAAATAGAAAGCTATTTGAGGATTAGCTATTCCATGTGAATCCCTATTTTGACAAATTAGGTTTAAATTGATAGAAATTTTTCAGTCTTATAATTTTCTTACTTCATTAAAACAAATAAGGTAAAGGTCATTGTTCAAATAAACTTCTTTGTTGTCTGCTTAGCATGTCAATAAAAAGAAATGACCTTTTCCAGGGGTGGGGATCCAGGATTTTTGAAAGGTGGGCATAATTCCATAAAACTGGAGGAAAACTGCCAAGCTAATTTTTTTTCTGACATTTCAGTACCTCATGTAATAAATAATAAGTAGTGAACACCATCTACAGTTTCTACACCCCATCCACATGAAATTGCCACTGCTTTTTTTGAATTACCATTGAAAATATTAATCAGTAGATATAGGACTATCCCTGTAATATATTTACATACTTCTTTAGGATGTCAACCCTATGCAATAGGAATTGATCCGACTTAGGTATCGTTCTTCATTAAAGAATTAATCATCGCTCAATCAGCAAGACACAGAAACTCCATTTTCATTAGCTTGCTAGATGTAATTACATTAAAGCCAGTAATTTCCTACAAGATGAGACTTTTAAGTAGTAATTAGTGTCTGGTATTTAGAGGTATGGCATGATCTAGCCATAACTTAAAGGTAATGGCCAATATACATCTTTCCCATTAGTAAAGACTTACTTTTTGAACAACAAACTTACAAGAAAATGAGAAAAAGTCAAAGCTTTATAAATATGTTCAAATAGATCTATGGAACTTTGCATCTCTCATTCTTATCTCACTTAGATAATTAGCTAAAGATGGAACCAACATTCTTATGGGAATTAATGAGAAAAATAGGAACATACCAAGTTGGAATTTAAAATCTTGTCCAAGGATTAGTTGATTTATTTTGGGGTTTATGCTACTTTAAGCACATTTGGCTATAGATGTACTGTGGCAGTTTTTATTTGTGGAGGAAGCTGGAGTAATCCAAGAGACCTTCTGCAGGAAAACTGGCTTTCAAGTCAATCAAGATCAAAGTAGAATGCACCTTGCCAAAATGGGGTTTGAACTCAAACCTCATCATGTCCCAGGACAGAAAGCATTTTTTCGCATTCTTGTTGTTTGAAGTAAGCTCTTACCGTAATACCATTTTAGCCACTTACCTAACATAAAGCACTTTCCCACATCAAATCTTGCTATACCAATAGCTGGGTCTGTCTGACAGTCATATCTGTCCACAACTATCTCCCAGTAATGTACACCTTTAGAAAATCCTACACTTCCAAGTACAACTCGGTGGTCATAACTATTACATGTAACTGTCTGATTGTCATTAGAAAATAATATATCTGGATGTGCTGAGACTGGATCAAAGTGAAACCAGGCCACTGAAAATAGATAGCAATGAACATGTAGATATCAATGTGAAAGTAGGTACCTGTGATGGTAGGTATTAATGTGAAAGAAGATAACAATATGAAAGCAGAATACAATGGGAAAGTTGATATCAATGTGAAAGTATATATTCATATGAAAATACTGTTCGATATCAATGTGCATGTAGAGATACCCCTATGAAAGTAGATAAGGAAAAGAAAGAATGCATTCATTTTTAGTTTTAGGTGGTCTTCAAGGTAAACAAGCTTAAGCCATATAATCTTAGATAAAAAATTCAAAAGTATAAAAGAACTAATTACTTCTTGTCATAAGGCTGTTATGATCAATGGGTGTTAGTAAAATACTGCCAAGAAACATAAAAAATCACGAATCTTATTAAAACAGCAGACAAAATATTTGTTTTATGGAATTAATTTGAAGCCTAAACCATATCCTATAAAAATCAGAATTCCATCAACAATTTATTAGGTAATGTTATGAAAACGAAAATATAATGGGCTTTATGACTCAACTTTTTCATTATAAAGATTCAAAGGCTGCCTCCAGTTAAAACATCTTCCAATGTTAATGAAATGGTTAACTGTTATTACCACAAGTTAATTTCCCTGCAGTTTAATTTAAACAGATAGTGAAGTTCCCCCAGGGGCTATAGGTACGGAATCTGACAAACTGTCAAAATCTAATCTAATGCTCTCCTAGTTCTGATTACTATTTAATGATCAAAGAATGAAAAGTTGGTTTTTCTCTCTCTGTGTTGTTAGTTGTTATCATGATGTTTGTCTGTAAGTCTGTGAGCGTGTCTGATTCACTACAATAAGGTTGTGTAATGAGCTATGCATGATGTGACCAGATAAAAGGAAATCCCTGGAAAATAAACTGGGGATAATCCACCCATGCACGCATTGATGTGCACTTGAACGTATGCATCATAATGTCAATAAAAGAAACATTGACTTTGACTGTATTAAAAAAAAATATCATAGAAGTGAAAATTGATCACAAAAAACCTGAAATTTATGATAAATTCTGTACTTATACATAAATTTAATTGGGTTTCTTTGGCAATTTCAGGAGTTATCAATATCAATAGTTCTTATTGAAATTGAAATTAAAATAAACCTGACCTGATGCAAAAAATGGTCAATGATAATGAATATGTACCATCATATGATTACATATGTGGATGGACTATTCTTTCCAAGATAGGAGTCTTGGTTGTCACATAATAGTATTCTCAGCCCAAGTGTTGGAGGTCTTGAAATCAATCCTTAAATGTTTTTTTGCTTTTTCTTGCCTTGCAGGTAGCATTTAGCAAGAATCAAAATAACTGGTTAACTAATAATGTATATATCAAAGTATGAAGATATTTCTTCCTGCTGACAGGTATGATCTAAGTTGACAAAATGTTCTAAGAATTGGCATATGATTTGCTAAAATCTGACAATACTTCCTTACTAAAAAAACTTTTTTCTTGACAATCACACCATGTCTCTACATTCTAATATATTCTTTTCTGGGAACTATATCAGAAACTTTATGCAACATGTCACAAGGGAACGATTGCATCATCAAAACCTAAATACAATTGGACTCTGGAGGAATCCCTGAATCATCAGACAGTTTGTAAAATAAGGTTTCTGGGAACTAAAACATTATAAAGAACCTTTGTGCAAAACCCTCAGGGAAATATAGCATTATGGAACCCTTTGTTAAAACACGTCTATGATTAGCAGTCACGGTTCGTTCATGTTTTGAATAGTGCTTCAAAGGATTACTAAAACTTTCCATATCTATTGAGACACAGTAGAACAATTTGTTTCATTTGATGTTTTAACCAATGGAAAAGAACTGAGAACTTTCATCAAATTTTCTTTGGAATAAAACATATTCTTTTAAACACTGTGAACATTTATGACTATGTCTAAATAATCAAATGTCTGCATATTTACAATTTAACTTGCTCATTCCATTGACTAGAAAGCATCCTCAAGTCTAACAGTTGTAAGTTAAATACCCTTAATCTTTCTAAATATATCTGACAAATTGTAAGAAAATTAACTCTAAATATTAAAATTCCCTAAAAAATAAAGTTGTGGGCAATCTAAAATCAATCTTTGTATTTGGCCTATAATCTTACATTCAGCTGTCTGGAGGCTAATTGGGTCACTGTAGTCACTTTCACCACAATAGTTTCCGGCTTTTACTCTTGCATAGTATAAACTGTTGAAATGGAGTCCATCTACAGTGCACATGGTCTCACGTCCAACATACACAACCTATAAAATAAATTGATACACTGTAAAAATAAAATTAATTTAAAATACAAAATACATGGTCTCACAAAAAATTAAAAATCTAGTAATAAATATCACTAACAAACCATTCCAAAAAATACAAGAACTTTCACCAAACAAACAAACAAATATATATAAAACACAAGGTTGTCTTAGTCGAGCAGGAATTCAACATAGTATAACAGATCTCACACCTGACTTATCTTGTTAATATGTCCTCTATATCCATTGCTAATCAGTATTCGTTGCTACTGTTTAATTTTTGATAGATTATAGTAGTTAAGAAAACAAAATAAGATCATCAAATAACTGCAGAATAAATCTACATGTAGCTGCGGAACTGTAGCTCTTAGGTCCTTATGATAATTTTTTAACTATTTGCAGACTGCAAATAGTTAAAAAATATCATAAGGACCTACTTATTGCGGACTGCAAATAGTAAAAAATATCATAAGGACCTAGGACCCACATCAGTCAAACAGGTCACGTTTTTGTACCTTTCATCTTGATTGTACCTGTTTCCCTAGTAAACTGTATAACTATGACAACTATGTAACTGCATAACCCAAACACTAATAAATTCAACAATGAAAATTTAAAGATATGTGAAAAAAATTTTAACAGCAGCTGAGCAATATTTAATGTCATGCCATGATAAGTATCATAATCATCAAAGACAAGTTAAACTGTTTTTATGACAAACTTTTACACCTCCGATCGTTAAACCAAATCAATGATGTAACATGTTGATTACTTACTAGATAAACAAGGATAAAAAGAACATTTAATAAGTAATTATGACTGACTTTTATATATTTCTTAAGATTTGATAGTATATCATCTACCACTGCTGCATATCAGAAGATGTCAATTATCTGTGAAGAATTTATTTTAAAAACCTTCAATTTTTGACTTCAGTATATTGTGATTTACACAAATGCTGATTGCATTTTTTGCAACTTGTGTGGTTTTTTTAATTAACTCAATTTGTATCATGATTTGGCATCTTTTTTTCAGTAAAGACATTTGCTTCTAGGAATACCTGTCTAGTCCAAAGATTTCATTAGTTGTGAATTAAAATTGAAACAGTATTCCACACTGATAATTATAAATCTTTGAAGTCTAAACACAAGAAAGATTTATTAACCCCAAAAAAATAATTGGATAAAATAATAACATTTTCAAAAAGCATTAAGGCCTAATAATCAATTTTGTTTTTTTGTTTCAGATATGTTTGCCTGATATAAAGTGATGTCAACATAAACTACATTTCCTGTTGTGTCTGGTGTCTGACCATGAACTGTTATAAACTTTCTAGAAGTAAAAACCCCTGACAATGGGTATCTTATTATGATAAAGACACAAATACTGCAGTCTAGTCTTTCTAGAAGTAACAACCACTGACAATGGGTATCTTATTATGATAAAGACACAAATACTGCAGTCTAGTCTTTCTAGAAGTAACAACCACTGACAATGGGTATCTTATTATGATAAAGACACAAATACTGCAGTCTAGTCTTTCTAGAAGTAACAACCACTGACAATGGATATCTTATTATGATAAAGACACAAATACTGCAGTCTAGACTTTCTAGAAGTAACAACCACTGACAATGGGTATCTTATTATGATAAAGACACAAATACTGCAGTCTAGTCTTTCTAGAAGTAACAACCACTGACAATGGGTATCTTATTATGATAAAGACACAAATACTGCAGTCTAGTCTTTCTAGAAGTAACAACCACTGACAATGGGTATCTTATTATGATAAAGACACAAATACTGCAGTCTAGTCTTTCTAGAAGTAACAACCACTGACAATGGGTATCTTATTATGATAAAGACACAAATACTGCAGTCTAGTCTTTCTAGAAGTAACAACCACTGACAATGGGTATCTTATTATGATAAAGACACAAATACTGCAGTCTAGTCTTTCTAGAAGTAACAACCACTGACAATGGGTATCTTATTATGATAAAGACACAAATACTGCAGTCTAGTCTTTCTAGAAGTAACAACCACTGACAATGGGTATCTTATTATGATAAAGACACAAATACTGCAGTCTAGTCTTTCTAGAAGTAACAACCACTGACAATGGGTATCTTATTATGATAAAGACACAAATACTGCAGTCTAGTCTTTCTAGAAGTTACAACCACTGACAATGGATATCTTATTATGATAAATACACAAATACTGCAGTCTAGCCCTTACCCGATAAGTATTGTTTTCCTAATTTGTTCTATCAAAACATAAGGAAAGAATAAGTAATGGGAATTTACTTGTTATTGTCGTTCAGATACAAAAATAAATGACTTAACAGGACATCTATTCATTTATACAGACTACTGGCCATGAAAAGGAACTAAACTATATGGCCTTGAACAATTAACAATTTCCCCAATCATACAATATGAGTCAAAAGCCTAAAAAAGAAAAAGGAAGTTGAAATCTGAACGGACTAACTGAAGTAGACAATATACAGTGGAATCATCATTGTTTGTTAGTACCAATGTTCTTAGATTTCGTTGGTACAGCTAGGTGACCCACATAATAAATGTTCATGATCAAATGACAAAATTTATTTAGGCATTTATGCAAACTTTGACAAAACCATGAAACAAAATATCTAACAACATGTATGTTTTTATTTATCCACAAAAATTGGTTCCCGTGAACATTAACAAATCCACAGTTACCAGGATATGGTTTCCTTGCTTGGGACAACATTTCGTTTTGCACAAAATAAAATATCAATAGGATGTTTAACATCTTCCAAAATATCTGCTAGAAAGTAAAATGCTTTGATTGATTGATCGGTAATTGCTTTACACTGTATCAGCAGTAAAATGCTTTGAAAACATAATATCTAATTTCAGTGACACTGTTCTCCTTTTAAGACACTTATGGTAACTGTTAAAATGCTTTTATGATTAGTATTTCAACAATTGTTTTTTTGGACACTTACTTTTATAATTGTTAAAATACTTTTAAGATTAGTATAGCAACAATTATTTTTTGGGACTCTTATGTTTATTGTTATAATGCGTTTAAGATTAGTATAGCGACAATTGTCTTTAATTCCTAGACACCAGTAATTGCATGTTGTTATTTCCCAATCCCTTGCAATTGCTCGCTCTTCGTTAATGCTTTTACAATTATTACATTAACTGTAAGTTAATTAATATGGTGACAATTGTTCTTTACACATAGACACCATTAAAACATTTTATTATCCAAACCTTCAGTAACTCTTTGTCAATTAGTATATTCTTCGGCAATAAATCGGGTAACGATTGTTCTTTAACCCTTTAACCCCCAATCCCGCCTGTAGGCGTGATGGCGACAACCATTCTTTGATGGCCCGTATGACCCTCCATACTTTTTTTGAACTGCCCCAGCTGAACTGTCATGATAGCAGGGACTTCAACCAAGCAGTTCATGGTCCATCAACTCTTCTCAGATGTCTGTTCATGAAAATATGGCACTTTGAAAGCCGTTTAAGAGTTCAAAATCGGAAAAACATGAAAAGTAGCCAAAATCCGGTGGGGGTGGGCATCTTTTGATGGCCACTACGTAACTGGAAGTGACTGTTGGCAAAAACTATTATCATATATGCATGCATAGGTGGTATAGGAACACGACGAGGTATACTATGACCAATAGGAATCTAGTCTGTAAAATCTAGGTCACCGTTTTGTCAAAAATCCATAAAAACGGACATTTAGGCAGACCTGACTTGACAATAATAATTCCCAAGCAAGACACTGAAGTCCAATATACTCCCAGCTAGCATGAATGGACTACTGTAACTATAGGGTAATACTTGAATGACAAAAAAACACAGTCGTGTCAGTGTTCACCTCTCAAGGTCGTTTTGAAATCGGAAAATAGACGGAAAATCACCATTTTTCACTGGGGGTGGGTTCAAACCCACGAGAAAATATTCCACCTCCCACTCCACCCCCCACCCATGCCATCCGCCCCCAAATCCCAATAAGTAGTTTAATAGATGAGCATCAGTTACAGCATCAGGAGTTTGCTCATTTGCATATAATTTGCATATGTTTGCAAATATTCGAAAATGCCTGATTTTCCAAAAATGTCTTGGGGGCGAATGAGTTAAAGACATTAGTAAAACTATTTTGATTAACGGAATGTTTCCACTGCCCTTTGTTAATTAGTGTAAATTGAGAATGTTTAGATTGGTGACAATTGTTCTTCTCTACCAGACATCGACAATAAAAACATGTTTATTTGACACCATTCCATACTTATTCCGCCTTAAGTGCTTAATGGTGCCAGTGTTGATACAGCTTAATTTGCTTTTTTTTCACAATGATATTTTTGCTTACTCAGCAATATTGACCATCATGTCGATAAATGTAGTATATTTTCATTTGCTTTTTTCACAATGATATTTCTGCCTACTCAGCAATATTGACCCTGATGTCGAAAACTGTGGTATATTTTCATTTGCTTGTTTTCATAATGATATTTTTGCCTACTCAGCAATATTGACTCTGATATGGAGAAATGTAGGATTTTTCATACATTTATATAGATTCTTTTATAAAAAATTTTTAATCAATGAAAAGAATCTAGGAATTGACTGATATCTGATGGAATTTACATGTTTATTCTTTCTTCATTTCAGTCGAAGGCTAAACAAAAACAAAAATTGATTGTGAAATGTTTTAGAAACCTTGTATTGTATAGACTAATTAAGACTTCAATAATTGTGAGAAAGTCATATTAATGAGAGTATATATGAATATATATGCAAATATAAAAGAAAAGGGTTTATTCCTTGAATGCCAACATCCTTTGATCTACCGACAATTTACCTGTAAAATTATGTTGGCGTTCAAGGAATAGTTGCAAGTAGTTATCACAACAAAAATGAATGCTTATCAAAACAATCATACTAATTAAACAGATAGGTAAATACAGGTAGCTAAAACAGTTCATGTTTTTCAAGTTTTTGAAAATCATGTGTTGCTGTTACTGCATTTGTACTTGAATAAATATGGATTTATGATCTTAAAATGAAACAAAGTCAACATGTGCATATTGTCATGAAATCCAGTTTGCTCAAATTCTCTTTGGACTTCAAAGTTTTTTTTCAACATTTATATAGTTGTGTGTGCTGTAATATTCTTCCATATTACTTGATGGAATTTCTTGAAATTTTGTATCTCATGTTAGATTACTATGTTTTATTTTGTTCAGTTTGTTCAGATATTTTTCTTGTTTCTTATATTTCTCCCTTTTTGTCAAGCCTGCGACTTTTGTCGCAAAAGCGATACATAACCATCCTACATTCCGGCGTAGTTGGCAGCGTCCTCCACAAATATTCATTCTGTGGTAAAAGGTTTAACAAGAGTGCACACACTGAAATGTCTCGCCTTCTTTACTAATCATTGATATTATGTTGATAGTCCTAAGTATAAAGCGTTATTACAACTGTCACATAAACTTAACATTAAACAAGATAGTTAAACAAAGACCAATGAACCATGAAAATGAGGTCAAGGTCAGATGAACCATGCCAGGCAGACATGTACAGCTAACAATGCTTCCATACAACAAATATAGTTGACCTATTACTTATAGTTTAAGAAAAATAGACCAAAACACAAAAACTTAACACTGTCCAATGAACCGTGCAATTGAGGTCATGGTCAAATAAAACCTGCGGGACTGACATATAGATCATAATATATTTCCATACACCAAATATAGTTGACCTTTGGCATATAATATTAGATAAAAAGATCAAAACTTAAAAACTTAACTTTGACCACTGAACCATGAAAATGAGGTCAAGGTCAGATGACATCTCCCCGCTAGACATGTACACCTTACAATCATTCCATACAACAACTATAGTAGACCTATTGCATAAAGTATGAGAAAAACAGACCAAAACACAAAAACTTAACTATAACCACTGAACCATGAAAATGAGGTCAAGGTCAGATGACACCTGCCAGTTGGACATGTACACCTTCCAGTCCTTCCATACACCAAATATACTAGCCCTATTGCTTATAGTATCTGAGATATGGACTTGACCACCAAAACTTAACCTTGTTCACTGATCCATGAAATGAGGTCGAGGTCAAGTGAAAACTGTCTGACGGGCATGAGAACCTTGCAAGGTACGCACATACCAAATATAGTTATCCTATTACTTATAATAATAGAGAATTCAACGTTACAAAAATTCTGAACTTTTTTTTCAAGTGGTCACTGAACCATGAAAATGAGGTCAAGGACATTGGACATGTGACTGACGGAAACTTCGTAACATGAGGCATCTATATACAAAATATGAAGCATCCAGGTCTTCCACCTTCTAAAATATATAGCTTTTAAGAAGTGAGCTAACACCGCCGCCGCCGTAGCCGCCGCCGCCGTAGCCGCCGCCGGATCACTATCCCTATGTCGAGCTTTCTGCAACAAAAGTTGCAGGCTCGACAAAAATGATAAAAACTTTCTCAAACTGTCATTCTGCCAAACTTGGATAGAACCTTGTTTATGATCAAAAGCTGGTATCTAGTTCCGTGGAACCTTTTAGAAATTTCTATAGTAGGGTTTCATAGAATAACATTGTGAAGGTGATTGTTATGGTCACAAATTATCAGAATTCTTGTTACCCTATTTTATGGATTTTCTTAAAACCTTGTAAAGTTTCCAGCTTGGAAGTTATCAAATTTACTTCTATATTAATTAATTCTGATGATTTTTAAAGTTAAACAAATTGTTCAATTGAAATCTTCGTATAGTTTATATTAACTTATGAAATATTTAAAATGAAATGGAATTGAATAAATCTTTAATATTCTTTTTTTTTTTTTTTTTTTTTTTTTTTTTTTAGAAATATCTGTATTCAACTAAAATTTCTTTGATATATCTAATAAGTCTTATGTAAATAAACAATTCCATTCCCAAATTATCTTTTTTTTAATAGAAAGCAAGGAATTGTAAAAACGTTTTAATTTTATTTTGTTTCTTAAAAATTCATAATAATTTTAACCTTAAAAAATCTACCATTTTTCTGATCAAAAAGGTAATAAAATGTTGCAATTTTATCAAGTTCACTAATTATTTAATACTTTTAAAAACATTTAGATAGTTCTAAAAACACCTTTTGTTATTATATAAACATCTATTGAAATATTTTTGTTGGCATTCAAGGAATAGGTCACATATAAAATGTTGGCATTCGAGGAAGACACCAAGAAAAGCACACAAAGGTGAAATCAATTAAAATCTCACACTGGACTAGTCAGAAAATGCTTTTCTGTAAGAAAATATTTTAATTGGAATTTTTATAATAAAATATCTAACAAATCATAGTAAAAAATTAGCAAATTAACAATAATAGTCTATTTAATCACTTGATCTTTCTAATAATAATTGTCAGCAGCATTAAAATCCACAAGTCATATCTATATGTCATGAAATAGTTGCCCCTTGAAATGAGCACACAACAATAAATTAATAAAATTACATATTTTCATAACATATGCATTCAAATATTTTATTCATTTAGAAAACATTGGCCATTTGAATGGAATTGGAATTATTTTGCAAGAGTGTCACACACTATCATACCCTGTGTGTTTGGTTTATGGGTGTGTTGACATTTTTTCCAAATACACAACAAACCTTTAAATTTAACAAGAAATAGCCTTAAAATTTAGAAAGCTACAAAATACTCAGTATAAAAGAAAGCTATAAACATAGTCTAAATAGTTTATTTTGCTGATTTTAGCTGTTGGTTTGCTGTAGCATTGATATCTATCTATGCCTCATTGCATCCTTATTTTAATTTTATGTGTACTTGGATATGGCAAGGTCTCTATAGTTTTTCTGAAAATATTCTAATCCATTCTGTAGCAATTTGTCTTGGTATTTGAATTCATACCACAAAAAATGAATTCAATTTACTCAGCTCGATTTGATAATAATCAAATAATGATGAATGCATCAGAAAAAGAGAATATTACATAATTCAAGAGTTTTAAAGATGAACAATTTTTTCAAAAGCTTCAAATTTTAAATTTTAAAAATTATAACTGACAGAGATAAATAGATTTACTAATTCAAAAACTTTTGGCATGTACAAAGGATTCATGGGAAATCAAATTAAAGGAATACTTGAAGAAACTCTGATCATATTACCAATGTGATCTGTAATTCCAAGTTATCATGTTAAAACTTTCAATCATGCAAATGGCACATCCATTGTGGAATGAATTCAATCTGAGAACACAACACTCCTGGTGTGTGGCTTCTGTCTTCGAAGGAATTTCGTCAATATATAAAGGAAGCCATTTTAGAGCTATTTTTTGTCTCAACTTCCTTATTTAACTTTTTCCATTGATAAGAAATGCAATTACCAAAGATATTATGGTAGATCATGCACTTTTATTTCCCATAAATAGTATTTTTTCTATTTTAGACAGCCTAAGGAAAAATTGGTCCAAAATTGGTTAATTTCAAAGTATGTCATTGTATGCCAAAACAATTCATGTGTTAACCAATCTTTTGTACTAAAAAGATCACATCGGAGAATTAAAGAAAAATCTGAAGATAAAATAGCTTCACAAAAACATTTGGTCTTTAATTTACTGCTAATTCATTATTTGAGATCAAACGTCGAAATATGAGTAAGAACGGGCTGACTTCTTCAAACTCATGACATGAGCTTTCATTACAGGATCATGGAAGAAGTCATTTCCGAAATTAAACTTACTCTAAAATCTCCGCCATTTCCATCATCAATCTCTAGGTAATAATTGTCAACGATACTTTCTGAATGTGGCTGCCAGACTATTGTTACGCTATTGTTTTCAGCACTACATTCCTCAGGTAATATGGTTGGCTTTCCTGGAGCTGTTAAATAGACAAAACACATTTATGTGCATTACTATTTCCAAAACAACTCATCATACTTTCGTCATAACATTAATTAAAATGGCCAAAAAATATATTGTTAATTATCAACTTATGCTTGTTTTGACTAGTCAATGTACAATGCTGATTTTATAAATAAAGCTGACAGATTAAACTAAGAGGTGCTTGTATAATTTCTTGGCCTTTTTTTTTTTCTTTTAATTTGGCATTTATGAGATCCATTCGCTAAAAAATATACAGCTAATTATCTTTGACGAATACTATAACACAGTTAGTATATAAAAAATCTGATAGTAAAAAGAGGTGCTTGAAGGCACTTTTTTACTTTTTTTTTTTAATATTGAATTTACGAGTTCCAGTCACTCAAAAATATATTTCTAAATAATAATCTTTGACTAGTCATCTTACAATACTGCAAGTGAATAAGAACTGACAGTAAAATTGTAAAAGGGGTGCTTGAAAGTACTCTCTTAATTTTTCAGTTTTTCTTTTAATTATGCTTTTACAAGATACAGTAAATAAGAAAGATACAAAATCTCTCTGGAGTGATAATTGCGTTTTAATTGAAATCATCATCTTCAAGCAGCACAAGTGCACTATTGATCTGATATTCAAAGATATCAGAGAAGCTATCGAGTACTTGTACTTCAAAATAGATTTCATATTGATACACAAGAGATTGAGCTGTGAAGAAGGAATGCATAACTTTATTTGGAATTCTGACTATTTTCTGGCTGAGAGAAGCAATGCCATGCAAGGAAAACTCAGAATTCAGATTTTAGAGTACATGTACTTCATCTCAAATTTTAATTCTTATACACAAGCAATGGATTGATTATTTGGTGTTTAACTCCACTTCAACACTGTTCTGCTATTTCTTGGCAGTTAGTTTTTACTGATGGAGGAAGCTGGAGCACCTGAAGAGAACCAAGGACCTTTGACAGAAAAACTGACAATCCTAGCCAAGAAAGATTGGAGGCGAGGAAAATACCACTTGCAGGATTCTGACTTACTACCTCAGTGTTGACAGTCTAATCATACAGTAGTATAACAACTTAGACCATTTGACCTCTTATACCTCACTGAGCTGTGAATAAGGAATCCATATAATAATTTTGAATTCCAACTATTTTCTGGCTGAAACAAAAAAAAAATTGTGCCATGCAAGTAAAACAAAGGTAACAAACCATGCTTTAACTCAAGATTTTTTAAGTACATGTACTTTTATAAAATTTAATATTGAAAGAAAGGAAGAGATTGAGCTGTTATCAAGGAATGTACAAAATCATTGGGAATTTTTACTATCTTCTGACTGAGGCAAGCACTGGTATGTCATGCAGGTTAAACAAAGGTAACAATCCACGCTTACATCAAAGATATTTGAATGGTTCAATAAAGGTACTTCATAACAAATATTATGTTGATTCAAAGGACCTTGAGGTGTTAATGAGGAATGACTAAAATTCCAATTATTTCCCTGACTAGACCAGCAGTCCAGTAGTGGTATGCCATACAGGTAACCAAACCATGCTTTTACATTAAGATTTAGCAATACCCTTATTAGATGCAAATTACAATGATATTGGATACATAATAATGCAAATGAAAGTGGTCATTGGCATTTAGATATGATATGGGTTATGCAGTTTGTAAATAAGAACAAAAAGTTTACTGGCATTTTTGTCCTTCATTTGAAAATGACTTTTTTTATGATGAAATTTACACTTAAAGCACAATCATAAGTCACTATTGCCAGATTTTTAAAGCACATTCATTATCCTGACTTCATACCAGCTCTATATTATCTTTTGAATTTTGAAACTTTCTAAATGAGATTTAAAATAATACCCAATCACAAATAATATAAAACATTAATGCATCATCATAGAAAGTATATCTATATGTGCAGATATTTCATAATTTGATAAAAAAAGTCATTGAATAATTTAGAAAAAAAAGTATGAGAGATATGTATTTGTAGAGCAAAACTAAGGCATTGTATATCTTTATCCATAATGTGTCATTTCTAGAAACATTTTTTCTTCCATTAAAAGTGTCTATTATAAATCTGACAGTTTGTAATTTTCTTAGAAGGGATTACATTTACTATTGTCATACTATTTCAGACCAAATGAATTCATATGTCTCTTCATCTATCTTTTTGTCTTGTATAGATTTTTTTTTTTTTGAAATTCTATACACCAAGGCTAATTTACCATACAAAGATAATGTAAACTTATTAAATAATTATCTAGAAGAATCATTTTCTATTAACTAGAGTTTGCTCATACTGTCTTTAGCTGGACTCACCCCTCCCTTAAAAAAAGATAATAAAAAATGGTAAAATAAGTGGAGTAACAGCTAAAATTGGAAAATGGAATACAGGAATTCAAGCATTGCATTGGCAATACTGATTGGAAATAACCAACAGTTCATGATAACAATACACAACTAATTGTGTTCAAAATACAACATCATTCACAGACAAATATGTAACATAAAGTGGTACTCCATGCAGGCATTACTTACTTGTTGTCCCATCTGATAGATTCAAATTATAAAACATTTTACAGTCAGCTAATGACATATATTTTAGTGAGCTATTGAGATATTTTTTGTGGGGTATTATAGTGCTTAGATTGTAAGTGTTTCTCTATGCCTATTGCAGTTTTTTCATAATTCTGATCCAGTAACATTTTGACTTTGCAGTTGGTTAAATTTTCTGACCAGTTGAACAGTTTGATTTGCAATTGGTGTTTCAGTTTGAAATAGTTGTAATTGTTGGAGAGAAACACTTATAATCAAGCCACAGTAAGATATTTTTTTTTTGTGAGCTACTTAAAATATTTTTTGTAAGGTTTTAAGATATTTTTTGTGAGCCAATAGATACTTTTTTGTGAGTTATTACAAAAGATGTTTTTCTTTTTAAGTTTTCTATAGAGTAAAACCAATTCAAATCAGTATCATTTGACAGATAAAAATTATACACAAAATAGCACAGTGGTCATTTATTCTAAAAATATTGGATAAGTTCATTAACTACTCATTATATATCAAGATTATTTTTTATCCCATGATGATTTTAGCTAAAAGCTGTCTGTCGTATATTATCTATAAGTCTTACAAGTAATAGGAATAGAGATGATTTTGCTGCTAAGATGAATTCAAAACATGAAAGTACATCAATACTCAACATATTTTTTTATCTTGATAGATGAAAATAAACACAGCATTATCTAATCACAAGTAAAAAGGAAGTTTTTATTAACACATTCTGATAGGGCCTTTGACAATTGCTGATTAAATGTCAAGGATAAATATTTTTTTTGTGATTATCTAACCAGAAAAGAAACTGATTTGCTTGCTGTTGTAAAATGATTTATTTAATATTGAACTTGAATTTTAATCACATTAGAGTCAAATATTAGTTAACTGAAAATTATCTACAGAGAATGGAAAACAGAAAAATATTTGTATGGTTTTATCATTCTAAAACTGTTTAACTAAATAAGTGCCCATAGCTTCCCTTTTCAAACAAGAATTTGTAGTTCTTTATAGCATAAAAATATATACATGTATATACAGAAATTGAAAAGCTTATATTGAAGGTTATAGTGTGTTTGCCACAGACATTTGGAATAGCATCATTATAAAGGTGCAACCCTAGCTTACCTTTCATTTGGAAAAAGTTCATAGTCTGTATTGAATGTTGTACTGGTGTTGAATCTAAGGTTAGCTCAAACTCTGGAGAAACTCTAGGTACCAGCTCTATATCCTTGTTGAAGTTCTGATTAGCCATATTAACTCTGCTAAGCAATCCATTAGAAACCTGAAATTAAAAAGTCATAAAACTTAGAAAAAAAATGTTATAGATATATGCATAAGACAAAATATATTTCAACGTACAACCATGTGTTTCGTTTTCTTATAATCATATGCAATTGCTTTTAAACAGAAAACATGGATAATGGGAGGCAAGCCATCCCTCACAATCTCACATAATGGCTGTTGAACTGTAATGCTATCAGGCAACCTTGACCTTTGACCTATGAAGTTGAAACTAAATCAAATGTAAGCTCTTAGTATGCCCCATATTGTTTTTGATGAAGACTGGATTATGGTGAATACAAATCTTAGTATCCTGAACCAAGTTGTGACTTTGACCTTGATATTTGACCTCTGACCATAAAGTTCAGAGTGATACAAGCTCTCACTGTGAAAAAATATTTAACATTGTTTGACAAAGTTTGGAAAAGGCACTGTATATCTCAATGGTGCCTTTAAGGGAAAACGGTACTATTTATTCTGCCATAGGCGACAATACGAACATTTTCTAATTTTACCACTTTTTATAATAAAAACCTGGATAAAACAGTTATGTGTGGTGTTAGTACTTTATTACTCTATTTTAAAAATTGAAACCAAATAGTATCATGACCAATTTCCAACGGAGCTTGTTTATGTTATCCATGCCCACCGTCATTTTGCAGCAAATTTATAAAATTTTGAAAGCCTTTTCGAATAATTCTATAGAAAATATTTCAATAGGTTTTAAAATTTATATTGTAAATTTACACACTGCAGTTATTCATAGATAAATAAAAAAATATATTGTACCCTTACATCCAATCACGGCGCTCCTAAGTTGACTTCCTTCACCTGTCTTGGGTACACAAAAGGCCAACCTAATGCTAGGAAAATGTAATACTAACGTTTTCCCTTAAGAGAGAATGCTGAGGGATGGATAGACTGATACAAAGAGGCATTACTACATGTATCTCAATGCCACAATTTTGTTGTTTATCTGTATGAGGTCATAACCTTAAGTAAGATACTTTGTATACAATTTTAAAATTCACTGTGCCTAAGTTTTTGCCTCATTAAAGGCAAAGGCAGACTCAAGGCACACAATAAACCAATTAAACTTTCAAAGTTGAACATAATAGCCAAGTTTTAGTGTAAATTAATGGCTATATTATTTTTTTCTTGATGCTATTTTTTTTTCTTTTTTAATGTCTGTGTTTTTTTAATGATTCTTGCAAGAGCTTGTTTCTTTTCTTTTTAAAACTTAAGCAGACAACCACCTGCTGTATAAAGCTGTGTGAATCATGCTGAGATCAGGGACAGAATACTAATCACCCATTATCTCTTTAACAAGTTAACCTTTAACCTTCATCCATTGTTTAATGTCCGTTGGGGATCATTAAGTAAATATTCAATAATATCCAATGGCTCTTTAAGGGGATTCATTTAACTTTTGATTGGACAATTTAATACCAGCTTGCTCCTTACTTCCCTGCAAAAAAACTGTCCTGGGAGTAATAGTGCATCTGGCCAATGTCTAATAATAAGATCATAAGGCAAGTGCACTCTACAGAAATGAAACTTTTCTCTTTACACTTTATGATTATGTGCATTATTGCACTAAATGGGGTATGATATAACCTTCTTTCATCTCTATGACTAAATCAATTTGTTTTTTCGTTCGGTTTCAAAGTCCTATGTCTATATGGGAGTGGACTGAACAGTTCATCAAATGGTACTTGATATAAACAGAATCCTTTTACTAGTTTCTATTTTAGGAAATGCATGATGAAAAAAAAATAAAAATTGACTCTAATTCCAAATTAATCTTGGAATGAAATAAGTTCATAATAAACCTATTTCAGTTTCAAAATTTCAAATTTCTCTGACAGTATGTTCTAAGATAGATTTTAGCTTTTCTATTTCTGTCCATTTTTTTTAAAGACATTGAGACAACTATTCAGCATAGTCTAAAAGACATGAATGCTAGCAACTATATATCACCATAAGGCCTTCAACAATGAGCAAATATGTAATAAACATATCAGCTATATAAGGCCCTGACATGATAAAATGTGAAACAATTCAAATGATGAAAATCTATCACCTAATTTATGACTAACAATAATTAAAAAGCAAATATAATAGACAGAAACCAGTGATTAAACATGCTTCACTGTTTCATGTAATTCAAACCTGGAGCAGAGTACCTGAAGCTGTTTGCTTAGGAAACACAAAGATCAAACACAGCTTATTTTTTAACAAACATCAGTTTTAATGATAAAGTTCAAACCATTAAAATCTATATTATCGATTAGATAAGACAGACTCAGAGGTGCCAGGACTAGCTCTGACAGATGGTCCATGTAAACTTTATAGCAACAAATCACTGGCACAATCCATTAATTTTTAAGCTTGGCAAGAATTGTTTTCATTACAAATAAAATTTATTATTTCAATAAATCTTTTGAATGGAGACTTATTAATATGTAAATATACCAAGTATTTTAAAAAAAATATTATTGGTTTTGTTGTTAGGATAGTCACAATATCTGAGATCATTGCTCTTTACAGTTTTTTACTTTCATTCTGCAAAATCAAAACTCTATATATTTTTAATTCTATTTTCCTTATATCAATCTTTCTTTGATGACTATTGTTTTAATTAATAATATTACAAATGAAAGACAAATGAAAGACTTGAAGAGAAATGTTCAAAAGCAGAACTTCAAAGATACAGTTAAAGTGTCAAGAAAGGAAGCTTAATGGAAGAGTATGAAGATTGGAGGGAAACAATAGCTATTGAAAAAGCTGACAGGTCAAAAGCCAGAAGAAGTAAAGAAACGAACATAGCTTGAAGTGACAGTGTTTAGAATGGATAGTGAATTGTGAGTACAATGGTGAACTAAACAAAACAAAGCTATAAACAAGAAAAGCAAAGAGATGAAAGTGGCAGCTGATCATCTGAAATTTATTCCATTTCAAGGCCTAGGATATCTAAGATTTCATGTTTGTCATCTCTCAAAAATCTTGCTTTTTCCGGTTTCATTTCTAAGTTAAGATTCTTCCTTTTATAATTTTGATGAGGTAATATAAAGATCACTCACTGAAAAGGCTAATTTGAAAAAGGGAGCAAAGAGGAGAAAATTGTGATCTTTTAAAATCACTATTTCATCTTTAACCAAGTATTTGGTATATAATAATCTTCTTATAATTATACAGTACTATAAATATAAATAAACATTAAATTATAATAAAACAATTATCTGTTGATAAGCAGTCTCTCTAAATGTCTGAAGTAGCCAATAAATAAGACAAATTTGACCATCTGGCCTCTCTCATATTTTGATAACAGTGGTCAGTTTGAGATAAATTACTGGCCATTTTCTTTGACAGGAAAAGTCATTCTTCACAATAAAATGACACTCTCAGAAAGATCTGCCTTATTATCAACCTATAAAGCCCACTGCAATTAGCTCATTGATCAAATATTTAATCTAGAGCATGTAAAAGATCAGAATACTCCATTTTGTATGGATGAAAATAACTCATTTCAAAAGATGCGGTCAAAATGTTTGATTTGAAAGCCCACCATGATGAATAGTGTAAACCTATGAGAAAAAGATACAAAATTTATTTGTATTTTATTGGTTCTATTTGTATGACAAATTAATATGTTTCTACTTATCTATACACATTAATCAATGTCAAAAATCAACTCTCATCAATGATATAAATATCTATCAAAATATACAGTCCATATGGTTTAATAATTTAATTTATTATTTTCTAAGTTCCAACAGTGCAAAGATCATTTAATGAAATATCCATATATCAGTCAGGGGAGTTACTTGTACAAGTGATTTTTAAAATCACTTTCTCAAGTGATTTTTGCAACAAAACTAGAGTTAATTCCCTTTCATTACTTTTTAAAAATCACTTCTACCAGTGATTAGAAATATTTTTATAAATCACTCATTCAAGTGATTATTATTATTGGAAAAGTTTCAATAAGAAACCAGGGTTATCTCCCTCTTTCAGAGGACAACATCACAACAGGGGTCTTCTTGACATTAACTTATACAAGATGCCTGTTTGAAAGGAAAAATAAATAAAAACTAACTTGTTAAGAGTAAAATTTATTTTCTGAACAAACAATAGCATTATAAGTGGCATGAAGCACAATCTGTTCAAATGTTTTATATAATGTATTAAAGGGACATAACTCAAGAACTGTAAAACTGATGCTACCATATTTGTACTCGTGCTGAGTTTGGCGGTAATAAGCATTGTCTAAAGTTTCATAACATTTGGTTGAGGCAAACTTAAGTTAGAGAATGGAAACTAATTTTGGGACGTACAGACAAGATGGACAAGGGTAAAACATAATGCCCCTACGCGACAACTGGGGCATAAAAAGGAACAAAAAAACTCATAAACCAAAAATGCTATGACCAAAAACAAACACAAACATTTTTACAAACATTTGTAGAAAACTAGACTCGATATCGATCAAACAGTGATAAATAAGATTTTGCAGGTCATAATTATAATTTGTAGTGAAGTTAATGGAATATAATCATTCATTAAAAAATAGTATTGATCACTGGTATAAATAAAAATAAAACACTTCAAAGGGTGTCTGTCTTTAATCAGATACATTCTGAAATAATATAAATCACTTGTACAAATGATTTTAAATCACAGCACAGAGTGATTTAAATTTTTCATTCAATTAGAGTGTAAATCACTTGTACAAATGACTTTAAATCACTTGTACAAATGACTTTAAATCACTGCACAAAGTGAATTAAAATGTGTTTTTATCTCTGATATCAGCAGTATTTCCAATCAACATCTATGGTGAAAAACAGATATATTTTTTTTTAATTCAAATCAAAAAAATAACTATATTTATCAATCAAATCTCACATTGTCACGTCCCTGGTTAAGATCTTTGAATTAATTTCAAATTAACTGCCAAACCTTTTATCAATTGAAAATAGGGAGGATGCTATGCTTTCTTTTTTATTTTTTTTGCTCACTTATTTTGAAAGGTCAGACAAACTAACAATTCAATGTTAAGCCTGAGGTCTATTACAAGTATAAGCTACATTGTACTACTACAAGTATTTTCAAATGTATTTTTTTCTTTAATGTGCATGATGTGTCCTTTATTTCAATGAATTTAAAAATAGGTGTAGCTTAAAGGAAACTGTTTTTTTTTTTTTTTTTTTTTTTTTTTTTTTTTGGGGGGGGGGGGTTATAAGTACAAAAATCGCAAATTTTCACAATCGTTCTTTCAGTATGTTTAGTTATAATAACTTTAACTAATGTAATGAAGTGAATTTGAATCTTAATCACTGTGTGGAGTGATTTTAATTAATTTTTCTACATGCAACACTTCAACCAGTGGACATAAAAGGTCTTCCTGACAATTGCAATTACACCACAAAGTGTTGATGCCAGAAGGAGATGCTATATAAAATATATGTACAGCTTTTGACAAGAATATTTTGTCGTATTTGTGTTTATTGTTACGCCTTGAATGTTTTAGTTGATAAGAAATATTTATAGCACGCAATGTAGTTATAGCCAATTGCCCAAATTTATTTATTGAACTTGTCAGTGATCAGTGATCAGTGTTTAGGGGGAGGGTTAAACCATATTTCCTCATTCAAATGCATTGATTGTCCAAAACTTGGCTATCATGTGTAAAATGATACAAGTTTTCGATAAGCAGGAAGTTAGTTGTTGAGTGATAAATCTGAAAACGCATTACAGGGTATACATGTAGCTGACTTATATATAACCCTAAAACCAAATTCTATAAATCCTTGTCCAGTAGTTCCTGAGAAAAATGCGACGAAAATATTCATGGGACAGACGGACTGACAAATGGATGGACAGACAGAGATAAAACTGTTTACCCCCAAGATTTTAAAGCGGGGTTTAAAGCTGGGGTTAAAAATAATAATAAACAGCTGTGCCATGAGCACCCGACGCCTTGTGTGGAAGTTTTATGCAATAATCATAAATAGTTTCTGAGAAAGTTTTAAGCAATAATCATTTGTTGTTTTTGAGATACAGCGGGACATGTGAAACCCCCCATCTTATTCTTTTACAAAACACTAAATATCACTAAAATAAAATTTTGAATCAAAACCAAAAAAAATACAGATCTTCAGATTAATATAACAAAGAAGTGTGTAAAGTTTTAAGCAATAATCATAAATTGTTTATGAGATACAGTGCGACATGTAAAAAAAACCTCCCCCTTTTTTACAAAATACTCAATAACTCAAAAATAAAATTTTGAATCATCTATAAAAAGTATATAGATCTTCAGATTAATATAACAAAGAAGTGTGTGAAGTTTTAAGCAATAATCATAAATCGTTTTTGAGATACGGCGTGACATGAAAAAAAAAACTCCCCCTTTTTTACAAAATACTCAATAACTCAAAAACAAAATATTGAATCATCACCAAAAAGTATACAGATATTAAGATTAATATAACTAAGAAGTGTGTAAAGTTTTAAGCAATAATCAAAAATCGTTTTTGAGATACAGTGCGACATGTGAAAAAAACACACACCTGTTTTAGTTACAAAGTGCAGTAACTCAAAAAGTTTTAATCTTATTTTCACCAAAAAGTATACAGATCATTTGACCATCATAAGAAACAACTATATCACATTTCATGAAATTTGGATAAGTCGTTCTCAAATTACGGTGCGACATGTTTACGCCGGACGGACAGACGGACGGACACAGGACATTTGTATACCATAATAGGTCCAGTCAAACTTTTGACGGGCGTATAAAAAGTCACTTGTACTAATGATTTTAAATCACTGCACAGTGACTTTCATTATAGTCAAATCCTATGTTTTTGTACCTCATATGAATTTGTACTATTCATTTTTTTTTTAATGGAAATTTGACGTCACAATGCATTCTTTACAGTGAGAAAACCATTAATGAGACCAGGATAAATAATAATGTAAATCACTTGTTCAAATGATTTCAAATCATTGCATTAAAATAATTTTAATCACTTGTACAAATGATTTCAAATCATTGCACAGAGTGATTTACATGAAATGATATAAGTCACTTGACTGTACAAATGATTTCAAATCACTACACCACGTACACAGTGATTTTCATTAATATAGTTATGGTCAAATCATATGTTTACTTACTTCATATGAATTTGTACTATACATGCTTTTGCTTATGGAAAATGTGACGTCAAAATACATTTTTTATCAGGTTGGGAACAACCCCTCAAATGAGGGGTAATTTAATGTAATGACTATCCCTTTTATGAGTGGTACCTTTCAAGTGATTTACAAATATTTTTTTTATAAAAAAAAACATTTTTTGGTGCAAATGAGTATATATATATTTATATTATGAACTGTAAATTTATCTGGTATTATATGGTAAAAACATGTCCAAGAATTTTGTAATATTTCTGGACTTATATATCTTTTTATTATTAAAAATAAGTGGACCCTTCTTTTAAAAAAATTGTTTCAAATTATGAAATATGATAAATTTTTCCCTCGATAATTTAAAAAATATAAGTTTTTCTTTTTTACAACAGTAAAATGACCCCTTGTCTCAGGGACAATCCCTCATTGGGGAGGGAGGGGGGTTGTTCCCAACCTGTTAATAGTTTGTGAAAATTTATAAGAACATGATCCAGGATAAATAAAATAGTTAAGAAAACCCATAAGACCATGGTTCAGGATAAATAATAATATAAATCACTCATACAAACTATTTCAAATCACTGCTTAGAGTGATTTACATTTTAAAATACTAAAAATCACTTGTACTAATGATTTCAAATCACTACACAGTGATTTTCATTATGGTCAGATCATGTTTTCTTACCTCATATGAATTTTGTACTAGTTGCATGCTTTATTAATCGAAGTTGTGACGTCAAAATACATTCTTTATCAGGTTGGGAACAACCCTTCAAATGAGGGGTAATTGACCCCTCAATGTAATGACTATCCCTTTCATGAGGGGTACATCATGTACATTTCAAATGATAACATATATTTTTTATTATGTAACCACTTTATTTAGTGCAAATGAGCAAATATTTATATTATTTGAAGAAAATTTTCCCACAGAACTGTAAATCTATCTTGTATTATATGGTCAAAACATGTCCAAGAATTTTGTAATACTTTTCTGGACTTATATCTTCTTTGTTATTAAAAATAGGTGGACCCCTCTTTTAGAAAAGTTTTTCCAAATTATGAAATATAATAAATTTTTCCCTTTTTAAGTTAAAACTTGTACAAATGATTTTTAATCATTGCACAGAGTGATTTACATGAAGAAATATAAATCACAACACAGTGATTTTCAGTAATAGTTATGGTCAGATCATATGTTTTCTTACTTAGATGAATTCGTACAATGCATGCTTTTGCTATGGAAATTGTGATGTAAAAATGCATTCTTAATAGTAAGAAAACCCCATGAGACCAGGAAAATAATAGTGTTGATCACTTGTACAAATGATTTTAAATCACTCCACATAGTGATTTACATTAAATAATAAAAATCACTTGTACAAATGATTTTAAATCACTGCACAGAGTGATTTCTGTGATGGCAAATTATCTTACTGCTCAGTGATTTTTAATAATTTGATATAACATGTATAAATCTGGATGTTAGATCAATAAAAACTAAAATGCAGGCTCGCATTGATGTACAAGATTGTCAACAACAAAGTAGCCATCAACAAAGACATGTACTTCCTATTAGAACCTACCAGAGTATCTAGCAGGGTCGGATCCAGCCATTTTTAAAATGGGGGGGGGGGGGGGGGGGGTCAACTATATGTCCCCATTCAAATGCATTGATTGGTTAAAAAAGGGGTCCAACCCCCGGAACCCCCCCCCCCCCCCTGGATCCTCCAATGTCTAGACATACACAACAGCATGAACGCAGGGTACAAACAGCAACCAAAGACTGCATGAAATGGTCCTTCTTTGTGAACACCACCAAAGACTGGAACAAGCTTCCCCTGGAGATCGCCACAGCAGTCATCAGTGGCGGATCCAGAATTTTTCATAAGGGGGGCGCTGACAGACTTAAGCGGGGGCCTGCTCCAGTCATGCTTCAGTGATTCCCTATATAATCAACCAAATTTTTCCCTTGAAAAGGGGGCAAGGCCCCCACCCCCACCCCTGAATTCGCCTATGGTCATTTGAGACATTCAAAACACAAATGACCAATCTCACAAAATAACCAGATGCTCCGCAGGGCGTAGCTTTATACGACCGCAGAGGTTGAACCCTGAACGGTTAGGGCAAGTATGGACACAACATTCAAGCTGGATTCAGCTCTAAATTTGGATTGTGATTAAATAGTTGACACAGCATAGGTTTCTGACACAGAATGAATGTGTTCTAATGAACTTAAAATTTTTGTTTCTCTTAGAGCAATTCACTATGCTGTTGAATATTAATCCTCTCAAAAAAATGTTTGAAGAAATTTTCTTTTTTATTTATGAAATTTCAAATGAGAAAAATTGAACCCAATTTTTTTAATCACATCCCCCTTTCCCTTATTCCAAAACTAATCTCAATTAAAATTTCTAATGGAGTTTGCAACAATAACTACTCATTTAAATACATCATAAAATATTAAGATGTAAAAAAACTGCTTGTTATCACTGAATGGTAAAGATTATTTTAATTTATCAGTTGGTAGTAAAAAGTGAATATACATTGTATATTGTATATAACAAAGATTTAAGTTGATTCTGGACAAAGAAAGATAACTCCAATTAAAAAAAAATCTTGCTATTGCACAATATTTTGCAATTAGATATTTCTTGCTTACTATTCTGGACAAAGAAAGATAACTCTAATTAAAAAAAAATTTGATATTTCACAATATTGTGCAATTAGATATTTCTTGCCATTGCGCAATACTGTGCAATTGAAAAGACTTGCTATTACACAATACTTAATATAATAATTTTAGATCCTGATTTGGACCAACTTGAAAACTGGGCCCATAATAAAAAATCTAAGTACATTTTTGGATTCAGCATATCAAAGAACTTCAAGATTTCAATTTTTGTTAAAATCAGACTAAGTTTAATTTTGGACCCTTTGGACTTTAGTGTAGACCAATTTGAAAACAGGACCAAAAATGAAGAATCTACATACACAGTTAGATTTGGAATATCAAAGAACCCCATTTATTCAATTTTTGATGAAATCAAACAAAGTTTAATTTTGGACCCCGATTTGGACCAACTTGAAAACTGGGCCAATAATCAAGAATCTAAGTACATTTTTAGATTCAGCATATCAAAGAACCTAACTGATTCATTTTTTGTCAAAATCAAACTAAGTTTAATTTTGGACCCTTTGGACCTTAATGTAGACCAATTTGAAAACGGGACCAAAAGTTAAGAATCTACATACACAGTCATGACAGTTAGATTCAGCATATCAAAGAACCCCAATTATTCAATTTTGATGAAATCAAACAAAAGTTTAATTTTGGACCCTTTGGGCCCCTTATTATGTTGGGACCAAAACTCCCAAAATCAAACCCAACCTTTCTTTTATGGTCATAAACCTTGTGTTTAAATTTCATAGATTTCTATTTACTTATACTAACGTTATGGTGCGAAAACCAAGAAAAATGCTTATTTGGGTCCCTTTTTGGCCCCTAATTCCTAAACTGTTGGGACCTAAACTCCCAAAATCAATACCAACCTTCCTTTTGTAGTCATTAACATTGTGTTTAAATTTCATTGATTTCTATTTACTTAAACTAATGTTATTGTGCGAAAACCAAGAATAATGCTTATTTGGGCCCTTTTTTGGCCCCTAATTCCTAAACTGTTGAGACCAAAACTCCCAAAATCAATCCCAACCGTTCTTTTGTGGTCATAAACCTTGTGTCAAAATTTCATAGATTTCTATTAACTTAAACTAAAGTTATAGTGCGAAAACCAAGAAAATGCTTATTTGGGCCCTTTTTGGCCCCTAATTCCTAAAATGTTGGGACCAAAACTCCCAAAATCAATACCAACCTTCCTTTTGTGGTCATAAACCTTGTGTTAAAATTTCATAGATTTCCATTCACTTTTACTAAAGTTAGAGTGCGAAAACTAAAAGTATTCGGACGCCGGACGACGACGACGACGACGACGACGACGACGACGACGACGCAGACGCCAACGTGATAGCAATATACGACGAAAATTTTTTCAAAATTTGCGGTCGTATAAAAATGAACATTTGTTTTTATCCTGTATTAACCATGCAGAACCAAGTTGCCAGTATATATAGAAAGTTGAATGTGGAGAGTATACACGGAAAAATATGTAAATTATTTGTTTATCATCTCTGGTAAAAGAACATTATATTGGCATGTTAGTTGTTACGGAGTTTGGTCATAAAGATCTGCTTTATTAAGTCTGAATTTATCAAATAAATATTTAATATTTCTGTTTGCAGTGTGAAGAAACTGTGAAATTATAATAAATAAAGAAGGCACACAATGATTTCATATTTATATTATCGTGCCAAAATTTTCTGACATTCTGACAAACATACACGTTTTTGTTTAAACTTTTTAAGTCGTCAGGAGTTAATCCCCTTTAAGTTAATTCCATTCCAAAAAATCACTTGCTGGAATGATCTTTTATATCTGAATAAAAATATCACTCATTGAAGTGATTTCCAATCTTCAGAAGGTCCAATTTTCGGACCACGCAAGTACTTGTATTTCTATCGAGAGTACGTATATTTTTCAACGTCAAAATGTAGTTTAAATGTTGAAGTTTATCGGAAAAATATTCACAGTATCAGCAAAAATCTTATAAAATCCCCAGACTATAAATATTTCAAGGCTATTTTTAGTCATTTTCAAGCAATTTTTGTAAATTCCTTTATCTTGTCAATGTTTACAGTGTTTCCCACCATATCTTTGGAAAACCACGTTGTTTACGAAAAATCTCGCGAGATTATAACGAGCTACAAATTGTGGGAAATTCAAATTTTCAAGTTTTTTTACCGATTGCTATGTTTCTAAGCAAAAATAAAAAATCACTCAAATAAGTGATTTTAAAAATCACTTGTACAAGTAACTCCCCTGACTGTATATGAGGTCATTATCTGTAAAAAAAGAAACCAATGTTAGATTTCCTGCAATTTTTAAGTTGAAGAACTAATGAAGGATGAAGATGATAAAGCATAATTAGGTGTATTATATGCAGTAACAAATATTACAAGCAAATCAGAAAGAACTGTTACAGGGTGTGAAGTGTCATAAAACAAGTGGTAAAAGCAAGTAATGAAGATACATTTATCAAAGTACATCATTTTATTTCTGTTCATCTTCCAACTGTATATTTCATTATACATTGTAATTGAATTATTCTATTGATTGATGGCTGTAAACATCAACACATATAATGCTATCTTTCTGCCAGAATAAATTTTCAACTAAACGAGTCATCTCTTGTTTAAGGAAGCTGGCTTGTCATGTTTGGGATTTTTTGACAGATTTTCGATATTCTCTGGTTTCATCCATTTGAATGCCTTCAAAAAATTTGCCCAGTGACCCCCATTTTTCTTTTTGCTAATCTTTTACATGTATAATGATAAGCCATCTGTAAAAGTCTTATAAATTTTTAATTATTTTTAAATAGTTTTTGAGAACTAAACTTGTCAATGATAAAGCTATGAAAAGTCAAGAGAGAATAATTTCCCGCCAAAATTTCAATGGCCAATACCTCGAAAAACAAGCACGGTGACCTATATATTTGTTTTGCTCTTTGGATTCCTTTATTAATCCTCTATCAATATAAACTAGTGTTTTTAAAAGTTCATTAATTTTAAACTGAGAAGCGAACTCCCTTAATGTTATGTGACATATAGTTGAAATAATTTTTAGGCTTTAATATCAAGACATTTCTTTATTATTCAATGATAACTGATATAGGATTTGAAGTAAGAATAAAGGGGAATGTGGTTACTGAAAATTCAATATAATTGGTTTCGAAATGTAAATCTTCCATTGACATATAAAGTCAAAATTAAAGATCAGGGACAAATAAAATTCCTACAAATCACAAAAATGTTTAATCCCTGTATTCTCAAGTTTGGTATTTTATCAAAATTCATTGTTTTAATTAAAACATCAAATTTCATGAGATTGGTATACCTTACAAATTAAAGCAAACATAGAGTACTATCCAAGTACAAATGCTCCCACGTACCTAAAACAATGAATATAAATGGCAATGTAATTAGCCAATGAAGGAGATAAAATAGCCAGTCTTTCCTGGGCATAGACTTGATTGTTTACATAACCTTACCAAGAACTTTCTAGGGGAAACTTCATCAACTTTCTTCCACTAGACCAGTAAATCTAATCTATCATGACAAACATTTAATATCTACCAGACTGGTCAATGTTTCTTCTGACCAAAGCTTGTTTATGTCAGTCTTTCCAAGTTATTTATAAGAAATGTCAGGAGTTTAACAAGCTCCATCTGATGTCTTCATCAGGAAATTTTGCATACTATAATCTTTGATCAAATTTGAATTATAGATCAGATCAAGAGATATTGGATACATACAAATGAGACAAGATTAAACATAGTTTATTATTAATAAAGAAAATACATCTAGGGCAACATAGTCGTTGAATATCCACCTTATTTTCCCCTTTTTTATAACTTAGAGATCAATTCCTCCAGTGTATAGGACTTACTTCCCTTTTATTTTTTCCGACCTTCACTTTAATCTTCAGAGTCAAAGAGGGGAATTTCATGGACTTAGTAAACCACATTTTATAATAAGTGTTCAATAAAATTTAAATTTCCTAAATTCATTTTATCAAAATTTGTCAAAATCCACAAAATCTATAAATCTCAGGAAATATATTCCAACAAACTAATGAATCAACTGTAAATAGATTTTAGTGCATGTATTTTTACTGCTTTTATTTATGACGGAATTCTGCAAGAATAAAATCTAATGAAACACTTTTATAGAACAATCTTATTGATTTGACTGTCCTGTCGTAGTTCCTTTAAACAGATTGACAGAGAAACATGCCGCATATTGAAATTACATCAACAGAAGTATTCAGATAAGATGATTCCTTCAATAGAAACTTTTATATTCTTTGAAATCAAATAGTGTTTCCTTGTCAACTGTAAAGTTGTCTTTTATCCTAGAAAACTGTAATATTCGATTTACTTTAAATTCTTTTAAAATTCCTTTACAAATTCGTCTTCAAATATTTTGATTACCAAAGCAGAGGATGAATAATCAACAAATGGGAAGCAATTTTATGGATGGGACAAATATTGAATTTCTTTGGTTCTTAAATCTGTTTTTGTCACCATTTTAACTGTTTTAGGTTAGCGCCAAGTATGAGTAATACTGGGGAGTCTTAATTAAAATGATTAACCATTTAATGATTAAATGTCATGTCTTTTTAAAGTGTCATCTGTTGCTACACTTGACTGGTAGCCATCTCTTTAATTTTTTTTAATCAAAATAATTATTAGCAATTTTTTTTTTTTTGTGTGAGGTCATTTGGGAAATTTGACGAGATGGCATATCTATGATAGTAACCGCAACTTTTCTACACATAGAGTTTGCCATTTTCTATAGACATTTTATCTATTGTTAAACCAGATGCTCTGCAGGGCGTAGCTTTATACGACCGCAGAGGTTGAACCCTGAACGGTTGGGGCAAGTATGGACACAACATTCAAGCTGGATTCAGCTCTAAATTTGGATTGTGATTAAATAGTTGACACAGTATAGGTTTCTGACACAGAATGAATGTGTTCTAATGAACTTAAAATTTTTGTTTTCTCTTAGAGCAATTCACTATGCTGTTGAATATTAATCCTCTCAAAAAAATGTTTGAAGAAATTTTCTTTTTTATTTATGAAATTTCAAATGAGAAAAATTGAACCCAATTTTTTTAATCACATCCCCCTTTCCCTTATTCCAAAACTAATCTCAATTAAAATTTCTAATGGAGTTTGCAACAATAACTACTCATTTAAATACATCATAAAATATTAAGATGTAAAAAAACTGCTTGTTATCACTGAATGGTAAAGATTATTCTAATTTATCAGTTGGTAGTAAAAAGTGAATATACATTGTATATTGTATATAACAAAGATTTAAGTTGATTCTGGACAAAGAAAGATAACTCCAATTAAAAAAAAATCTTGCTATTGCACAATATTTTGCAATTAGATATTTCTTGCTTACTATTCTGGACAAAGAAAGATAACTCTAATTAAAAAAAAATTTGCTATTTCACAATATTGTGCAATTAGATATTTCTTGCCATTGCGCAATACTGTGCAATTGAAAAGACTTGCTATTGCACAATACTTAATATAATAATTTTAGATCCTGATTTGGACCAACTTGAAAACTGGGCCCATAATAAAAAATCTAAGTACATTTTTAGATTCAGCATATCAAAGAACCCCAAGATTTCAATTTTTGTTAAAATCAGACTAAGTTTAATTTTGAACCCTTTGGACTTTAGTGTAGACCAATTTGAAAACAGGACCAAAAATGAAGAATCTACATACACAGTTAGATTTGGTATATCAAAGAACCCCATTTATTCAATTTTTGATGAAATCAAACAAAGTTTAATTTTGGACCCCGATTTGGACCAACTTGAAAACTGGGCCAATAATCAAGAATCTAAGTACATTTTTAGATTCAGCATATCAAAGAACCTAACTGATTCATTTTTTGTCAAAATCAAACTAAGTTTAATTTTGGACCCTTTGGACCTTAATGTAGACCAATTTGAAAACGGGACCAAAAGTTAAGAATCTACATACACAGTCATGACAGTTAGATTCGGCATATCAAAGAACCCCAATTATTCAATTTTGATGAAATCAAACAAAGTTTAATTTTGGACCCTTTGGGCCCCTTATTCTGTTGGGACCAAAACTCCCAAAATCAATACCAACCTTCCTTTTATGGTCATAAACCTTGTGTTTAAATTTCATAGATTTCTATTTACTTATACTAACGTTATGGTGCGAAAACCAAGAAAAATGCTTATTTGGGTCCCTTTTTGGCCCCTAATTCCTAAACTGTCGGGACCTAAACTCCCAAAATCAATACCAACCTTCCTTTTGTAGTCATTAACATTGTGTTTAAATTTCATTGCTTTCTTTTTACTTAAACTAAAGTTATTGTGCGAAAACCAAGAATAATGCTTATTTGGGCCCTTTTTTGGCCCCTAATTCCTAAACTGTTGAAACCAAAACTCCCAAAATCAATCCCAACCGTTCTTTTGTGGTCATAAACCTTGTGTCAAAATTTCATAGATTTCTATTAACTTAAACTAAAGTTATAGTGCGAAAACCAAGAAAATGCTTATTTGGGCCCTTTTTGGCCCCTAATTCCTAAAATGTTGGGACCAAAACTCCCAAAATCAATACCAACCTTCCTTTTGTGGTCATAAACCTTGTGTTAAAATTTCATAGATTTCCATTCACTTTTACTAAAGTTAGAGTGCGAAAACTAAAAGTATTCGGACGACGACGACGACGGCGACGACGCAGACGACGACGCCAACGTGATAGCAATATACGACGAAAAATTTTTCAAATTTTGCGGTCGTATAAAAATCATATTGTGCTGTTACAAGTTGCTGCCCGTTTGATTGACATATTACCCATATCTCAATGTATTCATATGGAATTAATTTAAAAGGTTGGATAAATTTTTTTTATTGCATTGTAAGCCTATAGGTAAAGGAGTATGTCACTCAGCTACAACCACCTTCTGAAAGTCTTTATCATGGTGTGAATTCAATCAGGTTATAACTAAAAAGTCTATGTTTTTTTCCAGGTTAGGTAAAGAATTTCTTGAACTCCTTTTAATTTTAGGCATTTGAGGAAAATGCATGCCTATGTACACAGTCAACGCTTTGTTTCAGAGTTCTGCCACCATATACAGAAGCTTTAATGAAAGAAATACATTCAACAAGATGATAGACTACTAAAGCATAATAGCTCTACTTATCCAGCAAATTTTCAATTTAAGAAAAATACAAAGATTTTCTTCATATATAAAATTTAAAAATTTACAAGACTCAAAAAAACAAAGGCTTTTGAATGTAAGGGTATCATTTTGTGGGCGAAGGGCATATAGGACATTTTGATATCAAACAGATTTTACAGTACATCAAATGCAATCAAATTGGATTCAGTCATCAGAAAAGTGTATTGATTAAATTTGATTAGAGATGTTGTCAATTTTCTTCTGAAATCATTACAGGGTTCACTTAGGCTAATATTCTGAACATCAAACGCAAATAGACAGAAACCCTGCCTTGTCATACTGAAAAAACATCTTGCTTCAAACATTTAATATACCGCAAAATATATTGTAATGTTCTGTCAATCTCAATTCAATCTACTTTCCTCTTAACATCAATGCAAAGTTATAGTTTGGAACAAATTAGATATCTTTTCTTATCCAACTTTAAAGACTTTCTTTAAATACATGTCATCTTTTAGAAGTGAGATGATATAGAAAGCTATATGTATGTCTTCGTATCATCAAATCAGTGGTTTATTTTCAAGATAATAAAGCTTAATTTTTTTACATGGAATCCCTAAAATGTTAAACAAATTTTTGTATACTCCAAATTTTAACATTATGAAACTTTGGCAATAACAATTAACCAATGTGATTTCTCTACTTGTTCAAGTATAATTTTTAAATCCATAACAATCAAAATGTGAGTTTTAGCTATTGTTGTGAGCATTCAGTCAAATGTTTTTGGCAATTACAAAACATTAAATTCTATTTTTGAATTTATAACATATTTTATAATAAAGATAACAATACTTAATCTTGATCATTATCTGTTCCGATGCAGATTTCCTATATATAAATGAAATTTGTTACTGGAATATATATTGGTATCTGGTATTAAATAAACATGCTGGTGTTTGTTTGAAAAAGATGCATCTCTAATGCCAAATTTAACAAGTTGAAAACGAAAATATGTTGTTCCTACAATCACCATAACTTTTTTGCCATTTTTAACAAGCACCTTTTTCATTCAGACAGTCTCATACTGATGTTTTTGAAATCCTTTATCATAGCATGGAAGTATTATATTGACTTCCATAATCATATTTATCATCCTGAATATACATTCACCAAAACATAATAAATCAATCAATCAATCAATGTTTCAATTTTAATGTTTTTCCAATATGATCCTGTGGGAATGCCATTTTACCATAGTTTTCTGGAATTAATTCAGAAGATAAAATGACAAAAAGAAAATAATTATAGTCACAGTAATATGGTTTTCTATCTCAAGAATGCTTGGACAATCAAACACAGCTGGGTGGGAGGACAAGAACAAAACAAATAAATTTCTAATAGCTTGGAGGTACACCAATCTGCTATAAATCACAGAAGAATGCAGCAATTAGAGAAATATGACAATGTGTTGGTGCCAAACGATCAATAAAACAGAGACTGACAGACTGGACACTCTGTTGTGGTCATTGATGTATTGGACTTTTAATTGACCCATGGTCAATGAAGATAAACATCAAATGTTTTTGTCTCACTGAACAAAGGAACTCACAGGAATATCCATTGTATGATTAAGTAGATAAGAATATGACTCAGGTCGAACATCATAAGTTGTAAAATAAGTGAAGTACTATTCAAATGTACTAGTTTTGATTGAATTTGAATGTATTGTTATCAATTATATCAAATTTAAATTCCATACTCTAAGGAATAGTCCAATCTGGTTCTTATCCTGGATCCTATGGCTTTTTGAACAACCCATCTCTCAATGTCTATAGGTTTCAACAACCAATTTGTCAATATTTTATCTATAACATATATCAATATTTCATCTTAAAACAACCCTAAGAAAACATTGAAATGTTATTTTAAAGAAAGTAGAACAATTGAATACACATAATTTGAATATTAACTGATAGATGAGGTCAAGTTCAAGATATAAACAGAAAGGAATAGCAAAGGATGATGCTTACAATATAACTTAAGCACAAACTGACTAATCTAAATATTTGAGGACCTGTGTGGCAAATCTCCCAGGGGACTTAATTTGTCATATGAAAAAAACAAAATATTTTACCTTTAGTCAATACAGTACTCCAATGCCATAAAACAGCAGAACTTGTCTTTTTTCAATGTGCATTTTTTGTTTGTTAAATGATTAACATAACTCATAGATGTGATATTACATCTATGCTTAACTCAAGTCTATTATAGGTAAAAAAATATAATAAAAAAAGGATAAACTTAAAGAATTAAACTAGTTGAAAAGTTCAACAGGCCCAAAAATTTTGGTTAACAAATTGCCTTGTCAAAAATCAAATTTGATAATTTCAACGATATTTTTATTCAGGCAAAATTTGAGCACAGCTTTTTATTTTTCATTCTCCTACTTAAAGTATTTCTGTAATATTGGCTACATATATTATATATTTATAATTATTAAGCTATGAAGAACAATCAATCAATTATTAAAGACAACTATTATTAAAAAAAGGCTTAAAATAGAACAAAAATCCTAGAATAAGAAGCAATGAAAAACAACTGTACTTTACAAAACAATAAATCACAAAAGAAGGGAGCTTAGAAAGTCATAAAAAATAAAACTACAGTCTCCAATGCCACAATAACTGCAGGATATCTCAATTAAAATGTGGACATAGAACTCAAGACAAAAACTAATAAAAGCAGTCACCCTGGAGGTGGAACAATCATCTATAAATCATTACAGAATGCCATCTTTAGAAACAATATGACAGCCGGATACTTGATGCAGCCATTGTGACGGTGCCAGACAGACTGGACAAATATATAAAAAGAGGTCACTTATTAATTACTGGTCAGAGGCTGACCATGATCAAAGAGATCAAAATAAACATCACAAGAATGATTATTTTTTTTATCTTCAAGCCTACTGAACAATGTGATTTATAGAACTGACCATTGTGGCTGAATAGATTAGGGGTCATTGTAACTTAGCTAGAACCTTAAGAGTTGGCTTCAGGTCATCTTTCATCTGTCAAGCTTTATTTATTTTACTGATAACAGGAACTATTTTTTTCCCAAAGAAAATTCTTTTCATCATTGTCTTTGTAATAAAGAAATCTTTTATATTCCCATGGGGATGAGGGCCATTTAATTTTAATATGTTCCCATTAATAAATGTCAAATGAACAAATATGATTCTTATCTTAGACACTCTACTAACAATGAACAACAAGAAGTACACTTAAAAAAATCCAGAGTCTATTCAAAAAATAAATCAAAAATTCAATTAAATTTCTTCTTTTTAATCTTACAGAAATCACAATACAAGTATATCTTATAGTGAACGGTTTTTGAACCTAAAGTTTTTTGTACAAATATATTACTTTAGACTCAAAGCAATGTAAAACCTTATGAAATAGAAAGAAGTTGTTTTTTAATTTTGACAAAAACATTTTTTCCTAAAAAAAAAAAATTATATACCGTACCAAATTAAAAATACCATTTTAGAAAAGATGTTCTATATTTGTAGAAATTGTATACTTAATATTTCTAATTATGACAACAACCATTAATTCATTTAAAACAATGCTATGTTCTATTCTAAGTGCATAAGCGCATTTGTATAAATATAGATTGTATTATGGATCGGTAAAGTCTCTCATAACTTTTTTAAGAGGGGCTCTTTTATAAATCATTTTGTAATATTATAGTATTTTTTAAATAACCAGTAGTTTTAAAACAGCTTGAGAGTTTAATCAAGTTATCCTCTCATCTTACCCACTGTCTTGGGTTGCCTTTTACACAATCACAAGGGATAGAGAACGACAATGAATTTAAGATGTCATAATTGAGTTTTAACATTGTAAAGAGCTGAGGACAACCCCACACTGTTCTTACACAAAGGCAAGGTCACATATCAGCTAAGAAATTTGAAGTTCTTTTTACAAGCATAGTAAAAAGTCTTTCAACCTCTGAATATCAGAGGACAACAAAACAAGTGACACAACGTTTATGAAAAACAATCGGCTTTTAAAAGAACAGTATGAGTTAGGAAAGAAGTAAAGAAAAGCAATTACAAGGATTTAATGTCGTAAATCTTACAATGTAGTAATATTGCCTTTTTTAAACAGCGCTTGTCATATCCAGCAAAAGTAAAACTTGTAATTTCCTGGTCCATATCAGAAAGCCATCAACGTAATCATCTAACAGGCCTTATATTTACAGTCGAATAACCTAATATGACTACGATTGTTGCTGATAAATCACAAAACATCACATTTATAATGGTGATTTATTTCTCCGCCATAAATTTTTTATTCCTATAAATGCATATAATATTATATGCATCAGCAATCAAAACAATTAAAAGGAGAAAACGATACAAAAACCAGTATGGATATTCAGCTGACAAATTATTTTATCATTTAGAAATTCTTCTCCCCAGGGAAGCTGTTTCTTTTTATTTTTATGAAAAATGATTAAATGGAAAAACATAAAGCTGAGACAATTCTTGTCAACTGAAAGCAGCAGACATTTGATATAATCTGAAAGGGAATAATTTCTTGTTGCAGTAATGAACTTTATCAGGGTGTCTGGGTATCAACAAAAGATAGTCCTATAATTAAAACGTTTGAAGTCCTTACATAATCAAATCATCAATCAGAGAAATACATCTGACTGAATGCCATTAAAGACATTATGTTGAGGAATTAAATATAATTAATCAGAGCAGCACCTGATGCAAATAATTATTTCTTTTCTGCTGTTGTCTTTATGGCATTTTGATCAGATACCAAAAAGTAGTTAGAACACCAAAATAGTTATTATTTTTAACAAGGGACTGATATGGTTAATTATGCAAACAACCTGAGAA
The DNA here is from genome assembly GCA_037788925.1 of Mytilus galloprovincialis. Lineage (NCBI taxonomy): Eukaryota > Metazoa > Mollusca > Bivalvia > Mytilida > Mytilidae > Mytilus > Mytilus galloprovincialis. The sequence goes on along the minus strand of CM075334.1, from coordinate 40,710,042 downwards.
TTTCTTTAATACAAATATTGGAAAATACCTGATGCCTTAGAAAATTATTTTTTTGAATTTGCATTGTTAATTGATAAAACATTAAAAGTAATGCAATGCAAACTGGTCATTAATTATTCATTTTTCTTCTTTGTTTCCTTACATGAGAAGAAATTCTTATATCATTATGATAAAAAGAATCTTGGAAACTTGAGACATCAATGAAAATTTATCCATTTTTCAATAAAACATTGCTGTAGGGGATTGTTTGTTGAACAATCAAGCACAGATACTGTCATATATTTTCTTTTTTGAGAACTTAGGAGCATGTGTAATATAAATATGATTTGTTTGAGAAAAAAAACTTCTATAAAATTAGATTGATTGAATGTCTTAGTGAATGTCATTGCACAAAAAAAACATATGTCTGGATTAATTTGTCATCAATTTGGAGAGCAAAAAATGTACAATGTTTTGAAACATAAACAAAATCCTATACTGATTAACCAAGGTGTGGTTGTAAACTCTGACTTAGAACAACTTTATGAACTGGAAATTTACAGACATTTTTATTTTCTAAACTTTTACCTGAATAGGTAGCTTTATAAAATCAAGTTCTTCTCCTTTTTAAAATAGTTCATGAGAAATCCCAATTGCAATTGTTTCTAGAATGGAGTTATCCAAATAAAGATATGCAGAAGTATTTCTGTTGAATTTTTTCAGAATGCAAAAAACTTAGAATTACATTAGAAACCTTCAATTACTTTGACCTGGCAATGGCCACAATTCATGTTTCAAGCATATTTAACAATACACAAAAATATTTAAAACCCTAATTTACCAAAAGTAAGGAAATAAAACAAATTAAATTTGCTTTTAATGACATTAATAATCAATGCATAACATTGATATAAACTTGATCTGATGAAACAGTTGGTATTTTAGGTTTTTCAACTTTTAAATGACTGTAAAGTAAAAAGTTGATACTCTTGAAAAAAATATTTTATTATTTTTATTTTCTGAAATTCTCAGTAGTAGTGGTAAACTATATCAATGTTTCCAATAATGATCATTATCATTGATTTCCTGTGAATTGACCATAAAATGTAAACATTTGTTGTTGTTTTTGATATAGTTTACACCTATTCTATTACACCTGACCACATCAGCTGATCTCTACCTGGGTGTTCTCATCCCCTGTATCAAATAAAGATCTATCTGAAAACCTACTACACCATGTAAAACACTGATAGATACATCATCAACATCTGAAATAATATTTTGACATAGCCTCTTCTATTTTTAATGAAAAAGCCTGTATAGTTTCTTTCACTTTGTTAAATATTAGAAGATAGTTTTGCACTAGTAAAACACAGACTGTCAAAACAAATTAGATAGGAAGTGTCAGTGGTCAACATCAAACCCTACTTATCTAAGAATGCTTCAAAAGGAAAAAAAAAACTGTTTGCATGTTTATTGAACAGATACCTGGTGTGTATGCAGGTTTTACATGCAGTATTTTTGTACTTTATATTATGCAATGAATCACCTCACCTGGTGCCATATTGTAAATGTTCAAATAATCGTCAAGAAAAAACAAACATCAATTATTAGATCAGGAAACAGTTGCAAGTTTGTCAAACAAAGCATATCATAACTTAGTGTAGGTAAATATAATTAGGGTGAAACAAGGCATATCAAGATTATAAAATGTTCTTTTTACAAAATTTTGCTACAGGAAATTATAAATGATCAAACCATAATCACACAAAAATATACAGTATCCTAAAAAGCTTTCAAATGGTTGACTGAACAAGACACTGACAACAGTGAGGATCTAAATTTGAATCTTGTACTTGGAAGGTGTGTTGTCTAGGATTGTCAGTTTTCCTACTGAAGTTGGTTGTTCTCGCCAGGCACTCTAGCTTCCTCCACCAATAAAATGACAGGCACAAAATAGCTTATAATGCTGAAAAATGGTGTAGAACCCCAATCAATCAATCAATCAATCAATCAATCAATCAATCAATCTTAACAAAACAATAGCGTTCTCAACTTCTCCTCTACCTTTATCATTCTCTTTCTTCCTGATTTTAATTTTCTCTTTCATTTACTCCTTCCACTGTGTCCTCTTCTTAATTCTTAAGTTTGTTGTTATAGTATTTCCACCTCCCCTTTTATACTGACCATAAGTCATTCAGTCTCATATTACCTTATTTAGCCTTTTTATCACATGGACAGGTAGAGCACTTGGGGACACCACATATACAAATAATATGAAAAGTTAACCTTGGTCAGTAAGGTAATTAAAAGAGTATAATAGCCAGGTACAAAATATACTAATAGAAAACATACATTTACTTTCTGTATCAGTGTACATAGTAGTACATGCATGAACAAATCCATACCAATAATTGTCAGAATCAAGCAACAAAAATATTTAGATGAACTGATTAATGGGGTTTTGGAATGCAATTAAAAGAAATGTTAGATAAATATCATTACTGGACATGGCTTTCAGGTGATTTAAAAGAAATAAAGTGTTTACAATCCAATAAACTCTCAGCTTTACATGAACATTATAAATGGCCAGAAGGCCAGTCTTGTCAACAACAATTATCATGGTCAATCATTTAAAGTGACAAATTTACCTTGATTGACCTGCTTATATCATGAGAAAAAGCAAAGATCTAGCCTAAGACATCATATATAAACCAGATGTAGCTAAATGTTTCAACAACAAAAATCTGTATGTACAAGTATAGATTTCAAAGTCAAAATACTGTGGTTCATTCATTTTTGTGACAAAAATTTATAGTATTATTCTGGAAAAATTGTTTCTTCATGGATACTTGCATTGATGTTGTGTTTTTAGCGGACTATTGAGCCTTAAATGACCTGAAAACTTCAGTTCCTCCATCTCATCAACTCTCCCATTTGTGAAGGCCTGAAAAAAGCGTCAAACCAATCAAGGATTTTGATTGGCATTATCTGCGAGAGAGAGAGAGAGAGAGAGAGAGAGAGAGAGTAAATCAGCTAATAGTTTAAAATTACCATGATAGATAAATTCTGTGCAAAATCCAAATAATTAACTGACCTATTTTGATTGACTAGACTTCAGGCATTAATGCAGCCATTGTAAAGCAGCAGAATATAATGATAGAATTATTCCAGTGAAGTCCTCAATAGTTACCATCATTGCAAAAAGTAACAAGAATATAAAACTATCGGAACTTACCTGCAAAAATGAAGCAGGGTCTCCTTCTTTTAGCACTTCTATACAGAAATGTAACAGTCCAGTTGTCTTTTGTAACAGTGAGGTACAGTGGGTCACTTGTTCTTTTAGTACTCTGACTTTCATCTCTCTTTCTTGATGTACATTCTCAATCAATTCTAACTTTCTTTTCTTTAAAGCTTCTATTAAAGCATCACATTGGGCAACCACTCTGGCTTCAAATTCAGTACAATTGCCCTATAAAAAATAAGAAAAATAATTCTTGAAATTCTGGTGCTTTATTTTTGTTTTACCTTGAACTTACTAAAATTCATCTTGTAATTTAGGTAGAGAGAGATGTTGTACACCACAATTACGAGTTTATGAAGGAAATAAAAGAAACTTGGCTTTCTCATATCCAAATTTCAAATTTTTTGGTCAACCTTGTCTATTGTCATATCCAAACATTTTGTTGTTTGAAGATTTTGTGATGATTGCAGATCTTCAATAGTTCTGTTAAAATGTTTCACCAGTTATTTAGACTTGGGTTATCTAAGCCTTGACATATTGCATTTTGTGGTTACTGTTTCAGTGACATTTACACTTCATTTCATTTTATACATCAGTCGAGAATAATGAAATGTTTGTAGTATAGATGCACCAATGTTATCGTTTCAAAATGTCATTTTAAAACCGCATTGGTTTTTTTTCAACTTTGATCAAAAACATGCATCTTTCAAAAAAAAAAACACCTCTAAGGTCAACCCACACAAACAATAAATCTAATTTTACAGAAATTTGTCTATGCAGGACCGCAAAAACAAAATTAATTACAGCATATCTGGAAACCTAAACCTGTTTTCTTGACACAATATGCACCAAAACTAATAGACATTCTACACAGAACCCATTCAATATGTATAAGATTTCTTGGCTTAATCAAATATAAAGGCTGAAAATAAGTTTTATTATGACATATCAGCAACTAGCTGCTTACAATATTGATACATGATAACAAAACATGAGGAAAGTAAAAGTAACCTATTAACATTGAGGCAGATAAATTTTCTTATGCAAATATATCACTTTCCCTAGTTTTAAAATTAATCAAAACTGTTTTTTTTTTATATGTTTTCATTGAAATAGTTTTTTTTAGAACATATCTGATATTGAAACAATATATCATACTTCATTAATACGTTTAATTCATGAATTTAACAGTAAAACCAAAAGGATATTATTTTGAACTGACTAATAGCAATAGATTTTGAGAGCCCTGCCTTTTCCAATGTTTATATTTTCATTTTGAAGTCATCATCATTTGTAACATAATTTTCAGTTTCCACTGAAAAGAAAACTGTAGTCCTGTCATTTATTACTTCAGGGAGGGACTTTTTCGTCTTCAAGCTAGTCCTTACTTTTTTTATCGGACCAATTATTTTCATTTCAACAGAAATACCTAAATATAGAAATTTTATTATTACTCCTAGATTTCAACTGTTTCCTTACGTCAGTTCATCACATTAAAGTGTCAAATCCTAATTTGAATCATCATCATACAGCTGATAAAATAATATCAATTAGTAAAAAATTTTCTGTTTCTAAACTGTCATATCAACCCACTAGTTTCATTAGTATATGTATACCATGAATTTTTTGTCATAGAATATTGGTTTTATAGCATATAGAAACTCATAGAATCTATTCATCAATCACTCAAATACTTCAGTTTCGCTTACTCCATTAAACTATATTTCGCTTAATTTTTCAGATCAATCAATAACGCATAGAGACATATTCAGAAAAGCAGAGCAACCACCAATTATCGCACATTTAAGTAACCTTAAAACGGATATGGCAAGCTTGGAGAGAATCAAAGATAGAAAAGGCTAATCTCTCTGCAATAATATTATTCAACTCGGAACAAAAAGTTATTGAATTTAAATTCTTTACTGGTAATTAATCCAATATACAGAATTGCATGTAACCAAGGAAATATCTATTTTCACAAGTTCTATTAGAAAACGCTATGTAAATTGCTACTTTAGAAAATTAAACAATAAAGAAAATAATTTTGCTTATTGACCATGTTTAACAGGAGTGAAAAGTTTAACATAACATGGTATAAGCAAACAAAGAAATAAAAGTTCACAGTTCTAAAATTGTGTTCTGTTGCACAATAAAATCATTGAAAATACAATGAATGTAAAGCATAAATTTCCATTCTAAAGTTATTACTTAACTAGCTGGGAATCAAAGACAACACCTATGGCACAGTGAGCAATCTTTCAACAAACCATGCTAAATACGTACTCTTCTAGCACATCTAATGGGGGAAGAGATATTGTACATCTACTAGGTTATGAGAGCACTGCTTGATATTTAAGAGAGCCATGGTGTAGTGGTTAGTGCATCGGACTACTAACACAAAGGTTCCTGGTTCGATTCCCGTTTGGGATGAAAATTTCAGGAACTCAATTTTCGGCTCTCCCTTGACACCGTCTGCGAGTATGGTCTTGAGGAAACGATGATAGACAGTCGGAAGGGGACGATAAATGGCTGACCCGTGTTAAGAGAGAGCCATATCTCTTGCACGTTAAAGACACCCTTGTAGATTTCGAAAAAGAGTAGGCTAATGCCGCTACAAGGCAGCACTCGCACCCGCAAAGTGGAAAGGGATTATTATAAGTTGAAAAACTTGTTTCCAAATCCAATATAAATAAATATGTTTAAACTAACTAAGGGCTAAAGGCTTTTACAAATCAACAATGCTACAAAGTCAACAAAGACTCAAATTGCAAAGTTGCACATAATGTTTCAGCAATGAACAATGGTCAATAAAAAAAACATTTAAATATAGGGAAATGGAAAATGAAAACCAAAATCTTGCAAAAACGGGGAATAAATTCTCAAACAATTTCACAATAGCAGGTACTCAACTTCAGTATGTGTTCAATCTTTCAGTGAGGTTTCAAAGATCTAGGTTGAAAGCTGTAAGAGGAGTTGTTGATTCAAAATAGACTCTTGTGTACTATTTGGAAATTAGTATGGCGTTCATTATCACTGAACTAGTATATATTTGTTTAGGGGCCAACTGAAGGACGCCTCCAGGTGCGGGAATTTCTCGCTACATTGAAGACCTGTTGGTGACCTTCTGCTGTTGTTTTTTCTATGGTCAGGTTGTTGTCTCTTTGACACATTCCCCATTTCCATTCTCAATTTTATCCTACTTTTCCCCACCCAACCAAAATCACTATACATGTACATGTATATATATATACTATTAACTTTTTTGCACTACAAAGTGTGCAACCTATCTAATAAAAAACAGTCAAATATTGGAGGTAACAACTACTAAATCAAAATAAATATAATTTATTAATTCTTTCCATTAAATGATTATTAGGCTTTATTAATAATATGCATTAGTTTTTAACTGTAATACTGTTTATACTTAAGATGATTGATTTATTTATTGCTGGTGTTTGACACCACTTAAAGCACTCTTGGTTATATCAGGTGAGCCAGTTTTACTGGTGGAGGAAGTTGAGATAACAATAGCAGACCTTTTGAAGGAAATCTGACAATCACAGTCAATAAGATTGGAGTCAAACACGAGTTGCACTTGCCATGCATGTGCCTTGTTAGAACTCACATACTCAGTGTTGACAGTCTTGTGATACAGTAGATGAACTTCTTAGAGGTACTTAAGAAAAGCATCTGTTGTTAAGAAGTAGCATTGCATGTCAAAAATATTACAAGTCGATTTACCATTTTTCTCTTCTTTATGATTTATGATTTAAAAAAAAATTTCAAGTTCATAATTTAAAATTGCATTTGAAAATCAACAGAAAATTTTAAACTTTAGAATCTGATGATTAATATGAAAAATATGAATTGATATCTTTCACCATTGCACCTACTGTTTATATCATCAAAGTGCTGAATGAAACTTTCATCTAATTTAAAGGAAGCTGTTCAACACCTCTCCAACATGGAAAAGATCCAATCAATAACAGATTTACATTATTTACCTATCAATATGTGAAATCACTTATCACATTAAAATACAATTTTCTGTCAGGTAAAACAACAGATATACAAGCTTAACTGCTGGAATCTGTAAGTTCTTCAATTCTCAGAACAAAACACATGCGAGTGATACAGACAATAGGGATTACAAGCCTAAGATAACAGATAAACAAATGGAAATCTCAGATACTCCCATGAGGATACAAAAACATCTCATCTTGATTCATCATCTTTGTATCCTCATTATTACATACATAAACCTACATTTCTTATCCTTCTTTTGTATATTTGATGAGGTTAACATAACACCAATACAATACAAATCAAAGATGTCCAGTGGGAATGCAAAAACTGTCAGTAATCTAATCAGATGCCATAATTTTTTGATGAACATCAATCTTGAATCTTAAAATTTTGTATCTTTATTTAATAAGATGAATAACAAATTCTGAACATCCCTACAAACACCATGGGTTGAAGTCATGTTTTGATTTTAAATAAAAAGACAGCCAAAGCATACAATCTGTAAAACATCAGTGAAACAGAGCTAAAAACCTTATTTCTAGCACAAACTAGATTAACAAACATACAAATGTAAAACCAAAACATTGTTAACACAGTATTGCTGCATGGTCAATCACTGTTTTGTTTATCAACATTGTTTGTCTACGTTTTCTCAAGCTTCACTAGCTGTCTGATGATGCTCTACTGTGTAAACAACTTCAGTATCTTTTGCTGTCAATGAATTGGAACATCAAATCAGATGTGGGAGAGAGTTGATCAAAACAAAATTCAATAAACTCTTTTACATACATATGATGTGATCTAAAAGAATCTGCTTTGGAAAAGATAGGCAAACAATACCAAAGTGACATTTAAACTGATGAGTCGAAAAAATAAACTAACAATTTAATACATGCCAAAAACAAAAAAACATTTGAAAGACAATCAACATTATAGGAAATAAATCATAGAAAACTAAAAACTGAACAACATGAACCCACCAAAAAACTGGGGGTGATCCCAGCAAAAAAAACTGGAGAGCTAAAATAATTGTTCTGGAACTCTAACTATTCAAAAGATGCAGATCCTGGTATTTGCACTTTTTACTAATGATGCTTGGCATAAATTCTAATGGAACTTGTTTTCTTAAAGCAACATTTCATAAATCAACATCTAGTTGTTAACCTAAAATTAAGGTTTTATTTATTTTGAATGTTGATGTTCCAAAGATGGTGAAAGCAACATTTTATAAATCAAGTTGTTAACCTAAAATTAAGGTTTTATTTGTTAATTTTAAATTGTGTTAGTGTTGACATAACTCTTGGTTCTTAAGGAAAACTTCCATATAGATTTTCTTCCTTAAGTCAGGATGGGATTGATTGATAGATGGAGGAAAAGATTTATGAATGGAAATTAAATCAATTCATAATAAGCTTTCAGACTCCTAACAGGACTTAAATGGATGAAAATTTTGAGTCTTTCTGCAAACATTGAAAGGAAGAGATAAGCAGAATCGATACATCAGCTAATTTTGCATGAAATAGAGGGCTTAACTTCCACTTGCAAAACCAGGCTTGCAAAGAGCTATGGCAGACTGTTAGACTCCACAAGACTGAATCATTTGAGTGATGAAGCTTTTACTTTTGTGTTTTATCAGAGTTGTTATAATTAAATTTGTCTATTCATTGTTGAGATAAAGTCTCTATACTGGGTGTAAATGTACATTTTATTCATTTACTTGTCTTCACAATCAGAGATGAAATGAAAGATGGCTTTTTAATGGCAATTCCAGATAAACAATTTCCACCACTAATTTTTTGAAAATTGTGCAGCCACCATCAAACAGATGAGAGATTTATAGCGATTTTGCAGGAAAGGGATCATTACTTATCAATTTTTCCATATTTGCCATTAATGTTTTTAGTTGAATAGCGTGTTTAAAGTAGGAACTATTCTCGTGTTCTGCTTCTTGGTTCTATTGTTAAAGTCACAATGGGTAACTGAAAATCATGATGTGAATATAAAAATACATTGTACACTGGACTGTTATTACTATTTTTTCAGTGTAATTGAAAGATGCATGCAAATGTCATGATTTTGGTTTGTTTTTTGTTGTTTTTGCTGGAATGTTAATTTCTATCAAAAACAAAGATGTCATGACTTATTGCAGTCATTCAATGTCTTTAAAAATATTTCTTTTTATAAAACACTTCTTTGATGTTCTCTTATTCAACTACTGTTATATATATGTTATAAAATAAAATATTAATCAAAATTGCTGTCCAGAGAGGACACCTATTTTCATAAAAAAAAAAAATCTTACAAAAGATGCTAACTGATTTACTGTAAACAATATATAATGGTAAACTTTCTACATGTACAAAATTTTGATTTAGATTCTTTTGAAAATTATAGTACTTTGAAATGTTCCCTGTATTGAATGTGTTTTGTAGTAAAATAAAATGAAAAAGAGATTGATCTTGTTAGCCATACATGCTTCTGATTACGACTTGTAGTAGTGCTATGCAAAATCAAATTTTCTCAAACTGATGAAGTTTTAATTCTGTTCTTATTAGGAGAAAAATGCATTAGAAAACTTTCAATCATCTCTTTTGAACAATTCCCAAAACATCAATTCCACAAATGTCGTCAAGAAACATTCTCATTAAGGATGTCAATCCTTCTAAAATGAATTCTAAATTCATGATCTTCAAAGTAATTTGTTATGAATATATTGATCAGTATTTACAAGTATAACATTACTTCAAACTTCGTTCAAACTTTGATCACACTTCCTGTCTTTATAAATTTTTAATCATATCATTTCTTTTATGAATTGATGTAAAATGCTTAAAAAGATTTGTTTAAAAAAAAAATATTGATTTTCTTTTTTTACCCCTCCGTCCTTTTTATTCATGAAGCTTGCAAATATTTGAGGAGTATAATTGACAAGGCTGCTAAAGTAAATGAGACGAGGAAATGGGGACCAATTAGCACTAATGGTTGTAGTACAAACTCCAATTCTCTCCAAGTCAGAAATGGTTTCTAAAATACAATCAACCTTCTATGCTTCTTAAAAATTTCAATCCATGCTGTTCTTAACGAGAAATCAATTTTAGTTTGAAGTTTATTGTTCTCATCTAAGCTCTTTTGTTACAAATAACATTTTTATTATACTCTGAGTTTTTAAATGATGTTATGCTTTTTTTGATTTGACAGTTTTATAGCGTAAATTGAAACTGAAACTTTTTTCCCTATGAAAGAAATTATATGAAATTAAATTAAATTTGTTCGTTAGCCTAAGGCATTGTATCCAAGTACCTTCATTAAAGTTCTACAGGAAAGACATCAGAACAAGAAGATGAAATTGAATTTGTATGACGATAGTAGCTAAAATATAAATGCACAAGAATATTCCTGATAAAATTGTACATTTTCTTTTTGGATAGACTTAAACTGTTGGCTGATTTGAACACCAATTATTAATTGTAAATTGTCTATTAATGAACATCCTTAAATACCATAACAACGAAGGATAGAGATTTCTTGGAAAACTCGATAGTTTTTTTCTTCTAACCTAAAAGATGCAAGAGGTCTTTCTTTCAAGGCTTTTCTGATTGTCATGTTAATCATATGAGATAATCCCTGCAAATGAATAAGACTGTGTATTGGGAGACACAAATTCATTATTTGTAGACCAATTGCAAGTTGCATGACATACTAATTATAGCTGAGCATCATAAATCTGAATCTCTGAGACAATTCCATGTTTAGTGCATAACATTTGCATGCAATTAAGTGTTTGCTAGAGTCACCATTATTTTTCTTGTGTTTATGACATTCAAGAAGCTCATAAAATATTGAATCAAAGTGAAGTACGCCCTCTTTTTTCCATGTCAAAAGATGCAATGTCCTAGAGAGATATAATAAGATAAATATGCTACATTGCACAAACATCTTTGAAAAATATGTATACTTTCGACTAAATGCCTTTAGGTTGTGTCATTTCCAATTGTCTGGGACAAAAACATGTGACAATATTTTCTAAAATTCATAATAAATTACAATGACAAATATACAAGTGCAAATGAGCCTAGTAAGCATTTTTCAGCTGCTTTTTATCTTCTGTCTAGAATGAGAAGATCATCTCCCCTGAGAATCTAAACCTGTCTATATCAGGAACATCATGCACTCAGCATTATATTAATGTTAAGGTTTTGTCAAAGTAACAATATCTAATTACACTGTGGTATAATCTCCAAAAATATAGTCTTCAGTCTCATAAAGCCACTGTCAAACTAATGTAGTTAATTCAACAGATAATGTAAGCTTTTAAAATGTTTCCATGGAAATATAACTTACGTGGACTTTTTCTGACATTCCTTTTAATCTTTGTATGAATTCTGTCCCAGCTTTAGCTTTCTCTGATAATGACTGTAACCCATGGGACAGTTCTGTCTGAAAAAAAGAGAAATTCAATAAATTAAAATAAAAAATATGTAACATGTATAAAACAATCTATATGGGCTAGATTTGTCTTCCCATTTAATATTTTTAACATTTTAAGATATTTAATTTTTAATTGTGCACATCTGAATACTAGCATGCTTTATATAAGTCTGACCTATTATGGTAAGCTATAGCCGTTTAGGCTGAATTTAATTTTAAAACCTTACTTCAACACTTCTGACACTGCCTAGGCCTTTAATTGAAAGGTCAAGTGATAAAAATCACTCAGAAGTATTGCAATATAACTTTTGCATATGTTTTTCTGAAAGATTTTTGAAAAATCCCTGGTGACTAGCAAGCAAAGTTATTGAATTCTGAGTCCACTAAAATAATATCTTCTTTAAGAAATAGCTCCAAATATTATTAACTATAGCAGCAACCTTATTGTCTTGCATGTAGTCAATTCCCATAAACACTGGTAAACACTATTGATAGTATATGTACATGTATATCACAAACTGTCAAAAAGTAGTCAATTTTTAAAACCAACAATGCTCAGGAGGAATTTTGGTAAAACTAAAGTTAAATCACCTGATGCAAGCTGTGAAAAATCTTAAGCATTCAGGTTAATGTTTTCCAGGTGTACACACAAACAATGTGATTGGTTAAAAACATCCTAAACAATGGAAATTGAACCACTGATGTGATATATCTCTTTTTGAAGCACAAACAATAAAGTTTGGTTTTCAAATGGCCAATTAAAACTTTTATTTATGTATAGATATCTTTTTATATCTTTAACTAAACCCCATGAGAATTGCTATGATTTGCTGTATCATTCATTTTTACTGTTCAATGCCTAAGAAAATATGTGCTTTTAACTAATGATCTGCAAAAATGTGCATCATGACTATTGGAAAACACCAGTTTTACCCCATATCAAAAGATGATATATGGTTAATTGCTATTAAATGAGCCAAATTCACAAGAGACCAAATGACACACAAATTAGCAACTACAGGTCACAGAACAGCCTTCAAAAATGAGCAAAGCCCATATAACATAGTCAACTATGCCATGTCTTCTTTTATTCATAACCAAATAAGAATGTAAAAAATTAACTAAGTTGTGGAAATAATTACAAAAGAATTGACAACACAGCAATACATTGTCGACACGAAAAGCAATATGTATGTACATCACCACCCCTTGATAGACTTTTCTTATTTACAGATCTTTCTATTCTCTAATATTAAATTACTTAATGGAAAAGAATTGCTTTGAGGCATTCTCTCCGTCAAGTTTACAATGTGTATGTATTAGATACAAATCAATATGTATTTGGTAAAAAGAAGTATTGTAAGACAAAACTATTTGTAAGGTTTCAGTTCTATATTTGGTATTCATGCCTACAATTGAAGTGCTATCAGAGAACTTATAAGGTTTCTTAGGGAATGTTGAAGTATAAATGTTTAACATTGATGCAGTGGCGGATCCATAAGGGGGGTCCTGGGGGTTGGAACCCCGCTTTTTTTCTTGACGATCAATGCATTTGAATGGGGATATATAGTTGGAACCCTCCCCTTTATCCTGGGTTGGGAACCCCCCTTTTAAAAATGGCTGGAACGGCCCCTGATTGATGTCTAACAAACTTTGACATTAAACAAGTAACAATCAATCAATCAATTTAAAATCTTTTGTAAGATTTCTTGGGTGTCATTACATCTTAAGTCAAATCTAATTCTTAGTTGCTACAAACTCTTCAAATGTATGTTTACTTTCAGTAAAGCTTCCATGAATGACAGTTTTAAGTTTAATGGTTATCTCACACATGCTGAACTGAAATTTTGTAAAGTCTTTTACAAGAACATAAACGATAATAATAATAATGATCATAATTTATTGGATCCCAACAGTCCACTTTTAAAAGGGGTAAATGAAACTGTTTCAAAAGTATCCTCTATGCTTTATAATGCAGCGTTTGTGGGTAATGCAAAGAGTAAAGGTAAAAAAGGAATGAAACGTAGAAAAATAAAGAAACCATATTATGATGGGGAGTGTGAAACTATGTACAGAAATGTTAAATGTTTAAGTAGAAGGTTGTGTGAGACACCTTGGGATAAAACTTTGAGATTATATGTATTACAACAGAAAAAGGAGTATAATAAGCTAGTAAGAAAGAAATATAGAAATTTTCGTCAAAAAGTTCTGGATAATATTTTGGAGGCAGAAAAACGCAATCCTCAAGAATTTTGGAAAGCCATAAATACTTTGAAATCCAATACAAATTCTGATCCTAGTTCAAATATAACTCATCAGGAATGGTTTGAATACTTTAAAAAGCTTATGAATGTAAATCAGAACGACAATTTTTCTAATGATAATAAGTTTATTGATCAATTTAATTCTGATATTCTCAATTATGACATGACAACTGAGGAGGTGATACTTGCATTAAAATCATTAAAGAATAATAAAGCTTGTGGAGCTGATGGTGTTACAAATGAGATGATAAAAATATCATGTTTAGTTAATACAGATATATATGTTAAGTTATTTAATCTTATATTTAAGTCTGGGATTTATCCAGCTGGTTGGAGAGAAAATTTTATTAAACCAATTTTTAAAGGAGGGTGCTTCAATGATCCCTCAAATTATAGAGGAGTAGCCCTATCAAGCTGTTTAGGGAAATTTTTTAGCAAAATTTTACAGAATAGATTAGAAAAGTTTTTGGAGAAGAATAATATAGTTTGCAATGAACAAATTGGATTTAGAAGTGGTTGCAGAACAAGTGATCATATTTTAACACTTAAGACTATTATTGACAAAGCTTTCAAATCCTCAAAGAAAATTTTTGTCTGTTTTGTAGACTTTAAAAAGGCTTTTGACGCAATAAATAGAAATGCACTTTTTCACAAACTGTGTTGTTATAATATAAATGGATCATTTTTTAAAATTTTACAAAACATGTATAGAGAGGTTCAATTTTCAGTAAAGTTCAGTGAAGGTTCAGCTCCACTGTTGGTGTAAAGCAAGGGTGCATTTTAAGCCGTACATTGTTCTCTCTTTATATAAATGACTTAGCTAACATATTTGACAGCTCTTGTGACCCTACTGTATTAAATGATAAAAATGTATCTTGTTTGTTATATGCAGATGACCTAGTAATATCTGAATCAGAGTCTGGCTTACAACAATGTTTAGACAAACTCAACACTTACTGCGATAAGTGGAATTTAACTGTAAATCTAAACAAAACTAATGTTATGATATTTAATAAATCAGGTAAAGTCCTGAAAAATTATAACTTTAAATTTAATGAACACACAGTTGATTTGACTAATGAATATAAATATTTGGGTATTTTATTTAAGCCCTCAGGAATTTTCACTTATGCTGTCAATCATCTGTGCAAAAAAGCTTCCAGGGCAATGTTTTGCATTAGAAAGCTCTTATTCTCAGATAAACTTAATATTCATCCACATTTAAAACTGTTTGAAAGTTGTTTAAAACCTATACTATTGCAGTGAAATATGGGCACTTAATATGTTAGTTAAAGATAATAATTCAAGTCTTGAATGTAGATATTTGTCTTTTTTACCATCAAAATTTCAAATAAAATTTGCTAAATATCTAGTTGGTGTAAATAAAGCTGCAGTAAACACAGCAGTTTTAGCAGAAATAGGTATGTTACCTATTGCTATTGATGCTGTTAAGGCTTCTGTTGGCTATTGGTGCCATTTGATAAATGCAAAAAAAGATAGTTATGCTTCAAATGCCTATAAATGTAGTTTAAATTTAAATAATGGTTTTGCAGTCAAATTAAAAAATGCTCTTTCAAAAATAGGGTTTAATCATGTATGGGAAAATCAAAGTACGTTCTCTAAAAAATGCCTTATAAATGCTGTAGGTAAAAAATTAGCTGAAAGGTATACAGATTTTTGGAAAGACAGTCTTTTTAACGACCAAAATAACCCTAATGGAAACAAATTAAGAACATACAGAAAATTAAAAAAGAATACAAATTAGAAATTTTTTTATTAATAGATTTAGATAGATACATGATATCAAATTTTATAAAAATAAGAATAAGTAATAGTTATCTAAATATTGAACAGGGTAGACACCGTAAATTACCGTTGGAAAAAAGATTATGTCCTCTCTGTAAAAAGGATGTAGAAGATGAATATCATTTTACTTTAAAATGTCAAATTTTAGAAAAATGTAGGCAAAATCTTTTTCAAGAAGTAGAGAATATAGTTCCAGATTTCACCAAAATGTCTGATGAGGAAAAATTTGTATTTTTGTTTACTTTTAATGAGTATGACGTAACTAAAATTATTGTCAAGGGAGTTAATGACTTATATATGTATTAAGGAACAGCCTAGCTGATAAGAAAAACTAGTGGATGTAAAAAAAATTATGTGACTATTTTATATTTTCTTATAGTATTTGTAATGATATATTTTATAACAATTGCATTAATATGATTGTTTGTACTTGTACTTTCAAATTTGCAAAGGTATCACCTCCTCCAAAACATTTGAATATATAGTCTTATAAGAATATGAATGTTGTTTAAATTTAGATATTATATGTTTGTAATGATTGTCATGTTTGTCTTGGTAACAATCCAATATTTGGATTTTAAACCAATAAAATGATTTGATTTGATTTGATCATAAACGTAGGGTTAATTGAACAAACATTTTTTTTTTTTGGCCAGTCAGATACTACTCTATAGAGAATATTGATACATTCATCTAGCTTTCCGAAACCATATTTGTGTTCAAAAGTACTTAACCTAGCTAGTAATTTCATACACCAAAACACTAGGTTCCTTTTTAAGGCTTTTATCATAACATGTATACAATGGCCCCTTGAGTTTAAAAGTTTCTAAAATATCATCTTTTACTCATAGTTCAGCAATAAAAATATTGCAAGATATTTTGAGTAAAGCATTGATAAGTATAAGTATATATTTAACCAGCTGCCTATATAGATAAGGACATCCAAAGGGAATTACTTGTTGTAATCAATTTCTATGCTGGCGCCATGATGTTGTAAATCAGACAATTCCCTCAACACCTTGTAATTTACATCAAACAAACACTGGTCAGTCAATACACATCTCAGAAATGACCAATGATTAATTACCTAGTAGCTAGCTATGACAGGGAAAAGATCTGACTTTCATGTACTTTATAGAAAAATTACAATACCAATCCTATGTGAATCAAGCTTAAATATACTTTGCTGTTATAATATGGTGGACTTTTCTTATTCCACATCTCATATCATTACAAGTAAAAGATTAAAATAAAATCATTTATTTGGCTTTTTTGGATTCGAACGTCACAGATGAGTCTTTTGTAGACGAAACGCGCCTCTGGCGTATATATAAAATTTAGTCCCGGTATCTACATGTATGATGAGTTTATTTATAATAATTCTTTTAGCCTGGTTTATGTTGCAACCGATTTTGTTCATTGGCAAGAAACAAGGACCTTAACCCAACAACCACAAATATCCAAATAGATGATAGTTTCATCAATCTATTATCAATTACAATTTCCAAATTTGTAAATCTGGAAGTAAGTAATTAGCTTTATTTCAGACTTTAAATAACTATTTTTTACAATGTCTTTCAATGCAACATTCAAATTGAAATTTCAAAGAAAAGGGATTCACACATGTATGGTTTTGATTTCAAGTCCCTTGTGTTCTCATTCTTATCCTGCCAAAAGTTCGTCAAGTTTGCTTCGTAAAATTATAGTTTGATGAGGAAGAAATTTACTATTATCATAGTGATACCTAATAATTAAATGTATAGGAAAGCCTGCAAGTGCTGCATTGTATTGGAAATCCAAAGATGTAATAGACGCATTACCATAAGAAATTTATTTCCTCCGGAAATATAAGTCTTCTACAATATACCAGTGATGGTTAATAATCACTGAGGCTATAAAACATTGTCAATTATATTATCGTCTGATGGAAATTTTATAACAATTTGTCTGGAGTAACACTGCTTCAGCATAGTATGAGATTGGAAAAGAACTAAGGTAATTTTACTAGGATATATGTAGGAGATTTTAATTAGATATAACACATCTTGTAAGTTTCCAGGATTATCTTTAAAGAGTGCTGCTGCTTACAAGGAAGCTACCTTTTTATAGGAAAGGTTCACAATGGTTAAGTTGTGTTTATCTCTTCCAACATTTTGTGGACATAATTTGAAAGATCCATACAAAATATCTCTGTCCCAGTGACAGATGACCCAGATATGGTCCATTTCATCTAGTAGAAATTCCCTGCTCACTCATCACAAGATTTTGGCATAAAATAACAGTATTTGACAGGCCAAGAGGTGCTAAGGTCATTCAACACCCATTAGTATTCTAATTATTATTTACTGATGCCCTTTAATACTAAATTGTATTTAACATATATTTGAGCATACCATATCCATGTCACTGTTTAAAATCTCAGCTCTAATCACACTTAAAGATTCTTAATAGTTCATGATAATAATAAGTATTAAAAGCGATTTTAAAATTCAAATTTGAAAGTACAAAAATGTACGTTTGTAAAACATGTAAAAGAATCTCTTACATAAGATAATTCAATACTTGTCAAAACCTCTATTGCATTAAACAAGTTAAATATTCAAGTTTCCTAGTCAATTTTCATTATAGAGTTCAAGATTGGTGCTTATCATTGAGCTTGACTTTGCTTCAAAACATGACAACCTTTCAATGATGAATACATGTTTAATGTGCAATTTGAATTCAATAGCATCACTTTACAAGGTAAAATTAAATTACTGTGCAGTTTTATTCCAATTTAATCACTTCTCAAATTTCTACAACTTCTAAAAAAATCTTAAAATGAGTAAAGCCAAACCTTTAATTAAATACTTCAGCAAAAAGTTGCCTTTTATATCTCGTCTTGTATATAAAATGACTATAGAAAGATTTTCTATGTACAATGTATGTATATCTCGACAAATGACAAGACACTAATTGAGGAACAGTCCATGACATTACCCTATAGACATTAGTATCAATAATAAGTATGCTCTGACACTACTTGGTATTCTCTGTTGTCTAAATTTTCTATTCATGGCACTCATATCCAGATAGTTTTATGGAAATATTAGAAAAGCTTTGAGTGATTGTATAGTTAAAATTCACCAAGGGATAGACATATAAATTGTTGACAATAGAGACATATTGCTAATTTCAATAACCAAACGGTTCAATAATGTACTTCAATCACACTATAACATATTCTTCCTGAATGTTAATAACAGCTTTAAGTAATAGTGTAAGGTTCCATTTATTTGCATAAAATCTAGTTTGGGCTCATGTACTATTATATGAAAAACAAACTGGGAAGAAAGAAAACAATTAGTTGAAAATAATACTGAATATATATGAACAAAAATCAATATATTTCTACTGTACATAAAAGGAGGCTATAAAATTTGAGTCTAAATTTAAAGAATTTAGTCTTTACAAGCTTTGCAATATTCTTATACATGTTATTGATGTAAAGTATAACTTATAACATTAACCACCAGTCAGATGCCCGGGACTAGTTAAATTTTATTCAAACATGTAAGTTTTCGCAAAATTTTGTTTAGATGCATGTATATATTGGTCTTCGTACTAGTAAATGGAAAAGATTAAAGTGCAGTCTGAACTCATACAAATTCTAACAGAAGACTTACAATTTATTGCATTGTAACTAAAATGTCAAGATGCAAGACAAAAAACATCAGTCGCAATCAAACACATATTGATATATTTCCTACACCTACAATATACAGCTGACCAGCTGTCCATCTTGATAAGTAATTATTGGCTATTTCAGATGATATTGTAAATCTAGTAGTTCCCTCAACACCTTGCAATTTACATCACCAAAACACTTGTCAGTCAAACTCATCATAGAGATATACATTGTAAATGATAATTAATTATTACCATGACCAGTATCATTTACCTACATGGGTCTGAATAAATCCAGCCAAAGCAGAAAAGCATAGCAAAAATAAGACTTAAAAAAATAAATATAAGGGACTTTTTTTGGTGCTTGTAAATGTTTAATATTGCATTGTTTAAGAAATTATGTAAGTTTTGGAGAAACATCAGAAAAGACTGAAAATTTAAAAGTATGAATTATTATTCCAAAGACAAATGATATAGCCATTTTTTAGGTTACGATTCTGCACTTTAAAAGATCCAAGCAATTACATAAACTAAATGTTGACCCTAAGATCATGAAGATAGAAGACACATTATATCATATGGGTTTTCTGTCAAAAAAGCATATCAGAAAATAACCTTGATAACAGAATAAAATCAAAAGTACATGTAATAACATCAAGAGACACCAATCTAAACTGGAAAATCCAAAAAACAATTATGTTATAAACATTATTACCATCAGAAATTTATCATCAGCTGAATTGTATGACTGCTTCAAATAATTACTGAGACTATATACATTATACATGATTGACAATTATATTAAGATCTGACAGAGATTTCATTATTACTCGTCTGGACTAACACATCTTCTAGTATTGTTATTATGTAACAAACTTTTATGTCTTACAATATAATACATACTACTGCTTAGAACTAGACAAAGAAAATAATGTATTGTAACCAAGAGACATTTATCAACTTCCTGTTCTGATTATGGACCACCAGTACTTCTATGACGGAACGAATGTGATGTCATATTTTTTTTACTTCTGTTCATAGAGTATTATTTGTCTTAAAAATGAAATAAAATGTACATGTACTAAATAAATAAATGGAGGTGAAGGTCACTGGTTGCTTCTACATGTATATTGGTATGTGATTACAATGTAGACAGCTGCTTATTTCTAACACTTTATGAAACTATTTGAGGATACATTAAAGATCATTTACATGTTTAATTTCATAATTTTGCATTTAGCAGCAAGATTCAAAATAAGTATTTTGCTTTTGGTGAAAGAAATTGACAAAGGATCAGAAAATTTCATATACATGTATATAAAAAAATCTTCAAAAGGAAATCCTGTTTCAAATTCAGACTTCAACTTTAAGTGTGCAAACACAAAATGTACAACTAGACATACAAATGTAGGTGGATCCAGGGTGGAGGTGAAAAATTTGGTTAATTATATAGGGAATCACTGAAGCATGACTAGAGTGCACCCCCTTTTAGGTCAGTCAGTGGGCCCCCCTTATGAAAAGTTCTAGATCTGCCACCTGCCACTGCCATAGATTGAAGGATGCTACACTTATATGTTTTCAGTGTGGAAAGATTGTGGCAAACTCTAGATGTACAACATCAAGAAACATCAAGAAATCTTTTGAAGAAATTTAATCAAAATCCAATGTATGATATCAAGATTTTGTTTCAAGATTGTAGACAAAACACTACCTAGTGTAAATGGCACTTAGATCAACAACTTTTATAGTACTGAATTAATACCTTTAATGATACGAAAAAACAACTTTACATAGAATTGAAAACCTGAATGACATGAAAACACTTTCATTTCTAACTTATATATTTTACTTGTAACCTTAACACATCTGCTTATTTCGCAATTTTCTTTGCAAAGTTAAAACTTTCACATAGACCAAAACCAAGAGTTCAAATAAACCTCTTCCCTTTTTCTCTTTAAAATTCAAAGTAAAGTAAACTTAAGAAAAGAACAGAAAGAAAACGTAATGCAATCGTAATGTTAATGAGTATTTCAGAAGCTAAAATACTGTACAAATGTTTGTATACAAAAGAAAATCAGTGACAAATGAGGTTTTCTAATGATTAGAATGAGTTTATAATTTTACATTGTAGGTGTAAAAGAGTGTTATGTTACAGAAGGCGTAACCTAGAGTTTAAAGCTCGTTTAAAGTCACTTTTAACTAAAATAGTCCTTTGTTAATTAAGGTATCACATTTACATCAGATATATAGCAGTCGCCAATTAGTCATGTTAGTTGTAAGCAAGAATGTCAAGCTTGTTAGGTGAAAATTCTGTTTCATATCAATGTACATGATTACAAATACGTCAATTTGATAGACAAGAAAATAGAACAATACCACATTTTTTAATACTTCTCTGTAGATCTAGAGAATATACATGTACCAATAAAGAAACCAAGTGGTTGACCTCTGAAAACTGACCATCAACATGTTCAATGTTATGTAATAATGCAGTTATAAACCAAAAAGTCTGAAAAAAAACTGGACTTGACCATCAAGGGATATTTGCTACATGTATGAGGTCAAATACTACTTTTTGAGACTCAAGATGATTCCATGCCTTTTATCATGTTTATACATTATAAATTTGAAGTGACTTGGATTTGATAAGCCCTAATCAAGAAGTGTCAAGGAAATGAGCTTATAATGTCTTATATTGCTGTGTTTTTCACCTTGGAGAAACAATTTGGTTTTTACCCTCTTATTGCTGTTCTTCATCTCCAAGTAATTGTGAGGTTTTCAACACAAAGTAAAAGCTGACAGGTGCCTAAACTGCAATTTGGCAACAAGGCAAAGTATATTCCCCAGCTGGATTAAATCTTCCCAAGAACACCCCAAATTTACGTTGTAGTTTGAAAAATGCCTGCCATGCACATTCGATTTCTTATCTACAATGTAACACTTTATAAAAGATAACGCAAGTGCAGCCCTTTTCATTTTAGCAAATTAAAAGATAGCAAGTAATTGCCTACAGTATAACAATGTGTTTCACATTTTTAAATTATCATAAACACCAGGTTATCATCTTAACTAAATTTATATTATATAAGTTTGGGAAATTAATATTTGTTCAAGAAATTAAATTCTGATAAGATTTTGATTTAAGATAGCTGTACTTGAGGTACTGAGATCATAATATCAAACCAAAATTAGTTGTCAGAAGATTTACATTCTATTTCCACTTTTATCCTAGGTTTATTAAATTTGTTTTGAGTTAACTAATATCTTTACAAAGAGGGCATTTCCTGTTCTTTGACATTGGAGGTTTTCTCAGGTGAGCTGGTTAAGTGCACAGGTGTTTTCACCTTACAAAATGTACCTGTCTTTTTTAATTTAACAATATTAATAAGCGGTAAAAACCATGCCATAAATTTTATCAATCATCTTTTTTCATATCTTTTAAATCAGTATTATTGTATTTTAACAAAAATCTGAACACTATATATATTTCATAAACTGTTATCCTAAAAAAAAGTATTTAAACAAAACATGTCAATCCCATATTACTGTTATACATGAATGTATAATTGAACGCTCTTACCCTAATCTTTAAAAAAATATATATAATTTTCAAAGTTCAAATGACAATAACTAACATGACTAAACAGTTGCATTAATAATTATTAAACTATAATCCAAAATATTAGAGACTTGAAAGCTTTGCAGAGATTCAAAGTCAAGAAATCTAATAAAATATCAGTAATCTCGTTAATCATCACTGAAAAAGGTGTTGATGCAGAAGTTAACTGCATTAAAGAGCTACCACCGCTATTAACAGATACATTTAACACTATGCAGAGATGATCCACTTAACCTCAAAATATCAAATATCAAATGAAACAATGTGTCACCAGCTAATAACTTATAAAAAATTCATATGTGATTATGACTGCTCATTGATTCCTGATTTTCTATTTACAAATTTAAATGCAATTTTAAGCTACTATAAACAATGACTCATTGTGTACACATCCTTAAGTATTACACTAAACTTGTTTGAACATTCAAAACCCAAAACCGTGTGAGAATCGATTTTGATTAAACATCTAAAAATTGACGAGACCTCAGTCGCCAGTGATTGTAAATGACACTATCATTGCATTGGCTGGTGTTGTCTTTTGTCACAGGGTAATATTTGAGAGAAAATTGAAGTTATTGTAACATTAGTTACAGTAAATCTTTTGTCACAGATTAATATATGTGAGAAAGTTTGCTGAAGCCCATCATTTATTCATTTTGATAGTTCAATTTCTTTCTTTGTTGTTATGGTCATCATCTTCTGGGAATTTAATCCCTGCTTCACTAGTTATCATACTATCAAATTACAAATTAATTCGTCAAATTTGAATAATTTGCATATTTGCAAGATATGAGTATAATGTGACATGTCAATAGGCATGTTGAATAATGGATGTAATTTATCAGATGATAATAGATACTGGTCACTGCTGGTCAGAATTTTTCAAACCCATCCGGCCAATGGATCATGACAGAAAATGTGATAAAGGAATTTCAAAGGTGGTTTTACGATAATCTTCATTTTATACTTTTCTTTATGAATTGAGTTTCTTTTCAAATTGCCCTTCATGAATAAGTATTCTTTAAACTGAAGAAATAGAATAAAATTTTCCCACACAAGAAAACAAATTAAATTGAATGTTCAGTTTTACTTTTCTCTTCAATTCTTAAATGGAGGTTATGAAATGTTGGAAATTCAAATTTTATCGACAGAAATGCTGTTAAAAAGCAGTAAAACCCGTATAATTTTCAGAGACACCTACCAGCTTTAATATAACTACTAATAACCTTACAAAAACGCAAACTGTACATAACAGAGACAAAATCCTCGTAATGTAATGTTAATAGGGAAAGCTTTTGTTTTAATAGAATTTATTGTGCACATTATATATATAGAGATGAAAATATTTATCTTAATTATCGTCAGCATTATCACAAAGTAGGCTTAATTAGGATCACATGATGCCTACTGTGTATGTTGACAGTTTGCTTATTTTAAATTAACAGATACTTGTGTCAGAATTCACAACTCATGCTGTTCCATAGCAAATAACAAATTAACACTTAATTCATAAACGATTTTGCCTGTATGAAATAGATTTGACATCAATGAATAATATTATGAAGAATTTATTGATTTAGAATTACATAAATTCCTGAATTCATTGTAGAGTATTCTGTTTGAGTCTTTTAATAAATTTAAACATTTATATAATTTTTCGGGCTTATAGCTACAAAGAATTTTTGTGGCTTTATTAAATATCTTGTCCAAATAGAAATATAATCTAAACTTGAAATTTCTTTGTGTTTTTTAAAGTAACTGTGTAATCTATTGTTAAATGCAAAATAATATAGTCATGTACATTTTATATATATATATATACCTGTCTATATAAACAGTGTATAATAACCCTTTATTTTTGTTAAATATTGTCTTTAAATCGGTTTAATTTTAAATCTACAACAATATGTTTACATTATACATGTTATACATGTACCAATTATTTTCACAATTTATTGTATTTTTGTCATGATAACCATGTGGGACCTTTTTTGTAAATAATACTTCTTAAAATTTTACATTGATTTATGGCAAACATAAAAAGAAAAGAAAATCTGTGTATCACTTCAAAAATGAAGTTGTTTACAAACAAGAAACACATGCTGGATACTTATATCTTGACATTTATGTTCTGTTAATGTGTAGTTTACATGACTTAAAGGATGTTTTTACTTATGTTTCTCTTACCTTGTGAGTTTTTGACATAACCCCAAGGGCCTGGACATCATGATCAACATGACGTCCCTCTTGTCGACAGACATAACAAACAGGCAGTTTACAAAATAAACAATACATGCTTAAATGCTCTTCTTCATGTTCTATACATTTTGCCTCACTTGCTTTATTTTTGGCCCGTAATATAGCTCTCCCTTGAATTGGTCCCACCATATTATGTTTTGCCAAAGGTCCCCTCGAAGGGTGGCAAACATCTTTACATGTATCACAATAAAATATTTCACATTGTTCACACATACTACATGCATCTTTAGCTTCAGAATTATCAGTTTGTTCACACATTTGACATTTACTTGTATGATTTTGTAATTGTTTACATTCATTGCAATATTTTTCCACAATAGCCTCAAGAATAGTATTTTTAGGTAGAGATTTATATCCACTTTCATCTAAAAATACAGGTTTTTTACAAACAGGACACCTCACAATATAAGAACTTCCCTGCACTGAGGGTAAAATATTTCCACTTCCAATGTAGCTACTAGGTCTACTATTACATACAACTCCACTGTCAGTTTCACTAACTAAACTTAATTTATCATAATCTTTAAGAAGATCGGTATCCCCTAAAATTTGTAACAAAGAACTATCCTCAAATTGAGACATAAATTCCTGTGAAGACTCCTGCATATTTCCAGCACACTCTAAACAAACAGAGTGAGAACATGGGAAAAAGACGGGCTTTGAATAAAATTTTCTACACTCAGGACATTTAAGTTCCTCATCCATAATCGCACCTGTATGAAGTGCAAAGCCGTTTCAAAGGAAGCGGTTGTTATCAACTGTTGTCTCGTGGGTCACGAGATGTTGCGAGAGAAAAGGACAACAACAATGGCAGCCTCCAGGATCACCAGAAAACTTTTCAATCTTTTACCAGTTTGTAAGAAAAGACAGCATGTCTCAATACAATATTTAAACCCACAGATATTCAATTTAACAAATCATCGTTTTTCATCAAGGTTAGTTGTTATCTTTAGTTACAAATGTGATGCCCTTAACATGTCAGTGTGATAGAACTAAATACCAACAAAAATTCATCAAAAGTACAAGGAACCGTGTAGGACAAGAGTGTAAAGAAAGATAACCACTACTCACAAATAAGTTCTTATGTAAATGTTGCTGAATTGACCTTTAAACTTTGTTTCAGTAGTTGTTTTGCAATCAAAAGAATCAGTTCAACAACAAAAATCATGAATTTTGCCCCCAAAATAACATATCAAAATAAAATATGTTAAATATCACGAGTTGATGAAGGACAGGTTGTCACGGAACAGAAGTTCCTTCATAATATAAGTTCCAAAAGGAAAAAATATTCTGGAATATTATATATTTTACTAGACTTCTCAAAATCTCACGACAACGAGACCTGAAGAAGGAAGTAGATTTTTGCGTTCTGCCCTAATGCGGAAATTAAAAAAAGCGACAATATTTTTTTAAACGATTTTGAGTTCATTAGTACAATGAAAATTTCTGGAAATTTTCCTGATTTTTTTTTTATTATTGATTTTTCTACTGTAATAGGGGACTTTGTCCCCATAGAACAAAGTTTCCATTGGCATCCCTAGTCTTAGTCCAAATAATTTTGATGTCTTGAAAAGCTATTATTTTTGCTTTGATGTCTGAAAGTCTCAAAGCCCCCCAAAATAGCCTTTCAATATGTTATAAATATTTGGACTATCCCAGTCTTACTACTTTTAATTTATAGTGACAAGACAAAAAGTAAATTTTATGCGACAAAAAATTTGATATACTATTGATTATTACAATAAATTTAAATAAAAGTAATTTGATTACAGTTGATTATTAGTTGTTTTATAAAGTTTCAACACATTTGGTTATAATTAATAGCACTTTAGTAGTGACTTTTTAATGAAACCTTTTTTATTACAATGTTTAAAAATTTCAACTGTAATTATAATGTTAATATTTAACATGTATGCTGTTTATATTTTAATAGACAGAATTATTTGTGGCATATACCTAATCATACTTATATACATGTATAAATATGTGGACATTTGATTGTGAATAAATGATGATTATATATTAGATTGCAATCTGATTAAAAGATAGATACTGTGTGTCCAAGCTTTGCTTACAAGGATTTGCTTACAATTAAGATAACAGAGTGACACATTTATAAGCTTATGCATGTTGTACCTGCATTTTTGTCTACCAAAATCAATCATGTAAATATTTCTGACATTCTTCACAACTTTCATACACCTTTAGTCAAGATACATGAATGTAGAGTTTATTTGATTAAATATCAACATAAAACAATGCAAAAATAGTATAAAGCAATTGCCGATACATGAGTACCTGAAATGCCAATGAAAAGAATTTTGCTTATTTTCAAAATGGTCCATTCTTGAAATATTAGAATACAGTAAGAAGAAATCATGACTTTTGCAGATTTTATACTATTTATGCTTAAATTATGAATGATGACAGCATTGACTAGAATATTCAAGCATTCAATTAAAGAAAAAAATTGCCAGGTATAACATTGCTTTCCTTTGTCTGAAAGAAAATCTTAAATAACTGATTTAAAAGATTCAATTTTTTTTGTTCCTCTTTTGAATAATTTGGCAGCAAGTTCTAATCCTTTATAGCTTTGTATTAAAGTTGAAGTATGTTGCCTTTTTGTATGTGGTACAATAAAGGTATATTTACTTAATCTTGTTGAATAAATTATTGCTATCTTTGATCTAAGTAAAATTATCTGGACTCTTTGAAAATCTTTTATTCAAAAAAGAGGAATTTCATTCTTTGAAAGGTATGTGTATAAAGAAGTTCTCTACCACACTTTAGAGTAATATTTTATGTATTTGAAGACCTTTTTGCATGTTAGATATTTTCTTTCGTATTCTATAGCTTCAAAATCAATTATACAATGTGCAAAATGTATAAACAAATGTAACTGATGTTTTTTTTTAATGAAAATGAAAATATCAGAGGTAATTTGAGCTGACTGTATATTATGTATTTTTATTTACCTAGTTCTACCCAAGAAAGTTATGACATTGTCATTGTTGGTGGTGGTATTGTTGGCATGGCAACAGCAAGAGAAATACTGGTACGACATCCAAATTTGTCAGTTGCAGTTCTGGAGAAGGAATCTAAAATATGTAAGTAATTTACTGCCTCCTTTTACTAGGACCTTTCTTTAAACCTTCTACATATATATATATATCACTTATACATGTATCCAAAATCACCAAAGGAATAACTAAGTGCAAAAGTTAAAAACAACTGACCATGCCATGGCATAAAAAAATTTAAAAAAAACCAGTGGGGATCTTAGGTGCCCTGGAAGGGAAACCTTCTACATACATCAGATATATACACAGTTGCCAACCCTTAGAAGTACATGTACTTTGGTGGATCATGACCCAAAGATATCGATTGAATATTTCTTTAAGAAGCTCATACTTATTTGTTTATTGAGGATCTTTTAACCTATCAATGTTCTTCCTTGAATTATTAATTTACATATAGTCGGGCAATTTCATATTGTTTTGATATATTGTAGCTCCTCACCAGAGTGGACATAACAGTGGAGTGATACATGCTGGTATATACTATACACCCGGTAGTCTGAAGGCCAAGCTGTGTGTTGAGGGGGTAGAACTTCTATATAAATACTGTGATGAAAATAATGTTCCATACAAGAAGTGTGGTAAGGTGGGTAACTCTTTTATATCTGCTGAAAATTTAGAAATTATTGCAATTGCAAGGTTTTAATTTTGGCCTCTAATGGCTTATACATGTACTGGGTGAGAATATATGTTATATCTATTGTCTTTTATATGTTAGCTTCAAATATATAAATGACTGAGTACAAGGATACATGCATGACAGAACAACCTAACAAGGCCATAATAAATAATAGTTTTGTTTGCCCAAACGCTACCTACCCAGAAAAAAGCTGCCTACTCAAATTCTTTTATTGTCCTGATTTGAAGAAGTTTTTATACGACCCCAAAAACATTTTGGGTTCGTATAATGGTATGATGTCGTCGTCGTCCGAAGACACTTTGGTTTCTGGATAATAACTTTAGTTTAAGTGAATAGATCTTAATGAAATTTTTTCAGAAGGTTCAATACCACAAAAGGAAGGTTGGGATATATTTTGGGGATGATGGTCCGAACCGTTTAGGAATTAGGGGCCCAAAAGGGGCCAAAACAAGCATTTTTTCTAGTTTCAGGATAATAACTTGTTTACCAGTATTTCAATTGCTCTGAAAGTATACTGCAATGTTTAAAATCACAAGTAGAAGGTTTGGATTCATTTAAGGGGTTATGGGGCCAAAGTTTAGGAATTAAAGGCCAAAAAGGGGCCAAAACAAGCATTTTTCTAGTTTCCAGACAATACCTTGTGTGTAATTGCATGGATCTCTCTGAAATTGTACCACAATGTACCATATAACAAAGGGGAGGCTGGGATTGAGTTTGAGTTTAAGGGTTATTGCTCCAAGGGGGGGGGTCAATAAATTGGGGGGGGGGGGGGTCTCAGTTTACCATTTTTTTAAGGGATTTTTTTTTTTTTCAACATTTTTCAAATTTCAAATTTTGAAAAGTTTCAATAAGAAATATTCAATTGCACAGTATTGTGCAATAGATGTGTTAGATCTTGAACAACATTAATTTTGTGGCAAAAACCTATATTATGTCAAAAATTTCATCACAATCAAAATTCAGAGGGTATCAAGCTTGAATATTGTGACCAAATTTGCCAAAACTGTTCAGGGTTCGACCACTGGGGTCGTATAAAGCTGCGCCCTGCGGAGCACCTGGTTTTTTAATCAAATAGGCATGAAGACTGATAAACATCTGATACTTCAATTTCTTTTTTTGAAAAAAAAAGAAAATGTCTACCTACCTACCCACTGTCTCAACCTTTGGGTAGGGTTTGGGCAAACCAAAATATTTTCAAGTGTGGCCCAACTAAAAAAAGACAAACTTTTACCAAGGATTTGTATATTTAACTATACAAATCCTTGCTTTTACCAAAATATTTTTAAATTTTGAACTTGATCAAAATTAAATGCATTTGAGATTCTTACATATATTATCAAAAACTAAGTGCTAAAGATAAGAATAGATGTATGAAGTTTTAACTCCTACCTTAAAATGATCAATTTTGTTGTAATTTATATTATTAGCTGATTGTGGCAGTCACCCCAGAAGAAATCCCAAGACTTGAGGGCTTATTGAAAAGAGGGATTGAAAATGGGGTCAAGGATTTAAAGATGGTTGAATCCCATGAAATAAAAGAATATGAACCAAACTGTGTAGTGAGTATAATGATCAAACTTTTTTTTTGGAAGTTTAATGCAAAAGATGATGCATTTAATGTAGGGTTCCAGCAGGAGCTTGATCATTGAATACCAAGGAAACTATGCATGCATTTATATTGTATCTTTGTTATGCCCATGATTTAATCAAATTGATGTACATGTAGTTAATACTAGCTGTAACAATATCAACTAAACTAAAAACTAAACAAAATTTAAACCTACAATCGAAAAGTGATCCACATAACATCAAATTTAGAAACAAAACCATGAAATTTTAACCACACATGTATTGCAATAATCATGATGATGTATAAAAATTTCAACATTTGATAGATTAATGTAATTCCAAATCATTTATCAGCTAACACAAAATCTGAAAGATAACCAAATATATTCCCATAATATATGTCATTAGGCAGATTAATGAAATAAAGACTGATTTCTACCAGCAGAAAGGAGAAATTTGTGCTAGAATGTTAAAAACATGACATTTCATAGAAAGCCCATCTTTTCAATTGAATTTGCATTTTAATATTGATGAGACGATAATTTGATTTACATTGAGAGTAATAACAGCATCCTCTTTATATTAAAGTGGTGGTAGGAGGGTTTCAGATTCCTGAAATCCCAGGCTTAAAAACATGAAATACAGAGGTCCCTAATTTAAATCCCAACATCTTGCAATTTAAAAAAAAAAATCCGGATCCCGAAATCCTGAGCTTAATCTTGGGAGTCCCGATAAAGGTCCTATCCCACTCTATGAAGATTGGAGGGCTACACAAATAAAGAAAGGGGAAACACCATTTTCTCAGAATTTCTTAGCTATAGTATTGTGTAAATGCCACACTCACCTGGCAATTCAAATTCTGTATAAAAAAAAAATGTTTTTTATAAAATATTGGATATTGCATTAAGTATTGTTAAAACCTATTAAATGAGATATATTTTTTAGGGATTGAAAGCCATACACTCTCCTCATACAGGGATTATTGATTATGCAGAAGTAACAAGATCTTATGGTCGAACATTTGAGAAAGCTGGTGGAAAAATCTATACTAACTTTGAAGTGAAATCGTTGGATGTTACAAAGGAAAGTTCACCAGAATCATCAAGTGGCATAAAACATCCTGTTACTGTAAGGGGAGACAACCAAGTAAGTATATAGAATAGACTTCATAGTTTTTTAGAATTTATATTAAGTTATATAACTAGAATTTTAATCTTTACAAATAAGGAATCACCACTTCAATAGTGAGAAAAGATACTGCATCAATTGTTTGATGGACAGAAGTTTTCTGGACTGCAGTATACAAATGTGGTCACCAAAATTAAGTGAATGCCTAGATGAAATAAAAAAAAAAGTTGATAAATTTAAAATGTAGATTTTAGAAAGACTTTTAAAAGTTTTAGAAAATGAACAGCTTTCAAGATAGATATTATAAATATCATTAAGAAAAAGGCACTATATATCATCTTGTTTAAAAAATTAGAAAAAAACACTTCACATAGTCTTTATCATTTGTTTATCATGTGACCTTATGCACATTTTGAAAAATTTGAAAATTTGACCCATGATTTAAGTTAGTACAAATGTATGTCAAACAATTTGGTGAAAACATTTTTTTTTTTTAATTAGCTCTGATTTCATATATTGATAAATTGGCAGAGATAATCTTTTATTACTCTTACATTCCTTAAATTACCATAATTTTGTTTGATCATACATTTACATTTGATTTAAATTACAAGGTTGAATGATATTTTATTCTTTTAGGCTGTGCAGTGTAGATATGTGGTAACCTGTGGAGGACTCCATTCAGACAGACTGGCAGAGCTGTCTGGTTGTAATAGAGAACCAAGAATAGTCCCTTTCAGGGGAGATTATCTGTTACTAAAACAAGAAAAATGTGATCTTGTTAGAGGCAATATTTATCCAGTTAGTAAATTTATACATATGTAAGATGTTCAGAAAGTTTGTTACAAGGGAGATAATTGAACAATAACTGGTTTTTATATTAATTTTCTGTAAGTGTGTTATAAGGACGTTAGTTTCCTAAAAATGTATAAAGATTACAAATAGTATGTTCAAGCAGACAATCACTATGGTAAATTAATTACTTTTAGTTTTTGTATTGTCTCAACTTCAGAATATGAACAAAGATCAAATTGGATACAAAAACACATAATCTGAGATGTAATTACTGCCAAGGTTTGTGTTAGAATAAGCTACAGTCAACACTTTTATATTCTAAAAATACTACTAAACATATACATTCATTTCATTTTATAAAACAGGTTTTGTAGATGATATGAATTTGTCATGCTCTTTAGATTTACTAATGGCTAATCTTAATTTTTAGGTACCAGACCCTAGATTTCCTTTCCTTGGTGTCCATTATACACCTAGAATGAATGGAGATGTGTGGTTAGGTCCCAATGCTGTGTTGTCATTTAAAAGAGAAGGATATCATTTAACAGATTTTAATTTGAAAGATACATTTGATGCTTTAAGTTTTAGGTAAGTTTTTACAAGGCAAGAAAGGTTTAAAAATAGAAAAATTGAAATTAAAAAACACTATTTAAACATTTAAAAAGAGACAGACAAGACAATATTTCTTGAAGAGAGAAAAAGAATAATAAATAATAAACAAAACAAAACAAAAGTCATGATGGCAAAACATATAAAGCTTAACTATTTCCATATTAAAAATTGTATGGTTTCCAGAAAATTTTAAGTGATAATATGGGTTTGTTAAAATGACACAATTTTCCTCATTTGAAGAATTACAGAAAGACTCCTTAGTTCCAAGAAAAATAATTATTTGTATTAAGTAAGACAAGACTATCAGAACAGTAAACATGTACATTGTATACACTAACGAATTAGTAGCAAAAGGATAAAATAGAAAAAGCCTGCCCTCCTTGAGTTACTTCTTTCCTTGATTGTATGTAGACCTGTCATGTATTAATGGATATAATACAAAAATATTTACTGTGGATTCATTTATTTTCGTGGGTATCAATTTTCGTGGATAGAGAAAAAAAGACGTTTCGTGGTATACGTAAATTCGTGGATCGCTGATTACAAAACAAACAAAAAAATTCAGATACGTAATTCGTGGATTTCTTTTTGATTTAGGAGATCATATAACCTCCTTGGTTTGATCAATAATAAAACAAACAAAAAAGAAGGAATTCATTAAAAAAGTTTTGAATTGTCAAAATCCTCGCTTGGTAATTTTAGGTTAAAGTGTTCATTGTAAACTTCTATTACAATAATGGACAAAGACAACTAATTATTTGTTTGTTTTACAATTTATAAATGCTTGTCGGAATTCTATAAGGCAATCAAAACTTTATGATTGAAAGCTCATTTCCCTAATCACGATATAATAAAGTCATATAAGTAAAAGGTGTGAAAATAAATGTTCCTGTCATAAACAATATTACCTACGGGCAATATCCCCGTACTTAATCCTAATGATTTTCAATCACTAGTAAACCAAACTATGACACGGTAATTAACAACTTGCAGTTATTTTCCATGAACAGTTTTAATCAATTTTAAAAAGTAAATTATGCTGATATTCGATATATTTATTATTGATTTAATTAAAATACTTGTATCTTCTTTCAATAAAAAACACGTGTTATGTTACAATGTTTAACGCTAGTCAACACTATACTAGAACTGCATAACATAACCGAAAATAAACATCCGACTCCATACACATTTATCGGAATTATTCTTCGTTGAATTCTTAAATTCGTGGTTCGCTGTGACCCACGAAACCCACGAAAATTGGTATACCACGAATAAAAATGAATCCACAGTATTAATTTTATTTTATTCTATTCATTCAATCTTATTTCAGAGGTTTGAGAAAGCTTGCATTTAGAAATTTAGCTTTTGGTATAAAAGAAATGTATCGTGGGTTTTATATTGGTGCCACAGTCAAACAGTTACAGAGATATGTACCAGAACTTGCCAGAGAAGATGTCATCAGGTAAACATATGATTTAAAAATCTTAAAATATTATGTGAAAATATGAGCCAATTGTATAATTAGTATTCAAAGTTTCATAAAACAAGCTTTTGAAGTTGCAGCTAAGATCTAAGGTTGGAATATGTTATGGAATATGTTGTCTGCTCTATGGTCGGGTTGTTGTTGCTTTGACACATTCCCCATTTCCTTTCTCAATTTTATTTTTGTTTTGACAGTTTTGATCAGCAGACACATGCTCTTTTCTAATGGTGATGATATAATCAATAATCTCATAATTTTATCTGTTCTTCCCTTTTTGTTGAGCTTGTGAAATTAATTTTTAGAAAGTGAGAAAAACTGATCATAGATTCTGTCAGCGGCATCAACATTTTGGTTTAGTTTGTGATTGAATTTTTTTTGTACAGTCTTGATCAATTTATCTTGTTATTTCATAGAATAAGCTTTCAATAGGGACAACTGAATTTATTGTTATAGTGAAAAATTTAGGGTCGAAAAAATCCACATAAAATCATTAGGGTTGGTTGGAAAACCCTATAATAAACAATTAATCTTTTAATAAGCCATACTTCTGCTGCCAACTACTTTAACAATGCCTTTCTAAATTAACAGTATTTGATAAATTTTATATTATAACAGGGGTCCATCAGGTGTGAGAGCTCAAGCTTTAGATAGAGAAGGACAGTTAGTAGATGATTTTGTATTTGACAGCGGTACAGGAGATCTGGGCAGTAGGATATTACATGTAAGGAATGCTCCGTCACCAGCAGCAACTTCATCTCTATCTATAGCTAACATGGTTACTGATAAAGTAGAACAGACATTCCAATTATAGTATTAGTCTGCTTTAGGAATTATGGTGCAATATCCAGCAATTTGTCTTATATATTAGTTCATTATCTGTGATAATTATTTAAATTTGGCTTGATTACTGTCTATTTTTATAATTCTTTCAAGGGGAGATAATTATGTGATCATAATACAAAATAAGAGCCATATCAATGAAACTGTTTTCCTAAATTTTTCAATTGTTTTGTTGATGGTTATGCAAAACATTTTTTTTAAATTCATAACATGTTAAAATTATTTGGTTGAGCTGAACAAATGATGGCTTTATTTAAAATCAATCATTCAAGGGGAGATAATTTTGAGACTAATAGAAATATTATTCTTTCAAGTGGAGATAATTATGTGATCAAAATATAAAGTAAGAGCTATATCAATGGAACTGTTTTCCTAAATTTTTCAATTATTTGGTGGACAGGTTAAACAATTTTATACTTTATAACATGTTGAAAAAGGCTGGCAAAGCAAATATTTAATCGCAACAAAGTATGACTGTTTTTAACATCAAAAGTGTAATAACTAATCCTTGAACTTAACATAGAAGAAATAATTAATTTGCAACAAAACAAGATATTTATTCATGAATGCCTGTATTGCATGAGTTCATCATCAGTGTTTTTTTTTGGTTATGAGTTTATTTTTCTTTGATAATTGATTTTGACCATGAAAAGAAACAGAAAATGCAAGGAATTATATCTTTTTCTATGTATTTTCATTTTGTTTTAATGCAATGTCATCCAGAATGTCTTTACTTTGTATTCAATAGAAGAAACTGAATTTAATCTTTGTTTTTAATAAGAATATTATTTATTTGTAAAATTTGATCTTTGTTTTCCAGAAGAATATTTTATTGCTTAATGTTTTCTCTTATTAAGTGCCTGATATTAGAAGTTTATATTAAGAAATCCAACATAGTTTTTGTCGAGCCTGCAACTTTTGTTGCAGAAAGCTCGACATAGGGATAGTGATCCGGCGGCGGCGGCATTAGCTAACTTCTTAAAAGCTTTATATTTTAGAAGGTAGAAGACCTGGATGCTTCATACTTTGTACATAGATGCCTCATGTTACAAACTTTCCGTCAGTCACATGTCCAATGTCCTTGACCTCATTTTCATGGTTCAGTGACTACTTGAAAAAAAAGTTAAGATTTTTTGTAATGTTAAATTCTCTCTTAATATAAGTAATTGGATAACTATATTTGGTATGTGCGTACCTTGCAAGGTCCTCATGCCCGTCAGACAGTTTTCACTTGACCTCGACCTCATTTCATAGATCAGTGAACAAGGTTAAGTTGTGGTGGTCAAGTCCATATCTCAGATACTATAAGCAATAGATCTAGTATATTCGGTGTATGGAAGGACTGTAAGGTGTACATGTCCAACTGGCAGGTGTCATCTGACCTTGACCTCATTCCATGGTTCAGTGGTTATAGTTAAGTTTTTGTGTTTTGGTCTGTTTTTCTTATACTATATGCAATAGGTCTACTATATTTGGTGTATGGAATGATTGGAAGGTGTACATGTCTAGCTGACAGGTGTCATCTGACCTTGACCTCATTTTCATGGTTCAGTGGTCAAAGTTAAGTTTTTGAGTTTTGGTCTATTTTTCTAATACTTTATGCAATAGGTCTACTATATGTGGTGTATGGAATGATTGTAAGGTGTACATGTCTAGCTGACAGGTGTCATCTGACCTTGACCTCATTTTCATGGTTCAGTGGTCAAAGTTAAGTTTTTAAGTTTTGGTCTATTTTTCTAATACTTTATGCATTAGGTCAACAATATTTGGTGTATGGAAATATTGTATGGTCTGTATGTCTGTTACACATTCTTCATGGTTCATTGATCAATGTTTTGTTTTCTTGGTTAATGTTGAGTTTATGTGACAGTTGTAATAAAGCTTTATATTTAGGTCTATCAACATAATATCAATGATTAGTAAAGAAGGCGAGACATTTCAGTGTGTGCACTCTTGTTCATATTAAATTACCTACATTAAGTATGAAAGGTGTATGAAGAAACAGGTTTTTTTTATATAGAATAGTGCTGTGTTTTTAATGTTGTAGAGAAAATATTTTTATATGGATTTTTGTTAAAACAGATTGAAATAAACATGCTTAAAAATGTTAAGTTAATTTTTGAATACATTTTTAGCCCATTATTTGTATGAATATTACATGCAAAGTTGATAAAGAAAAGTGGCATATAACAATGCATCTGGTATAACATATTTGTTGTTCAAAAATATTTCAGCTATATTTGTTGAATTTTTAATGAATTCTGTTTATGAGAGGGAATTGAAAGATATATATATATATTACGGATTACAAATGTGTCAAGGTTTGTGATTGGATAACAACACAGAGATGTCAGTATATATTCAGGAAACTGCCGGGGTATATACGACGTTTTTATCCCCAATTGGAACCTCAAAAACGTCATCATAACACCGGTTACTATGTGACGTAGTCAAAAGCTATCAGACTGTCAGAGGCTCACAGAGGGAAAATAATGACGTGCTTCAGTCAATAATACATTTTTGATACAAAATCACGCATTTTACACTTTTAATACTTAAATTTAATGTTAAAAGTGTTATTATAAATTATTACATACACGATAAAATTATGTTCACAGCAAATTAGAAAATCCTTCACGTATGCCGAACATATCAGGTTGGGTTTTTCAATATATATGTGTTGTCAACAAATACCTGCACTGGAAAATAACATTAAGTCAGGGGTAATCCGTAATATATGTGTAATTCAGGTCTCAGAAAGGGTATATACTGTGACATTCCCGGCTTAGGGCTTATATCCCCTTCGCCTTCGGCTCAGGGGATATAAACTCTAAGCCGGGAATGTCACAGTATATACCCTGTCTGAGACCTGAATAACATATAATATATATATTGATTTAGAAATTTATGTTTGGAAATTTTTGAAGTTTATATTGTTATTTCATATTTTTACAACTGTATTTATTTGTTACATTGTTTTGTGAAACTGCAGTTTCATTTTGAGTAGTTAAACCACATTTTATGGTATTGTTATTATTCCTTTGGAAATATTTAGATAAATTTATGGTTAAAAATGGTGTCATGGGAAAGTATATCCTCTATATTTCAAAAATAATATTGAAAACACGTCTAAATCCTGGCCTACCATATAAACATACACACTAAAAATTCTTTTTCTTTCTAAATGGTACCAGGTTATCACAGAAAAGATCATTTATCATTATTTTTCATACCTGCATACAAAGCATGTAACCAGTTAAAGCAAACAATCTACAAAAACAACATACAAGTGCCTTTCTATAAAAAATAATGAGACACTTTTATGTAATAAATATAAGCAGTCTTAGCAATAGTATATCCAGTTTGCAGATTTTTTAAAGAGGGTATTCAAAATATTTGAAATGTATTTGTATATTTTTACAAACAATCATGCACAATAATGTGATCATATATTTAGTGAATAAACAGAATCAAAATAGCGTGTTCAATTTTATTATTATGGCATGTGTGCTCTTACAGCTGAATTGAATATTGGCATAAAGCTGAAAATTCAAGATGGAAGGAAATTAATATTCACATCAATTCACTGAATAAATGGTGTAGTGTGGAGTGGATTTGAATGAAACAGCAACCCAACTTTACAAAAAAATCAAAAAAATCATTAGAAGTAAAAACACAATATTCAGCAATAGACAAGTCTCCATAGAATATATAAATTTCTAAATATGGACTAAATTGCAGAAGGTCAGTTATTCTTTCTGGGCGATCTGGCTCCTTTCACACACAAAAACTCACCTCACAATATAGCAAGTAGCGCTGATCGTGGCATTGAAGATCAAATATCAATCAATTAATCTATATCTTGAATAAAAACAGTCATCAACGATCTTCCACCACAACCACATCTCCATAGTAACAGAAAATACCACAAGTAATTTAACAAAAGATAGTCCTGCCTATCCGTCAGTCTATTATCAGTTCGATGTCCAGAAAATTATTTTGAATGGTTCAAAATATTTTTATGTGTGTATATATCTGTGGTTATTTATATCATTGCTATTCAAATTTTATAATAAATCTATTTGATAAAATAATTCCATCTTGGTTGATGTCAAAATATCAGTATTGAATAGCCTACTGCTAAAATGCCCTTTTAGGAGACAGTAAAGATCATACTGAAAAATGCTTTAAAAAAGTCTGTATTCTATTCAATCTTAACAGTAAACAGTGCAAAATAGTAAGTTCAGGCTCTTTGAAGTCTAGTTGAATAAGGTGGTAGACCAAGGGATTTAAACTGTTAATTTCTGCCTGATTGAAATAGAATAGAAAATTACGGGTACCTGCTGCTGATATGCCCTTTGGAAAACAGTGTATAAGTTACCTCAAATTCTACAAAAGAGCTTCTAGCTTTTCTTTTGAAATGTCATGTTACTTCATCCAAACGACCTCAGTGGTCCTTAGATAATGCATTGTGAACTGTGTTTGATTGATTGTTTGTTGCTTAATGTCCAGTGGCAAACATTTTAAATAAGGTTTCAACATATTAAGACAACTTTCAAAATTATATGAAAATAGTAGATTTGGTACTATTGTCAATGAGACAACTAGATCGACCAGAGACAAAATGGCGTAGAGATAACAAATATAAGGTCACTGTATGACCTTCAACAATGATCAAAACCATACCACATAGTCTGATTTAAAGGCACCGAAATGTAAAACGAGAAAACAAACAGCCTGATTTATGTTCAAAAACAATGAAGGAAAACAAATATGATATACAGCAACAAACAACTTCTACTGAATTACAGGCACCAGCCATGGTACAGGTACATACATAATGTGGCAGGGTTTAACATGCTTGAGGGCGCCACTGTGTAACCTTCACCAATGCTTGTAAATTGGTGCAACTATAGACTAGGAAATCTCCTGCATTCAATACCGAAAAAAAGGATTTTTGGTACAGGATTAACTAAAATTTAGTGTAATTGTATTACCTGCTTGATGACGTCTTTATGTCTAGCCACAAATACTACATGCATATACTAGTATAGAATGGCTATTGATGATATTAGTAGACCATTTATGTACTTGACTTACAAACTGAGACAACAACAAAATTATTAGCTAGGTAACAAAATGACAGTCCACAGTATGACAAATCACTACTTTAACTACAATCCCCTCCCCTTCATGAATGTGACCTACCAAATTAAACTATTTACCGAATTTGTTATCACATAAGCAACACGACGGGTGCCACATGTGGACCAGGATCTGCTTACCCTTCCGGGGCACGTGAGACCACCCTAAGTTTTTGGTGGTGTTCGTTTTGCTTGTTCTTCAGTTTTCTATGTTGTGTCATGTATATTATTGTGTGTCTGTTTGCCTTTTTTCATTCTTAGCTATGGCGTTGTCAGTTTGTTTTCGATTTATGAGTTTGTGTCCCTCTGGTATCTTTCGTCCCTCTTTTAACACATTATTCTGAAAGACCAATCAGTTTATGCTAGATTACATACATTTAATGCTGGGTGGAGATGTAACCAATTAAAGTTTTATTTGAGTTTCTGGATTGATGAACCCTGCTTTGTACTTTATTGACACGCTCATCCTGATTTTTAGTGTGCTAGTTCGCAAGGTTATAGTCACATTAATCTAATTCCAAGCCGATCTTGGCTCTTTTAAATCCTTCCCATTATATATATGCTGTTGTCTAGCTGACAAAGTAGCAAATACTATATTTGTTCCGTAAATCCGAGTCATGTTAGGACTAGTATTCTTGAATAGAATAGAATAAAATGTTATGTCCCAGGCTCATACTATATAAATAAAACATAGCTGAGAGGGTGATAGAGCAGATTGTTTCCTCGAGAAAACATTGTTAACGGCGGCGAAGTCACGGATATTAGAACAAGAATGCACACACTGAAATGTCTCGCCTTCTTTGCTAATCATTGATATTATGTTGATAGTCCTAAGTATAAAGCCTTATTACAACTGTCACATAAACTTATCATTAACCTAGAACAAGAATGTGTCCAAAGTACACGGATGCCCCACTCAATCATTTTCCATGTTCCATTGACCGTGAAATAGGATAAAAATCTAATTTTGCATTAAAATTGGAAAGATCATACCATACTAAGTTTCAAGTTGATTGGACTTCAGCTTCATCAAAAACTACCTTGACCAAAAACTTTAACCTGAAACTCCCACTTTCATTTTCTATGTTCAATGGACCGTGAAATCGGGGTCAAACGTCTAATTTGGTTTTATAATTATAAAGATCATATCATAAGCAACACGTGTACTAAGTTTCAAGTGGTTTGGACTTCAGCTTCATCAAAAACTACCTTGACCAAAAACTTTAACCTGAAGCGGGACGAACGAACGGACGAACGAACGGACGCATGAACGGAGCCACAGACCAGAAAACATAATGCCCCTCTACTTTCGTAGGTGGGGCATAAACAACTTAAAACATTGATCAATGAACCATGAAAATGAGTTCAAGGTCAGACGAACCATGCCAGGCAGACATGTACAGCTAACAATGCTTCCATACAACAAATATAGTTGACCTATTACTTATGG
Source organism: Mytilus galloprovincialis (assembly GCA_037788925.1). Classification (NCBI taxonomy): domain Eukaryota; kingdom Metazoa; phylum Mollusca; class Bivalvia; order Mytilida; family Mytilidae; genus Mytilus; species Mytilus galloprovincialis. The sequence goes on along the minus strand of CM075334.1, from coordinate 40,668,010 downwards.
TTTAAGAAGAAGAAAAACGAAACACAAACACTAAGCACTGTGCAATAAACCGTGAAATTAAGGTCATGGTCAAATAAAACCTGCGGGACTGACATATAGATCATAAAATATTTCCATACACCAAATATGGTTGACCTTTGGCATCTAATATAAGATTAAAAGACCAAAAATCAAAAACTTAACTAGATGACATCTGCCCGCTAGACATGTACACCTTACAATCATTCCATACAACAAATATAGTAGACCAATTGCCTAAAGTATAAGAAAAACAGACCAAAACACCAAAACTTAACTATAACCACTGAACCATGAAAATGAGGTCAAGGTCAGATGACACCTGCCAGTTTGACATGTACACCTTACAGTCCTTCCATACACCGAATATGCTAGCCCTATTGCTTATAGTATCTGAGATATGGACTTACCACCAAAACTTAACCTTGTTCACTGATCCATGAAATAAGGTCGAGGTCAAGTGAAAACTGTCTGACGGTCATGAGGACCTTGCAAGGTACGCACATACCAAATATACTTATCCTATTACTTATGATAATAAGAAAGAATTCAACATTTAATTTACAAAAAATCTGATCTTTTTTTCAAGTGGTCACTGAACCATGAAAATGAGGTCAAGGACATTGGACATGTGACTTACGGAAACTTCGTAACATGCGGCATCTATATACAAAGTATGAAGCATCCAGGTCTTCCACCTTCTAAAATATAAAGCTTTCAAGAAGTTAGCTAACGCCGCCGCCGGATCAGTATCCGTATGTCGAGCTTTCTGCAACAAAAGTTGCAGGCTCGACAAAAAATCAACAGAATCGAAGCAAGATGTTTCATTTGTTTTTATTTTGACAGTCAAATAATGAAATCGACCAAAACGTGGAACTTAAGCATTGTCTTTAATTACTTGATGTCAGTTCAATTCATTGTTCTTTAAATTATCGATTTTTGATTGTTCTGGACGAGAGGGTTACATTAAAATCAAATTGTCTCCAGCTCAGCCATGTGATAGAGTAAATTGTTTCCCTCGAATTGGTCAATCAAAATCTGGCATTTTTACGTGCAGTATACTAAATCAAAATGTCTGATGAAGAAAAAGGTGAAATGAAAATTCATTTTGTTAACCTAAGAAAAAAAAAATGTTTTGACCTGTAGATGTATTTTTTTTTTTTTATTGTTGTATCATTGATTACATTCAAAACCTATTTTCATTCCTAATAAACTACTTCCTTTTGAATTGTGTGTTCCATACCTGTATTTTGTTATTGAATAACGCAAGTGTTTTTGCAGATAATTTCGAAACCAATTATCAAAACAAATCAATTAATGTTTGTGTGCTCAATGTCCAGTAGCCAATATTTCATGACACTTACTGATAAAGAATAGAGTTTGAACTAGTTTAATGCATGTTACTTAGGACTCTTTCGGTAATTCATGATAACAGTTGCCTTATGGGCTTTGTATATATATATATAGATGATGAGTAATCATTCACGGAAACATAGTAAGTTATTCTCAGGCCATGGCGTCAGTTTTCATTTTGTGAATTTTCCGTTTATTTATATTGTATATCCAACAATGCATCATTTTGGTTTTATAGTTGAACCACGGAAATGGGACACTCTTGGCTACATGATTTATTTATTCTTCTATTTGGCTGTTTTTACCGTAAAAAGCAACTACCACAAAATACCACAGTTTAGAAAAGAAGTATATTTGACGTTGGTGGCGTTGCTGTCGGCGCATTGTTTGTGATGTAAACGTTACCATCTTAGTAACGTTAAAGATGTCACCAATTCAAAAGATGTATGCTGCAGTAATTATTTTGATGCTTTCAAATTTGATTGTCTGCCGTCCGATAGATTTCAGTAAAGTAAAGGATCGTCCAAGAATTAATTGGGATGTGTTTAGGTAAGAGTTTCTAATTTTAAGTATTTGGAAATGGTAAAAAAAAATCATAGACTTCTTACAATATATGAGTTAAGTTTACTTGATCAATATAAAAAAAAATAATGATTTTTGCTCAATTGTTCTTGATAAATACTAGTAATTGCGTTTTGAAAAAAAACAAGATTGAAGAAAAACAAAACATTATACATTTGTGTTGCTTTGTGTATTATCAATGTTTTTTTTTTTTACATTTTTTATTTCTTTTCTCACAGCTTCAGTGTTTTTGGCAAACTACAACTCAAGTATGTGCTCTGTATCCTGGCCACATATTTAATATTTACCCTTCTAAAGGAGCAGTTGACCAACTCAAAGTTACTGAAAGGTTTGTATGGCTAGAATATTGTTTTATGATTGTTTAGTTGTAAGAAAGTATACATGGCGTTTTAATAACCAAAATCTTGATACACATGCACCTAATGAAACCTTAAGAGATGGAACAACTACTTTATTGTTGTTCTTCATGCCAAGGCAAAGCTTAAACCGTCAATGCATAGAAAAGGTTTATATATAATCCTATCGAAGTTAAAGAAGGAATCTAGCACTTTTATTAGTATATTGAATTCTCGACTAAATGTCAACATTATAACATTTGAATTCAAAAAAAATACTATGCGGGGTTGTGGGGTTACGGAGTATTATCTTTTTGAAAAAAAAACTATACCAGTCTTAGATATCGCAAAGTACTGTCAAAATACAATAGTTTTGATGTTGTTTTAATTTGATTTATTTGCAGAAATGAGAGTTTTACACAAAATAAAAACACATGAACAATGGCAAATTGATGAATCTAATGATGAAATGAATGGTAAGTTATCAGGTAAAATATACAAAACAGACACATTGTAGCTGAATATGCAGGATTGGCGTTGATCATTGTTGAAGGCCGTACGGTGACCTATACTAAAGTTGTTTATTTATGTGTCAATTTGTCTCTTGTGAAGAGTTTTCTCATCGGCACTCATACAATATCTTTTTTATTATACAGTTGGTGTCTCACACATTTTCCTCTTGAGTAACAAAAGTTTAGCGCGTGTTACCAATTTGTTTTCTGCAGTCTCCAACTTATCTTTTCTTTAACTGTTAAGAAAACCCAAAGTACTGAAGTACTGAACATCGGATGAATATTTATAGGGGTATCCATTGGAATAATGAATTTAAAACAAGCGATAAGGAATGTTTTTTTGCACAAGATAATGTCCGCGGATCTATAATTTTCATAGATCGGTTGAAAACACCAAACTAACGATGTGTAAAGAGCCTTTAAACATACTTCGATGGCTTTTTAATACATGTAATGTTTTTATTACGTTTGGGTTTCCAATGACGTCCAAAATATTTGCTGAAAAATACTTTTAAATTTGGAGTCGAGACTGACCTGATATTATAAATATGGCCTGATTGCCACTGATGAAACACCTATCCACCATATACCAAAATGACGTTGATTCAAGAAGTTGTAGGTCACAGTAATGCCTTTATCAATGAGTAAAACCATGTTTAGCTATTTGTCCTTTTGGGCATGCCAAGTTAAATACAATTATCTGTCGCCTTTTCGTTTTTTTAATAGAAAAACACGTTTTATTAAATGTTTAGTTGAAGAGTGCTTCATAAAAAAAATTAACATCTTTAAGTTGACTCGCCATTACAGCGGTAAGTTTTTTTTAATATTACAAAAGACTAGTTGGGGGGGGGGGGGGAATCAAATTTTCATAACTATATTCTGTCAATCGGATTATCCTCTCCTTTGTAGCTCTTCTTTGGCGACTACAAAAGAACAAAACCACCAGAACTCAAGACATCCTTCAACACTTACAGAAAATTTTTATTAGACAAGATGAAAGACTTTCCGCTAAAAATAAAATAGCACATGAAATTAACAGTTGGAAAACAACAATTAATGACAACACAAGAAAACTGAGAAGTCTAAACAAAGCCCTTTTGAATCCGAAAGATAAAACCGTTGCCGTAGAGAAAATCCAACGAACTGGGCTCTACGCTGGTAAGTGTTTGTATTTTCATCATTGCTTTCTTAAAAGTAATTATATCATGTATAATTAATGAAAAATGTGCCTTTGTTTGGTTCCTTTTTAAATGATAATATCAAATTTGTAATCCTTTGTGTAACTAATTTGATTTTTTCTTTAAGATCTCGCCGAATTTTTAAAAGTAAAATAGTTATCAAAAGCTGTGAAAATTGATGGAAATGTTCTGTATGTATATCATATGATTGATGTCTTCAAAACCCAATACGATTAGTCTATTTATACTATATGTTTTAAAGAAAAATAAGTCATTTTATTAGATAGAAAATACAGGTTGCTTTTATATTTACACATTACGTAAATGCTCGTTAACGGTAATGTATACTCATTTTCAAAATTTAGCTTTAAATTTGTGCTTTTATTTTCAAACAGCTGAACGAATAAACCAGACAAGTGAGAACCTCCATCGCCAGATAAGCATTGCAAGAGACATACTTGAAAACTCATCAAGGCTTATGGATTTAAAAGGTAAATATCTTTTTTAAAGATCTGACGCCATTATGATATAAAAAAGAAGATGGAGCATGATTGCCAATGAGACAACTATCCCATACACAAGTGACCAAATGACACAGAAATTAACAACTATTGGTCACCGTTTGGCCATTATCAATGAGCAAGTCCATATCGCATAGTCAGCTATAAAAGGTACCGAAATGACAAATGTAAAACAATTCAACCTGAAAACTAACGGCCTTTTTCTTCTTCGCTGTGAATACCACTGTCACTCTAATATAGTTATAATCAATTTAACTATTGTCAGTTTATTGTTTTAATTTTGTATGCCATAACCATTTAATGTAAATGTGTTTGTGCGAATAAAATATTGTCTATTGTCTATTGTATGTGCAAAATAATGAACAAACAACAACAACTGGATTACAGTGCTTTAACAGGACAACATAAGAATATATTATAAAAATCATGTGAAAAGGCTGAACTCATCTGATGGATACAAATGGAAATACAAAGTGGACGTGGATAGGTACTTTTGTATCCCTACAACAAAAAGACATTAAGGAGTATAATTAACCCTTATAATAAATATGTTGGTTTTTTTTCTTTAAATTTTGACGGTCATGAACTGCAATTAAAATTTTACCAAGTAAATAAATTGTGGGTCTAGTTCAAAGATTGAAGGAGATCAATACACATAAACAGAGAACAAAACCAAAAAGATTGAGCGACACAGCGTTTAAAGACATATAAAGTTTTCTTATCTAGCACTACATATAATTGTGTATAATGTATGCCTTTTGTTAATTACCAATGATAACAATGTTTCTTTACATTTACTTTACTTTACTTTTTTACAGGATTACCAATGAACTGCAACAATGGCAATAGTCACGAACTATGAACTTTGAACTATGAACTATTTTCTTGACATTTTTTCTCTATTTTCACTAACGTTCATATATAAAATATTTAATGAATTTGCAATTTGTTACTTGTATGTATTTTTACTTTTCTAAATTTTACTCTTCTTGTTATTGTGATTAAATGCTTATACCTGTTTTTATGTTAAAAAAATAAATAAATGTATACCCTCAAACGACATGTGTATATGGGAATTTCTACATTTACTATTTCGTTTTGGCTATATAAATACATATATCTAAATTTAGCAGAACATGATTTGCAGAACAGGATGCAACCCTCTGGCGCACCTTGAAAAGTCGTAAGGTTGTAAGTCCCTGGCGTAGATGGAATATGCTCGTAAACTTGGCCTGCTGCAAATCAAATCATGCACATGTTGGTTATTTTTTACGTGAGGGTGGGGAGGAGGGAACATTTGATTAAAAAAGGAGGCTTGTATGTATGTCGTTTGGTGGGGTATATCAATAGTATATTTATTTGTTTTTCTTAGATATTTACTCTTCAAACACACATCCATTTTAATTAATTAAAAACAAATGTTATTTGGTGTTTCACTGGCTGCTGTCAAGAACGATTTTACGCAATTACAGTATTTCAGGGGCCTCTCAATAGGGGATATACATAATAACTGTCTTTACACATGTCGACCAATACATAAAAGAAAGTTTTCCATAAAAGTTTACAGAGATATTAATTTTTTTTTATAAGATTTTAATATTTACAACAACATTTTTATTTTGAAAGTGTTGATATAAAAAGAAGATTTGGTATGATTGCCACTAAGACAACTCCTCACAACAGGCCAAAGACATCGACATTAACAATTTAGGTCACCGTACAGCCTTCAACAATAAGCAAAGCCAATACCACATAGTTTGCTATATATATAAGGCCCCGAAATATCAATTGTAAAACAATGATTATAATGAGAAAATTAACGACCTATAACACTTGAAACACTTAATTACAGGCCCTCGACTTGGGGCAGGAACATACAAAATGTGGCGGGATTAAACATTTGAGCGGGTGACCAGCCCTCCCCTAACCTGGGACAGTGGTGTAACGGTACAACACAATAACAGATAGATACAAATAGAAATACATATATAACAAAAACACAGCGTAGATGTGGCTAATTACTGTACACATTTCATTTATAGTATTTAATACACGGGGGGGGGGGGGGGGGTAACTTCCTATTATTGGGTATACGGGGATGTGTCAAAAATATGGGTCATAATTTTGCGAGATTTTATATAAAAATGACCCTCCTTTTTAATGACATCCTATATTAAAATGCATTTACGTTTGATAACTGTATATTGATTTGGGGTATGATCTACTGTAGATCATACCCGATCATACCCCAAATCAATATACAGTTATCAAACGTAAATGCATTTTTATATAAATATGCTATTGAGAATCTTACATTATTTTAAAATGGTCAATTATTATATTAAATTAAATCAATTCATTTGAAAGTTCCAATGCACCAAACGATGTCAATTCATATATAAAAACTTAAGGGTAGCTGGTATATTTATGAATTAGGAGTGATGATGAGTTAGTGCTTATATAAGCATGGGATCATATTTTAAATATTGTATATAAGTAGACTCTATAGGTTATTCTTTCTTAAATATTTATATAACTATAGGTACTGAATTTCAGTGAATGTTATATTAAAATGGGTACGTTTTTTGAGGCAAAAATGGCACACCCCTACCAAAGAAATATCGAAGTTACCCCCTATTTCCGGTGGCTGTCTTAATGTGAGTTATCTCCCGTCGGACACGTAGATGATCAACACGACAACGGACTAAGTCAAAGAAAAGTTGAAAGGTAAATTGAAGGTCAATGCACCGTAGCAGTAAATATTCATGCATATTATTTTTTTTGCTGGTTGCGATAATGGAAGTGATAGATAATTAGTAGTTCTAATTATTCATACGTTTGTTTTAATGACATATTAATTTTGATCATATTTTAAAACACATAGAAATCTGTCCCATTCGGCGACAAACCTCTTTTTTTGGGGGTTTTTCAAGTGGGTCTCATTGTAGGTTGGTCCCCTCCATAAAAGATCATAAAACATTCAGTATGCCTTCGGAATATACGAATGTTAACAATTATCAATAACGGCCGGGAAACAGACTAGTCTCCTCATTGGGGTCTAAACGTGACGCGGGATTGCTGAAATTTTGTAAGCATGACACGTGAAAGTCAAATTATTGTGACGTGAAAACAGGAACTGAGGTCTAGCGGGACACGGGAAATTACAAAGAAAATGAGAATCGCTTAGACCGTAGCACAGTTTGAAAAAAAAAATAAATTGACTCTCATAATTTTTAAACATCCTCTTTCCCTTCCTTCCTTTCAAATAAAGCTTAATATTTGTGTTATTCCAGACTATCCAAAACTCTGTCTGTCCGACAAAATGTCAGACACAAAAAGTCATTCGGTCAGACCACGGGTCAGACAGAAATTTTCAGAATTTTTAAGTTGAAAAAGTCATTCGATAGGACATGCTTTTTCCTATAACATATGACTTCGCATTATTATTCAATTTTTAACGTTTTTGAATGATAAATTATTTTCATTTTTTATTTTTTTTTTAATGCGAAGTCATATCGATGTACTGTTATATGTCAGTTTGGTATGGTCAGGACGTTTAGTAAAGTTCACATACTTTTATGGCAGTTATCCCTCCTTAAGTTTAACCAGTATAACTTGATTTATTGTTACCATATCATGTGGATGTGTTTTTGAAGAATAGAACATTATTATCATACTTTAGTTTAATTACTTATGCCAGAGTAAAGCATACAAATACGTTAAATTCCTTTAGCACTTTCAGCATCATTTCAGGTCGGAACAAAATTGCTTCAATCTTCTTTATTAGTCCTATAACATATGACTTCGCATTCTCATTCAATTTTAAAACGTTTTTATACTGATATTTTCATTTATTTTTTTTTTTTTGAATGCGAAGTCATATCGATATACGTTAAATTCCTTTAGCACTTTCCGACATGATTTCAGGTCGGAACAAAATTGCTTCAATCTTCTTTATTAGTCTTATAACATATGACTTGGCATTCTTATTCAATTTTAAAACGTTTATACACTGATATTTTCATTTTTTATTTTTTTTGAATGCGAAGTCATAAAAATATAGATTAAATTTCCTTTAGCACTTTCCGACATGATTTCAGGTCGGAACAAAATTGCTTAAATCTTCTTTCTTAGTCCTATAAGATATATGACTTCGCATTCTTATTCAACTTTTAACGTTTTTATACGCCCGTCAAAATTTTGACGGACGTATTATGTTATACAAATGTCCGGTGTCCGTCCGTCTGTCTGTCCGGCGTAAACATGTCGCACCGTAACTTGAGAACGACTTATCCAAATTTCATGAAACTTATTATGGTTGTTTCTTATGATGGTCAAATGATCTGTATACTTTTTGGTAAAAAACAGATTAAAACCTTTTGAGTTACGGCACTTTGTAACTAAAACATGGGTGTGTTTTTTTCACATGTCGCACTGTATATCAAAAACGATTTTTGACTATTGCTTAGAACTTTACACACTTCTTAGTTATATTAATCTTAAGATCTGTATACTTTTTGGTGATGATTCCAAATTTCATATTTCAGTTATTGAGTATTTTGTAAAAAAGGGGGAGGGAGTTTTAACATGTCGCACCGTATCTCAAAAACGTACGTATCTCAAAAACATTTTATGATTATTGCTTAAAACTTTACACACTTCTTTGTTATATTCATCTAAAGATCTGTATACTTTTTGGTGATGATTCAAATTTTATTTTTCAGTTATTTAGTATTTTGTAAAAAGGGGGAGGTTTTTTTTTACATGTCGCGCCGTATTTCAAAAAAAAATTATGATTATTGCTTAAAACTTTACACACTTCTTTGTTATATTAATCTAAAGATCTGTATACTTTTTTGTTTTGATTCAAAATTTTATTTTAGTGATATTTAGTTCTTTTGAAAAAAAGAAGGGGGGGGTCATATGTCCCTCCGTATCTCAAAAACAATATATGGTTATTGCTTAAAACTTTCTCAGAAACTATTTATGATTATTGCATAAACTGTCACACAAGACGACGGGCGTATCATGCGCTTATGGCGCAGCTGTTTATTATACTGACATTTTCATTTTTCATTTTGGCACATTGATAGTAAAAAAATATCAGAACAGTAAATAGAAATAGTGAATTATGCCCCAAGGTCATATGCTATAGGACAAGGCAATCTGGCTTCCTCCTCTGATTAAAACACACATCAAATAGTGCTGGAAGTGGCGTCAAAGAACACAAATCTATTAGGATCGAGAATCAAAACAGTCGGCATCAAAATCATTCCATCTTGGTTGATGTCAAAAAATCAGTATGTCAGTATTAAATAGTTTACAACTAAAATGCCCTTTTAGGAAACCATACTGGATAATGCTAAAAATAAATAGTCTATGTTCTATTCAATCTTAACAGTAAACAGTGCAATGTAGTAAGCTCAAGCTCGTTGAAGTCTCTATTTGAATAAGGTGGTAGACCAAGGGAGATAACTGTGAATTTATTCCTAGTTGAATAAGAATAGAAAATTAGGGTACCTGCTGCTGATATGCCTTTTGGAAAACATTGTGTAAGTTACCTCAAATTCTAAGAAAGGGCTTCTAGCTTATCTTTTAAAATGTCATGTTACTTCAACCAAACAACCTGAGTTGTCCTTAGATTATGCATTGTAAAGTGTGCTTGAATGATTATTGGTTGCTCCATGTCCAGTGGCAAATATTTTAAAACAAGTTTTAACATATCAAGACAACTTTCAAAAGCATTTGAAAATAGTAGATTTGGTACTATTGGCAATGAGACAACTAGATCGACCAGAGACTAAATGACGTAGAGATAACAAATATAGGTCATCGTATGGCCTTCAACAATGATCAAAACCATACCACATAGTCTTATCTGCTTTAAAGGCACCGAAATGTAAAACGAGAAAACAAACAGCCCGATTTATGTTCAAAACAATGAAGGGAAACAAATATGATATACAGCAAAAAACGACTTCTACTGAATTACAGGCACCTGTCATTTTACATATATAATGTGGCAGGGTTGAACATTTTTGAGGGCCAGTCCGTAACCTTCACCAATGCTTATAAATTGGCACAACTATAGACCAGAAATCTCCTGCATTCAATACAAAAAAAAAAAAAGGATTGTGGTACAGGATTATCTAAAATTTAGTGTAATTGTATTACCTGCTTGATGACGTGTGTATGTCTAGCCACAAATACTACATGCATATACTAGTATAGAATGGCTATTGATGATATTAATAGACCATTTATGTACTTGACTTACAAACTGAGACAACAACAAAATTATGAGCTAGGTCACAAGATGAGAGTCCGCAGTAAGACAAATCACTACTTGAACACATTATTCTGAAAGTCCAATCAGTGTATGCTAGTTTACATAAATGTTATGCTTGGTGGAGACGCAACCAATAAAAGTTTTATTTGAGTTTCTGGATTGATGAACCCTGCTTTGTACTTTATTGACACACCAATCCTGATTTTTCAATGTGCTAGTTCGCAAGGTTACAGTCACATTATTCTAATTCCAAGCCGACCATTCTTTGCTCTTTTAAATCCTTCACATTGAAGTCACGGATATGAGAAAATTCAACAGAGGCGAGGCAAGATGTTTCATATTTTTTATTTTGACAGTCAAATAATGAAATCGACCAAAACGTGGAACTTAAGCATGGTCTTTAAGTACTTGATGCCAGTTCAATTCATTTTCCTTTAAATTATCGATTTTTTGATTGTAATGGAGGAGAGGGTTACATTAAAATCAAATTGTATCCAGCTCAGTCATGTGGTAGAGTAAATTGTTTCCCTCGTATTAGCCAATCAAAATCTGGCATTTTTACGTGTATACTAAATCAAAATGTCTGATGAAGAAAAAGGTGAAATGAAAATTCATTTTGTTAACCTAAGACAAACAATTGTTTTGAACTGTAGATGTATTTTTTTTTATTGGTGTATCATTGATTACATTCCAAACCTATTTTCATTTCTACTAAATTACTTCCTTTTGAATTGTGTGTTCCATCCCGGTATTTAGTTATTGAATAACGCAAGTGTTTTTGCAGATAATTTGGAAACCAATTATCAAAACAAATCAATTAATGTTTGTGTGCTCAATGTCCAGTCGCCAATATTTCATAATGTGACTTTGAACTATGAGTTTGAACTAGTTAAATGCATGTTAATTAGGACTCTTTCGGTTTACAATTCATGATAACAGTTGCCTTATGTGCTTTGTATATATATAGATGATGAGTAATCATTCACGGAAACATAGCAAGTTATTCTCAGGCCATGGCGTCAGTTTTCATTTTGTGAATTTTCCGTTTATTTATATTGTATATCCAACAATGCATCATATTGGTTTTATAGTTGAACCACAGACATGGGACACTCTTGGCTACATGATTTATTTATTCTTCTATTTAGATATTTTTACCGTTAAAAGCAACTACCACAAAATAGCACAGTTTAGAAAAGAAGTATATTTGACGTTGGTGACGTTGCTGTCGGCGTATTGTTTGTGATGTTAACGTTACCATCTTAGTAACGTTAAAGATGTCACCAATTCGAAAGATGTATGCTGCTGTAATTATTTTGATGTTTTCGAATTTGATTGTATGCCGTCCAATAGATTTCAGTATAGTAAAGGATCGTCCAGTAATTAAATGGGATGTGTTTAGGTAAGAGTTTCTAATTTTAAGTTTTTGGAAATGGTGAAAAAATCATAGACTTCTTTCGATATATGAGTTAAGTTTACTTGATCAATATAAAAAAAAAATGATTTTTGCTAAATTTTCCATGATAAATACTAGTATTTGAATTTTGAAAAACCAAGATTGAAAAAAACAAAACATTATACATTTGTGTTGCTTTGTGTATTATCAATATTGTTTTTTTTTTACATTTTCATTTTTTTTCTCACAGCTTCAGTGTTTTTGGCAAATTACAACTTAAGTATGTGCTCTCACGGTATCCTGGCCACATATTTCATATTTACCCTTTTAAAGGAGCAGTTGACCAACTCAAAGTTACTGAAAGGTTTGTATGGCTAGAATATTGTTTTATGATTGTTTAGTTGTAAGAAAGTATACGTGGCGTTTTAATCACCTAAAGCTTGATACACATGCACCTTATGAAACCTCAAGGATTTGTATAGTAAGAAGGATTGGAATCTCGCGGTTTATCGTAATCTCTTCCGCGGCGAGACTTCGGTACTCGCCACTATTACTACTACTACTACTCGTCACTTACGATATCGGAACGTGATTTTTTTGTACACATGTACAAGGATGCTATACAAATCCTTGCATGCATCGAGTTGTTTTCTTATTTTTGTCACGTATAGACAATGTTGTAATGGTTGAGGACTTTATTCATTCTTTTAAAATGTAATTATTATTGATTTTCACTCAAGTTTCAATTGACGAAAAAGCATAATTTAACTGTTTTATTTGATGGAAGGTGTATAACGACAGTTGACAGTGTGTTTGTATGTTAACTTCTGTAATTTTTTATTTTCAGTCTAAAAAAAATCTTTTTCTTGTAAATTATGTCATTATAGCTATACATGCGAATTTGCATCTTCGGAAACCACCAATCTCGGGAAACAGGTGCAAAACCATTTTTGTGGCAAAAAAGAACTGACCACACATTTCAGGACGAATTACTGCATTGCGTTTTATACATATGTCAGTGGCTAGTCATTATCATAAGTTTGTAACAAGTACTGTTGAAGAGGGAGCCCACTGGTAAACCCTATAAAACTTCCTCTGCATGTTACTGAGCCGGTTTCAATCATCATAAACATATAGGCAGAAAAGAAACGTTAGCCAGTGTGTTATAAATTATCAATGCAAGCAAATTTTTTAATTGTACTAATAACATTACATTTTTAAATACACTTTTGTTTCTCATCAGAGCACTTTCATCAATTTGTGCATGAATTAATAGGGCAACTTTATAGTGTCAGCTCTCTGTCATACATGTACGGCCTCTCAAGTAAAAAATGTAGTCAGTCGTGAAATTATTCCTGGTTATGTATAATACAGAAATTAACTTGAAAAGAGTGACTTGTCATATATCAAAGAAGACTATCTTTTTCTGATTGTACATTGGTAAACTTTCATATGAGGTACCACTGGCGGATCTAGAAATTTACATAAATGGGGGCCCACTGACTGCCTAAGGTGGGCCGCTCCAGTCACGCTTCAGTGATTCCCTTTTAAGCAACCAAATTTTTTCTGAAAAAGGGGGGCCCGGGCCCCCCAAATCCGCCTCTGGGTACGTAACAGCAGTTTACATCAAGTATTAAAACAAAAGCAATACTTTTCTGTCTGTAACTTTCATGCTTTCTAGGTCTAGACTGTAGCGTCTATCGATATTTATCAATAAATGTCTTTGTAAACATAACTAAAATGTTTATTGTCTAACAGAAGATACTTTTTGTACAATTTTGCCTTGTATTGACTATATAGCGCACAATTACTAATATACATGTACAACACTGACTTTTGTCTATCAAAGATAGATTGAATAATTGCTTACCGGTACTTCAACATCATTTGATCTTTGGTAAACTGAACTGTCTCATTCGATTGACAATCATACCACATCTCTTTACTCTTAGGTCTTAACTTCAAATTTGGTATAAAAACTATTTTTACAATAAATGACTTTGTTAACATGTACATGATAACTGTAAAATGGTTATTGTCTAACAGAAGATACTTTTTGTACAATTTTGCCTTGTACATGTATTGACTTTATAGCTCACAGTTACGATTATACATGTAAAATGATTTTTATAGATTAAATAATTGCTTACATCAACATCATTTGTTTCTTTGGTGAACTGAGCTGTCTCATTCGATTGGCAATCATACCAGATCCCGCATCTCTTTACTGTTGTCTTAATTTTAAATTTGGTACAAAAACTATTTTTTGTACATGTATTATGTATATTTTGTTGGTTTCATGTGATAATATTTAACGACCTGCTATGCTGCATGGGTTTTGTTGATGGTGGTTGACATACATCCATTAATTCAATCATTGTACATGTAGACTACTAGTTTTTAAAATCTTCATTGATATTGGATGGATGGTTGTCTTATTTCAATCATATCCCATGTCTCCTTGCTTATTTTACTACACATACATGTACATCGTCAATATACATAGTACACTCAACACCAAGCAGATTTGAAGTATTAAATAAATCTGGCATGTAATGGAATTTAAAAAAATCAGCAGCTGATTCACAATTGAAATGCATTTTCCATTCGGTTGCTTAATTTTAGAAGCAACCCCATCCACTTAAATTTTTGCAAGGGGCTTGTAAAAAATGTACCTGGGCTCTATATAAATTTAACAAAAAAATCTGTCTTATTTGATCTTAAACGCAAGAGTTAAGGTTGTATCAAAATGTTTTAGCACACTTAACACAATTTAATGTGAAAGTTAATGTATACCAATGAAACTTTTATATGAACAGTAACAAAAACACACAAAAGCCATTAAACAAATATTTTTTTTAATGAAATAAAACAGGTGTCAACAGCAATTTATATGTAAGTAATGACATTCTATTGTCACGAACTATGAACTTTGAACTATGAACTATTTTCTTGACTTTCTTTCTCTATTTTCACTAACGTTCATATATAAAATATTTTACGGAATTTGCAATTTGTTACTTGTATGTATTTTTACTTTCTAAATTTTACTCTTCTTGTTGTTGTGATTGAATGCTTGTTCATTACCTGTTTTTATGTTAAAAAAAATAAATAAATGTTTACCTTCAAACGACATATGTATATGGGAATTTCAACATTTACTCTTTCGTTTTGGCTATATAAATACATGTATCTAAATTTAGCAGAACATGATTTGCAGAACAGGATGCAACCCTCTGGCGCACCTTGAAAAGTCGTAAGGTTGTAAGTCCCTGGCGTAGATGGAATATGCTCGTAAACTTGACCTGCTGCAAATCAAAGCATGCACATGTTGGTATTTTTTTACGTGAGGGTGGGGAGGAGGGAACATTTGATTAAAAAAGTAAGCTTGTATGTATGTCATTTGGTGGGGTATATCAATAGTATATCAATTTGTTTTTTCTTGGAACATACAGACATTTTAAATAATAAAAAAACAAATGTTATTTGGTGTTACACTGGCTGCTGACAAGAACGATTTCACACAATTACAGTATTTCAGTGGCCTCTCAATAGGGGATATATACATAATAACTATCTTTACACATGTCAACCAATACATAAAAGAAACTGAGTTTTTCCATAAAAGTTTACAGAGATATTAATTTTTTTTATAAGATTTTCATATTCACAACAATACAGTATGTTTATTTTGAAATTATTGATATAAAAAAGAAGATTTGATATGATTGCCACTAAGACAACTCCCCACAACAGGCCAAAGACATCGACATTAACAACTAGGTCACCGTACAGCCTTCAATCAATAAGCAAAGCCAATACCGCATAGTTTGCTATTATAAGGCCCGAAATGACAGTTTTAAAACAATTACAGTCATAGGACAAAAGTGAGTTCTCACTCAAAAAATGTCCAATCATTTCAACTGAAATCAATATTTTTCAAGAAAATATTACCAAGTAACTCACTGTATGAGCGATTTTTTATAATAAAGATACCAAAAGATGTAGAAATGTCTGAATTTTATTGTTTATTTGACCATAATTTTCATGAGTTTCGTTTTTATCATCTGATGGGTTAAACACAAATGCAAATTTTTACGATTTTAATTTGGTTAGAATAATAGCAAACTTTTCAAGAAATATCTTTCTTTGTGTTAATCTCGCCAATATCTTTCTTTGTGTACATCTCGTTTCAACTCACTTTTGTCCCATGACTATTGTATAATGAGAAAAATAACGACCTATAATTTATGTACAAAATAATGAACGAAAAACAAATATGTGAAACATCAACAAACGACATTTGAAACACTTAATTAAAGGCCCTTGACTTTGGACAGAAATGTTCAAAATGTGGCGGGATTAAACATTTGAGCGGGTGAGATTGGCCACCGCGTTAGTTATTTCCGGTGGCTGTCTTAATGCGAGTTGTCTTCCGTCGGACACGTAGATGATCAACAAAACGGACAAAGTCAAAGACAAGTTAAAAGGTAAGATGAAGGTCAATGCACCTTAGCAGTAAATATTCATGCATATTATTTTTTTTATTGCTGGATGCGATAATGGAAGTGAGAGATAATCAGTAGTTTAATGACATAACCCACAGAAATCTGTCCCGTTCGGCGACAAACATTTTTTATTCAGTTCGACAGTTGGGTGTTTTCAATGACAAACGTATATTCGCAGAACAGTACCGTGATTTGAACTTTCAGTTAGGAGGGAACCTGATATAATAGTTATGGCAAAATAGTCAATTAGTCCAAATAATTATGACGTCTGGCAAGGCTATTTTATTTTTTTCTAGGAAGAAAAGGAGGAGTCTAGGAATGCGTCCGAGAAAACAAATAAAATAGCTTTGCCAGTGCCAGACGTCATAATTATTTGGACTAGATAGACAACTAGTCCAGACAATCTGGCATTAATTTGACCCTAACCTGAAAGTAATTGCAACAGAAGAGTTTTAAGTTTTAATCTTTAGCATTATACCCTAGTCCAAATAATTGTGACGTCTTTAAAGGCTATTATAATTTTTTTCTTTGACGCCTTACTTCGACGATGGAGAGGTGCTTCATTTTAGGAGTATAAAATATATTTTTGAACCAAACTCGGTACATTTTGACGGACCTGAATTTCCGGATAATTGTAAAACAAAGGTTCCGGAAATTTGGGTCTGTAAAATTTTACCGAGTTTGGTGTAAAAAATATTTTATAATCTCCTAAAAAGAAATCAGATAAACGTTTTAAAAAATGCAGTCGACATGTTCCCGCCTCGGATGGAATTGTTACTTATATCAAAGATTTGTATAGTTACTATACAAATCCTTGCTTATATTATTATTTATTTTGATCAAACAAACACATTAAAGGTAAGAATTTTCATATATGCAATTTTTATTAGCCTTCAATGAAAATTTGATGTCTACATTGGGTCTCAAAGTTGAGAGCAAAATATGCTCTCAAAGTCCAACCGAAAATGGCGGCTTCAGCATTATGACGTCGAAGTAAGGCGTCAAAGAAAAAAATTATAATAGCCTTTCAAGACGTCATAATTATTTGGACTACATTATATACCCCAAATATACACAAAAAGTCCCATAAAATCTTACTTGAGGAAGACTTAAAACTTCCCTATGGAGATTTGCATTGAAAAGGGAGATAACTCTTCAAAAGAAGGCGGAAATATCAATTAAAATTTATACAAAATTATATTTATTAAACTATACCGCTGCTATTCAGCAGAATGTATTGATTCTTAATTTTTTAGTGGTCTTTAGACTATAACAAACAACTCTAAAGGTGTTTTCATATCTTTTATCAAGCTATAATCTAGATTTCGTAATTCACTAGTTGACCCATTCATTGAATTTTTCAACATTTCAAGGTAAAGAATGATATCTCAAATTTAATAAAAATAATTAAGCATGTATTCTTCTTTTTGAGGTTATAAGTTTCTTTAGACAAGTAAGATGCTGAAAAATATAATATACAGATATAAACAATACCAAATTTTCACATTATTTTTTCAAAATGGTCACAAAGCTTCAAATTTGAAATTTTTTTAATGAAAAATACACGAAAAAAAAGTAAAACTAGCCATAACACTTCGGTTTTGTACATTTCATGAGCAGGAGATTATATAATTTAGTCAAATACTAACTTATAACCCCATCAAAGTATCATACTTTACATAAATTTCCAGAAAATCAACCAAAACTGAACAAAAAAGACTCATTTTTGCGGAGTTTTCTCCCCTTCCAATGTAAATTTCCACAGGAAATTAAAAATGCTGATTTTGAGTTTTCCTCAAGTTAGATTTTATGGGACTTTTTTCTATGTAAATAAAGGGCATAATGCTATAGATTAGAACTAAAACATTTTCTGTTGCAATTAGTTTGAGGTTCAATCTTAGTTTGATTGACTAAACTATCCACCACAGACCAAATGACGTCGATAGAAGGGCGCAGGGAGGGGGGGGGGGGGGTAGGAGGGTCCTGATCCCGAAATCCCGGGCTTAAAAACATGAAATCCCGAGATCCCGAATTTAAAGAAATGTAAATCCCTACATCTAGCCTGGGGTCCTGGCTAATCTTGTCAGTATAGCCAGGCGTGTATCAATGTATTGCCTGTCAATGATTGGTTTATACTAATTTTGTCGTGCAATGTTTGTTTTACATCTGAATCCAATCAATTCTTGTTTAACATCAATTAGTAAAAATTAGACTGTAATTATTTTTCTTTAAGTATCGATATATAGTGTTTTCATATCTAATTATTATTATGATGATAATTAGTAAGCAGAAAAGGGTTAATTCTTATCAGCAATCGTCTGGTGGGAAAGTTAAAAGTTTAAGATTTCACATCATGACATGACCAAGGTGTGAATTGGATTTCAATTTTGCTGGTTTACATCAAACATCAAAATTTATGCAAATATTTATTCAGCCTCACTTTAGATTCAGAGTCAACTGGCACTGAATCGATCACGTGGTATTTGTTCCCCACCTGGACCTTGCGACGCGCAGCTAGATTGGGTCGGATGCCAGGCTATCCCTACATCCCGAAATTCGAAAAAAGGAATCCCAGATCCCGAAAGGATCAATCCCGAAATCCCGAACTTAAAACACCAGATCCCAGATTCCCGATAAGGTCTTGTCCCCTCATAGAAGCATTTGTAGGTAGCCGTGATGACTTTATGAATGAGCAAAACCATAGTCAGGTATAACAGGCATTTGAACATGTGCAAAATGAATCCAGCAATTCGTTTTTCCAACGCCTTTTCGTTAAACTATTTAAAAAAACAAGAATTTGCATGTCCATAGTACACGGATGCTCCACTCGCACTATCATTTTATGTGCTCTCATTTGACATTTGTACTAAGTTTCAAGTTGATTGGACGTCAACTTCATCAAAAACTACCTTGACCAAAAACTTTAATCTGAAGCGGTACAGACGGACGAACGGACTAATGGACGCACAGACTAGAAAACATGATGCCCATCTACTATCGTTATATTAAATAGTTAGTTGGAGAGTGCTTCATAAAAAAAACTAACATTTTTAAGTTGACTCGCCATTACAGCGTTAAGTTTTTTTTTTAATATTACAAAAGACTAGTGGTAAAAAAATCAAATTTTCATAACTATATTCTGTCAATCGGATTATCCTCTCCTTTGTAGCTCTTCTTTGGCGACTACAAAAAAAAAACAGAACCACCAGAACTCAAGACATCCTTATACACTTACAGAGAATTTTTATTAAACAAGACGAAAGACTACGCTGAAAATAAATTAGCACATGAAATTAACAGTTGAAAAACAACAATAATTGACAACACAATAAAACTAAGAAGTCTAAACAAAGCCATTTTAAATCAAAAAGATAAAACCGTCGCCGTAGAGAAAATCCAACGAACTGGGCTCTACGCTGGTAAGTGTTTGTATTTTTATCATTGCTTTCTTAAAAGTATTATATCATGTATAATTAATGAAAAATGTGCCTTTGTTTGGTTCCCTTTTAAATGATAATATCAAATTTGTAATCCTTTGTGTAACTAATTTGATTTTTTTCTTAACGATCTCGCCGAATTTTTAAAAGTATAATAGTTATCAAAAGCTGTGAAAATTGATGGAAATGTTCTGTATGTATTTCATATGGTTGATGTCTTCAAAACCCCAATACGATTAGTCTATTTATACTATATGTAAGAAAAATAAGTTATTTTATTAAATAGAAAAAAAACATGTTGCTTTTATATTTGCACTCTATACGTAAATGCTCCTTCGCATCTATTGTTAACAGTAATATATACTCATTTTCAAAATTTAGCTTTAAATCTGTACTTTTATTTTCAAACAGCTGAACGAATAAACAAGACAGCTGAGAACCTCCATCGACAGATTATCATTGCCCGAGATGTACTTGAAAACTCATCAGGTCAAATGAAAATATATGTGTGGTTCCAGTAACCCTACCGTCCCTACTTTTTCGGCTTAAAATTAGCCTACCCTAAAGATTTTATTGTCATTTTTCATTAAGCACTGTTAAAGTCAGAATGTTGCTCCCATAGATTCCATGTAAAAAAAAAACATAAAATAAAAAAAAATCCCTACCTACCTACCCTAACTTTTTTTCAGATGCAACTGGAACCACACATACTTTTTTATTTGGCCTCAAGGCTTATGGATTTTAAAGGTAAATAGCTTTTAAAAGATCTGACGCCATTATACTATAAAAAGAAGATGTGGTATGACTGCCAATGAGACAACTACCCCATACACAAGTGACCAAATTACACAGAAATGAACAACTATAGGTCACCGTTTGGCCATTATCAATGAGCAAGTCCATATCGCGTAGTCAGCTATAAAAGGTACCGAAATGACAAATGTATTGTTTTAACAATTCAACCTGAAAACTCAGTACCGGTTTAATTTATGTTCAAAATAATGAACAAACAACTTATGAGTAACACGGCAACAAACAACAACAACTGGATAACAGTGGATTAACAGCACAACATAAGAATATATAAAAATCATGTGAAAAGGCTGAAATCATCTGATGGATACAAATGGTAATACAGATCCATATAAATATGGGTTTTTTTTTCTTTAAAACTTGACGGTCCTGAACTGCAATTTAAATTTTATCAAGTACATGAATTGTAGGTCTAGTTCAAAGATTTGAAAGGAGATGAATACATATAAACAAAGAACAAAACCAAAAATATTGGGGTTGGGGGGAAGGGAGGAGGGGACACAAGAAGTTTTCATATCTAGCACTACTTTTTAATGTGTATAATAGTATAATAATAGTTAGTGTATGCCTTTTATCAATTGCATAACAATGTTACTTTACAATTACTTTTATTTTACTCTTTTACAGGAATACCAATGAAATGTAAAAATGGAAATAGTCATGAACTATGAAAAGAAAAAGATATCCCGACGATTTTTCTAACTTTCCTTCCTCGTTTTCATTTATATAACTTTTTTAACTGAATTTGCATATTATTATGAATTTTTACTTTCTAAATTTTATTCTGTATGTGCCGGATTGTGATTTAATGCTTATTCAGTTTCTATACTTTTTTTTCAATAAATGAATGTATGTTCAAACGACATATGTATATATGGAATTTCAACATTTACTATTTTATTATGGCTACTAGTGCTTTCACCCTGTTTCAAAAATTTATTTTTTTCATTTTTACCTTTTTTGCATTTACCTTTTCTGTATTTTTTTAGTCATGGATTTTGTTTTTTAAATATTTGTGTCGCTGGAATGCACCAAGCTTATTGACATAGATGTATAGAATGACAGGAGGAAATATTTGGTTGATTACTAATACAATTTTGCAGTGAAACAACGATGTGGAATACACTTTAAACAAAAACCAAACACGTAAAATTGCCACAAGTATAGACAGAATATAAGTAATGAAATTGTGCTTGAAAACTACACAAAGTTCTTCGAATCACAGTGAAGTGACTGTGGAGAACAAAAAACTATTAAGGACCACAATAAAGATCAATATAATCCAAATTTCACAAAGTTTCCAGATTTTAAACTCCGTGCAGTTTCAATTACAGTATTATTCCATATTTGTGCTATTGTTGTAAATTTCCCACTGGTTGAGTGAACTCAGACTGTGGCCTTAGAATGCAACCTCACAATTGACATTTTTTATCTCAATTTTAAAGGCAGAAAGTTGAAAAATTAGTGGCGCCCCGAGGAGTTTTCGATATATATCTTCCTGTGTGAGAAGTACTTTACTAAGAAAATAATGTGATATTAGAAAATTTCAAGACGGAATTATTATGCCATAATCGCTAGGCAAAAGGGGCATGCAGTTTAGTCCCCCTTCGTGCGTACGTACACATGTCTAAAAATTGGTGTCATTTTTATTAACACAATGCTGACTGCTGTATCCATATTTTTGACACTTTTACCTATGATGTTTGTTTGTTTTGTTCACACATCATTATTTATATAATGGAATTTTATGCGTCTGTCATACACGTGAGATGTTTAGCTAACCAGATTTTATTCATCAATTTGTGCCAAGTCAGGAATATAACAGTTGCATTCGTTTGAGTGTTTGATTTTGTCGTTTGATTAGGGACTTTCCCTTTTGAATTTTCCTCGGAGTTTAGTATTTTTGTGATTTTTTCTTGGTACGTATACATCCCACCATTGTGTCATTTTGCTATAATCACATTTTGATTTTGTATTCTTGTCTTTCAATTTTGCTTATATGCTTTGAATATGCAGTTTTGTTGTTTTTTGTTTGCTGCTAGTAATTTGTTTGTTTTTACAGGGACTAAGATTATATGTTGACTGCTGTTCCCCTGTTGTTTTTTGTTGTTATATTTTGAACTTTTACCTATTATGTGTGTTTGTTTTGTTCAAACATTGATGTCAATATAACTGAATTGTATGCGGCTGTCATAAAAGTGAGAGGTTTAGCTAGCTATATAACAGGTTTTAATCTACCATTTTCCACACAAGAAAATAAGGAAATTGCCTGTTCCAAGTCAGGAAAATGACAGTTGATTTCCATTCGTCTGAAGAAGCTTTTGATTTTGCCATTTGATAAAGGACTTTCTTTTTTAATTTCCCTCAGCGTTCAGTATTTTTGTTACATTACTTTTTCCATTCTCTATTATATCTGTGACATTTATATAGAGTTTAAGTAGATGGATCACCATAAAAGGTTGCTATAGTATAAACTATTTTTGGTTCATTTTGGTTTCATTTTGTCTCCAATGTCAAATATAAAGGTACGCAAAATAAATATCAAGTCTTCCTAATTAATGTGATCTCTTAAAATACATTGGGAACCCAGTAAAAACTATGCCAGTATTATTTCGGTTTCCAAACATCCATTTAGGTTGACACTATATTGACACTACAGCTTTTCATTATATTATCATTGTGAAATATGTGCAATATGTAATATTGGTATTTTAAAATATTCATTAAGTATTCTTTTTTTAACATCTTTTTAATTATATTCGCTTAATCATCTATGTACTTATGATTCAAACATAACAAGATATCAAACTTAACCTCGTGCACCATATATTCATTTCATGTTACTTTTCGTCAACAGAGTTGGAAACCAAAAAGGCTAGGTACTAAAGGGATTAGCCGAAAACAAACTGACAATGCCATGAATAAAAATGACGAAAACACAAACAAAAGAGTACATAAAACCAAACCGGGGGAGATCTCAGGAGTTCCAAAAGGGTTAGCAGATCCTGCTGCACATGTTAGTTAAAACTTAAGGTATAAAACGTTGAAAAGCAATAACCCCCAATAATACGAAAGAAGCACACAGGGACGGTCCGAAATTATGTGCATCAGGATAAATATATAAAATACATTTTTGTCAACTAAAATATTTAAAACTAGATACACATAAAAATTGCAGTCAACTAGCAGTAAAATCGACATGCAGATGGTGGTAAAACAAAATCATGAGCACTTAAATCTATTTCATTAGCACTTTATTTTCAATTTTTTTTCTTTTTTTTAAATTTATCATATTTATTGAAATCTGTACATTTGTTAGTTGGAAAACATCAAGTACCGGTACCTTATCCCGGCCTCGTTAACATTAGTAAATAACATATTTATACAGCTGTTAGTTTTTGTTAGTGTTATACATACAATTTTCCATACTTAAAAAATATATATACCATGTAAGTAATATCAAAAACGAAGTTTACTATTAAGATTACCAAACATCAATAAATGCACAGGTTATGAAACATATATAATTTGTGTTGCTTAAGAAGTAAGATATAAAGATTTATCATATGTTTAGTAGTAAATACAGAAGTTTTTAATACATTGTATTTGATAAATAGCCTCTTTGTGTAAATAGCCTGCTGTTAAATCCATATCGCGCAACTTTGATGCGCACCCTTTATTGCATACCCTTTATCATACCCCTTCCCTCTATCACACTTTTACCCTTTATCATACCCTTACTTTTTTTTTTTACATAAAGTCAGTTTTTATTATGTAAACTTAAGAAATATTTTTCCTCAAAATAGGTTCAATAGAACGGTATTTCGGGCGTGACGCAATTTATTGAATGACGTCATTGTTTGGTATGTACATATGACGTCACGAACGTCAAGTTTTCATATTTTTTGGCACACTAAATGCAACTATAAAAATATAAAACGCACAAAAAAATACAATAATAAACAAAATATTTTTAAAACAACAGCACGCAAATTGTAAGGTAACCCAGGTGATTTGGATAAGTAATTGAGCAGTTTTTTTAAGACTTTTAGAACAAGACAAAAGTAGAACTGAAGGTAACCCAGTGCTATGGATCAGAAAAACAGTTCATATAATATAACTCTCCTGTTGAAATATATGATAAAGCGTATAAAACATGGCAAAATCCGTATCACATGCCGTATCACCCTCGACCAATATCGGCCCTTGGGATGATACGACATATGGTACGGATTTTGCTATGTATTATTCTCTATATATAAGATATATAATTTAAGTATCTTTGTAGATTATTTTGAATTCAAAATAATTTTTTAAAAAAAAGCAAACAAAAACAAGAAACAAAAAATATAGATATAAATAAATAAATAAATAATTGAAAGATAAATAATCAGATGAATTTCAAAGAAATTAAAAATTGTTTTGTTTGTTTTGGTTATTTATGTGCACAGATGAATAATGTAGTTCTTTCAGACTTTATGTGCATTTCATTTTTATTTTTCAATTTCTCATCAATTTTGTTTAATTATATTTGTTGAAGAACACAAAACTTTAAATAACAGATATAGAACTGCTTAGAAATGCTCAACAACAATACTATCGAATAACAAACAAATTTCCGAGAAGCAGTTTATTACCATGAAAGAAGCACTATGTTTGAAGTTTCGTTCTGGTTGCTGGTTTTGTCATTGTAAGGTCATACTTTTATATTAATTTTTATATAAAATTGACCGAAAAAGATTTTTCATTGAATTTTTATCATAGAACAACACTGGGTTCGTTCCCAAAAAAACCTTTGGCAGTATGTCTTGATTTGTCATTAAAACTGGAATTAACTTTCCACATTTTTTATCTTCTAAAGATCCGGCGAGGCAACTTTTGACTGTGTGCTGAAAATCTGCTGACTGTTTGTAGTTTTTAGTTATTAAAACAAAAATATATTGTCTTGTTAAATAGGGGCTCACATTAGACCGATAGTGTCCTGGTAAACACACTTCACCTTGAAATTCTATTGTCAAGTTAGGAACTCCTTTATTCAGTTTTCTATGAAAAATCTCAGCATTTTCATTGTCGTCGTTGGAATGGAGGACAACTGAAGTTCCACAGTAGCTGTAACGATCTATAATAAAAGATATAATATTTACTTGAACATTACAAAGTAATATATGCTGTCTGCTCTATGGTCGGGTTGTTGTGTTTGACACATTCCCCATTTCCATTTTCAATTTTATATTTCATGCTGCTGGTGAAAAAAAAAAAAAATTTAGCCAGGCTGCTTTTTGGGCTTCATATATCATATATTATATCTGTATGAGCATCTAAAATTCAGTGATTTCAACAGAAAGTACAATGCATTTCACATAACTTGATATTTAAATTGATACCATAAATACACAAAACGGCAGTATACCGGCGTTCAAAAGTCATAAATCGATTGAGAGAAAACAAACCCGTGTTACAAACTCAAACCGAGGGAACACATCAACTATAAGAAGAAAACAAAGGGTTAACAGGAACACTGAAATGCAACAATAACAGATACCAATATACATAGAAACGAACTATTTGATAACAACTGTCATAGTCCTGATTAAGTACAAAACTGATTTAACTTCAATATATGTTATACATTTTTTTTTCCAAAAGTTTATTCAGTAAAAGTTGTGAATGAAATGATCTGAAATACACTAAATTATTGATCAACCTTGACTATTCTCTTCTAAAACTTATTTGTTTCAAGTCCAAGGTTTTAGATATTTCATGAAAATATTAGAATGATTGAAGTTGGTACCGGTTTACCTTGATATTTGACATTCTCCAATTCTTTATTCAGTTCTCTGTCACTCAGCCTCCAATCTACATTAAGATCATTCATACTGTCATTTTTCTTTTTTCTCTTCTCACTTTTTCTAAATGTAAAAGAATTAAGACTACAATGACCACATTGAATCAGTGAACGTATTTTTCATATTGTATCCTTGGTTATATAAATTATAAGATATAGAATGAAATTCAAAACAGTGTGGCTGTGGCCATTGATTGACACATTAAATTCATCCATTGACTGGGATAATTTAGGTGAACGTTTGTATGTAACGATCACTGCTCACTATGTACTTTTTTTAAAAAGACACTTAAACTATGGGGTCACCAAAGGTTCTCAACACCTTAATAAAGTAATTCGAAAAATTAATCAGAAATAACACGATGTTTTGATTTATATCAATTATATAAATCAAAACATAAAGGTTATTCCTGATTAATTTTTCGAATTATTGTATAATTAAAGGCGTTAAGAAACCTTTGGTGACCCCACAGTTTAAATGTCTATCGTAGGTACGTCGTGAACAGTGGTCGTTACAGACAAACGTTCACGTAAATTGTCCCAGTCAATGGATGAATGTAATGTGTCAATCAATGGCCACAGCCACACTGTTTTGAATTTCATTCTAGTTTAAATTCTGATTTCTTGTGAACTGTGTCAATTGTGCAAATTATCAAAAAAAAATATGCACCAGTTATCTATAAATTTGGAATACTTAAAGCATGCATTTGGTTCTTATAACGTGACTCTGTACTTTAAAAGATCCCGTCAGTATGATATTGTTCTATTATCTGTCATTATGATATATTTCTATTATGAATTAGAAAATAAGTTGAACCACAAACGTCAAAATTATTCAATCGCGAAGTGGAATTAACTATTTGTGGATTCTTATGAATTCTGTATAACTTTTGGACTATTTCAAATCTTGGTCTATTTCTGAAATTAATTGTTACATACTTTTGATTTTTGACCCTGTATGCTAACATAGCCCATGTGAAATTTTAAAATTGTTTTTATATACATTGAACGACAAATATATATGTGACGTATAAAATTTTCTGACGTCAGACACGCGAATCAATGAATATGTATGTTTTTGTGTTCTGTTAAATTGTTCCTTTTAAAATTGTTACACGATGATGACTGCTAAAACCCATATTTTGACTATTTTATTTATTATGTCTGTTTAGTTCATGCATCATGGTAAATATAACGGAATTTGATGAGACTATCATCAAAGGGAGAGGTTAAGCGCTGTAAAACCAGGTTTAATCCACCATTTTCTACATTTGAAAATGCCTGTACCAAGTCAGGAATATGACAGCTCTTGTCCTTTCGTTTTTTATTTATGTGATTATGGACTATC
The DNA here is from genome assembly GCA_037788925.1 of Mytilus galloprovincialis. Taxonomy (NCBI): domain Eukaryota; kingdom Metazoa; phylum Mollusca; class Bivalvia; order Mytilida; family Mytilidae; genus Mytilus; species Mytilus galloprovincialis. Next base: position 40,639,875 of record CM075334.1, on the reverse strand, counting down.
CGATTAGATTTTTCTCTCAGGTCAGTATTTTTGTGATTTTACTTTTTTTTGGTTTTTATCGTGCACAGCAATAAAAATTCAAACGTACGATATTATAATAAAAACCTCAATATCGACTTTCCTGTCCACATGTGTAGACAGTAATAAATGTCATCCAAGCAGTAATAATAAATTTTAAACGAATATTTCTTCATGCAAATAATAAATACATGTTCCATACCTGTTTCTCTTAGATGAAAATACGTAGTCATACAGTTGCTTTGTTTTGGATGGTAACAAAGATAATCCTTTTCTCAACAAGTGTGGTTTAGTTGATTGCTTTTTATATTTTTGAGGAATATCAATTCCATTCGAGTTAGAAACGTTGCCCTGAGAAGAGTGTAGATACCCTGAATGCAGATCTGTATTTGCTAACGAGCCTCCTACTTGTATCTGTTTTCTATTTGAAGTTTGATTCGTGTGGTATGGTTCTTTGTCTGTCTTTGCTAGATTATCTTGACTCTGGCTTTGACAAGCCCCAAACTCTTCATCTGTAAGTTGAATAATCGTATCAACCAACGTACTTGAGATTTGTAAAACGCTTTTATTTTCAACAATTCCCACGTGGGAGGAACTTGACTGACCCAATTCGCATCTATGATTTGTTCCACCTTTTAGATGAACCACCGATCCTTCAATTTCATTTGAACTTCTTTTATCACAAAACACCGGTTTTATAGTTGACAAAGCTGCTGAATGATCCCCACATGTTACTATGACAGTTGGATCTGTGTTAGAATTTGTTCTATAGCTTTGGTCTGCATATTCATTTAAGGACTCTAGATGTGATGTTTGACTAAAATTTAAATCGTTTTAATAAGTTAATATTGTGCAAATACCAAAAATAAAAGAATTTGTGGAGGAGACTACTCAACTTTACGGAATAGACAGTACATATGATGAAGATAAATATCTACAAGCTTCACACTTGTTTTTTTTTTCTTTGCTTTAAAATCTTTTCAGAGCAATGTCAACAATAGGTCTTGTAAAAATTATTAAATCTGCTTTGAAACATGAAGTATTTAAAAAAAAAAAGACCGGACAGTACAAGAAAAAAATATTTCATAGCTAAGGTATAAGAACTATGCTGTAGTACTGTGGAAATGTTTTTTTTTCTGCGAAAAATACTCCATTTGTGTATTATTTAGTGTTGCCATCAGTACTATCCCTAATATTTGTGATACATGCTTACAATTTTCAACACTGATTATTTTTTTTTTGTATTCTAATCAATGTGTGTGTAGCATTATTAGCTTGCTTGAAAAAGTTTTCATGAAATTATTTTTTTCAAAGTGAATCATTTGAAAAATCTCACCTAGAAAATGGAATAACATGTTGTATATTTTCGAGTCTTTCGTAACTTTCTATTTCATTTGTTTTTGATACAAATTCTGGAATGTCCAAGAAAGCATCTTGTCTAGCCTGTAAGAAAAGATGTTGAAAATACAATTATAAATCAAATCTTGAAATCAAGAATTATTCAAGCTGAAGAAACATAGAGTGAAGATAAGTATGTTGTTACATCTATATTTGTATACTGTAAATAGCAACAACATATTATTTCCTGTTTCACTGATAAAAATTCATCAAACACTCCTAAAATGACTTGTTTGCACTCAAATGCTGTAAATGTCAAAATGTGTAATCCCGTCAATCATGGATAGCCAGGAATTTTGTTCAAGCACCTACATTTACAAAAAATGTGAAAAACATTTCCTCTGATATCTGAACATTTTAACACTATAGAAAAATAGTAAATAGAAGACATCTTAAGACACATGCCACATTGTTCCGATATTTTAAACACTGATCTTTTTACTTGATCTGGTTTTCCTTTCCATAAAACAAATGTCTGGCAAACGTTTTCCATTCTATCTTTTTTTAACCTAATCCATATGCCTTCAGTTTTGTAAACATTATACTTCATACCATTACTTTACCAATTACCTATTATAAAATTGTTGGTCCTTACCTTATCTGGTGGTTCTGTCTCTCTGTGGTTGAGAAAATCAGGCTCGATATATAGTCTTTCTGAAATAAATACCTTACATGCATAAGTATTGTCATCTAAAGAAAAATTCAATATTCCAGTAAACTAAATTTGATTCAACAAAATGAATATATAAATTTTGAAGGTACTTCAAAGGTAACCTTGACATTTTCCCCTGATTTAGAACTGAACGTAAAGTTATAGTTACAAATATATGCCTTATTAGACATGCTGTCATTTTATCACAAAAGTATTCATTGCATCATAGAAATGTTACCTTGTGCATTTCGATACCAATATCCTTTCTCTGGTGGATCAAATTTGTTCTTTACCTGTAAATAGAAATTGTCACTGCATATTTCAAATTGATCAGGTTTATAAAGTACCATGCCATATCATGGAAAGATAAAAAAAAATATCATAAATCTTTCACATATTTTACATTACTCTCTTTGAATTAATACATCTTGAGGTTTGGATTTCTTATTCAAGAACAAATTGACTCATAGAACTTACTTGCTGTACTAGTTTCTTTAAATTAACCACTTGTATATGTCTTTCATCTGTTTGTCTATCTATCTGACTAATCGTTTCCTCTAAGTTATATAGTCTTTCTTTATCTACCTGAAACAGTAGAGTTTCATTTCTATCATTTCTGCGTCCAATTAACGTGTAAACTTAAAGAAAGGAAATTAATTGAAAGTCCTACTGTTTTTCATTCAATTCAAGATTTGCAATTACATAAATTTCAACAATATACCAATTTATACAAACAAAGTCAAATACTTTTCTTTCAATTCTCAATATTCCAGTAGTAAGATAAATTTGAGGTCTACTAATATCTTTTAGTGAATAACACAAACAAAACTTACTCCAGTATTCAGTTCGGTCAGTGAATTCTTTATTGCTTCGATTTGCAAGTCAGTCCTACCTGCAAAACAAAGGAAGCAATAATGTAAACCTTACTTCAGATATACTTCCGAAAATTAACCTTATCTTGTGTCTGTATACTAGAGTAATGGTGAATTTTAAATTCTTTAAGTGGAGAAATAATAAGGGGAAAACTTACACAAATTGATTTTATTTTTAAAATTTCAAAACGAACAGTAGCATAAGTTAAAAACAGTGTAAAAAAGCTGATTACTTTTATATTACCGGTGTACTCAGGTACTCAGGGATCGAGTCTGCTTTGCTTATTCTTTACTTTGATAATTTATACAAAGTGATTTTACAAATGATATGTATAATGAATATTACCGTTTTTGCAATGTGTGTTAACTTCGTATATCATCTGGAATTTCTGTACCAAATACTTTGGTTTCTTCAGGTATTCCTCCAAGGCGGAGGCTATGTCACAGCACTCATCAAAATAGGTTTCGAACTGCGAATGAGTAATATATGTGCTTGGTAAATGACAAATTTCATTTCTAACTCTGGTTAGTGATGACAAATGTGTTTCAAAATGGATTTTCTCGGGGAAATATCTAAGAAGTTTTGTTAGGATTGTAATATCGAAACATTGATATCCAGTTCCTGCAGCATTATAAATGATATCTTCTTCTCTCTGAGTCAATCGACCGGTAAACTGTCTGCTGACTGCTTTGAAATAATCTTCTATCTGAGAATCAGCAATGGAGTGTTTTAACAGTTCCCTGAGCAGCTCAGTCAAATCATCAAATACTATTTTTTGCAGAATGGATAAATATGTGTTACACTTCAGTATATTAAAGCTGAGACATGTAAGTCCCTGATTAAAGTCTGATGTAGATGTTAATGGGAATGACATCTTCTCGTCTTTTGGATTCCTCAAGTCAAACCACCATATTTATAAGTAGCACGTCTGAAAATATATTATGACAAAATGTCAGTGTTCTGTTTAAAACATAAAATTCGTTCAATTTTAGGAATGTATCTTATCAGATATTGCATTTAATACCATACAGCAGTAAAATCGTTAATTAAGTTTGAAATAATATTGTTTGTTCTGAAATTTAAACTTTTTTAAAAGCTTCATTTAAACAATAATAGTAGTAGTTTAGGGAGATTAAGGAGTGAAATAAAAAGGACTAAACACAAAAGCCAAAACCATTAAGGTAAACACGCTAATTTAAAAACCTGTTATAAGATAGCAAAAATTTAATGGAAGAAGTTCATTTCTAGTCGGTGGAAGTAGACAATCATACATCATGTGCATTTGCATATCAATATCATATCAAACTACTCTTCCTCACATTTAACCAACGTAACTTTGTTTCAAATTTGACAGAACTTTTTTTATTTTGATTTGAGAAAAATATGACAATTTATTTTCTGTCAGTTAATACGTATCTTAAAATTATGAAACCTCGTGTTTTAAAATGAGTTTTTTTTTTTTATTTATAAACAACAATTGAGACTCATTAAAATCATAGAAAGATCTTAATGATTATAAAAAAGTTGCAAAATTCATAATACAAAGATAGATCAACAAGTCGGGATCAGAATAAAAAAATGACTTACCTTCATATCTTAAAATAATGATAATAAAACATAGATATCGAAATATATTACCTTAATTTTTTTTTAAAATAACGATTTCGTCAATATTTGAAGACGGTTACTTCGCCATAATCTATAAATGTGCGTGATTTTAAGTTATTTTACCTTTACATATATATTTCCATATTTATATTGCACTCTTCTTTTTATGACCTAGCAATTTTAAGTGCCACTGATCCAAACTATAGCAGAATTATAAAAGTAACTTTACAATGATTGCTTTCGAAAACCAGCTGATGTGTGATATCACGCCGTGCTGGGATGCCCTAAATCTTTAAATAGACATATAATAAATTGAACGGGAAGCACCTAATGACGTCATATTACAGGTAAATTGTCAAATACACAACCTGTCTCAAGCGCGAATTTCGAAAACAATTTGAATCTTGTTTCAGACAAATAAATTTTGAAATATTAAAAAATGATACAATAAAAAAACACGTCTAAACAATAAAGGTAATGTCAACAAACTCATCATAGTTACCAGGATTAAAATTGTACACTTGCTTCAGACGCACGTTTCGTCTACAAAAGATTCATCAGTAAGTAGTTATCAAAGGTACCAGGATTATAATTAAATACGCCAGACGCGCGTTTCGTCTACATAAGACTCATCAGTGACGCTCATATCAAAATATTTATAAAGCCAAACAAGTACAAAGTTAAAGAGCATTGAGGATCCAAAATTCCAAAAAGTTGTGCCAAATACGGCTAAGGTAATCTATGCCTGGGATAAGAAAATCCTTAGTTTTTCGAAAAATTCAAAGTTTTGTTAACAGGAAATTTATAAAAATGACCACATTATTGATATCCATGTCAACACCGAAGTGTTGATTACTGGGCTGGTGATACCCTCGGGGACGCAACGTCCACCAGCAGTGGCATCGACCCAGTGGTGTAAATAGTTATCAAAGGTACCAGGATTATAATTAAGTACGCCAGTAACACTCGAATCAAAAATGTTTAAAAGACCAAATAAAGTACGAAGTTGAGGAGCATTCAGGATCAAAAATTCCTAAAAGTTTTGCCAAATACAGCTAAGGTAATCTATTCCTGGGGTAGAAAAGCCTTAGTATTTCAAAATATTTTGTTAACAGTTAATTTATTATTATAAACATATCAATGATAACTCAAGTCAACAAAAAAGTGCTGACTACTGGGCTAGTGATACCCTCGGGGAAATAAATCTCCACCGTTTGCACTTGTTAATATGGGGATTGATGTTTTTAATTATTACTTAAAACTTGCAAAACCAATAGCACTTACAAATAGCTGTATGAACATGATGAACAGTCAATATTATTTCACATATTTATCATATAAGTGTCGCTGCCCATTTTGAGAAGCACATATAGAAAAAGAATACACGGATAAATAAAAACACTTCAAAATCGAAAAAAAAATAAGTTTGAACAAAATGTTTGAGAGAAAGTTTCTTAATTTGATTTACAATTCAAAGAATTCAAAGAATTGTCTGCATGAATTCTGAGCTATATGTATTTATATGTTTTGTCTAAAGTCACGAAATTAGCTCATCATATATATGTTTTATTTCGTCAAAAGGTATGCATCAGACGCTCATAATAAACTATATACAGTTATGATATATAGAAAAGGTAAATAAAAGAGAGAAAAATCCTACAAGAAGGAGACTGACAATTTTGACTTATTTGTAAAGGGCAATGATTTCAATAAGAAGTTTGAAGAAAGTAGTGCTAGTTGATGGAAAAGTGGACCGATTTGATCTGGGTCGATTTTGCAGTAGGGCGAGTTATCTTGACTCCCCAGTCGATTCGGATATACCAAGTTTCTAAATTATAAAACCTCTTATCTTTATTATTTTATATAAACAACAATTTATCTCATCGTAATTCATTCACATAAAGATCTATATTCACATCTAAAAAAGGTGCAACATTTATATTACATGGATATTTCAAAAAGTCTCTAAATCAGGATCAGAATAATCATATAGATAAATGTTTCCACAGTAAAATAATAACAATAAAACATGAATAAAAATATATGTGAATTAAAAAAAAAAATACTGGTTTCGTCGTAATCTATGCACGATGTAAGTTTTTTTACCTGTACTTGTATTCCCATATGATTGCACACACTTTTTAATTGTCACTGAGCCTAACAATATTAGCAGAAATCATGCATGTTTACATTTGTTGCTGGTCTCTGACATCTTGTCCCACTATATCACTCCATGCTAGGACGGCCTAAATCTTTTCGTTAAGAATAGTTCACCATACATATACAATAAATGTATAAATAATCAAGTTATAAATAGTTTAAAGGTAAACACATAACTGTATGTTAAACTTCATTATGATTATGAAATGACTAATCTAATAATGAATTGTGCAATGTTCCGGTCAATCTGACGTCAGCGGATATATAAGAGCGCGAATTTTGAAAAAGTTTTAATCATGTTTAAGATAAAAAGAAAAAGCAAAATGTTAAAAACAGCACGTCTTATTCTAGCAACAGCTAGAGGTTATGTAATTCTGAACTTATGAATTTGTGGATGAACTTCTTAGATATTACTTTTAATAAACATACAGATTGAGATTCTGGAATATTTCATCTTATACATTTTAGGACCGATGCAATGTCATTTTAGAAAAACATTTCTCTGATACTGAAAAAAAAACACGGTTGGTGTGATTCTGTTATATTTTTATTTAATAATTGATAACGCATGTGTCAGTTGTTATTCCCTGGAAGTGTACATAACGGTTTTTTTTTATATATTGAATATTGAATGTAATGTCTAAGGTGAGGTCTAAGGATGATATGAGCAGAATATTCTATGTTTTTACGATAGAAACTCTGACAGGACATATATAACTTGTTTGCCAAACATGAATTTGAAAAAGGAATCTTCATTCAACTTTTGAATTTTCACAATTTGAAAAAGGAATCTTCATTCAACTTTTGAATTTTCACAATTATAGGCCAAGTGAGCAAATAAAAAAATAACACAGAAAATCAAATTTCATTTAGGTAAACAAGCTCAAATCAACTCCTTTTATACAGCAGCAAACATTTACTAGTTCAGTGGTTGTTGACATTCTTTCGTCATATGCTTTTATGACCTTTTTTCCGATTTTTGTGAAAAAAAATACCATTTAGTTTCTACAAGTGGAATTGTATCTGGCGTACTACATTGTGAAACCTCGGATCTAAGAATGAATTTGGTTTATAATAATAAAACGAGATCGCTGGAAATCATATATAGATCTATAAAACTATATAAAAAGGTGCAAAATTTTTAATACATGAATGGTTCAAAAAGTCTCCGAATTGGGATCAGACTAAAAAAAATATATATTTTCATACATTTAGATAGTGATAATAAAAAATAGACTTATAAAACTTTACCTTCATTAAATAAGATGTCTGATTTGTCAATACTTGAAGACAGATATTTTATCATAACCATATAACTCTGTTTGACTCGCATATTGTTTAACCTTTGAATACATATTTTCATATGATGGCACACTTTTTGTTGCTAATCCTAGCAATTCTAGGTGCAAGTGATTCTAACAATATAAGCAGAATGTTATGTTATGTTAACAATGATTTCTGGTGACATCTAGCCACACTGTGAGATCACAACGTGCTGGGATTCCCTTTATCTCTTAATAGACATATGAAAAATTAAAAGGAAAGCACCTGCCTGTGTTATAATTTGAATCTTGTTTCAGATATACTGAAAAATGATAATGATAAAAACATATCTAAACAACAAAATTTGTAAAAGTTTGCACTTGTAAATATGTGGATTGATTTGTTTAAATATTATTTTAGAATTGCATAACAAATACCACTGACAAATAGCTTGATAATGATTCAAGAATATTTCACATATTAATATTTTAGAATCTCTGGCAATTTTGGGAAGCACACTTAGAAACCGGATATATAAAACACTTAAAGAGGGATTAAAATAAGTTTGGAAAAGCCGATCCAATAACATCTGGTCAAATGTTAAAGAAAAAATAGCTATATCTTATTTTCTATTAAGAAGTCCCAAAGCAAGAAATAATCTACATGTTTTAAACTATCTTCATTCATATATCTTGCCTAAAGTAATATTGAAGCTCTCATATGTATGTGTCATATAGTCACATGTATACATCAGGTTCTCAACATAAACTGTATACAATTATGTCTGTAGAAAATGTAAGTATCCAAACTTTTAAATGGAAAAAGGTTTTTGATCTGGAATTTTAAAAGTTGACAATTTGAAACATTCGCCTTTTCTAAATGGTCGTAATTTAAAAAGGAACATATTTGCGATAGTGAAAGCAAAATATGGTATAATTTTTGATAGCTGTTATTTGTGTGTTTCTCTGTCTTATATGTTCTCCCATCCTGTCATGTAATGTTGTCATTTAAATGTTATATTTAACATTGCCATAAAAGCGGGAGGTTTGGCTAGCCACAAAACCAAGTCAGGAAAATGGCCATTGTTATATTATAGTTCGTTTCTATGTGTGTTACATCATAGTGTTGTGTTTCGGTTGTGTCGTAGTTCTCGTATATTTGATATGTTTCCTTCAGATTTAGTTTGTAACCCGGATTTGTTTTTTTCCCCAAATCAATTTATGAATTTCAAACAGCGGTATGCTACTGTTGCCTTTATATAATTCGGTCGTGTACAGCTAACACCGGACCTGTCATTACTGCATGTGATTGGGTCTGAACGGAGAATAAAGTGTTTAAGCAGATACAAGTTTATCGACTATTGCATCATTATTTTTCGCATACTCGCCTAAGAATTCTCCTCGACATTATTACGTCTACGTAATTCACTTGTAGATGTCGTAAATGAATGTATGCCTTTTACTTCATCACAAGAAAAATGTCCCAGCATAATATTAAAAAAACAATCTCATTGGAGACAACCCACAATTCCAATGAATAAAAGATATCTTCCTAAAGATTCTAGAATATTTCCCATACAACCATGTTTAGGACTGCTGCACCATTTTGGGAAATGTCAACAAATCCCGCATAAATATTATACTCTATCAGATAATAGAAATATTTTTGACAAGAAAATTCAACATCTTTATGCTCATATATATGAAAATTTATAAAGATTAGAAGTCTTAAAATTCCTCGGAATGCTGTATTTTTATGAATTTACTTTTCATTGCTCTTACCACAGTTTACTAGTGATGTTAGTTTATGGTAACATTTACACTTGACATTTAGCAAGCAAAATATTATATGAGACGGGTGTTTGAAATTTATCAACCACAAATGAAATGGAAACTTTAAAATATATCAATGATGTTGCAACATCAACTAAGCATATTATTAGTGGTTTTAAGCAATAAACACGCTGTTAGCTATATTGACTGTATCGATACCGATGCCGGTGGACTAAGTAGTCAGTGTTTCGGTACTGAACGGGTTTATAAATTATTTTTTATAAAGTCCCCTTTGATTAATAATGAAATTAAGTTGAAATTGAGATTCTAACTCTTTCAGGTAATTGTTTTTATTCATAAACAATTCTCACTAACTTTGTCTGTGTGATAAAATTAACTGTGTCAATCTCAACCCGTCAAAAAAGCTTACTGGGGAAATCTTAATAAGGGTGACGAGAATGGTGATGCATTAAAGTTCACCCATAGCAAATGTTAGGAAACTCGCCGGAGATATTGTACATGATATCTTTTAAAATGTTTTATCATTTAGAGATTTTGGTATACATAACAGAACTTTGATAGCCTCTGTGCAATTCATTCACATTTTTTCAGATTCGGGGAAACCTAGAGCTTGACATATGGTATTATACATATCTGTTTATTATTGCAGCTGTATGAAGTAACAGCAGAAGCTCATGCTCAAGCTCAAACATATCCAACGAATGGCAACCATATGTCACCTCTGCAAGTCTATACTTTTCTACCAATAACAACGCTACATCGACAATCAAAGATTGACGCATACTCCATATCGTGTAAATCACATGCAATCTCGAATACGACAATAATTTTATAAGAATATAACTCATATCACTTCTACATGCACATTACTATATGTTAAACAAATACTGACCAATGTCACGTGTCCTTAATAGTTTTAATTTCTGTTGAATCTGGATGTTCAAATGGCTGAAGTTTCAATTGTCTCAGCTTATTTATGTTATGCATCATTGATTCCAGAATTTCAGACAGAAGTTTTATCTCATGCAGCGAGTTTTGGACATTTCGTTTTTTTTTTTTTATCTAGTCTGAACATGAGAGCTGCAATAATTATTGATAAAATAGCCAAAAAACAACAACAACAAAAACCTAACAATTACCTATAACACAAAACCAAATGTTATAGATTGAATGAGTAAAGTTCTTAGCAATACAAGACCAAATATATTTAAAAGAAAAAAATATTTGGGAATTGAATAGGTCAACGATGACATAAACTCGCTGAATAAGTTTGACTCCAGTTGATCATTGCACGCCATGTGTAACTAGAATTAGTTATGAAATCACTAAAAAATGGAACTAACAAAATGAAATGCATACGGATATTCATGTCGAATTACTGTCATGCTAGACAATGGTTTTACCTGTGATGTTTTGGATTTTTGGCGAGAAGAAAATTACCAAGCTCACTGATAATAGTGAATAATTCTTTCAACATACTGCTTTTATAAATACTTGGAGAAATTCACATATGTTTTGTGGTTTCATCGTAGCTTTATTGACCATGAGAGCAAATGTGTAACTAACAAAATCAACCATGAAACAATGTCAGCAATCAGTAAATGCTGTTCGAAGTTCTCGGTGAAGCGTAAGACAAATCAGTTAACTAAATCGGACTATGTTTTATAAAAAAATATTTTCTAAATAAACGGACTATTGTGTTCTTTGGTTTTTGCAGTATTTCCATCAATCGGTTCTCGTTTGGCTCCGTGCATAACCTACTGAAATGAGTGATTTGTTTATAAGGTTACAAGCACTGAGACAACTTCAAAATGGTTGTCACTGCGGATATTTATTGTATACAACGATTCCATTTAGTAGATCAGTAGATCTATTTCATTGCTGACATAAACATTTATACGAGTTATGATTATTTGTTTATAAATGATATATGCAATTGAATATTGTTAGTTATCTTGGTGTAATCAGGGGTGTACAGAATTTTCAACAACGGTGTAAAATTCCGTACACCCCTGATTACACCAAGATAACGAATTTATTTCTTATGAACAATTCTATTACTCATTTTTAAACCAGGATGTAAAAAATTTCCAGTTTAACAATATTTCAATGGCGAACTTGCTGAGCATTGTCAACTACTTTTTTTCTTTATTTTAGGGAAAATTCCGAAATTTTTTTGTTCTTTTGAATTGTTGGGGAAACAAAAAATTAAAAATATTTTTTTTAATTTTTTAAAGATTTTTTCCTCAATTTTTTTTTTTTTTTTTTATATAGAGAATAATACATGGCAAAATCCGTATCATATGACGTATCATCCTGAGACATCAATATCAGCCCAAGGGCCTTTAGGCCCGAGGAATGATATTGGTCGAGGGTGATACGGCATGTGATACGGATTTTGCCATGTATTATACGCTTTATCATATATTTCAACAGAAGAGTATTATATTGTATGAACAGTTTTCTGATCCATAGCACTGGGTTACCTTCAGTTCTACTTTTGTCTTGTTTCAAAGGCCTTAAAAGAACTGCTCAATTACTTATCCGAAGCACCTGGGTTACCTCACAATTTGCGTGCTGTTGTTTTAAAAATATTTTGTTTATTATTGTATTAATTTGTGTGTTTTGTATTTTTCATAGTTGCATTTAGTGTGCCAAAAAATATGAAAACTTGACGTTCGTGACGTCACATACAATATGAAAACTCGACGTTCGTGACGTCACATACCAAACAATGACGTCATTCAAAAAATTAACCTATTTTGAGGAAAATTTTTCTTAAGCAAAAAAAAAACCAAAACTGACTTTATGTAAAAAAAAAAAAAAAAAAAAAGTAGGGGTGTGATAAAGGGTATGCGATAAAGGGTGCGCATCAAGTTGCGCGATATGGATTAAACAACAGGCTATTTATCACATATGCAAAACTACTGTATTTACTACTAAACATATGATAAATATTTTTATTTTTATTTTTCAAATTTTTTTTTTTTTTTTTTTTGTCAAAATTGTTATTTGTAAAATTTGTTTGGCAAAATTTTATTTATCCCCGGGTGAACAAGGGTGGGGTGTTATTTACACCGGGGTTATTAACCAATCAGATTGCAGTATTTCTGCTGCCTAAGAAATAATAACTTATATAAGGCCATAGTTGTTTTTTTATTTGTTTTGCGTCCGCGTGCGGGTAGGTTTTCGGCCAATTTGTGTCAAAAACAAACACAAACTTTTTTTTTGTTCGTCAGTAGAAAATCCGTATTTTCCGGGTTTTTCCAGCCGTGTTTTTGTGTATTCTTATACTCAAATCTATTTTGCGCTTTAAATAACAAGTACGCTCCTTATTTAAAGCGTTTAAGCGATCTTGACTTCGATACATGTGACAGCAGAAATGGCCAGTATAAATGTGCCGTCGAGCGAGATCGTTTGTGTTTCACTTTTCAAAGATAAAAGGATCGTTCTGGCTCCATATGCCTTTCCGCTCGCCGGCACAGAAACTTTTTCTCAGATCCTAGAGAGCCTTTATGTAGCCAGCATAAGAGACACGTTAAATACAAGATTCAATGAACCTATCGACATAGGGGATAAAACTCTGATAAAATGATTTTTTTATGTTTTTTTTTCTTCATTTTTTTTTTATAAATATTCAGCCAATACTTTAATTCTCCTGTTAAGTTTATACTATTATGTTATTAAAGTAGATCTTTAATTATTTACATTCATTTAATATACATATCACTTGATTTGTTTATGTAAAAGACTTTAATTTGTTTGTATTAGTGCCAAAGGTTTATTTTTAATTTTTAATGTGTTTCTTAAATAATTTTTTTATGTTTTTTTTTCTTCATTTTTTGTTTTTAAATATTCAGCCAATACTTTAATTCTCCTGTTAAGTTTATACTTTAGTTCTCATGTTAAGTTTTGATTTATTTGTTTTAAATTTTGTTTTAAGAATTATTCAATTAATAAAACATTTGAATGTATCAGAGCTTTTATTTAATATTAAGATTCACTAAATTTGATATTGAAAAGATCAACCAATTTCACTGTAATGGTTCTTCCTTGGTACAGGTCTTACATTAGGCGTTCCTTACTTGCTTGAAGCAAGAGTTACCTCCCATTTGCACAGTTATCTTATTTTATAATTGAAATAAATTTTTATACTTTTTTAAATGAAAAATAGTAGTTTTTGCAAATATTTCTAATAAATTTCTTTAAATGATATCTACTGTCTGATAAGATAGGATAAATAAGTATGTACATTTTTAATTCCACAAGATATTAAGATATAAAACATAATTTCATTAGTTTATTTTCTGAAAAAAAAGTATGCAGAACAAAATATTAATATATTGCCAAAAAGTTTACATAAAGTATTCCAATTATAGGAAGATAACTCTGCAAATGGGAGATAATTCATGCTTAAAGCATTATTGATTTGATACAGGGAATTATTGATTATACATAGGTTTTAATACAACATGACACATCTCAGATCAAAACATGTCTCTTCTCAAAGGGTTCAGTATAAATGGGAAATGTTTGAAATACCAAGGCCATTTCTCAGAATATAGTCATATCAAGTTTGTACATTGCTAAATTTCCTGTTTGTCATGTTTGCTCTTTCACTTAGATATGACAGTATTGATCTAAAGTCACTGTTAATCAGTCCAGAACTTAAGCAGACTCTTGTGTTATTTTCTTTGTGTGTGTTTTTTTTCCTTGCTGTCTGGTAGGTTTTCTCAGAATCAGTTGACGCAAAACAAAGAAAAAAACAGACACGGCCTAATGTGCTATTATAAATAACTGATGTATGTTTTTACGAAAGCCAGTTATAAAAATAGAACGAAAGCAATGATTTCAGAAATAATTTCATTCCATGATATATGTATTTTTTGTAATTAGTATTCAAACATATATTATTTTTTGTAATTAGTATTCAAACATTCGAGATGAAACTAATAATTATGCATACGACACGTGTATCTGTAAACAGCATTTAGCAGACCAATAAATGAAGAAAAAAACCGACTTAAGTTAATTTTTGTCCTGTTTGTTTGTTGAAAGGGAAAGTTTATAATCATAAGAATTACGCTGAATTGTATATATCTATTTCATTACTGTAATGACAATTGGCGCTTTAAGACACCAGTAAATGATACATGCACTTAAATACCGACTTGTAGAATGTTCTTTTATAAATTAAGGATAGAATTGAAGCTTAACGACAAAAATATACCAATTAAGGTGTCATACCACCAAATCGTGATACGTCACATCCGGTTGTATACGAAAGTAGGTCGAAAAAAAATATTCCCTTGAATTTGACAGTGGCAGGTAATTCATCCTACGTTTTATTGCAGTAAAACCATTTCTGTGTCCTATAACATATGTCTTAGATATTCAAAACACCATTATTTTTTATTTGGGATTTCTATAGAAAATTTTGTAATCTTGAGGTTACATGGTGACTAAACCTTGTACACAGAAAAAATAAGGGGATAAATTTGATTGGTTAACTTCCAATGATGGTTATTTTCTTATATGCAATGAAATGTTATGTGAATTTTTTTTTCTATAGAACTGGACAGGATAAAACATTACTCATGCAAAGTATTTCCTTATTTGAAACAAAGATAAATTTTGCACATTTTTTTAAAAAGTGCAAATTTAACAAAGACTAATAGGGGAAAATCAATGGTGGAATTACACCTTGATCACGAAAGCAATAATCACAGATGAACTTCTTCATTTTCATCTTTTTCAGGGTTGTACGGTTTTGTATGAAATGGATTCAGTACTTATTATTATTAGGGGGCCTCGGTGGCCGAGTGGTCTAAGTAGTTACTAATGTAATCACTAGCCAGTTAACACGGAGGCTGTGAGTTCGAACACCGCTTGTGCGGGTGCACTCGACTCCAATCTTAATTGAATAAGATTGTCAGTTTTACTATCGAAGGTCGATGGTTTTCTCCGGGCACCATGGCCTCCTCCACCAATTAAATCTGGCCGCCACGAAATAGCATAAATGCGGTGCTTAAAAGTGGCGTTAAAACACCAAAAATCAAATCAATCAATACTTATTATTAAGCAACACCTATGCCACACCTGCTTTCATTATTTTAAATCAAATTGAATGCATGATGATGATCTGCAAACTTAACGATTAGTTCAAATAATTATAACCAATATGAAAGAAAACCCGAATCATTTACTCACTCACTCACCCTATCTCCCACTCACTCACTCTCTCACCCTGTCTCCTCCACTTTCTTGCCCTCTCTCCCACTGTCACACTTATCCACTCTCTCGCT
This sequence comes from Mytilus galloprovincialis, assembly GCA_037788925.1. Classification (NCBI taxonomy): domain Eukaryota; kingdom Metazoa; phylum Mollusca; class Bivalvia; order Mytilida; family Mytilidae; genus Mytilus; species Mytilus galloprovincialis. Next base: position 40,623,805 of record CM075334.1, on the reverse strand, counting down.
CACCCTCACTCCCACTCACTCACCCTGTCTCCTACTGTCTCACCCACTGTCTCGCTGTCTCACCCACTATACCACTCTCACCCAATCACTCTCGTTCACTATCTCTCTCACAGTTATGCACTCACCCACTCACTCTCGCCCACTCAGTCTGTCACACTCGCCAACTCACTCGCTCACTCTCGCCCACTCACTCTCTCACACTCAGTCTCCCACTCACTCTCTCCGCCCACTATACCACTCTCGCCCACTATACCACACTATACCACTCTTTCACTCTTTCTCACACTCACTCTTTCACTCTTTCTCACACTCACTCTTTCACTCACTCTTTCACTCTTTCTCACACTCACTCTTTCACTCACTCACTCACTCTCGCCGCCCACTATATCACTGTCGCCCACTATACCACTCTTTCTCACACTCACTCTTTCACTCTTTCACCCACTCATTCTCAATCGCCCACTCACTCTCACTCGCCCACTCACTCTCACTCGCCCACTCACTCTCACTCACCCACTATACCACTCTCGTGCACCTTACCACAGCCCACTATACCACTCTCGCCCACTCACCCTGTGACTCACTTACCTTTCCTAGAGAATCTTAAACTTTTCACCATCTGGGTAAGAATTATTAACCCGTCCGGTAACAAAATTACAGATTCAATTATTGGCTGCGACAATGCATATGCTCTACTCCGTCAGGGCTGTGAAAGACACATTCCATTGATTCCATCGATTCGGGTAGGTCACCACTATCTTCCAATAAATGAGAAAGGTTTGCAATCTACCTTCAGTTACCTTCATTAGGTAAGACTGCATGTTGTACAAGGTTATAAATAAAATTTCTTTTCATTGCAATTTTTAATTAGATTTGTAGTGGTATTTTAATATGCCATCTTTTGCAGTTATTCTTTTATAATGGAACTATCGCTTTATTTTGTAGTCATTTATAATTACTTTGTGCATATATTTTTACTTTTCTTAGTTAATCAATTAAAACTATTTTTTATATTGTCACTTTTCAAAAAATATTAAACGCGATGAAATAAAGGGTGCTAACTGTATTTGATATATATATATATATATTCCATTAAACAATGTACTAAAATTGTTTTAAGAAAGTAACACATGCAAAATGACTTCTGTTCACATGTAATCAGTGAAGTGTTTCAAGTTATTTACGATCATATTGAAACGCAAGCAAGATTCTTTTTATGTCCTTTCTTTTTTAAATGTATATCCATTTCATCGTTTTCACCATTCGTATATTAATTATTAGAATGACATTTATGTATCACTTAAATATTCAATTTCACTCCTTGCAGGTGAAACTGACCATACCATATATTCTCTTGCAAAATCCTATTATATATATACTTTAACCATTTGTAAAACGACGAGAGACATCATTTCTAAATTAAATCCATAAACAAAGATTAAGCTAAAACAGATCTGCGTATTAGAAAAAAAAATCAATTATATATATTTACTATTGAGACAACTCAACTTATTGTTACCTAATGATATACCCTCACTTTAAGTTGACATACTATTTTTTCTACTTTATCATGTTAATAGTATGTTTAATCTGATTATGTGTAGTATATTCTGTTAATTTCAATGATTCTGATGCCTTTATATTCTTAATTCAGTTCTTTGAAACAAGTAACTCCTTATTCCAATACATCTCATGATCATAATTACCGCAAATACAAAACTTTTCCCATCTACAACAATCATAGCCACTAGTTTTGTTTTTTTCTTCTTTCAAAGCAGAATAATGTATAAAGTTAATTGTAGGATAATGCCAATAACTAAAACTCGCATTTCACCTCTGTCGTAGCTATATCTTCGTACAAGTACTTTTAATAATTGAATTTAAAAAAAAAACAAAACAAACAAACAGAAATTGTGAAAAAGGGTAGAGGTGGGTCTAAAAAAAAATATCCCTAAGTACCTATGATAATTTATACAAAATCTGACAATTTGCTTAACCTGTAGACTATTTTCAGGGGAAAAACCCGCTATAACTAATAGTTTTTAGTATTAATGCGAACAATTAGAGAAGACCGTACATATAACATGTATACAAATAGATAGTAGAAAAACAAAGGATATGGGGTATCCATCCATGACTCAAAATCAGTACATGCACAGCAACAACAACAACAACAAAAACAACTAAAAGCGAAGGAACAGTGCTTGTATTACTGTTCAATGTCTCATAGTCACATGCTTGGCGGATCCAGGGGTGGGGTCCGGGGGTTGGACCCCCCTTTTTTTGCCGATCAATGCATTTGAATGGGGACATATAGTTGGAACCCCCCTTTGTCCTGGGTTGGGACCCCCCCTTTAAAATGGCTGGATCCGCCCCTGCACAGTGAAGCCTTTAACGCCGAGCCAAAAAAACTCTCACTTCACTGCAAGTTTAAGAAGGCCCCTTTCACCAACTTGAGCGGAATTCTTTGCAAAAATAATTTGGATAGACTATTAAGATCTATTCTTCAATAAATAGTAAAAAAAAAATTAGCAGAAATTCTTATTTATTACTGAAGATGTTATACTTTCATTCGAGTGTATGTAACTTTTTAAATTGGGCGTGGATGGGGAGAATAATGGAGTTCAAAATAGAGAAAAGAAATAAAGTTGAGCAAACTTGAAAATTATAGAAGAACAGATATAAAATTAAGCCCCCCCCCCCCCCCCCCCCCCCCCCCCCGTGAAAAAAAATGAAATAAAATAAAATAAATAAATACAAAAAATCGATACCATCTAAATAAAGCACTGGAAAAAAGTGTACGCAATAGCATAAAAATTTGTATGAGCATGATTGTTTCCCTTTTTTTCTGTTCCTATACAAAATTTGAACAAAAGTATAAAAATATATAAATAATGATAAGATTGATTATATCAAGGATTTGTATACTTGCTATACAAATGATTATATGAACATTACTGAAAACAAAATGTGAACTTTAACAGTACAATCCCAAAATTTCAAATTTTGTTTTCATTAATATTAATATTCTTTTGATAATTCTTGAAATAATTTTTATACTAAAAATCTGTGTTTATTAAAGGTCGGCATTAAACAGAAAACGAAGTTTTTAAATTGTGTATGTAGCAGTAATGTCCGGGATCAGCGGCACATAAATTGGTCAGTCCATACGATATCACGTGCGTAATTTCCGTAAATAAGAAAGATGGGTCATCTTTGTTTACGTTTGTGAATGAATTTATTTATCATTTAGATTGAATTAACAATGCCTTGGACTTTTCCGTGGTCAGATTATGTGAAGAAAAGGGCATGCAGATACCTTTTACAACACTATCTTGGACAGTTTCTGAAAGAGAAGCTGACTCTCGATCAGCTGAGCGTCAATCTTTCCAGTGGCAAAGGAAACATCACCCAACTCGATTTAAATGTTGAGGTTGTTAATTATATTTGTAGAAATATCTTAACAAATAGACCATTATTCACAAATTTAAATTTTCTCATTTTGTGAAACCTTTTGGTCAAAATCTGTAATATGGGTCACATGTAAAATAATTTGTACGTGTCGTATGTTTCTATAATTTTGTAAACAACAGTGGCGGATCCAGAAATTTTCATAAGTGGGGGCCCACTGACTGACCTAAGAGGGGGCCCGCTCCAGTCACGCTTCAGTGATTCCCTATATAAGCAACCAAATTTTTTCCCAAAAAGGGGGGGCCCGGGCCCCCTGGGCCCCCCCTCTAAATCCGCCTCTGAACAATGCTAGTTATTTGATCTCACTGTCAGGTTGCTGATGTTAATACTTACTTTGTTTATCTGTCCTTTTAAATGTTTGGCATGGCCCTCTATCACTTTATAAACAAATCCAGATAGTGTGCATCGAATCCAGGTCCGTTCGCCCTGATTCATGTTCGCCCTAGTATCTGTTCGCCCTGATACCTGTTCGCCAAGGGTCCATTTGCCCTGATTTTTATTTTTTGTAATTGTTGTCTAGTCGCATTGATTTAAGTATTTGAAAAAAATATGTTAAAGTTTTTTGAAAAATTGACAGAATATTTATATTGCCGCAATCAATTGTTTTTATTAATTTCAAGCTAAATATTTTATCAAAACAAAACGTTTGTTTTTATTATTAATCCATCAAAAGACAAGTATCACAATAATCAGTGATCCGGATTATTTTTTCATTGAACAATTAATGATCCTAAACAAGCAATAAACTCTAAAATATTGCAATGTTTCCATAAATGTCAAGAATATACATGATATATATACATGTACCATAGAAATATCTGAATAAATTTATTCAACTTCAATTCATATTGATATTTTTATAGTAGGGCGAATGGACTCTGTGGGCGAACTAACTCAAAGCGAACAGACCTAGGGCGAACATGTTATTAGGGCGAACAGTCCCGATAAACTACAATGTATACACTCCCTTGTGACTTATTTCTTGGTCATTCAAGTGGGTCTCATAGTGGTCTAAGTGTGAAGTGACGTGGGATTGCCGATTTTTTGTAAGCATGACCGGTGAAAGTCAAATAATTGTGCCGTGAAAACGGAAAATGAAGTCTAGCCGGACACAGGAAATTACAAAAAAAATGAGAATTGCTTACGTACATTATTAAGTGTAAGCGAGATACGGGAATCTGACAAAACAGTAAGCGGGATCCGGGATCAGACCCCCCCCCCAATGAGACCCCCATTCAAATGTAAACATTCATACAATTGTACATGCATGCAGTAATCACCATTTACAATTTATAAAGTAGCATCTGATTCCAATCTTGCGGCAATGCCATCACAATTTTCAATAATTTTCCCAAATTTCATTACCATCTTTTAACACCACTTTACAAAAAAGGTGTACATTGTGTCATCATCAGCTGTGTATAAATTGTGCAGGTATATTGTCCACACATTCTTTTTCACAACAGGAATTTAGAAGAAAATATCTGGTGAAAAGGTAATTCCAAATGATGTGTGATCAATGGTAATCCTTCTGTGTATTTTCATGGGAAAACCTGCTTACCAAGTACAAATGTAGAAGTTAAATATATGGTTGTAAATGATTCTAGAACACTGCACATGTGCTAAAAGATACATGTAGGCGAAAGATACCAAGGGAATATTCAAACTCATAGGTCAAAAACAAATTGACAAAGTCATGGCAAAAAACTGAAAATAACAAAACAACAGAACACAAAATACAGCGTAGAAAACTTAAGACTGAGCTACACAAACCCTACCAAAAACCAGGGGTTATCTTAGGTGAAAGGAATAGTAGACAGATCCTGCTCCAAATGTGGCACCAAGCCAAAATTACACCAACAACAATATTAGAAAAGGTTTTGTATGTGACTTACCAGAAATAGGAAAAGAACATATAAATTTACATGCAAAGGAGATATCAAATGTGCATGTACAAAAGAATAAGACTTTGAAAGTACAATGTAAAATACTGTTCTATTTAATCATCCCATTAATTTTTGAAGGACCTTAAAGTCTTTGGTTCCCAGCTGACTTCTTCACTTTGTTCATATCATTATATTCAACAGATTCCATCATGCAATGCTATGAAAAGAAATGAGAATTGTAATGAAGCATTTAATAGTTGTAATATTCATTAGTAAATATTATATTTTTAGTCCCTTGCTGACAAATTGAAGTGGACTGTATGTAGGTTTGCACTCCATATTTCTGTCCAGCAAATCAGTTTTCCGCTCCTTTTTTTTCATGCTTGAAGATATTCATTTGATATTTGATGTATTGTTTTATCATGGCAAGTTACAAATTAAGTTTGAATTTCGTTCTAGTCTGATGATTATGTGCAGAGTTATGATCCTTGGACTTACTTAGCACTTTTTCCTGTACAATGAATGTTTAACCGGTACAGAACTATGTATTGCCATGTAATACTCTCAGAATACTTATTCAAAATAAAATTGCATACTGATGTGGATTATTTTAACTTTGGTGGATAGTTGTCTCATTGGGTATCATACCACATGTCCTTAATTTGATATTTAACACATTTTGCTTAAATAATAATAGACCATGATTGATACAGTCTACATGTATATATTCAAATGATCTTAATTTGGTTTCAATAAAATGAATTTGATTGTTGCAAGCAGAACCCTTCAAATTTGAACTTTTTGGTCAATTAACAAAAATCTCATTTAAGATATGGAGCTTTTAAAGTTTGGAAACTTCAAAGGATGTTTATGTATTAAATAAAAACATGAAAGACAATTATTACCATAATTTTGACAGTTTTTTCATTGAAATGGAAAAATTAAATTAAAAAAAAAGTAGCACCAATCTAAATTACCGGTAATAGATTTTCAAATGTACTGTACCTGCCATTATAACATTACTGTAATAGAATATGCAAAATATAGATTGTACCACTGCAGCGAGTGTGATATAATATTTATCATGATGGTTAAATTTTAAAACCCTGCAAAAAGGTGTCGAATTTTAACCACTGAAGAACTGAGATCAAACAACAACTTACATTGACCTATAATGGTTTACTTTTATAAATTGTTATTTGGATGGAGAGTTGTCTCATTGGCACTCACACCACCTCTTCCTATATTTATTTTATGAGAAAACAACTTGATTCCTTCTGTACATGTATGTAAATCTATTTTAAAATATGTTATCTTGTATATTTTCAGTCTTTGAATGAAGCTTTAGAAAGTAGCAATATACCATTAGAAGTTGTAGACGGTTTTATACATGAGATATCTGTCTCCGTGCCATGGACTTGTCTGATACAAAAAAGTACAGAACTGGAAATAACTGGTTTGGAAATAACATTGCAACCCAAACAAAGAAATCAACATGGTAAACATTCATACATTGTATCCCAATATTATAAATTCAGAAATTATTGCATGCATTTATCATAACAAATTTTCTAGAATGAAGAAAAATGCAGGAATAATTATTGCAATTGCAGGAAAAGCTTCATTCAGAAATATACCTCAGATATAAGAATGCAAGTTCTTATTATTCAGATACTCGCCCAGTTGTATTATTAGCATTTCTAAAAATCTCACCATAATATCCAAATTTACAGTACCTACATGTACTAGTAAAATATATTGTAAACAAACTTATTTTCGTGGAAACTTAATTTCACAATTTAACCCTTTCTAGACCACTTCGCAGCTATTTTGTTTCGCGATTTCCTTGATGTAGTTTAAGGAAAGATCCAAGTTTAAGATATTCATGATGATTTATATTTGTGTTATTTTTCTTCTTGCAAAAATAAGTTGGTTTACAGTACATGTATATGAAATTCAATGAATAATTTGCCTAGAATCAAAACATGCAGATCATTCTGTGTGATTACATGTACAGGGACAATATTAAAAGATTGCTTATACATGTCAGGGCTCACGCTACCAGGCGACTTGGGCGAAGAAGTCGCCTTCCCGACCGTCACTTCGCTTTCCCCGACCCCCAAAAGCGAAAACAAGTCGCCCTGTTCTTGACGATACTCGCTTTCAGTCGCTTCCGTCATCGGACATTTTCAATTTTTACCAAGTTGATGAAACATCAATTTTTATTGATAATTAAAGAAATTCAGACATAAACGATTCATTATCTTTAGAAAAGAGGTTGAAGCATTATCTTCACAGTGTGTAGCAGGTTATTTGATAAAAATACAACTTTTTATCACTTCGTGCATTTCCGCAAGTTCCGGTGCTTGTTACTCGAAAACGTACATCAACCTAAATTTCGGCGGCAAAATAAGTTTGTTACTTCATTTAAACGTGATAAAAGTTGCCTCCAGTAAATGTTTAATCCATTAATTGCATTAAAAACGTCATGTTCCTTTCCAAATAACTTGTCAAACATCGTTTATTTTTGTAAATTTTCTTGCATTCGTCCGCCATTGACCGATTTCTAAACTACGGATCTGAACCGGACCAGCTATGACCGAAGTCCGTACTTTTACAATAATTACTACGGACGCACGGATGGAACAGCTGACAGAAGAATATTGATCCCAAAGGGAAAAATTACGAATTCCACATGCATTAAGAGACTTTTGGTTACAACTAATTGATTGTTGTATATAATTCCCTATATTTTTTATGGATTGTTTCAAACTATTGATTAAAGTTGCTTAACTCTGAGACTATTATACTAATATCAATATATTATGGCCCTGCTTAATAACTTTTATATTTTTTTATGAGAAACACTGAATTTCATACACAAGATAATTTTTAATTAAATTGTAATTGATATATTTTAATTTCTTTACAGTTTTTAAAATAAATTTGGTTTTTTTAAGTGCTAGATATTTAGTTGGTAGTTTCTCACAAGAACCTTAGTAAAACTTAAACAACTTTTAATTTCAAATGTTACTTTAATTTTTTTACTCAGATATGAATTGAACAATATAAAAAGAACATTATTTACATATGGCCCTTTATACTATTGTAAAATCCAAACATTGTAGCGCACCACACGAATGAGCACTTCTCTTTCAAATCTCACCACTTCTCCCTATCAGTTTCAAAAAGAGAAGTCACTTCTCCCTATAATTCTGAAGTAGTGTGAGCCCTGCATGTTATATGTAAATAATTTATAAATTATAAATATTTTTGTACACTTTAAAAAAAGTCATAGGTTTTGATTAAAAAGGAGACGGCAAACAAACAGTTAAAAGACCAATCTTTCACATTTAGAAGGCAACAGTAGTTAAAGAGCAGTTTTTGAATAAAAATATATTTTCACAATGGGGAAATATTTCAGTCAGATGACTATTTACACATCCTGTTCCTAGGTGGATATTAAACAGAAAATTTAATACAATGTAATGATAATAAATTCCTAATTTTTCCTTTTCAGCTGGGGGTTTAGAGTCTATGCTAAGCAGTACAATGAGCATGACTTCAAGTTTGAAAATAGCTGAAGACTGCTTAAAACGTACAACTTCAGAAGAAAGTCTTACAGAAGACACATCACAGCCATATGAGGGTGTTCAGATTTTTGCACAAACCATTGATTCAGGTATTTATTTCTTAAGAACAAAAATAAAAGATGGTGTGTATACAACAATGAACAGCAACCAAAGGCAAGATGAACAAAAAAGTTCAAAGATTTTTTTAGGTTAACATACAGTCTTCAATAATAGACAGGTGTCTTTATAGGTCAAGCCCTAACTTGGGCGAAGTAAAAAAAATAGTTGTTAAGGATATCAGTATTTAGAGAAAATGTTTTTCTTGAGCTTTTAAACATATTATTTAAGATAAGGAAATACGATGGGATGCAAATCAAGTGTAGTGTCATTCTAATTTTAAGTCTATTGTTAGATTGAACATGTAAGATATCTGACCTTGAAATTATTTGACTTCACTGCTAGTTAAAAAAATTGAAGTTCAAATTCAAAACTAGGTTACAGAGACTTTCATACAGTATGAAATTAACTGTAATGTTAAGGGTTGAACTTTTGAAAATAATATTTAATTTAGAAAGAAAACATGAATTCAAGCTTGTATTTAAATTTACTTGTTTATTACAGTTTTAAGTAGAGTTAAAGTTACACTGAATGATACAGTTATTAGACTGGAGCATCTACCCATGCAAGCTGAAACTGGAGTAGCACTGGAGATACGAATAAAAAGGTATGAAACAGAGAAGGCTTATCATTACATATACTAGGAATTTACTTTCATTTTTGATTCCTATCTTTCAAAATAGTTTTTGACAAACAAATGGTTTGTAAGGTTTTATTTTGAATACATTATAACTTATAAATAGAAAAAAAATCATTTTCCTAGATGTGTGATATTAGAATTTTTTCTTTTGTCAATCACAAAACTTAAAATATTGATACCTTATTGAATGAATTGAGCAAACAAATTAAGGTGAGTGATCCAGGCTTTGAGAGCCTCTTGTTTCAAAACCAAAAGCATTAAACCTCTTTTCCTTTAGAATAAGACTTAAAAAAATTGCTATCAGCTGCCTGCATTTTTATCTGATATTTTAATATAAAAGACACCATGTTTATAGGTGTTTAATTGGGTAAGAATTTTCTGTATGATTAAAATTTTGTTTCTGAAAAAAACAAACCTATGGCTATGTACCATTTCCTTGCTATAATCATAAGTTATTTTTATTGGCTGTCCTTATTGAGTTTTTCATTTCCAAATATATAAACTACCACACACTAAGATTTTCTATGGACTTATTTTCAATATACCACTGCAATTTGAAAAGCCAACAGTATACACTAGACTACTGATAAAATCAACTGAACAATATTTGGTTCTTGTTTTGAAAAATTCTGTAGCTGTAATCAAAGAAAAAAAACAAAAAAAATAATACCATATTTGTGAATTTATTCAAAACATTAGATGGGCTTTTTCTCCTTTGGGTGTCCCTAAATTAAGCCCTAATAAAAATCAATTGCATTCAGATATTATTGTGTTGTGGCTAACAAAATATTGAAAATTAGACGTCTCTGAAAATCAATCTCTTTGAGAAAAGCTCATGGCCAATCTATATATTTGCTTTGAAATTTTTTTTGGCTACAATTTCTCTAATTTTCAATATATTTTCTTTAGTTCTCTTATTGGGTTTTCTGGAAATATTTGTAAAAAAATTGTAAAAAGAGATAAACATGTGTTATACATGTATTATTTAAACGGTACATGTATAGAATCAACAATATTTTTTTTAATAAAAAAAAAATTCTGTTGGTATTTTCAAACTCATTTTGAATATGTTTGCCATTTATTATAAGTCTTGTTTTATCATTGGTGTTTAAGGATAGAATATTTTGATGACTGTAATCCCTAGCCAGTGAACACTGAGGTTGTGAGTTTGAACTGCACTCATGCAGGTGCACTCCACTCTTATCTTAATTGACTAGGATTGTCAGTTTTATTTCCAAGTGATTAACATAAATGTTATATGATATTTCAGGATAGAATATTTTGATGATTTAGCATTAGATGAAGGCAGTTCAGTGGATGATATGCACAAGTGGGAACCATCGGCCATATCCCACAAGAATATAAGTATGGAAGGTATACAGATATTCTGTGATGAATTTACACGTCTTTCTCGACAGTACAGTTCACCAGATATCGGCTCAGATCCTTCATCACCAGTATCACCATCAGTGAGTAGTATCATTAAAAAACATAAACTGGTTCTAAAATATGAATTTACATTTATAACTCACATGGACACATTCTTCTTTTATTTGTTATTGAATCTTTCAAATCTTATATGCACATCTTAACATAAAGAAAGGCAGATAATTTCCTAAAATAAATTAAAAAAATGCTGACTTTGTTTCTTTACAGGTCTTTCACTCCACTAGTAGTACATTGTCATCTGTACCACCATTCAGCCAATCAGAACCCACCTCATCACTACCTAGTCCAGATTCTGATCCAATACAAGTGGCTGTTATAACAGGAAAGAATACATTAAAACTGAAAGTAAAACTAGGGGAGGGATTAGGAATACAGGGGCCAAAGGTAACTTGAAGGAGTTGTAGTGCCATCAGATTACTGTAAAAAAAATTATAATGGACAAAAATGCTAAATAAATTATTTGAATTTCAGAAAACTTTGAATATTTATATATGCATAAGATATTAAAATGCAAGTTCTTATTATTGCCAAATAGTCAGCCAGTTGCATTATTCTCATTTATAAAAACCTTGCAACATTTTTTTAAGTTATAGTATTTCATTTATGAATAAACATGCATATATCTGTTCATAATCTCAGGGTATCTCGTAAAGTAGCTCAAATGATGCATTCTAAAAGTACCAAAAGACATAAAAGTACTGCAGCCATTTAAAGTTAGGTTTCCTGGTATTTCATAAAAGACTAGTTTGGACAACATCTGTTTTCATTATCTTCATTGAAGTGTTTTAGTTTATTTAGATTAAAATGCAGTTTTAAATTGTAATTTGTCATAGATTTGTTGCATCATTTACACTTACTAAGAAAAAAAATGACAAAAAAATTCACTTCTGTATGACCATCTGTGATAATTAAAGGACATAATATTATCTGGTCTGTGTGTCTGTTGGTTTGTTGATCTGCCCTACTAAGTTGACATATATTCTTGTTAACATTGTATTTATCAATTTTTTTATTTTATTTTCTCAGGTTGAAATGGAGTGTGAGCTTGGTGCTGTACATATCCTTTTATGCCCAAAACAGTTCCATGCCTTATGGGCATTAGCAGATGGACTGTCATCTCCAGGTAAAGTATAACATTAATTAACTTATTTATATGAACAACTTGTTGACATCCCCTTTACTCTCATTGAAATTTCATGTTTCATTATATTTATTGTAGCATTTTACATAATCAAGGACTTTTTTCATACTTTTTATAAGATTAATTTTATGCAAAAATGTGTACCATATTTTCCTACACAAACTACTGAGAGAAAAAAATATTTCAAAAACTTGGTATCTATATTTATACCCCCGCTTAAAAAAAGGGGGTATACTGTTTTATCTCTGTCTGTCCATCCATCCATCCGGCAGTCCGTCCTGCCCATGAATATTTTTGTTGCATTTTTCTCAGGAACTACTATATAAGGATTTCAGAAATTTGGTTTCAGGTTTTATATATGTCAGTTATAATGTGTGATGCATTTTCAAATTCACCACTCAACAACTTCCTATTTACAGAACACTTGTATCGTTTTACACATGATAGCCAAGTGGAAAATTTTTGTCACATTTTTCTCAGGAACTACAATACAAGGATTTCCGAAATTTGGTTTCAGGGTTTATACAAGTCAGCGATACCGTTCGATGTGTTTTCAGATTCATCCCTCTACAACTTCCTGTTTACCGAACACTTACATATTTTTACACTTTTAAAATTATCCACTTGTGGCAGGGGTATCATCAGTGAGCAGTAGGTCACAGTTTCACTTGTTTTTTTAAATATAGAATAGATGTTCTTTCTTTTTTGGTTAAGAAACTGCACTGTTCCAGTGTGGATGTTGTATAAAATTTCACCCCAGCTCAAAGATCCAAATTAATTTGGATGAATGAAATTTGTATGTCTATACACACTTTATCTCCATGAATACTATGCACCATTGTTTTTTGGATTTTCTTTGTCAAAGTTTGTTGCAAAGAAAAAATGTTGGCATAATTTAATAAATTAATACTACATTTTCCTCTTTTAAAAGCTACAAGTGACAGAAAGATGAAGAGAAATAGAAGTAAGAGTAAACCCATGAGTCCAGATGACTACCGAAAGATTGAGGAAGATCTCCAGCGACAGCTACAGTCTGGCAGAATACATCAACAAAGACAAGAAATCTCACATTTCACAGCCATGCATGATATTATGACTGGATCTTTTGGTATTATAGTCTTATAGGAAATTTTCTTTCACATAAATAAGAAGCGCCATTAATAAATAGCCTCTAAAAAAGATATGAGTCTGTATAAATGACAAACAACCTTGGGTTGTGTATATGAATTTCCTGTTTTAGTTTCTGTATCAGATTAGGAGATACACCCAAGTGTCTGCCAACAAAGAAACCATTGTTGGTAAATGCTTTGATGGTATTTGAAATAATGAGTTTAGCATTCCATAAAAAATCATTCCAGACATGTTTAAAGTGATTTGTTGAACTTACACCTAACAAAATAGATGCAAAATCGTATGGTATTCCTTAGCGAAAGAAGTGAGGAATTAAAAGAAAAGTCTGAAGAGGATAATGTTTTTGTATGAAATTTTATAATAAACAGATGTATTTTTTAAAGTAAAATATCAAAATAATTTTACCTGATATGACAATACATGTATCTGTATATTATAGGTGGTGAGGATCAGTTTTATGCTGTAGGCCAACATAAAGATATGGATTCCTCCTTTACCAGCCAAACTTCATACAGTACTGTCTCAAGTAAGTTATAAAATACTGTGCTTTATCATTTTCCAGTAACAAGCAATACTTGGAGACTTTAAAATGCTGTCTAGGTGTAATACCACCAAATCATGGTACGTCACATCAGGTTGTATACGAAAATAGGTTGAAAAAAATATTCCCTTGAATTTGACAGTTGTAGGTAATTAATCCTACATTTTATTGCAGTAAAATATTTCTGTGTCATGAACATATGTCTTGGGGGTTTGACAACTTACAGAAAAGAGCGACGATTTACAGAAAAGAACCGAAAAGGACCAAAAAGAACCGAAAAGGACCGAAAAGAACTGAAAAGGATATCGATTTTTTTTTGTAATCAAAGGAAATAAGCAAATTTCAAATCATTGAAAACCTTATACTGTGACAGGACTAATTTTAACTCACATGTGAAAAATTACAGGTAGGGTCGGATGCCTATCTAATAGAATAGAAAAATAGAAAAGAATTTTTTTATTCACCAAATAAGGGCCCCTAGGAGGGCATATAGCATACAAACAATAACATATGCAATACACAGACAATAGATATGTAATATGAGTAATAAAAAAATACTACAGGAAACATGCAACAAAATAATAGCAACATACTATAATTCAATTAATACTAGTGTTGACATTGACTCATGTACTCCAGGTTTATTAGTGTATTTTACCTATAAAAAGAAAAACAAGAAGTATAAGTGGTTAGTCCTGAGAAATATATATACACATATAAATACATTGAATTACACACAGTTTGTTTTTTAAAATCAATGTACTGCACGCGTTGCTGTTTTATCGTAGTTGTCCTATCAGCCAGTTTCCTTTTCCTCTGACCTTTCTTCTTTCCTTTCGACCTAGCTTCATTGACCACTCGTCTGCCATCTGTTAACTTAACCAATTTGGTCTTCATACGGTATCGGCGGAACCTTGCAAAATATTTGTACCTTTCCATTAAAGTTTTGTTTGCCCAAACATGCCTGTCAATCTTAAAATGTTCGTATGTGCTCGCAAGCGTATAAGGTCCTCTCCTTATCACTGCTCTCCGTAAATCTTAATAATTATGGCCCCGCCTTTAGGCGGGTCGCCCTATAGTGTTCGGTTTGTCCGTCCGTCCGTCCGTCCTTCCGAAGTTTACGAAATAAAATGCAAAAAAGAAGAATAAGTCCATAAAAATAATGTTTAATTCATTCATTAATGTAAGAAATACATCATTAATAATTAGGGCCACGCCTTTAGGCACGTCGCCCTATAGTGATCAGTCCGTCCGTAACACTTTAACTTTGTGTCCGCTCCAGATCTAGAGAACCGTTATGATTTCAAACTTTATACTTTTCATGTTTATTAACCAACACCAGAGGGCGTGTCATGATGTATGTACAACTTACTAGGTCAAAGGTCAAGGTAAAAAAAACTTTGGTTTCAGTTGACAACCCTGTGTCCTGTAATGAAGATCGTGTCCGCTCTATATCTTGAGAACCATTATGATTTCAAAGTATAAACTTGACATGTATATGAACCAACACCAGAGGGTGTGTCATAATTTATGAACGACTGCCTAGGGCAAAGTTCAAGGTCAAAAACTTTGGTTTTAGTTGACAACCCCATGTCCTATGGTAAAGTTGTGTCCGCTCTATATCTTGAGAACCGTTATCATTTTAAAGTTTATACCTGAAATGTATATAAACCAATATCAGAGGGTATGTCATAATTTATGTACAACTTCCTAGGTCAAAGGTCAAGGTCAAAAACTTTGGTTTCAGTTGACAACCCCATGTCCTATGGTAAAGATCGTGTCCGCTCTATATCTTGAGAACCGTTATCATTTCAAAGTTTATACTTGACATGTATATAAACCAACACCAAAGGGTGTGTCATAATTTATGTGCAACTTCCTAGGTCAAAGGTCAAGGTCAAAAACTTTGGTTTCAGTTGACAACCCAATGTCCTATGGTAAAGATCGTGTCCGCTCTATATCTTGAGAACCATTATCATTTCAAAGTTTATACTTGACATGTTTATAAATAAGCACCAAAGGGTGTGTCATAATTTATTTACAACTTCCTAGGTCAAAGGTCAAGGTCAAAAACTTTGGTTTCAGTTGACAACCCCATGTCCTATGGTAAAGATCGTGTCCGCTCTATATCTTGAGAACCATTATCATTTCAAAGTTTATACTTGACATGTTTATAAACCAACACCAAAGGGTGTGTCATAATTTATTTACAACTTCCTAGGTCAAAGGTCAAGGTCAACATTTATCACCATCGGACATCGTTTTGCTAATCTACATATTAAGTGGTTTATTATATAAAATAAATAGAAATCAACAGGCCATTAACTTTTTCACACCCTTATATCTATACGCTAATTATAAGGTAAACAATTATCAATTATACCGAGAGCGGGTGCGCTTTTCATTTATTTATATTTCCTATGAAAGGCGAAATGAAAAGACTATGAAATACTAATAATTGGGACTATTATACTAAGTTAGTATCATAATCCCATCTAATAATGATGTCATTTTTTTTTATTAATAAATCTTTTTTTTTATTCCCATGTAGCCCTTTGTTTTATACGAATTAAGAAATTGACACTAAACAAGAATATCGTAAAGTTTGGCAAGTATTACATGTAGCAGGATTTGAAATTTTCGTCCAATATTTTTATTATCTTATTTTCTAAATATTTACCTTAACAAGGACTGTTTGCAGTCAAAACTTTCCTGATCAAAACAGCAAAATGCAGTAAAATTTTAGTCCTCTCGTTGCCCATTGTTTTGTTAAATCTGATGACATTCCTTTGCCGACACAGCTACTGTACACCCATTTTCCACACCCAAAGCAGAGGACAGATTCTGTACATTCACAATCCTTACTACAGATACAGTAGGGGTACTGTTTTCAATATCGAGATTTACAACTACGTGCTCTCACCATTTTTTTGTAATTTTGAAAACAAGTGAGGAAACAAGCCTTTTTATTTTTGTTAAATTGACGATTATCGTGGTTAAATCACGTGCAACAAATGTACATTGTATATTTGACATTTAACATCCGAGAGGAAATGGTGATGCTGACATGTATATTTTTTATATTACCATACCCAATGCCACCGGTCAATATGCTGACATCTTAATATAAACAAACGAAATATCTTTTTATTATTACGAAGAATTGTTAACAATATAAAAAAATCCGTGTATATATACATTGTTTTAACTTTATTTAATACATATAATTATATGCATCCTCTTTTCTGTTCTTTTCGGTCCTTTTCGGTTCTTTTTGGTCCTTTTCGGTTCTTTTCGGTTCATTTCTGTAAATCGTCGCTCTTTTCTGTAAATCGTTGGACCGTGTCTTGGGTATTTCAAATCACCATTATTTTTTATTTGGGGTTTCTATAGAATATTTTGTAAACTTGAGGTTACATGGTTCCAGGGGTCGAATTTAAGCTTTTTTGTGTACTAGCCAGCCGGACCAGTGGACTGAAAACTCTACTGGTCCGGCTCCAAATCTACTGGTCCTGCAAAAATGACATTAATTTGACAAACACTAATATAAATCACATATTGTACAGGTCATTAAATTCCGATCTACTATATAATGCAACCATTCACGATCTTTTTCCCATGATTTTTGGTATTTGCGTTTCCTTTTGTCACTTTGATTTCACAGGTAAATTGTTTTGTAAACAAATGGAGATTGCGATGCAATCAGTGATTTTTATCGACAAATTTCTACTGGTCCGCCGGACCACCAGCTGACAAAATCTACTGGTCTGACGCAAATTTTACTAGTCCCGGACTACCGGACTAGCGCTAATTTCGACCCCTGCATGGTTCCTAGATCTTGTACACAGGTTAAATAAGGGGAGAAATTTGATTGGTTAACTTCCAGTGATGGTTTTTTTCTTATATGCAATGAAATGTTATGTGAATTTTTTTCTATAGTACTGGACAGGATAAAACTCTACTCATGCCAAGTATTTCTTTATTTGAAACAAAGATAAATTCTGCACATTTTTGTTGAAAAGTGCAAATTTAACAAAGACTAATAGGGGAAAATCAATGGTAGTATTACACCTTTATTTGCATTTTCATTCTTTCTTCATTCTATACCCAAATTGGAAATTTTAAAATCTTGTTTTGGTGTTACGAAGTATTTTTTTGGTATGTCATTACTTAGATATAAATTGCTGTTGACACCTGTTTTATTTGACTAAATTTGTTTAATGGCTTTCGTGTGTTTTTGTTACTGTCATATAAAAGTTTCATTGGCATACATTAACTTTCACATTAAATTGTGTTAAGTGTGCTAGATATTTAAAACATTTTGATACAACCTTAACTCTTGCGTTTAAGATCAAATAAGACAGATTTTTTTGTTAAATTGATATAGAGCCCAGGTACATTTTTTATAAGCCCCTTGCAAAAATTTAAGTGGATGGGGTTGCATAGGAATTATCATGTCTGTCCCTGATCTGTAATTGTACCTTGTTAGCCATAGTGAGACATGTGAAAGGGGAGATAATTGATTTACTTACAACAATAGAAATGATGGTATGCTTTTAGGAATTCACACAGTTCTTATATTTAACTGACCATTCAGAAATTGTGCATTGAAGCAAAGTTGTCCAGTAAATAGCTGATCAACAACTTGCAGTTTAACACTTGCACATGGTCTTGAAATTATTCATCTTTTTCGGTGTCATGCTATTTTCTATATTTCTTTTACCTGATTCTCAAACACATCATCTTGTTCGCTACAAATATTTTTATATGCACGTTTACACTGGCTTCTAAAATTAAGCAACGGAATGGAAAAGGCATTTCAATTGGGAATTGAATTATAGTAGAAACAAAATATTCACAAGATGACTTATATCAACTTTTGTAGGTTGTGTTTGGTTTTTTTATTAAATATGACAGAGTATACAAAACATTACTACCCTTGAATCTATGTAACAATTGCAATCTTTTATGTAATCTTCTTCAGAGCAAATTGATTTAATTTCTTGTAAACAGTGGAAAAGTTGGGTATATTACAAACTATGAGAAAGTTTTAGACTAACAATTCAAACACTGAAATGATTTCATTTGAGTTCAAAGGATAAATTGAAAAATCTAGGAAATTTGTTCTCTAACAATATGTGTACATATTCATACAAAAAAAGAAGTAGAAGCTATTTTAATTTCAATAAATCACTTTGAAGTTCTGTTCTTGACATAAAAGTTTGTCAATTCTGTGTGCCTTTATACCGTCATTCACCAGATAGAGGGGATCACCAGTATCCCTGCACTGATAAAGTTCATCAAGTGTCTTCATGATCGTCATTATGCTGGATAATGTCTGTTCTTTATGTAGTTAATCACAATTCCCTAATGATAGCAACCTCATTAACAAATATAAGAGTTTAATTTATCGATTTATTTGTGTAATAGTACATAAAATTTGTTAAACCACTTGCTCAAAATGGGAAGAAAGTATTGATTGATTGTTGGTTGCTTAGGAAGTGATGATGCCTCTAAACTCATGAATGATGTTCACTTAAACAAAACTGAAATGCAACAAACTCTAAAGTTGTCTATTGTATGAAATTTTATTTCATGTTGATAACTTTTGAAATATATTTTCAGCTGTACGATCTGGTGGAACAGAACACAGGAAGCCAAAGGGTATTTATTTGTACATTTCCTTACCTTGACACAAAAGCAAGTTTTTTAACAAAAGTTTTACACACCAATGTCTTAAAGTCTATTACTTTGAAAGTTTTCAACAAATTTCAACCAAACTTGGCAGGAGATATACCACAGAGATGTTTTGATTCAAGTTTTTTCCAACTTTAGTGTAGTAAACAGCTAATAGTAAACTGCATAATCATGATGTTATTATCATTTTAAAAACTCTGCCTTCTAAATTCAACACAAATATATGCAGGGATCTCCATGGATGAAAATTGAACGATGGAGGAACTTTCACCATTACAAACCGTGTCTACGCTGTACAGTGTAGCGCGATCGGAAGTATTTTATCCCTCCATGCAAGGAATGGTGAACATGCTAATTCATTGCTTATTTAAATTATATTTATTTGAATTTTCATCGTAGAATTAGAAGTATCAATATTTTCATTTATTGCCGTTTTTAACCATTCAAATCCCAATTCTTCATGGTCCCCCCCTTTTAGTCGAGAATAACAAAAAGCTGTCATGAAGGTCCCCATGTAGATTTCAATTATTTTTGGTAATTGTTATGGGGGTTAAAATTAAAAATCATATGATGTGGAGCTTATTTTTCATGGACACTGTCAAATTCAGAACCCATTACCGGTATGGCTGATTTGCAGCAACAACAAAATGTTTCGTACGGGTTATGTCAAAGGTTAAAGAGATTTGTAAAGCAAACGTTGACAAATGAAAAGGTTTTTAATGACTTTATCTGGCAAATTGATGCTGTGCAACATGCATCTTTCGAGTCTGAATAGAAACCGGAAACGCGGATGTATCAATTTGATTGTAATATGAAATGAATTCGGAATTACGATACGATATTTCTTTACAGGAAATATTTAAGTTTTTACTCTTAAACTTTTAAAGTAATTTCTAACTCATCGTTACAGCAGTACTTGAGTTGTTTGCGATGAAATAATATTCACTGTTTTGCGTCTTATTTTGTACTTAAAAAAAAGTGATGCTGATTGCGTAAGTCAAAATAAAGCATGTGTTCGACTTGTTAAACTGTTTATTTGTAACTGGATTATTAATTTATTTATTTAATCTAAATTATCATAATCATTTGCTGAAACTATGTTGATTAATTCAACAAATGGATCGTCTATCCTCAGATAGTATTCTCCTGTCTGGTTTGTTGATCTACCTGTACAAGCTCAGGTACAAGTGATTAGCGATCTTAATCCGGATATCCCTCAGGCGTTAGAACTGTATTGGATTATAACATAAAAAGCCTAAGGGTTATGCAATTACATGCATTTGATTATAATTGATAAAAAATGGCGTTGGGCTACACAAAACGATGAAGTTTTGAACGATGGCGGAAGACAATTTAACGATGACGCAAGACAATTTAACGATGGCGCGAGTCATTTGACGATGGCGCAAGACATTTGAACGATGGCGGGGCGCCATCGTTAAACAGGCCATGGAGATCCCTGTATATGACTGTGCTTGACCTGCTGGGGGCCTTAAGCACTCCCAAATTAGAAAACGTGTGCTGTGGTCACAGGGGTCGAATTTAAGCTTTTTTGTGTACTGGCCAGCCGGACCAGTGGAGTGAAAACTCTACTGGTCCGGCTCCAAATCTACTGGTCCTGCAAAAATGACATTAATTTGACAAACACTAATATAAATGACAGATGTTTAATTTTATTTTGATGCTTTCGTTTACATAAGTTAGACAAAGGAATAGTCTTTATTCTGATTTTGATAAAGGGTTTGGTAATCTCAATGATTTTCTTTATCAAAATCAGGATCAAGGACAGAAAAAATATCAACATTGTCTTCCACGTCATCGCAATCCTCACGACGACCATAGGGTGCCTGACTAGGTCGTCTGGAGCGCTGTCCAGAAATATTCGATCTACTATATAATGCAACCATTCACGATCTTTTTCCCATGATTTTTGGTATTTGCGTTTCCTTTTGTCACTTTCGTATACTTTATTTCGATCTTCCTTTTGATTTTCAGTTAACTTAATTTTTTTGTCCGGCGGTCTACTCCTTCCAAAAATTTCCACATTTTATATTGTTGTGAAGGACGCTCACCCGTGATATTAAATAACTTGATCATTTGTAATACCCCCCAGTACTGTGTAATTGATTTGACAGGTAAATTGTTTTGTAAACAAACGGAGATTGCGATGCAATCAGTGATTTTTATCGACAAATTTCTACTGGTCCGACGCAAATTTTACTAGTCCCGGACTACCGGACTAGCGCTAATTTCGACCCCTGGCTGTGGAAAGATAAATCTTTTGACTTCATTAAAAATAAAATTTTACTCGAAAAGAATTGAAAAAAGTTAATGGCATGAAATATATATTCTAAATCCCTAACTGTATTTTGTAAAGATTATTAATTCAAGCAAGATTCTCCATGTTTTCCATATGATGTCTAAATCTTTCAGATCCAATGAAGAAAATTTTAGATGATCCTTCAGCTGAGTTTTCCCATTACAGACTTAGACTGGCATTCTTCTCTGTAGCACTGTTACATGACAATCCCTGTTCTAAAGTAGAGCATGGCCAGACACGAACTCAAGAAAATAACATTAAAGATCTGTCTACGTCTTACTTCCAAAAGGTGTTTACTATCGCAACAGCTGCTAGAGGTGACATGAAAAGTTTGAGAAAAAGTTTCGTGGAAGTGTTGAAGTATGATCATATCAGGTAATTTATTCATCATTAATCTTCTCTAACAACTCAGTTATTGTAAAACTGAAGAACATCTCTTTATTTATGCCCTTGCTGTTTTACCTTACTCTCCATGTCTGTATGTCCCAAATTAGATTCCCTTATCTTACTTTAGTTTGCCTCTACCAAATGTTATGAAACTTATACACAACACTAATTACCATCAAACACAGATCAAGTCTGAAATTAGGTGAGGTCATGTTCATCATGAATTATCTCCCTTTATCAATGCAAAATGTTTCTAAATTTCTAACTTTAGTTTGCCTCAACCAAATATCATGAGACTTATACACACTAAACACACATTATATTCACACTTGGGTTACATCACTTCCATAAATCATGAGTAGTGTTACTTTGTAAATTGAACAATTTAGAATTTGCCATATATTATCAAGACGTGGCATCTGTGTCTCATGGAAACTTTCTTCGTTTATTTTGTTACCTACAGTCCTTGTAATGGACATTGGTATGTCTTTATAAATTTTTTTACTGGATTTCTGGGGGCTTGAGGACATCTGAGTTGGCATCAGGACAGGTAGGCAGCTGTCAAACAGTGTCTGTGCATTTACTTATGAACCAAAGCTTTTCAAATTTTAATATGTTGTTGAGGATTAAAAAATGGAAGTCAAGTTTGATATTGTCAATTTTCCCTTTCAGGAGATGTGGTTCTTGAAAAATTGAAAAATGGTGTTTCAGGTCATATCTGTTCTTAACTCATAGACCATTCGACCAAATCTTTTCCAAATTTAATATGTTGTTTCTTTTGAAAAAGCTAGGACACAAATAAATGTTAAAAAATCTGGTTAGCTGTCACTCTGACAGCCCTTTGTTAACACATATATAGAAAAGATTACTTTGGGTTTTTTTTGGAAGCTATTAAAAAAAAGACTTCTGGTCACTCTCTTAAATATATGATGACATAGTCTTTTGTGTAATATTTAGGTTACTTGGTAAACCATTGACTGTTGACTGTACAGAGAAGACTATTCCAACACACCATACAATGACTGTGGATGTGACTGTTGGTATGTTTGAGATGGTAGAATGTCTGTTTGACAGAAGAGATAAAACTGCCATGCCAACATACACAGAGGTTAGTGAATATTCACACATATTAATATAAGTATAATTGCAGGTTATAAACAAAGAAACAACAACACTGTACTTGGAAATAGTGAAAAAAAACCTGATGAGCTGATTCAGAACTGTATTTTTATATTCTTGAAGGTGTGACCTTGATGACCAAGAAGTCATTTTGGTTTTATAAAGATGTTTTCTTTATAAAAAAGGAATGACTTGAATATGAATGCCACAATATAATGTTTTCCAGCAACTCTGGATTGAGGAAAAATTATATTTTCATGAATATTTGATTTCGTAGTTTTGACAATTTGTGAATACAAAGCTTTTAGAAAATTTATAATTCCATGAACATTTCAATTGTTGTTTCACCTGTATCCACGAAACTCATGAAAATTGGTATCAACTGAATAATAATGAATCCACAGTAATGGAGAATAAAAAACACTAATAAATCAATCAATTAGATGTTGTTACATCTGAACTTTATTGAAAAGTTATACAGTGAGCAGATAAACTATCAGGCTGCTTAGATCATTCTGTTCTAAAAATAGGTGCTGCCAAAGTGGTTTTTGACATTCAATATAACTTCTATCCAGTACTTTGATATGGTCTTCCAGTAATAAAACTGCCTCACAGAAGTGTGTGGTAATCCATGGGACCTTAAATGTTGCTGTTTTAATGTCCTTGGTGATATAGGGCTAATGCTATTTAATCACTTTTACACTTGACGGGAGAATATATTGATTAAGGTTAGACAATTTAATTCATTACTTTATAATTTTATAGCACTGAGTATAAACAATATGGATTTAATGATTTTTTTGCAAATCTAATGTACTTTTAATTAACAACACGACAAGCAAGTGCTCCCCTCTTTTTAACAAGTTCAGGTTCAAAAGTGCCACAGAAAAAATATAATTTCATGCAAAAGAGTAAAATGATTATCTTTTTAAATCAATTTTAAATGTATCATTTAAAAGAACAGTGTGCTTTACTGATTATTTTAATACTTTTATGTTGAAAGTCTTTGAGATAAAGGTATTGCTATAAGTATCCCCTAAACTTAACATTATCAATGATCCATGTAAAGATGGTCAAAGTCAGATGAACCTTTCTAAATTGACAGAGCACACTTTACAATCATATATACCACACACCAAATATAGTTGTCATATCCTTTTTGGTATACATGTATGCTATAGACCATAAAATTTAAAGTTGATCATGGATCCAGACATTGAAGTCAAGGTCCAGTGAACCATGTCTGACAAGGATCCCACTTATCAAATATAGTTATCCTGTTACTAATATGAAGCAAGATAGAATCTTCTTAACATAAGTACCCCAAGGATGACTGGGGAATAGAAATATAGTCACCTTTGATCTCTCTCCAACTGGCACTAAAACCCTTTTCAGAAATGAGAATGTGGATGTTTAATCAGATATGTTGTGTAAAGAGAGTGCCATGCTCTTTGTACATAAAGAACTCTTCTAGGGTCCCTAGGTGACCTTGTCCAATGCAAAACTTCTGTCCCTATCCAAGATACCCTCAGTTTCAGATGCCAGTCCAAATTTCCCTGACCTTCATTCTCGAATGGCCCCTATTACAGGACCTACCTTTTGTAATTATTGTTAATTTGTTATGGTCCTGAAACTGCATGAAATATTTGCCACTAGATGATAAGCAATAATCAAGCATAGCATAACATAAAGCGTTTGTATGCGAAGGTTGAAGCATCCAAGTCTTTACCATCTAAGATAAAAAGTTTTATACAAATAGTTAAAAGTTTTACCATACTATCATCCCTTTGTCTCATATTCTGCAACTTTCATGACAAGGGAGACACAAAATGGGTTTGCTTTAAATTTGACAGAAAGCAAGTCAAAACTCTCCGATATAGTAACTAGTATATATTTGTTTAGGGACCAGCTGAAGGACGCCTCCAGGTGCGGGAATTTTTCGCTACATTGAAGACCTGTTGGTGACCTTCTGCTGTTGTTTTTTTCTATGGTCGGGTTGTTGTCTCTTTGGCACATTCCCCATTTCCATTCTCAATTTTATTGACTGTTTAGTGATTTGAACAAAAACTTAAGAAGATAAATAGAAACTCAACACAAATGGATCAGCAATACAAGATCAACAAAAAAGAAATTTTTGTTAGGAATTCTATTCTTGTCTGCAATGTTGGAGAGTGTCCTTTGTTGATTATGCACATACCCAGGTGAGCAACAGTGTCTTTTGAGCCTCTAGTTTGATATGCTGTAGTTATATAATACTGACCATTGCATAGTTGATAAGAAAGCTATTAAACTAATATTGATTCATAAAAATTTAATATTCATATAATAATATATTATGTTGACATAAATATATACATCTGAAAAAATCTATACAATATTTTTAACAATATAACTATTTAGTATCCTTGATATGTAAATCTAGCACTAGTCGTGATTATGTACAAATAATATGTCAATTTGATTATGCTTTGAGAAAAATGTCTTCTAAAGAGGGCCAAGGAAAAAAACACAGTTCATGAGTTTATATTTTGAGTTTTTTTTCCAGAAGGCCTTTGGTAAAGCTAAATTGAAAATTAATTTTAATTTCTTGTTTTCTACTTTTAGAATTTTGAACATAGAGTATATGTACATGTTGGTGATCTTTTATGAAATGTTGAAAAATATTAATATCTCAACAAACAAAAATTTTATGGAAACGATGTATAAAAAATGCCTGAAAAAATACACATGAAGGCACTTTTCTACTCCAGTGAATTGTTTAATACATTAGTGGTTTTGCAATATACAATGTAAAAAATGAAAATCTTTTGTATCAGTATACGTCTTTCATATTCATAATACTTCACTTGATAGATTCACTCATCATTGACGTACCCCCTATCCATCCTTCCTTACAAAGAAAACAAAATATGGGAACTTTGTTTTATGAATTTTGTCAAATCATCAGAACTTTGTAAAATTTGTCAAGTTTTAGAACTGTATCATGTTCCCAATTCATTCAAGACAGGATTCTGATATGTAACAAACTATACAAAACTTCATAAAATCAAGTGCCTGATCATAGTTTGTAAAAATTCCTGAGTTGAGGTGTGCATAGGTCCACTGCATTAGAACTAGGGATTTTTGTTGATCTCTAGGATTATCTTTTGTTTCCAATTAATTATTAAAGTAATATGAACTTAAGATGAAGAAAATTAAGTAGTATTACAATCCCTAAAGATAACTTATCAGGATTTTCATTCATGTGGTTTTTAAATTGAATATATCTTTAATTTTTAAAATTACTTCCTGTCGTTTGTTTTTCTGAAATCAAAATGTTTTCACGTAAATTGAATTTGTATCCTATTTATGAATATTTTTAAAATATGTTGAAATGTTTAAAAGTGGTTTTACTTAAGAAGAAAGAGATGTTTACAAGTGTATTACTCATCATGTTTACATTAGCCAATACACAATACTGATCAATAAACGCCTACACGTATTTTATGGCACATGACTGATAAACGTTACTATTGATTTGTGGTTAATATAATTCTGATACAAAATGCAATAAACATCAATAAAAATTTGAAAGTTATGAGTGATATATAAAAAAATTTGTATTGAAATATTAAAACAACATAATTCATAACTCTTTAACAACTATTGTGAAACGTCTTTTTCACTGAGCATATTATAATAAAACAACACATAGATGTAATTTATGAAGTGAAATAGATATATGGAAATGTACAACAACAACAAAAAACGTTAAACAATATACATAACAAATTAATTAAATGAAAATACTGTCGAAAATTTGACAAATTTTGAAAGTGTACAATAACGGTGCAAACTCAAACTCATTTCATAAAATCTGGTTTGTAAAATTACTTTGAAAAGTTTGATGTTAATTAGTAAATTATTCTAAATCCTACTCATAATTTTCATATCTTTCTTTCATAAGAAATTGAAACAAAAAAAATTGAAACAGAAATTTAAATTAAAACACAGAAAAAAGAAAGGGAAGAGCCAAAATGATAAAAAAACCCAACTTAAAGTTAACTTAGGTTTAGAAAAACAAAATGGCTTACACACATGAAGGTTATAAGTCTATAAGCTTATAGAACTTATCACATAGTTAGTAAACAAAAGTTTCAATAGAACACAAATAAGTTAAAGACTAGTAAGGTATAGGTGTACCCTTTTAAATGGATTGTATATAACCATAATGTGTTTATTTTTTCCTATGTTTGTTGTAATACATAATAAAGTTGTGTAATATTGCATAGGAATTTGTACAGACATGCACTGATAGTTCAAAATAACGGAACATGTATGTTTAAAGAAATTGGTTTACTTTAAACCTCAAAGTCAAAATACAGGTGTATCAAAATGTAGAAATGCATATGTCTCAAGAAGTTGGTTAACAAGTAACATGTTAATGTAAAATGTGTAGACAGATCTGTACACAAATGTGTACACTGTTAATGTGCTAGTTCTTAAGATACACATAGGGACATTTTCCTTTCTTAATCACATTTTGCTGATTCTAAGCTGACAGGTCTTTGCTTATATTTTTGAAACAGTGTTCTATGTAGAAATGTGTGCTTTAAAAGTCAATTTTATAAGTGGTCCAAAATCAACTCGTGGTCTTTTGCATTTGGGGAAAGTACACTAGCAGAAGACCACTATAACAGGTTCAAGAAAATGAGCATAGATGGAAGGGAGTCAAAATCAAATGTTACTATGACAAGAATGTATTTTCACTTAAATTCTTTCCATATTCTGTTCATGTGAATTTCATAGGAGATAAAATTATTATCCATTTATGATCTCCCTTGGTTATATTATTTTGACCTAAATGTATTATAAATAATAATGTTCTTAGATATACCATTCCATACATAAAATTATTCCAGTTATAGTACACCTTACTAATTCAGTAAATAAAACACTCAAAGTTACTACACTTTATGATGTATGATATGAAACTAGTACATTTTGGCTTATATCACATACTTACTATAAATTATTCCTCATAAAATAAATATTATCTATACTTCGTTCTTTATAACAGTTATTCATGAGAAGAATGGACAGATCTACGTGTACACTGATATCGTTGTATCACAATCAGTCAAAATTGTTTTGAACCTTTTTAAAGGCATTAACTCATTCTCTTTTCTTACAATCGTTCTCTTATTAAATTAATATGTTCTTTGCATGAGAATGGCCTTGTCCTTTTGACCATGTATAATACTGGTACCAGATCAGTCTTTTTTCAGAAAGAGCATAGGCACGCGATATCATAAAAATCCTTCCTGTTTATGAATGTCACATTCTAACACTGAACATGATATCACATTATAATCCAGGTAGATGACTCCGATTAATAGCACTATATTATCCCAGATTTTCATATTTCAGTTTCTGGAGTAATTTCATGATAATGGTCTGACGGTCTGTCTGTTGGACTGTGTGTTGGACTGTCTATATCAAATCCATGATTTAAGAATCCGGCAGTGTTATTATTTTCATAATGTTTAGTCCTTGGTTTAGGAAGCGGCCTATCTTTAATGTCATTTGTATAAACACTTGGTGGTGACCCTTGATGGTCATTAACATAAGAGTGAGGATGTGGTGCATGACCGTTAAGTTGTCCTGGTGTTTTATCGTACCGAGGTTTATTGGATGATGAATCCCTCAAATTTCGGTTTTCCTTTAAGTCAGAATCTTTTAAATATCCTTGATTCTCTCTTTGTTTCATATGAGGGTCATTTAGATATCCTTGTGGTGCAGCATGTTTTGGGTTGTTAGTTATCTGGTAGTAACCTGGTGGTGACGGCAGGTCACGTGATGTACCACTAGCTCCTTTACCATTGTTCAGATGGGGTTGTATATTTATCATTTGATTTTCATTAAGATATTGATAACTTCCTGCTGAATGGCGACTGTTAGGACTCGACGGTTCACAAGTCTTGCCTGACGATATAGCACTTACTATAAGATCACCATTTGCTTGAGGTTTCTTTGGTTTTGAGAAACGTTTTGAATCATATCCAGTTGTTGGTCTTGCAGCAAATGCTGTAAAGTGAACAGGAGGTGTGTCTTTATATTTTGGGCGTGTTTGATACCTTATTAGGAAGAAAAGGATCACTACGATGAGAATAAGGACGAGTGCACAGCCCGCTCCAATCGCAGCAATTTCTCCAGAACCTAACCCTGTGGAAGGGCTCGCAGTTGGTGCAAATGTTGTCTTAATACCACCTAACGAATTCTTGCAGTCAGGAACAGTAACTCTGTTGTCAGTTGTTTTTGCTTTGATGCAGATTGAATAGTCTTTATTATAATCTAAAGGCAATGTCCATTGCCTTTGGGTTGAATCAACCTCTGTTGGGTCATTTGTTTCACTAGTTCCAAGCTGTTGATGGGTTATGAAAAATTTGGACAACTGGCCTATATTTTGAACAGTCCAAGATAAGGATACATAATGTTCGTTACGTCCATTGACTGAAAGAGAAATGACTGGTAAAGGAACAGTAGTTGTAGATGGCGTAGTTGTACTTGTTGTTGATGTTGTGAATGTCTGACACTGAGTTGGTTGCGTACCTGGTTGACAAACAAGGTCACTGGGTGATAAAGTAGTTAGAAGTCTAGTGTTAAGATTTTGCGGAGTACTGCAGACAGCTCTTAGAATATATCCAAAAATACTATTACTACTTTCCTGTTGTTTTGCCCACTCATATAACTTTGTCAGTTTGCAGTCACAATGCATAGGATTCTGGTCCAAGTATAAATTCTCTAACACGGAAAGTTCTTCAATGACACATTTATCGATAAGTTTTATATTATTCCCAGTTAGTTGCAGAGATGTGAGAGTGTTTCCTAAACCATGAATTTGTGCTTGTGTCAGTTCAGTTAATTCATTATTTGCTATCTCTAAACTCTCCATTTGTGTATGATATTGAAATGTTAAGTCTGGAATGTTTGAAAGTCCATTATTTTCTAGATATATGTGTTGTAAATTAGTCATTACTTTCAATGAATCCCAGAATGCAATTGGTTCTATGTGAGACAGTTTAAAGTCTATTCGTAGCAAGTTCTGAAGTCCTTCTGCAGTATCTTTGGAAAAGCTCAATTTATCATCTGATTTGCCAACAGAATCTAAATAGAGTTCCTTTAAACTTGGTGTGTTATTAAAGGTTCCAGGATCAATAAGTGTGATTTCATTCCCAGATAAATGAAGAAATTGCAGGTTTGACAAGCCTTCAAAGTCATTTTGTCCAATTCGAGTAAGTTGGGTTTGTTGTAAATTTAAATTTGCCAGATGTGGCATAGTTTTGAACAAATTTGTAGTTTCTTCAATGGAATTAATTGGATTACTGTCCAATATTAATTGTTGAAGTTTTGTCCAAGTCTTCTCTTTTAGAGTGGCCAAACTTTGTCCATTCAGATTATTTAGATGAAGACCAAGATATTCCAATTTGTCATATAAATAGTCGAAACACCCAGATTGCAAGGTACTTATAAAATTGTGTGATAAATCCAATTCAATCAGTTTATTAAGTGATTCGAAAGCATTTGCAGTATATTGAAAGGTTGAAATACCATTTTTTACAAAACGAATATGTTCTAATGTTGTAAGTTGTCGTATAGCACTAACAGGAAATGATGTAAAGTCTGGATTATCAAGTATCTCTAATCTCTTCAGATTCCTTAATTTGTCTGTAACAGAACTTTGTGATATAAATTGCATCTGAAGTGTATGTAAGACTAATGTTTCCAGATCTGTAAATTCTTGTGGAAAGAAAGAAATGCCATTATTATCTAGAGTGAAATGCTCAAGTGTCAATGACTTAAGTTTCGTCAGTGTTGTCAATGAATAGAATGGAACACGGTTTACATCATCACCCTCTAAAATGAGTTCCGTCAGATATTGTTCCAACCCACTAAATGAATCATTCGCTACTGATCCTAGGTAATTTTGACTGAAGTCAATTTTTCTTACTTTCAGCCCAGCAAATGTGTTACTTGAAATATGTAGAATTCTGTTACATTTTGCTTGTGGACTAGATCCTCTGCAATTGGATTCAGGAGCATTGCTGAGTGTTAGCTCTTGAAATATTTCATCAGTAGTATTTATGGCGGGCACACTTAATAAACTTTTTTCACGACAATCTATAATCCTTTCGTTAGAAGGAGGCTGTCCATCAAGACAAGTACACTCAGCTATTGGACAGTTTCCTTGTACCATAGTCATTTGCATCCATATCACTAATATTGTTATGTATATTCTGTATCCTCCCATTGTTTGTGTAGGTCTGAAAAGAAAAACAAAATAAAAGATGATCAGAATATTTTTTTTGTTTTACTGTAAAATGTCAGAAAGCCAAGGTTATTGTCCAAGGTATAATGGTATATTGTACAATGATCATTCAATACAACAAATATAATAGGGAAGGGGGTCTTTTTTATGGTATTGTAATCCAAAACTAACATAAAAGAGATTATTGTAATCTTACAGTGACACAACAGTGATCACCACTTTGAAGTGATATTGCAATGCCTGAAAAATCAGTGTACATTGCTCATTTACTTTTGGTTTTCATTCTACAGGGAGTATAAGTGTTACACATTATTGTAGGTTCGAAAGTTTACATGAAACATTATGTAAAACACAATCTTAACCAAGTTTGTCTGTTACCATCAAACTGAACTTCAAAATTATTTGCTTTTTGATGATATAAGTAGAAATAAACAAAATAAAATTATTTCATAGTTATATAATAAAATATCCTCATGATCAGTCTTTTTTAATTAAAAGATCATATGCATGGAATTTTTATGTTAAAGTGGAATCATGTTAATACCCTTGAAGTTTATAGGAAGTAAATTTTTATCAGTTGATTGACAATAGAAAAGGCAAATTAGATGATATACAAAATTTTCAAGTTGTCCTGCTATTGACAATTTGTTTTATGATTTTTATATCCTGTTTTTTTCAGTTTTTTCATGAGTTGTTCAATCAAATTTTTTTCTTTAATGATTTAGAAAAAAACATTTTAATTTGATATGTTTATCTGGAGTTTGTCATATCCTGAAAACGTTATAGTTTAAGTAAAAAAATAAAATATGAATTAATGTACATGTACATGTTTGCTTGAAAACACAAACAGTTTTTCAATGTATTTTGGGTAAAAATATTGAAACATAAATATGAAAATATTTTAATGGAAAAAGTATGTCACTTTATTTCTAACTTATGAATAATTTTTGACTAAGGTGTAAGTTATTAGCCTGGAATGAATTACTCAATAAATGATTTTTTATGTAGTTGTATATTGTATATAGCATATACATGATGAAATAGCCAGAGGTATAACAACAGACATGACTGATTTTGTAACAATTTAACATGCCATTGTTTTCACTATCTTACAAGGATCTTCATGTTTTGTCTGATCACGTAGCTTTAATGGGATATCTCAGTGATCTGTATATATGCATGGTTTTTTTTCTTCTAGGATAACTAAAATGTACTTTTATTGTCCCAGGAAATCAGCTGATTTACCACGAAAATTGGGATGGAAAGTTGTCAACATTTATCTTAAGCTAATCCTTTATTTATACATGCTAATCCTTTGTTTTTATTCATTTTTTCGTCCTGAACATGCATGAAATATTTGCCAATGGATGTTAAGCAACCAACAATCAATTCATTTTTTTGGAAAAATTTAGCCTTAAAATCCTTCATTTTGTTAAACTTTATGATTGTAAGATAAATATCCATTTTTTTCACCATAGTAGAATGAATAGTGATGAATAGTACATAAAGAATGATATGAATAGAATATAAAGAAATAAAACATTTGATTTAGGCTAAGAGCCAGGTGAATTTGCCCTAACATTATAGTGATAATATGTAAGGTATTCTACAAAAATGCACATAAAAGATCAACTTTAAAGAAAAAAAGTAAAGTTTTACACTAGGGATACAGTTTTATGTTTGTTTTTATATTGCTTTTTCCACTTAGGTGAACATTTTTTTTTATAAGTTTTCATCTGAAAGACATTCACACTATCATCTGATTTCCCTCTGAAAGGATTTGATTCCATAATTGAAGACCAAAAAGTGTCAATTTAGACAGATCAAGACATAATTGTCGACCACAGCTCTGGAAATGAAGATGTCACCATAGATATATTCATTATAAAATGAGTGTGCACCTTCTTACCTGTATAATTTGTTTACAAATAATCAGCAGGTAAACATCAAAGTCCTTTCGATGATGTTGGTTTCACTATGTCACAGATGTTCTTTGGTACATTTCCCAGTTAATTGTTACATTTGCTTATCTCATTTTGTCTTAGAAAGCAAGTCTAAACTTTTGTTTTTGTTCTTAATCAATTTCAACGTCACACACCTTTACACAGGTAAAAATAACCAGGTGAGTCAGGTATCTCTAATGGCTGCCACCTAACCAATCACAATGCTTACTTTAACAGGTAAAAATGTTGACATAGGATCAATAGAAAGGGCCTTAACCTACTCAATAAGAGTCGTTATCACCGTTCCATTGAAAAAAGGATTTATTGAAAATGTAAATAATCAACAATAAGGTTAATATGTTACTTTTCATTATTTGTATAGAAATGATAATTCGTATTAAATTGATAATTTTCACCTTTTGTGAACAATGAAATGACCATTGATGTTAAAAGTCATGCCTAAGGGATTAGATACAGATAAACTTATGTAATATTGTCAAACATGTATTAACCTATTACTGTAATTGTTACCACTGACTAAAAGGTAGTTAGTTTTTTTGTTGGGATAAAAACTTTTTTTTTCAATATATAAGTTGAATAAAAAATCTTTTCAACTTAATAATGAACTGACATCAATGAGAAGGATTTCTTTTTAATCTTTAATTTTTTATGAGCTACTTATTTTTGATAAATTGATGCATATATAGTTGGTTTTTTTTTTGTCTAACATCAATTTCATTATTTTAGAAATTATAAAAATATCATTAATTAACCAAGTTAAAAAAGCAATTAACTCTTTTAATGATTTAAAAAAAAAATGCGTGCAATTATTTTCTGAATATCTAGGAGAAGATCGTTTAAGCACTATGTGTAATACAAAAAAAATGTTTTTTTGATATTTTGGTCAAACATGAAATCTTTAACAAAATTTTTGCTACACACAATCACTGTCTAATCTAAACAGTTGGAAAACATTTGTCATAAGAAAACCACAAATTGTATTCTTAATAATTAATCTGTGTAAAAATTAAGTTCAGCAAACTCTTCCACATATTAATCATGTGCTAAAATTATAGCTTAAAATGATAATAAATGATAAAATGGTAAAAATATATTAAATAAAAATATATATCCCTGATGATCCAAGGAAAAACTAGTAGGACAATGAACGTTATCAATAATTTTGTGAAATAATGTAATTAAGAATATTTGATATAAGCACTTTTATTTATATGTAATTTTTTTGGCAAATTATTTATATATATGGACATTGATACTTAAATTGAACAGTTTATTTTTTGCAAAACATACTTTAATAATAAACTTTTGTTCATGCAATTATTATATACACCTACTATCAAATGTTGAAATTTGGACTGAGTGACCATAAATTGTAAAAAAATCTCAGTTCTTCCTTTACTGTAAAATTTGCTTGATGACCAGTGGCAAATATTTCATGCAAAATGAGATGGCTTTTAATATTGGAATCTTGCCTAGCAAAAAGAACTGCAGTTGTGTGGTAGAATTTTAAACTGTTAACCCCATCAACACCAAAGTAGATATATTTTGTTCTACTTAAATCTGAGGACAACAAAAAAAAGAGCACTGGTGCTAGCCAAACCATAATTTGTTTTAATAATTGATCTTTTTTTTAACTTTTGTATAGTTTTGTTTATTTTAATTGGTGCAATCACATCTCTTTAAACATGACCATCACCTTGTTTTTGAATTGAACAAATATTACCATTTATGTATTACTAGATCTTACTACATTTCCCCCTGGCACCACCACAGCAGCCTAGACCTTTCCTGATGTATTCAAAACCCTCATTATAGAAACCTCACTATATATAGCCCATAGTTGATACAAAACAGAAACAACAGCTGTGAAAGTTTAAGTCTTTCTTGTTTATGGAAGATTTTTTCATGATTTTTTTTTTTTAATTTCATGTTTTAAAAAAAGCCTGCAGCAAATTCATGCAACAAGGTGTAAAAAGTGGAAATGAATTTGTAAAATAAGTCGTTAAAATTATGTATATCTTACCTGTAATCTTTTGATACATTTTGTAAATATGTAAATGCATATTACTTGCTCATCGGTATACCTTGTGGTATGATATATTCATATTTAATGCATTTAATGTTTCATCTTGTGTTATCTTGTCAAACTTATTTCTTTAGCAAAAATTTTACATTGTCATCAGATCACCTCGCCGAACTTTGTGGTTTTCCTGTAGTTAACTTCTACGTAAATAATTTAATTTTAGTTCAATAATTGTAAATCATGTACGTTTTATTTTTAAGAGCTTGAGTGTTTTTTCCTAGTACTAGTATGTATCAGTTATAAAATGCACTTTATATTCAAATCATAAATAAGATGCAGCTGCATTTTATTAAAGTAGTTTCCTTTTCCATTCCATTGTATATTATAAAACAGAATTAATAGTTGGTACCATATATGATGATCATGCTATTCAGTTGACTCTAAGAGGATGAGATCATTAAGGATTGATTGTCCTCAATGACTATACATTGTATAATGGAAATTTTCACGTTCAAGTTTTTGCTCACAAAAAAAAAGTATGTGGTTAATTTTCGGGAAAAAAATGATAAGATATATATGAACTATTTCCTATATGTAAGGTTGAATTGTTTCAGCTTCGATAACTTCAGTTATTCTCTTCTTAGGAGGTATAAGTCATATGAAAGTATCACTATGATGGGAGATGATATCTTTGCATAGCACAGATTTGATAGTAGTGACACTGTAGGGGGAAACAGAGGATGCAGAAAGGTTGTCAATTTTTTTATGCCAATTGACATGGGTAAGAAATTTGTTATGTAACAGGTCTTTTACTACATGTCTTTACCAGGGCTTAGGCCAATGATCATGGAAAACCTTTTTGTCATTAAAAATCAACATTTTTTTGTTACGATTTGTCAGATTTTATTTTTGTTCATTGTTTAAGCATAGACAATTCTTCTTTTGTATGGTTTTACATTTCATCCTAAATGGATCCTTTACAGATTTAATACTATACTTTTAAGGGTTTTGCTCATTGTTGAAGCTGTATGGTGACTTATAGTTGTTTGTGTATTCATGTCTGAATTGATAGTAATAAGTTAACTAACTTTTAGGACTTACTTGCTGAAATGTATCTAGGTTTTGTTTCACTTATAACTTAGCGGTAATGAAAAGGAAAATTTTGTTGAAGGCGGAATGGTTGCCTTTAATTGCTTACATCCACTTCATTTGAACTTACTGGATAGTTATTTCATTGTGTATCATACCACATCTTCTTTGTTTTGATTTTCAAAAGCATTGAATTCAAATGAGGGGAACTAACACATGAACTGGTGATCCTGTTGTAGAGTTGTTTTATAAACATTGAAGTAAAGAAGGTGACTAGCTTATTTTGCATATAAATGGATTGATCTAGTGGTACTTTAACCTCTATTGAAGATGGGAAATGCTCAAGTGATTTGTGTAGGAGATGTTGAGATGCATTATAAATAATATGACCAATGAGGACTCATTTTACTGACAATGATTTTTTGCAAAAACAATATAACAGATATCTTGCAATTGGTCAGTGCTGTTCAGTAATATTTATCAAGGCTATGTGTTGAAGACCGTACCTTGACCTTTAATGGTTTACTTTAATAAGTTGTGACTTGGATTGAGAGTTGTCTCATTGGCACTCATACCACATCTTCCATTATCTATTGGTTGATTTAAAAAACATAAGTTCTTGAAACCAAATTTGTTCAGATTGAACTCAGTAAATGTAGGATAAATTCATCTGAGACAAGCTGTTTTACCAGAGCAGTATTGATTTTACATTTAATATCTAACAGTTTTGTAAATGCATTTAGATAAAATTCAAACTAAACTGACCCTTTTCAAGAATGTTGGTCAACATATGTAAGGTTTTGGTTATGATAACCGAACAACAAATCCTTCAGTTCTTTCATTTCATATTGTCCTTATTTACTAGATTTTGTGTGGTTCATAGTTCGGTCACATGTTTATTAAACAATTGTCGAGTAACAGATGGCAATATTCTATCCAGGTAAATAACCAGAACATAAACTATTTTATAATATACAGCTGCACATGCTAATGTACAGTAGCCCTTTTCACAAAAAATCTTAAGTGTAAAATTAATCTTACGATAAAAATATTTAGTTGAATTGTTAAGGAATATTTTAGACTTACGATAAATTTTACACTTAAGATTTTTTAAAGGCAGTGCTTTAAGGCCTGACTTTCAAGTCATGAGGTTCATCTTTCCTTACGCAAATCTTTGCTGGGGGTCATTTTGCAAGAAATAGATCCGGAAATGTTTAAATTTCTCCTCTACTTTTTGTGGTATGTATTGGTTTTTGTTCCTTTCATTTACATTGGGAAATAAAGAAACGATCAGTGTGTATTGTTCGTTTTAAAAATCTGTTTATTAATGTGTCTTTTGCATTATAAGCAGTCAATCTGATTACAAACTATCATTATTCGAATTCCGTGTGGAAAGAGGTCCGTTCAATTTCGAGTACTATTTGCGATCTAAAGATATTTTAAAATCATTTCACTCGTTGATATAACATGATATTATAATTAAAAGTCGACTGACCGTGAATTATATTGCATAATATACAATTTAAAGTATTTCTGTACGTGAAGCCGTATGACGTTATAGTTATTTCGGTCTCAGTTATGTAAAATATGAAATTATCGTTCCTGAATAGGGTTCCACTAATTAAAGACAAGAAGCGTCAAAAAGTGATAAGAAGCGACAATAAAATTAAAATAGCGATAAGAAGCGACAATATAATTAATTTAGCGAGAAGAAGCGTCAAGAAGACTATATAGCGACTATACATAAATAAAAAAAATGTCATTGCAACAACTTATTCCCCATAGATATTAAAAAAAAACATGCATTAATTTTTATTATAGGGGCGGTTATAAAACATTTTTTATATTACTGTACATTGATAGATAAAAATATGTTTTTATTAAGAAGAAAGGGATTAGTTTTTATTAGATATAAAAAAAAATATATTATATGCACACGCTAAAAATTGGCCATCAAAACAAAAAAAATTCAATTTCCTTTTAAAGAATTTATTGAATCAAAACCATGCAATATCATTTCCTTTCTAACAGTGAAATTCTTCTTTTTCATAGGGACATATTTGATAGGTGTAGCTTCACCCTATCACATCAAATGAGAATAGCCTCGTGAGAGAATTACGATTCGCTTGTCCCTTGTTAGTTATTGTCGCTTCGTCACTAAATTAAACTTCTTGTCGCTGTTTGTCTCTAAAATTCTTCTTGTCTCTTATTAGTGAGACCAGTCAGTTCCGTCCTTAACTTCCGTTTTTGCACTGCAAAACAATCACACAATTAACGATGCCTAGTCCTTGTTGGTGTGTACCTGAGTGTCATTTAAGAGGAGGACTTGCATTTCTAAATGACTTAATAAGAAGGAAAAGTTGGATCAACGCCATGGCTCAAACGTAGATTGTCATGTGCGATGCAATCGTAGAACCCATATCAATCAGCTGTTGTTTGCAAGGCACATTTTACTGAAAACGACTACGTTCAGGAAACTATTCATGGTAAAACTTTATTTTCTTTAAGAAATATATACTGTTATTTATATAATCGCCATGCAAGTAAACCAAAGTCTGTTTGCAACCGCAATTATCGTTTTAGAATAAAAAGGGGGTGAATTCAAGACGTCATAACTTTTGGGATTACGATTCAATATCATCTGTTTGACATTTTTTGGTTAATACTACAATTGTATGGTTTTTCTACAAGAGATATATTATACTGATAATTATTTTAGCAGTAATTATGTAAATTTCGGTTGTAATGACAAGAATTCATGAGCTATGCCTGGGCTTTCTTGAAAAATATCAATGACAATGTAAACAGGAACAAAACATTGACATGAATGATGCTCTCCACCTATGTTATAGTTATTTAGGTATGTGTGTTGCACAAGTCTTTCACAAGTTTCAAAAAAGCTAATGTTATAAAACTTTTTTCAGGGCACATACCCACTTTATAGAGACTTGTCTACTGCCATGCATTCCCATCCTATTTTCATGCACCATTTGTAAGCAAGAGACTGAATGGTTTACAAAATTAAAAATCAGGACGGTGTCCCGTTAAACCAAAAGAACTAAACTGGATGAATATTGTAGGAGAAATCTAGAGGAAAGTTTTGATTAGTGAAATTGGTTTTCCTGAACAGATGTACATTCATCCTGCAGGAAAGATTTATAACTGTCCACCACCAACTGACGAGCTAATGTTGAGCTTCACAGATGGAATTACTCAAACACCATAAATGCCTATGTTTTCAGCACAGATTTCACAAATCATGACACAGCTGTGCATTTTTATACCCCACCTACGATAGTAGGGGGGCATTATGTTTTCTGGTCTGTGCGTCCGTTCGTCTGTTCGTCCATTCGTCCGTTCGTCCATCCGTCTGTCCCTCTTCAGGTTAAAGTTTTTGGTCAAGGTAGTTTTTGATGAAGTTGAAGTCCAATCGACTTCAAACTTGGTACACATGTTCCCTATGATATGATCTTTTTAATTTTAATGCCAAATTAGAGTTTTTACCCCAATGTCACGGTCCACTGAACATGGAAAATGATAGTGCGAGTGGGGCATTCGTGTACTGGGGACACATTCTTGTTTATACCTGTTAAGAGTCGAAAACTAAATATTATTTTGTATATAAATAAACATATATTGTGTCATTTTAGAACTTATATTTTTCCAAAGGATGCATGAATGAAAGTAGTGAAATTCATTTTGCTTTGATATATAGATTTGAATTTCAATTGTTCATGTTATTGTAATGCATATAAAAATAAGGAGATGTGGCACAATGTAAATATATTATATTCTGTGAGTTTATCAAACTAAAGGGGATAAGAAATGGGTATAAGCAGTTACAGGACTGTACTACTGTACAATCTCCAACAATGAGAAAAACTCATACTGTAAAGAGAATTTCATATTTACAAGTAAGTTTTGTTTTTGCATTGAATAATTTTCTTCTATTGTCTTAAAAGCAAATATGGGAAGTGGTTAAAATGCTAATGAGACAGCTTTTATGGCCACCAGATGTCATTGTTACCTTGATTAAAAACTCCTTTTTACCTCACCTGACCTGACTCATCACTTGGTTTCGTCGTCCATAAACTTTTACAAAAAATCTTCTCTGAAACTACTGTGCCAAATTTAACCAAACTTAGCCAAAATCATCATTGCGGTATCTAATTTAAAAAATGTGTGGTTACACCCGGTCAACCAACCGAGATGGCCACTATGGCCAAAAATAGAACATACAGGTAAAATGTAGATTTTGGCTTATAACTCTGAAACCAAAGCATTTAGAGCAAATCTGACATAGGGTGAAATTGTCTCTCAGTGAAGATCTATCTGCCCAGGAATTTTCAGACAAATCTGACAACCCGTTGATGGATTGCTGCCCCCAAATTAGTAATTTGAAGGAAATTTTGCAGACTTAAATATTATTATAGATAGAGATAAACTGTAAACAGCAATAATGTTCTGCAAAGTAAGATCTACAAATAAGTCAATATGACCAAAATTTTAAGTTGACCCCTTAAAGAGTTATTGCCCTTTATAGTCAATTTTTAACAATTTTCATAAATTTTTGTATTTTTTGTTAATTTTTAAAAAATATTTTCAACTGTAAATACTGGGCCATGTTTATTATAGATAGAGATAATTGTAGCACCAAGAATGTTCAGTAAAGAAAGATCTACAAACACATCCCCATCATCAAAAACACAATTTTGTCATTTTATATGTGTCCGTTGTTTAATATGCACATAGACCGTCCAAGGTGAGCGACACAGGCTCTTGAGAGTCTCTAGGTCATTAATACAGGTAGATAACTTTATCATGTTTATACTGAAAAATAATTTTGCTTGGAGGGAGAATTTTAAAAAAGTTCTGTCTTCAAAAGAGTTGACATGTTACTATGTACATTAACCATTATGTTACTTGATGTTCTAGCAATACACACAGAACGGAGACTAGTCAATCTTTGTGAATTATTTTTCATAGGATAGGAGTAATTGAATATGTGTATATAATCAATAATTAAAAATAGTTTTATTTACATTAAAAAGGAAAAGTTCTTATGTCTTAAAAATGCATTTCATGGCGAGGTACAGAAAATATACTGTAAACAGTAGACTATAGATATAGGTGAACTAGGTACAAGAGAACTCTAAATCTTAAATACTACAAACCACCTCTGTTCTATGGAAGATAATGATATAACTGGACTAGAAATACACACAACCTGTAATTAACTGCCTTTACAGCGCTTTCACGCTTTGATTGTGAAAAGGGCTACCGGTATTTATAATATGAGAATCAATAAATAACAGATGTCTCCTTTAATTTTACTAGTCTATAATTCTGAGAACTTCTTAACTCGAGGCTTTAGACGAGGGCCAATATGGGTCGAGGGATGATACCAGGGCCAATATGGAAAAGACATGTTATAATCTATTTATCACATATTTAAGTTCTGCAGAAAAAAGGGAAAAAATTCAATTATAACAATTTAATGAAACATAACAGGTAAACATCTTAAACATTTTATCACAAAAATGTCGTTAAGGATGAAATGACGTCATGTCATTTAGAATCGGGGCACAATAACCAATAACCTCTTTTTTGCCACTGGCAATTTTGAGGTTATTACATATGCAAAACCCGACGTATTCGTGACAAATATGTGATAATATCAGATTATTACATGGCATTTTTCATATCGCATGTATTATCAGCCCTAGGTTCAATATCAGCCCAAGGGCCGCATGGCTCGAGGGCTGATATTGACCGAGGGCTGATAATACATGCGATATGAAAAATGACATGTTATGATCTTTTTATCATATGCTTCAACAGTAAAGAAAAATAACAGATTCATATATTGATCCTTTTATGTGGTTCCCAAAGTTTAAAGAGTAAAAAAGTTCACGGCCGTCGGACCCAAAATTTGATACATTCAATATGAAATCTTTCTATCATATGCCTCAACAGAGAGAGAGAGAAAAAAACACATTTTAATATGGACGAATCGACAAAAAAATAATTCAACAATATACATAATGATCATTGTTTGGAAAAGTCAACTTTTTAAAGAAACTTTCTAAATTATGTTTCAGAAAACTTAAAAAATGCATTTATTAAATAATTTGTTTGTTTT
This sequence comes from Mytilus galloprovincialis, assembly GCA_037788925.1. Taxonomy (NCBI): domain Eukaryota; kingdom Metazoa; phylum Mollusca; class Bivalvia; order Mytilida; family Mytilidae; genus Mytilus; species Mytilus galloprovincialis. The sequence continues at coordinate 40,580,808 of CM075334.1, read as the reverse complement.
TTTTTATTTTAATTTTTTTATTATTTTAAACAATATACTTTCCAGTATTCAAATAATTGTACACTACTTTGTAATGTTTTTCACTGAAAACGTAGCATTAAGGTGTATTTTCCGGAATTGGCCGAGTATTACCGGAATGCCATGTGATAACGTTACGGAAAGGCATGTGATAACAATCGAAGCATGTGATAAACTTTTCAAATCAGCCCGCTAACCACCAATTAGAAAAATATGGAATTTACGTCAATTTAATGCTATTATCATACGGTAAAATTTATATGTTATTTAGTCTAAGTATATGATAAAAGACTGTCTGACATAGGGTTACATTTGTACTAACCTTTCTATAGCAAGACATTTTGTGTAATTTTACTCCAACTTGTTTTAAGTTGAAAGGTAGGTAGATAGATAAAATTTTTATAAGTACAACCAAAAAATTATTATAAGATAATGATCTGGTTTAAATAACGTGTTTAGAAAAAAACATGAAATTGTTGGAGGTACAAGTTGTTAGGAATTGTAAATCATTGTTCACTGGTTTCATCATATTTGATTATTTTATTACTAGTAAATAAAAACAGTTTATTCAATCAGTTTCAGAACTCATGCTGAACACACAATAAAAGCAAATGTGTTATCAAATGAAAGCCTCAACGAAGAGCTCTCAGGCAGTGTCACACACAGTACGCACATAAAGCATGAATAAATCTATAAAATCAGACATGGCAACTTGATGGCAACTTTAGTTAGTTCTTCTGTGCATACTATACTTGTTTGATATCCAGTACACACAGACACAATATTTATGCTAGATAATCATATATAGCAACTTGCTTAATTCCTGTTCTTCAATACTGACTTTTCTTGGATGAAGCTAAACTAGGTTATGCCTCATTGATGAATCAATTATTGAGTAATGAAGTTTTTAAAAAATGTATGATATGTATGATATGTATGATACACATATTTTGTTATTGATTTCTGTAAACAAAACAAAAATCTAGAATTTTGTTTTTTACTTAGACATCTTTTATTAGTAAAATTTCATAGCAGCTGATAGTCTCTGGTACTAATATGTTGTTTTCAATTGCAGATTCAAGTGGCTAGATTCTCCTGTTTTCACTCTTTCATTCTTGTAAATTTTGAATTCAAAATGGATGAAAAGTAAGCTGGATTTTCATATGTATATCCTATAGCCATCTCTTCTTAACATTTCTAATTCTGTGTTTGATTGAGATAGATATAGTGAAGTTGTGGCACTGTTTCAATGTGATTTCCTAAAGCCATCCCTTTCTTAACAATTCTATATCTGTGTTTGACCAAAGTAGGTGTACTGAAATTGTGGCACTGAATCTGTTGTATAGCATTTGGACAAACAAGAAGATTTTCTGACAATCTTGTTAGTGATTTGTTCCTTAGTCTTTTAGGAGTTCTACATTCAGCAGTCAGAGAATATTCAAAATATTCATTAGAGGCCTGTTTAACTTTTGTCCATTTTTTCAGTGCTTTAAGTTTACAGTCACAATGCAAAGGATTATTTTTCAGTTTTAATGTATCTAAGAATGGAAGTTCTTCAATAACACATTTATCGATTAAAGAAATAAAATTACTAGATAAATCTAGTAATTTTAAACTTCCACCTAAGCCATCAATTTGATTTTGTGTTACTTCAGTAAGACCATTGCTACTGATCTCTAGTCTTTCCAACTGTGTATTATACTGGAATGCTAAATCTTGAATATTTGACAGTCCATTATCTACAAGTTTTATGTCATTTAAACCAGTCATGACTCTCAAAGAATTCCAGAATGACTGTGGCCAGAGTTGAATTTTTTGTAAATTGATACTTTGCAAATTTTGAAGTCCCTGTACAGTTTCTGCAGTAAAGTTAAGTTTATAATTTGATCTTTTTAGAGAACATAGTTCAAGTTTCTTTAAATTTGGTGTATGGATGAAGGTTCCAGAATCTATATGCATGATTTTGTTACCAGATAAATCAAGAAAATGAAGATTAGACAATCCTATGAAGTCATTATGTTCTATTTGAATGAGCTGAGTTTTCACGAGATGGAGATATTTCAGATTAGGCATGTTTTTGAATAGATTTCTTGGAATTCCACTCATTCCTAGAGGATTTTTGTTTAATACTAACGTTTCTAGCTTTGGCCAGGTACCTTCTGTCAGAGTCAACAATCTGTTTCCATTTAACACATTGGAATGAAGATCCAGATACTTTAATCGTTGTTGTATGTGATTAAAGCATCCAAATTGTAGTACATTTAACCTGTTTTCTGACAGATCCAGTTCGGTTAAATTATCAAGTGATTTCAGTGCATTTCCTGCATGTTGTTGAAATGTTGAAATGCCGTTTCTTATGAAACGAATTTGTTCCAATGAAGTAAGAAGTCTTAAAGCACCAAGGGGGAACTGTGTAAAGCCTGGATTCCCTAATATCTCTAATCTTTTCAATTTTGGAAATTTGCCCACAACAGAACGTGATGCTATATACTGCATTTGAAGTGTATCTAGCACAAGAGTTTCTAGATGTGGAAAGCGTTGTGGAAATGAAAGGATACCTTTATTTATTAGAGCGTAATGTTCTATAGTTAATGACTTAAGGTTAGTCAACTGAGCTAGGGAAGAAAAGGGAACACTGCTTCTATCATCACCTTCTAAGATAAGTTCAGTCAAATATGTCTCCAGTCCCCTGAATGCATCACTAGGCACTAAAAGTACGTAATTTGTACTAAAGTCAAGTTTACGCACTTTAAGTCCTGCAAAAGTATTTTTGGCAATTTGAATAATTCTGTTACTGCATGTTGAAGGGATAATGTCCCTGCATCTTTTGTTTTCACTGCTGAATGTCAGTTCTTTGAAAATTTCATCGGAAGAAAAGATGGCTGGAACTGATAATAGGTCTTTATCTCGACAGTCTATAATTCTCTCATCTTTGGGAGAATTCCGGTCATGACATGTACACTCTTTCACTGGACAGTCAGCAGCTAATATCATAGTCAGTTGTAGCCATGTCACCAATAAGACGCAATATACTAGGCATCTTGTTTGAAGCTCTGAAAAAGAAAACTTTTTGTGTCAAGTATTTATGCTACATTCTTTTTTATATTTACTTTTGTAAGTAAATACAAGGAACCATAGATTTAATGAATCACATATTGTTAGGGGAGGTTAATTATGTAGGTGGAATATGTATTTTTCATTAATTCATTACTGATTTAAGTTTTCACAGACTCTTTATATGATTAACATGTGGTTTTCTAATCAGTAATGTTATCAGCTTTTCATTTGTCAAAAATCACTTGACAGAATTGTTAAACAGTTTCTGGTTGTAAGAAAAAAGGACTACTGTAAACTTATTTTCGCGAGCCATTTACCGTAAAGCGGGTTAATTTCGCGATTTTCATTGAATAAGGTATACGAAATATTTTGGCGGACTAAAAACTTTTATCAATACCTTTGTATGTACAATTCTAATTTGGCAGAATTTATTTTGGCAATATTCTTCTATCCGCGAAAATATGCGAAAATTTACACCCGCTATACGGTATTATCGCGACATTCGCGAGTAGAAATATAACGCCAATATAAAACGTGTAAAACGCGAAATAAAGTGTCTGCGAAAATAAGTTTGTTTACAGTATATTGACTCTTAAATTATAATGTCAAGTAGGTTTTGACAGCTTGTAGATTTTGATTCTCTGATTGAAACAAATACATGGAAAATTGACCCTACTCTGTTTTGCCTCTTGAATTTTGAAGGTTCTTTCATTGCCTCAGAAGTTCAGAACCCAATGCTCATGAAAAGGTATTCACAAACAGAAAGTAACAGAAAGCATTGTCTTATCCTTTAACATGAATTTTGCCAGCAGGTTAACAGGGATTTCATTGGTGTTTTCATTTGAATTGGTTTTCTGGTTAAAAGTTTTCAACGTTTTTGTCATTTTATAATCTTTTTTAAAAGTTTACTATAGGGAATGAGTTAGGTTCCTTGTTGACTTCTAGCACTTACTTGGTAACATCTGCATTATATGGTCATTTGTGGATATTTGTCTAATTAGGCAATGATACCACATCTTCTTCCTTTTATATTGACATAGGAAATTTATTTTAAACAGATTCTGTTATGAACTTTGTACATCATTAATTCATGTCTTTTTGTATAAAAGATGGCTGAATACTTGTCAATAAAAAAATGAAGTTTGAATTTAATTACTATATGAAAATTTGAAATCTAGAACTTGGTACAAGATGCAAATAATTGTTTTACTTACCAGTTAATTTTTCATCCATATTTTTCATGATAAATCTTAATATGGTTGCAATAAAAATTGGCAACCAAATCATTTTATGTTGTATAAATACTACATGGTCATCCCACCTTCAACTTTGTGGTTTTCCTCAGTATGTATTTATTGATGTTGTAGTGTATATGACGTAAACATATTATACCCCCGCTTTCAAAAAAGGGGGGTATACTGTTTTACCTCTGTCTGTCAGTCCGTCCGTCCGTCAGTCCGTCCGTCAGTCAGTCTGTCCCATGAAACTTTCGTCACATTTTTCTCAATGCAACTACAATACAAGGATTTCTGAAATTTGGTTTCAGGGTTTATCTAAGTCAGCTATACCGTGTGATGCGTTTTCAGATTGATCACTTGACAACTTCCTGTTTACCGAACACTTGTATGATTTTACACATGATAGCCAAGTTGAAAATTTTCGTCACATTTTTCTCAGGAACTACAATACAAGGATTTCTGAAATTTGGTTTCGAGATTTATATAAGTCAGCTATACCGTGTGATGCGTTTTCAGATTCATCACTTGACAACTTCCTGTTTACCGAACACTTGCATATTTTTACACTATTAATATTATCCACTTGCGGCGGGGGTATCATCAGTGAGCAGTAGCTCACAGTTTCACTTGTTTTATTTGAGAAACCCATCAATCAATCTTTAATCATTGTTAGGTTTGTTCAATTCCTTCTCTTATATGTCTTTCCCCAACACGATCCTCCTGTTTCTAGTAACAAATTGATGTTATTCACATCAAATGCAGGGTCGTTTCCAGGAAATTTGAAAGAGGGGGCAGATAATTAATTCTTATGCAGAGCAGAGCGAGGTAAAATATTTTTTCGACCTTATTTTTGTCAAAAACATAAAATAAATATGAAATGCACTAATGTAACGGTTCCTGACTTCGAGCATATATTTTTTTATAGTTAAAAAGTGTCAGGATTTGACATTTTTTTATGCCGAACTCTCTCCATAATTGTCTATGATATATTAAAATGATTGGATGGATCTTAACAGAAGACCTGATTAATGAGAAATTCCAAATACTATGGTATAAATCTTTACTAAACATTTCAATAGTCGTAGGCCAGGATTTTATGAACAGGAGGTGTAATTACAGTTGCCCTGGTAGAGGGTCCATGGGGAAGCTCAGAAGCTCCTGACTTTCAACAATATAGCATCAAATTATGAAGAAGCCAGACCAATAAATATCTCTCTATTCTAGATTAGGTTCTGGTTTCTTTGAAGGACACATATGATACAAGACAAACAAACACAGAAGTATAAAGTTCATTCGTTCAAATATTTTAGGCTTAAATTAAATGTGGAATACATGATTTAATATGGGAAATTGACATTATTGTAACAGTACTAAATTAAAGCAATCATGTCACTGTCTAGTTCCGATAGGTGGTATATGGTACATGAATAATATGGTGGTTGAACTTGATGGCAAAATGTAGGTACGATGATGTCACTTAGTTTCTCACTAATGGATATTGAAACAATGTGATACTATTAAACTAAAGGCTATCCATATAAGAAAGTAAAAATGCAATACCAAATATACAGTCATGTTACTAGTATAAATGTACAGTTGGTGACCTTCTGCTGTTGTTTTTTTCTATGGTCGGGTTGTTGTCTCTTTGGCACATTTCGCATTTCCATTCTCAATTTTATTAATGCAAAACCTAAAATGAACACAGAGACACTGTCTGACTCTCATTTTCAATGAATGGTTAGACTAGAGTGGATTCATTAGAACCATTTTACACTGATTTCTCATGGAGTAATCGTCATTTATTTTTATTTCATAATCGAGAATAATGTCTCTGTGATTCCGAATTAATATAAAAAGAAATCAGATTATGTGTTTATTTACCGAATATGATAAATTGCCATATTCAATAGCAGATGACAATATTTTTTTTATTTTATTTTTTTTCATTACGTTCTTACCTGGACCTGCTCCTGTAATGATCTTTTCGGACACTGGACATTAAGCTGAGAGTTGAATATATTATATATAGAGGGTATAGATCCTTGTGTATTGTTGCAGGTTGTATGTTAACTTTGACATCATCTGTGTTTTTGTGTTGTTAAGTTGCTGACTAAGTGATTTTTCCTGCACTTTGTTTTCTTTACAATAAAATCTTGAATGTATCTGTCAGTACTACTTAACCAGGTATTAACCAGAAACTTGTTTAAACAGAAATTAAAAACAAATAAAAAAACTAAAATTGTTATGAGTAGCAATAATGAAAAAATAATTAACATTAAAATCATGACTATTTAATTTTTTTAAGGTGTAGCTGGGGAACGGTGGGTGGGCTGAATTAATTTTCCACAAGTAAAAATATGACTGCTAACAGTGCAATGCTCAAGCAATTACTGACCATTCTCTCAAAATTATATACAGATGTTTCTATGATAACACCCTTGCTCTCATCATGATGTTTCCCATCGATGATCTAATACCTATCCCTTAATCTCTTAATTAAAACAACCTGTCAAGCAATCTCTTAATTAAAACAAGCTGACCTTAACATTAAATGAAAATAAAAGCCTGGCAAAGTACAGACCCTAGGAATTATCAAAATATGTATATTAACTCTAATTTAATTCTTTAAATCTCCAGAAAAGTTATTTGCATTGCGTAGAAGCAATATCTCTAACTGTAGCTGTTGAAACTGAAAGGACAATTGAATTCAGGAAACTGGATACGAAATGTAAAATGGAAACTAACCGAACTTAATAGGGTTAGCCATGAGAGCATGTCGAAGGTTCTTAGAATGTCACTGATATTTCAGTATGAACTTACTAACCCCCTTTGCCATCTGTGCATGGCTAACCCTCCTTTATTGGGTAAGTTTTCACCAGAATTCCAAATTGTTTCAGATTCAAATAATTCTTGTTTATATATGGAGGTATAAAACAAGGAGGAGCCGGGTTATGAATCTGTTTTTCCAGTACATGTATAGTGTTTTTGTGATGTTGTGTGTTTGTCATATTTCATGTCATCTTTTTATATTTTTAAAATTCATTATTATTTTATTTATAATCTAAATGCTTAATGCGGAACAATTTGAAATTGCTATACATGTTCATGTGACGATGTATCAGATTTTTGTAACCTTGCATGTCAAATTGTTTCTTCTTACCAAAAAAAACCAAGTAACTTAATAAAACAAATTTCCGCCTTCTTTATTATGTAAGTTTGGCATGCTTTAACCAAGGTAATACAGGATCTTTGTCATTACATAAAATTGTCAATTTCATTCATTTGTTAAAATGAGACATATGTTTATGTGGTTTTGGTCTTGTGTTAAATTCAAGGTTTGACCGAGTAATAGATAATTTTCCTGTGTCAAAACCCTAGGTACTACTTATTCATGACTTGATCGTGCTCACGTTTGATGATTTAATTATAAGCCTTTTGTAATGGGAGAAAAGGTGAAAAATTAGTTGGTCAGATCGAGACACCTATATTGAATATAAAGGGATTGACACACCTATTAATTAACTTCACATCTGCCGTATGAGGTTCAAATTAATATACCGTGTGAGGACTATATATAGTATTTCTATGACTTCACTTGTACATTATACACATTAACTATGAGATATCCTGTGTGTGAGTTTGATTTTTTTTCTCTCACCCAGTTGAAAAACATTAATAAGATCACACACACTTGACACTTTTTTTAAGTATGTTTATTTTACTTTTACAAAATAACACCATGGATATATTGATGAGTCAATCTTCTTACAATAATTTTGTCAATTTTATTTTTATTTTTATTTATTTTTATCTGTTTTATTTGGGGGGGGGGGGGGGGGGGGGAGCAACCATATTGTTGAATGCAAGTCTGATGATAAAATCAAGTTTGCTTTATCAGGAGATGCATCTTGAAATTATAAAATTTACAAAATTTATTTGCAGAGAATAAATGAATAATTGCTGATAGATTCATATATTGTATATCTGGAGATGGTGCTCTCAACAGCCTACCATCAATGGTTATAAACCTGGTCTTGAACATGCATGATGACTTGCAATGGTTAAGATGATGAACACAATTTAACACAATGGTGGTGTTGACCATAAGAAATAAAAAGGTTTTACAACTTGTGAGAATTGGATATCGTTTATATTAATTCTCGTTATTTATTTTAAATAGTATTAATAAACTCGCTGAAGGCTCTTATATTATTATATTGAAATTAAATAACTCGAGATGATATAAAATGATATCACATTTTAACTTGTTATGAAACCTTATAAATGTCTTTTATTTGTTGCTTACAATTATTTTACAATATATTTGAGATAAACACGCAACCAGTTAAAAATGAATCCACAGTATAAATCTATTTATATATCTTAAACAAACCGCATCAATATTAACAACTTTTTTTTTGTGTCCAAGATAAAGAGTATGTAACAATAAGGATCGAGATGTGGTATAATTGCCTATTTTAACATATAGTACATGTAGTATATAATGTAAGATCAAATTGGTGGTCAAACTTTTTAATGGTGACGAATATAAAATTGTTTGTTTGTCCATTGTAGATGCCTATCACATAAGTAAATACATATTGTTTACCTTTCCTCAGGTATTTAATAATAATTTGACCACTGCAAGGTTCACCATGTTATTAGATAGGTCAACTACTTTGTTAAATGTCCAGTAATCTTTTAAAAGATATATGGACTGAACTTGTCTAGACTTTTGGCGACTTATTAATTTGTTAATTTACGGATTTGTTCAGACCACATATTGACCTATAGATTTCTATTTGTCTTGTTGGGTTGATGTCCTGTTGATGTTTCCCTCAATCTCATGTATTGTTTTGACCTTACTGTCCACTATTGGTGACTTACAAGTTTGTTGTTCTATCGTGTTATGTATGGATTGGTATTCGACCGTAAAGACCACAGTTGACCTATAGATTTTAACATTTAGGTTCATTTGTGTTGTTAGGTTGATGTTTATTTAACTTTCCCTCAATTTTCCTGTATTTTATTGACTTTCACTGTCTTTACTGTTCTTTAAGTGCAATAGACCGTACTGTTAGTATGAATTTTCAGGACCGCTTGACAGTATCAGTAACAAGACAGGACAACAAATTACAATGTACTGGTTAATTTGATTTTGGTATATATAATTCCTCTTCCTGAACATTTCATTAAAAATTAAAGAAACTTGTGGAAAATATCACATTGATGTATGCTTATGCAAATAAGAATAAGAAGATATGGTATAAAGGCCAATGAGACAACTCTCCACCGTAAAACATTTACAACTTAAGTTCACCTTACAGCCTTCTTAAGTGAGCAAAACCCATACTGTATAGTTGTAAACCAATTCAAATGGGAAAACTAATAGCCTGATTTATGTATAAAATAACGTACAACAAACCAAATATGACCTACATCTGCAGCAACAAATGACAACCACTGAATTACATATGTCTGATGCATGTTTCAAATTCATTGAAATAGAAAGAAAATAGAACTTGATTTATGGCTTTAGTTAAAATTATGTGGTCTTCAGATGAAATGTAATTAAGTTTGGAAAGTACCTTTATTTATGGTGCACTTTAATATTGTAGGTCTCATGCATAACCAAAACCGCAACTATGAATAGATAGATACCCGATTAAATGCACATATCCTATTCCTATATCTATTTGCTTTGTGCAAGTCTGAAAACTCACAGACTCAGATTTATTTCTTAAAGAAGAAGAAAGTCAATAAATTCCTCATGGATTCACTATTAGATGAAGGAATCTTGGCCTTGATTAATCATATGACTTCTTAAAAGACCAGAATGTAGATAGAATATTCATACAAAGACATAAAAAGATGTCAGATTTCTCAACAAAGTCTGACTTGTTATATAATGAATGCCTTTAGAAATGCAACAAAACATATAATAAGTCCCCTTATGTCTCTTAATGAATAGAAGTACTAAAAATTTGTATCAATGCATTCCTCAAACATTTGACTTCATGATACACTACTGTAACAGTTTGGTATCATATCAACTTTTTCAGTTTAAAAAGCTGCAATTAGTCCCATAGGGTCAAAATCTAAACGTTGGAAGGTTGAATACGTGTAGGCCTTGAATTTGTATTGGCACTTAGCATATATATTTTTAAGGAAGATAAGCTATGAAAAAGTGATTTTGTTGATTGGTATTGTCAAGGACGTATATAAGTTGGTATGCAAGTTAAATGACCTTCTTATTGAATAAGGGAAAAGCCTCTGGAATAAGCATAGTGATAAAGCTGAGAGTACACTAGTAATTACATGCTATTTTGACAGAAAATTTGTAAGACTTGTTTTAAGAAATTGTCATTTAAATGTAATGATTAAAATTTTGTAAATTTTTATGTGTAATCCAAATTGTACACACCTGTATTTGACTAATGATCTGTCTTTTATTTCGCAGAAAAATTTATGGAAAAACATCATAAAAAATTTTCCTGTTCAGGTGCTGAAACATTTGCATAAGTAAAATTGCAAAATGTATTAGAATTATCAGACAGATTAATTGCCCATTTATGGCAATGTTAACTAAACTTGTGATAACAAAATCAGAGCTGTCAAGTCTCAGACAATGTGCACAAGGCTCATGCATTCCCAAGCACATGTTCCTTTGATCTTTACAACTTTTGCCAAATCTCAGGCATTTATTTCATGAAATCTTGACAGCCCTGATATATTTCTGTCTAATTTGACCAAAATTTTCAGTCCATCATAGCATTGGATCTTCTGATTAGACATTATTTATTGTATATGATTTATCTGTACAAGTGTTGTTCAAATAACTATTGTAAAGTAACAGTCTCTCATGTAAAGCTGATATTTATTTATCTAAAACAAATACAAGTACAGGTAGCTCTTTACCACCTATTTATGATTCACCTTGTGAATGAAATTAGATATGACTAAAAAAGGAATTACCAAAAATTTGAACTTGGCTAGTAAGTAGTCCTCTCTATACAAAACTTGTAGACTTAAAATGACATTAAAGGACATGATAAGATCCTGGATCTAAAAATACATTATTACAATCTGGTTAAAAATACATGTATGTGTATATTAAATGGAAAAAAATAATTTTTTGAATAAATTATAAAGGATCAATTTTATGACCCAAAAAACAAGCAGATATCTATAGGTCAACATGAAGTCTTTAACTATCGACAACTGTCCAGAAAGAAGGTCAAAGTCTAGATTATCTGTCTCTGCACTATGTCTGTCATACCACCAATTAAAAGTCCCTATCTGTTCAACCAAATTTTGCAATTTTCACAGCTTTCTAAATATTTTACCTTAAGTTTAACTTCATAGAAACTAGGTATATCCTGAATCGTTCAGGTGTCACCTTTCTGCATGCCAATTTTCAACATACATTCAAAATCATATAAGAAAGAAGAGAGCTTCCGAAAGGAGGTACCACTAAAAATAACCCCTGGTTTTCTGGAAATCTTAAATTAGTATACTATGGAGCGCATTAATCCTCAATTTTTAATGCAAACTCATAAACAGGTAAATTTTGGCTTAAAATGGTCTTAATATATTTCTCTTTCAACAAAACTTTCATTTCTGCAAATTTGTTGGTTAGTTTAGGTGAACAATGACATCAAATGCACTATTTTTTGTCCAAGAAGGCCTACTTTCACATACGTTCTAAATTTGAGGGAGTAATTGGTGGTATGACACCTAAAGAGACAAAAAAGTTGATTAGAAATCTTTTATTTTGCTTTATTCTTAATCCTTAGTCAATTTGAAGTTAAAAACAGCCTATCTGAGCATTATGCGACTTATATTAAAAATTTCACAGCTCAATTTAAACTGACTGTAATGTATGACTTTGATAGAAAATTCTTAAAAATTTCATTTTGGGCTACAGGAACATAAACTTTCAATATCAAGATCATTGTTTGCTGATTTTTTCTTGTTTGTTCTACTTCTTTAAAGACTCAACAATTTTTGCAATGAATTTAGCAAAAAATCCAAGGTATTGAAGTGTCAAGGAATACTGACCCCCCTTTTTTTCATCTGGTGTCAGTAAAGTACTACAAATTGATCAAAAGAGCAGTCATGGTCATTTAACTGTGTTTATTTACATCAGTTAATAAAATTTAAGATATAAAAACTTCATTTGGAATAATAAATATTACTTTTGTGAGTCTCTGCAGTGTTTACATTAGGCTATGCCATCTGCCAAGTACATAGTATGACGCAATGATATAAGGGGTAAAAATCAAATAATTTCATTAAATCTGCATGACAAAATTTGTTTGGCGGTAGTAAACAACTTATGTTTCAATGTTTAACACCACAGAATAACTTTCTGTGCATTTATAACATTATTTAGGATTTTTTTTTTATAAAAGCATATTGTCAGGATGGGAAAAGCTAAAAATAGCACAAACTCAAGTTTTAGGCTCTAAATTTGCAATATGTGACATTTTGCCCCCAAAAAGATTGAAATGTGGCTACTATTATGTCAAATGATCAGTTAAGACAAAAAAAAAAACAATTGTTTTCTGATTTTGATGTTTCACCGCATTTTGCTTAAAGGTGTCATACCACCAATTAAAAGTCCCTATCTGTTCAACCAAATTTTGCAATTTTCACAGCTTTCTAAATATTTTACCTTAAGTTTAACTTCATAGAAACTAGGTATATCCTGAATCGTTCAGGTGTCACCTTTCTGCATGCCAATTTTCAACATACATTCAAAATCATATAAGAAAGAAGAGAGCTTCCGAAAGGAGGTACCACTAAAAATAACCCCTGGTTTTCTGGAAATCTTAAATTAGTATACTATGGAGCGCATTAATCCTCAATTTTTAATGCAAACTCATAAACAGGTAAATTTTGGCTTAAAATGGTCTTAATATATTTCTCTTTCAACAAAACTTTCATTTCTGCAAATTTGTTGGTTAGTTTAGGTGAACAATGACATCAAATGCACTATTTTTTGTCCAAGAAGGCCTACTTTCACATACGTTCTAAATTTGAGGGAGTAATTGGTGGTATGACACCTGTAGGGAGCCTGTTAAGTAAAATGTAGGCTCCTGTCCACCTTTCCATTGGCAGTTCAAATTTGCCACCCTTCATCCCAGTTGCTCCTGTTACAGTACCTGCTATTTGTATTTATTGTTTTCTTCTTATCCTGAACATACATGAAATATTTGCCACTGGACATGAAGCAAATAACAATGGATCTAAATTTTTTGGATTAAAAACTTTCTAGTCTTTTATTTGAAGGAGTACTGTCTATTGAAATATAGTGTTTTATTTGAAGGAGTACTGTCTATTGAAATACTAAAATAAGCTTAATCATGAGGGAATGAAAATACCTAATTTCTTATTGTGAATCCCTCCAAAAATAAACCAAAAATTAGAGTGGCTGAAAGGTTGGCATATCATATTAGCTAGGGATATGATAACATATAAGTGTAAGCAGAGTCTGTTTCAAATTGTTCTATTATTTAAAAGACTTTTGATTTTATTTGAAACAGCGAACTGAATTAATTTATATTATAGTGTTTTGTCACCAAAATCAGTTAAAATTTTGACCTATTTTAGAAATAAATATCAAGAAAAATAAAAATTACAGGAAATTGATTAAGTTTATGTATTAAAAATTGTTTACCACAACAAAATACAATTTGTTTTTGTTTTTGTTTATTATATTATGACTAAACTAGCCTAATACTTGAATGAACAGGGGAAATTGGAGAACAATAAAGAAAATATGGAAAAATCACAAGTTCATGGAGCTTCTCTCATTACAATCTCTGGTTTTCAGAAATAAAAATAACATCAGCTATAAAGAGCTAATATAGAATTATTCTAAGACACAAGGTATATATAAGTTCATTAATAAAATAACTTAATTAGTGGTCATTAAAATAAAAATGTTTACCTGCAAGCAGAATGAAAAGTGTGAAATCTAAGTCTGCTTTTATGTGCCAACTATTTTTGATTTAATATATAACAAAGTTTGTAAAAATTGTATTAGTGTTATATGCAGAGAGTTGGAGATATTGAAAAATGCTAACTACAAAGGTACCCTAAGTGAGAAGAAGGGCTAATTATTGAGGTTTGTTTACAGGTAATATACATAGTTGTCTATTAGTGTCCAGCTGTTAATGTTTTGATATATTTCTGTTCTGTTCACTTAGTTATGTATCAGTAGAATTTATTCAATAGTACATATAAATTTTCTTTTTCAGTTACTTGTGTTCAATAAAGATGCTGAACAACACGCCACACACATGTACAGCAGTATGCATGGTAGTGCTCCATGTATTAAAGCCACCATAACCTACATAGAACAAACAAAGGTAATTTATTAGTTTATATAAATGTGTATACATGTACATATGCACAGCAAAAAATGCATGTGGGGTGTCATTTATTATTCAAAATTCAAAATTTGGTGACTGTGGAACGCATCTATCCAATCGAGCTAGAGATAAAGGATACTACAGATACAGTTAAGTCAGCCTCATATCTTGACTTACATCTAGAAATTGACAATGAGGGTCGGTTGAAAACAAAACTTTACGACAAAAGAGATGATTTCAGCTTTCCAATTGTGAACTTTCCATTTCTAAGTAGCAACATTCCAGCAGCACCTGCATACAGGGTATATATCTCCCAAATGATACGATATTCCCGTGCTTGCATTTCCTATCATGATTTTCTTGATAGAGGGTTGCTGCTCACAAGGAAACTATTAAACCAAGAGTTCCAAATGGTGAAGTTGAAATCATCCCTTCGTAAATTTTACGGACGCCATCACGAGTTGGTTGACCGTTATGGAATAACCGTTTTACAAATGATATCGGATATGTTCCTTACGTTGTAACTACAATCCCCTTCCTTTTCATGAATGTGACCTACCAAATTAGACTATTTACCGGATTTGTTATCAAATAAGCAACACGACGGGTGCCGCATGTGGAGCAGGATCTGCTTACCCTTCCGGAGCACCTGATATCACCCCTAGTTTTTTGGTGGGGTTCGTGTTGTTTATTCTTTAGTTTTCTATGTTGTGTCGTGTGTGCTGTTGTTTGTTTGTCTTTTTCATTTTTAGCCATGGCGTTGTCAGTTTGTTTTGGATTTATGAGTTTGACTGTCCCTTTGGTATCTTTCGTCCCTCTTTTATTAAAGACACCCTAAAAAAATAGCCTTACCCACATGAAATAGTGAAATAAGCAGTACATACATATGATATATGCAGGAGAAAATGATGAGGCAGCATTTAAAGTTTGAAACACATTTAGATGTTTCTGTATGAGTTTATGGTTATATAACGAAAGAAGCATTTTAGGTCTTTTAAAAGCATACAAGGGAAAACACTTGAAATCATGTATACAATTGGTTAAATCAAAGATTGTATGCAAATTTGAGTTATTTCACATTATGCATGCAGGGGTTTAATAGCTGATTACACTGACAGGGTTTGAGTTTTGCTCATTGTTGAAGTAGGTGGGCTGACTTTTAGTTGAATACATTGTTTGGACTCTGGTAGATAGTTGTTGCATAGGCAATATCATACTACATCACCTTATTTTTATATTTAAAAGGGAATAGTCATACCTAAGGAACAATGCAAATGAGAGAAATATTTTACAAAAAAAAGGTGAATCAACATTTTAATACAAAATCACTGAAGGGAGCAACTTTAAAGTATGAAAGTTTTAACAAAAATATGAAGTTAAATCACCTTATTGTAACAGGAAATAGTAACAAATTACTTGGTAGACATCTGCTGTTTTTGGCCTAAGGGTTGTTTGTAAAAAAAGTTTTATAAATGTTTTAAAAGGTAATTATTTGTAAATATCGAGTTTAGCACATTTTCTGTCATAAAAAAAATAACATAAACTCAAACTTTGACAAAGAAGTAGTCTTTCTATTTAATAATGCAACATTAAAAATTTATTTTGATTAAGGGTCTCTCTTGGGTTTACAGTTTTCATTCATTCATTCTCCATGAGACCTCCTTCATTTGCATAGAAAGGTGTAAAGAAACTTGTGGTTTGTTTTTTTGCAAAAGTTAAAAAAAAAACTAGGAATTATTAGAATCTGGAATAATTTTGAATTCTGGATAATTGATAAAACTAATCATTTATACGGAAAACTAACCGAATTTATGAGGGTTAGCCATGCATACATGACTTAAGGGGGTTAGTTAGTTCATAATGAAATACCAGTGAATATTAAATTAACCTAATATATGTATGCACGTTTAACTCTACTTAGTTGGGTTAGTTCTCATCATACTTTTCTGATCAATTTTCCAGAATTCAAAATAATTCAAGTTTCATATAATAGTTAATTTGAATAAAAGGGGGTTTGTTAATTCATAATGAAATATAAGTGAATGTTTAATGAACCGTATCCTTTGTGCTCATGTCTAATAGATATAAGAAGATGAGGTAGGAGTGCCAATGAGACAAAAATTAACTCCATCTAAGTCACAATTTGTTAAAGTAAACCATTATAGGTTCAAAGTTCAGTCTTCAACATGGAGCCTTGGCTAACACCAAACAACAAGCTATAAAAGGTCTAACTCTATATAGTTGGGTTAATTTTCATCATACTTTTCTGATCAATTTTCCAGAATGAAATTCATTTAATTCCTTGTTAAAAAGACTAAATTCTGCACTGATGTAGCCTTAAAATTCTTATAAGCCTGAGTATAAGCATATCAAAATAATTATCCAGTCAAAATTCATTACTATAAAACTATTTTTACCTAGAGTTCAATGACTTAGCTTTAGTTTTGCTGTTTAGCACATAATATACAAATTCCTATATTCATCCTATTTTGACAATTATTAAAATATGATAACCTCCCCAAAACACAACAAGAAAACCATTGATAGGTTTTCAATTTGATTTTGAAATCTATTAAAGATTTTTTTATCTGAAATACTGACAGTATGATGGTATCTCAAATCTAAATTTACCAAGATAACATTGTGAGAAAACCAACATTCAGACTGTTTGTTCACTTCATCTGGTAACTTAAAACTTCACCTATTTATGACACCAGTTGTATTTTATATTTGATTTCTGTAAATTTAAATTTTTGTTTGTTTTCAATCAATAATTTTACATGAATGTATTTGCAAGATTAATTTTTAGCTCACCTGGCCCGAAGGGCCATGTGAGCTTTTCCCATCACTTGGCGTCCGTCGTCTGTCGTCCGTCGTCCATCGTCGTTAACTTTTACAAAAATCTTCTCCTCTGAAACTACTGGGCCAAATTAAACCAAACTTGGCCACAATCATCATTGGGGTATCTAGTTTAAAAAATGTGTGGCATGACCCGGCCAACCAACCAAGATGGCCGCCATGGCTAAAAATAGAACATAGGGGTAAAATGCAGTTTTTGGCTTATAACTCAAAAAACAAAGCATTTAGAGCAAATCTGACATGGGGTAAAATTGTTTATCAGGTCAAGATCTATCTGCCCTCAAATTTTCAGATGAATCCGACAACCCGTTATTGTGTTGCTGCCCCTGAATTGGTAATTTTAGGGAATTCTTGCTGTTTTTGGGTATTATCTTGAATATTATTATAGATAGAGATAAACTGTAAACAGCAATAATGTTCAGCAAAGTAAGATTTACAAATAAGTCAACATGACCAAAATGGTCAGTTGACCCCTTTAGGAGTTATTGACCTTTATAGTCAATTTTTAACCATTTTTCGTAAATCTTAGTAATCTTTTACAAAAATCTTCTCCTCTGAAACTACTGGGCCAAATTAATCCAAACTTGGCCACGATCATCTTTGGGATATCTAGTTTAAAAAATGTGTGGCGTGACCCGCCCAACCAACAAAGATGGCCGCCATGGCTAAAAATAGAAGATATGGGGTAAAATGCAGTTTTTGGCTTATAACTCAAAAACCAAAGCATTTAGAGCAAATCTGACAGCGGTAAAAGTGTTTATCAGGTCAAGATCTATCTGTCCTGAAATTTTCAGATGAATCGGACAACCTATTGTTGGGTTGCTGCCCCTGAATTGGTAATTTTAAGGAAATTTTGCTGTTTTTGGTTATTATCTTGAATATTATTATAGATAGAGATAAACTGTAAACAGCAATAATGTTCAGCAAAGTAAGATTTACAAATCAGTCAGCATGACCAAAATGGTCAGTTGACCCCTGAAGGAGTTATTGCCCTTTATAGTCAATTTTTAACCATTTTTTCGTAAATCTTAGTAATCTTTTACAAAAATCTTCTTTTCTGAAACTACTGGGCCAAATTAAACTAAACTTGGTCACAATCATCATTGGGGTAACTTGTTTAAAAAATATGTGGCGTGACCTGGCCAATCAACCAAAATGGCTGCCACGGCTAATAATAGAACATAGGGGTAAAATGCAGTTTTTGGCTTTTAACTCAAAAACTGAAGCATTAAGAGAAAATCTGACAGGGTTTAATTGTTTATCAGGTCAAGATCTATCTGCCCTGATGTTTTCACATGGATCGGACTACCCGTTGTTAGGTTATTGTCCTGAATTGGTAATTTTAAGGAAATTTTGCCGTTTTTTGTTATTATCTTGAATATTATTATAGATAGAGATAAACTGTATACAGCAATAACGTTCAGCAAAATAAGATCTACAAATAAGTTTGCATGACCAAAATAGTCAATTGACCCCTTAAGGAGTTATTGCCCTTTATACATGTTATAGTTAATTTTTAACATTTTTCATAAATTTTTGTAAATTTTTAGAAAATATTTTCCACTGTAATTACTGGGCCAAGTTCATTATAGATAGAGATAATTGTAGCAACAAGAATGTTCAGTAAAGTAAGATCTACAAACACATCACTATCACCAAAACACAATTATGTCATGAATTTATCCGTGTCCATTGTTTAATATGCACAAGACCAAGGTGAGCGACACAGGCTCTTTAGAGCCTCTAGTTACTGTCTATTGCAGTTTATTTGAAATTCTGACCCAAATGCATTTTTTTTTTGTCAAACCAAACTGTTCATGTGGTCAATAATTGTAAGAAATTACTTTAGAAACCTGCAGTCAAGTCATCAAAGTACAAGGGGATAAAATAAAGCATACTTTAAAAAAATCATATAAAAACTTTAAATCAAAAAAAAAAATGATTGCTAAAAATTTCTATACATATTGTTATTGTAATTTGAGTTATTCAAAGGCAAAAGGTATTACCGTAATATTTACTTGCTGCAAAATGTTTTAACTTATCATTTTGAATTGAAAAATGTTATATTTAGTAAAATATATGCAGAATTACAATATGTTGTGACTGTGACTTATAAACTTGTAGTTTGTTTGATCAAACCAAACTGGTCAGAAATTTGAACTAACTGCTTTAGAAAACCACAATCCTCTTTAACTGTCAAGTCACAGTAATAACTTTGTACTTAATAACTTTTTTGGGGTATCTGATTTCCCTTGATACATGTAATTGTCTCTCCCAATTTTCATTGAATATTGTAAACAAAAATTTAAACTTCCTGGAAATGCTTTTCTAAGTACATTTGTACTCATTTTCATTGGACAATGTAAACATAATCAGAAACTTCCTGAAACTTCTTTTCTAAGTTCACTTGTACTTATTTTTATTGATACAAGTATCATATAATTTTATTAACGGGAATGACTGCTTGAGTAAACTTTAATAGTCTTATTGCGTACAATATACCCTGTTAGATAATGTATTCATCATATCTACATATAGATATGTATAGAAAGTGAACCTTTTTCTAACCTTTCTCTTTACATTTGTATCTCTGTTTACACTTCATGATCATTCAATTTTCATATAGTGTGAAGTGTTTGTTTCATCTATGGAAATTAATACACTATTTTTTCTTTTTAAAATCTTTGTATGATTTTTATATATAAAGTGTACTTATATAAATCCCTATGTAAAAATTCTAAACAACCAAAGAGACAGTGGAAAAAAAACCAACAGGAGATCTGTGTTATGATTTCCAATGAAACAACTATCCACCATTGTTCAAATGACAAAATTATTGTTCAATGTAAAGCCTTTAACAATGAGAAAAACTCATGCCATTTAGTCAGTTATAAATAGCACTGATATGAAACAAATTCAAAAAGAGAAAATTATGGCCTCATTATGCCCCACCTACGATAGTAGAAGGGCATTATGTTTTCTGGTCTGTGCGTCCATTTGTTAGTCCGTTCATTCATTCGTCTGTCCAGTTTCAGGTTAAAGTTTTTGGTCGAGGTAGTTTTTGATGAAGTTGAAGTCCAATCAACCTAAAACTTAGTATATATGTTCCTTATGATATGATCTTTCTAATTTTAATGTCAAATTAGAGTTCTGACCCCAATTTCACGGTCTACTGAACATAGAAAATTATAGTGTAAGTTGGGCATCCGTGTACTGGGGACACATTTTTGTTTTTATGCCCCACCTACGATAGTAGAGGGGCATTATGTTTTCTGGTCTGTGCCTCCGTTCGTGCCTCCGTTCGTCCGTCCGCTTCAGGTTAAAGTTTTTGGTCAAGGTATTTTTTGAAGAAGTTGAAGTCCAATCAACTTGAAACTTAGTACACTTGTTCCCCATGATATGATCTTTCTAATTTTAATGCCAAATTATAGTTTTGACCCCAATTTCATGGTCCACTGAACATAGAAAATGATAGTGCGAAGTTCAGGTTAAAGTTTTTGGTCAAGGTAGTTTTTGATGAAGTTAAAGTTACATCAACTTGAAACTTAGTACACATGTTCCCTATGATATGATCTTTCTAATTTTAATTCCAAATTAAAGTTTTGATCCCAATTTCACGGTCCACTGAACATAGAAAATGATAGTGCGAGTGGGGCATTCGTGTACTATGGACACATTCTTGTTAGAATACAATTTACAAAAAAACAAACAGACATGAACCAACGACAACCACTGAATACAGTCTCCTAACTTTGGACAGACACATAATTTGTTTCATTTGATCATATATCATTTATAAAAAAAATGGGTTTTTTTTCCAAACATGCCTGGTTGGTATTGAAATTTGAAGATAACAGGTGCTAACAGTAGTCATAGTTTTCCTAGTTCATATTTTTGTGAACTTGAAGTTGTGTTAACCTTGTATTTAACTTTTTGCAGGGATCAAGAAAAATCAGCCCAAGAACAGATGTCAATGTTACTATTGGTGCATGTGAGTCTGAGATTGATGTCACAATCATTGACAGAGTTAATAGTCTGCTGTCCCCACCACCAAGGTCAAGGTCATGCAGTCATACAGGAAATATACCCATGTATACAGGGGTAAGCTCAATAACTACCTTAACCAAAACCCAACTAATACAAATATACCAAAGATATACACAATGTATACCATTTTGAAGAAGTGTTCTGTTGTACAATTCATTTGTTTGGTCAATATGAAAGCCTACAGTAATCAGAATATAATGACAATAAGAGGGGTGGTACATGCAACTCATTAAAGAAACATGACCATTTTCATTATTTTGATATGCCTTGTATGGTGTCTTGTGGAAGCCAGATCTAGTTTGACATTTTTATGGTGATGGGTCATTTATTGTTCTTAGTAGTGTTCATTCAAGTAAAGCAATATTTAAAGTCTGACATATACCAAGTTATAAATTCATGTTCTCATTGCAGGTCCCTGACACGTTCAGTCAGACTTTGGAAGATGGTGCTAATTCCTCTGAAATGACAACAGATATAAAAGTTAATAGTTCTAATGTTAAACTCTATATCAGGTTAGTAAAGTATAAAGTATTCTCTTAGTAGTCATGAACAGTTCATTATAGTGTTACATATGATCATATAAAAAAGAAGATGAAGTAAGATTGCCAATGAAACAACTCTTCACAAGAGACCAAATGACATAGGAAATTACCAGCTGTAGGTCACTGTACGACCTGAAACAATGAGGAAATTACCAGCTGCATACCTGCCAACTTTCACGATTTAGGCGTGTATTACACGATTTTGACCCTTTGTCACGATTGCATGATTGTGATCGTGAAAAACCCTCCAAAACACGATTTTGTGAAAATCTACACGAAAATATGATGGTTCCCAATTTTGAACTGTGTCCAAGGACGACATTTGTGTTCAGCCAATCAAATTCTATGTTTCTCATGATCAAATTAATCAGCCAATCAAAAACGTTTTCTCTCAAGATAATTCTAACATCCTAGATTTTGAACTTGTGTTGAATTCCTCTGTATTGTAAAATCGTGAACATGGCAAATGGTTTTTCACCTGCAAGGAGGTTCTTACACAGAATAAGAATAAAAGCATGGCTGATTGACAAACTTCAACGATGCAGTACTACCATTAAGATAATAAATAGTAGTTTATTCACTAATTTATTGATATTACACTTGCTGTAACAAATGTTATTTATTTAATTAAAATACCAAATCATTTAATGTACTATTCTTTGTTCACATGGACTAAATAAAAAATATATGTCTCTGTTCTGACATTATATTTAGAACTACTTTTCTAAATGTCATGAATGTAGGGTCCAATTATTTTGAAAAATAAAGAAGAATACATGATATATTAGCAGTGATTAGACCAAGAACATACCAAAATTCTTGGACATGTGTTGACCATATTATACCAGATAGATCATAAGATGTATAATTCTTTGTGAAAAGTTTCTTCAAATAATATGAATATGTGCTCATTTTTACTTAAAAAAGTGGTTTTTAATGTTTTTACATTGAGGGGATACCCCTAGGTGTTGTTCCCAACCTGACAAAGGTCTTTCTTTGTGCATAATTTTAAATTGAAAAAGTCAACAATTATTTAATATCCTTACCAGAGACATATAATATAATTCCTGGTCTTGCAGCTACATGTTCATCTTTTCTACTGATATACATGATATATAATAACTAGAATCATGCAAATAAACTTAAGAAAAATGCATGTAAGCTCATCTTACAAATATGACACTTTTTCTAGACCACAAAAAAGCACACGCAAAATAGTCGTCGCCAAGAATTGTAACCTTTGAAATTGTTGTCGCGCACTAAAAACCCCATGGGCACTTTAAAAACTTGGCAGGTATGCAGCTGTAGGTCACTGTACTACCTGAAACAATGAGGAAACCCCATATGGCATAGTCAGCTATAAAAGGCACTGAAATAACAATGTGAAAGAAATCAAACAAGAAAACTACGACCTAATTTATGTACAAAAAAATTGTCTAAAAATAAATTTGTAACACAGCAACAAATGACAACCATTGAAATACAGGCTCCTGACTTGGGACAGACACATACATACAGAATGTGGCAAGGTTAAACATGTTAGGAATATCACAACCCTTCTCTTCATGTTAAATGGTATAAATGTATTTGATTTCAAATCTGATGTATTAGTATGCTTTAAGTGTATTCTGTTATTTAATGTTTCACACATAAACTATAATAACTTAGCTTGATAAAATATATTTACAGGTTTCCGATTCCTGATTTAAGGCCACAATCACAGGTTGACAGGTTTCCTTGGTGGAAAAAAAATCTACGAGAAGAAATGGTGATATTAAAACTGAGTGATTTTAGATTTATAACGTCCATAAAATCCCAGCAGTCAGTTCTACAGATAGATGTCATATGTAAAGAAGTTCATGGTAGGTTTTACAGATGAGATGATTTTAAATAAATCCTAAAATGTTGTAGTTTTAAAAATACTAATTTTAGTTGCAGCAGGACTTGTTATGTTAATGCTTGCAGCAAACAATCAAGAAATATTTTGAAATTTCACATTATTTGTATGCAGAAGACATATGTATCTATTTATCATTTTTCTCTCCTATGCAATGATAGTAAACTATGACTTAAACTAATTGCTTAAAGCTTTACATTTCAAAAGGTAGAAGATCTAAATACCTCATACATTGCATGTAGATATCCTATGTTACAAAGTTTACATCTGTCATATGTCTATAATCCTTGATCTATATTCATGTTTATTTGACTGTGTGAGGTGGTACCCAACACTTTCACTAAAATTAATTTGGCTCATTTAATTTTTATAAAATTTTGTCAAAGTATTTACTTTGACCCTTTAACAAAAATGTAAAAATTTCAAAAAATTTGATCCAGCCGTTTTGTCAGAAAAATTACACTGGTTATATAGCAGTTTGACAAACACCAATTTTGATCATTGAGAAGCTTAATATTCCTTTTACAACACAATGTAATTAAAACGTTTAGCTGACTTTACAGAGTTATCTCCCTGTAGTGTTAGGTACCACCTTAAAAAACTACAGTTTTCAGTCAAGTAAAAAACTCATATATTATGAGTAGCAGGATAACTGTATCAGTATTTGGTATATGAGTTCCTTGCACTTTCTTCTTCTGTCTGTAAGAAAGAGTTACCTGACTTTGACCTCATTTCATGGATCAGTTATCAAGGTTAAAGATACATGGTCAAGGCCATATATCAGATTTAATAAGAAGGTCAACTGTATTTGTTGCTAAAGTTATGAGAATTGCATGTTCAAGTTTGATTGTGGGTTAGGCTGTGTGGGCATATAAAGTACTCATAGCTAAGCTGTTTATTATGTGTATTATATAGGCAATACTTCCTTATTTTAGCTACATATACAATAAATATAGATTTGTTTTGAAATTTTAATAAGATGCAAACAAAGGTTTATCAGTGTTAAATACTTTAATCAGTTGTAATCTTTTGTTTTCATAATTCATATCTAGAAATCATCAGCAAGTAGACAAAATTATCAAAATTATTTATTTAAACTTGACTCTTCTGCTTTAATCTCATTTTAATGTAAAAATCAGTTTTCTCAATAAAGCATTGATGTAACATATTATCAACATCAGTGGCAGATCCAGAACTTTTCCTAAGGGGGGCCTCTGACTGACCTAAGGGGGGCCCGCTCCAGGCATGTTTCAGTGATTCCCTATATAATCAACCAAATTTTTCCAACGTAAGGGGGGTCCCCCCCCCTGGATCCGCCTATGAACAT
Source organism: Mytilus galloprovincialis (assembly GCA_037788925.1). Classification (NCBI taxonomy): domain Eukaryota; kingdom Metazoa; phylum Mollusca; class Bivalvia; order Mytilida; family Mytilidae; genus Mytilus; species Mytilus galloprovincialis. The sequence goes on along the minus strand of CM075334.1, from coordinate 40,555,444 downwards.
GTACTGTTGAAAATTTCAAAATGATTTCTACTCAGTAAAATTGAATTTAGGCTCTGCAGTATGCACCACAAATAAAATGAACTTTATGAAGCTTTGCAGTTTTACATTTGTAATAAATTTACACTCAAACTTATACAAGTGTATAGTTATTTTCATGAAACTGCTCAGTTCAATTTGAATTATACCCACCACTGTTGAAACAATTTTGTTAAGTATTGAAATAAGTAATGCTTAAGTTAATTAGCATTCTTACAATGACTTCACCACATGAATGCCAGCTGAGAAATTTAGTTTCAATACCTAATAATGTCTATTTGGAATATAGAGGTAGAATTGAATATTTGAAAATAAATTAGTAACATTTGCATTCTTTGGTTAAAATGCTTTTTCAGATACAGCAATTGTTTTTCCATTCATAAAGTTTGTCAGTCAAGTATATAACCAATTGATTGATTGCTATATACTGAATGTCTAGTGGCGAATATTCAGGACAAAACATTTAAGAAATGTGATGAAATGTCTTGCTATAGTTCTTTATGACAAATCATTTCATTGACTAGATGGAAATGCTGAGATATACATTAACCGTGAACAGATATTAAAATTAACCAATAAACTTTCAGGTTCTTTTCTACTGGACCCTAACCATGAACCAGAACCATTTGCATATGCCTGTGGGGACAATGACAATGAAGATGGATTTAATTCACCTCAGTATGTTATTTATTTGTTTGAGCCATGAGAATGGCTGAAAAGTCAACTTTGTGAATTTTATCCTTTTTTTATCTTATTTTTAATATGGGAAAAGTCAAAAGTCAAAGAAATATAGAAATGTAAGAAAATTACATGTAATAGACATATTTAGTTTTGTATATCATAAATTAATATATACATAAACTTATGGTCAGTTCTACATATCTTTACTATTAAACGAGAAGACTTCATTTTGTGTGTCGCTTCTCTTCCTTCCACAATAAACCAATCATCATGCCTCTGTGTCCTATAGGTAACATGCATAGTCGCATTTGTCATCCATTCTTATGATTATTCAGATTGCGTTATTTTGGGAGAAAAACAACAAAAAAGGAGTCCGGATATGATTCCGTCATCAGACTGACTTTTAGTCATAGATGAGACTTCCGGTTTGAAACATGCAAAAATACAACCAATCGTATGATAGATAACAAAAATGAAAAATAAATAAGCCAATCAGAGCGTTCTCCATATAATGGTGTTTAGATCGCAAGAACCACAACTATTATACCTCATAAGGAGAGGACAATTATTTTTCGCTTTTATCTACATGTAAACCACGATTATACTACTTTATGGCCACGAGCATCACTGAAGAGACATGTATTGTCGAAATGCGCATCTGGTGCAAGAAAATTGGTACGGTTAATTTTATTTTTTAATTATTTTATTAATATATAGATACTCTCTGTATTCTGTCTACTGTTTTCTTTGAAATGTTTACTATTTAAGGGGGTCATACCAGTTGCATATATATTAAAATAAGTAAAACATGTGACACAAGTACAACCAATCATATGAGAGATAACAAAAATGAAAAAATAAATAAGCCATTTAGAGCGTTCTCCATATCATGGTGTTTAGATCGCAAAAATCACAACTATTCTACCTCCTTAGAGAGGACAATTATTTTTCGCGTTTCATTTATATCATGGTGTTTGAATCGCAAGAACCACAACTATATACCACCTTAGAGAGGACAATTATTTTTCGCGTTTATCTACATGTAAACTACGATTATACTACTTTAATATATAGAGACTCTCTGTATTCTGTCAGGGACTTTCTATGTTAGTATAGAAAGTCCCTGATTCTTTCTACTGTTTTTTTTTTAAATGTTTACTATTTGATGGGTCATACCACTTGCATATATATATTAAAATAAGTAAAACATGCTCAACTTCAACTGAAACTACCTCGACCAAAAACTTTAACCTGAAGCGGGACAGACAGACGGACGGACGACCGAACACATGGATGCACAGACTAGAAAATATAATGCCCATAAATGGGGCAAAACAAAATATTGTTGAAAGGGAAAATAGTGATTTGGCAAAAATGAAAGTAAGGTAGAGATTAGAGGGAGGCAGGACCTTTTTCGGGGCATCGGGATCGGGTGTTTTTAAGCTCGGGATTTGGGGATTGATCCTTACGGGATCAGGGAATATATTTTTCGATTTCGGGATATGAATTTCTTAAAATTCTGCATCTCGGGATTTCATGGTTATAAGCCCAGGATTTTGGGATCAGGACCCCTCTGGCCACCCCACAAATTAGCCTTAGTCGGTCTTAGTCATTTATACATGATTCATATCCTACCAATGGCATGTTAATAAGGCTCTTAAAAGAAAAAGCACTGATGGGTTGTCCTAGAAGCATATTTTGTTAGACTCATAATGGTCTATATACAAGTAGTTACATTTATAACATGTTTGAAACAAAAAAAATTTAATTTGATTTAACGAAGCATTGTAGCAAAGGAGAAGAATAATTGTGGTCTGAGGCCAGAAACATGAAAATGAATTGAATTTAACAGAAAGGAAACAAATATCAGACTTTGGAAAAAGGGAGAGGGCTTTTGGTACCTTTTATGAAATTCTTCATACATAATATCTTTTACAAAAAATCATCTTACAACAGTTCACAAGCTGTATGCCCGTGATTTCGCGGGTGTGTTCTAGTTTAATTTAATTTCAGAATAAGTTTAAAACTATCAAAACAGATCATATCCTTACTGGATGAACAAGGAATGAACTCTGATAACAATACCCCACTTGATTCTCTGAATGGGGCGTGTCAGTTTGACAAAGTGGATCCCTCTCCATTCTCCAACAAGAAGTCAATGTATGGTAAAGATGATGATGGAAGTAAAGAAGATACCCACAAGCATGTCAGTGAAGAGGTAGGAATTAAATTCTATTCTGCTTTACATATTAAAAATTCCCTTCAATACAAGAGTTCAAATTATTTCAGCTTTAGGTAAAACTTATATGAGGATGTATACTAATTAATCTTTATGAATGTCCACTGCGTCTGTTTGTGCATAACACACTTTTCTGTCTCAATTTTCTCAGCATCAGCAAGCTATAGCTACTTGATGAATGGCACCAATCTTCTCCTGGTAATGTCCTATGGTAATACAATTTTTCAGTTGTTTTAATCTTTGGCTTCTCATTTTCCAAAGACTTATCTATAGAGATTTGCTTTTTTGCCCCAGCAGTAGCGAAAGTGGCATTAAAATTTACTATTGTCTGTCTGTACGTCCATATGTCCCAAAGTTGATTTCCATTGGCTTACTTTAATTTGCATCCCCTTGATGATATTATACTTATACCCATTGCTTATTACCTCAAAACACATATCCAGTTTGAATTTGGTGGCGTCACTTTTACTGTTCTAAAGTTATGTTCCTTTACAATTTTTCATTTCTGTTCTCTAACTTAAGTTTGCTTCAACCAAATGTTGTAAAACTTATACACATTGCTTATTACCACAAAACTAAGTTCAAGTTTTTGTAGCATAAGTTTTACTGTTCTTAAATATGCCCTTTTATAATGTTTTATGCAAGCGGGGGCATCATCTGTGTCCTATGTACACATTAGCTATTTATCAATAGTTGAGTGTATTGAACAAAAAATTAATGCATATCCCACATGAATATAAAATTGAATTAATTGCTTTTAAAAGAGTGAATATTATCATATATTAAAAATTGTAAACTGTAATGTCACTTAGCATGAATTGTATTATTTTGACAGATGGTTATACCAGGGGACAGAGATGAAATGATGGAATTCCAAGATACCTGTTTAAACAATACAGAAATAACATTGGAGATATATCTACCAATGGCTAACTGCTACCTACCTAGCAAAAACTTCTATGAAGTTCTATACAATAGGTAAGTTTCAGATATGATAGTTATATACACTGTGAATTCAAAAAATATATCGAGGATTAATTATTGAGGTTTTAACTGGAGCAATCAAAATTTGAGATAAGTTATTGTCATATTGGGAAAGGTTGCATACAGATATGCTTTTCAGATTTCAGAATGCATAGTCTTACAATTGCAATAATTAGCCAGTGGCATTATTTGCTTTGATAGAACCTCATAATAATTACTGAATTCACAGTTGTTTTAGGAGATTTATCAATTTTTATGGATTGAGGAAAAGATGCACTTTTGTGGATATTTGATATCTTAGTTTTGACACTTTGCATACAAGGCCTTTAGAAAATTTGTAATTCGTTGAACAATTATGTTTTTGGTTCACCTGTACCAAAGAAACCCAGGAAAATTGATATATCACGAATAATAATGAATTCACAGTACTTCAGATATTTTTTTGGTGTTTTTTGACAGATTAGATTGGTTTTAGTCATTTTGCAGAATATATTGTTTCAACAAATTCAAATCTTGAAATGAGAAAGTTATGTCTTCCAGATTTAATAATGACTTGTTACTATGGGAACCAGTAGCACCATCACCTTTACCTACTCAGGACCAAGCTTCAGGATCTATACAGCCGTTTGACCTTAGTTGCTATCCTCAAGTTCTACAAGATAATTTTGAATTAGCAAAATCAGCTATTCAGTATGGTATGCATTTTTTATCTAGAACAAATCCCTTTTTAAATAACACCTTTCAGGTGTGATTAGGACCCTGTCAATGAATTGACAGAAAGCCTATATTAATCAGTTTATCTATCCATGCATCTGTCTCAATCTCAAATCTTTTCTGTTACCTATTTTTAAGCCCCTTGGAGAAGATTTATGAAACTCAGCATGATTAAATACCGGGGTGGTTCCTTTCATTCAGTGAAAGTCCTAGTCAATTACTTAAGCACATGTACAAAAATTTGTGTAAGCTATTAACTTTAAAACCTCTTGAAATAAGGTAGTGAAACAGGACATGATTACTCATCAGTTTTAGAGAATGTGTTGAGTACAAGGTAGAAAACAGTTCTTTCAAAGTCATGACCAAAAACATAGTTATCAATGTTGCTTGAACTTTCAAACTTGTAGAACCCTTTGAGTTTGGAAAGGAATTATTGAATCATCTTAAAATTTCTGCCTTCCTTGTATCAATCCTTAAATTTACTGGCTATTCTGCTCATGAATTACATTCTGCATACCTGATGTATATGCCAATCATTGATAACAAAAATTTAATCAATCTGTGAATGAAACACTGTTTAAGAATTGTCTGTCAATACTAGCTAACTCTACTGCATCATTTTAATATTTCTGTATTTGAAATATAAGTTATTTTAAAAAGTGGTTCTGCTTATGTTTTTCTAGAATCTTCAGATGAAGAAGAAGATTATAGTTACAATTATTACAGTATCCATGACAGCAAGTACCCAAGGAAGTCAAATACCAACAGTAATCAGCCATGTAAAATGTGTTTGCTTCTCAGGATTGATAAAGGGAAATTAACTACATCATTAAATTCAAAGGTATGGTGTACTTTTAAATGTATCAATATTGAATGTCATTTTCTATATGTATAGTCATGGTGCAAATAATTGTACAGTAAGATGAGTAAAGCATTGAAAATTGTAACTTAGCTTTTTAGTAGTAAATGAAAAATTTGACATAGTTTCAGGTCAAATCTCTGAAAATATTCTATTATAGCACTTTATCCATGAAGATTTCTTGTCACTGGCATGTATTAGTGAGCAAAATTGGTAATTGAACAGAAAAGCTAATAATTGGCTGTCATGCAAAGCTTAAAATAGAGCTGTACTACTCATGGTTCGTCTGATTTTTTTGATTTTTTTTAATCTTTAACTATTAGCATTACATATAAATTTCCAGCTGTGAATTTATTGTCTTGCCTTGACTGAGTCAAAAAGTGAGACATAGGTATGCTGTCGGTGGCGAGACTGCGAGGGCGTCAACATTGTATTAGTTTGTGATTAGGGCGAGTTTATGGTGAACCACAAGTGATAGGTCTATCCTATTTGGTATGCAGTTGTATAAGCATTGGCACATCTCATTTCAATGGAGATTATTTGGCCCTGCCCCCTCAGTCATGGTCTATTGACTTCTAAACTTTTTCTTATTTTTTAAATGTATTAGTTTGTGATTAGGTCAGTTTATAGGGAACAACAAGTGGTAGGTCAATGATATTTGGTATGCAGTTGTATAAGCATTGGCATATCTCCTTTCAATGGAGATAATGTGGCTCTGCCCTCTTAGTCTACTGACTTTGAAAAATTTTGTAAGTTATCATGTATTATTTTGTGATTAGGTCAGTTCAAGGGGAACCATTAGTGGTAGGTCAATGTTAATTGGTATTCAGTTGTATAAGCATTTGCACATCTCATTTCCATCAAGAATATTTGGCCTCCCCCCTCAGTCACAGTCCAATGACTTTGAAACTTATCTTAGTTTACATGTATTAGTTTGTGATTAGATCAGTTTAAGATGAACTGCTAATGTTAATTCAATGTTATTTGGTATGCAAATTTGCAAGTATTGTTCCCATGGAGATTATATAGCCCCCCCCCCCCCTCTCTTTGTGCTTCATTGACTTTGAAACTTTTACATAGTTTACAAGTTAATTTTTGTATTTAGATTTGGGAACAACAAATGGTATTTGGTATGCAGTTGTATTAGCAATTAGCAGATGGCACATCTCATTTACATGGAGATTGTTTAGCCATGTAACTCAGTCATGGTTCATTGACTTTGAATGTTTGCATAACTTGTGTAAGATGTTAAGGTATTGCTATTTTGATTTCAACATTTGCATAATCAAAATTACAAAAAGGCGAGACGTATCTCTGTGATAACAATTTATAAACAAAATGGTATTAAAACAAAACTTGAATATCATTTTAAAAATGTATTTATATGATTATTTTACAAATTTTATTATATTAACAGGCAGAAGACAGTAAAGGTGCTGCTGTAGCTGTGTTACAGAATGCTAACTTGTTTACAGTGTCACACTTCAAAGGAGATCCAAGTCTACAATATATATGTTTCATCAGCAACCAGGTGGAACTATATCACTCAGGTAAAACATCCCAGGAAAGACAATATATATGTCTCAACAGCAACCAGTTGAATCCTGGTCATGGCACCAATATGTCATATAATATTATTATTTTTAGAAAAGATAAATGTTAGTAGTTTGATTAATGTATTGAGAAAGCTAAAGGAATTATTTGAACAATTGTTATTATACATTTAATGGGGTTATACATGCTACCTGCAATACAGAACAGTTGGAAAACTATTGTGCCAAACATTTCATCCCCAAAAACACGGAAAACTTGATCTTTTCAATGTTTGTCCTATTTCAAGAAAGAGGATATTAAATATAAATTCATAGAAAACATTCTGGTAAATGATAACAAAAACAACTAAATTTAAATTAAAACAAATTGCCATACAATATTATTATTTCCCTCCTTATATAGCAAACAGAGTAAATCAAGACATAGGAGTTGTGTGTAAAATTCTTTTAAAATGTTGCTATGAAATAAATTCCTCAAGTACTGAATTCTATTTGTTTTTTCTTTGATTTTTAAATCAGAACAGACATAACTTTTAATCCCTTTATTCACTTAAAAACATCTTTTGCATTATTACTAAATATATTTTTTTTATTTTTTCAGGAACTTTATCACCATCTGAAGATTTTTCCTTAGTACCAACTTGTGAGAACATTAGTTATATCCCAGCATGCTTAAAGAAATGTAAGAAAATATATCCCACAGAAACTGGGGTTAATAACAAACTAGATCTCAGTAATGAAGACATGCTCTCTGTAGCTGTTAGAATCAAGAAAGATACAACTGCCATTAATGATCTGACTAAAGACGAAAAAGTAAAGGTAAGAAAATGTACCATTATTTCTAGGTTGATGCTGGGTCACAAATATGACTGTGATATGAATTTAAATTATCCGTTAATTCTAACATTTGCGTGTCTAGTTTGTTAAGTTCGGGTTTCAATGTAATTATACATTGAAAGATGGATGGTCTGTTCTATACTAGATGTCCAATGGGAAATATTTCAAGCTCATTCAGGATTATTTTTAATTGAAATGCTATTATAAGTAAAGTGCCACAGGGTCCAATATTTGATAACCCAAATATCAAATTTTGATGCCATCTTTAACCTTTTATGATTATTTTTTTTAAATCATAACGATATAGAAATACTCTTGTATGTTCATTTTCTATAGACAGAAAAGACATTTTTGTAAACAATTTGAAAAGATTTCATTTATTTGTACAAAACTTAATGCAGTGTACTATATTTAGAATAGAAAAAATACTAATACTTATTTTTGACTTAAATTGTAACTATTAATAAGGCGAACAAAGTAACAATCATACAAAGTGTGATGCATGAATTGTTTTAGGAAGTTTGCATTATATCAATGATAAACTGAACCAAAAATTTCTCTATTTTTCTTCTTTAGGAATTTTTAGTATCACTGGGTGTACATGGAGCCACATTACGACATAAAATAGTAGAATCTGGTTGCAGTTGGATCTCACAGGTATTGACCTTTTAGATAATGAAGAATATACGTAGCTAATTAATCATTTTTTTTCTCAGACTTTTCCCATATCAATTTCGAGTTTCGCAGACTTTTTCTCTGTCCCAATCAATATTGTAAACAAAAATATGTACTGAAAATTTTTACGAGGTTGACATTTTCAAAAAGCGGAAGATTTCAAATATTATCGGGAGGGACGGAAGAGGGTCTGAAAAGCGGTAGATTTTGACTCCCGCCGGAAGAATCACATGTATGTTAATGTTATAGCATTATACGAGTAAAAGGAAATTGAAAGATTTGATTAGTGTTTTGACAAAATATTATACAAGGGGTTATTATATCAATAAGGGAAAAGATTAAAGAAAATGTCAGTTAGCAACTTAGTTATTGAATAAACCATAGATGTGAAATGATATTTCTTAAGTTCAACAATAAACTTGGCAAGTTCTGTATTGACCAGTGCCCAGACAACTTGTGAACACATTGAATAATCAAGAAACTGACTGAGTGAGACCATCATGAGTATTGGAGATTGTTAAACACTTCCATAGTAGTTGCAGTCAAGAAATTTTAAAAAGTTAAAAACATAATCCAAGCAACAGTTGCTGATATGATTCAAGACTTTAAAACAGCTAGATAACGTGTCATATACTATTTAAAATATAGAATAAAGCATCAAAAGCTCAATGTAAATACATCATTAGGTTATATGTTATACCAAATTCAATACAAAAATGTTTGTTAAATCATTTGAAAAAACCTGCAAAAATCTAAATTAACCCTTGTATTAAACAATTATTGATTAATAATTCAAATCACCTCAAATGTTTCTGAATTTTGTTTTTGTAGCTGTTAGATCTGTTGGATGCCAAAGACTATGAAGTTTTAGGTTATATCGCTCCTAAAGTATTGACAGAATTACATGTACATTTATGGAAATGTTCAGTAGATTATAGGTAAATAGTAACTAAAAAAAATGTTTTTATAAAAAAGAAGATGTGGTATGATTGCCAATGAGACAGCTCTCCACAAGAGACCAAAATGACACAGAAATTGATAACTATAGGTCACTGAACGGCCTTTAACAATGAGCAAAGCCTATACCGCATAGTCAGCTATAAGAGGCCCCGAAATGACAATGTAATACAATTCAAAAGAGAAAACTAACGACCTTATTTATATATAAAAATGAACGAAAAATAAATATGTAACACATAAACAAACGACAACCACTGAACTACAGGCTCCTGACTTGGTAATTATTTGCTTGTTACTTTTAAAAATTCTTACATTCTGCCGAAAGAGAATTATATTATAAACTAAAATGTTCTTCAGTTATATGTCTTATATTATTTTCAGTTGACATTTATCTAGAATTCCTTGCATTATATTTCATTTAATCAGCAATGGATGCTGTAATAAAATTTAATGTATTCTAATTCAAAATTTTGAAATTAAATATTTTAAGTCCACCTTTATCATTTGTGGATCAAGAATTTTATGAAAAAGGGGGGGCCCTGGCAAGCTAATGTTTGGATTGATACTTATAAAAAGTCTATGCATTTTTTTCAATAAGAATCTCCATCAGGGGGCACCTTGGTTGCCCTAAATCTGCCTCTGTTTATTGATAAGAATATGTATTGATTTGTTTTCAGACCACTACAGAACCCTACAAAAGCCCTGCTGAAGGCCGAATCCTTTAGTATATCAAGTAATATTGTAGCTGAATCTTCTACCTCATTATTAAGGTTAGTGTATGTTTTACATAACAAACTACTTTACCAATTTATATCAATTTTCATAGAATAGATTGTAAATCAATGAGACACGTTCATTTATTGTAATTTATATAGCTTATATCTAAGTATAGTTTTCTATCTTTATTTTCAGTAATTTAGCATGACATAATGATGCAAGTACCCGATATATGTGCATTGTATTGACAACAGCCTATATTTATATAGCTAAAGCATTATACTTTCCAAAAAATAGTTAAAAGATTTTCATTTTCACAATTTTGTAAAACCTCTGTATTTTGGGCCAAAAAGGGGTCTTACTGAACTTACTCCTTTCAGTGTATCAATTTTTCTTTCAGGTTTGTGTTAGATGATGCTTCATTATTTTTATCACAGTCATCAAAACCAGGCATAAATTTACAGAGAGGTAAGTTAACAGGGTCACTTCATTCACAGATATCAATTTCAGAATCTAATGGGTAGTCTTGGGTAATATTTTCAAAGGTGCACACCAAAACATTGTGATTGGTTAAAAACATCCTAGACAGTTGAAATTCAACCAATGGTGTAACATTATTGGGGTATGAACAGTGAGATTAACCATAGTCCTCAAGATTCTAAAAAGGCAAATTATCACTAACTCACTTTAAAGAGGTTACTGTTAATGTTTCATCTGTTCAGCCATTTTGATGTTCATTTCTGTATTTTCATAATATGAAAAGGATTTACTTGATTTTATAACTCTTTTATAATTCTAATTAAAATTACTATGATGTTTGTCCATATTACTCTTATGGCATTTGTAATGATATTCATTATTTACCTTATAAATATGGTTTATTTTTTGATAGATTATGTATGTGTGGCAGATGTAGAAAGATTTGAACTTGCACTAAGGATGAATGATGGCAAAGATCAAGTAAGATACAATTTATTCTGTTAGAATGCCTTTGTAATAACATATTGTTTTCATAAGTAGCCTTCTTAAAATATTTTCCAATGATACACAGAAATTCCTTGAAAAAGTAATGTTGCTTCGGCTTTTTCAAGCAAAATGTTGAAGTACTGTGTGTATTTTAAGGGTGGATCTAATAAGAAAAGTTGAGTTTCATAGCTTATTGTTGAAGAAGAAATATCATTAATACTTGCTGAATCTCAGTATTCAGTTTTACTACTTTTTAACCACATTTGCATAATTAACCTTTTACAATATTTGTGGTACACCTGAGTGATGGGATAATCTTATCATGATAAGTAACATTACAGTTTTTTAAGTTTTACCTCTGCATCTCTTTCACTTAGGTATGACTATCCTAACATGTCTAGTAAATAAAAAGAGTAATTTTGAATGTTTTTGTCATGAACATTATATATCAGTTATGTCATTCTTATACAAATGTAAATGTTTTACAGAGATTTCCAAAGACAGATTTTAAAGTATCAACAAACCGTTTAAATATCAGGACATGCTCAGATTCTTGTAAAGCATTGATGGATCTGATACGATACTTTGCTAAAGATGGTGATTTGAATGTAGAAGAAGCAGAAGATTTAAATTCTACTGGTACCTCAGATGATATTATATCTACTGATGATGTAAGACTCCTTGTTAAAATTAATTAACAGATGAAATAGTACAATAAATATATATAAATGTGTTATCTGTATCTCAATTATAAAACTATTTATAGCAGAAGTCTTTTTCATGTAAGGGGTCAATTTAGTTATCAGATAAATAGCTTTTGATGTGAGCTCAAGACTTTGTGTCAAACCTATTCTAGATTGTCATTGACCTCTAACTAAATCAATCTTATAATTTAAAATAAAGTGCATTGAAGCGTTCAGACATGATGATTGTTTGTATTTAAAAGAAGCATATGTTGCCAGCAACTTAACACAAAATACATTTTTGCCAAAATTGAACAATACTTTTACCCAAAAGTAATGAAACCAATCATTGTTTTCTCTCTTCCCTTTCAAAATATTTCAGTTTTTCCATGTTGTTCTATCTATTAATGTACACTTGGTACGATAAACTTCTATATAAATTGATAATTTATATCTGTTGATAAATTTTGATTATTAGAGCCAACAAACCATAGATGATGACAGTGAGGATGATAGAAGTGGTCTGTCTGAATCCCGACTAGAACAATTACATACATTGGTCGAGGATGCCATGCAGGAATCAGGTGCTATAACAAGTCCAGGTCAGTTTTAATATTAGGGGAGATATCTTATGTACGGAAGGTATTTAAACATTGAAACCTGTTGAAATTAAAATTTCTAAGGTTAAAATTTGATTGAAACTATTATATTCGCTTAGGTCATTACAATGCTATTGAGTTATAATGTTTTGTTTCTTTCTCATGTAACAATAAATTTAAAGTAATGCAAGAGCTCAAGAAAAAAGATATGTATGGTTTGCTATTTTTGACAGCTTTTTCATACACCCTTTCAATAGCCCTTACACTACAATTCCATTTTAGCATATCATAATGTTGATAATCTGTTTTTGTTAGTTGTTTTACCTTTCAAGAGATCTACAAAATAAATTTTATGATAGCATAATGGTAGCTAAAAAAGCTGATCTCTTTTCTGTACATAGATAAGCCAGAGTCGTCTGCTCACAGAACAGAAGTATTTTTCACCACAGAAGGAGGTATGAGTGAGGTGCCCCATGCAGGGATGATGAGACCAATAGTGATATCAGCTAGTGCTGATTCTGTAGCTAGCACATATAGTGGTGTGTCAGAGAATTTCAGTGATGATGAAGACTTCTGTATAATTGATGATCCAGGCATAGGTATTGCTGTAAGTATGTGCTAATGCTGTTATTCATAACTTTTTATTTCCTCTTTTGACAGAAGCATTTATTTGTAAAATGATTGAAGTAGTTGAAAATCAACAACTGCTTTTGTTACATTACAAAGTGGCAGCAATATCCATTGACTTAACAACTAAATTGTAACCTTTACCCCATTTTATACTAACTCTAAGTATTACTGAATTGAATAAAAGTTTTACAGTAAATCTTAAAACATTTTTTGTTGGCATGACACTGCTTAAAATTATTCAGAAACATTTGTTCTACAAGCTAGGAAAGAACCATTGCTCAAATGGAAGATAACTTTTGCAATCTTTATTATGAAAAAAATCTTAGAGAACAGAAAAGGAAAATATACAATTTTATGAATTTCAGCCAAAAGATGGAGAGCCATGTGTAAGAGTTTTCACAACAGATCCTATAGAAATTAAGGACAATCACTTCAGTCAACCCACAGGTAAAACAGACCTCCTGAAGGCTCCTGATCACTATCCTACTGCAGAATACAGGTATACACTGAAGGAACTGACTGTCGTCTGGTATATGTATGGTGGTAGAGACTTTTGTGATGCTCCTAAATCTACATCTTTTGGTAAGTAATCACACATGAAGCGAAGGTACAATATAAATGTCTCTAGTTTATAGATTTAGATGTTGGATATATATTTGATGAAATTTTACCTTTTTAGAATCACTTACATGTTAGGGGACTCGTAAGTCCAATAGATGAAATAAGTATAATGCAACGCTTTGAATTTATATATCATTAAAGTGTTGTCATCCTTATCATAGTTGAACGATTACAGCTGGAAGTTGAGCATTCATACATCAATGAACATGCATAAATTTTCATTTGTCTTTATTTCAGATAAAGATACTACCATGTCTTTTAAACCTGAGAAAAGGTAAAGATTTTTCTTTGTTTAGTTTTCAACATTGTGATTTCAACTTTTTCTGTCAGATTTATGTCATTAAATCATTTAGAACCAGTTATTTATAAATGTTTTGACCATCCAAATATGATTTGTATGCATTTTTTTTTATGAAATTGACAGTTTCTTGTTCAGGTACTTATATTTGCTCCTGAAGTTTAATGAAATATTTATATATTCAGTGATAGTAAACACCAGATTAGAATGGGATATAGACCTAAGCTTCCTGGTTCTGATAGACTCTCACCAAAAGTGAGAGGAGGTCCAGGCAGAGATCATGATGTTCTGATGGAATTACAACTCACCAAGGTATCTGCACATGTTGTATCTCCTATAATTTTAAAAGAATTTAATTCTGATGCTTTTCTTTTACTGAATCTGAATACCAAAGCTTGGAAATAAATTTGTAATGTTGAAGATTGCCAAATTTTATTTGTTTATTCATGTGTGTCAGGTTTTTTCCAGTTTTTTTTGTCATTAGATGAGAGAACATGTTCATTCACACCAGAGAGCATACCGGTAATATGAAAATCTATCAAATCTACATTCTCTTGTTTGTTATGGTTGATTTAACTATTTTTTTAAATTTCATGAATTACAAAAATTATGGATTACAAATGGTTCACTATATCTTTGTGCTACCAATCAAAATTTCATTTTATTCCATGACTATTTAACAGATTCGGATGCAGCATGAGACCTACCCAAGTCATACAGAACAAGCCTCTAGACAGATCTTAGTAATCAGTGATGTAGAGATTAGAGACAGACTAACTGTGTCTGGTATTAATAAACTGCTGTATCAGTATTCATCAGAAACTCTTCCTAAACAAACCAATTCAAATATGGTAAGTGGAAATTAGTTTATTGTGAAATATTAGAAGTTGACCTTCATTCAATAAGTGATATTTTTATGACCTTGAACTCTCAGTCTAATTTTACTAATATTGTATTTTTTCTATGAACTAGTGGTACATGTAAACAAGATTAGTATGTTATAATTTTCATTACATTTCAAATTGTGTATGCTTTACAAGTTCCATTTAAATTATTTTTTTTACATTTTACATACATATAATTTTTGTCAAGCCTCATTTTTGTTGAGCTTGCGATGAACAGCAAAAATAGACGAGACACTGGGTTCGGCGGAACCCTTACAAATTTTATTTATGTTGATTACAGGTGTTAGTAAAAGCCGTCCATGTTAGACCTGAACCACCAAACAACTCTCAAGAATGTTCATTACGAATATCTGTTCAGCCATTAAGACTTAATGTTGATCAGGTATGTTCTAATTCAACTGGGGTAATACCATATATAATACCCATTCCAAGAAGGGTATAGAAATATTAGATTTGTTTGAAGTTTAAAAGGAAACTTCTTTGGGATTCTAAGAAGACCTTGTCACTTGTTTCTTTAGTTGATTCTAAGATTGACCATCAATTATTTTTACACTCATTGATCAACAGGATGGGTGCCACTAGTGGAGCAGAAACTGTTGATACTGATGATGATGCTAGATAATGGAATTTTCAGTTACAAACATTTCAAATTCAACCTTATACCTTTTTGCTTTTTAATGTGTCAAATGTGGAACAGGTTTTGCTTTTTGTTGTTGATGATTGGGCAGGTATGGTTTAACAAGTACTTAACCAGCAAGATGAGCAATGGAAAAATATTGTACTATCTGTACTTTTCTTATATTTTTAGGATTCATTATTTTTCATGAGAGACTTTTTCACTGAGTTAAGTGGGGGTACTGTAGAACAAGCTGTACCTCTGGAGAAAGACACCGAATCAAAACCAAGGTCAAGGACTTCCTCTGGAGCTAATGCTCCTTCCCCACCACAACCGGTTATGACTGTTGGTCTTCCAGAAGCGTTGGAGGAAGACACAGATCCACAAGAACTGTTAATGATGTTTGATGAAGTTCAGGATTTACAGATGAACACATCTAGATCTAGTGATGGCGAACATACACCTCGACCTTGTTCCTCTGAGCCATCTATAGAACCTTCTAGTCAGCCCATATTTATAAAGTAAGTACATGTTCTTCTTTTTGTGAAGTGATTAAATTTGAAAGGTATAATTTCAATAACAAAATGATTTTTGATTATCTCTAAATATCTTTACCATTTCCCTATTTATTGTATCTTCAGAATTGTTTATGTTTTAAAAAAAAAACTTAAAAATCATTCCCACAAAACAAACAAATATGTGAACAAAAAACTAATGCAAAGGATTTAGCTATTGTAGGCATAGATTACCTTAGCTGTATTTGGCACAACTTTTTTGGAATTATGGGTCCTTAATGCTCTTGAAATTTGTACTTAATTGGCTTTCTAACTATTTTGATATGAGCGTCACTGATGAGTCAAAATGCACATCTTGCGTCTCAAATTATAGCCTGGTACTTTTGATAATTAATTAGAAAGTGAGAAAATATCTGTTAGAACCAATTTTTTAAACATTATATTTTCAGGTCTTTCATATTTTCTCCTGATGTGCCAATACGACTTGATTACCATGGTAAAAAGCGTGTTCTCTCAGAGCATGTAAGTTTAAAATAAAAAGTTTAAAGCTACTGAGATATATCTATAGACATTACAAACTTAAAGTTTAACCTACTGTATCATAATATCTTCAATAACATACCATTTTGTAAGAAATTTAAAAAGTAATCATTGTAATATTAAGTATGTATCTTTGTGTTACAAGTTTTCTGATCAAATGACCCAATTTCAAAGACTTTTTATTTGAAAATAGATTAACTTTGCTATTTACATAGACAGTCATACAGTAACTGTTCAATATATTTCAATTAAAGACATTACTATTTATATAATTTGTAGGAAATCTTTTACAGTTTTAATATATGAGGTAATATTTTATTGATATTTTGTGATAAGTTATATGGTATTATCACCATTTTTTAGGGAACCTTAGTTGGATTACTATCAGGCCTTGCCCAGTTGAATTGTTCAGAGTTACAACTAAAGAGATTGACTTACAGACATGGGTAAGTTTCTGATGGATGGGGAAACAGCAAACAGATCAGTTTTGTTCAATATATATGTCTTGTTCTTCCATATTTGATACCATATTATATATAATTGAAGGGTTTCAGTTGCCAAGTGGTCTAAGTAGTTACTACTGCAATCACTATCCATTCAACACTGAGGTGAGTTTGAACCCCTCTTGTGCTGAGCACTCGACTCCAATCTTAATTGACTAGCTTAAACAGTTTTCCTATCGAAGGTTAGTGGTTTTCTTAAGGCACTAAGGGTTCCTCCATCAATACAAACAGGCCACAAATACAGCCCAAAAGCCGTGCTTAAAAGTGTCTTTAAAACACTAGAAATAAAAAAATAAAAGAATTAAAATGGACTGAACAGATGTGGTTTGAAGAGTTTTGGTAGAGTTATTTAGTGGACTTCAAGAGTACAAACCCAATAGTACAACAGATATCCCATACAACACAGAAATTGACTGACTTGATAATAAGTGTTACTATTGACATATTGCAGACCATTCAAATTTTTAATCAAGACTTTGTATTATGTTATAGATTACTAGGGTTAGATAAACTGGTAGCCTACTGTATAAATGAATGGTTAACAGATATAAAGAAGAACCAGTTAGCAGGTGTACTAGGTGGTGTTGGACCAATGCACTCATTTGTACAATTAGGTACGTAAATAGAATAGTGCTTATAACAGGCTATTATTTGAATTTGGAATTATTTTTAATTATGGAATTTGCATAATTTCTTGTGTTTAAAATTTTTGATAAATTCCATGTAATATTTGGTATTATGATGATCTTTTGAGCGGTTAATAACACTTTCCATACAATGTATTTTGGTTAGATAGTGTTGTGCGCGGCACAGTGCATTCTATTGAAAAATACTATTTTCTTTGTAATAGAAAGTGTTGTGCGCAGCACAGAACATTTCAGTACAGAATAAACATGGAATTTATTGAAAATTTAAATAACAAGAAATCAAGCAAATTCCATAATTAAAAATAATTCCAAGTTCAAATAATAGAAGATGTGGCATGAGTTCCAATGAATCAACTCTCCATCTAAGTCACAGTGTGTAAAAAGTAAACAATTATAGGTCAAATAACAGCCTTTAACACAGACCTTTGGATCACACCAAACAACAAGCGATTAAGGGCCCAAAAATGACTAATGTAGAGCAATTCGAACAGGAATACCAACACAGTAAGGTAAATAAAAAACAAGAAACGAGAAACACTTACAAACCACATCATCAAACCACAACGGCTGAATTACAGGCTAAGAATGGATATGGGGATATCACGGATAAATGTCATACTAAACGTCAACCCCCCTACAACAGTACAACAAAAAGTTAAACTTATAGGACATCATATAACCTTGAAGAAAAAAGGCAGATAGGATTTATATTTTTTTCCCACCATTCTGGTCCTGCAATTAACTGAAAATAAAGAGTTTTGATTTGTCTAATTTGTTGTTTTTCAATACTTTTCAGCACAAGGTGTAAAAGATTTGTTTTGGTTACCAGTTGAACAGTACAGAAAAGATGGACGTATTGTAAGAGGTTTACAGAGAGGAGCAAATTCCTTTTCTACTTCCACAGCTATGGCATTCCTAGAACTTACCAATCGTGTTGTTCAGTCTGTTCAGGTACCTATTTTCAAAAAAAAAAATTTGTCTGGCTTTTTTCCATAGAGGTTTTTTTTTCTATCTCCCATTCCATATCACATTAAATTTCAAAAAGGAAAACCACACAGAGAAAGTGTGCAATGCAAGTCTACAATATTAATGTGAATTTAACACTTATCTTCAATGCGTGAATTAGCTCCTTTCCAAAATGGTTATACATTGAAGTTGTGAACAAAAGTTACTTTATAAATAAAAATGTGTATCTAGGTTTACAGTATCCAAACTAAATTTATGGTAAATGGTAATTAAAGGTATTTTTTCAGATGTTTCTTGTTTTTTTAATGATAGGAAAAATTATTTTCTTGATTCACAATTTAGAAGTTACTGAAATCTTTCCATGAGATGTTATACATAAAAAGGAATAACATAATTTACCCAAAATTATTGGACCAAATAACAGACCACACTAACCAATATAGGGATCATAGAATATATATTGCCAAACTCACTTATTATTGTTAACTTGTTTTCTGGTAAATCCAATTAGTGTGAGCTGCTTTTAAAAAGTTCTTTGAAAAGAAACAAAAAAAGACATGCTAAAATCACTGTTGCATATGACCTTAAATTCACAGAAAAAAAGTCATTTTGATTTTAAAATGTTGACTGGAATGAAGTGAATTTCTACAAATTACCAATGTTTTACAGTATGTAGCTGAGCTAACCTATGATATGGTGTCACCAGGTCCAAGTGTAAGAATTCAAGGTCACAGAAGACGTAAGAAGTATGGAAGGAAAGGTCAACCATC
This sequence comes from Mytilus galloprovincialis, assembly GCA_037788925.1. Lineage (NCBI taxonomy): Eukaryota > Metazoa > Mollusca > Bivalvia > Mytilida > Mytilidae > Mytilus > Mytilus galloprovincialis. The sequence continues at coordinate 40,535,930 of CM075334.1, read as the reverse complement.
AGATCTGAGAGAAGGGTTGTCTAATGCATATGTTGTGTTAAGAGAGGTAAGAATAATTCTATTTATTCGATATTGGTATTATTTTAGTAGGTTTTTCTATATGAATTGGATTTTGAATAAAAAAGCATATTCATCTGAGAAAGTGTTATTCACCGCGCTAAACGTCACGCACTTTTACATGCAACGTTATGGTAAAATGTTTCATGTAAAAAAAAATTGGTATATGTTTGTCATTAGATACATTTTCTTCTCTCGGACTATGGAATAAAACAATTACTGTCTTTTGTTTCGGTAAATATGCGGTTTTATTGACTTTTGAAAAACTGATATTCACTTCGGCCGTCGGCCTCAGTAAATATCATTTTTTCAAAAGTCAATAAAACCGCATATTTACCTCATCAAAAGACAGTAATTGTATATTATTCCATATTTTTAAAACTAGAGTAGGTTTTTCTAAATGAATGGGGTTTTGAATAAATAAGCATATTCACCTGCAGAAAAAGTATATTCACTGCACAAAACGTCGCGTGCTTTTATGTGTATAATTTTGGTAAAAAACGTTTGATATACAATTGGTTTTGGTAAATATTTTCCATTACATACATTTTTCTCGGAATATGGAATATAACAATTACTGTTTTTTGTTTCAGTAAATATATGGTTAAATTGACTTTTAAAAAACTGATGTTGACTTCGGCCTCAGTGAATATCAGTTTTGCACAAGTCAATAAAACCACACATTTACCACATCAAAAGACAGTAATTGTATAATATAGATTTAGAAAAGGTTTAAAATATCTGATAAGGCAAAAATATTACTGACAACTATTGGACAATGGAGGAAATCTCTGTAGACTATCCTCATACAAAAAAATAGTAATGGACTGATTGAGACACTTTCAGAAGAAAGTACAGTATGACTTTGAACCATTACACATGTAAAAAAATTTAGTTATATAAGATATACAACAAAGTTATTTTGATGGTCTAGTTAACTTACAGGATTTGGAAGATTTAAAGAAACAAAGATTGTGGCTAGAATGGTCGTAATGAAAAAATGAACATTCAATGAATAATAAATCAAACAATCAGTCAATGAGAAATTAATACAAAAATTCTTCTTACAGGGACTCTCTGAACAAGCACAGAACTTTATGGAGAGTGCTAACACAGAACATGAACAAAAGGGTGTGACAGGAGTTGTAGGCGGAGTCATGAGACAGATCCCATCAGCAGTTATCTCCCCATTAATTATTGGACCTGATGCCCTGTCTAATGTTTTGGGAGGTGCTAGAAACCAGTTAAGACCAGATGCTAAGAAAGAAGAAGAGGAGAAATGGAAGCTTGAACCATCATAGTGATTGGTTTACAATGTTGTTTGACCGGTGATCAGGTTGTTTGTGTTCAAATGAAAATTTGAACCAAAATTAAGTCTTTCAGTCCTTACCATGTGATGTGATATTGGAATGATAAGTCTTGACTAATATAAGGTGTGAAAAAGAAATTGTCAATCTAATTTAAATACAAATTAAGTATCCCAGATTTACTTACAAAGATTTTAAAACACTCTATTTTACTTTCTGTTATTGCTATATTTAAATCCGCTAATGAAATTTCCGTCTTCAAATTTTGAAGGTTTGTATTAATGGGACTAAACTAGAAGATCATCAAAGATCTTTTAAAAGTGAAAGAAAAACAGAGAATTTCAAATCCTTTAAAGCAAAGCTTGGACACAGAATCTGTATTTTAATCTGATTTTGAAATTGTTACACATAAAATGTATAAATATTTTAGTGTGAAAGATGTTTGTTTGTTTCATCTAGTCTGCTCTAAAGATACTGGTATAGTTACTTTTTTATTTTGTTATTTTCTTTCATTTAAATTGAAAGTTTTGTTTTTATTTTAAATGTATATTTAAATAATTATTCTATTACTATGTGAGTTATGTTTAGATTATATTATACTAAGTATATAATTAAACCTGCCACTGTGAGAAATCTTCCAAGGAAAGTATTTTTTGCTAAGGTCAGAGAAGAATCTTTACAAACAGAACCTTCATTAAGAGGACAGGTTTGTATAAACAATGACCTTTGATTTACACTAGTAGAGTTGACTTGTTTTGTTTCCTCTGTGAACAAATTGTGCATTAAAACAATTGAATATTTAAATATCTAACATTACAAATAAAAATTAATTGAAGCATTATAAGCACAGATAATTAGAAATGTGAAAGTTAGCGTGAAGGATTTTTTTTTATTCATCTAGTATCTTTAAGGATACTGGTATATATGCTTTTTGATGTTTTTGTTTTTTGTTCTCTGTTAATTTTAAAGTGTTTTGTTTTTATGTAAATGTATATTTCATTAAATATTCTAACTGTTATTCATGTATAAATTAAGAGAATTAAAATATGTATTATAATCAGAAAACAGTTAAACCTTAAAATGTATAACAAAAGCTTGATGCATATGTTTAATAGTTGACCCTAACAAAAAAAGTAATGAAATGAATCTGTTTTAACCTCAGCTATTACAAAATGTTTAGTTCTTATTGCCTTTGTGCACTTATTTTATCATTCAACTCACTAATAGAATACACCTTTTATTGTATTTTTTGTCTGAAGAAATTTTAATAGTTCCCTGTAACAAAATATTGTCTATATCTGGGATACTTGGTTTATTCATTAGTTGAAATTGGCTTTGAACAAGCTTTTAATAACTATAACTACTTAGATTGGTACTGGTGTCTGGTGTCTTTGTTAGTTGTTTTGTGTGCTATGTGCTGATCTGATGGGTTTAACCCTTTCCAAATGATTCTGTTTTTGTTCCTATGTACCATAATGCTTTTACTTTACTGTCTAAAGATATGAGAGTTAAGGCCTCACGACATGTTTACTGTAAAGATATGAGAGTTAAGGCCTCACGACATGTTTAACCCCACGAAATTTTTTATATGCCTGTCCAAAATCAGGAGCCTGAAATGTTTTGACCATAAATCAGGTTATTCCCTTTCTCTTCAATTGTTTCACCAGAGGCGGATTTAGGGGGGCCTGGGGCCCGGGCCCCCCTTTTTGGGAAAAAATTTGGTTGCTTATATAGGGAATCACTGAAGCATGACTGGAGCGGGCCCCCTCTTAGGTCAGTCAGTGGGCCCCCACTTATGAAAATTTCTGAATCCACCACTGTTCACATTTTGTTATGCTGAGGGTTTTTATAGTTTATTAAATGGTATGGGTTTTACTAATTATCTGAGGCTGTCTTATAACCTTTAGTTGTTCACATACTTGTTCTTTGGTGTATTGTAGATCAATTGTACAACAAATTATCATTAGTCATATCACCAAAAAGGGGTAGGCATCATGTACCAATACTATCCATTAAAAGTTAAAACCATTGTAAAATATTTCAGTAATACTTGAACATAGTCTTTCCTACGTAATGCATTTGTGCACTTCCTATTTTTGTTTTTGAATGAGTGATTTTCAGGGTTTTCCTTTGTCAAGCATGGACTTCACCAAACCTATACAAATAAAGGAGTAGGTCATTGAAATTGTAATTTGTAGCTCTCCTTAAAAAAATCTAGATTGGAATGAATTGTGAGTTCTGTTAGTTTGTGACAACTTTGGTTGTGTAGTTGCATTTGATGTTTGTATCTAGCATATCTATATAAGATTGTAAATAGTTTTAGTTTTTTTATTTATTTGTTTTGGCCTCAATATTATTTTTGTTGCAATGAATTGTATTTAGTATTTAATACCTAATATTAATCAGGGCTTTCAGTTTCAAGTCTGATAACAGTGATAAGAATTAACAATTTTTTTTTACAACAGAACATATTTTACTTGTTTAGGGTATAGATTCTAATATATGTTTTAGAAGTGAAGTTGTATGACTTATATGGTCATGAGAAATCTAATGCAGGGTTTATACAGGTTCCTGAAATCCTTTGAAAATGAAATCATGAAATTCTGCCAAATAAAGAATACTAAAAATATCCTTTTCATACTTTTAATAATTTTGCACTCTCTGACGGATATTTATGTATTATAAATCCTAATTTTATCTTTACCGTCCTGTTGTTTTACATGTGAATTCTAACTTTATAGAAAGAAATAATAAAATTTTATTGGAAATAAACTGACCAGACGATACATATTTTCATCACTAGGATTTAAATTTTTGTACATCAAAATTCATTAATGGGTGTTTGTTTTTAAAAGGAAAAAATTAAAGTTCCCATTGGATGATTTTCCCAGAGTACAATGGCTATTGTTGTATCCAATGGGACAGTTCATCTTCCAAAAAATTACCCTGACCTAAACCACTTGATTCTCATGATTTTTTTTTCTCTTTGGAATTAATTATCATTCATCCACTTCAGTCTATGAAAGTTATCTTTCCTGGAGTGCTAACAAATACTTTGAATTTGTATTGCTACCTGTTTTTGATTTGAACAATTTAAGTTTTTAAAGGTAACTTATAAATACATTTTAGTATATATGTAACTGTTGTATTGGTGATTGATTTAAGGTGCTATTACTGCTTTTCATTTGTACTGTGCAACATTTTCATCTAGAGTCTACATGTGTATTTGAGTTATTTAGTGCTTTGAGAATGTATGAAGTATTCCATATAAAGATTGAAAAAAAATGTTTCATTTCTCATGGCTCAGAGGGCAGAGTTAGCAATTGCAATCACTATTGTTATTTGCTCTTCAAAAATTACGTTCAAAACATTAGGTCAATTTGGACTATGTGTTTTTACCCAACCCAATACAATATTCTAAATAGCAATCTCTTTATAGGACTCTTGATTCAGTATTGTCTTTTACAAAGGTCACAAAAATCATTAACACTTCTCATATCCCTCCACTAAAAATATGGTTTTTGGGTTCAGACTTTTCCATTTACCAAATTCATGCAACACACTGTTTTGATGATAGTATTTTAAGGGATCAAACAAGAAACACCAATACTACATGATTTATTATGTGCTATTGGTCAATATTTCCCATTAGTGTAATACAATAGGGCTCTCACAAGAAATAAAAGTTAAAATAAATTAGTGCCAGATGGATAAACCTCAAAATTATAACTAGGTTTCATGGGTAAATATTTTTTGATATTTGCATAAGACTGTTCCACTCATTATAGTTCACATTGTTATTGTTTTCTTGATTTTTATTCATTATGAGTTATAAGGATACATGTTTTTATATAGTAGAAATTACCAAGTGTTTACTGGTTGTTTTTGAATGATCCCAATATGTAAATCTTCAGAAGGCATGATGAATGGAGATGCATAATAAAAGGAGTATAATAAAATGACCATCATAAATTGTATTTTGTATTGTTTGACTCTGCCATCATAACTAGTGTAAAACACTTGTGTACCCAACATTTAGTCAGTCTGAGATTCAACCTAGTCCATTTTTTCTTCCAACAGATCAGTTCAATGAAATTTTATCCCTGAGTAATTACTATGCAAAATAACAAAAATACCAAACTCTTAGGAAAATTCCAAACAGAAAGTCCCTAATCAAATGGCAAAATTAAAAGCTTAAACACATCAAATGACTGGATAACAACTGTCATATTCCTGACTTGGTACAGGCATTTTCTTATGGAGAAAATAGTGGATAAAACCTGGTTTTATAGCTAGTTAAACCTATCACTTGTATGATAATCTCTACATGGCAGTAAATGGCAGTGAAGCAGTAATCTTACAACTTCTAATTACTGTTGAGATATGTGAAGCTTCATCCAATTATAAATGCAAGAGCGTCTATGGTCATCTATAGGCTTGGTCAAATATTACTCAAAATAAATTTCAGCATTTATTAATTTTTTTATTTTTCTTTATTTTGTACAGATTTTACATTTGATAAATGTTTATCACTTTTAATTTTATGTTTCTTTTGTGTTATATTGTTCATTCTCTCAAGGCAAACTTTAGCAATTTCCTGCAGGTCAGGCTGAAAGAATAAAAATAAAAATTACATTTAGTGTACTAAAGTAAATGGTCAGACTAAAGGATAAAATAAAGATTACATTAAGTGTACTGAAGTAAATGGTCAGACTAAAGGATAAAATAAAGATTACATTAAGTGTACTGAAATTAAATATATATATTATTTGCTTTGAGGAACCATTGAAAACAACACTGAACACTGTTTCTCATTCCTTTAATGAAAAGTTATATGAACTTAAAATACGCTAAAGTAATTACAATACACATAAAAAAATAAACAACAGTAATATCATATTACACTATAATTTTAGATTGACATGTCAAATTGAATGTACAGATAGCAGTTTACAATTGCTTGTCCATTGTTTATTGGTGTACAGAAAACTTTTTAAGAATTAACTACTAATGAAAGTGTTATAAAAATAGATATTACTGTAGATACTCGCTTATAAGTCGGAAGTTTGGGAGTAAAATTCAGAATCCAGAGAGGGGTACCGACTTATAAGCGAGATCCAGCGACCAAAGGAAAAACCCAAGCTCGAGAAAAGTGGTCAGGAGTGAATTTCCAGGTCAAAACTACGTCGGTGATTGCCAAAACTACATAAATCCCTAAATTAAAAGTTTTTGTTGAAAATAAATGACTACAATACTTTATTTGTGTTTTATTTGTTCTCTGTTAACCTTTTTCTGTCAATTTGTGTTGAATTTCCGACTGTTTCCGGTTTGTGTATTGATTTTCATGGTCAAATGGTTTGTGCATAAACCCAAAGGAAAGAGCAAAGAACCAAAAATGAAAACGAGATAACAATGTACCAACTATGTAAAAGGATGTATTCAGCGGAGTTATTGTGTCATTATTGTGATATCATGATATCAATTCAATACTTATAAATCTTACAATAATCAAAAATAATTTTAATATTCATTCCCAAGATCAAAATATTATTCATTAAAATGTCTCAGGTAAACACAAAGATTTACAAAATTGATTGGCAAGCCAATATAATCCATTGATAACGCCTAATTAAGAGACAAAGAGTTGTATTCGGTGCATTACGTTTGCGCGCATTACCATTACATTTGCGCGCAAAAATCATTACGTTTGCGCGCAGCTTTTGTTTACAATTGCGCGCATTTTTTAGACACGTAAACTCAAGTAAAATACAGGTATTAATACTTATTTATTTATAACTTGTTCAATTATTTACAAGAATAAGTACTCATTCCGTTAGTCTTAGTCCCCTGCTCATCAACGATGAGGTGGAAGTGGGATTCGAGCAAGATAAGTCCACTTTATTATGCACAAGCACTAAATTCTAGAAATATATACAGATGAAAATGTTAAAATGATAAAACATAGCTAATCTTTAATAAAGGTACAAGTATTGATAAATTCATTACTTTACATGTCGGTACGTGCCGAAACACTATGTTTGTACCTTGGTGTAACTTCACAAACTAACTTAAATTATTTACTAACGAACACTATTATTTGAAACACTTTTCATCCTAAAATATATTCACAATGAAGTTACATGTATCCCTTAAGCTGTACTACGGAGTTTATAATGATCACTTGAAATAAAATTGGTTTTAGAATTCAATATGAACAATATAAATTGAATTTAGAAATATTTTGAACTATATTGATAGTCATATTTATTATGAAAATAAAAATAATATATAGTCAATTACAATTTGATTTAATCTTTATTTATATTTTTACCTGCGTTTACCTGTAAAATGAATACGCGCAAATGTAATTGAAAGCTGCGCGCAAACGTAAAACATTTTAATCCCCAAATGCGCGCAAACGTAGTGCGCCCGTTGTATTCACTAAAGGTGTGAAAAATATCAGTGATACATGTAGGTGAACAGATGACACTAATGAGTTGGGTGTTATTTTAATATAAAATTAATTAGCTTCACTTAATTTTTTTAATCCTTTAATCATCACAATATAACAAGAATTATGAAGTGTACATGCTCCTTTAACACTGAGTTATGTGTGCTGTGAAAAATATTGATTGACTTTAAATTTTTTCAGGTTCATATTGGTTTATGTTCGCTTTTCTCAAACAATAGGTTGTTGGTCATACCCTACATAATCATTGATGCATTACGTAAACAACACATGGCTAATCTGTAATCAAACAGTGAACAAAACATCAGGAATAAATACATCTTTATTATTAACAGCTATATAAATTATCATAATCAACATCAACTAAATTCAAACCAAACAAACATTCATGCAGAAAATGAATATAATTCCTGGATTTGCATTGGTTTTACCGGCGTTCAGTTATAACTGTCAGTTGCAAAATAAATGTCCAAATTTTGTCCGACTTATACGAGGGTCAAGATTAAATCCTCAGAATTTGGAGCTGAAAAGGGCATCCGACTTATAGTCGGATCGACTAATAGGCGAGTATCTACGGTATGAATGCACTTATATACAAATATTTTAATTACCTGTATAATATGGACACCTTTAAGAGTAACTACCACCAAATCTTCCATCCCATCACCCATTATATCCAATCTGTCAATGCCCATTACAGGGCAGGCAAAACTTTTTTGCCATAACAATTGAAAATGGTCACATTTCTTGCCCATGTAGTCCTCTTGTTTGTGTTGCTTATTAGGTTGTGTTATATTTTCAGTAGAATGTTTAAAGTTCAGATTTTCATGTGATTTTGACCTCAATGAGTCCTGAATGTCTACTGGTGTTAGTCTCTGTTCCTTTTCATCAGATAGATGACGATTTCTGTTTGGATCGTTTATATCACTAAATTCATCATTTCCTGAAGATTTTCCAGATTTTGACATCTGCTTTTGTGATATAAATTTATATGCAAGAAGTTCCTGAAGGCAAAGAAAAATTAGATAAATCTATAATAGCATATGTCATATATGTGTTCACCAATTATTTGTTGTTGCCGAGTTTTTGTCTCATTGATGCACACCTAAATCTCCTATAATTTACGTAAAATACTAGTAGTTACTGCAAAAATACCATTGAAAGTTTACTCTATCAATTACAGAAATATATTTATTTTCCCATGGAAAGACTATTGTGAAGTCTTTTTGTAAATGAATATTATCTCCCTTGTATTCAAAATAAATATTTTTCTTAAAACTTCCTCAGTAGTAGGGGGAAATATTCCATTCAAAATTTGTACCGCCCATGATAAATACAAAACAAAAAAAAACAACAAAAATTAAACAACAATTAAAATGACCTTTAGATAAAAGCTACAACTTGCAATATAATTTTAAAATACTACCTGGCCATATGTGCCAATCATTATTTCATTGCATCCATCAAAATCTATATCCACAATGCAAACACATAGAGGTACATCAAACTTGTTACTCTGTGGTAGTACTAAAGGCTCTTTCAGACCATTTGATAAAACATTCCTGCATAATGAAAGAATATTTTTATTATTAAAAAACCTGCCACAAGTTTATTTTTTTGTTTAAATGTTTAGATCTAAAGTTAGTTAATTTGTATAGGTGGTCACTCTACCTTTATTATAGCCCTGAATATGCCCTTGAAGTTTTAGGAAATGGTAAATGTTGCAGATAGGTAGCTTGTTATAAATTTTAGTTTTGCTCCTTTGCAATTCTATGTCACGTTCAGAATTAATTCAGAATTTTTATGCCCTATTTATGGGCATTATGTTTTCTGGTCTGTGCGTCCATTCGTCCGTCCGTTCATTCATCCGTCTGTTTGTCTGTTCGTCTGTCCCGCTTCAGGTTAAAGTTTTTGGTCGAGGTAGTTTTTGATGAAGTTAAAGTCCAATCAACTTGAAACTTAGTACACATGTTCCTTGTGATACAATCTTTCTAATTTTAATGCCAAATTAGAGATTTTCCCCCCATTTTTACGGTCCATTGAAGATAGAAAATGATACTGTGGATGGGTCATCCGTGTACTAGGGACACATTTTTTTTCTCTCAAGTTTTGGCAAAAAGAATGACTTTCGAAGCAAATTTTCATCAAGGTTTTTTCTCCGAGACTCTTAGGGAATCATTATGTGTGTTACATTCGGGAACAACTGAGATTTTCAGATTTATGTGACTATTCTACATATATCTTATAATATTTTAAGGTTGAAAAAAAAGTTTAAAGATCAAAAATTGTTTTGGAGATCAAGGATCATAATATATAAAATCAAAAATCAAAATCGATAAAATATATAAATATGAAATCAACAAAGTGTTGGAATATGTAAACTATATAGTGACAATCAGTTCTGTGGAGAAGAAATATTGGGGACAATAAAAACTAAGAGATTCCGGACATCAACAACATGGCCAAAGAAAAACCAATAAATAAAAGTTCCTTAAACACAACACAGAAAACATAATATTGAACAACATGAACCCCACCAAAAACAGGGAATGAACTTGGTCAATATATGCAATTTTTTTCCTGTAGGCTGTTATAGTAACATTTTCTTCATGATTTGTCAATATCTTTAACTTTGATGTGTATGATTGGTATTGATAACTATTGGTGAAAGTGTGTGCATAATTTGTATGAACAGTGTAACCTGCCTATCTGACACCTGAGTATTCCAATATCCAGCAGTAACAGACGCATTTTTTATGGTCCCAAAATATGACTATCCTTGCAGAAAAAAACTCAGTATTCCGACACCCTGCTTTAACCGACACATTTTCATGGTCCAAAAATATGACTATTCTTGCAGAAAAAAATTGAGTATTTCGACACCTTGTTCCGACATTATTTTCTGATCCACCAGTGTGTAGGATTAGGCAGGTTACACTGTACTACACAATTGCAGAACCTAATATTACTATTGTCACAAACAACTATTTTTTGCCAACAGTACTAGGAAAATATGAAACAATTTGAAAATATTTTGCCATTCATTACCTATATACAGCTGCAGGTTCTAGTGCACTCAGAGCTAAAACATGGAAGATAGGATCTCCTTCTTGTTCTGACTTATCTTTTCTCTCTGTAATCATAATTCTATAATTAATAATTATTAATTTCACTCAACTAGAATATGTCACTGTGAATACTAGTATTTGGATAAGACAGAAATCATTTTTTCCACCAGGAGTGTCATGACTTATAAGATCAAATCTCAAACTCTAAATGACAAACATCTTTCTTTACAAATATTAACTATATATATGTTACTAAAGATCATTTATTAATATTTACAAAAATAAATGGGAAATGTGTCCATGGGACACTGCTGATGCCCCCGCTTGTATATAATGTTATAAAGAAACATACAGATCAAGCTGTAAAATTGATGCTACCCAAATTTGTAGTCGATCTGTTTTGTGGTAATTAGCATTGTGTATATGTTTCATAACATTTAGTTGAGGCAAACATAAGTTAAAGAACAGACACATAAAATTCTGAAATTTTTGCATTTGTAAAGGGGCATAACTCTAGAATGTTACGAGTGACACCATCAAAATTCAACTTGATCTGTGTTTTGTAATAATGAGCATTGTGTATAAGTTTCATAACATTCGGTAGAGACAGACTAAAGTTAGACAACCGAAACAAAAAATTCAACAATTTTCCCATTTGTAAAGTCAAGAAAAGTAAGTGAAGCCACCATATTTGAAACTTGACCTGTGTTTTTTGGTAATGAGCATTGTGTGTATAAGTTACATAACATTTGGTTGATGCAAACTAAACTTAAATTTTGGGACATAAAGACAGATGAGCAACGTACAGATGGACAAGGGTAAAACTTAATGCCCACTTTATTATGGTGGGGGAATAAAAATACAATTAATAAATTTTTTATTTGCCAATTTCAACATATCTATATTATTATTGAATTAGTAAAATCAATAATTTTAAAATTAAAAAGTGAGAGATTCAAACACAACTACATAACAATGGCCCAATGATAAAGATGTGCTGCATTGATCAAGATAAGGAGTAAATTCTACTAGCTATCTTGAAAATCTATAAATACTCACGACTTATAAATCCTGGCTGAGATACACTATATTCTAAGGTAAAAATTTTGATACAGGTAATAGGACTGTCATGTTGAAGTGACCAGGAACTCAACATCTCTACAATAAGGTGATATACATTTATAATTCAATAAAATAATATACTGTAAATTCAGAAATTATTGTGAGGTTTTTATTATTTCGAAAAATGCGACAGAGCTGTAAACGCAATAATTTAAAGTCGCATTTTGAAATATTGTATATGAATTAAACAAGATTTTTCTCAAAATTATAAAAATAAAAATCGCATTTAAGTCTAAAATGACAAAATCTTACTAATAAATGCACGCAATAATTTCTGAATTTACAGTAACTTGTACTCGAATACATGTACAACAAAGGGAGACAATTCTTTAACTATTTACCAAAACACAATTGTCTCCGACAGTAGAATGTTGCAAATAAGATTATGTATGTACTTTTAAGCCTTTTAAAGCAGCCCTTTATATATTTCTGCAAAAATTGCAATTTGCTCTGTTCTTTAAATGGGTTTGCTAGATACTAAACTATGTTACAGATATAAATCTTAGATGTATTGGTAGCTGATTAAGGGATTTCTTGCTATTGTTAAGCATATTATAAGTAAGGGCCTAGTTTTTTTAATATTGTGTCGGGATTGCTTCCCTTAGAAAACATGTGGTAGATACTTAGTCAGCCGTAAGCAGTTGAGCTAAGGAAGTACTTCTTTAGCTCAGTCGGTTAACGCATGACTTGTAACACAGAGGTCCCGGGTTCGAGTTCCGGAAGAGACAAAGATGATTTTGTTAGAAGAATCAATACAAAGAGTATTATAGACTTCAACTGACCTGAACAATATGTTAAACTTTTCTAATCCTAACATCATAAAAAAAACATATAAATATATTTGAATTTAAAGTATAAACTAACCATCTTCATAAAAGATATACTTATACATGTATATAGACATAGAAAGATGTGGCATGAGTGCCAATGAGACAACCCTCCATCCAAGTCACAATCCACAAAAGCGAACCATTTTAGGTCAATATACTTTTAAACTATGAAAATAAACTGACCATTACTATCTACATTCACATGTGAAACAGTAATCCCACCATCCCTGTTTCCTCTGGCTGTCAATCGTCTGGAGTACTGGTTAAAATACACAATATCTATCCAATGAACACTGAAAGAAAAAAATCAATTTACAGTACTTGCCCAAATTTTATTCAATGAACACTGAAAAATGGAATTTAAGTTACTTCATACAATATCTACCCAATGCATGTCATGAACTCTAAAATATAATTCAATTAATATTTCACAACATCTATCCAATGAATAATGAAAAATATAACTCAATTTATAGTACTGGTAATCAAAATCTATTCACTGAACACTAAAAAATAAAATTAAATTCACTATAAATTGTAACAAATGCTTACCAAGAACTTATGTCCTTAAACTCCGGAAAACAGTCCTCTGTAGGAAATTCTCTGAAGGTCTGTTGCATTGCCTGCATAATTCAAATAATGCCAATCAAGAAATTAATTTGCAGGAATATATTCTGTAGATTGATAATGATTTTGTGTACCTTATGTTGTTTTTTTAAATATTGTACCAGACAAAATTAAATTGTGAACCCATCTTGTTAAGATCAAATAAAGCCTGTATAACACATACTGGTATGTGATTCTTAAAACTCATAATGTCTGAAATACAAACCTTGTTTGTGGTTGTCAATGTTTATATGATGATCTTTTTCCATTTAATTATGGTGAAGATATTAAGATTGTTGGTTGCTTCCCTTGAAATCATACATTATTTGTATAGAATATATGGGACAAAGAGCATGACGTATTGTCTTGACACTTAAATTGTCTATCTCTAAAATTAAATATAGAATATTGACCTGATTCTTACTTGGTATGTGATTCATACTGTCACCATGATCACTGTCTAACAAAAAAAGACTTACTGAGACTTCTCTGTACATGTGGATCTTACAGTCACTGCCAATCAACAAAAACACTGATTCTAATTTACCAGCTACAAATATACTGAAAATAAAAAAAATATCGATGAACTCTCATTATATAATTTACAATCATTATAAAATAATCAGCAACTTTTTACTGATTAAAACTTGGCAATGGACTCAAAGAAATGTTTAACGAAGAAAATTCTCAAAAAAATCATGTATGCGTTTCTAATTTCGCGTCAATAAATTTGTGCCATTTATTCTGCAATGTTTGATTGTCTAATAAAATTCATATTTTGATTTTTCTACTCTAAAAGAAGTACGGGAAGCATGATAAGCAATAAAATGAATAAAAGTCATGATTTGATGAAAAAAATAAACAAAATATGTGTAGCGTTTTTAAAGTGTCAGTAAAAAATGTATATGTAAACTGTTAAATATTTTTTTAATTATCAATTTTACAAATAATTTTTATAGACTGACCTTGTATGTGTTAGCTGATAAGGAGTAAAGTCTAGATCTATACTCTGGCTAAAACAATCTGAAAATAAATATAGTCTGGTAAAAACAATTTGAATACATATATTTTACTCTGACTAAATCAATACAGAAAATAAATATACCCTGAATATTATAAGACAATAAAAGACACTAATGAAATTTTCTAAAACACATATTTAAAAAAAATACATGTGAACACTATGCTTATGATTTATTGTAAAAAATATTCAGACTTCTTTCACCAGCTATACAGTTATACAAATACAAACAAAAAATGTACAGCAATGTTCAATCTTAGATGTATGCTTAGGAAACTTGAATGTTTTCTTTTTTGCTGATATTTGTTTTTTAGTACTATAAATAAAATTTATTTATTAAATAAAACATAACATACTCCTTCTGCAACAGAAATTTCAAACAATTATTTTTAAAAGGGGAGATAATTTTACATTTACATACAAACATTTTTTTAGAATGCATGTATTACTTACCATCTATATTATCAAATCCTGAGTATTCCTCTTGTAGTGAATACAGATTTAAATACTGTTTACATGTGCTCTCTGCATCTTCACTCTATAAAAATGTAAATATACAATAATTGATCGCATAATTACTAAAAATGATCAGAATGTGTTATAAAAATTGATAAACTTCTGATTTCAAAGGGAAAGTTTGGGAAGATAATATTATAAAATTTCTTAGCAGAAAATCTACATATTGGAAATCAGGATACTTTTTTTCAGATTTGGGGCCATGATTGCTGAGTGAACTTAGTAATTCCAACATTTGTAACACCAAGTCCTTGGTAATGGAGTACGATACCCATCTAACACTTCAACAAAAGTTGCAGGCGGGTTAGATTCCAATCTTAATTGACTAGGATTGTCAGTACTCCTACCAAAGGTTGATTGTTCTTTTTTTACTAAGGCTACATCCACCAATTAAAACTGATCAATACAAATTAGCAAATAAGGATAAAAGTGGCACTAAACACCAATTTAGTTGTTTGTAACTTATGGAGTTCAATGTAGATGGAATATCTCTATGAAAGTATCAATAAAATATATTAGCACTTTTCGAAAATTCTATGACATTATGAAGACACTTGTCTATTGCTGAAATCTGAATGTTGACCTTTTTTATATCTTTTAGTTGTTTACTAACTGTCTCATTGAGATACACTTCATCTCCTTTAATTCAATCACCTTTAGATAGCCTTTTTTAGAGAAATTTCAATAATTGAGATTATCAAGCATGTGGTCAAAAAGTGACTAAGACATTGACAATACAGGTTACCTTTGTGTGACAGCCCTTTTTCAAAAATGTATAAAATAAAATAATATGCTACCTTTGACCAATCAATAATGAGAATATGTTAAAACTGTAATTTTACCTAAAAAGAAGTTTTTTCAACCAAGTAATTCAAATTCAAAATGTTCATTCAGTTATATAAACAGTCATGACAGTTGTGTTTGTCCTTTTTTTTGATATTTTTTTTTCTTACCTCTTCTTCAAATTTTATAAATGTTACACCAACAACAATTCTTTTATGATGAACTGATTTACAAATTACATCTAAAGACACCAACTCTGCTCCAGCTGTAAATATAAAATTAAAAGTGTTATACACATACAGTTCTGTCAATCCTCTGGTAGTGAACTAATTTACTAAACAAATCTAATGACACTTACTCTGCTTCAGCTGTCTATATAAAAAATAAGTTTACATATGTACTGTCAATCCTCATAGGTATTGGACTATTGGGTCAGTTCGCTCTAATAACATGTTCAACCTGGGTCAGTTTGCTCTGAGTTTGTTTGCCTATAGTCTAAGAGTTTGTTCGCCCTACTAAAAAAATATTAATATTCAGGGAATTGAAGTTGAATAAACTTATTCAGATATTTCTATGGTTTATATATTTTTGAAATTTATGGAAACATGGAAATATTTAAAAGTTTATGGCTTGTTAAGGATCATTAAAATTGTTCAATGACAAAATATTTCGAATCACTGATTGTTGTGATACTTGTCTTTTGATGGATTAATAATAAAAACACACATTTTGTTTCGATAAAATATTCAGCTTGAAATTAATAATCAAAGAGCAGAATGTTCTGAGGGATACGATTGCCATTGTTTTTATTGACACATGTAACATGTAATTTACGTAATATGAATAGTTACAAAATAGTCTATCCCGGATAAAAGTGTATGAACAATGTACTTATTGTGTTTTATTTTTGTATTATAAATTCCAAGTTTACTTTCCACAGCAAAGTGAGAGAAGGTATTTATTTCACTTCGTATCTTAATTATCACCTATTTTCCTATGTAGGAGGAACCCCATTCCTAAGTCTATAAATGTTTAATTTCCTTTGGGTCAGTTGTCATGACTCCTTTCCGTACACATTCCTCGGTTTAAATTGTGATCGTTTTTAATATAATAGGATGTTTATCGACAGAACGAGTTAATTTTTCTTGAGATGTATTTAGATTCAGAATTGACAGAAGTTACTTCCAGAAGGGAGACAACTTGTAACGATTATATGGAAGACTTCATTTCGCCTGAAGGGGTGTTGTAATTATACCTTAATGATGTGGAATACATTTATTTTAATTTAAATGATGCATATGATTTAAAATTATGCAACAACAATAACAATAGCAGACATACACAGAAAGGATCCCATGAGTTTTAAATTATTTAGTTGAGAGGGGAATCCAGAGCAACCATTCAATCTAATATCCTTTGAAGTCCAGAAAACTATACACATGCGCATAATTACCTAAACAAACCCTGAGACAAGAACATATCGAATATATATATTAAATTTTAATTAAACGACCTAGATGGTTCTCTATTTCTTTATGGCATTACAATATCAAATATCAGTTTCATGTAACGGTGACATATAAGAAAAACTCCACTTCAGTTCTTACATGTATATGACAGAAATAGTATTATCGGAATTATGAGAACTCTCGCATTTTTATCAAAACTGGGGAATTCCCTCTGACATGTTTCTAAATTTATAAAAACACTTAATATAAATACTGCTTAATTCTGATTTTCTGTGTTGTTAAAAACACACATATAAGTAAAGGGAAATATCAAACATGAAGATTAAGAAAAGAACATTAAAGGAAAGTTGTTTAAGTTCAATCTTTTTGTTTGTTTTTACTTTTTAAAGCAAGACAATCATAAGAATCTGAGATGTTCCTTAATGTTTAGAATAAAATGGTTGACGTGAGGGCATTGCCCTGAGCCACTGGTATAAGTCTACAGATTGCTTGAAATCTTATCCCAAAAACAATGATGTACAAACTGTAAATTATGAAACGGATTTACAAGTTCATTTATTTAAACTCTTTGAACAAAAATGGCTACAGAAGGGGTCATAAACCTTCAACTATTTGGTTAATTAGTGATAAATTTATTATCTAAAACTCCTCTTATATTTATTATGATGAAACATTCATGTTCTACAGAACAAAATCTGTGCTATGTACCTGGAATATATGAAAATGGTATTATTTTTGCTGAAGGTGCTAATTTGTCCATAGTTATCTGGTATTCCAATGAAATGAACTTTCCAACCCTGGAAGCAACCAAGAATTTATTGGACCCATCTGGATCTATTACTTTAGCATGTCCATAAACATTTGTTTGTGGTGTTGTACTGATTCCACATGACATCCCTGGATATAACAGTGTATGTGTAGGTAGATTGCAAAAATGTGCATCTGTCCATTTCCAACTCTTGTAACCTTTTTTACTCTCTTCCATTTTATGATTTATCTTGTTTATTTTTTTTTTTAATGTGTTGAATTGTCTCCCCTGGCTACTTTCACTTTGGTGGAAACACAGACATGCGCACATGATAACTTCCTTTATTACAACACGTGAAAATGGCAACATCTACAAATCAAAACACAAAAATGGAAACGGTTTCACAAGAAACAGACGATGGATTCATACCAAGAAAGACAAAATCTAGAAAAAGAAAGTTGCAGAAAGAACAATCCGACGATCCACAGTCAATGGAGACATCAGAGTCTGCTCCAAAACGTCCAGTATTTCCCCCAATCAGTGGTGACAAATTGACAGTAAATAATTTTATGAATTATCTTCCTTTAAATCATAAATCAATGTATCTTTTTAAAGAAATTGATTGTTTCCTTCATCTCAATATGGTCGGTTTTTTTTTCAAATTATTTTTTTTTTTTTATTATTAGCATTAGAGAAGAGCACTTAAATTAAAGTTTATAACTTTAATCAGGTGCAAATTTTCAGTATCAGGTTCGTTCGCGCCCCCTTCGCCGTCGCATCTTGCACGTTTGCACCCAAGGCCCGTTGGCACTCTACACATTTGCGCCCAATTTTTAAATTCAAATTCCAGTTAGATAATTGGAAAATCATGATTGTTGTTATAAATTGCTTTGGTGTAAGTAAAACATTTGAGATTTTAAAGGAAAAACACAAAAGATAATTGTTTTTAACAGCGGTTGGTCCCTTTGATTTGTAACAATAAAATATAGCAATACACTATTATAAACAAAACATGATAAAATTTATTCAACACACAAAAAAAACGTAGTCAGAATCTCACTTTATTTTGAAACAAGTCAATGAAACAAAGTTATAGCAATACACTAACCAATACATGATTAAGAGTTATTCAACACAATATAAAATGTTGACAGAATCCCACTTTATTTAGAAAGGATTGTGTTTTTTTTAACAAATACACTATCCAAAACATGATTAAGATTTATTCAACACAAAAAAAAATGCTGTCTCACTTTATTTTGAGTGGGTCTCATTGGGGTCTAAGCGTGACGCGGGATTGCCGATTTTTTGTAAGAGTGACACGTGAAAGTCAAATTATTGTGTCGGGAAAACGGAAAATGAGGTCTAGCGGGACCCGGGAAATGACAAAAAAAGGTTAATTGCTTACGTACATACTGTAAGCGGGATACAGGAATCTGACAAAACAGTAAGCGGGATCCCGGATCGGAACCCCCAATGAGACCCCCTTTTGAGACAATGACAACAAATAATAGAATACACTTGCCAAAACTTGATTACAAAGCTATAGTTGTTAAACACAAAACCGATTAAAATTGGGCGCAAACATGTAGGGTGCGAACATGTAGGGAGTGAAAGTAAAAGAAGGGGGAACATGAGTGAGTGCGAACATGAATGGGTGCGAACAGACCCAGATTCCAAATTTCCAAGGCTTTAACTGTTTAACCATAGCAGTATCAATGAAATAATTTACATTGAATTAAGCCTGTCAGAAATCATAATAAACTTCTTTGTAATAATTTCTTGTGCTTAACAAAATGTTGATATGAGAATGATTAAAAATGTTCGAAACAATGAAAATTCAACCAGTGACATATATATAACGTTATTTTTATTTTGGGGTATGTGTACAACAATGAGAGTACCCATAGTCCTTAAGATTATTGAATGGCAAATTCTCCTTAATATTATTATTAATTCTGGAGAGTGTAATTTTATTTTGTCATACAGTGGTAATTGAAAATAAAGACTTGATTGACAGAAACAATTCCTGTCTGTTAAATTATTTTTAACTCCGATGCATACCTGCCAACTTTTCAAAATGCCCATGGGGGTTTTGCGTGCAAAATGGCTGTCATAGTCCTAAAAAACCTTCAAGGGGGCCTTCAAATACATTTTAATGTTGTTTTTTGGCTTCTTCATGCTTTCATAAGCCTTCAGTCATTATAAAATTAACTGTTTTGTTTAAATTGTGGACAAAATTGCTCTTTAAAAATTTCAATTTGGGAGCCTCCATGGGGGAAATCCCCGGCAAATAGTGACAGTTGGCAGGTATGCAGATGAGGTTAATATACATGGTTGAATAATAAAAAGAACTCTTGTTTATACTTACATTTGTTGGAAAATAATATATATTCTGCTGTGGAAGGGTTGTTAATATAAGATGAATCGAAAATTAGTCCGATATATAGAAATCAGATTCACTTCAGGAAGTATGCACAAAACAAAGGAATTGTACATGTAATGTTCACTCTTTGATATAGACTTGTGCATTGTATGTCACATTATTAACAACTGAGTTTTGATTAATTGTTTATATTGCAGAAATGTACATGTGTTTATTTCTTCAGGGTGGGAAAACAGAACTAAGAAAGATTGCAGTTCCAGCAAACAGATACACACCTTTAAAGGATAACTGGATGAAGATATTTACACCTATAGTAGAACATCTCCATTTACAAGTCAGATTCAATCTTAAATCAAGGAATGTAGAAATAAAGGTATTACATGTGCATATATTATTGGTGATGATATCAACCTCATGACAATTATTTTAAAACACGGCTGTAGTTATGCATTCATGTACAAAATATGGAAATGTGTACATAGATATAGGAAGATGTGGGATGTGGTATGAGTGCCGATGAGACAACTCTCCATCCAAGTCACAATTATATAAGTAAACTGTAAACCATTATAGGTCAAGGTACGGTTTTCAACACGAAACCTAGGCTCACACCGAACAGCAAGCTATGAATGGCCCCAAATATTACTAGTGTAAAACTATTTATTTACTATCCATTGTGTGGTAAATGTCAATGAGGCAGCAACTCAACAACATAAAAAAGACATCTCCATGATGAATAAATGGTATTGGTTTTGATCATGTTGATAGATTGATTGTTAATATTTAACACCACTTTCTTCACTCATTGATGTAAAGTGGTGAGCAGTTTAAATGGGAGCTAAAGAAAACCACCCATTTTCAGCAACTGTTGATTGACATTATAACCAAGTTCAGTGTTATAATTACTTAATAGGTTAATTTTAAAAATTGATTTCCTTGGCAAGTGATATATATATATATGGAATATCCCATCATACAGATTTAAATTTCTTACCTCCACATAGTAATTATTTTGACAAGACAATTAGCCCTTTGTACAATTGTGTATGTCATTATGGGAGCAGACAAGACATATCACTGTAAATATTGATGCTTTTAGTTTTGAAGCAGAGTAATATAGTTTATTTGTTTATAAAATCACCATATTTTTCAGACATGTAAAGAAACAAAAGAAATAGGAGCATTGCAGAAAGCTGCAGATTTTGTACGAGCATTCACATTAGGTTTTGATGTTGACGTAAGTTGTGAAAATTTTGAACTAAAATTTAAATTGTGAATAAAACTTTAAATGTGCTCAATATTAAGATTTAACTTGAAGCATTGCATTGTGATTGTACTTTTTTTGTAATTGACCAACCATTTTGAATATGGGATTGATGGAACAGGTAATTTCTTGAATGGGTTCATTGTCAATATATTCTTCTTGAAATTGGATTAATTTATTTTCCCACTTTTATGTACATGATGATGGTTTGGCCACCTTTTTGCACATTAATAGTCCTTGGACTGTTATGGTTTACAATCTATTATGAATATAATGCAGACAGGGACTTTCATATCATACCATCACATCTAATTTTAAAGAAAATACTACACCGCTAGGTACTTCTAATTAAACCATTGTTCCTATGTTAAAAATAAGAAAGTAACTATTTTTATATTCAGTACTTTACCCTGCATATCCCATTAAGTTTGGTATGCCTTTTATTTGTCCCTTTTTTTTGGGGGGAGGGGGGGGGGGGGGTGTAATGAAAAAAAACATAGTTTATAATTATAAAGATAAGGAGGTGTGGTTCTATTGCCAATGGGAGAACTATCCATACAGACCTATGGACAACAATTTGAAATAAGCAAATATGTTTGATGTTTAACAGTATATGTAGTTGTGTAAGTTCTACCTAAATTACCAGAAGAAATATTGAGAAATATTGTTTAACTTAATAATGCATGTATTGAATGTTTAATTTCAGGACAGTTTAGCCCTGGTAAGATTAGATGATTTATACCTAGAATCATTCCAGGTACAAGATGGTAAGAAATTAATTATGATTTTTTTTCTTTTATCTGATAATTTTCCCTTTATTTGTAAAAATGTAGAATTTAATGTTAACATTGTCGTTATTAAGACCTTTAATTGTCAATGAAAGAAGTAAATATCTACTTAAACTATGAAATAAAGCACTCCGTAAACTTCTCCATCTGAAACATTTATCTCATTTTTAGAGACCATATTAAGATCAGATGCATTCATTATCATTTAAATTATTTTTTTGTACTTTTCTAGTAAAACCATTAAAAGGTGACCACTTAGCCAGAGCAATTGGTCGACTGGCAGGGAAGAATGGAAAAACAAAGTTTACGATAGAAAATGTTACAAAAACCAGAATAGTTCTAGCAGACAGGTAATTAATTAAAGTGGTGAAATATTAATGCCTTAATGATAAGAATTTTTTCTAAATATTTTCTAAACAGGTCTGGTCATATCCTATCTAGATGATTTTAGTATAGAAATTTATATTGATCATTCTTGAATCAGTTACTTCTTTAGATGAAGTCTTGAAACATTTATATGGATAACAAGATCTGGTAGGATTGCCAATGAAACATCTATCTCACACAGATCAAGTGATAAGATTGTAAACAAGTTAAAAAATATAAAAAAAATGAAAGGTCACTGGACATTTTCTAAAGCTACAGGTTGTGACAAAAAAAAAAACATTATGTAAGGATTTACAGGGAAAAGCATCATTATATGATTAGAAGCTAAACTAAATGATAGAATTTAAATATAAAATACGAGAAGATAGCTTTAAGTGAATACTTTGAGAATATCAAAAGAAAAGAAAAGGTCACAGTACCTACATTCCTTCAAAAATACACTATTTCTGAGTTATCTCCCCTTGAAATGCTTATTTAAAAACAACAAATCAAGCAAAAATAATCTTAAGTTTGTTTAAATAAAATATTTTAAGTAAATTTTTTATAAATTTATTCTTTTAAATGAAAATTCAGATAAGTTATTTACATTCCTCATTAAATTTTGCTGATTAATTGAAAATCTCTGCTATGTACAATCCAAGATGGCAAAAGACACCCATAGCACTTTAAGCATAATATTTCATCTGTCTAATTTCATACAGGCACATTAACATGTTGCAGGAGTTAAATTAGTTTTCACAACATGAACCTTTTCTTTTTGGATCAAAAAGAGATTTTTGTGTACACTTTTATATTTTAATCTGAGAGTTCAAAAATAGTTTACTATCTAAGGTTTTATTATTTTCAGTAAAATTCACATCTTGGGATCTTTTCAAAATATAAAAGTAGCAAGAACAGCAATATGTAACTTAATTTTGGGTAAGTAGATTACTACTGTAATTATAAGAAGTTTGTTTCTCTTCTGAACTCCTTAGGGAAAACATTATGTCTTGAAAAATGAAAAGGAGAGATAGAACATAAAATGATAAGAACTTACCGAGACTATGATATTTCCTTATTACCCAAACAAAATTTCTATGAGCAAGTTGTGCACTTGGAAATAATGAACACAAATAAAAGGTGATGAGTGTATACAATGTGATAAATCTAGTGCAAATAACACAGACTTCTTGAAAATTGTTGGATCTCTCTGTTCTGATTGCAATATTTGCCACTGGACGTTAAGCAACCAACAATCAATCAATCAACTGTTCTGATTGCCAAAATTTCATCAGGTCATCCATGCAAGGGATTGTCCCATTCTGATGGTCTGTTTCCTTCAAAAAGGGTTGTTATGGTATGTTGTTTCAATGTGGATAGTTGGTCAAATTATTAGACACTGTTTTTTTTTGTTTTATCTGTAATATTGAGAATTGGAAACAGTTAAATTACATTGATTGTCTCAAATGATTGAATATTAAATATAACATTGCTTTCCTTGTCAAGTTTATAGCATATCTTGTAACAAGTTCAAAAATATAGAATCATCAAATTGTTTTAAGGACTAGCAAAAGTGTGCAGTCTGTCAGTTCTATGTCTAATATAAATTCTGCAAACAGTTTATTAACAATTTCAAATGTTTGCTAAAAAGTACTGTTTTTTGAAATTGTGGGAATAATTTAGTCCTTGCATTTTGGTCTTTTATTATTAAGATATCATCACCATTTCTACATACCATTAAAAATTATATATGAACTGTATTCATTAGTAAATTTTATTACATCTTAACTATAGTATTAAAAAACTTTCATTGCAGGAAGTCCACCATCAAAAGTGTATGGAAATTTACGAACTGTCGCAGCCAGATCATCAGAAAGATTTTAATTTATTATTAAATGTGATTGTTACCATTTTCTGGTTGTTACATTATTTTGATAATGCTGTATACATATATGAAACACAACTATAACTTCACCTAATCTAATAGGGATTAAGGTAATATGGGGGTATGAAATGGTGCATGTAAAATTTAATCTATCAAGGAAACGTAACAGCTACGAGATCGTCTGTGTGAGTTAAAATGGCATTACACTGCCTCTTATCTATCATATATTTAGGACAATGGCTTTTTGGAGTGTATTTAACATAACCATATATGATAGTTTGTTTATAAAACAATTTTATGCACTTTAGAAATTTATGTTGTTGATGTCAGGCATTGACAAAATCAGCATATGTTAAAGTATGTGACAAGGTTATAAGGTTACACTGGCAAAAGTCTATTTTATTTTTAAAATGCATATATTTTATTTTCTACACCAAAAACAAATTGTTGTATATAAACATTCTTTAATATGTACATAAATCATTCAAAACAAAAACATTGATAAAATTTACATCTCAACTACAAAATATTGTCTTTTATTAGAATCACAAACTAATGTCATTTAACTAGGTCTGTTCAGTGGTGCTATCTTATCGTGTCATATAAAACTTGATCTCTGTATGATTTCCAGGCGAGTTTGTCATCTACAGCATTCCTTATCTGTACTAAATTAGGATATGGCGCTATCTGTTAGGAAAAAAACCATCATTTTAGAACACATAGTTTTTACTTTATTTAAATGTCTTGTTTTTTGCTTTTTCTTTTAAAAATATGTACTCTTTATACCCGTTATATATTTTTTATAAGAATGTAACTTATACAGTGATCCATTAGGATATTTTCTAAACAATGATTGAACTTTTAAATTATTTTTGAACATGATAAGTTATCCAATTTAATTTCAATTGATGTATACATTTTGGGAAAAAAAGACAGTTGTGTCTAAATCAAATCCTGATAAACCAGGGACCAGAGTTGTTGTCAAAACATTACAAGAACACTTTTCAGTTATTTTAGCTGTGTAAACATTGAATTTTCCTTTATATAAAAACTTCAGTCCTGGAGGGAGGTTCAAGTTTACAATTCAACTATTCTATCATTTAAGTGGTTTAAACCTACCCTTCAACTGTTTTTCTAATGCTTGACATTACGTTTAGCAATCATAATTAATCTATCATAGGATTGACATGTAAACAGTGATGAGTGAAACACCAACTATTGAATATACATTTTATATCTATACTTGATATTGGACAGAATGTTACTGTAAACAATTTACCTTTGATTGTAATCTTCTCTTAGTTTCTGTGTCCATATTTTCCTTAAGGAATTGTTTTGAAATTAAGACACATTCTGCACCATTACTGACCTACAAAAAACATATATTGGAACAAAAATAGTACAGAATGTTCATTTTATACTGGTCATAAAGGAAGTAGATTCAAAATAAATATGATGTTAGTATTGAAATATTTAAGAAGCCTACTTGACAACGTACATTTTGTGCCTATTGTGCTTCAAAATTCGTCTATGAGAAGAAACCAGACTTACAAACAAAAATCACAATCTGAAAGTTTTAACTCATGCTAATTTAGAGCATGACATTTTGTGATGAAATCTGTCTTCTTCAGAAGAGAGTATGTTGATCTCAATTTATCAAGGATATACTTGTCTTTAAGTTGCTGTCTCCTAGGAGTATACCTTTAAATTCATTTATTCAATTGATGGGAAATCTTTTACTTAAAAGCTACAAACAGAGTGAAACAGAGCTTATAATGCATCACAAATCTTAGGTACTGGGTAGATGGGTATACTGCACTTCATTATAAAAAGAAAACAATGACAGTAGATATAAAACAATCAATTTGTGAAAATTATACTTACTAGACTTAAACTTGGCATATCATCAAACAGAAGAGACTGCAGACCCTACAAAATAATGATAAATATTAGAATAACATTATAACCTTTAAGCTTGGCAATGGGTACATGTTTTCTGTTGTCAGTGTAGTAAGGACATACAGAACGATTAGTATAAACATCAGGATTCGGTTTTCATTTTAAGTGTTAAATAATGTTTAACTTTTATTGATATTTGTGTAACTTAGATCTTTACTTACAAAGCATTCCCTTTCTGTCACCAGATCTATTTTGGCATAGTGAACTGGATTATCTACTGGAGTCTGTGTCTCTTTCCTTGTTTTCTTTACTAATTTCTTTGGTAACTAAAACAAAACAAAAAAAGAGTTTATTTTGGTAATGGTTATGTCCACGTTTGTGTATGTACTATATATAAAAACTAAAATAGTGTATGGTAACAAGGCTCAATTAAGTGACACAAGCAAGTTCCATGTGGGATCTAAACTGGAAACTTGACATTAATGAAAAGAGATGAGGGATAAACATTGAGATAGGAACAAAAAAATACATGGTTATAAATATATGTAATTAAAAGATGTCTGTAGTTTCGTCTCATGCCAAGATGCAAAAGGAGGGGGTCAGTATTTACAAGATCCAAGTCTTCACAAGATAAAGGACTGATATTGTGTACAAGTTTCAAATTTACATCTTATATTATGTTCTAAAGATAAGTTAACTGCTTTTCTTAATGTCCAGTGGCAAATATATGAATGTATGCTTATCCTAATTTAGAGCAAATTAATTCTATACCAGTAGAAATTTTATCAATAAATAAGCCATAGTTTTATAAGCTTTAAAGGGTAGACAACCAGAAGGTCTATTTAGGTTGCAACTTGAATCAAAAGTGCCTTGGGGTGGTAAAAAAAAAATTGACACTAGGTTACTTTTGTTATACTCAACAAAGACAATATTTTTGTTGTTTAAAATAAAGAGACTATGACATTACTTCAAATATGTTCACAAAACTCAAGTCAGTCTTATCATGACTGCTTGTTTACATCCAACACAACCAATGGATACCCTTGCAGCAAGTGTCATATTTTATACCCCATTTGCCTTTAGTGGCTGATCTTATAAAGTACAGTGGCAGATCCAGAATTTTTATAAAAGGGAACTTAATGACTAATTAAGAGAGGGGGGGCCTTTAGTCATGCCTCAATGATTCCCTATATTATCAACCAAACTTTTTCCCACAAAAGCTAGGAAAGGGGGGTGGTGCTCAGCCCTCCCCCTAAATTCGCCTTTGAAGTACACACATATTTATTAATGCATTTTCTTACCTCTTTGATTGTATTGATGTTGTCATCATAGCTTTGTGATACCAGTGAATTATTGGCTTTATTGATTGTTGGCAGTTGGGTTTTTGAAGGTTTCTTCTTCAAAGTTTTGGCCTGAAAAAATATACATTGTTCAGTCGTCTAAAAATTCTGGTGTGATACTCTTCATGCACTATTCATGATATTGTTTCCTCAAATTAAATTTACTGAAAACTGTTGAGACCACATTTTGTCATGTATAAAGAAAATCTGGTATTAAAATTTTTACCCTGTTTGGTGACTTGTTGTCTTCTGATGATTTGCTTTTGAGGGAATCTGAAATAATAATGAAAAAAAATGAAGTTGTACAGCATTTAAAATTTGTATTGTATAAATACCCATCACTGTGGTGTTCATATCTGGCATTTTCTTTGCCAAATTTCAGTCTGTAATGTTCATGAAATATTTGCCACTGGACATAAAGCAAGCATCAATCAATCATGATAGTTACATGTTTTAATCAAATGATTAAGTGGAATTATAGATAACTGATAACCATATAAGTCAGATTACAGTTCAGGTTGTTTTCTAACTTTCAAACCATCAACAAAATAAGTAGGCTGACGAAAATAACATTTTTTTCTTAACAAATTATTTAAGTAAAAGATTCATTTAGAACTTGTAGGCAATTCTGGTCTCTTTTCATTTCATGTTCAGGTTAACTTATCCATTTTATGTTTTTTACTTGACTGTTTTTGCTGTTGACCGTGACAGTGATGCAACAAACACCAAGGATCAGACAGTGGTTCCGGTTTGACTGGTTCAAAAAGTATCTCCCTTGAACTAAATATTTGGATCATTTTTTTTTTTAATTTAAACTTAACTTTTTTATTCCCATTCAACTAAGTGTTTCTTGTTTTTCATGAGCAATTTGTATTCAGTGTTGAAAACAAATGTCAACTTTTACCATTCAGAAATTTCTTTTGGCTTTCAAAATTCCCAAAATCGTCAGATATGAGATTAAAGTTGAAATGTGTGTCATTTACGGATAAGTTTATTTACCTATGCTGTTGGATCGTAAAGATGGAAGGATTGATGAATGTTTTCTTTTCTCTGTGATCTTCTGAATATCTTGATTCTCATTGTTTCGCACTGCCTTAAAAGCTTGACATGATCCCTGAAACAAAACAACGACTTTTTGAAATTGCGAAATAGGAGCAGACGAAATTCATTATTTCACGTGACAGATAATAATGGTTATTCATGTCATTAAAAGAGGGACGAAAGATACCAAAGGGACAGTCAAACTCATAAATCGAAAATAAACTGACAACACCTGGCTAAAAATGAAAGAAGACAAACAGACAAACAATAGAACACATGACACAACATAAAGAATAAGCAACACGAACCCCACCAAAAACTAGGGGTGATCTCAGGTGCTCCGGAAGGGTAAGCAGATCTTGCTCCACATGTGGCACCCGTCGTGTTGAAGATTAAAGTTGCCAATCATTCAATCGGCAATCCTCGGGTGACTCCGCTACCCTCCTTCTATCATGTTAGATGAGGTACGAAATCGGCCGAGTTATGACGAATGGAGTTGTGACGAATGGCCAATCATTATGATGTTTTATGTCTTGGAGCTCTTGGGTCCATCTTCATTTTTCATTTGTCTCCATGCTTCAACATAAGTGCTCTGGGCTCATTTGGGCAACGTATAGGGTTAGAGGTCAGTAGATGGCTTTAGGATCTATGGATAAGCTAAATGAAATACAAACAAAAATACTCACAGATCTAATGACATAAACCCATTCAGCATCATTACTGTTCTTCACAATTACTGCTCCTCTCCTGAAATTAACATATTTCAATAGGTTATACCGACTTAAAAAATATATATTTCATTACAGCTGAATTTGATAATGAATATATCAGTATATTTAGGAATTAAAAATTTATCAGATTGAACACCACAAAAAGTTATGAAAGATATGCAATATTTCCATATAAATGAAAGTAATCGGAGAACATGTACTAGTATACTTACTTGTAGAAATGTGTAGAGCAGGAGAAATGATGTGTTTGTAACAGTTCTAATGGAAAGTCTTGTAAGTCCGGTATCGTTCTACAAATTAATATTGATTCGGTTGTCAGTTGGGAATTCACAATTTCAATAAGAGGAAGAGAACTTTCGGCAAACCACACAATGTTAAAAGAGTTCTATATCATTCTTACTTGAAGCACTGATAGTTATTGTACTTTTTTTTGTAAACTGTCTTTGTTTGCATTCTTTACATGTAAACAGTTTATTTTCCTTGCAGACGTTATGCATAACTTAATAGTTATAAAAAACAAAGATGAATGTATTAACAGGTTCAAAAATATACTTCAGTGTTTCTATTACATTTGTACTGTTCATTGATGTTTTCTTATGCTATCAAATCTCTGTCAGTAATGTTTGGTAAGGTTCAAGCACTTTTTAATAAAATACACCTCTGAGTTCTATGCTGTAAGTTTAACTTCTTTTAAAAATATGTAAATATGGATAGTCTTACCTAAGAAAACTAATACACTCTGCTCCTCCTGCTGACTTGAATATGTCCAAAAATATCTGAAAATACGATATTCTCTGAATTAACACTTGTTTATATCACTTGCAATATGTATCAAAATGTAAGCTCATTCGTCTTTATATGCAAAAGTTTCATATTCACCATATCTAAACTTGACAGCAGAGATTCTGTTGACAGGATCAAAATTTCCAAGTTTTAATAAATTATTTTCGACCTCTAAAATATTAAGGACAAACTTACATCTCTGTCTAGACCCAGAACTTCTAGTGGCTCCTTAGATACATATGTAGCACTTCTTCCTGAGTTTGTTAGAATTTCTTTCTCCTACAAAAGAATAAATAAAGCATTCATGATGGTATGCTACTTGTTCTTGCCTAAAGCACAGAGACAACAACAGTTAGAATGGCAACACACTATACTGCTGACTCTGCTAGCATGTTTGCCAAACTGCTATCTTCAAACCTCAACATTTTGCCAGGATTTGGCCATTTTTACAGTGATTGGTAAAATAATAAGGCCGTATGCATAGAGACACAACAACATTTTATTTTATAATAATGTTTTTCTACACTGTAAATTGCCGATTTTGTAAACTGCAAAGTTGCATGCTTCTAAAGAAAGACAAAAATTACGTGAAGCTGATTTAAACCACAATTATTGTTTGAGTGTGCAGAGCATTATCTATAGTTTGATAGAATTAAGAATAGTTCTTACACCAATGATATCTCCTTGTCTGTGAAATTCAGCCAGTTGTTTTCTTCTTTCTTGTGGATCTATAGTGGTGCCAATACAACGAGACACAGCTGAAATTGATTTAATATTGTATTGTATACAAAACCATGGCCCGTAATATAATGATTTTTATTGTAAACGTTCGTGACAAAAATAGAGATGAGGTATGATTGCCACTGAGACAATTGTTCACCAGAGACCAAAGGATGAAGATGGTAGACAAATATATTAGGCTCAGTACAGCTTTCAACAATAAGAAACCCCAATTATTACCATATATATATAATACATATATAGTAAGCTGTAGTAGGGCCCGTTTTGCAAACTCAAGAACGATTCAAAGTATTAACCATTGGCCTGGTTTATGTTCATAACAACAAACGAAAAACCAATAAGGCTGACCAAAAACAACGATGAACATGAAATACAGGCTCCTCCTTAATTCATGTTACACAGTTATGTGTCTGAGCGTTATCAATAAATATTAAAATTTTGTACACGTTACGTCATTTTAGTCAGTTTTGATTTAATATTAGTAAAAGCAGACTTACCAACGCCTGATAGTATCATATAATAAAATTCAGCTTTATTTCCTTCCCTGGCTATCACATGGTTACTGTCAAATCTGTATAATTTAAAAGAATAATGAATAATATTCCTATCGAGCGATCAATCCAAAGAAAGATTGCTTTCGTTTTATTTCTTCCTTAATGGATTTAAACAAGACCGACTAACCCTACCCCAAGTCAGGTTTCTCCTGGAGCGGATTCAAACAAGACTGACTTAACCCCCCCAAGACATCCTTTAGACGATATCCTGCTCCAAATTGAGTCAGAATTCTATATCAGTATTTTTTTTACCATATATATAATTCATTCCCTTCCGTTTTGTAAATAGTAAGTATATTTTCTAAAACAAAATATGGTTTACCTGCAGGTGAGGGTCCAGGATTTTGAAAAAGGTGATGGGCTCCAGTTAGCCAACGTTTTATGCTTGTAAAACGTACACGCATTTATCATACAGTATATGTAGCTCCATTAAGGGGACCGGGCCCCTGTCCTCCCTAAATCAACCTCTGGACAGTGTCAGTGCTTAGAAATACAGTGGCAAATATCACATTGTTTTCAGCTTGTTCATTTTGATTGAGCTAGTACTTAACAAGGTCTTATTGCTATAAGCAGGTGCTTCAATTCAAATGACAAAGGTGTACTAGTTATGCCAAGATGGTGTTGATTCTTTAGCATACAGGCTACGCCATGCACTTTCAAAGGGTAAGTTAGAAAATTCTATCCGGATAACCGAACCTCCTGTATACTCAAGCAGAGATGCCTTTATTTCGACTTGAATTTAAAGAGAATACAATGACAAGAACGGATCAATATGATTGCTAAACTGGGCAATACTTACTTAGAATACCATCCCTTTCGACAAATTCCTTGTTGTATATGTTGTGGATAACTCGAAAATTTGCCGAAATTCCGTAAAACATGTAGCAACTGAAACAGAATACAATTTGTATTTAGTACTACAAGTTACAATTTTATTATCCATATAAAGGGTTCATAGTTGAACTGTGGAAATTCAGATCTGTCATAACCCGTCGCGTCTCGTCATGAATATGAGCATATCAAAATTAGATATCTATACTTTAATTAGATGATTTGCTGTGGAATCGAATAATTTACACTTTTAAAAACATTTACAGCTGTTATCCTAATGCTGGCAAGTTAAGGTTTGGTTGGCTTGCTTGCTTTGTTTGTATGAAAGTTTTCTCAAGCATTGTAATTATGATTGACATCTGCAAACAATATATTAGATGGCGGAGTTAAACCTGCATGTAGGTAAATTTGATTATTTAATAATGTCCTATTCAAAATAGCTCTAAATCACATTGAAATGTGATTCTGTAAGGGCATCTCCGAAATTCATCGAAATGCATGAAATATAATAGTACATACCGCTGATACATCTTTCTCTGCTCGTTTTATTGGATCTTTCTGTAGAACGCCCTTTACTGAATTCACAAAGCTTCTCTGAAATAAAACAGGTTAAATAGTTCTTCATATTTTTAATAAGCTTTTTATTTCAAATAGTTTGGCCTCGAGCATCACTGAAAAAACATTGATTGTTGATATGCATAGCTGGTGCAGAAAAATTGGTACCGTTGATGTTATTATAAAATTTGTAAAAAAAAAATTAATATGATTTGTGAAATTAACACTTTCTTGTCATGTCATTAATTGCATGCAGGCATCTCTGATGTATATTGCTATTTTTAAGACAAGTGCGCTTGAAACTTTATTTTCAGACATTGTATCACAATTTCTAGCTAGCAGTCATCTTCTTACCTGTCCTATAGACTTGAAGGGAGTCATATCGAATAATAACTTTGGTGAGTCTTTATCCTGTTTCTCGAGTGTCTGTGTATCCAAGAAAAATAATATCGTTTCCTGTTGTGATAACTTTGGTGTTCTGTCGCTGGAAAGAGTTATAAAAAGACTTTGTGAAAAAAATTCCTTATTGAAATTAAATGGGATTCCTGTTTCTATACTCTTTCTTACTGGAGATCAATGTATGATTTTTAGTTGCTTTTGGCTTTAAGCTAGTTGTCAGTAACTGTGACTTCTCTTAGATCGGTATATTTAGTGTCTTTTTTGTTATGGGGGTGTAAAAGAACCTTGCCACGTCCGGTATGTTTATTTTTGGTAGATGTAAACTATTTCTGCCTTGTATCGATCTGATGAGTTAAGCCCTTTTCAACTGAATTTTATTTGTTCTGTGACACTACTGTCCCAGGTTAAGGGAGGGGTTTGCGCCCACTAACATGTTTAACCCCGTCCAATTCTGTATGTGCATATCCAAGGTCAGGAGCCTATAATTCAGTGGTTGTCGTTTCTTGCTGTATATTATATTTGTTTTGCGTTCATTACTTTGTGCATAAATCAGGTCATTAGTTTTCGAATTGTTTCACATTTGTCATTTCGGGGACTTTTATTGCTGACTATGCGGTATGAGTTTTGCTTGCCTTATTGTTGAATGTCGAACGGTGACCTATGTTGTTAATTTCTATATCATTTGATTACAATTTGTAAAAAGTTAAACTATTATAGGTCAAAGTATGGCCTTTAACACGGAGCATTGGTTCACCATATGCATCGAACAGCAAGCTATAAAGGTCCCTAAAATGACTAGTGCAAAACAATTCAATCTGGAACTTGAACCAACGATATAATCTATATAAAAAACGGAAACGTGAACCTCTTATGAATAACATAAATTTGAGTCTACTCTTGACAACAAACCACAACCACTGAACAACAGGTTCCTGACTTAGGACATGTGCACACAAATGCAGCGGAATTAAACGTTTTAACAGGTGCCAACCTTCACCCTAACCCGAAACAGTAAAATAACATTACAACATCATGAACATATGGTTATCTACAAAATATGATGGATCAGTTTCGGAAAATGGTGATTATGTGTTGAGAATTTGATAATAAGTCAGTATATAAATGAGATAAAGGTGTAATTTCTTCGAATTTTAGTTTTAAGTTTTCCTGGCATGCCGAGATAGTCGAAGTTGTATGCAACAACTTAAAAAAATATGTGACATCATCTCTAACTGTTATATGTTTATAAAAATATTCTAGTAATATCGTGCTTATTTATAACAATGAAAGAATAAACCTTTACAAATCCATTAAAACTGACTGCAATATGGTTGAATTTGAAAAGTACTATGATTTGAGACACAATAGCTACATTAGTAAATTGCTCTTTTCGTTCAGTACAGAAAAAAAAACATCGTTTGGAGTATATATATATATACGTACCAATTGAACATTTTCTGTGCAAAAGTGATGAACTCAACCACACGCCGGAAAGTATCAAGACTCTAAAAAGAAACAAATCTTAATAAAATTTTAACATGTATAGAAAAGAAATTAAAGATTTAAAGATGCATATTTGCTTAATTGAGTTACATAACTATATTTTCCGATATTGAGTTTACATAAATTGTTAACTCTGTAGCAAGCAAAATTGGACGATTTTTTTTTTCTTCTCTCTTTTTTATTTAGACTACATATATACAAATGAAATAATACATACATTTTTTCCAGTTTTTCTACATTTCCAAATTCGTGTGGTTTGCAATATTGTTAAATCCTCATCGTATGCACATTCTCCAAGAAAAACTCGATTCCTCTTCTCTTCAAGGATAATTTCTGTCTGAAAATGGGGAGATGATATTCCTATTTCTCCAAGAGTATCATGAACAAGTCTGTTGATATCATTTTTGTGTAATTTATCCGTTTGTGGTTTTGCTCCTACTATAAACGGACTGAGTGTTTTTGTTTTTAGTGTTCCTTCAGATGACGTGTTTGGAGCAGGATGTTTTCTCCGTCTGTGTTTTCTTCTTGATTTTCTATATATAGCTGTGTATTCTTCGTGTTCCTCAAAGTCACTCTCATCAATTGTATCCATATTTTGTTTGTTTCTTTTCTCCGTCTTTTTCTATTTTACTATATTACTATTTTACTTTTGGAACACTTATAATCATTCGGTATCGTTTAGTTATTTCAACTTCAAAGTCACAATTTCGTGGTTTTTTTAATTTGCAAAATGGCAACCTGTCGTATCGAAGAAACGGTATCGTTTGATTGTTTTGCCTGCAAATTCACTATTTATTTTTTTTATTTGCTAAATGACAACTTGCCGTAACGAAGACATTTAAACTAATTAATTCGTGGGCTTGTTTATGTCAGGACTGTGACAAGCAACTATTACCGACAAACGTCACATCTTTATTTTGTAATACGTTATGTCAAATAATTAAAGTTTTGTTTTTGACGCCTCAAATCAAAATTTGAATTATTGATGTTAAACAAGCTGTGAAAAGTGGTCAAAATATGTCCAAATGCTGACATGACAAATTCGTTTATTATGTGCATAGTTCAAATATTAAGTACATGTTCCTTGAAAAGAAATAGATAATAATCATGTTTTTTTTTGTGTAAATATTATAATTCAAACGGGAAAACAACAAACCTGAATAATCATAAAAATACATATAAAAAAAACTTTGAAAACAAGAAAAACGCTTTGAATTATAAAGTATAACTATATACATGTCTTTCACTGTCTGGTGAAACTGTAAAACATCGCGGTCACCGACCAAAGAGATCTCTAAATATATTAAATATATATAATCAGGGACTTTCTATACTAAGTATATTAGAATATTTGAATAGAATATTTTTATTTATCAAATTAGGGCCCCAGGAGGGGCCTGGGCATATAGCATACAGACAATATTATTATAAACAATAACATATGCAATACACAGACAATAAAAGATATGTAACAAGTGTTATAAAAATAATAAAGTATTATATTAATACATCTGCCGACCATGGTTGCTTAAAACAAAAAAAATAATCAATTTTTAAACTTTTTAAATTTTATTAACCCTTTGTTAAAATTGATATATGTCTCACGTGATTTAATTAAATGTATTAAAGTAAACTATAGATGAGATCTATTTTTTTAAATGTTTAAAAAGTTTTGAATTTCCCGCGGTTTCAACTTTCAGCAATGAATTGTGGGTATTGCCAAGATAAACTATAATGGCGGACACCGAACGGTGTTTGCAGTGGAGTAGTGACGCTTATGCATACGGCATTGTAGTTATTCACTGAAAAATGTAAATAGGTATAACAAGTTCTGTAAAAGAGACCCATCTTCACAGTTGATAACTTTAAAATTGATAGTCATTCAATCTAGAGATTGAATCCCCTTTATTCAGATGAGCATGTTCTGAAAATATTGTTTATCACAAGGAATGCATTTCACACACCACTTTATAAAAACTAGCTCTTTTTCATTTTTATCCTTGCAGACTATAGGACCTTTCTTTTTAATGGTCTTCTGAGAGATGATCTTTCTATTGGGACATTAATGTGTTGAATAATGTTGTAAGAGAAGAAATTATTATCTAGATGTATAATTTGACAATATCCAAATACCAGTTACACAGGGTAACTGAGGTATAAAACAATTGTCATGTGGAGTTATTATATAATTTGACATGTAAACCAATGTTCTGATTGAGCCAAATAAGATCTTACCTAACTTAATTAGTTTCAGTTACCTTTATTTCTGCATTTACAGTACACCTATACTTAGTAAAAGGAGTAATCACAAACTCTTTCCACCGATTTCAGAGTGTAGCGGTATGGTATATATCACACCGCGAATCACGTATTATACTCCCAATTTCCTCCAAAAATTCTCTCACCTGACAACACCACATTGCTGTTAATTGTTTACAACAAGGATACATGTCAACTCGTACTTTCGGCAACTCGTACTCAGCCAACTCGTACTTTCGGCAACTCGTACTTCTACCAACTCGTACTTCTACTAAGTCGTACCCAATATTTTTTTAGCATTATAATATAAGTTTTCTACGTTTATATCAGTAGATATGGATATTTTAACTCCCTGAAGTATCCCAGTGCGTGTACTTTCAAAGTCTGGTAGCTGAGGGATGCTGGATTCTTCTGCTGGCAAACCACATTCTTTGCAATAGAAGTCTATCTCTTCTTCCTGTTGTACTAGCTGATTATACAACTCTTTAGAAATGCCTGTAAGAAATAAAATGTATAGGTTTAATTTTTTATAATTTTATTTCATAATTTTATTTCATATTTCAATTTTACTAACAATTCTATGCTTACTTACTGTGTCATTGAATTGAATAGAAAAAAAGGACTTTGTGGCAAATAAATCAAGATTTTTATAGAAAATCCACAGCCTTTAAACATAAACCTTAATACACAAATTATTTATTGTAGTTCGCGTGCCGGTGATTAATTGATCATTGATCATTGTTTCACACCTGAAGCATGTCGATTACCAGTTAATCGGCCCTTATTCACACACGAAGCGTGCCATTAATTAACCGTTATCAAAACAACTTCACACCTGATCTAATCTTTCTGCATGTACGTTTGCACTATATTTTAAAATGTATATTTCATCACAATACTACTATCATTTATATACGTATTGACCTCAATTATTATAAAAGTTAAAATAAAAATTAAGCCAATATTTAGAAGAATTACGAGAGGCGTATTAAAAAAAACCACTAGTATCACTAATATTTACACACACATTGTAAGACATTTTTACAAGGCTTTGTTGCTATTAATAATAGTAATAAGGGTCCTACAAATACAGCTTTTTGAAATATATACTCTTATTGGCCCCAAACATGGACCAAATAACAGGATTACGGGAAAATATTATTGAGATACACAATTTATATATCGAAAGTCTGCATGGAACATGTGGAATACAACATAATACTTTTTTCTGTTATATATTTGACTACATAAAAGGATATATATAAAATCACAATTATACTTCAATTTTAAAAAGATAAAAGATATGATAACATTTAGGAAAGGGCCCTTGTTTATGTGCAAATACACAGCACAATTACGATGGTTAAAGAATGTTTAAGGTAGTGGGCTTAGTTTCTACAAACAAGTAAAACATAAATCAACTTACCAGTTTCACATAGACGATGCTACCATGATTGCAATTGAAGATGATCATACATTTCACCATAGTTTATATATTTTTTCTCTAAGCTTGGTTTTTACAACGTTTAAGCCATGCATTTTCTTTTCGGTGAGGATGGTGATTGTTTAAGTATAACTCAACGGCCTTTGATGTTCATAGTGCCGCACTTATACCGATTTTTTGTTTTCATTTACTTCTCTCTGTTTATTCTACTTTTAACAAATCCATTCTATTTTTGTAGGTATGTTATCCACTAATGACCACTGATTAGCATATTGTGTACTCATAATTATTTTAATGTGCATATCAAATAAATTGCCGTGCAAACAATTTCAAACAATCAATTCTAAGGAATACTAATGATTATAACGATTAGCATTTTATAAGCTTATTTAAAACAATTATGATTGAATTTTATTAACAATGAAAGTTGTTTTTTTATTTGTATTTTGCTATATAATGATATATACGAAAGAAAGTTACAATAACTATGCATATAAACTTGATAAATAATATCAAATAAAACATGGTTACGAGTTGGTAAAAATAGGGTACGAGTTGGTTGAGTACGACTTGCCGAAAGTACGAGTTGTCGTGTACCCTACAACAATACGATAAACAGTTGGAGATTCATAGGGCATGATGCTCCCTTTGTCTTTGATAAAAAACATATACATTGTACACCTTTTAAGAGGGGGAGGACAGGGGTAAGGGAGACAGGGAGAAAGGGGGTAGGAGAAAGGAGAGGAAGGCTGGGAGAAAGGAGAAAAAGTTGGAGAAAAAAATAAAATATGAAAAAATAAAATATCTCTCTTTTTTTCCGGTAAATTAAAAAAAATAAAATAAGGAGAAGAGGGGTAGGAGAAAGGAGAAGAGGGGTGGGAGAAGGGAGAAGGGTACCCCCTGTCCTCCCCCTCTTTTAAGCATAACATCTAAAAAGATAGTTTGCATTGCTCAGCCATATTTGGTGTCACTATATCTCAGTAGCATGAGTTTGAATCCTGGCCAGGGAAGAACAAAAAATGGCATCTTAAAATTCTAGATCTGGCACTTAGATAACAAACATAACACAACAGAATAAGGTCTTCTTGGATAGTGGTTATTTCAATTTTGCAGTTCAAAAAGGTGTTTCATATATGCATGACCTATTGTATGCATCTGTATAATATCTTTCTCAATGGCCAGGTTATTTAAAGCAAATTGAATTATTGTAACAGATTTCCTCTTGACAACTAATTACTTCAATCATAGATTTACATTTCTAATTGGACCCTTTCACCTGACTGATATCTTAAGTTCATTTGGCATCACCCATAAGTTGATACATTCGATTTATGCAGCTAACATGCTGTTATCCAAAATCTATCTGAAATGAACCAAGACTATATTGGCTAATG
Source organism: Mytilus galloprovincialis (assembly GCA_037788925.1). Lineage (NCBI taxonomy): Eukaryota > Metazoa > Mollusca > Bivalvia > Mytilida > Mytilidae > Mytilus > Mytilus galloprovincialis. The sequence goes on along the minus strand of CM075334.1, from coordinate 40,495,771 downwards.
TTGTAGATATCGATACATCTTTCACAATAATGCAATACAATATGCATTTTTCTCCATGCTTTTTTTTAAATTTCATTGTATATGGCCCATAGACAACTTATTCAGTATGTTATCTGTATTTAAATGTTTTTTTCCCCCTAAAATCCAACCAAACATATACAATGTACACAATGTAGTAATGTTACTGTGGATTAATTTAGTTTTGGGGTACCAATTTTAGTGCATTGAGGCAAACTTATATTTTCGTCGATATTTCAAATTAGTGGTCTGGCGAAATATGCATTCCAGCCTATCACAAATTTATGTTGAACACTTAAATGTGTACCTCAAGGATCCGGAAATTTTTTCACCTAATTTCGGTCATTTTCATATAATTTAAATGCTGGTGCCCTTTTCAAAAAAGGATTGTCAAAATCTCATAACTGCAAGAGTATGCTCATACTCGTAGCATCATCAAACTTGTTTCACTATTGCATCTATAGCATTTACTTCACGATTTATCCTTCCATTTTCCTAAAATTGATCAAGAGCATTTAAGGGAAGGCAACAGCTTAAAAATAATATGATTTTAATGACTCAAAATGATAATTTTCTCAGTCAACGCTTACGTTTCTTTCGATTCTGAAGTCGAAATTCAAACCGGATGTAATGCGACAATACTAATACGAACAATTCCGGACTCATTTCCGGGATAAGTTTTGTTTATCAAATTCACAGATCATCGGCTTTTTGATATTTTACCTTTAATAGTGTGAGAATATTAATGAAAATAGTTGCACTTGCTTTATTTAGCATGAAATCATTTTAAATTTACGATTTAGTGTCTAATCTGCGGAAGAGAATTTCAGGCATGCATATTACATAGTAAACAAAGCACGTGTATTTGTAGTGAAAAAAATACTTTTTTCTACGTAAATTAAATCAAGTTTTAATTTAATTTTAAATCATAATTGACAATTGTCTTAGCTGAAAAGTAATTAAATTATGAAGACAGTTGGTATGGAATTTTCATTTCTTTATAATATTAGTTCGGAGCTTGTGATTAATAGCCAGGTGTGAATTAAAAACACAGGTAAAGAGATTAGCGATCATTAGCCAATAGCTCCCCGAGGCATTAATATAGTTATTAGGAGGGCCCTCAGGATTATAACACTTTACTGAAGTGACAGTTTAATTACATAAAATCGATAACAAAACAAAAATATGTTCAAAATGGCGATTTTGAAACTCGATCTAAAAGAAATGACCAAAATTATTTCTGTTGAAAAATAAAATTTGACTTAAATCCCAATGAATCATTTAGGACTTTTGAGTTTCCAAATCGGTCATGTCTGGCATATATGACCGTTTCCGGACCCTTGGTGTACCTCTTAATCCATGAAAATTATTATCCCATGAGTAATGATGAATCCACAGTAAACAAAATTTGAAAATAGATTTATAATTTTTACAAAGATAAATAAGTTTTTGATCTCTACAGTTTCAGATATATTAATTACAAAGCAGATTACTGATAAACAAACATGGCAGATATAAGAGGAGAATCTAGGACAAGCTACCTCAGTCAATCTCAGTATTCAGAATCTACAGTGATTAACCAAGATCTCGGAGATCCAGATATCTTCCAGACAGATAGAGATGGGACACCAAAGACACCAACACAACAAACCAAAGTGGTAACATTTGCTCCAGGACATAGTTTAGCTAAGGCAAAAACAATAGAAGAATTAACTCTTGAATCTTCATCTCAGAAGAGAAATGGAAAAGCTGCTGATCTCATGGCAAGATTGGTTGATAAGCCAGAAAATTCTCAAGTTTTGCGAATGGTTAGAGGATTGCCACTAAAACCAATGGCTTCTCAGGGTCTTTCACAGGTAAATACACTCTTATCAACCAAATACAACAGTAGGTTGTCACTGTGAAGATTTAAAATTATTTTAAAAGAATGCAATCATTTTATGTCAGGTTTCAGCATGATTAGGGTGATTTTTTGATACATGTAGATCTTTTCCTCCAAAAAACTTGATTTTGATTTCAGATGATGTTATAAAAGAGGACAGTGGGGTTTGCTGTCTATTTCTTAGCTTGTATTATTCACACATTATGCTACTCAATGGAATACAAAACTCAAGAATGTAATACAGTTAAATATTATGAGTATAGGATAAATTGGATTCCATTGTTATGCCAAGTTTGAAATTTTGATGTGAAAAGACTTGGTTATAATATATTCTTGATGACTTTACATTACATGCACTTTTTTATTAATTTGTTACTAAATGCCAGGCTATAACTATAAACAATCTTTTGGAATCACATACATTTGTCATTAGATAAAAAAAAAAAGCCTTGAAACAAATACTTTTTACTTAGTTTATGTATGACTATGTTGTTTTTTAGAGTCCTGGTATACCACGTCCACCCTCTGGTAAAACTGACCAAATGCCATCAAGCTTTAGAACCACAATGTTTAAAAGAGATTATGAAAAGCGACAACATCAGATTAAAGCTAAAACCCAACAGGGGGATGATAAAACAGTACTTACTGTAGGCATGTAAGTACAAGTGCATGCATTTAAGTACTGATTAGAAAGAACAGTCACTCCCTTTAATATAATTTTTCTTACAACCACACTCATACAATGTATAGAAGAATTGGGTTTTATGAATTTCTATTGTTATAAATATTTCATCATAAATATATTGAGCTGTGTTGCATGAAAGAAAAAATCTCAGTCAAACACTGATACATGTATAAAAGTAAGGAGATGTGGAATGATTTCAAATGAGACAATTATCCACCAAAGTTCAAATAAAGTGGCATGGGTGTAAACAACTGTAGGCAACAATACTTCCTTTAAAAGTATGTAACTGGAACCACACATATATTTTTATTTGCTCTGCATAAAAATATGAAACTCCAATTGAGATCACTATCAACTTAATTAATAATAAACTATTTACAACAAACAAATATGACTCTCTTCTTAGATGTATGGGACTTACAAATTTAAAAAAAAATTGACAATATGTGTGACTGAACAAAATTTGGATAAATGATTATTATTAGAATGATATATTATATGCATATAATGTTAATGTTATTTTTACTATATTATTTGAAGGCTTCACAAGCCACAGCCAAAACCAGTTCCTGCAACTCCAATGACAATGTATGATGGTGATGATGACAAAGAGTTAGAGGAAATAGAAGTATTAGCAGAGCTTGCAGAGATATTGGGACCAGGAACGGAACCAAGTACTAATGGTGCCAAGTCTAGTCAGTTTAACTCTATTATATATTTCTATTTTTCTTGTAAACTCTTCATTAAGTTCAATTGAAGTTAGAGATGAATGTTGGTCCTATAACTGACTTTTGGGACCTTGTTATGTCTTTTTTGTCTGTGCATATTTCATACTTGATCAAAATTGATTGGTTTGGAATGTACTTGATTGTAGTCATATTGTTTAAAGTTTGTAAAACATGTTATACTTTTCTGATAAATCTTAATCAAAATAAAGGGCTTAACATTTTATGAGATACAAGATCATCGCAATTGTTTTCTTAATTTCTTTACAGTTAGTCCACATTCTTCTCAACAATTAGAATCTGGTATGGATGAAGTATCTAAACCATCATCAACAGATCTACCTGTCAGTGTAGATAGGTCACCGACAAAATCTCCATACTCTGTTGCTAAAGATGAGGATGATGATGAAATCCTGAACAAAGACTTTCCAGATGAAATCCCTATCATTGATACTCGACCCTTGAAAGGGAGGCCACTCTCTAGTAACAGTTCTTCTGCACGTTCTGATAGAAAAGACTCAGCCAAGAAAAAAGAGTCCAATGTAGTATTGAATTACTTGAAAAAGAACAGATATGATGATACTGGTAAGAATGATTTCATCAGATCGATAGCATAATATTGTAAACAATAAATCTGCTGATTTGACAATTTTAACTGGTATTTTTTGAGTCCAGTTGAAATTTGCAATGATGTTGTTTCCACAAAAGGCAGTTCAATCTTATAGCACTGATCTTTTAAAAATTGAAATTTATTGTAAAAGATGATGATACCAGACTTAAAAGAATCAGTGCCATAGTTGACATTAAAAAGACAAGGCTGTAAGAATGAAATAAATGGATGCTATAAGTTTGGTAGAGACATTGGATTTTCCTAACAACTGTGGAAAACCCATATAATTAGTAATTTTTAATACATATATATATAAATAGAATAACCCTCTAAATTTTAAATACATATATATATATATATATATATATAAATCAGTGTTCTCCCCAGGCCGTTTTAGCGCCGCGATTTTCAGCGCTATTTCAATTTCCCGCTGTCCTATTGCACTTACCGCAGCGCTATCCCACTCAACCGCGTCGCTATATTTTTTTTCGAATTTTTTCAAATTTCCCACTTATTTTACTCTTCGGATCACGTGATTGACTGGTTTACGATTTTTGAATGAATTATTTCCGTTGTATTAAAGTAACTCCGCGGGACCAGTCTAATAAAAATGGCGTCTTTGAAAGATCAAAATAAACAAAGATTTCGACATTGACATCTATTTTTTCAATTAAAAGAATATATAGAGGCATATATGAATGAAATGAGATGAAATGAATTGACCGCATTTCCCGACGACACTCACAAACTTGTTTTACGAACTTTGAACAAACGATGATTTTAAAAACGATCAAACACCGGGGTTTGTTACAAATTATTTGCCGGGTTTACTATCCATACGAACCCCTGAAAATGAGCAAGTCTTTGAAGTATTAATTATCACCTATTCAAACTTATAATTGTTTAGTCAGAATTTCTACCATTTGAAAACAATTGAGAGGATATGATTAGAAAAACAAACCCCAAGCTGATACGACTTGAGAAATTTCACTTTCTCGATGTTCAGCTTGGATGAGGCCATTTAAATATTATAAAACTTTAAGGTCAGACAAATGAGAAATCTTTATGCTAAAAAAATGTCAATTCCTGTCAAACGTCGTAAGGTAAACTGTACACTGCTACAGTGGGTTACAAAACCAAACAGAAGCTGACAATGACTTTATTGTTGGTCCTACATGTTCTGCAACATTACCTGTTAGTGCTAAGAAATCTTTACATAGGTAGTCTGGTGTAGACCCATCATGGAAAAAGACTTCTCCTTCAGTTTTATACACTGATACTCTGATAGTATGAGGATTTAATATATGAATTTACAATGGAGGAAAAAAAAGACTCTTCTTCTATATCATGTGTATCCAGACAAAAACATTAACAAACAAAGGGGTACATTGTAACTATCATGAGCATGATGAGGACATCATTACAAGAGAAAACATCAATAGCATAATATAATAAAAACACATCAAATCAATTACAAACAAAACGCGCGCCGCAATAAAGTTACTGAGAATTGTCGAAAATTACGCGCTTACCACAGTGCTATCCAAAAATCCTGGGGAGAACACTGTAAATAGAATAATCCTCTAAATCTGTTATATTCTAATGATCATCTAATTATTAGTTCCCTACTGGGGAAACCTATGGGGACTGTAAAGTTTGCTTTAGGTATCAACACTTTCTGTAATGCTTCAATTTATTTTGATTAGATATTTGGCACAAGTATGTAGTCATATTAAAAGAAGTTACAGTTGTTACTGTACAGACGTTTTTTTTTCAGAAGTTTAAGCTGGCCATAAAATATATATATTGATTAAAAATGTCAGTTTTCTACACTTTTTCTGTAATGTCCAAATCAATTTATTAGACTAGATATATATGCAATTAAATCATTAGAACTTCACCTCACCTCACCTATCCTTTTTGTGCCCGTCGGCATTTAAGGCCCTGATACATTTTTTTTTCCATTTCACGGTCTTTAAATCATTAGAACTTACTGATAGAATTAGAGTTTCATTCTGGTTGAGGAATGTTTGCAGAAGTTTTGCTGTTATGTTGCAATATCAAGTATTTATTTAGTATATAGTCCTATCATAAGAAGTTACTGAAGGACTTTTGAGATTGATTCTGATTGAGGGATTTTATATCTTGCCCTGATTTTGTCCTTTGTCATTTTGCGTTAAAGTACCTTAAAAAGGAATATAGGTATACATAGATGTATGATACTATAAACTTAGAAATTTTCATGTTGAGATTAACATTATTTTTGCTCCATCTCATAAAATGGGGGGAAAATATCCTCCCCACAAATGGTTTTGAGAAAGCAATAATATTAATGTATATGACCAACTTATTATTGATGCAGGAATTTAACCCCTACTCAGAAAGTTTATTAATTGAAACCACAAAGAAAAAAACCTGTAATATTATTCATTTTCACCTTGCATGAACCAAGTAGATTCCTTGAATATAGTATAGTTGCTTCTGACAGAATACTAATAACTAGACAGCCATTTCATATATTAAGCTTGAAAAAATAATTTAAATATGTTTTTTTAATTCTAACAATATATGTTATTTATTTACAGTTGATGAAGGTAAGCTAATATACACTGATGAAATATTGCATGTCACTTTATGCATGAAAAGTTAGATTCAATGCATGTTTATTTATAAACAAGAAAATATTATATTTTTAAGTGAAAAAGACTTATTCAAAGAACAGTTTTCAACACATGTTTTGTATTTAAAACAAAATTGATAGTAATATTTTTTTTTGCATGGTAACAATTTTTTTTTTTTAACAATCAATTTTAATTAAAGAAGAACTAATGGAAGGATCTCATTAGTTTTCATTTAACTTTTAATGTTTTCGTTAATTATTTTCAAGAGTTGAAAAAATGGTCCATTTTAGTTTTATAGCAGATGAGATAGGGCCTGCAAAGTTAAACCTCTTAGGTCATGGCTGTTGCAAATGAAATTTGCATTCTATATAGCAATTTAATAATAAGAGGTTTTCATTTTTAGCTCACCTTTCCTAAAAGGAAATGTGAGCTTTTGCCATCACTTGGCGTCCGTCGTCGTCGTCGTCGTCGTCGTCGTAAACTATTTCAAAGATCTTCTCCTCTGAAACTACTAAACCAATTCAAACCAAACTTCATCTGATTGATTCCTAGGGTATCTAGAATAAAGTTTGTGTTTTAATTCCCATTTCATCAAAAAACATGGCCGCCATGGCTAAAAATAGAACATAGGTGTAAAATGCAGTTTTTGGCTTATATCTCAAAAACTAAAGCATTTAGAGCAAATCTGAAATGGGAGTAAAAATGTTCAATAGGTCAAGATCTATCATCCCTGAAATTTTCAGAAGAATCAAACAACCCATTGTTGGGTTGCTGCCACTTAATTGGTAATTTTAAGGAAATTTTGCAGTTTTTGGTCATTATCTTGAATATTATTATAGACAAAGAGAAACTGTAAACAGCAAAAATGTGCAACAAAGTAAGATCTACAAATAAGTTCATATGACCAAAATTGTCAATTGACCCCTTAAGGAGTTATTGTCCTTTAATGACAATTTTACACAATTTGTTCATCATATTTGCTAACTTTAAAAAATTTTCTCCTTTGAAACTACTGAACCAATTTCCACCAAACTTAAGCTGAATTATCATTAAGGTGTCTAGAATAAAGTTTGTGTTTTATTTTCTGTTTTGTCAAAAAATATGGTTGCCATAGCTAAAAATAGAGGTTCATTGGTCAATGTTAAATCATCAATGATTTGGTCTTTTTATCAGATACTATAGCGATAGTAGAACTATATTTGGTGTAGGGAATAATTGTAATGTGTGTATGTCTGTTTAGTAGGTGTAAGTTGATCTTGACCTAAATTTCATGGTTCATTGGTCAAAGTTATTTTTTATGAGGTTATTTCTGAGATACTTTTAGCAATAGGTAAACTCGATTTGTTGTATGGAATGAGTGTATGAACTACATTTATGTCTGAAAGGGTTTATCTAGCCTTCATCTCAAGTACAGTTAATTTAATGTAATGCTTGGGGTATACAATGTTTTTTTATACTTTCATCATAAATTATATTATGAACACGAGACAAACGAGACATTTCAGTGTGTCCACTCTTGTTTTTGCTTTTGAAGAAGATATGACAGAATCGAAGAACCATTCCTATAAATTGAAAACCCAAAATAATCATTGATGGAAGATTTAAGCAAAAAATTTAAGGTGAGCGATTCAGGCTCTTGAGAGCCTCTTGTTGATAAACAAAACTATTTTTTTTTTGAAGAAAATATAATGATTCCAGTCCGTCTAATTTTTGGCGTGATTGTATTTTCAAAGAATTTCATATTTGTATCTTGTAACAATGAATTTCAAATATTTTTTTTAATTCATGACTATTTCCCTATATTTTTTACCAAGTTCATTTGAAGTTCACGTGGGTAAGATGATTTTACATACCATGTAATTTAAAATTTAAAATTTAACTGCTATGCATAAATATTAAGTTACAATTTAAACACCTCTGGAGGCGGTAATTCCATTATGGCCTATTAGATCTTACTGGAAAGAGGGAGCAGGCCTGCTATCAGATTTCGATTAAGTTGATCTTTGTAAACCTACATGTAAAACATATTGTACAAGGTAAGTTATGCAAAAAACTATAATTCTTCTTAGTCCCGGCAAAGATTTTTTAAGATGGGACCATTATCCTATTATGAACTAGGTGTAACCATGCTATAGAAATGTTCAAATATACAATTTATTCCTTGTAACATTGAAGATGGTTAACATTAACTTTCATATTGTAGTACCAGAGAATGATGATGTCATGTACAACGTAGAAAAATTAAGAAGTCAACTAGGATGGACTACAGAATTACCAAGACATGGTCCTGATTGTAGGAAGGCAATGGAAACTATATCAGATATACCAAAGTTAAATCCTCAGGTAACAAAACACAATGTTTTATATAAAATAGAGATTAAAGAAGTCATGGAGTCTGTCTATTTCTTGCCTGCTTAAAAATATATATAAATGTTAAAATTCTCACATAAGAAAATAAAGTCTATATGAAATAGAAGTCACGAACAAATTACATGAACCTTAACAACATTCCTTTTTATTTCCCTGAGAAATCACAACATTTTGTGTATAATGCAAAGTCATGCAAAAGTTTGAATATCTGGCAGTTCATTTGGAAACACATTGGTAAATTGTTCCTCACAAATCATTTCCAGATGAAAAAAAAAAGTTTCCTATTTCAAAACTAGAACAGATGCCCAGGAAATACAAATACAAATACTAGTAGTTAAGTAGCATTGCCTTGAATATGCATGCACAATTTGTCATTGTGTGTCAAGTAACTTACATTAATCAATATAAGTAATAACACATTATTCTTATTGTTCTCTAGGCACAGAAAAATGTAAAGGAAGATGATGGAGAGTTTCTGTACTGCTTACCAAAGAATAGGAAGAATAAGAGAGCTCGCTACATGCCTTATGATTTACAGATTGTTTCTGCTAATGAAGCCAGAAGTCAACCAATCTACTGGACAATCAGTGCATCCTATATAACTAGGGTAAAAATAAACTATTTGCCTTTTAATAGTCCCTTGACAAGCTATTTTTTCAGGAAGGATATATATCTGTGTGCTTGTTTGTTTGTTTGTTTATGCTTTTCATGTTAACTTGAACTTAAGCAAGTTATCAAAAACTCTTCGATTTAACTTTGGTTATTGCAAATTTTATTCTTTGAAAATAAACACTCAACAGCTTAAGTTTGATTTACACATCTTACTTGAAGGGGTAGGGAGGGCTTTAAGAGCATTTCCTGAATTTATGGTAAAGTTGTTTACTTCTATTCATGAAAACTTTAACAAGTTTACATTTATGTTACAAATTTTTATCTTCTAATTGAGTTTTAACTATCTTTTTTTTATAAATTGCAGTGTACTCAGGGGCCAAATGGTCAGGAATTGTCAACCAACACCCCTGTCTTATGGTGGTTGTGGGAACGAAGATTATTTTACATGATACATGAACTACCTGTATTTGTTCAATTTAGGTAAGTTCTATAGTGTATATGCATATATATATATAAAAAGAAGATGTGGTATGATTGCCAATGTGAGAACTGGCCACAAGAGACCAAATGACACAGATATTAACAACTATAGGTCACTGTACAGCCTTTTACAATGAGCAAAGCTCAAACCATGGTACTTAAAACATGGAAATGGTCAAATTTGAGAAAAAAATGGAATCATGCAAATAAAATAAACGTTGTGTTTGCAGAAAATAAAAAAAAAATGAAAAGTAGGGGAAAAAAAACCCAAAAAAAACAAACTCATATTTTTTATAAAGAGCAAGGGAGAAACTGAGAACCTTTTAGTAACAAGATATTATTTCAGAATGCAATTATTTTAATGATACAAATTTATTATGTTTATCATATAGAAAATGGAAGACATTTAAACAGTGGAAGAGAAATGTTCGCATGCAGAAAAAGTCTGGAAGCAAGTAAGTAAATATACAGTTTTTGATAAAAACAGATTCGTTATAACTAGCTAATATATTAATGTTATACGGATTTGTAAAATTGCACTGAAACTAAATGTTTGTTAATTGCAGAGGTATATTTCTTAGGTCAAAGGCTTTTATAAAAATTCTATAAAATTTAAAGAGAGAATCAGTAACACTTGTAGATAAAGATAAAAATGAGTAAAAACATGAACTTTTTTTTAAATCTATTTATTTTATAGAAATACAATGTACAAGCAGTTGTTTGTAGCCAATGAGGTACTCCAGGGATGTCTGATACACGTGAGAAGTTTACTGGAGGCTGCCAGTGGTAGTAGAGATGGTATAGGAGAAAAAGATAGTGCTATTATTCTGATTGTTGTGGATAGGTCGGCCACATTGACCTTGGATGAATTCAAGGACATCCAGGTGGTACAGGCTGAGAAAGCTTTGGGACAATTGAATTCACTGAGAAATAAAATAATTGACATTGTCTGGGAGTCATGTGCAGTAAGTTGTCCATTTAAAAGTAAAATAACAAAAATACCAAACTATGAGAAAAATTCTAAACAGAAAGTCCCTGAGCAAATGGCAAAATCAAAAGCTCAAACACATCAATCAAATGGATAACAACTGTCATATTCCTGACTTGGTACAGGCATTTTGTTATGTAGAAAATGGTGGATTAAGTCCCGTTTTATATTTAGCTAAACCTCTCACTTGTATGACAGTTCATACAGTTAAAAGACTCATGATTTGATTATTGGTTCTTTCTTGACCCAATAAAATGAAACTGTTGTCACATGTTTTGAATTCACTGCATGTATAATCTATGTTATTTTGGTGCTATGTTATATTTGTGGTTTTCTATTTAACAAAACTTATTCAATTTTTTTGTGCAAAATATTTTAGAAGATGTAAGAATTTTTTGCTTTTGTTTTGATTCCTGTAGTATCACAAAGAAAAAGCAATAACAAAGCCATCATGAATATTTCTTGGTTCCCAATTTTCTTAATCTCGAATCTACTGATTTATATTTTCACTGAGTTTATAGTGTTAAAAAAATGAATTTCTGGCATGTCAAATAGTAATGTTATTTTTAAGAAACACATTAGAGTTAAATTCAACATAGGTTGATAGAATTCTAATAAGATTGTATGTTATTGTAGACGGTTGCAGAAATGGAAGGCATCACACATGGTATAAGACCAGAGGGTACAAAGAAAGTTCATATACAGGCACCTCCAAAAGAAGAAGTCAAGAAGCTAGATAGTAAAGCTAAACTACAGAAGAAATTTGGTATCAAGACTTTGGAAGAAAAGAAAAAGGAAGAAAAAAGTAATAAGAAATTATATAGCTTTCCAATAATCTGTTTAAAAAAACATGTGGGGGCTTCTGGAAATTAAAGAAATGGGAGGGAGTGTTGGTTAGAATGAGCTTCAATAAAATTTGAAGGGTAGATGTTCTTTCTGAAGATCAGCTTGTTAATAAGATGAAGTATGAATTAATCTTAAGTATGAAAAAGATGTGCAAAATATGGATAAATTGACAAAAGATGCGGTTGAGTGATAGAAGGTAATTAAATCAGAAAAGAATTCTACTTTAAGGGTGAATAATTATTCATTGATGTATTATAGGTTCAAAGCCTCTTTATGCTCAGATTGCTGAATGGAGGAAGATTTTAGCCAGGTTGGCTGCTTTCCTGAAGTCCATTGATTACCTGATATTAGAAATGTTACGGCGACTCGTAGTGACTGCTATGAGATTACTTTTGGAACATCTGTCTACATCATATTATGTCACAGATGAAGATGAAGAAAAGGTATAATTTATTTTGGATATCTGATGATGTTTTTTTTTTGGATATCAAAATGGCTAGATACACAAAGAAGCATTGTATTTTTAGTAAAAACTTAGTAAGAATAAAAGTGGAGGTTGAAAATTCAAATATTGCTAGATAGAACAAAGATTTATTGGTGAAAACATTCATCGCTAATAAATTAGATGGAAGTTAAATGTTCATTATGAACAGATGCAAAAGAACCAAAGTTTAGTAGTTTAAAAATCTGTGTAGATGCGTGTGAAATGAATTAGCTACTGTGTTGGATGTCATATCAACAACTGTTATTCCAAAAAATATTGTTCATATTCAAGGGATTTATTAATTGTTTTTAGACCGCTCAGATTATGTAAATAGCATTTTTATTTTCATGTCAAATATAGTTTTTTATTATATCATCTAAGACAGTTCATTTACTTTATTAAGCGGCTCAAGCACATTCTTATATATATTGACAATTTATAATAGACGTCATATAAGTTTTGTTTACATATTAATCTTTTTTTTTTATAAGACATTGATTATACGGAATACATAATTTTTGAATTGAAACATTGTGAAAACTTATCTTTAAAATAATATTTAAAACAGTATAGAAAATCTGTAAAGAAACTGAATCCATATGATTATGATTCAGACGAGGTGAGTTAATTCTTAGAGAATTACTTCCTGTACAACAGCTCTGGTTCCCTGCTCCTTTAAGACTGGTTTCATCTTATATAAGTTATCAGGCCAACTGAATTAGAGCACCAGTTTCAATTAAATTTGGTTCGAATATCTCATAAATGAATTCAGATTGTATTTATTTCTTTACTTCTTTGAGCAATGTATGTACCGTATATAGCTGTGCATGGTACGCATTTGTGTATAATATGCACCACCCTTTTCATGTATGAAAAATTACCAAGAACTCCTGGTGCTATGTTCAGTTTGACAGATAACATTGAACCAGCAAAATGTCCTTTCAAATAACAATTTCATAACATATTTTCTCACTTAAGTAGTTTGAACACACATTAGTATTAACAATAAGTTCTGGTACTTTCATATACTGTAAGCATCTAATTTTTAGCAGGATTTTTTCCCCTGTTTATACCTTTTTAGATGAAGTAATCATATAAGAGAAGGTCCTAGATTGACACATTCAAGATAATTTTCATTAGTACTGTTTTTCTAATTGCAAATTTCTCATAAAATAACTTGTGAAAATTAGTTGGTTTACAGTATATGGTTAACTTATTTCTTTATTAGGAATCAGCTATGTGTAACTGAAAAAACAATCTGGTTTATGGTAAATCATGATAACGTTATATTGAAGCTAAAGCCAAATGTTTTACTGGTCTTGCCTTTCTGAAGTTTTTTTGCAGTCTTTGAACATTTGATACTTATCAGTTTTTGGTCTAAGTAAGATCACTATAATTGACCTATTGGACTATGATGAGCGAGTTGGGTCCAAAAGTAACTTGATAGATGACCCCTGACCCCATTTGAATTTCACCATTGCGATTCAAGAATAGATAATAAATCTTTGGGGGTGGGGTGGGGTAATATATTTAAGGAAATGTCTGCAATCCCTTATATCTTTAGCATCCTAGCACTGGCATTGTCCGTCTTCATGAGACTCAGCACATATTCCTCCTGATAAAATCCTTATAATAAGTTCTAGCTTAAATTTCCTTTGCTAACTTCTCCATGCCAAAATTACAATTAATTTTTCTACATTTTAATCAGCCATTTTATAAGGTTCAAACTTAACATAGATTCTGCTAATGTAACATAGCAACACTTCAGGTCGTTAAATTTTACTGGTTTGTTTAATATTTAAAAAGTGAAGTTTTGAGATATGGGAAATATATCTACCACCTTTTCATTTATCTACATAGTACACCTTATACAAATTAAATCACAATTATAATCCCAAGTGCAATATAAATATTTTACCGATATTTGTGTGCTGTTTTATATTAGGCATCGACATATGTTCCATCTGAGGATGGTAGTTCATCTGATGATGATGATGTTCCGGTCAAAAAGAAAAAGGTTTGTTCGTGATGCTTATTTCTCTCTGCTGATTGGCTTGTATGATAATGTTTTTATTTCAGCATAATATATAGTTATATCTGCTTTTATAATATTTACTCTACTAGTTATTGTTTTTGTCTGTAATAATTTTATGATTTTCAGCGTACTAAATATTTGTCGCCATATTATGTAAGGATTTTGTTACAGTTTGTTGACTGTTCTATTTTGTTAATGTACAGATTCGTAATTTACTGTTATGCATTCATATGTCAATATACCGGTACACATTTTCACATATATATATTTTCAGTCACAATATTATAATCAGGTGTATCATATGTAACTTTGATATGATCTTTGGATAGAAGTTATTTGGAATAGCTTTTCTTTATGTTTGAAATTTGGATGTTCATTTGAAATTATTACTGTAAAAAAGAATTGAAATTAAAAAGAGATGGTGCCTTTTTTTTTTTAATTTATAGAATATATTTGTGTGATTGCTCTGTTTTTCAAGTATTTAAAGAAATTTGGCCTTTTTCAAATCAAGCATTAATTTCTAATGTAGATTTTTTTCTTTCTCTTTTTGATTTATTGAATTGTTCACTTTAATTTTTTCAGACTTAATTTTAAAATTTTAGAGCAAATTACTAGACAATGTTGAGTTGCTTAAATTTATCCTTTGTTTGTTTTACCATGTTCTAAATATTGTAAATTAAAAAAAAATGTTCTATTTGCTTTGTCTAACAGCATGGTTATTGGTATATAAACAAGAATTTAGTTTATAGTTTTCTGTTTAACTTAGTTCATTTGTATGTTGTTTATCAGTATCACTGATATAAAAATGTTAAGGTATATGCATTCGTTAGTTTTTCTATCCATTAATCAGTCTAGTATCAGGTTAAATGTAATTTAAGGAAGCTTACCATGAATTTGGAGTCACATCAACTTGAAAGGTAGTATGTATGTTCATTATAATGTAAACTATTAAAAATACATGCCAAATTTTGGTATTGACTCAAATTTTGCAGTTTGCTGAACATGTATATTTAATAGTAAAAACGGTCATAGGAAATTTATAAATCATGATTAGTCGTCTGTGTAAGCCTGAATTGAAAACATCTATTCTATTTCTCCCTGTATCTTGATGCAGAAACAAGTAAGGTATTATATTGTGTGGTTCATCTTAAAATAAATGACAATGATTCTGATGCAAAGTCTTCGGTCATTAGGTAAAATTTTAGACGTCCAAGTGTCTTAATTAAGAACTACCTTTTAGAAAAAATATTCCATCCAAGTTCCTTATAAAATTTTGTTCAATTTGCCGTCTCAAACAGTTGAACCTTCAGATGCAAATTTTGCAATAGTTTTTAGGCATCACATAAAAGTTAGTGTAGACCTAAACTTAATAATATTTTTTTTATTCAATAACTTTATCCCAAAGTTATTACCATTATTATAATGAGGTAAGTCATTTATTAAATACTTAACATATGATTAACACTACAAAACCTATAAATTTGATTAGGATTTTCATTTCATCTATTCTCTAAGTATATAAAAATAAAAGGCTATCTTTTTAAAAAGCTACTACTTGTTTTTATATTGTTTTTTATATCAGGATTCAGATATGGGAACACAGTCAGGAAGAAGTAGTGTTTATATGGCCAGTCGACCTGAATCAAGGTAATGAGAAAGATCAGTCAGATTATGAAAGAGAATGTTATTTTATAACTCTTTTATAATGTATAAAAAAATGAATTTATGGGGTTCATTTGGTTGAGGAAAATGATAGATATTGGTGTTTAACCTCCAGTGTCAAATAACACATGCATATTAGGACAAGAACATGTTACAATTTGTTAGTACCTGTTTTTTTATAAAGTTGGTTTAAACATTTTGATAGGTAAATGGCTTACTGAAAGACCAATGTATGGTAAAATTAAACATGTATCAAACATATAATTATACCCCTCTCCTCTAAGTGGGTGCTATATCACAGTCATGTTGTTTGCCGCTTGTCCAACAAATTATCAAGTTCATGTTTATATTTCATGTACAGATAAATCTCAAACCAATTCTAAAAAATTTGAGTATGACAATTTGAGTATGACATGTGTTTTCCAGACTTATGATTTAAAAAATGTAGATAGAAATAATTGTGTTTTACAGGGCCAGTGGTATTGGGAAACCTGGACAGGTACAAAAAAAAGAAGGCTATATTATTCCACAGTTTGATTTTGATCAACCAGAACTGTTTGATGGACCTCCTGATATTAATGAGGTGTGTTATAGATATTTTCTAGGAGAGGGGGAATGGAACACATGTAAATTTATTTGTTTTCAAGCTTACTGATACTCAATTTCCTGGTTTTAAATTCCATTCAACTGATCAGGTATTCTAATGCAACAACGTTTGTAACGTTCATTTTGATTGGATTACGTCACTTTCTTACATGGCATCAATTGACAATTGATGCTATGGGACGTACGCGCAAGCGCAGACGGCATATGACAGATTTTAAATACATGTTTTAACGTTGTTTTCTGTCAGTTTCATTAGAAAAGAGATAACAATATTGTATTTTAAGCTCCGACGGCATCAATTTGGGATTTGATGGTCGCAAATACCCGTTTACTGTCTCCACTAACGCGTCGCCAGTAAACTTAATTTGCGACCATCAAATCCCCAATTGATGCCGTCGGAGCTTAAAATACAATACAGTTATCTCCTAAATAAACATATATATTATGCTTTAAAACTACGCTAAAGGATGGAGGGGTTGAATTGTCTAATTACAATGTAATGTGGGGTACACATCAAGGAATCTAGGAAACATATTGGCATCATTTAAAAAATAGTTTATTTCTTAAAATCTATACTTTTGAATTGTTTTCCACCCACAAATAAGATAAGAAAGTTACTATCATCAGTATGACCTGGGTCAATAATTGGTTTGATAAATTATTCATATTCATATATGGTTTGTTTACATGTTAGATATATCGATGAATTCATTTAATATCATAGGTACCAGTTTTCTTGATGTTTGAAAAGTTTTTGTGAATTTGTGTAATGTAAAAAAAAAAAGGGTTTTGATTTCACATGTCATCATATTTTTTGAATAATTGATCTACTAAAGATTTTCAAAACATAATGATGTCTAACACATTAATTTTAGGTACTGGAAGAAATCAAACAAAAAGATGTTGTAGAAGAAATAGCAGCAGCGGTATTCAATGTACAGCTAGTGTTAAATACCCCTAAAGAAAGAACTGCCCTATCAGGTGGTAGTAGACATTCATCATCTCCATCATCCTCCAGGAGGAAGACCATGGAGAGAACTGAATTAGGATCAGGAAAGAAGGTGGTAAAATTCACAGATGAACAACAGTCAGCAACAGGTAATGGAAAAAGTGTGAAAGTCTGCAATAATTTTTTATTGTCTCCCTTTTCAACAGTTGTTATTTTCAAAATTAAATATTAAGACTATCCATCTATGACTCATAAAATCTCTACCTTTATCTTCTTTTGAAGACTTAATCTTATCCTAGATAATTGTTATATTTGCTACTCTTGAATTCTTTGGATTGACTCGATTTTATTATGTTTCATGGGATACTAATTTTTTGGTGGATATCTTGGGTATAAATAAACTTTGAAATCAAATGTTCAATGAATAACACTATTTCGATTAGTTTGTTTGCAGACTTTAGTAAAACCTCTAATTTAAGTATTCATTATAAATTCATTTATTTCTCAATCCTTGGTAATTGGTACCCATGAAAATAAATGAAACCACATATAAAATGGTATTCTGTTCATTTAATAGATACAGAGAATTCTGAGTCAGAGTCAGATTATTATTCTGATGAAGAAACTGATGGAGAGAGAGAAGACCACAGAGAATCTAAAGAAGGAGAAGATGATGATGAGGAGGACGAAGAAAAGAAGGGAGATAAACAGTTAACTTATGCTTACACAGAGAGAAGGTTTGTAACATTGAATACAAGACTTACCAAGAAATGTTATTAATTAAAGAAATGAGTAACAATAAAAGAAAGATGCTGCATTAGACTTAGTATAGAAATACTATTTATAAATCAAGTGCTTTGAATCTTTCCTTCTGGCATAATTAACTTTAGAGGACATTTTAATATTAATTCACTACTTTTCTAGAATTATCAGACATTTCTGGATAATCATATAATTTAACACCTGAAGAATATATAAGACATTTTTTTGTTGTTGAGAATCAGATGTTGATTTCTGAATGTTCTTTTTTTAATGGTGTATTGCTTCTATGTCATTTTATTTTTACTCCACATATTCTTCAATTTGATTCATACTTATTTGTCTATTAAAAAGCAGAATTGAATACATTTTCTTTATCTGACTCAACTAAATATTTTATGTGGTCTAACTTAATAAAAAAAATATCAATGAAGATAAGTTTAGTTATGCAATTATTTGTTTGTGTTGTTCTTAGGAGACCAGCTCTACCAAGCAAATCAGTTGTTGACATATCACCAAATCAGGAACAGTTCAAACAGGGTATAGATGAAATAGTGGCTGGGTTCAGGAGTACTATTGGTAAGTAATCTCAAAGGTACAGCTCAAACATATTCAGAAATTTGTTTGTAAGTTGATATAGCACTGTGTTAGGAATAGTTCTAAAATGTATTATTATATTTGTGGATTTAAAATAGTATTGTAAGTACTTTATATTAATTTCAGAAAGAGTGATGAAAATGAATAACTCAACCAGTGGCTTGATTTAGGGAATACTTTCATAAAGATCCAGTTTTTGTGGTGTCATCTCAAAAGTAGAGAAGCCAAGTACATGTATTTCAGTGTATCCACTCTTTTCTCTATTTATACAAAGATACAGTGACTATCTATTTATGAAAATTTTAATTTTCCATAAACTGATTCATTTTCAGTTCAAGTTGTTTCCATGTTACGAGAACCAAGACTAAAAGTATTCTACTCCGCACCAATACAGGATCTGAAGTTAAACTTTGATGTAGAGGAGGAGGAGGAGAGACGTGAATATGAACGACCTTGGCCTGACCTTCAGTTTATCTTCAGTGATGACTATGAATACAATAATTTATTAGAGGAGTTACATAAATACATAGAAATGGAGATGAACCTTGTCAAGCAGTATGCTAAAGTAAGTCCCATTCTTCAGTTTTAAATTTTAAACTTTCTTCCAAATAATTTCTTATTTGATGGAAGTTAAATTAAGGTAGCTAATAGGTCTGACAGTTTAGACTTCCACTCTGATGAAAACAGTGAGGTGATGTTAAAAAACTGAATTTCTAGTTAAACAGAAAGAAATTCGGATGGAATAAAGATTGATATTTCTGTAAATTTGTTATACAATAATTGTTAAAGAAACTTCTTTGACGTTTTTGAATAGGAATTAGTTTGTTTAGTCATCTGAAAATGAAGATTGCTTGAAAAGATTTATGAAAATTTTACAATTTTGCCCTTCTTTGCTATACTCAGTGAATAATTTTAGAGGTATACTGACTTAATTTTTTTTGCCTGAAGCAGTTTTTCTGCTTAATCATTGAAATTAAGGAATTGTTATTTTGATTAGCATGTGAATTGTTGTATGTACACACACACACACACGCACACATCAGATATGAAACAAAAATATAACATTGAAATAACTATTGTTCTTTAAATATTACATTGAAATTACAATTATTCTTTAAATATTACATTTAAATTTACAATTGTTTTTTGATTACATTAAAATTTCAATTGTTCTTTAATTATTACATCGAAATTACAATTGTTATTTAAATATTACATTCAAATTACAACCATTCTTTGAATATATCATTGAAATTACAATTGTTCTTAAATTTTACATTGAAATTACAATTGTTCTTAAATTTTACATTGAAATTACTATTGTTCTTTAAGTATTACATTCAAATAACAATTGTTCTTTAATTATTGCATTGAAATTACAATTGCTCTACATCTAAATTACAATTGTTTTTTAAATACAACATTGAAAGTACATTTGTTCATTAAGTATAACCATTGAAATTACAATTGTTCCTTTTAACGAACATCTGAACTAGTCTCTTTTGTATATTTGTATATATATATAAAAAAGTAACTTTTCCACTTGTAGGAGTTTGATCAGTATTGTCTGATGGTTGATGATGCCAGGAAATTGAATGTAGAAGAATCAATGGCCTATAAACCTTGGTCAACAGATCAGTTTAGTGGTGTTCTAGCCAAACATACTGGTGAAGTAAGATATATGTTTATTGCATGCAAAATCACTACAGCATTTAAAAATTTGTTACTGTGAAAAATGTCTTTTAACTACAGTTATGACTCTTTGTTGCATTTAAAAAATGATTAGATATTTCCTCACTCTAAGGTAGTATAGCATTTACATGTTTACGATAACATTTGTAGTTAGTACCACATCCCCATGATATGTTTTGTGTAAGTATCTATATGCTGTCAGAACTTATTTAAGTAAACCAGTGATGAAAATATTTTTAAAGCTTTTGTTTTGTTTTACAGATTGGAAAAATGAAAGCAATGACAATCAGAAAGAGAGTACATATGATACAGGTTCTGAGTAAGAACTACCGTGAGACCTGCTTACCTTATCCTACTAACATTGTTGATACAGTACATATCAAACTTCCACTTATAGCTAATAAAAGGAATGAAGACTTACTTACTATTATCAAGGTTGGTTTTCACATATATCTAATAAAAAAGATTATGCGAAGTAACTCTTTGTGTAATTCTTATCTGATTTAAACCTGAAAGTTTATTAATTTTTGAAAATCAACAAGCCCTTTGCTTCTTTTCAGTCCTTTTTTTAACATCTATTTTTAAGTTGTCGTCTGATATTTTTCATATTCCAAATTTTATAATCTATTCATTGAATGTTCAAACAGTTAGTTTAAAGAATTGAACTTTTTATATTTTCAGGGTGCAGCAAGGAAATTGGACAACTATCCTAAATCTGTTGAACAATTTGTAGAACATTTGACATTTCTGTCAAAGATTAGTTCAGAGTTACCTGCCCTTGAGAATGAGTTTCTACTAGTGAACAAGCTATTCACAATAGCTAAGGATTACTTAGTTAACATTTTACCAGAAGAAATGGCTTTATACCAGACATTGGCTCCAAGTTTTCAGGGATTAAAGGTATACTTTGTTGAATTAGATAAATGGATGCAAAATTATTGACAGTGAAACTTGAAACATGAACGGTCAAACAGAATATTATTTAGTAATTAATGAACCAAAAACTATCTACAATAAGTCTAAAATACTACATCCAAAAGGAGATGGTTTAGCAGGTTAAATTGTATATGACAAAACAAACATTAGTTAGTGAAAAAAGAAAAAAATATAGCTGAGATGAATAGGAGACTGAGTAAAAGCTTAGAATTTTTTTCTATATCAATAATTAACTATTCTGTCTCTAGTATGGTGATTAGTTTGCATGAAGCAGATATTTTTTTTTTTCAAACCAATAATTTGAATTTCATGATTTTTTAGTCCAACCCTTCAGTCAAAAGGATTTAATTTTGTTTTCTGTTTAGATTGAATTTTAGACGAGGAGATCTTCCTGTGATTTATCATAATCGTGAAATTAAAAAAAAATAACCACCTGGTGAAAATTTCATGCATTTAAAGTATTATAATGACTGTTTGTAATTGGAATAATTTTGCTTAAGTTATATAAGTAAATATTTTGATCTAGAATACCATCCTGTATAATGAAGCTAAGAAAGATGAGAATATCCGTAAGTTCAGTCGAGACTTAGACACCTTGATACAACAGATTCGTTCAGAGCTGAATAAAAAGAAAGAAGAGGTGAAGAATCCTGACTTACTTAGTATAGATACAGATCCTGGCAGAGCTATAAATACTATAGAAGTAGCCCAGGAAGATGTGCAATCTCTGTCTAAACGTATACATAGTTATGTCACGTACCAAGAGAGATTTGGTAGCTCACTTGCTAACTCTAAGAAGAACATGTTTGGAGAGTGAGTATTTGAAATTCAATACTTTTTTAAAAATTAGTGTTCAGAAGTAAAAGTCTGGTCTGAAATATAAATTCTTTACCTGAGGTTGAAAACAAATCTATGGCTGCCATGAATTATTTGATTCTAATAAAATACAACATATTAGACAAATATTGTAATTTTGTCAACCGGGAAACCCTATAAACACAATACTTTTTGGGGCTGTTCTTTTTTACCTCGATCGATAATTTTCAAAGTCACATTTTACTTCTAAACATTTTCCTTTTTATTTCCTTTTTTTAAATTTTGAGGTGTACAAGGAGCATGAAAGAGCCTGGTATTTACATTTGACATATGACATTTCCCTGTTTAGTTGCCAAAGACAGTAACATCATTTCATGGCATTTTAGTTTTAAACATTATTGTGTTACACAAGAATTAGTGAAACTCCAAGCTAATATATTTAAACAAAATTCAAATTTTCTAGTGCATGAACAAATTTATTCTTTTCAGCCAATCAGTGAGGTAAATCATGTATAAAGTTGTAATTTATTTGTTCCTCTTTAAAAATGTTGAATTTGATTGCATATGTTTGACTTTATTGTTTTTTATATTCAAGAGTATGTAAAATATTTGTACAACCTGCATGATTTCATTATTATTCCAGTTCTGGTTTCAAAAATCTAATATACAGTATGAATGAACCGTACAATTCATAAGTTCATATATATACAGTATAAAAGTAGTTAACATTATTACAATGATTTGAGATACATTATGTAAAAGAAGTCAAAGTTATTGCAATGATATGGGATATACACTATAAATGTAGTCAAAATTATTGCAATGATATGGGATAAATACTATAAAAGTATATATTGCAATGCTATTGGATGCACTGTATAAAAGTAGTCAACAGTATTACAATGATATGGGATACACTATAAAAGTTGTCAACATCATTGCATTGATATGGGATACAAAGTATAAAAGTAGTCAACAGTATTGCAATGAAATAGTATACACTGTATAAAAGTAGTCATTATATCAATGATATGGGATACACTATAAAGTAGTCAACATTATATCAATGATATGGGATACACTATAAAGTAGTCAACATTATATCAATGAAATGGGATACACTACAAAGAAGTCAACATTATAGAAATGGTATGGGATACACTATAAAAGGGGTCAACATTAATACAATGATTATGGGATACACTGTGTAAAAGTAGTCCACAATATTCCACTGAAATGGGATACAATGTATAAAAGTAATCAACATTGTTGCAAACTTATTGCATATTACATTTCTTTTTATTTAGAGAATACCTGCTAATGGACAGATCAGATGATAGTAGTGCCAAGGAGATACAAGCAGCTTTACCAGAGGTTGAAAGAGATCTAACATTAAGAAAAGCACTATGGACTTCAACAATGGAATGGAATAAGTTAGAGAAACAATGGATTAATACATTGTTTGATGCATTACAAGTAGAAAGTCTACAGAAAAATGTCAGCAAGTTTACACAAACAGTGTATATGTTAGAAAAAGGTAATCCTATCTTATCTACCATATTGAAAGTATATATGTTCATATAGGGGTTTTGACACAGAATTCTTGGTATGCTGCACATGGAAATGGGATAGTGAAAACAGGGCAATGTGTCGTTATATCTTGATGATAATCAAAGTAATTTATTTTTATGCAAAGTAAATCTGTTATCATAGTGGGGAAATACCATAATGGAATACCAAATCACAAATTATGTTCTCATCCTGTAAAAGGTTGAAAACTTTCTTCTTTGACATTAAAAATAGATTGTTCTAAACAATGATTGAAGTAAATTGTTTTTTTATAAATTTTTCCTAATTTACGGAATGCTAAATGATATATTATAACATGGATATTTGACACAAATTCATGCATGTAAGCCATCACCTTCATCCCTATTCCAGGGATATATACTATTGATAGACATGTATAACAGTAATAATAATATTTTGTATAGGATTGCCCCACAACGAGGTTGTCCCACATCTCAAGGAGAAAGTAATGGAATTTAAACAGAGTATGCCAATCATTACCAGCTTGAGAAATCCTTCATTGAAACAGCGTCATTGGGATGAAATAGAACGAATGATTGGGAAATCTATTGTAAAAGACAAAACATTTACACTTGGAAACTTGATAGAAATGAAGGTAAGTCTACATAGCTTGATATTGTATACACAACTGACTAGTTACACCCCAAGCAATTTATTGCGGCGGATATAATGTTTTTGATCTGTCCGTCTGTCCGTTCGTCATTCCTGTTCTTGTCATCACAACTCCTCCTTTTTTTCCAGGAGTTACCCCCCTTTAAACTTATTTGTCTCAATACGCTACTGCAACAGTTTGTCATCGCAACTCCTCTGAAACCACACAACAGAATTCATGAAACTTTGTAGATAATAAGCCCATACTATGAAGATGTGCATATCAACAGGAAATTATGATTAATTTCTTTTCTAGGAGTGACGCCCCTTTGAACTAATCTGCCTCAATATACTACTGCAACAGTTTGTCATTGCAACTCCTCTGAAACCACATGACAAAATTTCATCAATCTTTGTAGATAAAAAGGACATACTATGTATATGTGCATATTGACAGGAAATTATGATTAATTTTTTTTTATAGGAGTTACGCCCCTTTGAACGTATCTGCCTCAATATACAACTGAAAGTTTGTCATCACAACGCCTCTGAAACCACACATTTCAACAAAATTTCTTTGTAGTTAATGAAGACATAATATTTTAATGTGCATATCCATAAGAACATTTTTATCACTTGACTTTTGTAGAGTTATTATTTTTTATTCAAGCAAATTGATACCCAGTTCCAGTTACAATCTCTAATTTGCATGGTATGCAATCAGTGTAAGGAGTTTTTTGTTCAAGTGCATCTGAGAGCTCATGGTTTTCATTATTTTGAAATGTTGTCACTGTAGATCTGTTTTATTTTGTAATGAAATAGCTTTCATTTTAAAATTATTCTTCATATAACACTAAATTAGTACTACTGGAAGTCAACAATATATTTTTTTATGCACCATATTTCTATCAAGATTTATAGAATAACTAAGCGAAGAATTCAGATAGAGAAAAATATTCAACGAGTGACCGAACAACACATTAATTCACGAATGCGCGTAGGGCATGAGTTAATTATCAGTGTTGTTCGGTCACAAGTTGAATATTTTTGCGATATTTGAATTCTTTAATAGTTATTCTTTTTATTACATTGGCAAACAGCTTTTTTTTTTAAAAGAAATTAATGTAAAACATGTAAGAAACTATATCTTTTTTCTACACATTCACAATTTGATTTGATCTGCCGTTATCGACGTCTTGACAACGCCTTTTGTTGTATGACGTCGGAGAGTGAAATAACAAAGGTTTATTTCACATGTGAAATTATCAATTTTTTAAATTAACTGGGAAATCAATGTAATTCATTGCAACCAATGCAATAAATACATTTATTTGTAAATTTGAATATATTTTGGAGCTCAATTATGTGTTTTCATAACAAGAGCTTTATAATATAACAATTTTCAGGTATTTTAATTTTACCGAATTCAACATGTTCACTCATATAAGTTTGTAAAAACCAATATTACAAATAAATAATATTTCAATATGAAGAATGCTCAGTCTAACTAAAGAATTGACATTGATTAATTATCTGTTTTTGTTTTCCAGATAATAAAACTGAAAGATAAGATTCAGGACATATCTACAACAGCCAGCAATGAAGAAACATTAGAGAAAATGTTAGACAAGGTGATTATAACCCCCTCTTAAGGAAAAGTTCAATGTTTTTGTTAATCCATCTCTTATAATTTTTTGTTGCTTCTTAATGGATCTTCATGGAATTTGATATACTATGAAATGCAATGGCGTTTTTGGAAAATTTTACTACTGTGTACATAGTTCCCACATTTTCACAGCTGTAAAATTGTTACTTGATATAAGAAATCTGTTAAGGAAAGTGTCTAAAAGATAATTTGTAATTCCAAGAATAACAGACATTGTACAGCTACGCTCAGTTCAATTTGTTAACAAATTTGTCAATGTCAGTCAATAATATTTGCATAGGTACTGGAGAATTCCAGTCTATCAACCAGTCGCCATGATTTCATCAGATTAAAGATGGTAGACACTGCAACCTCCTGTTTGCAACTTGCGCAAACTAAGTAGAGTCGGTTCTGAAGTGAAAATAATGCATTGAATTTTGTGAATTTGTAGATCATTCAATTATGGCAAAAAACAGACTTCCGTACTGTACCACAGCCTAGTAGAGACACCTATATTATTGGAGGTGCTGATGACATCATGGCACAGTTAGAGGAAAGTGCTGTAACCATTGGTACAATTAGAGGATCCAGATATGTATCACCCATTAAGGTAGGCTGGTGTTTATAGATAAGTTTAGACAAATTTTGATTTTCTTTTGTGAAATACATTTTTTTTAAAAATCATCGAAAAGCAAAGACAAACAATATTATTTTAAACATAGAAAAAAGACAATTTTATTTGCAGCAACCTCTTCATTTTGAAATTCATTTGGAAAGTATTAAGCAAAATATTTCAATTTCATTAGATGTATAAATCCTACATATCATTCCATGTTGTTTATATAGGATCTTTTGTTTAAATGTTTTACTAGTAAATCGGTAGTTTCTTTATTATTTTATATTCATAATGTGGTGAATTTTACTTAAAACAAGAACAAAGTGATGTTCTTTTTTTAAAACTTTAATGAACTATGTATGTTGTAGGGTCAAGTAGAAGAATGGGAAAGAAAGTTGTTGGTTTTTGGACGTACCTTAGATGAATGGTTGTCATGTCAGCGTACATGGTTATATATTGAGAAGATATTCCGTGCTCCTGACATACAGAGGTATTATTTAAAATTGGAGGCTATTACATAGAAGAAGAAAGTCAGATCTGACTTGTTTATTCATATTAAAATAATGAGTAGGGTTAAAAAAGAAAAGGAGCAAATAAGTGTATATTTTTTATGCTACCACATATGCTGATATATCTTTTTATTTGTGTTGAAAATAAAATTTTAAAATTCTATGTTTCATATAAAGAAACAAAAAATGATTGTATTTGAAGTAACAGTTAAATTTTTAATTTGTAGACAATTGAAAGGAGAATTTAAGATGTTCATGCAAGTCGACAGAGCCTGGAAAGATTTAATGAGGAGAGTAGAGGATCGACCCAATGCTATTAAGTCAGCTCTTACACCTGGAACACTAGAGACTTTACAACAAAATAACTTAACACTCAATATTATACAGAAAAATCTAGAGGTATATTAGGATCGTATTTTATATTTGCATTTAATATTGATTTTTATCTAGTACATTTAATCCCAAAATGTTCATCTGTAGATTACAAACAGTTTAAAAAATGAAATGAAAAACCAAATAAAAAAATCTCAGCATATATCTATATCCTTGAAGGGGCCTTTGTGACTGAGTGGTATAAGAAGTTCATCAATAGCCTGTGAACTCTCTGGTTGTGAGTTAGAACCCTACATAAGGCAGACATGTTTGACTGTGATCTCAATTGACTGGGAGTGCCAGTTTTCATGCCAAAGGTTGTGGTTCATTCAAGGCACTTTGACTATCTCCATCACCAAATAAGGGGTGTCAAATATAGCCAAAAAGTGGGTTAAACACCACCAATCAGTCAATCATTTATATACATTTGAAAAAAGTTGTAAAAGAAATCTTGAGAGTGAAACTTATGGGAAATATTAAAATGAAACTAGAAAAGAACTATATTTTACTAATTCCAATAAATTCCAATTCCATGTTTTATTTAGGATCATCTTGAGACCAAAAGATTTGCCTTCCCCAGGTTTTACTTTCTCAGTAATGATGAGTTGTTGGAGATCCTGGCCAACTCAGATAATCCAAACGCTGTACAGGTAATTTACATAGATACTAGAAAAGGATTTATTAACTGTAAAATTATTTTGATTCAAATTGTTATTGATTATTTGTTATATTAACAGAATAATTTTTACAATGTACTGAAAGGAGAGATTTCCATTTTTGTTATGAAGTGAAAGAAAATTGGTCTTTAAAATTCATATTATCTCATAGTTTTGGTTAATTGAATATATAAGAAGCACTTGTACATCAGATATTTCTTATATTTTAGCCACATCTGGGTAAATGTTTTGGAAATGTAAAATCTCTAGAAATTACTGGTGGAATTGTAAGGAAGATGATTTCTGATGAAGGAGAAGAAATAGAAATGCCCAAAAAGTAAGGAGAATGGCTTTTCATTTGAATGTTTGTATGAAAATCATTTATTTATGGGAATTTATATGCAGCACATTTTTCTTTTTGATTTCAAATTTATTTATTTTTCATTCTAATAGTTAAAGATTGTCTTTGCATCTTAGCGAATAATGCATATACCTTGGAGCAAGACATAGACATCTCAGTACAAATGATGAGGACAGAGTTTAAATGTGTGATCTCTATTTGGTTTTTCAAGTTTAAGTTGATGTGTCACCCTTGATGTACTTACATTTTATATTATGACAAGAATAAACTTAAACAATTATGATAATATGATAATTCTCCCAGAAAGTGTCCATGATTAGAAAAACATTTCTTTAATTTTTCTTATGATTTGAAAAACAAATCTTGGCAAGAGTATATTATAAGCTTTTATCTTTTATTTTCAGTCGTATCAGAACAGGAAACACTCCTCAGTGGCTTGTTAGTTTTGAGACAGTCATGTTTGAAACTGTAAAAAAGTAAGTTGACTTGAATATACAATAAAGAACTTTTCATTCTAGTGTGAGTATGATGATTTAGTCTTTTGTTATATGAAAATCAGATCATGATTTCTATATTTACTTTGACCAGATTCTGTGCATCAAAGTTACCATTAGACACATGAAACAAGCATAGAAAGTAGATGGAATTAAAAAAACAGCATTGCTTTGAAAAAGAAACCAGAAAAACGAGATATGATTAGGACAGCCTTTTTCAACTATATTACAGTAATGTTGTGTATATAGACTTCAACTTTATGGTTAATATCTTGTTTTTTTCTACAGACATTTGAAGAAAGGTATAAGTGATTGGGACAATTCTGATTTGTCAAAATGGGTACTAGAACATCCTGGACAAGTTGTTCTCACTGTGGTAAGTATATTGAAAATTAATATAATAGGATCTCTTTGACTTTTTTTTGTTTAGGTATATGGTTTGTTTGAATGAGAAATAATTTGTATTATTAAACCACTATAGAGAGCATTTTTTTAAAAGAAGTAAAAAGTAAATATGTGATTCATTTTACAAATGGAGGAACACAAATTTCTGATTTTATACCTATAGTAGTTAGACATTTAAAATATTCCTATACTATCATTTTTAATGGTAGAATGCTACATTTTGTAATATCATTGAATTATCTCATAGTTTGAAATGATATTTACAGAATGAGCTTCAAAAGATTAGTTTAGTTTATGTAATGATAAAGAATGCAATATGGCTACAGTAGCTAAAAAAGATTTTAAGTTGTGTTCTTTCTTTTGTGAGATATTTGTTTGAAAAACTGCATTTGTTCTTTTTATTAAGAAAACACACAACTCATATGACAATGATATTTTATAATTACAGGTGCAAATAATGCTAAACAAAGATGTAGTGAAATGTTTTGAACAACCTAACCCCATCACAGCCATTACAGAGGTACAGAGTAATCTAATCAAGTCATTAGAACAGCTAGCTGGTGTTGTGTCCCAGAATATCAAAGGCTATCAGAGGATGAGTATAGAGGCCTTACTGACCATCAACGTCCATAACAGAGATATACTACATACCATGATAGTTGATAAAGTTACCTCAAAGGAGGACTTTGATTGGAAAAAGTAAGAAGAACTTGGATGAAACTTTACATAGTTTATCAGTTAAAGGGGTTACATAGAGTATTGTCTAAAAGACAGGAATCTAAAACGAAAATTTCAAACAAGTTGTCTTCATTTAGCTGTCAGTCAGCACAAATAGTCACATTCATACTGTGGCTGAATTTAGAAATATACAAATATTTGTAATTGTTTATGAGAATCATTGAAACTTTATAATAAAATATATCTTAAAAATTTGATTATTTTTCCCCCATTTTTCAGAATGACCATCTGGTGTAAAAATCAAAGTTGCTATAGAATTTATTAAATAATATGCATATTCATCTTGTCATTGGAGAACATAAATTGATAGTTTTTAACTTTTTGAATATTCAGACAACTGCGATATGAATGGGATGAACAAAGTAATCATTGCCAAGTGCTACAATCCAATGCTCAGTTTAAGTATGGTTATGAGTACCTTGGATGTTCCCCTCGTCTGGTTATTACACAGCTAACAGACAGATGTTACCTTACATTAACTGGTGCCATGCATTTACATTTGGGAGGATCCCCAGCTGGCCCTGCTGGTACTGGCAAAACTGAAACCGTTAAAGATTTAGCTAAGGTAAGAATTATCTCCCTTTAAAATAACTGGTGCCATGCATTTACATCTTGGAGGATCTTCAGCAGGTCCTGCTGGTACTGGCAAGACTGAAACTGTGAAAGATTTAGCTAAGGTAAGAACTATTTCCCTTTATTTTTAACTCTTGTCAGACACATGTTTTGTGACCTTGAAGATGTAGCTATGGTTAAAATCATATTTGATTTTGTACATCTTTTTTTCTTAATCAAATTGAAGAGCAACTTCTTGTGCTGTGACCTTGAAGATGAAGATACTGAAAAAATATGTTATTATTTGTTCTCTGCTTTAAAGATGAAATTGAGAATGAAAATAGGGAATATGTGAAAGAGACAGCAACCCTCAGCAACAACCTGACCAAAGAGCAGATAACAGTGAAAGGGGTATAACTATACTGATGGATCAAGATATGATAAATTTAGCAAAGTGAAACCCATCAAATAAGGACTATTTTGCTTAAAAGTATATAAAGTGAAAATAGGTTTACTTTGTGTGTAGGAACCATGCATCAATAATAATTCTCTATTAAAATGCTTTTTTTTTCTTTTACAGGCCATGGGTAAATTATGTGTTGTATTCAATTGTTCAGAAGGACTTGATTTTAAGACATTAGGGAAGTTTTTCTCTGGATTAGCACAGTCTGGAAGTTGGTGTTGTTTTGACGAGTTTAATCGTATTGATATAGAGGTATTATCTGTCGTCGCTCAACAGATCCATACTATAAAGGCTGCCAAGGATGCACAAGCTCCCAGATTTATATTTGAAGGAAAGGACATCAAATTGGATATGTCTTGTGGATACTTTATAACAATGAATCCCACGTAAGTTTTGTAAGATATAGAACCGAATCAGTAGTCCCCTAATGCATGAGAATTCCAATTTTTTCATTTGTTTGTCCTTAATGTCATAATAATTTCTAATATTGTGCTTATGCAAGAGTCTTTGAACTTTGAGATAGCTAACGGACAAAAATTTTCAAGGCATAGTAAAAAAAATTAATGTCTTATGATCTGCATGGTTGTTTCAGTCAAATAAGCACTTCTCTTCTCTGAATCAGCCTATATTTAATTTTAGGTTACCATTTATTTTGTAGACATGTTTAACTGTTCAATATTATGTTGGTTTTTTTTTTTTTATTTTTTTTTTATTAAAGGCAGTTTTCTGACATGGATCTAGTGTTTCAATAATATAGTATACCTTTCAGCTTGCAGATGTTCATTTCAGTTTGAAAATTTAGTACCCTTGATGTTACCTAATCACACTTATTATTTCTTTACAGCTATGCAGGACGTGTAGAATTACCTGACAATTTGAAGACCCTGTTCAGACAGGTAGCTATGATGGTACCAGACTATGCACAGATAGCAGAAATCATGCTGTTTTCAGAAGGCTTTAGATCAGCTAAGCCTCTATCCAGGAAGATTGTACAGTTGTATAACTTGGCCAGTAAACAACTATCACAACAAGATCATTACGATTTTGGTATGAGAGCCATCAAATCTGTTCTGGTCATGGCTGGTCATGGAAGGAGACATGCTCAACATAAGTAAGTACACATGTCCTTAAATTGTTATTTACCATATAACAACTAACAAAACATACAGATCTGAGAGTACTCATAGTTACTGAAAGCTAGTTCAAAGCCAATAACAATTAATAAGAAAGAGCTTATTTTTGTAATTTGGGTTAATAAATATAAAGTCCATATATTAAGATCTGTGTATATTGTAAATATAAAGTCCATATATTAAGATCTGCGTATATTGTAAATATAAAGTCCATATATTAAGATCTGTGTATATTGTGAAAAAGATGCAAATTAGGATTTTATGAAAAAAATTAAGGATCTATATTTGTAATTTGAACTTGTTTTCCTTTCAAAAAAGTAGTCTTCAGTTTGAAAGTTGACCAATTCTCAATTTTTATGTCCCATTTATGGGCATTATGTTTTCTGGTCTGTGCGTCTGTTTGTTCGTCCGTCTGTCTGCTGTTCGTTTGTCTGTTTGTCCGTTCGTCCCACTTCAGGTTAAAGTTTTTGGTGGAGGTAGTTTTTGATGAAGTTGAAGTCGAATCAACTTGAAACTTAGTATACATGTTCCCTATGATGTGATCTTTCTAATTTCAATGCCAAATTAGAGATTTTTCCCCATTTTCACAGTCCACTGAACATTGAAAATGATAGTGCGGATGGGGCATCTGTGTACTGGTGACACAATCTTGTTCATCTTAACTTCACTCAAAAGTGCAATTTTTTTTTATCATGAAATTTAATATCTAATGCGTAACAATAAATATGCAGAAGTATTTATATGATTTTATTTGTTTTACAGAGAGGATCATATGGACAAAGTGATGACTGAGAATGAAGAATCCTACATACTGATGCATTCCTTACAGGATGCTAATATACCTAAGTTCTTGGCTGAAGATGTTCCATTGTTTAAGAGTATTTTAGATGATTTGTTCCCAGGAATTACACCTCCAGACAGAGATTATGGAGTTCTAGAAGTAAGTTTATGTTTCTCCCCAAGGGTGATAACCCATCAGAAATTTAATAAATTACTTCCCCTTGTGTGTTTTATTTTCTGTAGAAATGAAATACGAAGAAATTGGGTAATTTTTTCTGTGCTTTTAAATACACTGTGTTTTGAGCGGGGAGGGGTATAGGGTATTTGATCCAGGAAAACAGATGTTTAATAAGGTAAAATGTGTTTTTCTATAAAAGACACAAGACAGCATGATGTGTGTGTTTGCCCTCATTTCTCTTAAATTATGTTATTAAAAAAATACACCATAAAGCAAGTTATGATAAATCTTGGAAAATAAATGAAAGAATAGACTAAATATTAATTAAACTTTGGTTGTGCAGTTTCAATAATAATTTATCTCTTTCCAGAGAGCAATCAACATGGCTATAAGAGATCATGGATTCCAGTCCTGGAGTAACCAAGTAGACAAAGTCAAACAGTTCTATAACCAGATAATGGTCAGACATGGTATCATGTTAGTGGGGCCAACAGGAGGTGGTAAAACAACAATTAGAAGTATTCTACAGAAAGCATTGATACTCCTCCCAACTATCACCCCATCTGATCATGAATTAAACAAGAATAAAGGACATTATGTGGTAAGTTGTAGACCCTCCCAGAAAGTGAAAACTGCATTCTGGGAGTAAAATGAGAGTGAATGGTAAGAACCGTTATTTTAGAACTGTAGTGAAAAAAATGTAAATCTTGTCAAAATTGTTTTCTTTGTGAAAAGAACGAGACAACACAAGCTAACCAAAAACTAAATGTGGCAATTATGATGCCACAATGACATTTTAAATGTCCTAACTTGCTTACCAGCACTTGACAAAAAAATAAGGGCCATAACAAAACTTTTTTTTGGATTAGGTTATTGCTTGTGTCTAAGCAAATTAGAAATATGCTATAAGTGGTATTGGATTGACAAATATCAAGGATCTACTGAAAGTTAATACTTAATAAATTTGATTCTTGATTTTATGATTTTAAGGGGACAACAAAGCATCTTTTGTTATACTTCTGCTCACTAGTAGTTTTTGTTCCTTCATGATATTTACACACAGCTTTTATGCATTTAGTGAATAAAATGAGAACAGGTGCAAAAACATTGATTTAAGAATTTTTATAACAAAATATTCTTATCTACCAACAATTGACTTTTTAATGCTATATTTACTCCAAAGAATATTCAATGAAATGTGATAATGCAAATATTTGACTTAAAGTTGTTATTTTGAAAATGAAATATTGTTACTGATTGAATCTTATTGAATTTACAGCATAACAGATCCAAGAAAGGCCATGTAGAAGTGTTTCAGGTGAATCCTAAATGTGTGACATTGGGTGAATTGTATGGTGAGATAGATTCCAATACTCTTGAATGGCACGATGGATTGATAGGTTCAGCTACTCGTAAGTTCTCATCAGATCCAACACTACTTAAAACAGAAGATGGTACATCAACTAGACCTGTGTCTCGACTCACAGCATTATCTACACCTAATCCAGTAAGTTAATATTAAATTTTGTAAATTGGGAAATTTTTGCAATAATTCTATTCTGAAACTAGCAACAGGTTAGGTTTCTAAAAAATAATAATTGACATTTGCATTTGATAGTGTTATTAGTATGCCACATTTTATGAAAATTTGAACAATAAATCTCTCATTTTTGTCAGTTATTCATCTGATTATCTTACTGGGGCTATTCATGAATAAGTTGCTCTTTTTATTAACTCTGATTGGCATACATCCCAAATCGTCTATTATAAAAAGAAATGCATCATGTGCTTTATAAAGCTTCCTCTTGTATCAAAAGCTTTTGTCAGCTGATTTACACTTTTTTTTTTAAATTTTTGACTTATAATGGTTTTACAAACTTCATACATGAAATAGGCTCTACCTTGTTTGATTTATTATTTCACATATTCTTACAGCCAAAAGAAGCTGAAACAGAGAGTGACATGGAGGAGGAGAAGAAAGAACAAAATTTACATATAGAATGGAAATGGTTGGTGTTAGACGGCCCTGTAGATACTCTATGGGTGGAGAATCTTAACACAGTACTGGACGATTCTAAAGTTCTCTGTCTGGCCAATGGTCAGAGAATTCATCTGGCCTCTGGAATGAGGTTGATATTTGAAGTCGACAATCTGTCACAAGCCAGTCCTGCTACTATCAGTAGATGTGCTATGGTGTATATGGTAAGAATTCTCATAATTTGTATCCTTTATACAGTACTTTCAAATTCTGTAGTTTGGTCAGCTTGACCTACATTTCAAACTTGAGCAACTTAGGTTCAAATTTTGTTTCAAAAGCATGTCAGAAACCCATGTTATTTAAAACTCAAATTCATATACTTTACATTATTTGTCAGCAAAACTATGGACAGGTTGACTTGCATAGTGTCAGTTACATTCTCTATTAGGTTGATAATTTGTGAGCACATGGTGTTAAACCAGAGATGGTGTTCTTCTGCAGTCCCCTTTTATAGGACAACACATTTTCCGCACTATATCCTACTTTTTATGATAGAACCATGTTGGCAGTTTGAGGTAATCAGATAAGTTAATAGTTTTAATTTCTAGAACAGTATGTGCCACTGCATTTATATTTCATAGTTCAATAATTAGATAAAATTAAATGAAAAAAATAGTTTTCCTTTTTTTAACAACTTTAACCTTTGATTTTAAACTTTCTATATTTTTAGGACCCAGTAGATCTCGGTTGGCAGCCCTATGTGAAAACATGGCTTCAGAAGTTACCTAAAGATATGCCAGAGAGTGCAAAGAAGCATCTAATGGCATTATTTGATTACACCATAGAGAAAGGTCTGAAGTTCAAACAGAAGTATATAAGATTTCAACCTATTGAAGCTCCGACATTATCCACCATTATGACCTTGTGTAACATCCTGACCGCCTACTTTGATTTTATGTTACAACATGGAGGCTTTGGAAATCCAGGTATAATATATGTAGTGTGAAAGACTACTTTGAATAATTAGGCATTTTTGTTTAAACTTCAACTTTCTCAAAAAATGAGTATTTGTTACAGTATGATACCAAGTTGTACTGTATATATAAGATAATTGTTTATTTACTGTCTGTGAACTAATAATCTTCTCCTTTCAGGTATTGTTGCGGGCGCATTTCATTTGCGCCAATTTTTAAAAAATCAAACCTTTCATTTGCGCCACAAGGTTATATATCATTTGCGCCAAAAAAAAAACCTTCATTTGCGCCATTTTACAGGTATGACAGGTAATATAACGGAAAAGTTAAATATTATTTACGATTTATTTTGTTTTTTGTTTGTACATAACTCCCCCTGGATATATGTGTGAGTTCATACTCATTTCTAATACAAAACTGAGAGTCACTAAGGTTATAATTATATATATAGTGTTCACATGACCAGTCCAGTGTGAGGTGTCAAGATGGACATAGTCAAATCTGAGACAAACAGAGGAAAGAATTCTGTGATATTTGATGACCACATATATAGGTTATCAAATGTTTTAAAAAATGGAGACAAATCCTTCAGGTGTACCAAAAAAACCTGTAAAGCCAGGATTACGACTGATGCGGACAGCAAAACAATTATAAAAACTTTAAACGAGCACAACCATGGAGTAAACCAGCAGAAAGTAGAATCTCAACAACTCAGAGTCCGAGTTCGGAAAGCATCTGGTGATATAACTGCAAGACCTTCAAAGATAATACGCACAGAACTACAAGGTAATTTTGTTTGTCACCTATAGTTATCTCATTGACATTACTACCACATCTTCTTTTGTTAAATTCATTTTAATTGAAAAAAGAAAATAAGAGCAGAAAAGTTAAATGATTCCATTGTCTTCCAATTTGCCATGTGATTATGGACTTTCTAAGTTCCTTGTATGTTACTTTGTATTCTATGGATAAATATTTTTAACACCATTGTTTTTCTTCTTCAGGAATGGATGAAAACCACTTACGTACAAATGACTTAAAAAATGTTGCCTTGGCTATATACCGAGAACGAAGAAAAGATTACCCTACTTTACCAAAAGATAAAGCAGATATCCACGAAGCAGTGAAGGAAATGAAAATGGAAACAAACAAATTATCGAGGTTTTAGCATAACTTGTATGATGTTTTATACTCTTATTACATGTATTTCTGAGGAGTATGTTTCTTCATTATTAAAAGACTTTTTGAAAATTTTTATGTTTTATACTATTATTACCTGTATTTACCTGTATTTACCTGTACTCACCTGTAATATTGGCGCAAATGAAAGATTTAGTTTTTGGCGCAAATGAAATATGGTTTGTGGCGCAAATGAAAGATTTTTTTGGCGCAAATGAAATGCCAATTGGCGCAAATGAAAAGCACCGATTGTTGCATCTGGCTGACATTTTTATATAGCAATTTAAATTGGTACTAGTGTACAGTAATAAAATTAAAAAAAATAATGCAAATTCATTCATTGGAAAACATGCTTTCACTTTCCAAAACACTGGGAATGTTAAATAAGAGATATTCAAATATACATGTCTTTTATGTATTACAGTATTTATTTATTTCAATTTTTATAAAACTGTGTATGAAACAAGGCTTATCATTTGTCTAAATTAGATAACAACAAAAAGAACATAAGAACTATTTACAAATAATTTTTACTACTAGATTACTGTGTTTTTTTCACTAGATCCTAAACCGGCAAAAGGTAACACAATTTTGTCCTATTGTGGTAGTTTTAATTATCTTTGTAAAAAAATCACTGCAAAATGAATTAGGGATGATTTTCACATTTATGCATGGAAAAGCATTTTAAAGGATATTTTTACGTGGAACATTTATATATAGCACTGTTTTTCATTGGTAAAGGCAAAATTATGATTTTTTTTTATCTTATCAATTTCCTGTACCTACAAGTATATGTTTCACTTCTGTATATAATTCAAGAAACCCAATAAATATTTCCTCTTTTGTATATGGTTAAGGGAACCTGACAAATATTTTCTCCTTTGAACTTTACTGGTGAACAAATATTATAACAAATATTTTGTCCTGACTTAAATTAAAGGTTTATTTTGCTAGTCATACCAAAGCGTTTTCGTGTCAGATTTGGAAAATTAGGTATAGTGTTTAATGTAGAACTGTGTGACTGTGTTATTTGATTGGTCAAAGCAAAATTGTTGGTTTTGTAAACTCTAGTCAAAAATTAAAAGTTGTGTGTAGGTTTTTACAAATAAATACATGTGTGTTTGTAATAAAGCTAAAACCAACATATTTGCTTGACCTGTTCTTGATGCCAACAAAAAAAATCTGTTTGTAGTCTTTTTTTCAAAACTTTTGTATTTTACTATCTTTCTGAAAGTTATTGTGTGTAAATGTGTGGATGAATATCAAAACAGTCATGAATATCTAGAGATTTTTGTTCAAACGATTTATGGTATTTAATGTTGAAAACGTGTTGCAAAACAAGTCAGTGTTTTGGTCCAAAGGAGTTAAAGCATGATTTGGGCTATGATCAGCATATCATTTAATTATATCCCCATTTTGAAAAAGTTGGGGTATACTTTTTTTTACCTCTGTCTGTTAGTCCATCAGTCTGTCCATCTGTCCCATGAAGATTTTTGTTATCACATTTTTCTGAGGAACTACAACATAAGGATTTTTAAAATTTGGTTTCAGGATTTATATAAATCAGCTATATGTGTGATGCGTTTTTTTAGATTCATCACTCAACAACTTCCGGTACATCCAAGTACATCCAAGTTGAAACTTTTGTCACATTTTTCTCAGAAACTACATTACAAGGATTTCTGAAATTTGATTTCAGGGTTGATATGAGTCAGCTATACTGTGTGATGTGTTTTCAGATTCATCACACATGATATCAAAGTACATTTAAGTTGAAAATTTTCTTTGCATTTTTCTCAGGAACTACATTTCAAGGATTTCTGAAATCTGGTATCAGAGTTTATATATGAGTCAGCTATTTTGTGTGATGTGTTTTTTAAGATTCATCATTCAATAACTTCCTGTTTACCAAAAACTTACATCATTTTACACTGTTTAGGTGGGGGTAGAATCACATGTTTACTTGTTGCTTTGCATTCAATCAGTTTATCTTTAATCATTCTGACAATAAACAATATTGCTCAGCTAAAATGGGTTACTGTACCTTATTTTTCCTAAGTTCAACTTGAGTAATTAGGGTATCTAACTTGATATGTTTCAGGACAGTTCTTGTTATCAATAAAACAGAATAGACTACCTAGATGAAAATATGTTTTAATTTTTACATTAATTTTTATTAAAACCTATATTATGTATCACTATGACATTATTTTAAGTTGTAACAGAATTAGGTATATTACTTTAGTACTGTAATATTTAAAATTTTATCATTGCTCTGAACAGTTGCTGATGGTAAGTTAAAGGAATCATTGAGTATAGCCTTCACCTTACATATTAAGGCTTTAGCTGTTTATTATACAATGTTATGCATGTTAATTTGCTTATATATGACACTTTCATTTTTAAATTATTAAAAGAATCCCAGAAAATTTATCCCATTTAAAACATGCTTATGCACCAGTTGCTTATGGCTTCAGTTATGCTTACATATTCATCAAGATAAACAAACAAATAGATCACATTAAAAAGATATAACAGTTTCATCATAATTTGCATCATTATAATATCCTGTCCTTATCCCTACAGTGTAAGCCATATTCAGCGTTTTATCGCCTTCAGTTTTCATACCAGATATACAAACAAACTTGACAGACAATCATTATTTGTTACTACTATATAATACAATTCATATCTTACTTTAGGTCGAGCATGTCATTGATTTTAACCTGTATTATTTAAAAATTCTGTGCATGAAGCTTTCTACATATATAATGTTATAATCTTATCATTTTACTTATACATGTATAATATTATGTATGCATATCAAAGCATAGGTTTTTATTATTTTATTATACATTTTAATTTGATTTTTGTAAGTCAATGTATGTGAATTTTTCCTCTGTGTTGTTGCTGGGAACAGAAAATGTATTTGTCCCAGGTTGTTGCAATAATTTGTATGTGTAAACCATGCACATGTAAAGAATTTCTTCGCCAGTTGTCCAATTCCATCTACTTTCCTAAGAGTTTTTATTTTTTTATAACAATTAAAACCATGTCAGAATTTGAAAACAATTTGCTCAGGTTTTACTTGAGACAATTTTATTACCTGGATCCAGCTATACACAGCTACTTTTGCATAGGTACTATTTCTGTGCTAAAAATTTGCAGTACTGGAAATATACTTTTAAAATTCAGTACTATTTTGTTACTCTAAAATTATTGTAATATTTAGGTACCTGTATTTTACAGTACTTTATTTGTACTTGAAATTTGGGTACTACAGATTTTTGGTCACTGCCGTTACATTTTCAGCATTTTGAAAGTTTTTCTATTTCAAATCTCTTAATATTTATGATTTTCAAACATGGAATATTGTATTATTTCTGTACCAAAATATTTAGTACAAATCAAGTACTGTAAATTACAAGTACCTAAATATTACAATAGTTTTAAAGTAAAGAAATAGTACTAAATATTAAAAGTGAATTTCCAGTACTGCATTTTTTTAGTACAGAAATAGTACCTATGCAAAAGTAGCTGTATACTACTGAGAAATACTGTTTTAAATGCATATGATTCTTTTAAATAGTTCTTGATGAAAAATAAATTTAAATAACCTATTAGAAGAATATTGGTTAACACATGTTTGGTTTGTGCTGCAAAAATATCATGACATGACATCACTACAGAGATATTTTTTATTAAGACAAAACTCATTCGCATCTTATGAATATGAATTGGACCCTAATTCATGAATTTTTATGAATTTACCTTTGGCATATCCATATGTTATATGTAGTTTGAGATCAAGTAACATTTGTACTGTTCTTCATTTGCTTGCTTATATATCAAGTATATGTCCTGTTTACTGTTATAAACTGATATTCTTCATTATCGAAGTACTATCACAATTTCAAAATAAATGATCTATTGTATTTGATATTCTTACAGACAGGGAAGATGAAAAGGTTGAAAGTGACCTTAGAACTGAAAGTAGAGGTTCAAGTAGAAGTTCCTCAAGATCTAAGCTCAGAGGATCCAGGAAACGAGCCCAAAAACCTGCTAGTGTTCCTAGTATAACAAAGGAAAGCAGTCAAACAACTTCAAAGACTGGCAGGTAATGTGATTTGTCTAAAGAAGGAATCTGGAATAGCTTAGTGCAGTATTAGCTTGTAGTTATTTGCTTTGTAAAATTAGTTCCTTAAAATACATTTATTTTTTATTTCAAAAGATTAAAAAGTAGAGTAGGACTGAAGATGTAAACAAACACACTCAACATTTGTACTTAATTCTTTATTCAATGTTTATGACTAACAAATGAACATTCTCTTTTGAATCTTTTGTTCCAGAATTATGAAGCTTATTCATGAAATATATGAAAAAAATTGCTAAGGATGGGCATACACAACTATTCATTGCTTTTAACAAAACCATGATCCATTTACAAATTTATCTTTTTTTTTTAAATGAAGAAAATCTATTGTCTTTATTGAAACATTTCCATGCCGCATTTGCCTTCATAGGCTGACTGGTCAGAGTAGTCCATGTATAGTGATCACAAGCCTCTAATCACTGAGTTTGTGAGTTTGAACCCAACTTTTGGCAAGGTGTGTTTGACCTGATCTAAATTGACTAGGCATGCTATTTTCATGCTAAAAGTCTGTGGTTTTCTCTCAATACTTGGCTTTCTCCACGAATAAAAACTGGCCTCCATAAAAGAACTAAGAGTGCAGAAAGTGGAATTAAAAACCAACCATTAGTCAATTAATTCTTGTCACATTATTCACCAAACCTTATTTTCAATTTTACTGTATTTCATCTTGAATTCATGTTTATTACTCAAATATAAGTTCAATGTACACAGGAGTACATTATCCGATAATATAAGATAAGGCTTGTAGCATAAAATTTTAGTTTATATTTTAGTGTTTTGCTTGTAGTATACAGTTGTAGTTTTATATTTTAGTGTTTATTCTTCGGGGTACAGTTCAGAGTAAGTTGTGTGATGTGTCATAATCAAACACTATCAATGTATCATGTGTATACAATCAAAGTCACATATTCATTTTTATCATTGAAAAATATTGCAGCAACATTTGAACACTGGTCTTATTCACGATGAAATGAAAAATTTTGCACTGTGACAATCACAAGCCATTCTTGTTCACTGTCTTTAATTTGCTGACATAATTTCTTAGGATCACATCTAACCCATATTTCATTCATTGTTGTACATGTTACGACAAGATCTTTTTTTGCACTGTTCCCAGAGGTCATAATTATCTATGGTCAATTCCAGGAATGGGTAGATATGATGCAGAGTATTAAAACCTTAAAGCCGGACAGATATTTATGTAGTATTCAGGTTCCCCATATTTCATTAGAAATTAAAGATACTGAACATATAATAATTAAGAAGTTATTTTTTTTAATTTTTTTAATAAAATGGTTGAGGATTTTTAAAAACAAATAAGGAATCGACTTATATTTTGAAAAAACTATAA
This sequence comes from Mytilus galloprovincialis, assembly GCA_037788925.1. Classification (NCBI taxonomy): domain Eukaryota; kingdom Metazoa; phylum Mollusca; class Bivalvia; order Mytilida; family Mytilidae; genus Mytilus; species Mytilus galloprovincialis. Next base: position 40,452,680 of record CM075334.1, on the reverse strand, counting down.
CTCAAGAATATCTAATCAACAATTGTCAAAAAAAATTTCAATGAGTGACCAAACAGCATGTTATATCTCTTTGCATGTATTCTATGATGCAATGATATCCCAAAATATCATTTTAGACTTAAAAAAAACTAATATATGCATGTTTTACAACATATTTTTTTTTTATTACTTTGTGCTTTAACTATTTTTAAAAATAGTATTCAAACATGGAATATTTTTAAATTAAAATTTATTTTTTTTGCCTTTTCAGGCCAGACCCAGAATCAGACAGGGTATTATATCTAATGAAGAATCCCAGTCAGTTTTTAAATGTACTAGGCAAACTTTATGTCTTTGCCTACACATGGAGTATTGGAGGAAACTTCCACCGACAGGAAGATGTTGACGAGGACGACAATGTCAACCGACGTGGACAAGATAAAGTAGAGAAGGATATCAACATCTGTAATGAGTTTGATAACTTCATGAGAGAACTGTTTGAAGTGGAACCTCCACTAGGTATATTACTTTTTTCCCACATTTGATTTATTGTTTGTGTATGATAGAATATAGGGAATTGATACTCTTTTTGACATCCCAAATAAGAATCAATAAGAATTTGAAGGAAAATTCAGCAAAACAAATCTGTTTCATTTTTCATAAGGAAAATGTCTGTTTTCTGCTCTTTTGTCGGGTTATTGTCTCATTGACACATTTCTTGTTTCCATTCTCTATTTTATTGGAATATAAATGCATACTGCTTTTTAAATGACAGAAATTTTGATGTTCCATAAATACATGTTCTTTTGGTTTTTACCACTTTAAATTATTTCCTTTATGTATTTTTGTCAAGTTTAGTTAGTAAATTTATCTTTTTATTAGATTTAAATACATGTATGTTTTTTAAACAATTCTATTACATGTACTAAAATGTTTCATTTATCAATCCAAATAATCCTTTTAAATTTAATGAAAAACTAAAGATAACATACATGCAGTAGCTTTATGTTAAAAAAAAATATATTTTTGTTTTTAGGTGTTAGACTACCAACAGGAAACAGAAGTATCTATGGTTACTTTATTGACATGGAATCTGGTAACTTTGTTCCTTGGGATACACTCGTACCTACCACTAGGTGGTTGATAGAGAGAGGAGCTATCATTACTATAGGGGAGACAATGGGTGTATCCTCAGGTCAGAAGAAGAAGAGAGAAGAACAGGAGATCACACCAACAGTAGATATCGTCAGATTCTCCTTCCTGTCAGGGTTATTGCTCCTTAATAGACGGGCTGTGTTATTGACAGGTAAATTTTTGTTAAATTGTGTTTCCCATATTTGATATTTTTTTCTCAATCCATTGATTGGTTGAGCTGTAAGATTTGTTAAGGAAAAACATTTTGAAAATAAAAGACAAAACTGAAATAACACACAATGCCATTCGATTGAAAATTGTTGAAATATTGGGGTAAATTGTGAGTATTTATTTTTGGTTTTGAAAAAAAAAAAATGTTTTATATATAAAGTGAAAAATGCTGTGGAAATTCTTTTGTTTATTTATTTTTTTTTGAAAATGTTTTAGAAAAAATTTAAATTGTCCTGCAGTATAGTAAAATTGAAATTTGAATAATAAAAAAAAAAGAGCAAAAATCTTGAGATAAAACCTCTACAAATAATACAATTGAATTAAAATCAATTTTCTTTTTGATAGGTGATTCTGGAGTTGGTAAATCTGCATTAATAAACTACATGTTAGGAAAATTATCACAAGATGGAGGAACAACAACCAAAAGTAATACAATCCTGGGCAGTGTCCTCAATTACTCCTCTAAACATTCCTCTTTACTGGATAACATTGCTAGCCTCACTAAGTTTGGAGAAGAAGAGGAAGGTCAAGATTTAAATGTCCTCATGGGATCCTCTAAACCCAAGGCTTCAACTGGTATCCTGTATTCTATGATACAATGCAGTGCTCAGACAACATCAGCAAGGTTACAGGACAATATTATGCTGAAACTGATGAAAAAGGGCAAGGACACACTTGGGGCTCCCAGAGGGAGGAAGAAGTTTGTGTTTGTTGATGATCTGAATATGCCTGCTCCAGAGGAATATGGAGCTCAACCTCCACTAGAACTTCTGAGACAATTCTTGGAATCAGGTGGATTCTATGATACAAAGAGCCTCACATGGAAGGTATGCTTTTCTTCATGTTTTCTGTATGCTCTGACAGAAAAGCTTATTTTTTTAGTTCTCAATGCAAGTTTCTAGAGTTTACTAAAAGTGTGGTGGTCATTTTGATTAGCCCATCAATAAAAACATGTTTGCTATGACTGATATATCAGATTTTAACATTGTTAATGGTTAAACTAATCTCTCTCACTTTTCTTTTTGAGGCTGTTCACACTTTTTATATTTCACAGCTTTGGATGTCTGTTATTAGATTAGACAAATATCAAGTCTGTTCCAACAAAAGGGGCAAAAAAAATCCTTTAATCCTTAAGTTTCCATTCTGGTTTAGATGATTTCTATTTTGGTCATAATTGTAGAACTAAGTAAGCTATTGAAAAAAATCACACAAAACATGAAATATGTTCATGATTTTAGGACTGATGAAAGAATTCCATCTACTAATGAAGGGTGTCTTCTGCACCCAAAGAATATCTTTTTATTGAACTAATAGACAAGCTGTTTGGATAAAGAACACATTTGACTTTTCATTTGAGTAAAATTACCTTAATGTGCTTAAACATGATTATTTTAGTATACCGGCATGCCATACTTTGTATTGGAATAGTCCATTGAGAAATAATCTTACCCCCGCTTAAAAAAAATGGGGGGGTATACTGTGTTACCTCCGTCTGTATGTCTGTCCATCCATCCGTCAGTAAATCAGTCCATCCATCAGTCCCAAGAATATTTTTCGTCGCATCTTACTCTGGAATTGCATTACAAGGATTTCTGAAATTTTCAGGGCTTATTTATTAGTCAGCTATACTGTGTAATGAGTTTTCAGATTCATCATTCAACAACTTCCTGTTTACCTAACACTTACCTCATTTTACACATGATAGCCAAGTTCAAAACTTTTGTCACATTTTCTAAGGAACTGCATTACAAGGATTTCTGAAATTTGGTTTTACAGTTTATATAAGTCAACTATACCATGTGATGGGCTTTCGGATTCATAAATCAATAACTTCCTGTTTACCGAACTCTTAAATATTTTTAAACTACTAAAATTATCCAATTGCAGCGGGGGTATCATCAGTGAGTAGTAGCTCACAGTTTCACTCATATTTGATCAATTTATTATTTTTTTTATATTTCAGACAATATTTGATGTAACTGTTGTGGCTGCTTGTGGCCCTCCAGGTGGTGGTAGAAATCCTATCAGTCCAAGGCTTCTCAAGAACTTCTGGTAAATGAATGATTTTAACAGAATTACTTCCCTTGATCAGAGTATAATATTGTTATTAGTTAACTATGTATACTTGTATATCCATAACTACCGTTTACTATTAATTATATAGATGAATGTATTTATATTTTCTGTTTTTGCAGCTTTTGTTGGGTTATTAAAGTTAAAACTTTCTTAAAGTTCCAAATACCATGAATATGCAATATTGGTGCTAATCAAGGGTCTGGAAACGGTCATATATGCCAGACATGACCGATTTGGAAACTCAAAAGTCCTAAATCATTTATTGGGATTTAGGTCAATTTTATTTTTCAACAGAAATAATTTCGGTCATTTCGTTTAATTTGAGTTTCAAATCGCCATTTTAAACATATTTTTATTTTGTTATCGATTTTATGTAATTAAACTGCCACTCCAGTAAAGTGTTATAATCCTGAGGGCCCTCCTAATAGCTATAATAATGCCTCGGGGAGCTATTGGCTAATGATCGCTAATCTCTTTACCTGTGTTTTTAATTCACACCTGGCTATTAATCACAAGCTCCGAACTAATATTATAAAGAAATTAAAATTCAATACCAACTGTCTTCATTATTTAATTACTTTTCAGCTAAGACAATTGTCAATTATGATTTAAAATTAAATTAAAACTTGATTTAATTTACGTAGAAAAAAGATTTTTTTCACTACTAACACACGTGTTTTGTTTACTATGATACGCATGCCTAAAATTCTCTTCCGCAGATTTGACACTAAATCGTAAATTTAAAATGATTTCTTGCTAAATAAAGCAAGTGCAACTATTTTCATTAATATTCTTACACTATTAAAGGTAAAATATTAAAAAAACGATGTTTCTTGTGATAATTTGATAAACAAAACTAATCCCGGGAATAAGTCCGGAATTGTTCGTTTTAGTATTGTCGCATTACATCCGGTTTGAATTTCGACTTCAGAATCGAAAGAAACGTAAACGATGACTGAGAAAATTACGATTTTGAGTCATTAAAATCATTTTATTCTTAAACTGTTGCCTTCCCTTAATTGCTCTTGATCGATTTTAGGAAAATGGTAGGATAATTCATGAAGTAAACGCGATGCAACAGTTAAACAAGTTCGTTGATGCTACGAGTAGGAGCATACTCATGCAGTAATGAGATTTTGACAATCTGTTTTTGAAAAGGGGCACCAACTTTTAAGTTATATGAAAATGACCGAAATTAGGTGAAAAAATTTCCGGATCCTTGGTGCTAATTGAGTTTAATAAATGTTTGCAATTCTTTCCTTTACAAATTTCTTGGATAAGAAGCATGACATTGACTATCAAGATAATTTTCACAATATTTCTAATTGCAGTATATTTGCTATGACTTTACCATCTACAAGATAATTTTCACAATATTTCTAATTGCAGTATATTTGCTATGCCTTTACCATCTACAAGATCTCTACAACATATCTACCAAGTCCAGTTGGGAAGATTCTTTCAGGAGGGAGAATTTGCTTCAGAAGTAAAGGAACAGTTACTTCCCTTGGTGTCAGCCAGTATAGCTGTATACTATAGGATGGGAAATAACATGTTACCCACACCAGCCAAGTCACATTATACATTTAATTTGAGGGATTTGTCCAAGGTAAGGAAAACATGCTTCTTATCTTATGGCAAAATTCATTGAGTGTGTAGGTAAAGGCGTAGGTCCGGTAAGGGCCGATTTTGGCCTCAAATTTCAGGTTCATCTAATGAAAGATTTTGTACACTTTTTAAACACATAACTGTCTACTTCAGTCGATTCAATAAGCATATGTGAAAGGTAAGAATTGATTTTGTCATTAAAAACTCTCAAATTCAAGCTTTAATATATGAAAAAATTATAAAATATGCCATAATGTGTCACTTTTCAGATGTTTTTTGTGGCATCTGTGTTCACCCTCAACCTTTATATATGTTATGTAGTATCATCAAATACAACTTACATTTTAATATTAAAAGTTAGCACAGATTCAAGATGGAAACCGTCTAAAATTTAGCTCAAATGCTAAAATTGTGAAGATTTCGGTATTTTAGCATGACTTAATGATGCTAGATCCCGATATCGATATATGTGCATTGCATTGTCAAAAACAGCCAATATTTGTGTGGCAGAAGTATTCTACTAACCAATAAATAGCTACAACTTTACATTTAAATTCATTTTAATAATTTTGTAAAACTGCTGTATTTTGGGGCCAAAAAGGGGTCTTACTGGACCTACTCCTTCAATGTCTTTGGTTATCTTGCTTGCTAGCTGAACCAGGAAGTCATTATTAAGGTAGGTATACTACCCTCCTGTAAGAGTAAACTAGTATGACAACTAACCAATCTAGCTGTCTGTAGGACTAGACTACTCTGAAAGGAGGGTAGTATACCTTACCTAATAATGATTTCAAGGATGAGCTAGCAAGCAAGCTAACCAAAGATATTACCTTTACCTATCCACTCAACAGCAAATCAAATATTTATAACTTTTTATAGACAGGTCATATATATTTCCTTATAGTATGAGTCTGCCTATTCAATAAATAGTCTAACTGATTATGATTTTTAATTAATTATTAAACTTTCATATTTTTTATAGGTTATACAAGGATTATTGCAAGCCCATGAGTCTGTTATAGTCAGCAAAGACAATATTGCCGGGTTATTTGCTCATGAGGTGACCAGAGTTTTTCACGACAGGCTGATATGTCCAGAGGATAGAGTTATGTTCTACCAGTTCTTGTCAGACAATCTTCATGATTATTTCAAGGTACAAAAAGCATTAGAATATTTTTTTCTTTGGTATATAATTATATGATATAAAAAAATATTTAAACAGATGTATTTTTATTTTACTACAATTAGTAAATAATCAGTACTTTCAAAAATTCTGAGGTCTTCTTGGTATTCTGGTCAAACCTCAGTATTTTTGGTTAACAGGAAAGACAACAAAGCTTTGGATGTTGACAAAAATATTCTTGCTATACTAATAGGACAACTCAGCTGATTGTGATAGCACCATGTGACACAAATTCTATGCAATGGTAAATTTAATGTATATTTGTAAAAATGGCATAAATGATAAAAAATATTGTTTTCCTACAGAAAGGGGAAAATCAAAGAGCAAAGGTATGATAAAAGTAAAAAAAGAAAATTTAGAACGGGGATGTAGTTATAATCCACTGCTCATTAGTGTACTTTTATGTTCATCCATAGAATGTAGGGGGGATATTATAGCAGTAATTGTTGTTTAGAGGAAATACTATTGGGAGTAATTATTATTGATAAGAAATATTATAACAGTAATTATTGTGACCAAATATGCATGAACATATTTTGCAAGCAATTCCCAAATTGTGTTATCCTCCCAACAAAAAACTCACCATGCCATTCATTTTCCTAACCTTTGGTCAATATTTAGCTTTTACCAGCACAACTTATTTAGACAGGGCAATTTTGATTCCTCAAATCTATTTAGCTTGCCTCTCTCAATTTACTGTATGGAATCTTAATTATCATATGATTAATTTTATTTCAATGGTCTAGTCCTCAAAATACCTAAACGATTGTATAGTTAAAACACAAAAATTCAAATCAAAGTCAATTTTTAATATTCATTCCTTCATCCATTTATAGAAGAACATTGAGCTTTATTTTTATGATGCTCAACTCAAAATAATTTTTAACCGGATTTTTGTGTCAAAAATGTCGGTTATTGATTTTGGGATGTATTACTCATGAACCGTTCAACCAAACTTTTAAAATTTTAATATGTTGTTACTGACAACATAATGGAGGTCAAGTTCAATAATGACGATTTTTACTTTTACCGTTCAGGAGTTACGGTTCTTGAAAGTTTAAAAAATGTCGTGTCCGTGCATTTACTCATGAACCAGTCAACCAAACCTTTTAAAATTTTAATATGTTGTTACTGACAACATAATGAAGGTCAAGTTCAATAATGACGATTTTGACTTTTACCGTTCAGGAGTTACGGTTCTTGAAAGTTTAAAAAATGTTGTGTCCGTGCATTTACTCATGAACCGTTCAACCAAACCTTTTAAAATTTTAATATGTTGTTACTGACAACAAAATGGAGGTCAAGTTCAATAATGACGATTTTGACTTTTACCGTTCAGGAGGTCCTTGTAATATTGATAAATGCCAGAACACAAATAAATGTTAAAGAATCCGGTTTACTGTCATTTTGACAGCTCTTGTATAACTATGTATGGAGACAAATCTACTTAAGGCTTTCAGCTTTTTACCACAAAGTAGATAACCATGATTCACATATCATAGTTGACTGATTATTCTGGAGATCCCTATGATCCATTTTTCATAATTGACTGGTTTTGCTGTCGATCCCTATGCTTCATTTTTCATAGTTGACTGGTTTTGCTGTAGATCCCTGTGATCCACATTTCATAGTTGACTGGTTTTGCTGTAGATTCCAATGATCCGTTTTTGATAGTTGACTGGTTTTGCTGTAGATCCCCATGATTAACATCATAGTTGACTGGTTTTGCTGTAGATCCCCATGATTAACATCATAGTTGACTGGTTTTGCTGTATATCCCCATGATCCATTTATAGTTGACTGATTTTTATTGTAGATTCCCATGATCCATATTTCAAAGTTGACTGGTTTTGCTGTAGATCCCTATGATCCATATTTCATAGTTGATTGGTTTTGCTGTAGATCCCTATGATCCATATTTCATAGTTGATTGGTTTTGCTGTAGATCCCTATGATCCATATTTCATAGTTAACTGGTTTTGCTGTATTTCCCAATGATTCACATATCATAGTTTACTGGTTTTAGTGTAGATCCCAATGATCCATTTTTCATAGTTGGCTGGTTTTGCTGTAGATCCCTGGATCCATTTTTCATAGTTTACTGATTTTTATTGTAGATCACCCATTGTTTTGTAATAGTGATTAGTGTAAACCAACTTATTTTCCAAATACTATATTTCGCGTTTAGCTATTTCTAGTCTAATTGCAGCGATTTAATTTCGCGATTTTCAAATAAAATTGATGTAGTTTAATAAGGAAAAATCCAAGATATACATTTTTGCGATGATTTAAATTCACATTATTTTTTTCCTCGCAAAAGGCGCGAAAATAAATCGCTTGTGAAAATCAGTTGGTTTACAGTAGTCAGTAGTATTGAATACTAATTGAAATAGTTTTTGGCTGTGGAATTTACCCAGTATTCTCTTCAGTGATAGAGAATGAATGGTGATAATGTTATAATTATTTATTTTGCTTTACATATCAAGTTAGCATGATAATAAATTATTTTTTAAATATATTTTTAAGTGTTGTTCATATAGACAGATATGTCAAAAAATGAATAAAATGGTTAACAGTAATAATAGTAATTTAGTTCCGTTTGAACAAATATATAAGAACTTGTTCCTTACCGAAAAAAGGGTATAAAATAAAACAGGAAAAGATGTTTTGGCATTGTTTAGAATAAAGTTAGGCGGAACAAATAAACATTGACAGACAATTATCCGAGGCTTCTAGCTCTTTGTTTAGTGGACAGTTATTTGCGAGCCAGCTAAGATTTTCAAAATTCTTTCTTGTTTTTTCTGAATTTAATATACATGTGCAAAAGATAGGATGCCATAATCATGATTTCAAATTAAACACTGCAGCAGTAAGATGAATTAGAAATAATATTAACTCTATAGTATCATGATTTTAGGAAGATCATGAACATAAAGTTAGGGTAAGAATGATGTTTAGTTTGTGACTTACAAACTTATATTGCTACAGCATGTATCTTTTACTATTGGCATGTATTTATTACTATTTAGATTTAAGTTTTTATACGACCGCAAAATTTGAAAAGTTTTTCGTCGTATATTGCTATCACGTTGGCGTCGTCGTCTGCGTCGTCGTTGTCGTCGTCGTCGTCCGAATACTTTTAGTTTTCGCACTCTAACTTTAGTAAAAGTGAATGGAAATCTATGAAATTTTAACACAAGGTTTATGACCACAAAAGGAAGGTTGGTATTGATTTTGGGAGTTTTGGTCCCAATATTTTAGGAATTAGGGGCCAAAAAGGGCCCAAATAAGCATTTTCTTGGTTTTCGCACTATAACTTTAGTTTAAGTTAATAGAAATCTATGAAATTTTGACACAAGGTTTATGACCACAAAAGAACGGTTGGGATTGATTTTGGGAGTTTTGGTTTCAACAGTTTAGGAATTAGGGGCCAAAAAAGGGCCCAAATAAGCATTATTCTTGGTTTTCGCACAATAACTTTAGTTTAAGTAAATAGAAATCTATGAAATTTAAACACAAGGTTTATGACCATAAAAGGAAGGTTGGTATTGATTTTGGGAGTTTTGGTCCCAACAGAATAAGAGGCCCAAAGGGTCCAAAATTAAACTTTGTTTGATTTCATCAAAATTGAATAATTGGGGTTCTTTGATATGCCGAATCTAACTGTCATGACTGTGTATGTAGATTCTTAACTTTTGGTCCCGTTTTCAAATTGGTCTACATTAAGGTCCAAAGGGTCCAAAATTAAACTTAGTTTGATTTTGACAAAAAATGAATCAGTTAGGTTCTTTGATATGCTGAATTTAAAAATGTACTTAGATTCTTGATTATTGGCCCAGTTTTCAAGTTGGTCCAAATCGGGGTCCAAAATTAAACTTTGTTTGATTTCATCAAAAATTGAATAAATGGGGTTCTTTGATATACCAAATCTAACTGTGTATGTAGATTCTTCATTTTTGGTCCTGTTTTCAAATTGGTCTACACTAAAGTCCAAAGGGTCCAAAATTAAACTTAGTCTGATTTTAACAAAAATTGAAATCTTGGGGTTCTTTGATATGCTGAATCCAAAAATGTACTTAGATTTTTTATTATGAACCCAGTTTTCAAGTTGGTCCAAATCAGGATCTAAAATTATTATATTAAGTATTGTGCAATAGCAAGTCTTTTCAATTGCACAGTATTGCGCAATGGCAAGAAATATCTAATTGCACAATATTGTGAAATAACATTTTTTTTTTTAATTAGAGTTATCTTTCTTTGTCCAGAATAGTAAGCAAGAAATATCTAATTGCAAAATATTGTGCAATAGCAAGATTTTTTTTTAATTGAAGTTATCTTTCTTTGTCCAGAATCAACTTAAATCTTTGTTATATACAATATACAATGTATATTCACTTTTTACTACCAACTGATAAATTAAAATAATCTTTACCATTCAGTGATAACAAGCAGTTTTTTTACATCTTAATATTTTATGATGTATTTAAATGAGTAGTTATTGTTGCAAACTCCATTAGAAATTTTAATTGAGATTAGTTTTGGAATAAGGGAAAGGGGGATGTGATTAAAAAAATTGGGTTCAATTTTTCTCATTTGAAATTTCATAAATAAAAAAGAAAATTTCTTCAAACATTTTTTTGAGATGATTAATATTCAACAGCATAGTGAATTGCTCTAAGAGAAAACAAAAATTTTAAGTTCATTAGAACACATTCATTCTGTGTCAGAAACCTATGCTGTGTCAACTATTTAATCACAATCCAAATTTAGAGCTGAATCCAGCTTGAATGTTGTGTCCATACTTGCCCCAACCGTTCAGGGTTCAACCTCTGCGGTCGTATAAAGCTATGCCCTGCGGAGCATCTGGTTCAAGTTTCTTTTTGAATTTTCCAATTGTATCAGCTTCTTGGGGTTAAGCATCAAGGCTTTTCAATAGACAAATACTTAATGGTATGTAGGATCCTTTATTTAATTGGAGTCTGCAGAATGGAAATATTATATTGATACCATTGCCTAGTGGATATGGATAAACTATCATACATAGAATTAAAAAAAGCCTGGATAGTAAATTTTTTTTTTAAACACCAATATCTTAGTTTGCTTGTACATCATTGTAATAACTTTTCTTTTGAGGCTTATACTTTGGAAGAAATTAAGTTTTTTTATTGTTCCAAATGAGTTCAATTTTAATAGAAGGATTTTTTGAGATATCAGATTAAAATATCAAAAGACAGTGCTAAATTAGCACTCTGATTTTTTTTTCAGTCACAACAAACATTTTTCTCCCACGATTCAAGAAAAGGAAAATCCAAGAGTATATAATGAAAAAGCTTTAATAAAACTGCAGCTATATGTTATTTTAATTTCCCTTGAATTGCCAATTTATTAGTTCAACTTGTCAGAACTGGAATAGTACTGTAGAAACATTAATTTTCGAGGGGTTAAAATTTTGTGGTTCTGTCTCTCTATAAGATTTCATGGGGATTCAATTTCCTGGTTTCCTTAAATGTAAGTGGTATTATATGGAAGTTAAATTTCTGTGGGTTTTTTCTTTCCACGAAATAAACGAAATTAAATCCTCCACGAAAATTTCTGCTTTTATAGTATCTAATCTAATGAAATGCAAATGACAGCAGACTAACAATATTTTGATGTAATCAGGTAAAATGGACACCAGAACAGCTGATGTCAGAACAGATTTTGTTTGGTGATTTCTTTGATGTTGGTGACAAGGCTTCTGCACGTGTGTACAGACCCATCAGTGATAGAAAAAAGTTACGTCAAGTTCTGGAGGAATACTATATGAGAATGAGCTTTGGAAACACAAAGGTATTAAAGAATTGTTTTAACTCTTGCAAATTACCAGCTCTCAGCAAATGTATCATATATCCAATTAAGTTTAAATTATAAAGAGCTTCCATTTAGTTTAAACATATTTATTTATAGTGGATTGGAAAACAAGTTTTGCAACTTATATTAATCCCTTTTCACTTTGCGGGTGCGAGTGCTGCCTTGTAGCAACATTAGCCTTCTCTTTTTCGAAATCTACAAGGGTGTCTTTAACGTGCAAGAGATATGGCTCTCTCTTAACACGGGTCATCCGTTTATCGTCCCCTTCCAATGGACTATCATCGTTTCCTCAAGACCATACTCGCAAATGGTGTCAAGGGAGAGCCGAAAATTGAGTTCCTGAAATTTTCATCCCGAACGGGAATTGAACCAGGAACCTTTGTGTTAGTAGTCTGATGCACTAACCACTATAAAGAGCTTCAGGTACCCAGAAGTTATAAAATTATATACTAAGTCATTTCTAAAGACAAACACACATTTTTGACATTTTTTATTAAACCATTTGCATTAAATAAATTTTTATTCATAAAATCATAATTTGTTTAAAGGACTAATCCAATCAGAAACCTGCTATTTGGTATCCTTGTTTGATTTACTGACAGCTTTTCACTTTCAGTCAATCTTACAAATTTCATATGAATTGAAATTGTTTTAAATATATATTATCACTTCATTATATTAAACATTTCAGTTTTGTATAGAAAAAAACCTTTCCCTAGAATCAGTTTGTGTTTATCTGGCTATTTGAATATTTGCAGAAATAAATTGTCCATGTGGAGTTCATTCTAAGAAAATTTGCATTGAAAACCTATTATTCACTAATTCATTTGGCTATACAAAAAAAAAGGTTTTATTTCCTTCTCAATTATTAAAGTTGGTATGGAAAATCCACATAGCTTGAGAATTATCTGCTTGTTTTGCTATTATATGTTAATGACATTTTAATTTCAGTTTTTCTATATTGCTGAAGAAATGGTATATAAAGCATAGTTTATTTCAATTATAAACTTTTCATTTTATTGGTCATGGTTTTATACAATTTTTATTTATTTTAGCAAAATTGGATTTTTTGGTTGTACTGTGAAACAATCCAAACTGGTTTAGCACTAGGGTTTTTAAGGGGAATTTTATTATTGCATTTTAGTGTTGTTGTCTTCATTATTACACCATAAAATCCACACTATAACTTGATTTAATGTGATTATTTTGCTTGGTTAGAAGGGTCAGGACATAACTTTAGCTAAAGAAGTAAGTGAGATTGCTCCCTTCAATAACATTATGGTTTGTGCAGAATGTCTACCTCATTAACATATCATGGCTGACAATGTCTACCTCATTAACATATCATGGCTGACATTAACAATCATGGACAATAAGTTATGGTTACAAGTACTGGGTCTTGAGTGAGTTCCAAGATTGAAAATGAAATCACATTTTTCCAGTTAAAATATGCACATTTCATCCTTTAGTTATCAAATTATTCTTTTATTTTGAAGTGCCTATGTGTCTGTTATTTAGCAATCATTCCAATGACAATACCCTGTTTTTCATTGGTAGAACATTTACAATAAAATTTACCTTAATCTAATGTTGCCATGTTTCATGACAAGATTTATAACCTACATCTTGTGAATTTTTTGGTTCTATCTATCTTGCTGGCGTTATATGTCCTACACAGCAACTTAATGCTCAGAGTCAGACAGAAATGTCCCTTTGATTTATTTAGAAACCAAGATTCCAACCCCTTTAGTTGACCTTTGATGGTTTTAGCCCTTCTGTTTTTGTTTCTCTTGGTCATACAGCTCCTCAGTATTTATACCTAAGCGGCTTTCATATTTCATGGTTTGAGCATTCTGGGTGAAGGTTAATTTAGAGAAGCTGTAAGGCTGCACCAAAGATATAAAGTGTTTCTTTCATTTAGTAATTACACAATGTATTACTGTGAAAAAAGCCTGTTATTTATTCTTAGTAAAATTGTGTTTGTCCATGACAACACTTTTTGAGAACACTATTTTATCAAATTGTTATTTTCTTGACTATCTTGATTATAAGGTAGTAAATGACAAGGTATAAAGTTGTGACCTCTTGGTTATATTTTTCTTGTGTCTTGGGTTGCTGTCTGATATTTGATAAATTGAACCAAGTTACTAAAAAGTTGCTTTGTGAACAGTGATAACATTGACAAACTTACAACAGTAGAGCTTTTTCTAACTAATTAAATACTGTTAATATGTAGAACTAAATACTTGCTGCTTTAGGATAACAGGGACTGTAGGAATGGTTTTAGGAAGATTATCTTAATCTAGCTGGTATGGTATTACAAATTAATAGTGTCCATTGTGATGTGATAAAATAAAATATCATAAAAAGAAGCATGCATTAGTGTTTTGTACATTCATCATGTGACAAGTGCACATTTATCATGTGACAAGTGCACGTTTATCATGTGACAAGTGTACATTTATCATGTGACAAGAGCACATTCATCATGTGACAAGTGCACATTTATCATATGACAAATTAAATGCATGTTTTATTATTTGAAAAGTGCACATTTATATGAGTGTAAGAAAATGTTGTCGTGGTACAATTTTATGATTTTCTTTGTCTTTCACTTGACCTACTGCCAGCATGATATTTTTTGACATTGTCATTGTTATTGGGAAACAAAAAAGGGGGGGGGGGATAAAACAATTTGAAGAAAATTTAAGTGTTCTGGATTCTCACATATTAAGCAATAACAGACTGTAATGTAAAAACTAACTATAGGGGTAGAATGTAGAATGTTTATGGTAGTTTTTAGTTTTAGATTGAAATCTAAACTATGTTCATCCCATAAGCTTTTGTCGTGATACAGCCTTTCGTACTGATGTGGCAAAAAGCAAACATCCATCGATCATCGCATAAATCTGTTAAATTGACATTATGTCAAGGGGTAGAATAGCCTCTGCCTGGATGAATAAAATTAACCCATATACATTGACTAATACATTTGTTTTATCTAACATCAGTTTGGTGTTTATATCAGGGTAAGATTATGTTTTTATCTGCACCAAGGACTTTTATGTAGCGCCACATTTTTTTGTTGCAGTTTATTTTTTCATAGTTCAAGAGAGGAGAGTTAGACTCAGATAGAAAAGCTTTAATTGTTCTTTTGGCTATTTAGGTCAAATGGAAATCAGAAATGTTGGAATAGCTTTGTTTTATAGTTTATATTTTTCATGTTTTACGATATTTGTGTGAGATCTTTTTTATTTTCATTCCAAATAAATGTTGATTTTCTTAGATGTGAAAATTTTAAAATCTGAAACTATTTAGAAATATACAATGATTATAAAAATTTCTCTTTCTTTTATGTGTATTATGCGTACGCAGGTATCTCAAATAGCTAAAGCGAAAAACAAAACCTAGAGTTCATTCTCAACTATGTGTTTTTAATAAAGGTTTGTGGAATTGTAAATGCATATATAAAGTTACACATAAGATACTACTTGACTTATTTATGAGATGTTATCGTTAAAAATATTTGTAATTATTAATATATTTATAAATTGCGGTCTATTTTTCAGTCTTTGGTAAGTTCTGTTGCGGTCACAGTAATTGACACTCACTAATTTAACTTCAGTGTTGAAAATACAAACAAATAATGTAACACATATGTATTTATATAAAAGTCAATAATTTGATTTCAGTGTTCAAAATATAAACAATTAACATAACACATACATATATTAAAGTTAGTACTTATATATCATGTTTAACAGACTCACTTAGAAATGAAAAAAAACACTTTGCATGCACATGAAATGTTTGATCACCATATCAGTAAATATACAACTAGAACAGAGATAAAAGTTTAGACCGATCAGTGTTTTATGCCCCTTTATTTTAAATCAATTTTTTTTTTAAATGCTAAAAAATAACACATTTTGCTTAAGGACATCTGAAACATCAGAAAGCCCAAGCAGAGGTGTATTAAAAGTGTTTTAGAGGCCTCGGTGGCTGTGTGGTCTATGTAAAAAACATGTACTTACTAATGTTATTACTAGGCAGTCAACACTAAGGTTGTGAGTTCAAACTGCGCTCGTGCAGGTGCAGTCGACTCAAATCTTAATTGACTAGGATTGTCCTTTTTCCTATCGAAGGTCAGTGGTTTTCTCAGGGCACTCCTGCTTCCTCCACGACAAAACTGGCCACCACAAAATAGCCTAAAAGTGGTGCTTAAAAGTGGTGTTAAAACACCAAAGATCAATCAATCAATCAAAAGTGTTTTACAAAATTGCTGGTCTCAAAAACCAAAACAGACGGTTTAAAAAATCTTTTATATATTTACAATCTTCTTTATGAAATAACTTACCTTTTAGGGATTAGAAAATGTTGTAAGTTATAAGATAGTTTAAAAAGTATTTAAAATTTCAATTTTATCTGTTTGAAAAATTATATGTTTATCACAATTTTTCATTTGACTTTTTCTAATATTTGTTTGTTTGTTATAGTTTAATCTATTGGAAGATATGTTTTAAAGCTGACTGTGTTACCCTGTTAAAATAAAAAATTATTGTTTTTGTCAGCCAAATTTTTCTTTCTGACATATGAAATTAAAAGGAAATGTACTGATGATTTGAAGTTCATTTGCAGAATATCTAATTCAAGAGCTACAATACATGTCGTTTAATATGCAGTAGAACCCTGTGTTCTATGTTTCCCATGCCTATTTGTATTTAAATATTTTTTACCACTATCACTAAAATCACTTATTTTTTACCTTTTTGGGGTTAAACGTTGTAAGAAAAAATTATCAAAAACCGTCTTGATTCATTTTTTTTTTTATCAAAAATATGAAATCAACTTGAAGCACTTTTAATCTTGAAATAATGGACTTGATAAAAGGGGATTGAAGTGTAACCCTTTAAACTAAGGAATACAAAAATGTCTTTTTAACTGAATGCCAATTTTTTTTGGTTTTAATTCCCCTTTAGATTTTCATACATGTTTCAAAAATATTAATGTTTATCATCTTGTGCTCATATTGAGATCTATCTGTGTGTGTTTTGTCATCTGTGTTTGCGTGTGTGACAGTCCTGTTGTTAATTATGTCAAATCTGTAGCAGATGGTTTCACTGATTTTACAAAAACTTATGATAACAGATATTTTTATGTATTAGAAATTTATGCGATTCTACAAATGGCTCTTTTGGACCCTTTAAATGCTTGTTTAATGTTTTCATTTGGTAATGTTATTCAACTGTATCATAAATATATGTAAGAAGCATGCAAGGAATTTTAACGTCACATTAAGAAAAACACAAGCAAGGGAGATAGTATGACACAGATATACATATTTCTATTTCAATTTTAGATTGAAAGAAACTGCAATTCAGAGACAATTGTTTTAATGTTTTGTTACTGTTGTAGGCAAGTCAAATGGTGTTCTTCAAAGATGCAGTAGAACATGTCACAAGAGCTGCAAGAGTGTTTCGACAACCTGGTGGTCACATGATTCTCGTAAGTTTCAGAATTAATGCCTGTTATTCGACTATTATTAATTCAGGAATGATATTACTTTTATTTTCAATGTTTTCCAGTTATTGTTTTGGGGTAGTACAGGTTTTGGGCAGTTGGAAGGTATCACCTGTTACTGTGTCATAACTTGAACTTTTGACAAACATTTTGAACAAATGGGAACTCGAACTGAAAAATACTCAGTATTTTTAAACAAAACAAGTTTTGAAAGTAATTTATGAAAATACAATTTTTTTACAATGTCATTAAATTTTTTGCTTTGATAATAGAAAATTCTGTTTGCTTTTAAAGGTTGGTTTGGATGGGACGGGAAAGTCGACAGTAGTACAGCTAGCTAGTCATATTGCAGGATCTGAGTTATTCAAACTCTCTTTACACAGAGGATATGGTATAACTGAGTTTAGAGATGATCTGAAGCAAGTTTTTAAGCTTAGTGGAGTGAAAGGACTGACCATTGTGTTTCTACTAACAGATGCTGATATTGTTAAAGTAAGAAGGAATAATTAAACTTAAGAATGGTGATTGTGCAAGTATATATCTGAAAGATCTGCAAATTCAATATGTGCAGAATAGGAACCTAGGAATTTCCAAAACTGCTGTTTACCATGATGTTATATTTCTTAAAAGTTTTATTTCATATATACATGTTCATTAGGGCAGGGGTGTATAGGTGTTAAAAATTCAAATAAATCTTTATTGACCAAATTTGTGCATTATTATTCTTTTTCAATTGTATAAAATATAACTCATCATGTTCTGGATTTACAGTATTTGAATACTCTTGATGTACAAATTTTTAATTGAATGTTTTTTATGATGGTTAATCGGGAAAAGTGCCTTGGAAATTTATTTTTAAAGTGTTATTGTTTAAAACCCAAAGCATAAAAAAAAAAAATACAATTTTTTATAGGAATCTTTCTTAGAGGATATCAACTGTATCCTGAATTCTGGTGAGGTACCAGATCTGTTTGATGCAGAAGAACTAGATGCTATCAGAATGGAATTAAGACAAGCAGCATCACAGGCAGACATACCAGACACTAAGGATTCAGTGTATCAGTTCTTTACCAGTCGTGTCACACGTAACCTTCACATTGTATTGACACTCAGCCCTGCTGGGGGTAAGTTCCGTCAGAGATGTCGAATGAACCCAGCTTTTGTGAATTGTTGTACCATCGATTGGTATGATGAATGGGAAGAGGAAGCCATGTTGAGTGTGGCAGAAGTTTTCTTTGAGAATGCAGAGTTTATAGCTGATGAAAGTTATGACTTAAAGGCAAGTAAAAACAGTTTACACCAGAAACAATTTATTTGTTTTCCTGTTTTTCTTGTATAGCAGTTTCTTATTGGTATGTTTAAAAAATTTCTAAGTGTGAAAGCAAAAACTGATTTGGTAGGACTGGGTTTAATTTATCATAAAATCACTCAACTCATTTTCAATCCAGCAATATTCATGTCAACACCTAACCATTGTATAGATGAAAGGTTTTGTTTTAGTTGTAATATAACAACCTCTCTGCAACAGCCTGTTTAAAGGAAAAAGTACGTAAAAAAATGGTTTATTATTAAATTTTAGAAGATGACCATTGAAAGTTGTAATTTTAAAGTAAAAGTTATTTACCAAATACTGACCAGATTATAAAACTTTACTCAAAACTCTGAATTGTTTTACTAGTTGTATGGGAGAATCCAACATTCAATTCATATTTATATCATTACCATAAATCCAACAGATTAAAAAAAAAAATCATTACTCCAATTGAAATACATGTATTTTGTGTTGTAGATTCTTAAAGAAAGAGTTGGAAGAGTTTGTGTAGATATCCATAACACTATTGGTAAAGCTGCTTTAAAATACTGGGATGAGATGAGGCGACATTACTACGCAACTCCTAGTAGTTATATGGAGTTCATCAGGCTTTACTCCAAGATGTTGAGAGAAAATAAACAGTCCTTCATCAATAACAAGTTAGTCATACCTTGAAAAAAGTGCTTAGGATGCATAAAATTTATAACATGTGTTTTTATTTTTTAACAAAAAAATGTAATTACAAAATAATTCTTATTGATATTAAGGATAAAAAAATCATATAGATATTTTGATAAAAGGATAGAAAAAATAATTCCGATAGATTACAAGGATAAAAAAAATAATTACATTGGTATTAAGGATACAAATAATTAATTAAAGATAAAAGATTATTATGACAGAAATAAAGTTAGTTTATTGGGAATGTCATTATTTTGTTGTTAAAGAATTTCATGACTACAAATTAAAATATCTTTTTAAATACAAAAAGTAGATGTGGAGTATTGTTATGGCAACCAAAAAACATAAGTACACTATAAAACATCTAGAGGTCACTCACTATAAGGTCATCAATAATCAAGAAATCACTAAATTAATAGCTCTAAGTCATCCCAAGTCTAGACCAAATCAAAATCAAATTCCCAAGTAGACCAAAAAAAAAAAATAGCCTATGTCTTGGCTTCAACATATTGTATTTTAAGTACATTTTACAAGATGTGAATGTAAAATATTTTTGAATATAACTGCAAGTTTCTTGTTGTGTATCTTTGTATATTATTTTAGAGAGAGATTAGAGAATGGTCTATCAAAACTATCAGAAGCTAATGATCTAGTTGGAACTTACCAAGAGAGACTCAAAACACTGGGACCTCAGATTGAAGAAAAACAGAGGGTAACATTTCACGTCTCAAAATTCACTATGCAACGTTATCACTATTCTTGTCTGTCTGAATTCAAATATATTTTAAGTTCAGAAATATTTTGACAACCTCTAAATTAGTTTATGATTTTGAAAAAAAATCTGTTTTTTTTTTCAAATAACATTATGGAAATTGAAAATGTGTAGAGTTTTAGCTAAATTCTATCTTGTGAGCTCCAAATCATAACCATTGAACTATTGAGAGTTTATTTGAATAGCTTGTCTTTGTTTTCGAACCACATTTGACTCTCTCATATGGAGCTATTATACTCCCATTCACTGAGTTTGTGGTATGCTGCTATCACCTTATCCGTTTATCCATACCTTTCATGATAAATTACTCAGCATCTACAGAAAGGGAATAATTAAATTTTTATTCCCCATTTATGGGCATTATGTTTTCTGGTCTGTGCGTCTGTCCGTTCGTTAGTTTGTTCGTTCGTCCCGTTTCATGTTAAAGTTTTGGTTAAAAGTTTTGGTTGAGGTAGTTTTTGATGAAGTTAATGTCCGATCAACTTGAAACTTAGTAAACATGTTCTGTATGATATGATCTTTCTAATTTTAATGCCAAATTGGAGATTTTATCCCATTTTCACAGTCCACTGAACATAGAAATTAATAATAATGCGGATTGGGCATCCATGTACTTTGGACACATTCTTGTTTGAACTTTGCTATGGTGAGTTGTACCATTTTAACAAGTTTAAGCCAACCAGGCTGTCATTTCTTAATTGACTCTAATTGAATTTTTATAAACCACTGAGAATGGAATTTTTTGTAACTGTCTAATAACATGTGGGGATATAATTTGAAGTTTAACTTTTATGATTTTTGTAACAGGATACCGAGGTATTATTAGAACAATTACAGAAAGATCAGGATGCAGTAGAACAAGTCCAGGAGATAGTCAGACAAGAGGAGGAGATCATGAAACGAGAGACAGAAATTGTACAGGAATATGCTGAGGTAAGATTAAGTCAAGATAATGTGATACTAATCTTTTAGTTAAAGTCTTAGGTTGAATTTTCATTAGTCAAGGTTGACCTTAGGCTTTTTAAGATACCTAATAAATGCCATTTCAGCAACACATTTCACAAAAAATTTTAATAGAAAAAATACTTGTCGGCCATAAACATTTCTGTATATTTTACGATCAATTTTAGTTTTGAGATTTTTTTATGGAAAAAAAGCTGGATGGTGTTTTGGGATATATATTTTATTGGTATCTTACATTTATACAGTAAAAGATAAGTTGATAATAATTTGTTTTTTATTTGTCTTTGATTTTGAGATAGTACTATGGCACTGAAAGTTAAAATTTTTAAGTCTGAAAACATAATGGAATTATAATGGGGATATAGCTGTCATTCTCAAATCGAAATATTAGCACTAAGAGGACAAACACATACATCTATATTATACTGTATAGATATATATCTTTCACAGTGGTGGATCCAGCCATTTTAAAAAGGGGAGGTTCCAACTAAATGTCCCTATTCAAATGCATTGATCGGCCTAAAAAAAGGGGGGGGTTCCAACCCCCTGAACACCCCCCCCCTGGATCACCAATGTTCATATAACTCACTTTTTATTTAGGAATGTGAGCGAGATTTAGCAACAGTATTACCAGCTTTAGATAAAGCAGAAGAGGCCTTGAAATCACTTGATAAATCTGATGTCAGAGTTGTCAGGTAAGTTGTTTATATTGGAGGAAGTACTTGAAAAGTATATTTCTTTGTGGGCATCAATTTTCATTGTTTGTGAAAACGTTGATTAATATATAACCCTTTATTAAAAAAAGGCTTTTTCAGTGAAGAAATATTGTTTTGAACAGTAAATGTCCTATTTGTATAAAAAAGGGTGAACATTATAAATAGTTTTTAAACATATTTAACTTAACTTTTATTTTACACTGATTTAGAGAGATATATGGTATTGATAGCAACAAGATGATAGGATAAAGTTATGAATTTTTATGCCCCACCTACGATAGTAGAGGGGCATTATGTTTTCTTGTCTGTGGCTCCGTTCGTCCGTCTAGGTTAAAGTTTTTGGTCAAGGTAGTTTTTGATGAAGCTGAAGTCCAATCAACTTGAAACTTAGTACACTTGTTGCTTATGAGATGATCTTTCTAATTTTTAAGCCAAATTAGACTTTTGACCCCAATTTCACAGTCCACTGAACATAGAAAATGAAAGTGTGAGTTTCAGGTTAAAGTTTTTGGTCAAGGTAGTTTTTGATGAAGCTGAAGTCCAATCAACTTGAAACTTAGTACACTTGTTTCTTATGATATGATCTTTCTAATTTTAATGCCAAATTAGATAATTACCCAATTTCACGGTCCATCGAACATGGAAAAGGATAGTACTTTGGACACATTCTTGTTTTATAAATGACTGAATATACTGGTACATTGTGAGTGTAATGTATTGTTTATATTTTTCTAGGACATATGCTAATCCACCAGAATTGGTCAAGAGTGTTTTGAGAGCCGTGTGTGTGTTGTTCCAGAAGAAAGACGATTGGGCTGCTGCCAAACAAATGGTTAAAGAACCTGATTTTCTTAAAAATTTACTGACACTTGACAAAGACACATTACCAGGGAGAGTAAGTACCACAAATATTTAAAACTTGAATATTAGCAATAAAAAATGATAAATTGATGTCATCTTGCATGGTAGTGACTCATATATGGCTCATAACAAAGAAAAAAGTCAGTCACAATTATCTAACCTATAGAATTTGAAACACTGATTTATTATGTTTCCCCAAAATAAGTTGGTATTTAAACATTATTGATAAATTTGTAAGTGAAATCTATAAAAATTGTAATTCTATGAATATTAGTGAATAAAAAATGTCTGAACTAACTTATTCTATGTGTAAAAATTGTCTACAAAGAGCTCTGTTTACTTATAGGTGTTCCACAAACTGAAGAAATATTCCAAACATGAGGACTTTAATCCAATCACAGTAGGACAGAACTCTGGACCATGTGAATCTATCTGTTTATGGGTTCTTGCATTGGAACATTATTATGAAGTCAATAAGGTAATAAAGCACTAACTAAGATTGTTGATTTACATCTTTTGAAGATATCATTAATATTGTTTTGTAAGAACTGTCACATTTTGCATTTTTGATTCATTTTACTAGCTGTATAACAGGTTTTTTTTCAGGGTCTTGTCTAAAGATTTCAAAGCTTACTATGCACATTTAAAAAGAACAACCTATGACTTTTTTGAAATGTTGTAAAAAAAATATAAAAAAGCTATATTGTGGTTATCTCCCTTGGTAAATACTGAGGTTTAATTCTGACCCCTTCTTTTCAAGAAAATTAAGTATTCTGTTAGACTTTGAACTCAGTAGTGTCACATATATTTCCATTGAAGGTAACGTATATATCATATCATTTTATCATTGCAGATGGTAAAGCCTAAACAGAAGCGTGTTGAAGAAGCAAAAGAAGCACTTAAACTTGCAGAAGGAAGTCTTGCACAAAAGCAAGCTAGTCTTCAGAAGGTATATTTTTTTTTAATTTTTGGAAAGACAACAGCCACAATTAAAAAATACTAGATAAATAATATTTCTTAAATGGTGGGCAAGCGTCCATACTATATGTGAAGCTCAAAATGGCTTTTATTTATGCAAGTGTCCATACTATATGCTAAGGTCATAATGGCTTAGTTTTGGCTAATTTTGAATATCTTCAAAATAACAGAGACCACTAGTGATGTGCAGGTTTTTGATGAACAAATGGATCAAGAAAGTGTAAAAGTGTACTAGAATGTCCTTCTGGTCAATCCTACCTAAAAACAACAAAAAATTGTAAGACTTATAATTTGTTTTGGCCTTGAAAAATGATAAAAAGCAAGAAACATAACAGAAAATGTTATAGTTTATGATATAATAAAATTGAGAATTGAAATGGGGAATGTGTCAAAGAGAACAACCCGACCATAGAACAGACAACAGCAGAAGGTCACCAACAGGTCCTCAATGCAGCGAGAAATTCCCGCCCAGAGGCATCCTTCAGCTGGCCCCTAAACAAATATATATACTAGTTCAGTGATAATGAACGCCATACTAAACTCCAAATTGTACACAAAAAACTAAAATAAAAATAATACAAGACTAACAAAGGCCAGAGGCACCTGACTTGGGACAGGCGCAAAAATGCAGCAGGGTTAAACATGTTTATGAGATCTCAATCCTCCCCCTATACCTCTAGCCAATGTAGAAAAATAAATTCATAACAATAGAGTGGGGTGCTCATTTTCGCCACATCTTTCCATGTTTTCTACAGTTTATGTTCAAGTCTAAATGTTTTTGAAGTATACTGATATTTCTATATGAAGATAACTTCAAATGCAAAATATACTTAAGCTTGAAAACCGGTTTGTTTTAAGAAAATCATCTGAAAAGTTAGATTAAAGGGTGTTTGAAATTTCCGGATGTTTTGTCAATGGGGGACACATATTCGCCGTTTTTACACATCTATTTAAAACCAAATAACCGCAGCTTTTAATAATTTTTATCAAATCAATTGCATTATAGATGAATAGCAGACATTTCAAAGGTATAAAGAATTCAAAATTAGGGCATTCAGTCAAATATTTACTTAGAAATACTTCTTTGAAATCGTGTTTTTTATTCAGGAAATTGTCCGAAAATCGTTGTCCGTTTTTCGGTCATTTTCGGTAGGAGCCGCAATTTTGTCTTAGTTTAAAAAAATATTATATTTGTTATAAAAATATAATTTACGTGTACATTTCTTCCATTTCAGCCATCCTTTGAAGTTTTTACAGCTCAAAATCCTTAAACGGCGAAATTGTGTCCTCGGCGAAAATGAGCACCCCACTCTACATATATTAAAATTCAAAAAAGCCAATTAGCGTGTACAGGTTACAACACTTGATTAGTGCTTACTGTTACTATGAAATGCAATTATTGATTCTTCCCAATGGTGAAAATTCAGATCAGCTTTACATAGTATTGGCAATTATAAAGTGACATTTACATAATTGTTTTCTAAACTTAAAAACCACGAAAATTAATCCCCACAAACTTGCTTTTGGATACAAAACCACGAAATTTTAACCCCACGAAAATTAATGTTTATACAGTAAATAACAACAGACTACTAGCAGTTAACTAACATGCCAGTCCAGACTGCAATTAAACTGATTAAATGATTATGTCTTCATCATATGAATATCAGGCACAATCCTTCCCGTTAGGGGTTTAGTATCATACCATCATAAAATATACGAGAAGAACATTACCCGTGTCAGGCCAACAACTGTTTTTTTTTTTAAATGTGTTTAGTTCCGATGCAAAGACCCTATAAGTGAATCAATATTAACGCCAAAATATGCAATCTTTAATGACCTGACAACAGTATCGTAACTATATCCCTTCTTAATAAATCTGTTTAAAGGTTTTGTTAGCTTCTGAGACTGTTCTATATTTGTGTAACATTTTATCCTTTTATAATTCAGATTCAGCAGCATTTGAACATGTTACAAGACAGATATACAGAAAGTGTCAATCAGAGAGAATCATTAAAACAAGAGAAGATAACTACTGGACTACGATTACAGAGAGCTGCTGTGCTCATTGATGCCCTGGCTAATGAGAAGGTAATTCTTTACTGTCTGGTGCAATAAAAGGTTTTAAAGCTAAATAAGGAAAAGCTGACTCTGCAATGTCAAAAGAAAAGAAAAACGGAAAATTTTTACTAAATCCTTTATTATAATCAATGCAATATCAAAGTTAAATTCAAGAAAATCTTCCTTTTGCAAATCACAAAAAAATAGTTTAAAATAAAAATGTGTTCATATATTGTAAGGAAAAGATTTTATGATAGACTGGCTGGAACGATAATGCTTAGTTCTTTTAAATGTACATTTTGGTATTACATGTTTGTCTTCAACAAAGCAAAGTGTCTTTTTATGAAATAAACATGTTATCCACCTGAATATGCTTGCAATGTTTGCAGTGTGATGTTAAGCAACCATCAAACAATCAATTGTTTCTAAAGTAGTCATGCGCGTGTAAAAAAACTTCACTTTGTCTGTTCTGTTTAGGTGAGGTGGCAGGAATCAGTGAAGACACTAGAGCTAAAATTACAAGGCCTGGTAGGAGATACATTAGTGGCTGCTGCTTCTGTAGCTTACATTGGACCATATACAGCTAAATACCGAAAAGATCTGCTGGTGTCATGGGTAGACATGTCTAAATCTGCTCAGATACCAATCACTGACAAGTTTGATCTAGTCAAAAGTACTGTAGATGCTCATCAGGTAAGACATGAATCTTATCCCCGATAAAAGATGTTCCCTCTCCTGGTTTTTGAATTTTTGACATATATGCAGAATTTCCAAGTTTACCCATGTAATGTCATTAAAAATTTTGACTGTGTTCCCTTACTTTTCTATTTATAATTTTATTGGATATGGTTTAAAAAGCCATATTTGAAAATCTTATTTTATCCTTGTTATTTTTTTTTGATTTTTGAAAGAACAATTGTGCCAATATTAAATATATGAATAATCTAGAGAGAATCATTTTCTGCCAAATTACATCTCAAAAACAAGCACACAGACCCTACAACTTTTCAGATAGGTCAATCTTGAATTAGATGCAGGGGATTTAGAAGTTGAATATATAATATTGATATAGTTAGGTATAGGACCTAATTAAATGTATAAATATTACAGGTTTTGAAGTGGCAGAATGAGGGATTGCCACATGACAGCCACTCTACAGAGAATGCTTTAATAGTAAAGAAGGCTCAGAAATTCCCATTATTCATTGATCCACAAGGACAAGCTTTTAAGTAAGTTTTTTTTCTGTTATTGGTACAGATCTTTTCCATGGCTAATTATCAATTTTTTTGTTCCTAGTACTTGATAAACCATATCAGTTGCTGTCTTGCACTCACACAAGAAGATTTGGAAACCTTATGGTCAAAAGTATCTAAACATTCAGACCTAGTGTATTCTTCTGATAAAGCTTGCACCAAAAACATATGCCACTATATCAAGCAAATATAATCTCCATGACCATCTTTCTATTTGCCTTGATAATTTGAACCTTGGGCAGGACCTTAACATAATGATAGTATCTCTTTGCTTGTCATTGTGAGTTCTAGTTGCCATACCACTATCTCAACATGATTCTGTTTTCTGTTATCATAACACCTCCTTAAACTACATTTGTATAAAAGTACTTATTATGCCCCACCTACGATAGTAGAGGGGCATTATGTTTTCTGGTCTGTGGCTCCATTCGTGCATCCATCCGTTTGTCTGTGCGTCCGTTCAGGTTAAAGTTTTTGGTCAAGGTAGTTTTTGATGAAGCTGAAGTCCAATCAACTTGAAACTAAGTACACTTGTTGCTTATGATATGATCTTTCTAATTTTAAAGCCAAATTAGACTTTTGACCCCAATTTCACGGTCCACTGAACATTATGCCCCACCTACGATAGTGGAGGGGCATTATGTTTTCTGGTCTGTGGCTCCGTTCGTGCGTCCGTTCAGGTTAAAGTTTTTGGTCAAGGTAGTTTTTGATGAAGCTGAAGTCCAATCAACTTGAAACTTAGTACACTTGTTGCTTATGATATGATCTTTCTAATTTTTAAGCCAAATTAGACTTTTGACCCCAATTTCACAGTCCACTGAACATAGAAAATGAAAGTGGGAGTTTAAGGTTAAAGTTTTTGGTCAAGGTAGTTTTTGATGAAGCTGAAGTCCAATCAACTTGAAACTTAGTACACTTGTTGCTTATGATATGATCTTTCTAATTTTAAAGCCAAATTAGACTTTTGACCCCAATTTCATGGTGCACTGAACATAGAAAATGAAAGTGGGAGTTTCAGGTTAAAGTTTTTGGTCAAGGTAGTTTTTGATGAAGCTGAAGTTCAATCAACTTGAAACTTAGTACACTTGTTGCTTATGATATGATCTTTCTAATTTTAAAGCCAAATTAGACTTTTGACCCCAATTTCACGGTCCACTGAACATTATGCCCCACCTACGATAGTGGAGGGGCATTATGTTTTCTGGTCTGTGGCTCCGTTCGTGCGTCCGTTCAGGTTAAAGTTTTTGGTCAAGGTAGTTTTTGATGAAGCTGAAGTCCAATCAACTTGAAACTAAGTACACTTGTTGCTTATGATATGATCTTTCTAATTTTAAAGCCAAATTAGACTTTTGACCCCAATTTCACGGTCCACTGAACATTATGCCCCACCTACGATAGTGGAGGGGCATTATGTTTTCTGGTCTGTGGCTCCGTTCGTGCGTCCGTTCAGGTTAAAGTTTTTGGTCAAGGTAGTTTTTGATGAAGCTGAAGTCCAATCAACTTGAAACTTAGTACACTTGTTGCTTATGATATGATCTTTCTAATTTTTAAGCCAAATTAGACTTTTGACCCCAATTTCACAGTCCACTGAACATAGAAAATGAAAGTGGGAGTTTAAGGTTAAAGTTTTTGGTCAAGGTAGTTTTTGATGAAGCTGAAGTCCAATCAACTTGAAACTTAGTACACTTGTTGCTTATGATATGATCTTTCTAATTTTAAAGCCAAATTAGACTTTTGACCCCAATTTCATGGTGCACTGAACATAGAAAATGAAAGTGGGAGTTTCAGGTTAAAGTTTTTGGTCAAGGTAGTTTTTGATGAAGCTGAAGTTCAATCAACTTGAAACTTAGTACACTTGTTGCTTATGATATGATCTTTCTAATTTTAAAGCCAAATTAGACTTTTGACCCCAATTTCACGGTCCACTGAACATTATGCCCCACCTACGATAGTGGAGGGGCATTATGTTTTCTGGTCTGTGGCTCCGTTCGTGCGTCCGTTCAGGTTAAAGTTTTTGGTCAAGGTAGTTTTTGATGAAGCTGAAGTCCAATCAACTTGAAACTTAGTACACTTGTTGCTTATGATATGATCTTTCTAATTTTAAAGCCAAATTAGACTTTTGACCCCAATTTCATGGTGCACTGAACATAGAAAATGAAAGTGGGAGTTTCAGGTTAAAGTTTTTGGTCAAGGTAGTTTTTGATGAAGCTGAAGTTCAATCAACTTGAAACTTAGTACACTTGTTGCTTATGATATGATCTTTCTAATTTTAAAGCCAAATTAGACTTTTGACCCCAATTTCACGGTCCACTGAACATTATGCCCCACCTACGATAGTGGAGGGGCATTATGTTTTCTGGTCTGTGGCTCCATTCGTGCGTCCGTTCAGGTTAAAGTTTTTGGTCAAGGTAGTTTTTGATGAAGCTGAAGTCCAATCAACTTGAAACTTAGTACACTTGTTGCTTATGATATGATCTTTCTAATTTTAACGCCAAATTAGACTTTTGACCCCAATTTCACGGTGCACTGAACATAGAAAATGAAAGTGGGAGTTTCAGGTTAAAGTTTTTGGTCAAGGTAGTTTTTGATGAAGCTGAAGTTCAATCAACTTGAAACTTAGTACACTTGTTGCTTATGATATGATCTTTCTAATTTTAAAGCCAAATTAGACTTTTGACCCCAATTTCACGGTCCACTGAACATAGAAAATGAAAGTTGGAGTTTCAGGTGAAAGTTTTTGGTCAAGGTAGTTTTTGATGAAATTGA
The DNA here is from genome assembly GCA_037788925.1 of Mytilus galloprovincialis. Classification (NCBI taxonomy): domain Eukaryota; kingdom Metazoa; phylum Mollusca; class Bivalvia; order Mytilida; family Mytilidae; genus Mytilus; species Mytilus galloprovincialis. The sequence goes on along the minus strand of CM075334.1, from coordinate 40,422,736 downwards.
AGTCCAATCAACTTGAAACTTAGTACATATGTTCCCTATAGTATAATCTTTCTAATTTTAATGCCAATTAGATTATTACCCAATTTTTACAGTCCATGGAACATGGAAAAGGATAGTGCAAGTGGGGCATTCATTTACTTTGGACACATTATTGTTAATAATGAAATTATTGATTAATTCCTGGAACAGAAAATTAAGAGAAACGTAATAGATTATGCTACACATATTATATTTTCTCTGAATTTAATACTCTTTTAATCATTATCTTAAATCTTATCTCCTCTTGTGTATTGCTAAAAGGTAGTGGAACTAATAAGAAATATATCTCATAAACATCAGTGAGAATTACTGCCTACAAAGTCCTATGGGACCACTGGAATAAATTTAGAAACAATAAAATTTGTAATGTCCTTTGAGAAAGAAATTGCAGTATGGAAATAAGTTTATGGGATAATTATATTTCTATTTCATTGTATAATTGACTTTACTGTTCTCATCATTGTGTTACCTTGATGATATTTTAAACCTGAAATTCTTGATGGAATTTTTATGCCCCACCTACGATAGTTTCAGGTTAAAGTTTTTGGTCAAGGTAGTTTTTGATGAAGCTGAAGTCCAATCAACTTGAAACTTAGTATATTGTTGCTTATGATATGATCTTTCTAATTTTAATGCCAAATTGAAACTTTTGACCATAATTTCACGGTCCACTGAACATAGAAAATAAAAGTTGGAGTTTCAGGTTAAAGTTTTTGGTCAAGGTAGTTTTGATGAAGCTGAAGTCCAACCAACTTGAAACTTAGTACACTTGTTGCTTATGATATGATCTTTCTAATTTTAATGCCAAATTAGACTTTTGACCCCAATTTCACGGTCCACTTAAAAAAGAAAATGAAAGTTGGAGTTTCAGGTTAAAGTTTTTGGTCAAGGTAGTTTTATGAAATTGAAGTCCAATCAACATGGAAAATGATATTGCGAGTGGGCATCCGTGTACTTTGGACACATTCTTGTTTTTTTTTCGTTTTTAATTTCTGTTTAGGTTATTACATGTATAAATCTTTTATTGTAAGAAAGGACCGATTAGAAATTTTCTTAACAGTAAATAAATATATGTTTTATAAAAAAAAAATTAATAACCTGTCGATTTGTTTTTATGCCCCACCTACGATAGTAGAGGGGCATTATGTTTTCTGGTCTGTGCGTCCGTTCGTCCGTCCGTCCGTCCGTCTGTCCCGCTTCAGGTTAAAGTTTTTGGTCAAGGTAGTTTTTGATGAAGTTGAAGTCCAATCAACTTGAAACTTAGTATACATGTGCCCTATGATATGATCTTTCTAATTTAAATGCCAAATTAGAGTTTTGACCCCAATTTTACGGTTCACTGAACATAGAAAATGATAGTGCAAATTTCAGGTTAAAGTTTTTGGCTTCAGGTTAAAGTTTTTGGTCAAGGTAGTTTTTGATGAAGTTGAAGTCCAATCAACTTGAAACTTAGTATACATGTGCCCTATGATATGATCTTTCTAATTTAAATGCCAAATTAGAGTTTTGACCCCAATTTTACGGTTCACTGAACATAGAAAATGATAGTGCAAATTTCAGGTTAAAGTTTTTGGCTTCAGGTTAAAGTTTTTGGTCAAGGTAGTTTTTGATGAAGTTGAAGTCCAATCAACTTGAAACTTAGTATACATGTGCCCTATGATATGATCTTTCTAATTTAAATGCCAAATTAGAGTTTTGACCCCAATTTTACGGTTCACTGAACATAGAAAATGATAGTGCAAATTTCAGGTTAAAGTTTTTGGCTTCAGGTTAAAGTTTTTGGTCAAGGTAGTTTTTGATGAAGTTGAAGTCCAATCAACTTGAAACTTAGTATACATGTGCCCTATGATATGATCTTTCTAATTTAAATGCCAAATTAGAGTTTTGACCCCAATTTTACGGTTCACTGAACATAGAAAATGATAGTGCAAATTTCAGGTTAAAGTTTTTGGCTTCAGGTTAAAGTTTTTGGTCAAGGTAGTTTTTGATGAAGTTGAAGTCCAATCAACTTGAAACTTAGTATACATGTGCCCTATGATATGATCTTTCTAATTTAAATGCCAAATTAGAGTTTTGACCCCAATTTTACGGTTCACTGAACATAGAAAATGATAGTGCAAATTTCAGGTTAAAGTTTTTGGCTTCAGGTTAAAGTTTTTGGTCAAGGTAGTTTTTGATGAAGTTGAAGTCCAATCAACTTGAAACTTAGTATACATGTGCCCTATGATATGATCTTTCTAATTTAAATGCCAAATTAGAGTTTTGACCCCAATTTTACGGTTCACTGAACATAGAAAATGATAGTGCAAATTTCAGGTTAAAGTTTTTGGCTTCAGGTTAAAGTTTTTGGTCAAGGTAGTTTTTGATAAAGTAGAAGTCCAATCAACTTGAAACTTAGTATACATGTTCCCTTTGATAAGATCATTCTAATTTTAATGCCAAATTAGAGAATTTATTCCAATTTCACAGTCCTTTAAACATAGAAAATGATAGTGCGAGTGGGGCATCCGTGTACTGTGGACACATTCTTGTTTTTCCTTAAATATAATTCATTTTTACATTTCAAAACACCAAAATTCTTTAAATCCTCCATTTGTAGGAAAAAAAGACATCTTGCATTTTTCAATTTTATTAATTTTTTAATCGGAAATTCTACCATAAATCTTAGGCTGTAGGAAACATATATATTTTAGCCCCTTTGATTTTCTACAACATATTTATGATTATATAGTTACAAACTTAATCTGAGAAAACACTCAATAGTAACTTTGACTACATTTTGCATTAAGTACCTGCATAATTATTTTTTGTATGTTTTACATTCTATTTCACCTTTCTTATAAATAATACAAAATTTAACTTATTATTGGATATTTTATTCTCACAGCTATATAAAGGAAATGGAAGGAGCAGGATTAAAGATAGTGGCGGCATCAGACCCTAATTATATGAGAACTTTAGAAAGTGCCATCAGAGTTGGAGAAGCTATGTTACTGAAGGTCTGTACCTGATTTTTTACTTCAAAAAAATAGTCCCTTTTATATACCCTTAATCTAGTGAACAAAGGGAGATAATTAATTGATTCTGATCAGAAATATATTTTTTTATAACCACTAATTTGTTGCCCGTTTTTTTGCTATTCAAGTCATCTCTTTGTATAATGCGTATAGTAAACGCTTTATACCAGTTTTGTTTATGATATTGTAAAGGGATCATATTATAGAAATCTAAAAAGGTAAGTTCATGACTGGTTAAAATTGGTCCTAAGATTTAGATGTTTTTTTTAACCAGTCAAATTTCATGTAGAAATAGTTGTGATAATATTTCAATACAAAATGACTTCGTTTTGACACATCAAATTGATATTATGAAATAATGCTTATTTATGCATAGTTGTGTTGTAATGTAAGTTTGGTCCAATTTTTCTATAATTTAAAACAGCATTTTACCAAGTGAACCTTGTCTTTTGCAGAAAAGCAGAAGATATGAAATTTCCCAAACATAGAAAACCCAACAGAAATATTTTGTACTCTCAAATTGATTTGAAGGAAATATGATTTGACTCTAACTAAATGTTTCCATACTGAAATACACAATAAGATATTTGGGAGTATTATTGAAAGTTAATTTAGGGATAAAACAAGAATGTGTCCACAGTACACGGATGCCCCACTCGCACTATCATTTTCTATGTTTAAAGGACTGTGAAATTGGAATAAATTCTCTAATTTGGCATTAAAATTAGAATGATCTTATCAAAGGGAACATGTATACTAAGTTTCAAGTTGATTGGACTTCTACTTTATCAAAAACTACCTTGACCAAAAACTTTAACCTGAAGCCAAAAACTTTAACCTGAAATTTGCACTATCATTTTCTATGTTCAGTGAACCGTAAAATTGGGGTCAAAACTCTAATTTGGCATTTAAATTAGAAAGATCATATCATAGGGCACATGTATACTAAGTTTCAAGTTGATTGGACTTCAACTTCATCAAAAACTACCTTGACCAAAAACTTTAACCTGAAGCCAAAAACTTTAACCTGAAATTTGCACTAGTATTTTCTATGTTCAGTGAACCGTAAAATTGGGGTCAAAACTCTAATTTGGCATTTAAATTAGAAAGATCATATCATAGGGCACATGTATACTAAGTTTCAAGTTGATTGGACTTCAACTTCATCAAAAACTACCTTGACCAAAAACTTTAACCTGAAGCGGGACAGACGGACGGGCGGACGGACGGACGGACGGACGGACGGACGGACGGACGGACGAACGGACGGACGGATGGACGAACGAACGGACGCACAGACCAGAAAACATAATGCCCCTCTACTATCGTAGGTGGGGCATAAAAATAGTTTTCTTACATATTACAAAAATGTAAGGAAATGTATGTTTATGTACATTTCTCTACTTATCTTCAAAATAAGTATGTTTTTAAGGTATCTATTTTAAGATCCATCGAAAATTTAGCTCTCTTATATAAAATTTTTGAAATAAGACACTAACTTAACTTTGAAAAATTGTCAATAATTTCTTTACCTATGATTAGCTTGCTTTTATAATAATTTTGAAATATGACGCTATCTTTACCTTGAAAACAATCAATGCTTTTTATTTTTACCGAATCGTGTTTTCTCAGGTGCTTCAACTCCTATATACTGATTAATTTTAGAAATTTTCCTACAAGATATTATTTAGAGGTTTCTAGTTCACTCATTTCTTTTATGCCAAATGATATTTATGTTTATGTGTTGAAGTCATTATATAACTCTTTTAAAGCTTTTATAAAAATATTCTTGATTCTCATAATTTGTGCCATTTGTTCAAGTTATCTCCCTTTGGCAGTACTCCTATTCTAGCAGATTTGTCTTTGAAATATTATCGCTAACAAGCACCGATAATTATATGTTGTGCAATCTTGCTTATTTTAACATTTATTAAATATTTGCTTTGAGGGAATAAATGATTTAGTGCATTTGAGTTTATTGTAACAAACTTGTTAGGATGTGAGGTAACTGAGGTAACTCTAAGTCAAAATCCTTAATAATATAAGTTCTAGAAGGAATATTACTGTTCAGATCATTTAGTGTTGTATGATGACTATTATGTGTGTTTTATTTTGTTTTGTCCTTGGGATGCAGTCTTATTGACATATACCTAAATCTCCCTTCATTCATAATATTATCACCATTTACCTGCTTCTCTCATTAGGCTTCATGCAATGTTTGTGCTTACTTAATGGCCAGTACTAATTTTTGCAGGTTCATGATTAACATGATTAATAGCATGTAAGCTGTTGATTTGTTCTCCTTTGGGTTATATATTGTGTTGACTTTAGCATTGATTGACAATCATTTATCTGTTTGGTAACATTACACTTAAATGGTAATAAAGGATGTTTGATTTAGAAATGTCAGATTTTACTGTTGGAGGTTTCTCTTTTCAGTCTTTTTTTATGAGCATTGATAAAACAATATGGAGAAAACTTCAAATGTTGATCATTACTAACAATAAACTTGTTTCTGAAGTTTGTCAGGGATATATTAGGTTTACTAAAAAAAATACCAATCCCTGTTTAAATTTTGAGCTTAAATCTTGATCTTTTCAATGATAGTATAGCCAACTAGGGTATACACACAGTAAATCCAGTGATCTGATTTTAACTAAACCATACAGTGACATATTGTTGTTAATTTCTATGTCATTTGGTCTCCAGTGAAGGGTTGTCTCATTGGCAACCATACCACATCTCTATATACATATCTTCCATTCCATAAATATCAATTAATGCAATGATAGAAGGAGATAAACAAGATTTGATATCAAGATTTGAGGCCAAGATTCAAGGTCACTTGACTATGATATATGGTGATAGCTTATATGCACTATAGAGACTGCCCTTTTGCTTCCAACCCTCATCAAACTTCGATTTATCTATTAAGATACAATGAATTTATATAGGAAAATGTGGTATGAGTGCCAATGAGACAACTCTCTATCCAAGTAACAATTTAAAAAAGTAAACCATTATAGGTCAAAGTACGGTCTTCATCACGGAGCCTTGGCTCACACTGAACAGCAAGCTATAAAGGGCCTAAAAAATTACTAGTGTAAATCATTCATACAGGAAAACCAACGGTCTAGTCTATATAAAAAGCCTATTTAAAATCTGCATTTGGAGACAGAGTTATAAAACTGATAATTATGCTTGGATTTAACCTGTTACACCCCATTTCTAAATCGAGGCCTATATTACAATAACCTTGTTCATCTATTTGCCAAACAAATCAGTTAGTCACACTTTTCTCAGGAAACATTGAACAGAACTACAGTGTCACCTGTTTTATCCGACATCTGAGTATTCTAACATCATGCTTTAACCGACAAATTTTCACGGTCCCAAAATATGTCTGTTCTTGTAGGAAAAAACCTGAGTATTCCCACACCCTGCTTTATCCGACATTTTTTTCTGGTCCCTCATTGTGTCAGATAACACAGGTTGATAATTGTTTCAACATGCTGAATGAACTTATTAAAAATCATCGCACAATTTTTCCAATACAAATGAACAGAATGACTTCATATTAAGTCATTTACTTGATAGTGATGAGTTGTAACATGTGAGTGGCTATTTGGATTTGGATTTTTTTCCTATTTGCAGAAATATTTATGTCACACAAAAACTGAACTAAATGACTTCATATTAGGAAGTATGTATTCTTTTATTAACTTTAAAGGGTTTAAGTTTGTAATTGATAATTTGATTCTCAATAATATATTTTTCCAAATAATGTTGGTGCATTCATCCAAAAGGTGCTTTGAATTTTGAAAAAAATTGACCTAAGTTTGACCTGTGAGTTTCATGGCTCAGTCAATACATCTATGATATTTTATACGTTTCTTTTGAAGTTATTGATCCCCATGTCTTATCCAATCTTGTGGCTCTGTTATTCTTCCATCCAGAAAAATATTTGAATCTTATATGATTTGAAATGTTTCACTTTTAATCACAGTGTTTTATTAGCACCATAGGTTATATATATGTTACAGTGAATTTGTATAATCAGGGATTATGTAGAATCCCTAAAGTTTTCAGGGATTATGTATAATCACTGGTAGTTTAGGGATTATATATAATCACTAAAACTTTCAGGGATCATGTTTTATCACTAGAAAAAACGTCGGGGATTATACAGAATAACTGAAATGATACTAAAATATATAACATATTGAAATATCTAAAAAGTTAACCTTAATATATCATAATGATAGCCTTATTATTGTAAAACGTTAGGCATAATTTATTAATATGAAAGACAAAAATATTGAAATGTTATACACAAAATAATTAAATGATAAGCACAATATAATTAAATGATAAGCAAAATAGATATAAAATAATTGATGTTTTGTTTTTTTTTAATACTGACTTTATCAGTAATAATATCAAGCGCACCCTTTTTGATATTGACTGTATTAGTATTCAAAATATCAAGCGTTATAAACTTTATATTATTAATACTAATATAGTTATACACAAAATAATTAAATGATAAGCACAATATAATTGAATGATAAGCAAAATAGATATAAAATAATTGATGTTTTGTTTTTAATACTGACTTTATCAGTAATAATAATATCAAGCACACCCTTTTTGATATTGAGTGTTCTAGTATTAATAATATCAAGCGAGCCTACACGGGCGGGTTGATGAAGTCAGTATGAAAATATTAAATTGCATAATGATTATTCTTTTTATCGTATTGTTTTAGCAATTGTTTTTAGGTTGAGAATATGAAATAAAATGAAATTGTCATTAAAACTATTTTTATGCTTACAGTTGTTTTGATAAATGTTAATGTTATGTATAATATTTTAATATTAAACATTTTATTTACAAACTAAATTTGGATGGCATCGACTATTACACATTTGCCCTGATTTTCTACAGGCATATCTATCAAATTCACATCTGTTTTTACCACAATATCAACATTTAAAAAACACTTTGTCCTCCACATCAAATCAGATTTTACGGCACGTCTCAGAGAAATAGAGGTTTCAGCTTGTACCATCATTGTACCAATGAAGGGAAATCAGCAACCTCAAACTGATTTCTTGTATCAAAGATCCGAGCAGGATTCCATGCTATATAGCAAGGCAATATCCTTCTTCATTCTTTTCGTGAATATTGACCATTAGTTTTTTGGGATCTCCCTTTCCTGGAACCAAGGATTTGTATAGTAAGACTATACAAATCCTTGCTGGAACCACTAGTGTTATTGGTTTGAGATATCATCTTTGAAGCTTTTTTAAAATTATTGATAATCCCTGAAATCATATTATCGAATTTGTAGAATAATAATTAAAATTATCAGTGATTACATAAAATCACTGATCATTTTCAGGGAATCTATATAATCACTAATGATTTTAGTGATTCTACATAATCCCTGAAAAATCAGGGATTCTACATATTCCCTGATTATACAAATTCACTGTAACATATATACATACAGTGAAACATCAATATCCAATTAACCTTATATTGAAATATATATATCTCAATTAATATGGTGCCTTTCTCACTTTACTTCATTTAGTAATTGAAAATTGACGATTAAATATTTTATTTAATATCCAATGCATTTTAAATAAGAAAATACTCTCCCTGAAGATTTTTGTTGGAATAGTGACTGTATATTTTTTCCTCAAGAGATTTCAAGATAATAGATGTTGTATTTACTGAATGGTTCTGTTTATTGCTAGAGTTAAAAACCCTGTACAAGTAACAAACAATAACTTGTGAAGATTTTTGATGTTTGATTAATGCCTTTTCTCCTTTGATAATTATCATCAATGCAATATTTGCAGTTCATTAGACTCATTATAACCTTGGCTTTACGTTACATCGGATTAATTGGGTTTTCTAAGATGAAATAAGCCGATCACTATTATTATTTTTTATCTGAGAATTTGTTGTGAGGTAGCAAATTCAGGATGAAAGTGTGTTAAGCAATAATCAATTAAATAATTAATCTAAGAAAAGTGGAAGTAACCTTTGGCTATGCGGTATGGGCTTTGCTCATTGTTGAAGGCCGTACGGTGACCTATAGTTGTTAATGTCTGTGTCATTTTGGTCTTTTATGGATAGTTGTCTCATTGGCAATCATACCACATCTTCTTTTTTATATTTGGGGTGTAAACATGGCTTGTCTGAATGGTTTTACACTAGGCATTTTTGTAGCCCTTTATAGCTTGTTGTCTGGTGTGAGCCTAGGCTCTGTGTTAAAGATGGTACTTTGATCTATAATGGTTTACTTTTACAGATTGTGACTTGGATGGATTATTCCTATAATCAACAATATAAGAAATGGCTGCATTTTTTTACAACACCTGATCAAAATAGGCTCTAAAATCCCCCTTTTATTGCACTTTTTACCCTATTTAAGCTACATAGATTTTTTTTAAAGAAAGTTTACTGTTGAACACAATTTTCATTTGTGTTTTTTTAACTGAAAAAAGTTTAAAATGTCAAAATATTTATATTATTTTCTTTTTGTAAGTCATAATTGATCATAACTTGTAAACACCTCATTTTCCCCCTTTTTTGCCACTTTAAGCCCTGTTACCATGGAAACGGTAAACATAAGAGGCTAAGTGTAGTAATATTTTTTGTTAAGCTCATGTGGCTCTATGGAACTAATAAAGTTTAAAACAAATATATTTTAGTGTGTGCCGAAATATTTTGGTGATTACAGAGAATTGCTCTTAACACGTTGGCACTCATACCACATCTTCTTATATCTTCTTGGATAGATTTCTGTCTTGATTCAGTTTTGTTGTTCAGTTGCTGTATTATTGAAATTTATCTTACATTTCTTATCATTCATATTAAATCTCAATTCGTTGGGTCTTAAATATTGGAATCATCTGGTTGCCCTGTTAACCAGCTAACATGACAATGGCTGACATTCAAGATGGCCATCAGTGCACTAAAAAACAGTTTCAAATTTTTTATAAATTTTATAAATACAGACTCATTTACATTCTTGGGAACATCAAGTATTAATTGTTTCAATGTGAACACCACTTTTAATGAGTACCATATTTGTTGTGTATCCAACTGTACAAATTTGATTTTCAACAGAATTCTGTTTGCTGCAGCAAAACACTGACTTGAATCTCTTCTTCACTGATGATATTTGAAAGGCATAAATGATTGGATCTAATAGACTGTTGAAGAAAGCTAATCCTGACGTATAGATTAGAATGACTCCTTTGTCTGAATTTGATTTATGGTACAATTTTCCCTCCACATTCAAGATCACCAAAATACCTGTTAGAAAAAAAGTACATCTATGTTAAATCACATGGTAAGACAGTGTTAAATTTTTCCACAGTTTCCATGCAAATATTTACATATTATTTTTGTGTGGAAATAACAGATAACAAATTAGTTAGATTTTTGTTTTGAATCGCTGCCGAAAAACATGAAATATTAATAGTGGTTTTAGTGCTCAGATATAAATGAAACTTAATATTTATGTAGAGCATATTTTAAGTATTCCCTGGCATCTAAACTTGTATAAGGATTGATACCACATGAACATGTATTGCTTTGTTTGCATCAATGATAATTATTGGTTTGTCAATGATCATGCACTTAGTGTTCAGTTAGATAGGAAAAAATTCAAATTCATTGAAATAAAATGCGCAATTTAGTCCCAATCTGACGTGTCAGTTTTCTAGTTTTATGAAGTGAAACAAGATATTTTGTTTACAATAACAATTGGAATCTGAGAGCATCATCACTAATTTAGATCTATTATAAAAAATATATTTCCTGGGATTATGGCTTCATAGAACTAAATGGAGTTACTGATACTTATACATATTTTCATTTTGTCCTTTACAATTTCATATTCCCCAATTGTGCATTATAACAAATAAATTGTAGAAATATTTGTAGATTTATTATTATGCCTTTTAATAAATAATTTCTCATAATGGTAAATTCAGTTCAAAGCTAATTATAATACATGAAGGTAATTGACGACAATTCTAGCTAACTGTGGCTAAAATTGTGATAGATAATTTGTTAGATAAATGAGCTTAAACTGACTGTCTCTCAGATTTATAAGTAAAGTTTTTATATTCCAACCAGTTATTGATAAAGATTACAGGGTATCCTTTTTCAATTGTATTCAGATAGACCAAATAAAAGTGACTAAGATACAGCAACACTTCTTGTAAAAAAAAATTCCTAAAGTTAGAAAGATGGTCAATACTGATCGAAAAAATAAAACCAAAATGTGTGTCTTATTAGAATATCAGTTCAATGCACAAAACCATGCCCTGCTCGCTGACCCACAAAATCTGGGTCAAAACCTTAATTAGCATCATGTGTTAAAAGTTTTAAGTTGATGCGAATGCAACGTCAAGGAAAACTACTTTCAACCAAAACTTTAACCTGATACAGGGCATACAGAAAGATGAACAAACAGAAAAATGCTTGAACAGACAGTAATACATACAGAGGCAGATTTAGTGGGTGCAAGGCCTCCCCCCCCCCCCTCCATTTTGTGGAAAAAATTTGGTTGATTATTTAGGGAATCACTAAAGCATGACTGAAGCAGGCTCCTTTTGAGGCTTTTAGTGGTCCCTACTCATGAAAATTTCAGGATCTGCCACTGACAATGCCCAATACTATTGCATTCACCGGCAGTAAAAGGTTTTTCACGTGTCGAGCTCTCTGATGTCAACAATAGTTCACTCACCAATTAGTTCTATTGATTTATCTTTAATCTGTTATGAGTTATGAATTAATTATTTATCTTGTCTAGCAGTTATTGAAAATAAATCTTTGTCTCTGGTCAGCACATCCAGGACAGAGTACAGATAGGTACTAAGTAAGGTATTATTAGAAAAATTGTGGAGGAGTCATAGAAATTATTATAATGTGCTTGATTCATTGGCAACTAATTTCAAGCTGAAATTATTTAATCTTTCTGTAGCTTTGTGAGAAAAATTCTTCTTTCTTTGACTTTATTATAATCTACTATTAGATTTTTACAGCAAATAACCATGTGGGCATTCCGGTGTATTGTTGCCAGAGACATTTTTGCTCACATGACCTGCGTTTTTGACTGATAACCGAAACGTATTTTGAATAATTACGCAGATATTATCATTTGCAAAAGAACATTCCTTATCACTTGTTATTTATTAATTTCATCAATAAAAAATCATGAAAATGGTTTTTAAGAACATTGATAAATGATATGAAAATATTTTGTCCTGAGAAATACATATAACAAAAACAAATCAAGAATACTGAAAACTTGTGTTAATACATGTAGAAGAATATCTCAAGAACGTTTTACGGGAAAATATAAATGCCTACTGATATCCAATCTATTAGAAAATGAATTTTATAGAAAATTGTCCACCATGCACTTGCACTGCACTAACTTTAGAATTTTATAGAAGATTGTCCACCATGCACCTGCACTGCACTATTATTAGAATTTTTAAACTACTGTGGAATTCATTTATTTTCGTGGGTATCAATTTTTCGTGGATTGCTGAAAACTTGCATGTTTGTGGGTTTTTAATTTTGTGGTTTCGCCAATCTCTATATACAAAGCCTATTGAGAATATGTTATTTGTTGAACATTTAAATTTGGGGTTCACCTGTATCCACGAAACCCATGAAAAATTGGTATCTTAAGAATAATAATGAATCCACTGTATATGAAACCAAGTATAGAATGTACATCTACTGTTTAATGTTCAAACAGTGTTTTAGTTGGCATAACAAGGACACAATTACGCTGAAAACCATTGCAAAAACTCACCAAAGATACCTTAGGGTTTTTAATAATTAAACGCCAGATACACATTTAGTTCACATAAGACTCATCAGTAGACTTTGAGTTAAAAAATGAAAGGAAACACTAAATTAAAGAGCATTTCAAGCCCAAAAAGTTCAAATAATTGTGCTAAATATGGCTGAGGACATCTTTTGTCTGTGCAGAAAACCCTTAGTGTTAGCAAATAATTCAAAATTTTATAAACTATAAAGGAAGAATTTTATTAATAATTACCTGTAGGGAGCCACATGAGAAGGTATACTCCTATAATAATACTGATTGTTTTTGTAAATTTCCACGATAATTTATCCTTTGCATGTGGATGTATTGTTCTTTCCTGTACGGCTATCTGTCTGGAATGTCTGTGTGCCACTTTGAAAATGTGGCTGTAAAGAATAAGCATCAAAATGACGGGTATAAAAAACAAAACTACAATCATCCGAAGATAATCTTCATGCAGAGTGCCAAAAAAACTACACAATAGGTCATCACCATTGGTTTCCTCATAATTGTTTTTCCATCCAAATGTTGGTACTAATCCTACTAGTATAGCAAATATCCATACAGAAATACACGTTGTCAGAAACGTTGATCTTTTACACAGTCTGCTGTAGTGTAAGGGTTTTATGATTTTGATGTAACGGTCAATGGTCAGTGCTAGCAGATGAAAACCAGACGATATGGCCACTGTTAGTAAAAGACTGTATCTAAATCTACACTCTAAAGAATTCTGGAAATTTGTCATTGTGTATGCTGTATTATACAGCACCAAAATTCCCGTCAGAAAATCTGCTAACGCCAGACTAAGTAAAAGGACATCCGCTGTATTCGTTAGTTCATGTTTTCGTCGAATTGTGTCGATGACAAGAAAGTTGAGAAATAAAATCATAACACCAAGAATCGTTGTAACGATGTTTATGATTAAGTACGAAACTGTTACACCATATCCATTGAGAACATAAAATAAAATGTCTTCTTCAGTGTCGTCTGATGCATTCATTGTCGCATACTGATTTGCATGTCTTGCAGAAGACAGTTTTTAGAACTTTTTTCATGAAATAAATTCCATTGGTTGCGTCAAAGATTTTTTTTCTCTGAATGATTTATTAATACAGTTGTGAATATCAGGTATTTAAGAATCGGTTCATTAATTTACCTATTTCACATTTTGTTGACAATTTCTGTGACCATATATAATTTCTCCAATAACCACCAAGTTCTATGAACTATAAGTAATGATTGTTCAGCTTTGCTTATACTGTTCGATTGTTAACACTGTTATAATGCATTGTCATTTCAATTGTCCTATTATTAGGATGAAATAGATCGGAATTGAAATAATATTCATTGTAAGCTTCCTTTAACGGTAGAATGTCATTATTCATTAATTACAATATTTACCTTTATTGATTCTTGTTATCAAATTCATTGTTTTCATTATTTTTTTGCCTTCTGTGATAACTTTTGATTTTTGAAGAGACGACATCTGTTTTAGTCTTACTATAATAAACAGTTGGTGTATCTAGTATTTGACTTTATTGTTTTTATGGGTATTTAGGACATTTTTGTAGATTTCCTCAAAAAACAGAAACAAAATTTGTTTACACATTGACAAAGTAAATTTTCCTTGATACCTTATTACTGAAAAAAAAAACCAAACATATTTTATGGGTATTTAGGACAAGCAGTTTGAAGATTTTCTGATAAAAAAATGTTTTTAAATCATTGAACAAGGAAGATAGATATTATGTTACCACCGAGACAAAAAGCATGTTTTAATTTCTTAATATAGGGTAAATCTGACACAAATTGTAATGTACTTTATTGCCTATTGAAAAGTAATAAAGATCTTCACATTTTCCATAAGGAATTCTTTTACCAGTAATAAATTTAAATTTGATTTGGCAACATCTACCATGTAAAGTTGATATTGAATTTTGAAACTGATGAGAAGATCTGACCTGATGGTAAAAATGTTTTATTTATAATTGGTTGGTAAATCTGCTTTAGGTGCATGCATTTTAAGTGTTACACTTGATTGTTCATCCTTCAATCTTTTCATATTTCCTTCCTTTTGTTTTCTGTCCTTTCTTCTTTGCTCCTTTCTGTTCATCCAATTTCATTGCATAGCTTGAACGGGTGCATTTGTGTCCTCAGACATATTCTTTTATTTTAGGAAAGAATGCAAACCTTTTTTTAGCTCACCTGGTTCGAAGGGCCAAGTGAGCTTTTCTCATCAC
This sequence comes from Mytilus galloprovincialis, assembly GCA_037788925.1. NCBI lineage: Eukaryota > Metazoa > Mollusca > Bivalvia > Mytilida > Mytilidae > Mytilus > Mytilus galloprovincialis. The sequence goes on along the minus strand of CM075334.1, from coordinate 40,407,569 downwards.
TTGGCGTCCGTCGTCCGTCGTCGTCATTTTTTTTACATTTTGAACTTCTTCTAGAGAACTACTGAATGGAATGAAACTAAACATGACAGGAATGATCCTTATGAGGTGCTGACCAAGTGTTGTTACTTTGTAGCCAATCCATCATCCAAGATGGCCGCCAGCAGGGGACTTAGTTTAACAAAGGAACCTATGGGAAAAACATACAAATGTCTTCTTTTAGAGAACCACTGAATGGAATGAAACCAAACATGGCATGAAGGTTCCTTATGAGGTGCTGACCAAGTGTTGTTACTTTGTAGCCGATCCATCATCCAAGATGGCTGCCAGCAGGGGACTTAGTTTAACATGGGACCCTATGGGAAATACATACAAATGTCTTCTTTTAGAGAACCACTGAATGGAATGAAACCAAACATAGGATGAATGTTCCTTATGAGATGCTGACCAAGTGTTGTTACTTTGTAGCCGATCCATCATCCAAGATGGCCACCAGTGGGGGACTTAGTTTAACATGGGACCCTACGGGAAATACATACAAATGTCTTCTTTTAGAGAACCACTGAATGGAATGAAACCAAACATAGCTTGAATGTTCCTTATGAGATGCTGACCATGTGTGTTGTTAAACCAAATTTGGCCTAAAACATCATTATAAGTATCTGTTACAATTTTTTACATTTTTAATATTATTTCAAAATCCAAAATAAAATCAGGTGAGCGACACAGGCTCTTGAGAGCCTCTAGTTTTCAAACAGTCCTGCAGCCTATTTTTTTATTCAAACTGAAAATATGTTTTCTTTTGACTTTTATAACTTACATTCAATCACAGTAGTCTTACATGAATGGAAAAAAAGAAAAATGAGATTTCTTCATTAAAGTGTTTATTTGTTGTGTTTATAGGAAGTAACTGAATCTCTAGATCCAGCTCTCAGACCTGTACTTCTAAGAGAAACTTTTACCAGAGGTGGACATACTGTAATCAAACTTGGGGATACAGAGATAGAATTTAATGATAATTTTAGGTAAGATATCTACTTAGGTAAAACAGAGATAATATGCAATGTAAAACATACGATAAAAAGATATAAAAAAGAAGATGTGGTATGATTGCCAATGAGACAACTCTCCACAAGAGACCAAATGAAATTACCAGCTATAGGTCACTGTACAGCCTTCAACAATGAGCAGAGCCCATTCCACATAGTCAGCTATAAAAGGCCATGCAATCACAAATGTAAAACAGTTCAAAGAGAAAACTAACATCCTATTTAATGCACAAACAATACACTGAATGCTAAAACTATAAAATTTCCAAAAATTATTGTGTAATTTATTTTATATACAAATCCACTGTTTCAGGTTATATATGACAACATCTATGTCCAACCCACATTACCTACCTGCTGTGTATATACAAGTCAATATCATCAACTTTACTGTAACATTTGAGGGTCTACAGGAACAGCTTTTATCTGCAGTAGTTAGACAGGTAAGAAAATGTTTTTAATTATTTTATTTATTCCTCACAAAATCAAATTAGGTTTTTCAGACCACATGTTGTTTTCTGATGCAACCAAAAGGCATAAATGTTTCCAATTTTTGTCTAGCCATGATGGAGCCAAAAAGTGAGACTTAGGTATGCTGTTTACGACAACAGTAGTATGTACAGCGAAGGCATGGACAATGTTTTATTTTGTGATGAGGTCAGTTTATAGGGAACCACTTCTGGTAGTTCAATGATATTTGGTATGCAGTTGTACATGTATTAGCATTGGCTGATCTCATTTCCATGTAGACTATTTGGTACTGCTTGGTAGGTCAATGATATTTTGTATGCAGATGCATTGTTTTAATTCATGGTTCATTGAATTTGAATGTTTTGCACCATGTGTAAATATTGTCATTTGAATTCAATATTTTACTTGTTTGTATGACCTGTACTGGAATTTTCATTAATGTCTAATAACTATTGGGGTATGTGCCTTGTAAGCCATATTGTACAACTCCTTGTTAAATGAGTTAATTATTAAAATATTTTAAGAGCAGTTGTACTAGAGTGGGAATATCTAGTAAGTTTTCATATTTTGTTATGATTCTTTAATAATTAATTCTGTTTAAGGCTATGTCGTGATATTCTATTTTTATGCAATCTAATTAAAACTCACCATTATCCTGGTTATATTTAACGGAATAATTTATATTAAGACAATATTAATGGCATATATCATTTTAATGAACAGAACACTCATTATTTCATCCTAAGAGGAAGATTTAAGACAGTATTGGTTGCGTCAATATAAAAAAACTGTATACTAACCAAGTTTTCAATAGTCTGAACAAAATAGCTAGAACTATTTTTAAAACACCTCTTTTAACTGTAAAGGAGTTATTATAAAACTTTGTAACATTTATTTATTTAACTGTGATAAATAAGACATTGCCATATATGTTATGTCACTTATTTTTCTTTTAATGAATATGTGGTTCAGAGAAAATCTATTTGAAAGGCTAGTTTTTGACTCATCTTTATTATATTTTGAATAATTTGCTTAAATTGGCCCTATTATGCTTAAATCAGCATGACTAATATGGAGTTCAAAAGATCAACTCATATGTTTAATACAGCTGTTGGGCAAGGTTAATATTGTTACGGGACGGGGATGTCCAATAAGTAAAGGTATTTATATGAAGTTATAACCCTGGTTACTATATTCTTGGTAAATTCTGATATACAATTGTCAACTCTGGTGTCGAGTTACAAACTAAGTTATACTGGAAGCGTAGCTGGCAAAATGGTCAATACTATGGTAGCGTAGCAGGCAAAACAGTTAAGGCACTGGTCTAAATATGGTAGCACAGAAACTCATCATTAACATTGACTTACTAATTACATGTACAACAGATAACAAGATTAATTAAGCTTCACAATTTATTATATACAAAACATTCAATACTATTCCAAGTATAAATCACATGACAGAAACCCAATAGAACACTTAATAAAATATACAGAGACCCCCCTTTTCGGTACGTTAATCGTTTGTCAACATCGTAGTAAACGTAGTAAAACATCTAGGTCAATTATGGTTTGGTCCATTTATTCAACGGGGATGCATACAATAGCAAGGTACATGTATTGCATCGACTGCAGCATTTTTGGTTTGCCTTGGTAAGTTCCTTGGTATCAGGAGTGACTGCCCTGGTAGCGGGACGCAGTCTATTTGAAGACTGTTGTGCACTCGCTTTTATATCTCTGTCCCACCAACGGCTCGTGCCCCTATGAAGATGGTGGGCAAATTACGTTATGCTGATTAGATGCTGATCTCAGGTCATTAGGTCACTGACGTCAATAAACATAGTGATGCAAATGGCGGCGATCGGCATGTTGACATTCTGTCGAGTCGGGAAATGGACAAACGGGACTTATCTAAGCTTACTCTTAGCATGAATGGGCCCCGGTTACAGTATTCATGCCTTACGCTTATAAAATTACAAGGTAATAAAGCGGGAACGTGTGAAATAAGGGTAAACAGAAGGTGGGAACAGTCGTTCAGTCAGGGGACCCCCCATGGTCAAACAATGAAGACGAACTCTATAGTATTATTCCCAGAGACCTTACTAACAATATTTACATACAATAACAATAAAAGTACATACAATGTTCATCAAATGTCTTTGTATACGCGTTGGCTAACAGTAAACGACAAACCCGAGAATAGAAATGAGTGTTTACTGAGTAGCCTGAAACAGTCGTATGTACAAACCTACAGCTTATACCCTAAACCGTAACACTATATCTACTTTCTGTATTGATTCTCTGTCAGTTGTATTGGCCCTTGGCCCTATGGGCCTCGGTACCAATACAGAAGACCTTGGATCAATACATGGGCCAGCAAGTTAGTAACATTATAATATTTATGTAAGTTGTATTTAGAGGAATAAGGCTCTAACATCAAACTTTGATAACAGTTATTGTGTTAAGGATTTGTTATATATGTAATGTATAACCTGTTACGATTTACAACTAGACAAAGATTAATGATTATTCATCTCTTTATGGGCTAAATTATATCAGTCGGTAAAGCAATTGAATTGTTAATATACTCAAAATTTAATTGCCAACATGTGAAAGAAAGCCAATGCTATTAAAAGATAAGCAGATGTGGATTGATTGCTGAGGAGACGACTATCAATTAAAATTTAAATTAAGTGGATGTAAGCAAGTACAGGCTACCGTATGGCCTTCAAAAAAATGTTCTACTTATCTTTTATATCATTATGATCAAACATATGGAAAATTAAATAAATGAAAAAATTGCCACAAAAGTAGTTTGCTTACAAAAGCCCATATGTGTTTGATGGTTGTTTGTTTATTACAAACACTTTATTCGTTATTATTTTATGATCGTTTAGAAGTAATAGTTATCATTTAATGGCTCAAAGAAAGTTGATCAATGTCGTATCAGTAAATTAATTGTCCTTGTACAGATAAATACCAATAAAAACAATTATACACATTTGAAGTTAGAATAATAACAATATCTTAAGTTTTATGAACATAGTTTATTGGCAAATCAATGAGCTAAATGTTGTCTTTCTGTCGTAAATATTGAAAAATTTATTTGTTGTTTTCCAGGAAAAACCGCAGCTTGAAAACCAAAGAAGTGAACTTTTGGAGAGTATAGCTGCAGATTTGCAGTTCTTACGAGATTTAGAAGATAAATCTTTAAGTTTACTGCAGAAAACAGAAGGTGATTATTTAAAAATTTTCAAATACCCTTTAGGTAACCTCAACCCTTTACCTTGCCTTTGAAAATTGTGAGCCTTATCTTCCAGCATTAAAGGTAAAAAATTAATTGTTATTATTCCAAATTAATAGTCCTTGCCCATCTTTAGGCAGAAATTTTATTAATTAGCTGTTTCAATAAACAAACGACATTAGATCAGTGATATTCATTGTTGTACATAAGATATAGCAGTGGTCATTGAATAACATGTGAGTCATCTTGACCTATATTTCTTGCTTGAGTAACTTTTTTAAAAATTTTGCTTGAGTTTATTTCTCAGAAACCTGTTATACAGTAAAACACATGACAACTACAAAAAATGTTTGTACCTCTTTTATGTTATAGAAATGTTATATAAATGCAAATAAGCTGTTTTGGGGACATTTGTTTCAAATGAATGAATGACATGCAATTAGACTTGTCATCAGATCTAGTTGATATATTTTTGGTGAGACAAGTATGCAAAGAATCCTAATCACATGACATTCTTTCGTTTGAACCAAAGGCTCAAAATATTTCTTTAACACAAAAGTAGAGCAGATATTTTCAAGTCATTTGCCTAATAAGAATATATTATACAGAAATTGCCATATTTTACTCCAGTTCAAAAAAGAAACTGTCTTTTTGAAATCTTTTAATTTCTTTATATTATTGTGACATTTTAAGATGAAAGATCACATTAGCTTTGCTTACGTGGAGATTGATTCATTTAATAAGCTTTTTTTTATACAATCTCTTTAAATCATGCAATATTTCCTATTCTATTGGGTTGACACAGTTTATATCAAGAAACATCCTGTTTTACAATGGATTTTTAGAAATATAATTATCTTCAATATGGCTTGTATTAGCTGCAGGATGTTTTGCAAAGTTCAGTTAATTATTTTAAAATCCGGTTCAATTATAGTTAGTAATTAATATTTGCCCAATAATCTATCATAAAAATACAAGAAAGGACAAATGTGTTGAATATTTATAAGAAATTATTTGATATGAGTTGAAAGTAGTAAGTAATTATCAAAATCAAGTTTTGTCATCAGTAAATTTTTTGAAAATCTAGTTCAGTTATAGTTATTAATAAATATTTTAGACAATAATCTTTATAAAAGTACAAGAAAAAGAACATTTTTTTTTGAATATTTATAAGACATTATTTGATTGTGTGAGTTCAAACTAGAAATTAATTATCAAAACAGAGAAAATTATCATGTGTTGTCTTCAGTATTTTTCTATAAAAATTTGGTTCAGTTATGGTTAGTAATTATTATTTTTGTCAATAATCTGTAAAAGTACACTAAAAGGACAAATGTTTTGAATATTCAATAGGCATTATTAGATAAGAGTTGAAAATAATAACTGTCATTACCAACACATAGAAAAATAAGTTTCGTCATCAGTAATTTTTTTGAAAATCGAAAATTGAAAATTTGAGGTTCAATTATAGTTATTTTTGAGACTAAAGTACAAAAAAAGAGGACAAATAGGTTGATATATATTAGACGTTATTAGATGTGAGTTGAAATTCATAACTGTCATTACCAACCCAGAGAAAAACAAAGTGCTGTCATACTGTGAACTGACAAATCAAGTAAATGCAGAATTTTAAAGAGCCTAGTCAGCCTACAGTTATATTTTTTAGAAGATTAGAATATCTCATCATGTTTATTGTCATGCAATGAGTTTAACATTTTGTAGGTCAAGCACAATCAGGAGTTTAACATTTTGTAGGTTATACACAATTAAGGATGTATTCTTCTGAAGTTTCAGTCTCGTTGAAATCTCGTTCTGAAATTATTTCCAAAATATGGGATAAAAGTGGAAAATATCAATATTTTAAAAAAAGTTATAATCAAACTTAATTCTGTGAAAAAAATTTGTGTACTTACAATGAGTAGTTTTTGAGTAATCAATTTTTATACGACCACAAAAATTGAAAATTTTTTGGTCGTATATTGGTATCACGTTGGCGTTGTCGTCGTTCGAAGACATTTGATTTTCGCACTATAACTTTTGTATAAGTAAATAGAAATCTATGAAATTTTAACACAAGGTTTATGACCATAAAAGGAAGGTTGGGATTGATTTTGGGAGTTTTGGTCCCAACAGTTTAGGAATTAGGGGCCAAAAAGGGCCCAAATAAGCATTATTCTTGGTTTTCGCACAATAATTTTAGTATAAGTAAATAGAAATCTATGAAATTTAAACACAAGGTTTATGACCATAAAAGGAAGGTTTGGATTGATTTTGGGAGTTTTGGTCCCAACAGTTTAGGAATAAGGGGCCCAAAGGGTCCAAAATTAAACTTTGTTTGATTTCATCAAAAATTAAATAATTGGGGTTCTTTGATATGCCGAATCTAACTGTGTATGTAGATTCTTAATTTTTGGTCCGATTTTCAAATTGGTCTACATTAAGGTCCAAAGGATGCAAAATTAAACTTAGTTTGATTTTAACAAAAATTGAATCCAAATTTAAAATAAGATAGGTATTTTTTCAATTATTTATAACAAAAAAGTTGAAAAAAAATACATTTTGTTCTTAGAACAGCAAAAAAATCACAAATTTTCAAAATTAACAGCATGGTAAATTTGACACAAAAACGCATCAAAATATGATAAATTTTTCTTATATTAACACATACCTATAGTTTTTTTTATTTAGATATATTGAAAGTATGAAAAAAAGTTTAATTGTGGAACTGTGATTTTTTCACGATAATAGCCCCAAAATAGGTAAAAATTGATGAAAAAATGGGAAAATCATCAAAATTGGGTACTTTCAGAGGGCTGTAGCAAAAAAAAGAAGCGCACCACCATATGATTTTTTCTTCACCAATTATTTGTTTACAGTCTTATAAACCAAAAAATCAGGTTAAGAACAAAAATTTAATTGTAGATTTTTTGGCTCCTCAGAGGTGTACATCCTTAAGGGTTTAAACTTTTTTTTGTTAGTTAATCTACTAAACAGTTGGTTGAACATAGATGGAAAGGTTATAAGTTTTGTGTGTTTTTTTTTCTAAACTTGAGCATGAAGCTGCTTGATTGTTTCAGATTTAAATGAGTTTGCTATTCCATTATAATCCCAGGTCATATTCTTGATGATTTTAATGAGTTTGCTATTCCATTATAATTCCAGGTCATATTCTTGATGATCAGGATTTGGTGGATACTCTACAGAAGAGTAAAGGAATGGCTGAAGCAATGTACAAAAGAATTCAAAAGTCGGAAGACACAGAGAAAAAACTCAGTGTGGCAAGACAAAAATATCTACCTGTAAGTTGATCTTAGTTTTACCATGGTTAACAAGATGGAAACTGCTCACCCTCTCAGAGCACCTGCATTCATACTCCCATTGCACTGATATTTGGTGGGCCTCTGGTTGCTCAATCTTAAGGTTTATGTATTGTGCTTTGCAAACTGTGATTTGTCTTTTCATCATATTTCCTGTTTTCCCATGGTATAGTCTGTTTTTATTTGTATAATGGTTTTTGAGCCATAGTTGTGATATTAAAGTATTAAACCATAGGTTGAAATTCAACTTAGAGATGAAAAACTAAGTCCTGTAAGTTAAAAAGAGTGTATAGAATGACTATCTGCTTGTAAGATTTTAGTGAAGCTGTAACTGGAGAGCACGAATTTCATTACAAAATTGCTTGTCTCCACTGGGACTCGAACCCGGGTCCTCTGTGTTGCAAGGCAGCGCGTATACCGACTGAGCTAAAGAAGTACTTCCTTAGCTCAACCGCTTACGGCTGACTAAGTATCTACTAAGTTTTTCTAAGGGAAGCAATCCCGTCACAAAGCCATCAAGTTCTCAATCAGCTGATGATTATGCACCATTTTTTCTTGACTGGTGAAGTCAAGTATACTAATTTTTGTTGACAAATAGAGAAGCTAAATTATACATTGAAGTGACAGATTTATCATAAATGGTTCTATAAAGTAATTTCTTATAATTTATGTTGACAGGTTTACTTCTAGGAGCCGTATGGTGATCTACAGTTGTTACTTTCTGTGTCTTTTGGTCTCCTGTGTATTGTTGTCTCATTTGAAATCATCTTATTACATGTACATTAAAGTGATGGCTTATCTAGAATTGAAATTATGTACCAATTTAATGTTGACTGGTTCCTAGAAGTAATCTGTTCTTATTTATGTTGACAGGTAGCCACCAGAGGAGCCACATTATACTTTGTGTTAACTGGTTTATCTGGTATTGATGTTGAAAACCAGTTTTATCTTGACTGGTTCCTAGAAGTAATCTGTTCCTATTTATGTTGACAGGTAGCCACCAGAGGAGCCACATTATACTTTGTGTTAGCTGATTTGTCTGGTATTGATGTTATGTACCAGTTCTCTCTGGAATGGTTCCAGCAGGACATGTTTATTTCCTGTATAACCAATCAGAATGTAGCTGCCATGAAGGAGATGGAGAGAAAGTCTAGTATTAGCCCTCATCTGACTGGTGTAATTAGACCAGATAGTCGACAGAACGTGACCAGAGTCAGCATGGACAACAAGGCTAGCATTGAGTTGTTTGGAAAATTAAGGGAATCTATGCCATCTGTTAATACTGATGATCCTGCTGAGCTTAAAAAACATATGTTAGATATGATAAATAGGTAAAGATATTTTATTTTGATAAATATGCTATCAAGATTCCCTACCTTGAGGGGTGGTAAGAGGGGTGTCATAAAAAAAAACAAACTTTAAGTCCAGGTATGAGTAAATGAATTCCCACCAAAAAAAGACATAATCCAGAGGTCCCTAAAATGTTCATTCTGCCTCTTTACCTTGACATGACAGAAAAAGTAATAGTTATTTGTGACAAACAAAATAATAATTTTTGTCTGTTACCTCATTTTGCATACCTTGTCAAAAATTATGAAAACCAAGCTAATCAGTACTGTGCATGTTCAAAAAAATTAGTACATTGTGCTGGGATGTTAGCATTGAAAAATATCAAATCAATTATTAAATGCTGTGCTACTAATTGATCTGATGATGTGAGAAGAACAATGAGTATATGTTGAGTTAAATTTACAGAAGTTAGATTTCATTATGTTCATTACTCATGTTTAGGCTAAATACTAGCGTAATCAACTTTACATGAAGGTGCTTTAGAGGGATGCACCAGACATTAAGACAAAAGAAAGACTGGTTTGACCTTCTGTTTAGGCTGATCTGACCATGGTTCAAAGAAGGGGTCTCATACTGAATTCTAGAAAAAATAAATGCCAAATCCAAGATTTCTGTGAAAATAATGTGTCTGTTCCTGCATCAGGATATAATTTAATCATGAATTACTGATGATTTACTGGCTATTTCTTAATTCCTGTGAATTTAATTGCTCAATCCTGAGTTCTTGACAAAGGTCTTTTCCGTCCTCTCATTTCTATCTAGTGCACTACATTTTTTATCACTGATTACCATATTATTGAAACTAAAATAAAATGCTTGTAATATCAGACAATTCTGTTGACAGATTTATGGCAAAAAATTTTTTTGGCAAAATAAATGAAGCAAGTTTAAAAGGATAAAATTCAATCTAATATGGCCTTACTAATTTTAACAGGAATGTTATTTTTATTGAACATTTCAAATGTCATTCAATTCAGTGCTAACAAAAAAAACAGCTAGATTTTTTATTTATATGTAATTGATATCTGATTGCTGGTATTATTATGAAAATTTAATATGTTTCCAGGAAATAAAAAAATAATCAGTTTTTAGATTTATTAAAATTTGTAAAAATCAATACGAAACAAATTAAAAAAAATTGGGTCCTGCACTTAAAATTTGAGAAGAGTTGAAGCTTCTTTAATTGAGATTTTGCGTGTTATGCAGAAATATATGATTCATTCTAATTTTGAAGTAAATTGATTTCCATCTTCGATGATTTCAAAATCAGCTTGACTCTATTGATGTTGAATCTTGTAAAATTTCTTTCTTTTATTTATTTTATAGAATGTTATGCTTAGCAATAAAAAGAAAAACACTACTAAAATTATTATTGATGGGGGAAAACCCTTAAATTAATACTGGTACATAATGTACCTGTTGAAATAGTTTCTGAATCAATTTATACAGTAAAGTACATTGACAGTATAAACTGTTATACTGTTTTTTAACAGGATTTTTGTGTAAAAAATGTCAGTTATTGATTTGGGGATGTACAGTGGGCGGGCGGCAACCAAATGTTGTCCGTGCATTTACTCATGAAGCGTTCAACCAAACCTTTTAAAATTTTAATATGTTGTTACTGACAACATAACGGAGGTCAAGTTCAATAATGACGATTTTTACTTTTACCGTTCAGGAGTTACGGTTCTTGAAAGTTTAAAAAATGTCGTGTCCGTGCATTTACTCATGAACCAGTCAACCAAACCTTTTAAAATTTTAATATGTTGTTACTGACAACAAAATGGAGGTCAAGTTCAATAATGACGATTTTGACTTTTACCGTTCAGGAGTTACGGTTCTTGAAAGTTTAAAAAATGTTGTGTCCGTGCATTTGCTCATGAAGTCAAGTTTGATATTGATTATCATAAATTTTACCTATTAGGAGTTTTGGTCCTTGTAATATTGATAAATGCCAGAACACAAATAAATGTTAAAGAATCCGGTTTACTGTCATTTTGACAGCTCTTGTTCACTTTAAATTTCATATTTTATGACAAACTGATATTTTTTTTTCAAATGTCTGAGGCCTCTATGTTTCTTTACATGAAGATAAGTAGTAAAAGTGTTGTTTTTGCGTTTGACGGGATTTTGTGTGATAAATAAGTACACCATATCACTTTTTTACTGATAAGGTGTCTGTATAATAGTTTCTATTGTTCTAGTTGTGAAATGTAAGTGAAAATTAAATTATTTTTTGTTGTACATCGGGGTATCTAACACACTGGCTGGATATTTATTCTTCGTATTCAGCTTGACATTGGGTTTTACAGAGTTGTTTTTTAAACGACCACAAAAAAATTATATTGGTATCGCGTTGTCGTTGTCGTCAGCGTCGTCCGAAGACATTTGGTTTCCGGACAATAACTTTAGTATAAGTGAATAGAAATCTATGAAATTTAAACACAAGGCTTATAACCACAAAAGGAAGATATGGATTGATTTTGGGGGTTGTGGTCCTAACAGTTTAGGAATTAGGGGCCATAATGGGGCCCAAATAAGATTTTTTTAGTTTCCAGACAATAACTTGTGGAATTGTGTATGGATCTCTCTGAAATATACCACAAAGCTCCATACCAGAAAGGGATGAATATGATTGGCTTTGGGGGGCTATGGCTAAGACCATTTAGGAATTAAGGGCAAAAAAGGGTATCCTGGTAAATGGACAATTACTTTTAAGTCAAATGTTTAAATTTGGATAACCTCCCTTACACTGCTTTTGAATTATTAAATTAGGGGGAGGTAAATTCTCAACAGCATAGTGTATTGCACAAAAGCAAAAAGAAAGGGGGTAGTTTTATTTTATTTTTTGAGGAGGTGGGGTCAATTCGCAACAGCATGGTGTATTACACAAAAGCAAAAAATTGAATACAAATTCAAATCATATAACCAATTCCAAGTACTTTGACTAAAGTTATTTTGTGTTAGAAACCTAATATGTGTCAACTATTTTATTACAATCCAAATTCGACCCTGTATCAAGCCCAAATATTGTGTCAATTTTTGCCCTAACTGTTCAGGGTTGGACCTTTGCGGTCGTATTCTGCTTGATGAAGCAATATATTGTTGTTTTGTTTGCAAAATATCAGTTCATTTCTTTCCCACTATATTTCAGCCAGGCATCAACAATCTACAGAGTGATTTGTGTAGATTTGTTTACTAAATATCCATCCGTTTTATTTTATTCCCTATATTTCAGACTGACATCCAGTATCTATAGAGTGGTTTCTGTGGCACTGTTTGCCAGACACCAGTTGACATTTCCTTCATTTTATTCCCTATATTTCAGACTGACATCCAGTATCTACAGAGTGGTTTCTGTGGCAGTTTGCCAGACACCAGTTGACATTTTCCTTCATGTTATTCCCTATATTTCAGACTGACATCCAGTATCTATAGAGTAGTTTCTGTGGCACTTTTTGCCAGACATCAGTTGACATTTTCCTTCATGTTATTCCCTATATTTCAGACTGACATCCAGTATCTATAGAGTAGTTTCTGTGGCACTTTTTGCCAGACATCAGTTGACATTTTCCTTCATTTTATTCCCTATATTTCAGACTGACATCCAGTATCTATAGAGTGGTTTCTGTGGCACTTTTTGCCAGACATCAGTTGACATTTTCCTTCATGTTATTCCCTATATTTCAGACTGACATCCAGTATCTATAGAGTAGTTTCTGTGGCACTTTTTGCCAGACATCAGTTGACATTTTCCTTCATTTTATTCCCTATATTTCAGACTGACATCCAGTATCTATAGAGTGGTTTCTGTGGCATTATTTGCCAGACATCAGTTGACATTTTCCTTCATGTTATGCTCCAGCATAATGAGAGCTAATGCCAAGTATGCAGACATTGCTGAGGTTGGCAAAATTGAGGATGTGGAATGGCAAGTGTTCCTACAGGGAAATATTATGGCCAAAATGATGGATGAAAAAACACTCGAGGAACATGATGGTAAGTGTTGTCATTTTACTTATTGTTAAGATGCTGTAAATGGATTTGCATGCATTATTGTAAAAACCATACTTTATCTATACTTCAACAAACTGCAACCTGGTTTAATTTCATGATTCTAATGCAAAACCTGTGCTGTAAGTGTTTTTTGGGGTTTTTTCTTGTTCATGTCTGATTTTTCCTTATACAGCAATTTATGGAAAGGGGGACAATCCCTGTAAAAGCACTATTGATTTGAATACTTAACTTTTTTTTTTTACATTAATAAAGGAGAGGTCAACATTTCTTGTGGTTCAGCAATCCTGTTCTTCAATTACACAAGATAAATAGTTACAATCTTAAATTATTTTTAAATACGATATTTTGCATATAATTACAGGACTAACTGCAATGGAAAGATTAGAAGCCCAGAACAGTGGAGACAAAGCAAAGCAGAAAAGTCCTCCTAAGTGGATATCTGAGGCTATGTGGCAGCAATGTCAACACTTAGAGGCTACATTACCTGACATGGAGAAACTATGCCGTAGTATTATGTCAAACAGTACACAATGGAATACATTTTACAAGTTGGAAAATACATATAATTTGATGACTGAACCATTTAAAAATCCAAAAGGTAAGTAAACAAAACTTGTTTCTGGTTTCAACAACTGTAATTATTTCTAATCAAAGCCAACTAATTGGGCTTTACCAGGAGTCTTATTGACAAACAAAAGTCTAAACAACCCCTGCAACTCTTCATGTATTATGTAACTTGATCCAATGTGATTATGACAGTTTAAAGAATTTTATTGGATGGATCAAGCTTAGCATTATTCTTTATATTTTATTGCATTTATTACAATATTTACCCAAACTTTTACCAACATTTGATAGACCAGTCATCATTTTAACATTTTCCATGTTATTTAGGTGAAGTGACAGAACATGGCATTGTGTTTCCATGGGAACAGCTGACTGGTTTCCAAAGACTACTGATAATCAAGGTTCTACGGCCAGGACAGTTGGTGGAATCAGCTCAGAAGTTTGTTGAGGATCAGATGAGCAACAGTTATCTGTCCACTGGATCATTTGATTTGAAAGAAATATATGATGAGTCCTCATCAAAAACACCACTGATCTTTATACTTTCACCAGGTTTGTTTTCAATCATAGCCTATATAGATTGTAGTATTTTAAAAGTCTATCCAACATCTAATTTTATAAAGTGTGGAAAGATTTCTGCAGTCAATTTGGTATAGAAAAATTTCTTTCAGTGTACAGCTAAAATTTTTTATGCAAAATAATGAATTGCAAAAACTAAAAAAATAGTGTGTTTCTTTAGCTCACCTGGCCCAAAGGGCCAAGTGAGCTTTTCCCATCACTTGGCGTCCGGCGTCCAGCGTCCGGCGTTACCTTTTACAAAAATCTTCTCCTCTGAAACTACTGGGCCAAATTTAACCAAACTTGGCCAAAATCATCATTGGGGTATCTAGTTTAAAAGATGTGTCCGGTGACCCGGTCAACCAACCAAGATGGCCACCATGGCTAAAAATAGAACATAGGGGTAAAATGTGGTTTTTGGCTTATAACTGAAAAACCAAAACATTTAGAGCAAATCTGACATGGGGGTTAAATTCTTCATCAGGTCAAGATCTATCTGCCCTGAAATTTTCAGATGTATCGGACAACCCATTGTTGGGTTGCTGCCCCTGAATTGGTAATTTTATGGAAATTTTACTGTTTTTGTTTATTATCTTGAATATTATTATAGATAGAGATAAACTGTAAACAGCAATAATGTTCAGCAATTTAAGATTTACAAATAAGTCAACATGATTGAAATGGTCAATTGACCCCCTAAGGAGTTATTGTCCTTTATAGTCAATTTTTTTAAAACAATTTTCATAAACTTTGTAAATTTTACTAACATTTTCCACTGAAACTACTGGGCCAATCATTATAGATAGAGATAATTGTAAGCAGCAAGAATATTCAGTAAAGTAAGATCTACAAAGACATTGCCATCACCAAAACACAATTTTGTCATGAATCCATCTGTGTCCTTTGTTGAATATTCACATAGACCAAGGTGAGCGACACAGGGTCTTTAGAGCCTCTAGTTTTAATTGTAAATGTGAACTTCAAATATCATACTGTATAGTATAGTAGATACTAATACAAGACAGAATGTTTGAATGTGAAAGGGTTAGATGTGAGTTTTCATCTTTATAGGCATATGTACATTTCACTAGTGATAACTTTCTTGTAAAATAATACCAGACTAGGTTCCTTATTATTATTGTACTGTTTTGACTACAGCGGGTAAGTAAATAAATATAGTTATATTAGCATGGAATTCTATTTATTACATTTTAATGTTCTTAGTTTATTTCAGTTATAATTTTTTATATTTGTCCTTTGTATGTTAAAAAAATTGGTTTCACATGTATTTGATAGAGCAGCAGATCTTTTGGTGTTCACATCTGCATCTTCATCCTTTTTGGTTTAGCAAGCAACAATTAATCATTCTGTGGTTCATTGGTGACAAAAACTCGCCAACAATTATTAGTGTAAGATAGTTTATATGCATCTTATGTCAGTCAGTAACATCATTACTGTAAGATAGTTGTGCCTCTTATGTCAGTCAGTAACATCATTACGGCCTATATTGTATATTCACTGATATTGAATGAGTTTTATAAATGATAATTTTCTAAGTTACTAAGCTGCCTTCATCAGGAAACATAAAATAGGGAACTATATTGTATTGTCTAAATGTCAACACAATGTGTGGGTATACATCAAATTAGAAATCATATTGTGTTTCAGATATATATATATATTATGACAGATCATTGCTTTATTGAGAATCATTTCTACAGTCGTTGGACAAAAGTGAGTTCCCACTCAAAAAATGTCCTATCATTTCAACTAAGTCTATGATTTTCAAAAAATTATCACCAACTAGCTCTTTGAGCAATTTTTATAAAATAGATACCATATGATGCCGAAATGTCTGAAGTTTGATTGTTTAATTGGCCATTTTATTATTCATACTTATATTAAATATGATGAGGTGAACACGAAGAAAATTATTTCTTGAAAAGTTTGCAATGTATTCTAACCAAATTAAAATCTTAAAAATTTGCATTTGTGTTTAACCCATTAGATAATGAAACCGAACCTCACCAAAATTATGGCCAAATAAACAAAAAAACTTCAGACATTTCTGCATCTTATGGTATCTATTTTATAAAAATCGCTCATAATCTATTTTATAAAAATAGCTCATAGATTTACTTGTTAATAATTTTTTGAAAAATATCGATTTAAGTTGAAATGATAGCACATTTTTTGAGTGAGAACTCACTTTTGTCCTATGACTGTATTTTTGAAGATGCATAAAATGAAGTATTATTTCCATAATGATAAAAAAAAAAAAAAATAGATTAAAAGTTCAGGGATTGTAATTGTATTTTTATGGAAATAAATTTTTAATATTTTCTTTTTAAGGTACTGATCCTGCCAGTCAATTAATCAGATTTGCCAAGGAAGAAAGAGGAAGTACTGTACATTTAGATATGATATCTCTTGGTCGAGGTCAAGGTCCTAAGGCTGAAGAGCTAATCAATAAGGCAAAGATACTAAAAGGAAGATGGGTGTTCTTACAGAATTGTCATCTTGCTTCTTCATGGATGCCAAGACTCCAGGCTATTGTTGAAAAGTAGGTATTCAATGACAATTCATACACTGGACACCTAATCAGATTCAGGACACAAGTGTGAAATTCCATTCCCTTTTTATACACCACTAATGCATATGGCAGTAGGTAGTACATGTACTGTCAAACCATGTAAAATTTTGATTGTTGAAATAAAAAGTAAAAGTTCAAATTCTCTGCAGATTCTCTTGTATCACACCTTTTTCACTGTTTACCAATTGATGAATCAGAATAATATCCATGAGTATCATAACATGTACCCCGATGACTGTCCTTTGACCAATTGTGCTTTCTTTTCCAAAAAAAAAACACCTCCTGATTCCATAGATAAGTTGTCTGACCTTTTGTCATCTTTGTCCAATTTGTCCACTTTTTCATCCAGGTTGTCCCTGAATAAAAATCCTGTAACAGGTGTGTCTACTTCACACAATTTCCTGTATTTTCCTGGGACTATAGGCCTTATCATCTGCTTTTTTTCCCTGTTTGCCACACATATCCCATGAGTTAGAACTTTAAACAAATCTTTGAATATGGGTTTCGTTTCACTCATGTCCCTTTTTCTCTTAATAATGTTCAAAGCCTTGAGTACCATGACTAATGCTGAAATACATGTATGAGTCACCTTTTGCGTCGCCACATCTCCTTCTTGTTTGGTTTTTAACACCTTCCATAATTCTCTGTTTACCAGAGGTACCTAAAAAAATCAATTGAGCATTCATAAATGCTTGACCATTTAATCATGATAATAGAATAAATATTACTGTTGATTAAAAACAAACTTCAGTCTTAAAAACATAATCGTTCAAAATATATAAATATACTTTTTTGCTTTATTTTGCTTTAATCTTAACTATACTTATATCTAAAGCAATATAATATATAATCTGAAAATATCTTTTTACAATTTTCAGGCACCAAATATTTGTCTGTTAACTTTTGATACTCTTCGTCTTTCAATGGTTTCTCTATAGCTGTTTCAGCAAGTTTTGCCATAGCACTATCTATCTCAGGACCAAACTTTTTGTCCTCTTCATATTCTTTCTCCAACTCTAGAAAGAAGTCTTCGTCTACCTCCTCCAGCGTTTGGTCTAAAGAACAACCAACATCTTGGTCATCTTGTTCCTCCTCAGACTCCATATCCTCATCTGATATGTCTGATAATTCAGGAATGTCACTAACACTGACAGTTACTGTCCTATCGGACTCTTTTTGTGGATGAGTTTTAGTTTTATTCAACTCTTTGCCACTAACTTTGTCTTGCAATTGAAAAATGTTCACAGCTAAATTAGCCATAATCTCAGTTTGAGATTTTTCCATGCTGGAAAACTTGTCCATCATGTCTTTCTTTGTTGGACTGTTATTATTTTCATTCCCGTTGGTTTCGCTTTCACTTTTGGGGTTACCGGACATGCGCAGTATACCACTTCCCGCTGGCATGCGCATTGCATCTACACTTACACTTCTAGTGTTTATATCAGTATCGTGGTTTCCAACTGTTTCAGAAACCTTTCCTGATTTAATTTTGTAAATTTCTTTTGTATGACGTTTCACCATTTCGGCAAAATTGTTCCTTTTAGACGTTGATTCACGAATATTATTTTCCGCCATTTTGGATGACCAAGCCATCACACAAAAATTACGGAATATCCATCAATCAAAAAAATTAAGCAATAAAGAGAAAATTACAATAAGTCAAACAAAAATATACAACAGATAAAAATGCATGTACGACCTTGGACAGCGCCACCTGGCTGTCCTCTCATGGGAAATATCTATATCACCAGTTTAATAAAATTATAATTAATCTTCAAATGTTACGATTAATTGAAACATTATGTTAGGCTGTGTGACACTTTGGTTTTTGTTTAGTCATCCTGTTTTTGATTTTGGACTGAATGTTTACTTGTTTATTTTTCAAAAACACAATGTTTTGAGAAAAAGCTATAATGGGATAATTTTGGAATGTGGCTTTCGATCCATGTACATGAAATGTGATACATCCAGGGACTTAATTATATTATTCCTCACCCAGATCTGATATGCTTAGAATATATCCATTGACAATATGACAATCACATTTTTATTTTGAAGCTACGTCGAAGTACAAAAGTAGCATCCAAAATCATAGTCAGAAATAAAAAAAAAATGTTATTGATTTTCATACAACATAACCTCTTTTCAGGTCTAATTCATGTATAATGATTTAATTGCAGATTCAATGCCTCTACAGAAGAAGTAGATAAACAGTTTAGACTATGGTTGAGTTCTAATCCAGATCCTTGCTTCCCTATATCTATTCTACAGACAGGCATGAAAGTAAGTCAAAAGGGATAGAATGGAATAGCTTCTTTTTTTAAGCTAAGATTTAAAAAAAAAAATGATATCTATGTAGAACATATTCTTATTTTTTATTTTTTTGAAATGATACAACATGAATATGCATTACTTTGTTAGCATCAGTATCAATTATATGTGTATATGCCGTACATAAAATGTGTAAACAGGGCCCTTGCTGGCATGTCAGATTTCTATTTAATTTTCTTCAATATGATAAAAAAAAATCCACTAGGATCAAGTGCCATTTAGGGAATTTTTATGCCCCACCTACGATAGTAGAGGGGCATTATGTTTTCTGGTCTGTGCCTCCATCCGTCCGTTCGTCCGTCTGTGCCTCCGTCCGTGCATCCGTTCGCTTCAGGTTAAAGTTTTTCGTCAAGGTAGTTTTTGATGAAATTAAAGTTACATCAACTTGAAACTTAGTACACATATTCCCTGTGATATGATCTTTCTAATTTTAATTCCAAATTAAAGTTTTGACCCAAATTTCACGGTCCACTGAACATAGAAAATGATAATGCGAGTGGGGCATCCGTGTACTATGGACACATTCTTGTTTCAAATGCAATTTTGCCTCTATTCTAACAAATGGATATGATATTGATTTCAGATGACAGTAGAGCCACCTCAGGGTTTAAAAGCCAACATGTTGAGGGCTTTTGGTGGGTCTGGTACTGGTGTTGTTACTGAGAAGATGTATGAAGATTCAGTCCCTGGACCAGCCTGGCCCAAGCTTCTGTTTGGTCTCTGTCTATTTAACAGTGTTATACATGAAAGAAGAAAGTATGGCAGACTTGGATGGAATATTGTTTATGGATTCAATGATTCTGATTTAGAGGTATTTTCAATATTGTTGGAACATTTCAAGAAAATAAAATTCGATGATTTTGGAAAAATGTTAAATTATTTGCCTTTCCCTCAATGTTCTTAACCTCTTAGAATCATTTTCATTTACCAGCAGTAAGGAAGTTTTTGTACATTCTTGAAATTTGAATGGAACCATTTTTCTAATTACGTTCTATCTTCACATATTCCTATGGGAAACACTTTTACAACAGATTATCAAACTAGTGTTAAGATTTTGAAATCAAACCTGTAACAAGAACTGCAAGCATCGCATTACTGTTTTCCTCACAAGTCAAATAATTGTTTGCAGAATTTTTAAGGACATATTTATTTTTCTACAGGTGTCAATGCTGCAGTTATCTAACTTGTTAACAGAACATCCTAATGTTCCTTGGAAAGCCTTGACCTACCTGACAGGGGAGGTAACCTATGGTGGGCGTGTCACAGATGAATGGGATAGAAGATGTCTACATGCTTTACTGGGGAGATTCTTCTGTCCTAGTGCTCTGTCTGATGATTATAGTTATTCTCCTGATGGGGTAAGTTTTATAATACACCTGACAGGGGAGGTAACCTATGGTGGGCGTGTCACAGATGAATGGGATAGAAGATGTCTACATGCTTTACTGGGAAGATTCTTCTGTCCTAGTGCTCTGTCTGATGATTATAGTTACTCTCCTGATGGAGTAAGTTTTATTGTACACCTGACAGGGGAGGTAACCTATGGTGGGCGTGTCACAGATGAATGGGATAGAAGATGTCTACATGCTTTACTGGGGAGATTCTTCTGTCCTAGTGCTCTGTCTGATGATTATAGTTATTCTCCTGATGGGGTAAGCTTTGTTGTACACCTGACAGGGGAGGTAACCTATGGTGGGCGTGTCACAGATGAATGGGATAGAAGATGTCTACATGCTTTACTGGGGAGATTCTTCTGTCCTAGTGCTCTGTCTGATGATTATAGTTATTCTCCTGATGGGGTAAGCTTTGTTGTACCACTGCAAATTAATTATATTTGGGGTAGGGGTATATAAGAAGTACATGTGTCTCCATTCATTAGTCAGTCTGGCTGCGATCTATCTGACCTTAGGCATTGCAAGTTCAACACCTCCTTACAGGATTGATAGATATTGATTAAACTTTAAACAGCTGTAGAGCACTACCTTGAGGAATATGATGTCCGTACTAAAGGGAGCGAATTGAACTTACTTACTTGCTTCATTAATGTAATTTGTGGTAAAAGTATTAGGGATTGGGTTATAATTAATTTAGTTCAATCCCAGCTCTAGTTTATTGCAGCAGACATAATGCATTGTGACTTTGTCTAGAAAATTAATGAGCAAATTCTTCTGAAGCACTCATATGACTTATTCATAGCGGTCTAATCACTAACTCCCCAGGAATTGATTGTAAAGTAGTCTGTTTAATAGATATACATTTCCTAAAATAATATTTCAATATTCGATATAAAAAATCCAAACTTTGTCCTGCTATGTCAAAAATGTATAAGGGAAAATTTCATCCGAGTGCTCTGTGAAGTTCTCAACTGAATGAGTAAATTAAATTGATAGCTTAGAGGATGAAATAAAGTGACAAATTAAATAATGATAAGATTTATTCTGTCAAAGTGCTCTCCCATTTATGTTAGTCTAAATTAGTAATACAATAGTTAAGTTACAGTGACACAGTCCAATGATGGAAAGAGTTTTCTGTCAGTGTATTCTATTATATTCTACTGGTTGGGTAAGTTGTAAGTATTTACAGGGTAATTTCACCTGAAATACTTTTTTTCATTCATTGGTTCATTTATCCTTGGTCAAACTATGGTAACTGAAATTGATATTAAAGCTATTAAAATTAATCTTTTTTATATGCTGATTCTGGGCCACAGATTGTACCATCCCAAGTTAAATTCGTAGCTTCATTGTGTCTGTCTGACTTTACTCTCATTGAAATTGTTAGTCAAGTCCTAAGTGAACTTTTACACTGAAATTTTACAAAATCCCACCATGAATCCCTTTAAAAGTTATTTCTTGAAAAATTTGTGATTTGAAATTTATAGCAAAAAAATGTAGTTTACAAATACTTGTGTCCATCCACTGTACTTTGAGTTATTGTAAATATTGATAACCATTTTGATTAGGTACCAGAGGAGGTAAGAGTTATACACTGGATCAACATCTTTGCTTATGCTCTATGTATGTTGTGACACTGTTTTTTAATTTAGGGTAACAGTAAAAAAATATAATTGTAAAAATTTGAAAACTGTAAAATTTTAATTTGAAATTTTCAGTTTGGTGCTTTAAGTCGGAAATGTGGTCTAACTAGTTTTGGTCTTATTTATTTTGGTCATTTTATTTTGAAAACAAGTCTGCAACAGACTTTTCTTATTTTGGAAGATCTTGGAAATTTTTATTTAGAGCAATACATATGTAAGAACTTGTAGTTTATAAGAGGTTTTGATATATTTTCATTGCTCAACATGTGTTTTTTGTACCATATGAACATTGTCAGGGTTTTTTTAACATACAAACAGTGTCTCAACATACAAGAGATTATACAATGCTTGTTACAAACTTAATTTATAGAAATCTTGTGCATGAACATTTTTCTTTCAGTATACACAGGATTATGTCAGAGCTAGACAAATACTTAAAAATAGGATGTAGTTACAAAACCATATTTATTCCTAGAGAATTGCATGTTACTTCTGAGTCAGGAAAAGAAAGTAGTTTGGAACTAGCCTTTGCTTACTTTTAAAAGATTTCTTTTGTTTGAAACAGATATTATAAGAATTTTGAAAAAGAGCCAATGTGTCTTCGGCTTTCTCATATGCTTCAGTGGAGTTTGAAGATAAATATTTATTCAACTATTGCCTTATAATCTTTTTTATGATTGTTAATATTGTGATTTTATCTGTCTGAATGTTACCATCCTAAAGTGAAGTCAGGCTACTATTAGTGATCATTTCTGGTCCATATAGTGCAGATATTTCTTTGTTTATTTTTGAAATTATAGCAAAAGGGACATTAGTTTGAATCCTGACTGTGTTAACAAAGTCAATGGGAAGACAGTACAGATATCACCAAAAACTGTATATAATCTTGGTTTTGGTGTATTATCATATTATTCATATTTGAATTAATAAGGGGAAATAATTGTATGGTATTTTGTAATACTATTTTATATTGGCCTTAATCAATGTTATTGGGATTTTGAAAATTATAAAGTCTAAACATGCCTTATTTTTTAATTAAATTTAGAAAAAAAAGTCCTTTTATATAACATTTACACAAGATTTATTTTTACAGTTTCAGATAGCATTAATTTAGTATATTTTTTTATTTGACACAAAACCCTTTTATTCTATCACTCATTTCTTTATTTCTACACTTTGCAACAATATATACTTCAACATTTCATAAATTTCTTTTGTCCAAAGGGAGGTAACTGCATGTTAGTAAATGGCTCATCATGATATTGAGAGCAAGCATGTATCATGTATGGAAAAAAAACATTATAGGCAGATCAAGCATTCTTCTGCTTAATGAATGCTATGATTTAGATTTTATTACACAATTTTTTTGTTTACACAAATTTTTTTAATTTTTTTAAAGGGACAAAATGTCCATTCTCTCAAAATAACTAAACCTGCAAGTAACAAGGTAGGAAAGATGGATTGCTGTTATTTCTAAAGATGAAAATACCCTACAGTTATCACTTTATTTTCATTTTTAAATTCTGCAGAAATTAATTTATTGTTATTTTACAGATATATCGGCCATTGAAGACAAACTGTGCCTTCCCTCAGATTGTTACATACCTGGAGACATTACCTAGTTATGATTCCCCAGAAGTTTTTGGTATGACAGAGAATGCAGAGAGAGCCTGTAGAATCTTACAGGCAGATGATATGATTGAAACCATTGTCAGTGTACAACCAAGACTGTCCCTAGATATTATGGGGTAATTCTTTTTCAATTACAAACAAAGACTATATATTGGATAATTATATTATCTGTGTACATCCAAGGTTGTCTCTTTTATTACATTTATTGGCAGGGAACATCAAAATAGTAACAAGCTTTTTTTTAACTCATCTCCAAAGTATATTTCAACTCTCAAAGTCTCAAAGTTAAAATTAAAACAGATTTTCCAAATTAAGGTGCTTTCTTATTACACATTTTTAAGGAATATGAACAAGATGGAAAAACAAATTTGTTTTGGTCCAAAAATCTTTTTGTTTTCCATTTTAGAAGTGATAAGAGTAATGACCAGATTGTACTGGAGATTTCTGAGAACATCATGAAGGAATTACCTGAGTCCATTGAAGCATTTATTTGTGATGAAGATGCCAATCCAATGATTCACCAGAACGTTCCCAGACCAACACTCAAAAATATACTGTTTAAAGAAATACCAGAAATGAAAGACAAGGATAAAGCAAAGAGTATGTGTAACATAAATACTTCACTGAGGGTAGTAAAGGGTTATTTTCGTGGAACGTTTTCAGCCTTTTTATTATACGACCCCAAAAAAATTTTTGGTTCGTATAATGGTATGATGTCGTCGTCTGCGTCGTCAGCGTCGTCTGCGTCGTCGTCGTCCGAAGACACTTTGGTTTCCGGATAATAACTTTAGTTTAAGTGAATAGATCTTAATGAAATTTTTTCAGAAGGTTCAATACCACAAAAAGAAGGTTGGGATTTATTTTAGGGATGATGGTCCCAACCGTTTAGGAATTAGGGGCCCAAAAGGGGCCAAAACAAGCATTTTTCTAGTTTCAGGATAATAACTTGTTTACCAGTATTTCAATTGCTCTGAAAGTATACTGCAATGTTTAAAATCACAAGTAGAATGTTTGGATTCATTTAAGGGGTTATGGGGCCAAAGTTTAGGAATTAAGGGCCAAAACAAACATTTTTCTAGTTTCCAGACAATACCTTGTGTGTAATTGCATGGATCTCTCTGAAATTGTACCACAATGTACCATATAACAAAGGGGAGGCTGGGATTAAGTTTTGGGTTAATTGCCCAAAATATGTAGGAATTAAGGGCCAAAAAAGGGCCAAAAAGAAGCATGTTTCTAGTTTCCAAACAATCATGACAATAACTTGTGTTTAAGTGTATGGATCTCTCTGAAATCGTACTACAAGGTTCAATATTACAAAGGAAAGCATGGGATTGAGTTTAAGGGTTATTGCTCCAGGGGGGGGGGGGTTTCAATAAATTGGGGGGGGGGATCTCAGTTTACCATTTTTTTAAGGGATTTTTTTTTTTTTTTCAACATTTTTCAAATTTCAAATTTTTAAAAGTTTCAATAAGAAATATTCAGTTGCACAGTATTGTGCAATAGATGTGTTAGATCTTGAACCACATTAATTTTGTGGCAGAAACCTATATTATGTCAAAAATTTGATCACAATCAAAATTCAGACAGTATCAAGCTTGAATATTGTGACCAAATTTGCCCCAACTGTTCAGGGTTCGACCACTGGGGTCGTATAAAGCTGCGCCCTGCGGAGCACCTGGTTTCACGTGTATTCATGTTTTGCCGTTTAATTTCTCGTTTTCTCGTGTTTGGTGTGACGTGCATGCTTCTTGTTTCCCCTTATTTAATTTTCCGTGTTTCGTGTCGGTACACTTAATTTCTCGTGCTTGTCTCTTATTTGATTAAAAAGTAAACCAGAACTAAATTCAAGGCAGTACAAGGGTTTTTTTTAAATTATGTGTTCCCAGGCTTTTAAATAACTATGAATCACTATGAATATTTTTTTCTGTACCCTGAATCAGATGCAACTAGCGGAGGCTAAGAGTTGACCTTAGGGTCTTCATGTCAATAATGATAATTACTGCATGATCTCCAAGAACAGATTAGTGATAACTTCTAGTACTTTATTCCTTGATATTTACGATTTTTATTTCACGTGTTTCTGTGTTCATAGCCCCCCTTTTACCACCCTCTTCACTGAAAACTGGTTGCATATTTTCTCAACTATACCAATATATTTACTATTTAAGATTTTTAAGTCAAGTGATTAAAAATATTATGTTATTCACTTTTCTGGTATTGTTATTATTGTGTTATGTTATGCCTTTTGTGTCATCATTTTTGTCAAAGTTTCAATGCATTTAAAACTTGTATTCTACTTGACCCGCCTTTATAAAATTTTAAGTTATATGATCTTGGGCAAAATATGAATAGCTGATTTTTGGATCTGGCTCTACCATTTAGACTTTCAAATGATATGATGGTATCTACACAGGTTTGTTTTGAATAAGAATGATGATTTCATCTGCATGTGATCTCAAATACTTTTCTAACTGTGATCGGTCATATAACTTTTCATTTTCAGTTGTACAGGACTGTATAGAATCTGTGGTAGGAAATTCAGCCTTGTTGACAGTACTCAGACAGGAAGTGGATAGATTTAATAATCTGTTATCACTCATACATACATCACTAAAGGAACTTCTAAAAGCAGTCAAAGGAGAGATAATCATGTCAGACGCATTAGAAGAGGCCTACAGTGCTTTTCTGGCACAGAGAGTCCCTCAGAGATGGAAGGTAAGAATAAGAAAATCTGTAGCTTACCATATATGGGTTTTCCTATGAAAAAGAATTCATTTTTTATACTCGAAATGAACATACAGTGGAGTCCCCGGTGTCTGCGCGGCCTGTGATACTGCGCATTAGCTGATTTCGTCATATAAACAAAATAACACAAATAAAATCGTCTCGGGGGGGCCACTTCAAACTTTTTTTGGTAGGGGTGAGCAGCTGAGACATCAAGTACCCCACCCTTTTCATATATTTTGTTAATCAAAAATATATACCTTGTCATATATTAATTAACAAAAAACAGACCTATAGATATATTTCAATATTTTCACCGCTTATCATTACGTTCTTATTAAGAAGCAAAATAGTCGCAATAAAATCACCTTCTTTTCCCAATAAATTCGTTATATATCTTAAACACTTTTTTCGTATTGCCCATTTTACATCTTTCATTATAAAGATATTTCAATTCCAAAATACAATACATATAAAAGACGTTTGGTCAGATCATAGATGGTTTTACATCTATGGTCAGATAAATGTAATATCACCCCAGAGCGTAACACCTTAACTGATTTTAACATGATTAATTATTAATTAAAAACTGAGAAACAGTTTCATTGCCGTTCCCTCGTAAAGGACGCTGTCACAATGGAATTTCTTTAAATAATTGTTATCATGTTTTATGTATACAAACCCTTGAATGATAATTAGGTGCAAATGTCAAAATAGTTGGATTTATTGCATCTATCACTGGCATCAGTGGAAATACCACATCAGAATAAATAGAGTTTAATTGGTTTGACAAATAACTGATGGATTTACGACTGTGGTTTAACCGCATCAAGAATAAATGCGGACATCTGATTAGTTTCAGATACTTATGATATAATCAAGCAAGTGATAATATCAACCTATTGATATATTTCATCTGAATTTCTCACCCTTTTCATATATCATAGAGCATGAAAAAGTGACCTATTCCAGCGGCTCATCCCTACCACTAATTATATAGCAAGTGGCCCCCCCGAGAAAATCGTTCTTGTTATTTACAATATTTGGCCAATTTTCATTAAAAAAATTTAAAAAAATCATCAGATAAAATTTGTTTTATTTATGTCAAATTTATATCAGATTGAAATAATTTTTGCTCTGCATCCTTGGAAGTGTGTTTGGTTCAAATTCAGCTATATTTCGGAGCAGAAATTCTTTCCTTTATTCAAGATAAGCTATTTTTGGCAGGCATGCGTGAAATCACCGGACATTGAAGGAACTCTCAGAACAGGGGTTTCCCTAATTTTGGACACACATTACACAAAATCTTGAGGGTGAAACCATACAAACAGAAGATTTTATGAAATAAAAGTATGTTATGAATGTGTTCACACAATATTATCCAATTATTGGTTTTATCAGTTGAATGAAGTGAAGTCATAAGTCTTAGGTGCACGGATACACCGGACTGCACCGTAAGTTAAATAAAAAGATTTGTTTGAAATGTCATATATGAGTGAGAACAAGCACTTTCTATGTGGTTACATCATTATTTTATATATCAAGACTAAGATCAATAAAAAAAATTGAAACCAGCATAAATGTATTATATACATAGGAAATAAGTTGACTAAAGTTAAAATAAAGTCATTTAGATTAATGTTAACAAATCATCCAATAAATTACATGCTGTTCTTATTGGAGACTTTTTAGAAAGTTATTCTCATTTTGGGCCTTGAAACAATTTTTTGAGAGATATAAGGATAAATATCATATAAAACAAATGATATCAATGTTCAAAGAGTTTCTTAGTAGAAGAATAAAATATCATGTAGGTGAAGTTCTTATCTTTGCTTTCCATTTGAAGAATGCTGCCTATGAATCCTGTAAACCCCTTGGCTCATGGATTTATGATCTGAAACTAAGAGTGGATTTCTTTGCCATGTGGGCAGAACTGATCATTACCAATACAGAGAAGTTGATCAAACAAGCAGTATCAACAAAAGGTGCCACAGAAGTAGAGGGAGAAGATTTGATGAGAAATTTACCAAGAGCTTTCTGGTTGTCAGGATTCTTCTTCCCTCAAGGTAAAAAAATAAAGTCTAAAAAGCCACTGCTAATTCCGTCAGTAAACCAACTTACATTGTGTAAACTGATTGGATATTTTGATCTTTGCAAAACAATCCCTTTTGGTTAATGATGTTTAATGAGTTCTGTGTCCCTAAAAAAATACCTGAAAATGTGTAATCTGTAAAAAATGAATTGGTCTATGTTGTACAGATATCTATTAGATATGAACGTAGTATTCCCATTTCAGAAGAAATGATAAAATGTAAACATACAAACATACAAACATACAAACATACAAACATGATAGAATTAAATGATTAATCATTGTTTGAGGTTTAATTAACTGTGCTATGAAAGAGGGAGAGGATTTAGTTTTCATTACAAAAGAAATTTAAAATAATTTCATACAACAGCTTATTGTATTAAATATTGGAAATGCTAATCTTTGTTGTTTTATTTTACAGGATTTTTAACCGGAGTTTTACAGAATCATGCCAGGAAGGTTGGAATATCTGTTGACTCTTTAGTCTTCAACTTTGAAGTACTGACTTCTAAGACTGACACTGAAGACAGTCTGGGTGACCTCAAGCAAAAATTGTCAATCAGAGAAGTAGCTTTTACTGTAAGTTGTTTATGCTCTTGTTTTTACTGTAAATTGTTCAAGCTATAGCTTTTACTGTAAGTATGTTTTCTGGTCTGTGTGTCCTTTCGTCCATCTGTCCGTTTGTCCGTGGTCTGTCTGTCCTACTTCAGGTTAAAGTTTTTGGTTGAGGTAGTTTTTGATGAAGTTGGAGTCCAATCAACTTGAAACTTTGTACACATGTTCCCTATGATATGATCTTTCTAATTGTAATACCAAATTAGAGATTTTACCTTATTTTCACGGTCCACTGAACATAGAAAATGATAGTGCGGATAGGGCACCCGTGTACAAAGGACACATTCTTGTTTATTCTGACTTCAGAAAAGTACCTTTTAATGCAAGTCAACTATGCTGTCCATCAGCTGGTACCTTTTAATACATATTATTTACACAATCCATACGTTTTCCTATATTTTATCTACCAGTACACTGTTTATCATAGTAAAGCGTATACTTTAATTTACACTATATACCAGAACAAGAGATTGTACTGTAAGAGATTTACAATGTTGATTAGAGATCCAGCTTTTACTGTAAGAGATTTACAATGTTGATTAGAGATCCAGCTTTTGGGAAGTTGCTTACTCTATTTTTATCACAAAAATGATAACTTTGGTTTTACAAACGTTTATATGGTTTTTTTTTTCAGGGTAAGCCCCACACAGATGATGGTATAGTTATATTTGGACTGTATCTAGATGGAGTTAGATGGGATCCTAAAACTGAATGTTTACAGGATTCATTACCAGGATTTAGATTTGCACATTTACCTGAAATATTATTCCAACCAGTACAGGTGGGTGTAACAATAAGATATTTTAATTTCTATCTTTTGTTATGCATTGTATTTGTAGTTTATATTAAATATATAAAGAGGCACTTAATTACACTTTAACTGTTTCAGAGCTAATTGTGTGCTTGAGCTTTATCTTGATCAGGTGTATACTGTCATGAGCTCTGTTCATGTATTAACAAAATAAATTACAGACTAGGGCATTAAATTCCAAGTTGTAAAACAAGTATAAAAAAAGAAGATATGGTGTGATTGCCAATGAGAACACTCTCCACAGGAGACCAATGGCAAAGAAGTTTAAAACAACTATTGGCCTATTTACGGCCTTCAACATTGAGTAGAAATACATACAGCATAGTCAGCTATAAAAGACCCATGAAATGAAAGATGTAAATCAACTTGAATGAGGAAAATCAAAAGCCTCATTTTCATACAAAATAATGAATGAAATACAAATATAATATACTACAACAACCCTTGCATAGTTTAGTGTGACAATTCTTTACTGAAAAATTGTAAGCTGTATAGTATTTATTGAATATGGTTTGTTTTTGTTTTAGACATCAACAGCAATAGAGTCAGATGATGAAAAAGATGAGGATGATGAAGAAAACGCTCATGTGTATGAATGTCCTCTATACAGAACTTCAGCTAGGGCAGGGACATTGTCCTCTACAGGGCATTCTACAAACTTTGTTACTGCTGTTACCCTACCCTCTGAACAGCCATCCAGATTCTGGGTCATGAGGGGTGTGGCTTTACTATGTCAGCTAGATGAATAGTGGTGGAATTTGCTGTGATGCTAGCCAGTAAAATTCAGGGAAGCTTTGACTTTCCATTTGAATGACAGTTATATTATGAAGTCAAGCATTTCAATAACACTACTGCTGAATATTTATAAGTGAATATAATAAACATTATTTTTCTACAACTTTCTTTACATATTTTTACTATTGTAATAAAAACCGTCCATTATTTTGTAGTTAAGAATTAGGAATTTACGTTTGATTGTACAGTTGAACTATTTTGTTGGAGTTTATTTTCTTATTTTGTTAATGTTTTTTTAGTAGTATAAAATTTTATTTTTCTATGATTTATTTAATTTATTTGAATGAAGATTTTATTATTATTCCTATCTGTGATATACATGTAAATATTGGGTTTTTTAACGGAAAAGTATGTAAATATTATGAAGACTCTTTATATAATTTATTTTTTATTGTATAAATATAGTGTTATATCAGTATTACAAACCTAAGTTATAATTACACCCAGCGGCGTAGCCAGAGTTAAAATGATGTGGATGCGTAACTGTCGCCCAGCAGAGCTAGGCGACACCCAAACTGAGAAAAGCAGATTGTTTTTGCAGTCTGCTAAGTCAAGCAACTGGATTTCAATGCAACTTTCAGAAAATTGGTAAAATTTAGTGCCACGAACCTCCTCTAATTTTTTAATTTCTAATCCAATTGTTTAAGATGTGTCTTTACTAAGCTATTAGACTTTTCCAAGTCTACCTGGTATACAAATTGGTGATAGAGGATATTTGCGATCACTGCTAATAGATTTCCTAGTTTCTGTTTTCCCATGAGTGTTGAAAACTTCCATCAACTTGTGTTTGATATAAATTCTGCATTCGAGTCATTATATAACAGCAGTATTCTTTCATTATGCATATTTAATTTTATTTTCAAATTTCATTTAAAAACACATTCATCGTCATATTATCGATTCTATGTTTTAAAGTTTGTGTTGTACACATATCAATCTGTATTTATAATTTGTTGTGAAGAAATTGCTATGCAACTAATGTGATTTTAATTTTTTGATGCACTCCTGAAATATTTATAAAAGTCTAGTAACTATTCTAAATGAAATATTTACATCTATGGTATTGATACACCTGACTGTTTAGTGTTTAAATGTTAAGAGAATCTATTTATAACTCAACCGTCCTAAATATTGATGTACTGTGAATCTATTTATAACTCAACCGTCCTAAATATTGATGTACTGTGAATCTATTTATAACTCAACCGTCCTTAATATTGATGTACTGTGAATCTATTTATAACTCAACCGTCCTAAATATTGATGTACTGTGAATCTATTTATAACTCAACCGTCCTAAATATTGATGTACTGTGAATCTATTTATAACTCAACCGTCCTTAATATTGATGTACTGTGAATCTATTTATAACTCAACCGTCCTAAATATTGATGTACTGTGAATCTATTTATAACTCAACCGTCCTAAATATTGATGTACTGTGAATCTATTTATAACTCAACCGTCCTTAATATTGATGTACTGTGAATCTATTTATAACTCAACCGTCCTAAATATTGATGTACTGTGAATCTATTTATAACTCAACCGTCCTAAATATTGATGTACTGTGAATCTATTTATAACTCAACCGTCCTAAATATTGATGTACTGTGAATCTATTTATAACTCAACCGTCCTTAATATTGATGTACTGTGAATCTATTTATAACTCAACCGTCCTAAATATTGATGTACTGTGAATCTATTTATAACTCAACCGTCCTAAATATTGATGTACTGCTGATGAGGTGCTGTGATAGTAAAAATAAAACGTTTCTTTCACATATATTTTGTTATCTATAATGATGCCATATGAAAATTACATGTGGTATGAGTGCCAATGAGACAAATCTCCAGCAGAGGCCAAATGTTAAAGAAGATAGGTCACTGTATGGTTTTTAACAATGAGCAATCTTCATAGTTCTGGTAAGCTATAAAATGCCTGAAATGCCAAATACAGCAAAAAATGACAACCAATGAATAACAGGCTCCTGACATGGGACAGGCACATACAGAATGTGGCAGGGTTACACATGTTTGTGTGCCTTCCCCTAACCTGGGACAGTGATGGTTTTTTTTTCTGCAGCATATTTTTTGGCATCTTTAAAGATCATTGTCAAGCCTTATCCACTTGATATAGTTATTATTCCCTTGCACCATGGTAAATTGTATCAGGCTAATAAAAACAAAGACAACATGATTGATAATAATGAAATTATCCACCAGAGACCAAAGGTATAGATGCCAACCATTACAGTTTTTTGTCAAACATGAGACTTCATACAGAGATAGTGATAAGGCAGTGTTCACTTAATCCTTGATATCTTTATATTTTAGAAGGTAGAAGACCTGGATGCTTCATACTTGTATATAGATTATGTTATGAAATTTCCCGTCTGTCCTTCACCTCATTTTCATGGTTCAGTAACTACTTGAAAAAAAGTGTATTATTGATTGCTCTCTAATGAGTAATGGGACAATCCATGTGCCTGTCAGAGTTTTCACTTGACCTTAACCTCATTTCATGGATCAGTGAACAAGGGTAAGTTTTTGTGGTCAAGTCCTTATCTCAATTACTATAAACAATAGGTCTATATTTTGTGCATGGAAAGATTTTAAGATGTTCATGTCCAACTGGCAGGTGTCATCTAACTTAGACCTTATTTCCATGGTTCAGTGGTTGAAAGTAAGTTTTTGTGTTTTATCAGCTATATATGGTGGGTGGCAATATGGTAAGATGTACATGTCAGTCTGGAAGGTTTTATTTGGCCTTGACATCATTTTCATATTCATTGTTTTGTGTTTTGGTCAGTTTTTCTTAAACTATAACTATGTATGGTGTATGAAATGATAGAAATGTTTTTATGTCTGTATGAGTGATATCATATTACCTTGACCTTATTTTCATGATTATGGTTGTTACTAAGATACTTTATTTGAATGATTGTACATATCTGTCTAGCAGGGTTCATCTGACCTTGACCTCATATATAAAAAGAAGATGTTATATGATTTCCAATGAGACAACTCTCCACAAGAGACCATAATGACACAGAAATTAACAATTGTAGGTCACTGTTTGGCCTTTGACAATGAGCAAAGCCTCTACCGCATAGTCAGTTATAACAGGCACCGAAATGACAATGTAAAACAATTCAAACAAGAAAACTAATGGCAACATTTATGTACAAAAAATGAATGAAAAACAAATATGTAACACAAAAACAAATGACAACCACTGAATTACAAGCTCCTGACTTGGGACGGGAACATACATATAGAATGTAGTGTTTATGGTTTGGTCTGTTTCCTGTATACTATAAGCAATAGATGAACTATGTTCAATGTATGGATTGGTTGTAAGGTGTTATGTATTTCCAGCTTGGTTTATCTAGATCTCATTTTCTTGGATCATAAGTTAATGTGATACTTGTAGTAAAACTTTCTATTTAAGGCTTTTAACATAAAATCAATGTTAGCAATGCGAGACATTTCAATATGTGCACTCTTGTTCTGTAATTGTTACATATTTTGTGCTGAATTTGTGTTGTTATATTCAAGTCCACTAGTTACAGATTTCTATTTACTACCAAATAGTAATGGTTCCCATTTAAGATATTGTTGTGATAATGGTATCACCAGTGATGATGTAAACTATATGTTCAAATTATCATAAACTCAGAATTTTTTGTGTGAGGGACTATTAACATATTTCACAATCAAGTGAAATTCCTGAAAAGGTCCCCCAGTTGAATATTTTGTTTTTATGTGTGAAAGGAGATCTTATCTTTTGATGTGTGTATTTTACTATGTTGGGGAGCAATTTGAGGACAGAATTTGTCAATTGCATGCAGAGCAAAGGAATATATCATTTTTTGGACTAAGTTCCATCAATAATAATTGCCTGGTCTGGGTTAGAATGGTTTATCCCATTTATAATAGTGTAGTCCATTGTGAAAATAGGTATTTAACCTAGCTGGAAATGGAATATCCCTCAAAACAGTCAAGTCCATTTTGAAATATGGGTAAATATTAATTGTCCAGTGAATACTATTATGTATTTTTCGTCAATAACTGAAGGAACTGAACAGTTTTTGAAATAAATTAATTTATCATTGTAAACATAGGTGAACAACTTTCAGTACTGACTTGATGCTCATGTAACCTTACCAGATTTCTGTTAACTATCTAATCTTGAGTGATGTTTCAATTCAGTACTCATATAGCAGGTTGTTTCTTAAATTCAGTTTAGTGTTCACTCAAGATTTAATATATCTACTGTTGAAGCGAGTAGATGTAACTTATCAAAAGTAATAAGCCATTTCATTCATTGATCAAATAATCAAGAAGTTAAGGATTATTCCATAATGTAAGGGGGTGATTTGGGGTGTAAAAAGGCAGTCTGTGATTTGTTCAAGGCTTAGTACATTGTAACAATGAAATATTGACAAAAAGATTTAAAAGAGACCACAACTTGGTCAAACATTGACCATAAGTTTTGGGAGATTGTGACTTAAAAACATCCATATTAGATAATCTATGTATATGTGTACTGCAATGATTATGAATGGTTTATCCCATCCATTGTGAAAAAAGGTATTTAACCTAGCTGAAAATGGAATATCCCTCAAAACAGTCAAGTCTATTTTGAAATATAGGTAAATATAAGTGAATCCTATTATGTATTTTTCATCAATAACTAAAGGAAGTGAACAGTATTTAATATGGATTAGTTCATCATTGAAAACATAGGTGAACAACTTTCAGTCCTGCCTCAGTGCTCATATAACCCATCCAGATTTATGTTCATTATCTTGAGCAATGTTTCAAACCAGTACTTATACAGCAGGTTGCCTTTTAAATTTAGATAAGTGTTCACTCAAGACTTTAGTATGTGTACTACTCAAGTGAGTAGATGTCACTGATAACAGAGACATATAATACAATCGAATTATATGTCTCTGCTGATAATAAGTAATAAGCTATATCATTCACTGATCAAATAACCAATAAGTAAAGGATTATTCCATAATGTAAGGGGGTGAGATGGGGTGTAAAAAAGAAGTCTGTGATTTGTTTAAGGCTTAGTAACAATGAAATATTGACAAAAAAATTAATAAGAGACCACAACTTGTTTAAATATGGACCATGTGTTTTGAGAGATTGGGACTTAAAGGCATCCATATTAAATAATGACCAGCTAGTGTAGCAGTCTGGTCCATTTTTAAAAGGCAAATTTTGGATTAAAATATCTGGATTAAAATAATGTATTCTTAATAAGTCTAGTCCACTTTTCAGTACAGTCCATTTTCAAAACAGGTAACAATGACTGGGAATTGAATATCCCCTTTATGGTTTAGTCCAAACTTTAAAGCTTTGTATTTCAAAAGGCAGAATACCTTAATATGTCATACCTTGCATGCAAATGCCTTATATTAAGAATTTTCTGACGGACATACCTTCATTATCCCAGACTCCATTTGCATGGTTCAGCGATTGCTTTGTCATATGAATTTATTTTCTTATTAAGAGTAATATGATAACTTCATTAGCTATACAAGTTCCTTGTCTGGTTTACATGTCTGTCAGACAAGGTTCATCACACCTCAATCTCATTTCATGGATCAGTAATCATGGGTAAGTTTGCGTGGTCAAGTTCATATCTCAGATACTATAAGCAGTAGGTTAACTATATTTGGTATATGGAATAATTGCAATGTGTACATGATGTTGTGCCTTTGTTTTTCTTTACATTGGCTAGAGGTATAGGGGAGGGTTGAGATATCAAAAAACATGTTTAACCCCACCGCATTATTGCACCTGTCCCAAGTCTTTGTTAGTCTTGTATGATTTTAAATTTTAGTTTCTTGTGTATATTTTGGAGTTAAGTATGACGTTCATTATCACTAAACTAGTATACATTTTTGTTTTGGAGCCAGCTGAAGTATGTCTCCGAGTTCGGGAAATTTTTCGATCCATTGGTGGCCTTGTTTGCTCTTTGGTTGTGTTGTTGTCTCTTTGACACATTCCCCATTTCCATTCTCAATTTTATGTCTTGCTGTTAGGTTTCATCTGATCTTGACCTCATTGTTCATTTGGCTATGTTGATTGTCATTTAGTCTTCACCTCATTTCTATTTAATTTTCTTGTTCCAGATTTCATTGAGGGCTAAATATTGGGATGAACAGTTAATATAGACAAATGGTTAAGAATGAAATTAAGTGTTTGATTTTCAATTTCTGTGGGCTTTGGTTGACCCGATTGGTGTTAAATTATTTCATCTACAGTGAACAAAAGCCTATGAACAATGAAGTTGCTAGTTTGAACCCCACTCATGGCAGATGCATTCAACTATCTTAATTGATAAGAAATGCCAGTTTTCTTGTCAAAGGTCAATGGTTCTATCTAGATACTACACCTTCCCTCACCAATAAAAAATAGTCACCAGGATAAAGCCAAAAGTCATGAAACACAAACAATCAATCTCTTTGGGTACTCCAGTTTCCATCAGTCATAAAAACTGGTGATATAGCCGAGAGTGCTTAAGGTGAAACACACACAATCAATCAATCAAGTTATCATATAAAACCAAAAAATACAAGTTTTAACTTTTTAATATGAAGCCAACAGATATTTAAAATTTGAAATAAGAATTAACATATCTTCAGTTATACAAACATAAAGCTTGAGCAATAACATACAAATAATTAGCAGTTATACAAAACATAATTGTATATATAAAAAAAAATATCACAGTCGATTCATATCACAAATGGTACAGGTCATAAAACTAATTCAACATATCGTACCATAACACAAAAATGAATAATCTGCCTTGATCTCATTAGAGGATTTCAAACATTAAATCAAATGCAGAAGTATTGTACCTAGATATAGAAAATAGGATAACCTTTCAATAAACTTTTAAAACAAGTTCTTGAATTAAAGCCTAATAAACTTTGAACTGTTCCAATCTTTGGAAAAAAGTTACCAGTAGTTGTAAAAAAAGCCTGAGATATATATTTCAATAACAGCTTCATCAATGTAGCTATAAGTAAGAGAATTCAGAGGAAATAAATATCAATTCAAACAATTTCAATCATTTTTTACAATAATACTGTTTAAGTACTGAAGATATCTAATGACCATCAATTTTCTCCAGCGCATTTAATCACGATCACGATTTTCACCTTACTATATTAAACATCATTATATGAAAAATGTGAATTAAAATATGTTTCCTGTTTTATGATGCTATATGTATTGAACTATTGTAGATCTCTACTACCAAATAATTTTCTCTGGCATTTGTAATCACGATTTAAACATTTCCTTACAGAAAATGTGAATTAAAAATGTTTCATCTTTCATGATGCTATATGCATTGAACACCAAGTCTACTGATCACACTTTTTTGTATAACAGGGTTTTCAAATACAGTTTTGCACAAATTTACTTGTTTGTTTATCAAATTGACAAAAAATAAAACAGACAAAAACAGAAAAGTGTAAATTTGAGGAAAAATCATGATTGCCTTTTGACATTTTGAAAAATTAGAGCTCTTAAAAAAACTTTTCTCATTCATATCTGCAATTAAGTACTTCTTTACTAAATGAGGCCTTAAAATCATACATGTATGAAGTTTAAAGGGCACTTTTTCACAAATTATCACAGTTCTCCAATAATTAAATATAACAATATAAACTACAATCCAGAAGCTGCTATACTCTCTCCAGCTGTTGTAGGCTGAATTCCAGGTAATTGTAAACGTGTGTTAGTTTTCTGCTTTTTACTACGGGTTGATTCTCTGGTGCCAACAATACTTGGGCGACGCATAGAAACGGCAGTGGTTACATCAGAATGTTCTCCTGTTGGACTTCCCATAATGCTTCCTGCTTCACTATTAGACAGTTCCTGTAAAATTATAAATAATTTGTTTAATAAACAAATATTTTGATTAATATATGCCATAATTTATTTAAAATAACTGTTCGACAAAAAGTGCATGGGCAGACCCTATGCGTGTCTATTTTCAATTGCATACATTTTTCAATTATTCAGTCTACAAAAACTAATATCCTGAAAGATAAATGAATCCATGGTAATACATGTACAATGATTTCATCAGTTACAATGCTTGGTAATAAGATACTGAAAATACATGAGGCACAAAAATATTCATAAGCATGTCTTGCAATCGATATAAGAAATATCATGAAATATTTTTTTATGCTGTTTTGTAACAGATTTTCCTAATTGAGCTTGATTCTAACCAAGTAAACCTGTGTATGCATATGGTTCTGAACTATTAAAACATAAAAATCAAAATATTGTGATGCATTTGCTAAATTAATATTTCATATTGCACAATTTATAAAATAGCAATCACTGACTGAAATGTATGTTTCTAACCATACATGATACGGTACTTAAAATTAGTTCTTCTTGAAAGCAACCTTAATGTCACAGGCATGCAAGATGAGCTCTGTATTTAGATAAGCTTTTAAATAACATCTATTATAAAGTCTTTTCTACTTCAAATATAACACTCATTTTTTTACTATAGTATGCAACACATGTCAGTCAATCTACAAAACCTAAAGTGCTATGTTAATCATCCAGATTCTAGATGGCTCCTAAAGGATTCACACAGACATTGATGCTACTATGGCCTACAATGGATATAAACGGAGCTTACTCAATACAGCTGTAGAAGCCTGATGAGTCCACACCCCAAAAAAATGCAATTACCTAGCACCTATCAATGTCAGGTCACCTGTGTTCAGTGAACAACAAATAAACAACAACAAACTGACAAAGTAAAATAACTGTTTAAAATGTGCTACCTAAAACATTCCGAGTCAACAGTACTTGAAAACCCTCAGAAAGTGTGGGGTCTTGTGCTACAGTAATTTCAATGTGATTTAAAAAAAAAAAAAAAAAAAAAAAAAGGGTTTCTGAAATCCTTGACCTTTATAACAAAACCAACAAACTGCTACCTTTTCCAAACAAATA
This sequence comes from Mytilus galloprovincialis, assembly GCA_037788925.1. Taxonomy (NCBI): domain Eukaryota; kingdom Metazoa; phylum Mollusca; class Bivalvia; order Mytilida; family Mytilidae; genus Mytilus; species Mytilus galloprovincialis. Next base: position 40,367,348 of record CM075334.1, on the reverse strand, counting down.
ATCTGTGTGTGCTTTCATAACCTTGACCTCTGCTAAAAGCCTTTTCACACTAGTACCTTCTCTAAACAACTTTTCTGTATTATTGATAACTTTTTTAAAATCATGTTTAAAACTGACAACAGGTGCCCGTCTTAAATTTTCTTGAGTAGAACCTCTCATACTCAGTTGTGACAAACTCCTAGTCCTTATCCTGCTCGCCTGGGACATAGGCTTTTTAAGGTCAGGTAGGCTGCCTCTTTGTGATCTTGCCTAATAAATCAAAGTTACTGATCAGATAATGCTATCATCAAGGTTTGATTGAATATCTCTACCAAAGATATTTTCCTAAAGTTGTTTTTACAGTTAGCTAGTTTACTATCCACACTAATCTGTGTCCACACTGATATGTGTCCACATTGATCTGTATCCACACTTGTTTTTCTAATCAAAATGTTATAGATTGTTTCTAAAGAGAATAAGCAGGAAATATAAGACTGATGTAATGAATGGCCATGTAAATTATATATGATAAATACCATTGGTGAAATTTGTTTTATAAAAAAATCTTATATTTCAAAAATACAATCTGTTGTTTCATATCCTAAAAAACTGTTGGCCATTTCATTGTTCATACCCCAAAAAGAAAAGAATGGGACATTTTAAACCAATCCAATTTTAAATTTTACCCAAAATGCATTAGATTCTGAACGTGAGTTAACCTTTCATGTATATTGATTTTTCTTTCTGTAATTTACTAAAAACTTAGAGGAACAATTGAGGAATGACATAACATTATAGAGACATATTCTTTTGGGTACTGACACCAATTGGTCATGATGCCATTTATGATGACGTGGAGACTCCAAGTTACAAGGACCAAAATAGAGTTTCCGAAGTGGTTATTGCATTCAAGAATTGATGCCACTTCTTATCTTTCTTACTGTTTAATATTTGTAAAAAATTATGACTGAATATAATGAACACTTTCATGCAAATTTCTTCACAAAAATCCAGTTGTTATAGAAGACATTCATTAACAGACATGCATCATGCATTATGAGACTTCCTTGTAAAAAAGTCATATCCAAATTAGAATTTCTGCTTATAAAACTGGATTAGATGGGTTTCCTGTATGCTAGTTACTATCATAGTCCACACGTTGAAACCTACCCTCACCTATACTGCTCATAATACTGTTTTGTTTCTGTCAAAAAGAAAACTTATCCATTTAGGGAAGTCTAAGAAATCTTGATTTGATTTTTCTCAAGATGAATTTACAGGATTACAGCTTGTCACATACTGGTATAAGGATTGTAAGTCATTGCTGAACACTTTCTTACAACATTCAAGATGAAGAGCAGCAATAATAGTGCAGTCATTATTTATTATTTCCATCAGTTGATAAGTTTGATATTTATTTATTTTTTATTATAGATACTGAACTTAATATGTTTGGGACTATCATGTATCATGTATCTTTATAAGATAAGAAAATATTTACCTATGCATATACGTATTATCTATTTTAATGCTTATATTCTGCCATTATTTGATTATTGTTGCAATATATGGGGAAGCTGTTGTGAAAGTGGAATAAATAAACTTAATAAGTTATTAAAGAAATCTGCTAGGGTTATAGTAGAAGCTGACATAATGACATCATCCAGTTTATTGTTTAATAGTTTACGCTGGTTAAATGTGGAAAAACGCATTCAATACCAAAAGGCAATACTTGTATTTAAATCATTAAATGGTATGGTTCCTAACTATTTACAAGAAAATTTTCATTTTACTGATAATCAAAATTATAACTTACGTTCAGCTGATGAAAAACTATTAAATCTTCCAAAACCAAAAACAAATTTTTTAAAGAAAACATTTACATATTCAGGTTCTCAAATATGGAACAGTTTACCAAATGAAATAAAAATGAGTAATACACTTGCATCTTTTAAAACAAAATGTTACAAATTTTTCATCAATTGTGCAAATTAATATGCTTTTTCATTATTATTTAAATACAATTGTATATTGTGTATAATATAACTTTATAATACTCTATGTACTTATAAATATGTTATTATTATTTTGAGGACTCTCAGGAAGATTAGTTTTAACTAATGGGATCATCCTCTTGAAATAAAGATTATTTATTTTTATTTTTTATTTATCCTTTTAAACTATTTGATCAGCATCCCCTCTTCCACTCTTATGTATTTAGTTATTTAACATTAAAGACAGAAACAGATAAAACTAGGAAAAAGTCCCTGACGAGATACCACCACAAAATATAAACACATTTTTAAAGGATGTATATTTTTTTTAAACAAAGCTTAAAAGATGAAAGTTTTGTTGTATGTGCACAATTAAAGAACTGAGAACTGATCTTTTATCAAAAAGCCACACAAAACATGAATATTCATGCAGTTGAACAATAATTGAAAGTCATGAATATTCATGCAGAGAAAAGAGACATACATCGATAAAATGAAAGATGATGGTGCTTATAGATTGCAAGATTGATACACTAGTCAACAGTCTGTATATCTATCCATAAACTATGGGATATACTTACTTTAAACTTCTCCTAGATAAAATAATTATAAAGAGATATTTATTTTGCACGAATATTACAGATAAAGATTGCTCTACTTTGGAAAAAAAATATAAAAATGCATAATATCTGGCAATTGATCAAATCTTTTCCGAATTTTGTGATATTTGAAATCTGTCACCCAAGAAATATTCATTTCCACTGCATCACATTTTAGCATAGTCAGGATGAAATGACCATTTGCAAGAGATTATGCATATACTGAGAGTTTTCATGATGTAAATCTAGGAACTGAAGGCGATTGATCAGTATCCCAAAAGGACTACCTAATAATCATATTGACGAAAAAATTACCCAGCAAAACCTCCTGCTTAGTGTTAATACCATCAAAAACTAGGTGATATAGTCAATTATCATACAATCATAAATAAAATAAATTTTCTGAAAATCACACCATCTACGTGGACATTTCATGTGTATTGATGAAAATAGGAGGGCTACAAAAGAATGGTTATTTTTTTTTACTATTACCAGTAAATAAATTTCTTTTAGTTTGCTACTTTGAAGAAATGTATACTATTGAAACTACAATGTAAAAAAATGTTAAAATGGATGATAATCCAAAAGTGAAATATCTACTTTTTAATTTGAATAAAAGATGTCACTGTTTACCTTTCCCTGTTTTAGGCAAATTAACAACTGGTTCCTATATAGAATCATACACATATTAAAGTAATACCCTTTGTGTTGGTTACTTTGTCAGAATAATTTTTTCAGAATATGAAATAGAATACTGGCGGTCTTTCATATAAAATATCTTATATGAGAGAATGTTCAGTAGTTGTCGTTTGTTTATGTGGTTCATAAGTGTTTCTCGTCTTTTTATATACTGTTGGTTTTCTCTTTTAAATGGTTTTACACTAGTAATTTTTTGGGGCTCTTTATAGCTTGCTGCTAGGTGTGAGCCAAGGCTCCATTTTAAAGACTGTACCTTGACCTTTAATGGTTTACTTTTACAAATTGTGACTTGGATGAAGAGTTGTCTCATTGATACTCATACCACATCTTCGTATATCTATGACTAAAACTGATAAGTTGATATGAACTGTTCATGTCTTGTGAGCAATATTTCTGTAAAAATTTTTCATAAAAATGCTTTCTGGTTTTTTTTCATGAAAAAAATATATACATTGTAGTTAATTCAGAAATGTTTATGAAAATTATTATTGCAATTTTATGAAATGCATCACACAAATACATTGCTTTTCAAAATTTGAAATACCAGTTCAAGTTTAGATTTTCTCAAAACCTATTCTGTTGCAATTTTCTCAATTATATATGCATGGCAAAAATCTATGAATCAACAGTAAATACTTAAATGTAAATACATTAACATTACATAATAAATTATTATTAAAATTTTGTACATATTAACAAAAATCACAAAAACATGCAGTTGTAATGCAGCATGCACTGTCAATCTTCACAAACTCTGTAGTTCAATGTAAAACAATTAATGAAGGGCAAAACAGTTTACATGACATTGAATTGACTGATAAACAAAAAAACAAGCATTATACAAATTTATACAAAGATCATTTTAGCTGACTATTTGTAAAAGTGTTAACTGATATCAAATACTTTAATTCCTTTTTTTAACCCTGGTTTATATCCTCTAAAAACATTCACTCTTATTTCCTAACTTTCTAAATTTCCCAAACTATAGCCATTTTCTTATTATTTCTTGTTTCAACAATGTCATTTACACCTTAGAAGTACTTTTGAAATGTAAGAAAAAAATATTGACCCTAAAACTTGAAAATGCCCTTTGAAAACGATAAAAGCATGCTAATTAATTATCAAATTTAAATATGCAAGATAACAACAGGCATATATGTAGTGTGCATCATTCCCAAATTTTTTCTTTTTTTTTCTTTGATAGCTTTTAAAACATGTGAAAATTTAAATCAGCACAACAAATAAATACAACAGACCATTAGACTTACCCCATCATCCTGTTTTATAGAAAACATAATCAAACTTTACTTCTTTGCAGAATTTTTTTCTTTATGAATAATATAAATTATTGTGAAGGAACTAAAACCTTTCCCAGAATTAGTTATTATTTAAATTTTGCAAAGTGACCTGTCCCATTGAAAATTATGGTAGCTTTTTTCAATGTGGAGTTCATTCAATGGACACTAAAATTTCCTTTGAAAATTCGAATAAGACAGGTAAACATCAACTAGGAAAAAGGTTGCAATAATACCAGTGCACATTCAACCACCAAATAAACAGATTTTAAATGAAACCATTATTCAAGAGATGCTATGGCTTTTTCAAGAACAGAAACAATGCACCATATCCTCAATCAACTTACAGGAATTTTACATCTTTTATTTTTTATATCAGGAAAGTTTTAAAGTTTCAAAATACAAAGGACTGTAGGTAATGCCTATCATTGTAAAAATTATCTTCAGACATTTTATGGTTACTGTTTTTGATTTTTAAACATAAGACAATTTAATGGATTTATATCTAATAAATGAAATACTTTCATGCATGTTGAATAAATACAGGATCAAACGCATGCTGCAAATAACTATGCTGTTTCTGTAAACCTAAAGCATGTCTTCAATTATGGAACACAGTTAAACCATTAAATCCTTGAGTTGTTTAAATTCTGAAGATATTTTTTGTCATAGACATGTATTCTCATTGACATATAACCAAAATCTTCTTTTTCATAGATACATATATATAAATATTGAATAGTTTTATTTAACTTAACCATAGCCAGTTAAGGGTAATAGAATACTCTATTAAGATTGTAGACACCACTTTTAAACTAAAAAGCATATTCTGAAAAAGAATAAGTTTAGCAAGAAAGACTTTTATCCATTTTGTATATGAAGCTAACAAGATAGATTCATTCATTGAAGAGGTTAGTTATAAGTTCTATATATATATACTTTTTGAAGCTTTATAGTTTTTTGCTGAATGGACAGTTTTATCACACTCTATTTATGATTATACCTTTTGGCATGCACTAAGGCACTCACCTAAGCTTCACAACTGAATAGGAGTATAGCATGATTACCATGCAAAATGGATGAAGAAAAACGAAAAAACACTTTGTACTCAGTTGGTTTAACTTTCTTGTTTTAATAAATTAAATCAATGATTCAATTACCAAAATTGAACAAAAAATGTAAAAAGTAAAATAAATCAATTCAATTTATTGAAATTTATAGTAGAAAAACCATTAAATTTATAAAAAAAAAAAAAAAAAAAAAAAAAAAAAACATGTAAAATTCATAAATGACTAAATCTGAAATTAAGCCAGATCATGAAAAATTGAGAAAATTTCAAAGATAAATTCTTTTAATTGTATTTTAGTAATTAGTTACTACATGTATATCTACGTTACAAGCAGATTCTAAGACCTACCATTGATCCCATAAACACGGATTCTTTCTGTAATATTATGTATAGTGTGTTTCATATAAATATCATATCATATCATACTAGCATGAAAGGTGAGCACAGAATCTTATAAAGATGTAGACAGAATAGACTATACATCAGTAGGAAAGGGAAAATGGTAACTTATGAAAACAAGCTGAGTTCAGACACTTGTTTTACCTATTTCTTGACAACTTTTCTGAATAGATACTGATGGCATTCAAAATGAGAAAGTTCATAAGCAAAACCAAATAAAGAAAGCAATGTAGAAGAGATGAAATGACAATGTCACTGACTAAATCCTGGATATCATATTCTGGCAAATACATCTAGCCAACTACTACAGGGGCGGATTTAGAGGGGAATGTAGAGGGCGTGCACCATTAAATATTCAACAAAAAGATGTAAAATAAATGTGATATATTTTGTTACGAAACAAACAATATCAATATTTTTTAGTGTTCCTGTGATTGGAAATCAAACTTAATTTGCACGCCCTCTCTAACGTAAATTCCTGGATCCGCACCTGTTCTTTTCTTTCCGTGCCTACAGAAAAAGCCTGTTTTACCTATTCACTTTTAATGCTTTCACTGTATACACTGTTCCCATCTGTATGACTTGAAGTCATACTTGGAACAGTGCCACTTTGTTTAGAGAAAACACTTCCTAGACTCTGAATACTTCCAAAACGGCTATTTTTTCTCGACATATTTTCAGAATCAGATTGACTAGATCCAGGCTATAAAATAAGGGCGCAAGATATGGTACATTTGTAAAAAACACAAATACTATAGGACACACAATTATCCTATACATGTACTATATTGTATAATAGGCTTAAAATCTTTCAAAAATAAAAATAAATGTAAATAAAGTATATTACTTTGAATATATAACATAAAACAAGATACAATATCTTATATCATATCATGAAGTATATTAATTTGATATACTGAAGGCAACCCCATGATACAATATAGTATACAGGGACATCAAAATCTAACAGTAATTGCATATACTATAGGAAAAATCATGACCTAACACAATAGAGTTTTACCCATTTGATATTTTAATTAGTATTGCTGACCCTGAAAACATGAATTCTAATTTATATAAACTTTTCAGATAGCATTCAAATCTGATTCTCAACTTTGTCATAAAAAAAGGGATAGGGAGACAATTTGGTTCCCACAGTTTTATAAGGGAGATAATTTGGCTTTTTCAATCCTTTTAAAAATTACGTATTTTCAATAATATGTAAATCACATCATGAATATTTCTTTACCGTCATACATGACAAGAAATTGTCATTTAACTATATTTTTTGTTAAATAGAGTATGAACAACTGTCTTAGCCCAAAAGATATTCTTCTTACATCACACAGACTTCTTGTGATTAAATATCTTTAATAAAATGGAATTAATGCTGCTCATAGTTGTATATCTATGAGAAGCTCTACCAAGGATTATTATAAGGAATTTTTTTTAAAGATTTACTTTAAACATAAAAAATTTGAAGACAAAATTTAAACATATTATGACAGATTTCTCACCTATAGTGTCTTGTGTGAATTCTAAAAGATGATTTTGGAAGATTTATGCTGCTTTTCGTTTTTTTTTAATTCAAAGGTTGCCCTCAAATACATTCTCCATTACATACTTTAAACAAGATTTAAGAGAATATCGAGGTGAAAATATGTGTGATGTTCCAAACTTCTAGATTAACTAATAAATTCAAAATTATAATGAAAAAAAAAATAACAACTAAATATGATTTTAAAATATGCATGTGAAGATTTTTCTGTAAAAATATTTACCCTCCATTTGACTCCATCTGCTAGAGAAAAACTGTATGCTTGTATAGCACCCTCTGGTATAGCAGGAAGTGGGAATACCTGTGATGGCAGCTGGAAACCGTCTATTTTTTCTAATCTGGATTTCAGTAATTTTTGATATTTTGTAACTGAAAAAAAAACATTAAACATGTTCAATTGTTTTACCGTTGAGTGTTTTTGTTCTTCATCTTATTTGAGCTGATGGTAGTTGAAAAGGATGGGGATATATGGGAAATAGAATAACAGTATCGTTTTTACAATTAACAGAAATAATTTTGAACTTGTAAACAATGCCTTTTGACCTTCTTTTGTGGAACATCGTATAAAGTGATCTTTCAAAAATTAAAACACAAGAACATACACTGGGTGGCTTTATGTATAATACTGCCTGTAATCAAAGCTCACATTTTTATTCTATTTAGAAATTAAAAGCAGGACTACTGTTAACATGATGCAAATGGTATTCTTGACCAATCTGATTTAAAAAGATAGATATATGAAGATGTGGTATGAGTGCCAATGAGACAACTCTCCATCAAAGTCTCAATTAATAACAGTAAATAATATACATTTTCACTGAACTAGTAGTTTGGTTTAAGGACCAGCTGAAGACCACCTTCTGTTGCAAGATTTTCTTGTTGCGTTGAAGACCCCTTAGTGGCTTTGGGCTGTTTTCTGCTGTATGGTCAGGTTGCTGACTCTTTGACATATTCCCCATTTCTTTTCTCAATTTTATACAATACTTACTTGGACGTTTATTAGGATCTTCCGGAGGTGTAAAGGTCTTTTTAAATCCTGCCCAGTAACCCAGTAGATCTGGATAAACCTGTACCATAGCTTCATCAAATATACTTGGTACAACCTCTTTACCAGCCAGGTATTTCTGTGCTGCCTTCAGTGTTTTCTCACAACAAGCTGAGGATATATCAATCTGTAAGAAAAACATGAAATTAGTTAAAAACAAGAATGTGTCCATAGTACACGGATGCCCCACTCGCACTATCATTTTCTATGGTCAGTGGACCATGAAATTGGGGTCAAAACTATAATTTGGCATTAAAATTAGAAAGATCATATCATGGGGAACATGTGTACTAAGTTTCAAGTTGATTGGACTTAAACTTCTTCAAAAACTACCTTGACCAAAAACTTTAACCTGAAGCGAACGGACGCACTAACAAACTAACGAACAAACGAAGGCACAGACCAGAAAACATAATGCCCCTCTACTATCGTAGGTGGGGCATAAAAAAAAGAACTTGATAAAAGTCATTAATGAATTTTTGTTGACCATTTATATCCAATATTGTTAAAGGTGCAAGTTTTTAGGTGTTTTTTTTTCCTTTTGTAAGACAAGTTTCAGCTGATGTATAATTGTCTATAATGGTGGATTTTTCTCAAAATTGGATGTAAATTTTAATCACAAGACATACAATCTTTGCATTAACTTCATATACTTTTTTCTTCAATTGTATCAGTTTTCAAATAATTGCTAAACAGAAGGCAGGTTGAAATAACTAAACTAAGTCAGGCTTCCACAACTTTTATTGCAGGCAAGAATTAAAATGGAGTAGATACCAATATGTCTGTAGTTCTTTTATTACCTGCAAAGTAGGTGTGATAGCTGACTCTAGAAAACAATCTAATATAGACTGAACCTTTCTTCTTAACAATTCTTCATCAGCATATGGTTGGCTGCATTCCTGAAATAAAGACAAGAAAATGTCATTAAATTTAATCCTGAAATAAATGTCAGAGATCAGTTGTGTCTTTTAAAAAGGGACTTCTCTTTTATACAGAAATCTCTTACTTATAATTTGAATTAAAAGTAACATGGAGACTGAATCTAGCAATGTTGACATATAGTCAACAGTATTTTACTTTAAAATGTATGATGTAATAATGCAAGGGGGTCATTTGTGTGTGCACACATAAAAATTCAACCCCACATTATTTTTGTGTCAGTATGGAATTCAAGCTATCTTGACCATGTTATTAATGGTTATATGACTTTTGTACATTTTTTTGGGGTGGAGTTCCATTGGCAGGTCTGTGAAGGGCCAAAGGACAAGGTACAATAAGGCCTGTTTTTGGCCCCCCTGTTTTCTCATTTTTCATATTCAGTTTTTGAAAGCTACTTACTATGTTAAAATATTCCTAGATGCTTGAAGTTTCTCTGAATTTTAGCAACTGGGTAAGGTGAGGGGGTAAACTTTCTGTTATTATTCAAATATTGTAATTATTATTCACTTTTCAGGTGTTTTGTACAACGAATTTTTAGTTTTTAAGTGCCTGCGCCAACATGACCCAGGATGTTTTATTCCAATGTCATAAGCACTATTTTTGCTGTCTAAATCGCTGTAATTTTCTCCGGGTCACCTAGGCGCACCCTATTAAATTTTAAGAAACAATGACCAAAAATCATAATTTTTCCTTCTTTTTGTGTTTTTCGTGCCCTTTTACCCCCCTCAACTCACACATTTTCTGAAATTCATGGTTTTGAAGTTCATCCAAACAATCTTCAAATCTAAGGGAATATTTTAACATGATAAGTAGCTTTCCAAAACAGAATTTGAAAAAAATGGGGAAATAGGGGGGCCAAAACGGGCCTTATTGTACCTTGTCTTTTGTGTATGAAATTTTACCTTGAACTTCAGACTTTCAATGTAGAAGAAAAAATCTTTGTCTTTATCTTTTCCATCGTCTTCACCATGTTTAAGGAGATATTTATAGAAATACAACATCTGTAGCGTCATGTTTCCAGCAGCAGCCTGTTTCAATCCTTTGTTAAACTCATCTTTATCCTCTTTCGTAGGATGACCCCTACCAGTCTATAAAATAAGTGATAATATGCAGTTAGTACATGAATAAATTATCTTTTACCTTGAAAAAAATTAAATGTCTGATAACCCCATCCACTGAAAATGATATATACTGTTACATACGTGTAAATATCAAAATAAATAAATAAAAATCCAATTATTGGAAAGACCATTCATCTATTCAACAATTTTTGGGGTAGCACTTATTTCTATTTTTAATTTATCAAAGCTTCTTAAAATAATATTCTTCCCATGTATAGACTGTGTCCAGGAAATATTTTGCCTGGTGTATCAACTTTGCTCAAAAACTGCCATATTTTTAATTTGTTGCTTTACTAATTTCAATTGGTTTCAGAATTTCGAAAGTCCTGCAAACATTTAAATCAAAATGACATCTTTTATTTATGTTTACAACTCTATTTGTCTAACTAAAAAATCCCTGATATGTAGGTTTTCGATTGACTTTTTACTGAAATAACAGTTTTAGACAAGAGTGCACACGCTGAAATGTCTCGCCTTCTATACTAATCATTGATATTATGTTGATAGTCCTAAGTATAAAGACTGTCACATAAACTTAACATTAACCAAGATAACTAAACAAAGACCAATGAACCTTGAAAATGAGGTCAAGGTCAGATGAACCATGCCAGGCAGACATGTATAGCTAACAATGCTTCTATACAACATATATAGATGACCCATTACTTATAGTTTAAGAAAAATAGACCAAAACACAAAAAACTTAACACTGTTCAATGAACCGTGAAAATGAGGTCACGGTCAAATAAAACCTGCGCAACTGACATAAAGATCATAAAATATTTCCGTACACCAAATATAGTTGACTTATGGCATACAGTATTAGATAAAAAGACCGAAACTCAAAAACTTAACTTTGACCACTGAACAATGAAAATGAGGTCAAGGTCGCATAACATTTGCCCGCTAGACATGTACACCTACAATCATTCCATACAACAAATATAGTAGATCTATTGCATAGAGTATGAGAAAAATAGAAAAACACAAAAATTTAGCTATAACCACTGAACCATGAAAATGAGGTCAAGGTCAGATGACACCTGCCAGTTGGACATGTACACCTTACAGTCCTTCCATACACCGAATATACTAGCCCTATTGCTTATAGTATCTGAGATATGGACTTGACCACCAAAACTTAACCTTGTTCACTGATCCATGAAATGAGGTCGAGGTCAAGTGAAAACTGTCTGACAGACATGAAGACCTTGCAAGGTACGTACATATCAAATATAGTTATCCTATTACTTATAATAAGAGAGAATTCAACATTACAAAAAATTTGAACTTTTTTTTCAAGTGGTCACTGAACCATGAAAATGAGGTCAAGGACATTGGACATGTGACTGACGGAAACTTCGTAACATGAAGCATCTATATACAAAGAATGAAGCATCCAGGTCTTCCACCTTCTAAAATATAAAGCTTTTAAGAAGTGAGCTAACGCCGCCGCCGCCGGATCACTATCCCTATGTCGAGATTTCTGCAACAAAAGTTGCAGGCTCGACAACAAAAATACATAGCTTGTTTTTTTTCAAACAAATTTCACAAGCTTTAGTACTTGATAAAGGATTTTTGTTACAGTAGATAAATGGTCTATGTCATAAACTGTATAAGATTAAATAAATCCCATTTCCCTTTAAATGTGGTCATTAAGCCAGCAGCATGTGCATTGAGAGCTAGTATTATAACATGCAGGGGCAGATATTTTGAACTGAATTCACCATTCCAACAAATATTACAGTGACACAATTCATTATTTTTTGGTTATCCTGTAAATTCTAACACAATCTTTTTTCACTATACTTATAAGTCTTGAAACGACATTTTATAAAAAGAAAATAAAAAATCATCACAACTGAATACATGTACATAAATAGCTGACATTAATTTTTATGACAGTTATACAATCTTGTTCTATGTTAGATTGAAATCCTCCTGCTACCAATTTACATTTGTTAATTTAATTACTAGTACAAACACAATTCTAAGTTAAACTGCTTCATGAAGTTTGCAAAGATTTTGCAAATAATTATTCTAAATTGCCTAAATCCTTACTTTAAATCTAAGAAAAAAAAGATACATGTTATCCCTCCTTAAATTCTTGAAAATAATAATCTTATTGATCACTTTTTATATTTCCATTTACAACTTCTGTCTGAAATACTTATTCAACATGAAAAATGGACTATTTCACAATGTTAGACTGTCCTCAAGATGACAATTCCATAATGAATTTTCTATTTTTTTAGTGTCTCACAGTATTGAAAACAGCTTAAACAGATCTAATATTTCTGTTTAATATGGCAGGACTGTCAAATCTCCAAAGCAGAAAATAAGACACTACCTTCCGACAATAAATATATTCTTATTCAGGAAATAAAATCCATGTGAAGAATCTAACCTTCAAATTCTGAGAAACCAAATTGGGATTAAAAGACGAAAGACTTCAGCATCCAATCAGTATTTGTAACTGTACCTTCTAAAACAATTATCATGTCCCTTATTAAAAATAAATAAATTCTGTATGTAATACTGTCAAAATATTCAGATTTTAACCTCTTCACAAAAAATTTCAATAACAACTACATGGAAAAACAAAGTTATATTTAAAAGGCAAGGTTCAAATGTTTGGGATTATTACTGATCAAAAATTGTTTTAAAAAAGCTTGGCATGGGTCATGTCTACAAACAGAACATTTTTCTTTTCAACATCACATGGACATCCCTGTACAAATGCTAATTTTGATTCCAGCAATGATATTCCATTGAAAATAATTTTTTTATTTATTTGAGTACATTAGTAAGCTCTGATATCTACATTTTTTATATAAACTAATTGTGTGAGGTTTACATGTGCGTGGGGTAACTCACCTACAATGGATAATTCAAACATCTACAGGACTTTTAGTATAAAATACCAACAGACAAAGCATTGAAAGTACTACAGCAATTATATAATAACTTCACATGCATTAACCTTGAAAGACCCTTTAAATTTTTATCATCTAAAACACATCCATTACACTTTTTTAAAATATGAAAGCAGACCGACATATATGTACGTAACTGTAAGTTTCTGGCTGCCAAAACCCATCTGTACTTCCAATCTTAATGTTTTCCTACATTTTCTTCAAAATTATGAAAAATTATAAATGACCATATTCTATAGAATACTTTTTCCACCTACATTATCATAGATATCAATAACTGCAAGAAAACAGGTTGTAACCTATCCTCCAATACCAGTATTGGCTTATCTAAATAGTCTCTATTAAAATTCTCAATCATGGAACTAATTCCTTTACTTTGTAAAAGTGCATCCAATCTGCTCCAGTCATGATTTTTATCTCTCTGAAAACTAGATATTTGTTAGTGTAAAACAATTACAGTAAACATCACATTTTTAAGTTCACTACAATGCTATCTGGGATTTATTAAAAACACATAACATGCAATAAAAAGCAAGCTAAGCTATTGTCATTTTGTACTCTGAATGATGGCCATGCAAAGCAAAACATATTCAGACCACTCCATGCTGAGCTACCTTCGACTTCCGTGCAACCCTGCGAACAGTCATCTGAGATTCCACCTTTTGTGGACGTCGTGGAACGGGAGACTCATCCTGTGAATCAAGCTTATGCAAATTAGATTTACATCATGTGACATAGCTTATGCAAATTAGATTTCCATCATATAACATTGCATCAAAATTAAATTCTTGTACGTAAAAGCTGCTCTGTAAAATAATTTTAGCAACTATGCAAATTTCAATGGCAAAGCAAAAAGCCATATGGAGGAAAAGGAAAAATATTATATATTTTACTATTTGAAAAAGAAATATAAAATATAAGCATCTTTAATTGTATTATTGCTTTTTATGTAAGTTTCAGAAATTTTTAATTAAATGTTCTATACTAAAATGAAGATTTGAAAAGTTATTTATTAGTTAAAAAGACTCCAATAAATAAATTAAAAAAAAGCTAAATTAGTACAATCATATAACAAATAAATTAAAACCAATCGAACAATAAAAGACATAAACAAACCATACAGTTTCAAGTTAAAGCACTTAAATATAAGCATTTCAATCAATTTTGTATTACATAAAGTAGTACTTTACTTCCTTTACTCCATGACCCCTAAGAATCCCATTTTGCTCATCTTTTGTAGAAAAACTTGTGAGCTAAAGAAGTATATTTTTTTAAACCATATATTCAATGATAAAAAATAAATAGTACAAATTTAAACCACCTTTCTGAATCCTTTTTTTTTTTATATCTAAAAATTAGTCACTAACAAAAAAGTAAGAAGAAACAAAGTGGGAAAACCAAAAACCACCAGTCAAAGAAAGGCAAAACTGACAACATTGGCACCCAAAGGAAAAATAAATCAGTGCTTTAATATGACTGCATAATTAAGTAGACCATTTTTGTGATGGCATAAGAAACTTTCCTAATGAGGAAATACACAAAACAAGAATTTGTGTCCATACAACAGCCTGTCCAGCTCACATACATCTTTTTATGTTCAGTAAACCATGGAATCTGGTTCAAAACCCTAACTTGGAATATACTTTTAAAAGTTCAAATCATAATAATCAAATGTGAACTAACTTTCAACTTCATGCGAATGCGACCAAACCCTTAAATCTAAAACCTAAATTTAAACTGATAATATTGAGAAATGTGGAATGAGTCAAAGAGACAACAGCCTGACTCAAGAGCAGAAGACAGCCTAAGGCTACATGAATGATGCATTTTGGTGGATGCAAATGAATGGACTGATTTCAAAATCCTCATTTCACAGCAAGAAATAATTTCTAATGTTTTCTTTTAGTTAGCATTAGTTCTATGTAAATCTGTCTTGTAAATGACACTCACTTTGTGTTATACATATACCGTAATATATTAAGAAACATCAAAATAAACAATTTTAAACTATTATTATTTTCAGCTCTCTGATTAATCAACAGTAAAAAAAAATAACAAGCCCTGAGGTATGTCCAAATGTTTGATTCATATCATTTTCATCCCAAAAATTAATTATACATTGATTTTTACATCTGTTACAGGTTTTATGGGAAAACTGGATCTAGTCTAGCACCCTGCTTCCTTAAATGAAGAAGTTCATTGTGCCTGATCGACATTTTCAAGTAACTCTGCATTCTTATGTTCATTATTCAACAATACCTACAGAAATGTCTTATTTTTATCATTAATCCCATTTTTTAAAGCCCCATTTCCTTTGCTCAGTGTTCTGACATAGATTTTATGCCCAATACTAGCACTAGTAACAGAACATAATTGTCCATAACCATATATACTCTAAGGGAATAGTAATGACTTCAATTAAGCACATTATAATACTGTTACTTTAAAAAGTTTGGAACACAACTGAAATCACACCCAACGTCTGTTAAATATTAGACATTTATAGGCAGCAAAGAAGAGCCTAACTCAGCTCATACTGCAAATCAACGAAGTTACTGTTGAGATACCATATAACTCGTCAAGTTAGGAGCACCACTTAGAGCATGCCAGATGTATGTTACAATGTTAAGATATCCCATGCCACTCCATGTTACCTCGCCCCATATATCGTCCTCTGATTCCTCAGTTTTTACTTGTGCTTCCTTAGCAAATCTAACTTTACGACCACCCATTTTTTGTAATTCGCCATGAGTGTACATATCAACAGTCATACATGGTTTATCCTGAGGCACTCTCATTCTTTGCACAAATTTCCAGTCTTTAGGGGCCTTCCCATCAGGAGGTTTGTCTGAGGGTACCTCAGGGGATTTATCTTTATCTGCACTTTCCTCATTTTCCTCTGTCTGTTATTAAAACACAGATCGAGATATTTCTAATGTGTTGATTATTTGACATTTTCATATAAGGTCCAGTTTAAATTATTTAGTCTGTAAATATTTTTTATTTCAAATTCAAAATTTTTACTAAGTGATAAAATATACATGTATTAGAGAAAAGTAACATGTAAAAAAAATCCTTTTTTTTTTTTTTTTCTCAAACTTCAAAATTCTTTCTATAGTTTGCATAACTTATTCAATTTAAAAATTAATTCATATTAATCCAAAAATAGACCTTGAATGTAACATAAAATAAAAATAATAACAGTACAATATAAAACAAAAAAAAATAAAAAATAATTCACAGAAATGAAATAAAAAAAAAATATTCTCAATAAGTTTTTTTGCTTTGTTTATATCTACATATAACCTGAAAAAAGACAAGTACTCTACAATTTATGTAAATAGAAACACAATACCCAATTGCACTTTCCTAAAAGTTATTTCAAAACAGAAATTTTGACATTAAAAACATACTTTTCCCCTCCTGGTAAGTAGTTTTCTTTATGAACAACTTTCAGAAAAGTGCTAAACTAAAATACAAATAAAAAACCTCCATCTGTCTACAAAGTCATGTATAAATTTATACTTCACCTTATTGAAATTTGAGGATGGATAATTTAAAAACTCCTCAATTTCATCATGCTTCAACAAGAAATCAATTAATCAAAACTCACATTTTTGTTCACAAGGACCACATTCAAAACAGTGAAAAAAAACATGCACATGCATATAAAAAAAATACATGTGATATTTCATAGATATTTTTTTACTTTTGACTGCACTTTTTTTTTCTGCACAACATATTTCAATGTACTTTATTAACTTGTCCTTAAATTTATCCAGATGATATTTGGTCCTGTTAATTACGATTTTCCATAATAATTTTAAGACTTTTCAAAAACAAAGTAATAAAATAAATCTTGTAAATACAACAGTTTTCTAATATAAACTAAGATTATAAATTAACACAATAATAAATTATAAAACAAACCAAAAATAAAACAGCTTCAAACATGTGCTTATAAAACAGCAATGGCATGACATATGATATGAACTGGTTCTTACCTTTCCTTTTCTCCCTTTCTTCCAATTAGGCACAGCTAGGTTAGTATCCAGTCTAAGTGACAATTCTGCTTGAGATAAATTTAGAAATTCTCTTGGTTCCATACCATTTTCTGCTGCCTTATCCTGAAACAAATATTTCATTCTTTTATATAGCTCTGCCATGTGACATTTCTGGTACGAGTTTTACATCTCTTATGTGTCTTTTCTTAACCCTTTCCTCCATAGTGACGCCTTTTGATGCCACCCCCTTTACTCCATAATGACGCCTTTTGACGCCTGTGTAGTACCTCTGTTGAAACGCTCTACTACAAAGTGTCTGCAGTAGACTTAATAAAATTTGTACTCAATATGAAAAGGAATATCATAGGAATATCTGACTTAAATTTATTTGATGAAATATTTGTTTTTCGCAATGCATTAATACTTTAAAGCATATTTTCAGGATTTTATTGAAAAATCCTATGCGAATCAAGTATGCAAAAAAAAAAATCAATGGAGGAAAGGATTAAATAATTTGCTCCTTGAGGAACTTTCCAGATCTATTTACTAATTTGTGTTTATAGATCACAAATAGTTCACACTAGACCTTTGGATGAGATGAGATACATTATTAAAATATTCCAATAGATGGCAGCCATCTTGGATGTTTGCTTGAAGATACAAAAAACATTTTCATATCCTTCCTAGTGTGTTATAATAAACAACAGCAAGGCTACTTAGTTCATATTCATCATTTATAACATTGTAATAAGACTAGTTAAAGTGATTCAGGGTGATCAAGACTGGCTTGCACTTTTTAAATGGGTTACCACATAATATAATTCCCTTTTGGATTACTTCCCCTTTCACATATGAATGTTATTATGCATCAACAGAGTCACTGTGTTTATAAAAGTGAAAATATGACTGTGTTTTTTTGTGTTTTTTTTTAAATCATGCATTCATATAACTTCTCAGACTAAGGAATAATCTTTCCAGAATTCAATCAGTGAACTAGGATGTAGTTATTAATGAATACAAATCTTTGGTCAGAATTATCATGTTATATATAAGAATAAAAATCACCACTTATTATTTAAAATCAGTTAACTGTATAAGTTCCCTTTATAAAAATAATCAGATGGACTAAATCATAATAAAGGCTATACCATTCCAAGTCAGTTTAACCCGATTTGAAAATGGACTTAACTGAAAAATGGACTGGACTTATTTGGGATATACCATTTTAATCCATATTGCTTTTCAAAAATGGACCAGACTGCTACCTTAGCTGGTGGATTATCTCCCCTCCCATAATTGCAGTACACATATCCAGGACATGATGCTTTCAAGACCGAATCTCCCAAAACACATTGTCCAAATACCTTGTTGTCTCTTTTCAATCAATTTAGTGATTTTTTTTCTTTGTTCTTAAGCCTTGAACAAAATCAAAGACTTCTTTTTTACACCCCATTCAACCCCTTTACATAATGAATAATCCTTTACTTATTGGTATTAAGATCAGTGAATGGTATTGTTTATCAATAATGATAAGTAACATCTTCTCGCTTCAACAGTAGTACTTATATTAATTCTTGAGTGAACTCTAATCTGAATTTATTAGACAATCTGCTATATGAGTACTGATTTAAAACATCACTCAAGATAGTGAACATAAATCTGGAGAGGATATATGAGCACCAAGTTTATAGTACTGAAAGTTGTTCACCTATGTTTATTACAATGATAAATTAATACATTTTAATAAACTGTTATCACAGAGATATGTCTCGCCTTTTTGTAATTTTGATTATGCAAATGTTGAAATCAAAACAGCAATACTTGAACATCTTGCACAAGTTATGAAAATATTCAAAGTCAATGAACCATGATTGAGTTACATGGCTAAACAATCTCCATGTAAATGAGATGTGCCAATGCTTATACAACTGCATACCAAATACCATCATGACCATTGACCTATTATAAGTCGTTCCCAAATCTGAATTCAAACATTAACTAGCAGACTTTAGAAAAGTTTCAAAGTCTATAAGAGGGGGTTGGCCTATATAATCTCCATGGAAACCATACATGCAAATGTCAATAAATTTACAACCAAATATCATTGACTTAACTTTACCAGTTCATCTTAAACTGATCTAATCACAAAAATTTTCAAAGTCAATAGACCATGACTAAGGGGGAGGAGCCAAATTATCTCCATGGAAATGAGATAAGCCGATGCTTACACAACTGCATACCAAATATCATTTACCGACCACTTATGGTTCCCCATAAACTGACCTAATCACAAACTAATACATGTAAAATAAGCAAAAGTTTCGAAGTCAATAGACCATGACTGAGAGGGCAGGGCCAAATAATCTCCATGGAAATCAGATGTGCCAATGCTTATACAACTGCATACCAAATATGATTGACCTACCACTTGTGGTTCACCATAAAGTAGACCTAATCACAAACTAATACATTGTTGACGCCGTCGCCGATATTCCATTTCCAGCAAGGTCATATACCTATTTTTCACAATGGACTTCACTGTTTTAAATGGGATATACCATTCTAAACCAGAACAATCCATTTATTGTTGATGGAACTCAGTTAAAAAAAAAATCACATTTATGTAAAAAATTGTGATTCTTAAATAAAATTTAGAATCATCAGTACAGGTTTTTTGTAGTAAAAAAACAAACAACTTAAATTCAAATCAGTCATATTTTATCTATCATATATACTTACTTGAATATATGGTTTAAAAACTTCATCTATTTTAGGTAAAATATAATGCTGCATTTCTTTTAATGTTGGTGTTTTAGGTCTCTCTGAGAACTTGGACTGAAGTTTCTCATTAAATGTTATTTTCTTCTTTCCATGAGAATCTGCATAAGTTCTGCAATGATTTGAATAAATATAAGTAAAACAAACAAAACTGGTCCAAAAAATAAAGACAAATTGGACTGAAAAAAACTTCTCAAACCTTACCTATTCTGTCGAAATACAGTTAAAATCTAATAGCTACTTTTGAGAAACTTTTTATTGATGTGAAACTGTTCAGCTCAAATCATTTGTTATTGAATTATTTGTTTTTATATCAAATTATGAAAATATTTTGCACAGTTGTCCAAATATCATAGAATTTTCATAGACCACAGAAAGGGTGCTTTTCTTCCAAAATTAGCTCTACCAATTGAGCACACATTGCACTCCACCAGCACATCTAATTGATGCCAATTACAAAACTACTAGTCAAGGGTAAGCACTGATACATAATATTAAAGAATCTATTATTAAAATTTAACATATTTCATAAAATTGTCCTAAAAAGGTGACCACTTACTTATAAATTAAAGTGGCCTGAGCATCTTTCTTTTTTGCCACACTTTTATTGCCACCATAACTTAAATATTTTTCCACATCATGAAATAACTGGATCATAAAAAATCTTTCTTTGTCATCTGCTTCTTGTAAGTGCTTCTTAAATGCTTTCATAATGCTAAAATAAAATAATGAAATACTCTTATAGGTTAATTGTTTGTGTATTGGTGTTTAATGCCACTTTCAGCACTTTTGGTTATTTCATGATGGCCATCTTTTTTTCACAGGTGAGGCTCAAGAGCCTGGACAGAACCACCAACATTTTGACGAAAAATTGGCAAATCTGGACAATTTTTAAAGATTGAAGTGGAACAAACCTTACCAATAGCAGTATTCTTAAGGGTCATGCTAAACTTAAAAGTTGTGTCTTTTGGAACTTTTATCTGTCACAGAGTAATAATTTCTAAACTTGGACAATTAACCCTTTACTCCATGGATATTTTTTTTTTAAATACTTGATTTGCATATGATTTTTTTCCGTAAAAAAAATCATCAGGTTTAAAGTGTTAATGCATTGTGAAAAACTAATATTTCATCAATGAAATTCAAGTCAGATATTCTCATGAATCTCCTTTTCATATTGGAAACAATTTTTTTTAAGTCTGATGCAGACATTTTGGAGACATAGTGTTTCAACTGAGGTACTACACAGGCGTCAAAAGGCGTCATTATGGAGTAAAGGGGGTGGCGTCAAAAGGCGTCATTATGGAGGAAAGGGTTAAGAACCTAAATAAGCATTTTAATCAAGAATATCTGTTTGTAGGACATAGTACCCTTCTTGAAATATCACATTTCCATTTTCAGTGAATTAACAAATCTATGGTCAAACCAGTGAATTGAGAAATCTATGGTCAAAACCCTAATTTGGGATATATTTTAAAAAGATCACAATATAATGAGCATGCATATACTAACTTTCAAGCAGATGAAACCACAACTTTATGGTAAAAAAGATGTGTAGTTTATACTGCTATTTTAAGAAAATCAAACACAGAATAGGTTTTCAGTGGAAAGATTTTCAAGTCGTAAATCAAGTAATTTCATTTAATGAAAAATTTTGACATAAATCTTAAAGACTTGTAAGTGTAATTCCTCTCATGGATTATGTAAAACTTTGATGTAATGTTTCCATACCTTCTATTATCCACCATTTCAGAAAATGGAGGTGGAGGTTTGGGACTTTTATTTTCTGTGTCTCCATCAAGTTCTTCTTCCCCATCTTCTTTCTGCTAAACATAACAATAAATCATATCCAGCAACCCAACAACCAGTTGTCCAATTCATTTCAGGGCAGATAGATATTAACTTGATAAACAATTTAACTGCTTGTCAGATTTGCTTTAAATGCTTTGGTTTCAAAGTTACAAGCCAAAATCTACATTTTACCCCTATGTTCTATTTTTAGCCATGGTGGCCATCTTGGTTGGTTGGCCGGGTCACTGCACACATTTTTTAAAGTAGATACCCTTATAATGATTGTGGCTAAGTTTGATCAAATTTGGGTCAGTAGTTTCAGAGGAGAAGATTTTTGTAGAAGATTACAAAAATTTACGAAAAATTTGGTAAAAAATGACTATAAAGGGCAATAACTCCTTCAGGGGTCAACTGACCAATTTGGTCATGTTAACTTATTTGTAGATCATACTTTGCTGAATATTATGATGTTTACAGTTTATCTGTATCTATAATAATATTCAAAATAATAACCAAAAACTGCAAAATTTTCTTAAAATTACCAATTTAGTGGCAGCAACCCAACAACAGGTTCTCCAATTCATCTGAAAATTTCAGGGAAGATAGATCTGATTAACAATTTTACCAAATGTCAGATTTGCTCTAAATGTTTTGGTTTCAGAGATATAAGCCAAAATCTACATTTTACCCCTATGTTCTATTTTTAGCCATGGCGGCCATATTGGTTGGTTGGCCACGTCACTGGACATATTTTTTAAACTAGATACCCCAATGATGATTGTGGCCAAGTTTGGTTAAATTGACCCAGTAGTTTCAGAGGAGAAGATTTTTGTAAAAGTTAACAGACAATGACGACGGACGCCAGACGCAAAGTGATGAGAAAAGCTCACTTGGCCCGAAGGGCCAGGTGAGCTAAAAAGAAAATTTTCAGTAGAATTTGATTATTCTTGTCACTTGCAGTAGGAAATTATGTTTTTGCTCTCAAATTTTATCTTTACAAAATGTTTCTACAAAACCATTGAAAAACTCAAATATAAGGGCCTAAAAATTATGTAAAACAATACCTCAGCAGAGCCTTTCTTTTTCTTTGCCTCTCTAACCCTTCTGTATGCATTTCTAATTGCTTTCCGTCTTTCTCTTTCCATGTCTTTTCTTCGGAGTCTAGCTAACATACGAAGCTCCGCCCTCTTTTCTGAATCAACATCATCTTGAAAGGCATCTTTTAAACGTCTAGCTCTTTGTGATTCAGTGGTAGGAACCCTGTTAATATTAAATATTTTGATTTAGAATAAATCAAAGTCCATTATTTTAAATAAACAAATAGGGCACCTATTTAGTTCAATTAACTTAAATTTATTACTTTAAATAAATTGATGTTTTAATTATTTACAATGAAATATAATACACTTTAATTACGCTGATTGAACGCTGATTGAACATCTATAAATCTGATACTTCATCAAGATATTACATCAATGATTTAAAGTTTCACGCATGTAGTCCTTGGGCTATAAAAGCACCATGGTCCAAATATCAATGTTATTCGAAACACTTATTTTAAAACAAGGGGTTTCAAAAGGAACTGAAATAAATATAAATGCTCAATGTGATGCCTTATGTAATGAATGAGATATAAGTTGTAGGTGGAACAATCAAATGTAAAATTTCAAGCCATTATGTTAATTTGAGAATAGCCCTTATTGAAGTTCTTTGAAAAAACAAATTATAACGGCAGTTCAAAATAATTTTTTATAATACATTGCATTTTGATTTTAAAATTCCAAGTCATAAAAACAATAATAAAGGCAAAAGTTAGCCCTTGAATGAAACTAATCTGTCTCCTAATAATTAGCTTAATATTTACTAGAATTTAAAAAAAAGATCATCAGTTTAATGAGAGTGGCTCAATTCATAGGTACAACAGCCATGTTGGTTTGGTGACCAGGGAAATTAAGAGGACAAAAATTAGAAAAAAATATTTACAAATGGATAAAAAACACAAACTGTTGACAAAAGCTCCCACTGGCTAAACAGCTATACATACTGTGTGACTTCTGCTTACATAGGCATTAATAAAATGTGACAAATTGTACAAAAATCTCATTTCAGTTAGAATGTCAATGGGGAAGTGTTATTAACAATTGTGTTGTTGTTGTGAAAGCTGAAACAAAATCAGTGCATGTTTTAAGTGTATAAATCTAAGTGAATATTAGGAAAAACATTTTGGCTAATCGTTATTTTTAAGGGACAAGTCCTTTAGAAAGTGCACAGTAACATATGGAATTGTAATGACTATACATTTGTAACCTCACTTAGTTTTGATAGCAAAATCATAGATGTGACCTTTTGACCTTGCAACCAGTCACATGTACGGTATTTTGATTTCAATAAAACTTTGGAACAAATTTGAAAGCAACTCTAGGTGTTCAAATTAGTGTTGGTCCAAAGTGAGATACCTGACTTTTCTAGGAGGGAACTTTTCCTCTTTGAATTACAAAATTTAATGACCTCCCATTCTTTACACATTTGCTTTATATAGTAGCATTTACTTTGCGACTTTCATTTCAAAATTAAAATAATCCTGAACCTTTCATCATTTAAGCAAATTTTATAATTTAATATTGAACTTTATCTTTATTTTTAGCAATATAAAATTTCAGATTTTGCATGCTATATGTCTATAGTTGCTTAAATCCACTTCATTTGAACTTTGGGGATTGTTGTCTCATTGGCAATCATACCTTCTCGGTATTTTTAGCTTAAATAAGCAAACCTGCAACGTGGTTTATGAAGTGTTAGATGTTAAGTCCACATAGATGAATTCTAAAAATTTCAGGATGACCTTGTTATATTGATCTTCATTAGCAGGTTCTAATGGAAAACTCAATGTCATTGAAGTAAAATCCTTTGCTATTACTTGGCATTATGGGTAATGTTATAAAAAGTTGAAAGCATTCATTTATCATAATTTCCACTAACAGATAAAGAAATTACCAACATTAATTTTGATTCAAAATAAAAGTTAATCAGAATTCATCTATGGACTTAATAAACATGAAAGTTAGTTAGTGGTAACAATTAGACATAAGCTGTGTTGGGGTAGAACACATGTGATATAGGTTACTGTCCTATACCTGCTTAAAATATTTGACACAGATGGTGAATCCTTCCTGCTGTAATGAATAACCATAAAAATAATTAAAGCTTGTTTTTTTTTTCATTTGAGCTCACTTCTTTTTAAGGCCAGATAAAATTAATTTCTAGGTTCTCATCCCCCCTCCTTCTTCCCCCCAAAAAAACATAGATTTAAGATACATAAACATGTATATGATGTTCAAGATATAATTTTCGTCTTTTACTCATTTTTGCCTTTTTCTGGTATATGTTTTTACAGTAACATATTTAGAGCTTTTAAACATATTTAACAAATAAATATATTTGCATGATGTTGCTAAACTGCCAAAAGATGCAAGTTTCATTGTCTGAGCAGGTGTGCAATTTTGTCTATTTTAAACCTGGTCCATTTAATGAAAAAGATGTAATCTGCAAATGAAGTAAATATTGAAACAAAATACACTAAAGGTAGAAAAGTAATAAAAGTTTGAATTTGAAATATTTTCTACAGATTGTAGAAATATAAGAATGAACAGAGAGATAATGACTATGCAAGAAACTACTATATTTTATACAATTATTATTATTATATAAAACATGCAATATGCAGAAATAACTATTAATTACCTTCTGACCCAAGGGTCAGGTCTGGATATCACTAACTGATCATTTAATA
Source organism: Mytilus galloprovincialis (assembly GCA_037788925.1). Taxonomy (NCBI): domain Eukaryota; kingdom Metazoa; phylum Mollusca; class Bivalvia; order Mytilida; family Mytilidae; genus Mytilus; species Mytilus galloprovincialis. Next base: position 40,341,352 of record CM075334.1, on the reverse strand, counting down.
CCGTTATTTCTATCACATCTGCTGTAGGAGGGGGAGACAACCCTCTAGCTAATACATGGGCACTGAAAATGATACCAAAGTTAATATTTAAAACATCTACAGTAGGAGGGGGATATCAATTTCTAGTTTATACATGGGTATTTAAAATAATCATACAGTTTAAAGTGAATATCTGCTTTAGGAGGGGAGATAATCCTTAAGGTTACAAATGGGTATTGAAAATTGAAAGTTTAAATATTTGTTATCTGCTCTTTCGTTGCGTTGTTGTATCTTTGACATATTCCCCATTCTCAATTTTATTGAATTAAAATATGTTGAATAAGGGAGAGAAAACCCTCAAGCTGCTACATGTGCACTGAAATTAATAATAAAGGTTTAAATCAAACATCTGCTATGGGAGGAGAAAAACCCTCCAACTCAAACATGGGCACTCAGACAATAATAACAAAGTTAAAAGTCACATCTGCTGTAGGAGAGGGAGATAACCCAAGAGCTAACATATCAGCAAATGACACCAATCTTTTGGTATTATCGGTAGATTATCAGACTGAAATTGATAAAATCATTTCAGATATATAATACTTCAATGCAATTGCCTTTTTTTTAAAGTAAGGGAGATAATCAAATATTTACACAAGTCAATTGTTAAGTTTTATGAATTTTGGACAAACGTATGTTCCTTATCAGAAAGCCTACCTCTTTCACATCATAAAGCCTTAATAGGTGAAACATTTCTGAACACAAAATGAATTTAACTAAATTAAATGACTTACTCTAAGAATCCTTTAAGGTCCTCTTTGAGATATCTAATCCAGGCCTGTTGTAACCTAGACATCGCATATTGTTTAGCACTATTAAATACTGAAGCCTCTATAAAGTCTGTGGCATTAAGTAACTGTTTATGAATTTCATCCTGTTCTGATGGAGAAAAACCTGAAAATATATATTTACCAGATAAGTCAGATGTCATATCCCTGACATAGTCTTAGCAATGTTTAACATGAAAAAGTTGGCCATGATTTCTTTTTTCTGAGTACCTTTAACCTTGACTGAGCTCTGCATTTGGCTCAACCTTTAGCTGCCTGTTTAATTGTTTTCTGTAACTCATTTTTGTTGGTCCATTTTATTGGCTGTTCTTCTTATAATTATGGTCCATGCCCTCTTAATTCAAATTTATCTTACTACCTATATTTGCTCCTACAAGAATAAAACATGCACCTTTGGTAAAACTTATGTAAAGACAGCATATTAATATTCATTTGAAAAAATAATGTCCACTCACCAATATAATGATAACTATTTGGAGCTATATGATTATTGTAAATAGTCCAGGCATGACACATGCGTAATAATCTGTCAGCTGACCTCTCTTCTGCAGCACCATACTCTGTCACACTCTGCCAGAACAGCAACATAGACAACAAAAGTTTATTATCTTGCCTGGAAAAAGAAAGAGGGATAAAATGGGTAGTTTTCATACAATTTGTATATTTGATAAGACAATATGGAAAGTCAGATATCTTACCATTCTAAAGCACCAAATAAATATAGAATAATGGCATATCTGTTTTTGATACTAACTTTTATCAGCAAGAATATCAAGCGAGCCTGTTATTCTTTTTATCGACAATTTTTGTTTTAACTGTATGTTTTTTTAATGAGAATATCAAGTAAAGCAATAAAACTACTTATGCATGTACAAAACTTTGGATAGTAGTTTGGTTGTATGAATGAAGTTGTGTGCATTTCATTGATAAATTGATGTAGATGGAATTGAGCATGTTGTGTTACTGCACTGATACGTGATGTCATTGCTTAATATTTTTGAGTATCAAATCTTTTCCAAGATCTTAGGCAGTAAGATCAAAGGGAAATTGTAAAAGTTGCTGATAACACTAATTACTTTTGTTGCATTTATTTGAGCAATATTTTGTTAAGGTTTAAATCTTTTACTTAGTCTTGTGTATCCTTTATAATATCTCATTTCAGCCTTACCAGTATAATTATGGTGATTTTTTTCCCATGGCTAAAAAAGAGAAAAGATACCAAGGAGGCAATCCAAAACTACCTATATCAAAATTCAACCTTTACAGCCGATTTCAATGAGTTTGTAGCTAAAGGTAATATCTTTGGTTAGCTTGCTTGCTAGCTGAACCATAAAGTCACTCTAAGGTTTGGTAAACTACCCTCCTTTAACAGTAGACTAGTCCGACAGATAACCTATCTATCTGTCTATAGGACTAGTCTTCTTGGAAAGGAGGGTAGTATACCTTACCTAATAATTACTTCACGGTTCAGCTAGCAAGCAAGCTAACCAAAGATATTACCTTTAGCTACATACTCATTTAAATTGGCTGTAAAGTCTAAAACAAGTTTTGAATAATATGCAGTGTATGCAATCCTTACATTGTTAAGAAATGTTGGAAGGGTCCTCCTGCAAGTTTATCTGTAGCCAGTGCTATCTGAAACCTATCCAAGCCAAATCTGAAAGTGTTTAAAAACATAATGTTAATTAGTGTATGACAAAATACCAATTCAGAATACAGCAAATTAAAATAAAGAAGTAACAATTAATTTCAAATTGTCCTGGTAGCTCTCTTTTCTTATTGATTTATAGTCATATACGTATAAATTAATAAATCTTTTCATTTAACTAAAAAATACTATAATTGAACAGTCCTAAGCTTGGTAGAAACTTCAAGATATAAAGAAAGACTAAAAACAAGGAATTGTGACAATATATGTTTTGTATTAAGAAACAGTGAAAGAAAAAGATAAAGCAATCATCAAAAGTGTAACAGAAAAAAATACAAAAAAAAAGTAAGGCCAATGAAAGGCTAGAAGTTTAATAGCTGGAAAAGCACTGCTGAAATCTGTGGATCTAAAAAAAATACTATTGTAATATTTATACAAGACAATACATCTTTATATACTGATAAAACTAAAATCAGGAAATAACTGCTCTGCTGGGGTCCTCCACCATAGGTTGTTGAATATTTATAAGGTATAACTGTTAGGTTAGGTGCAGTGATAAGTTCCTTAATATAGAGATTTGTATAGGGAGCATAAACTTAATCAAGAGGTCAAAATAAGGTTTGTTACCAAGGCAGGATCCAGTAATATTGAAATAAGAATATTACTTTTATATGCCTACTTCCAAAAATTAATTGATTATTACAGTTTCATAATCTTGTACATTACAGAAGACAATCTCAAACTTGCATATCAATGGATTCTGATTGATAATTACAGATTTATTAACCAACAAAAAGATTTATTTACAGTCTGAGAGGTAGAACTGGGATATAAACCCAAAGATGACACCAACTTAGCCAGAAATTGAAAATCACAGTTTTTAGAATAGACAATTATAAACTTACCTTGTGTAAAGAGTACATGAATTTGCCCATTTTCTGACTTCAACAGTTAACATTTTTTTTAAAATCTTTTGTAATCTATACAGAATTAGCCACTTGCAAAAAATGGTTAATGAAAGCATGGTTTCTGCTTTTATTTAATGAATAATTTCAATTTAAGTGAGCATTTAATAGGTGATAAGTGAAGGTATAAGTCAAATTATATCATAGCTAAAATAATTCATTTTCCTTAACGTAAACATATGTATTCATGATCTACAGACACTTCTTAATTTTCCAAAAATTAGTTAAATGAAGTTGGTGCTACACTTTCCATAATTATTTCAGTTCTTTTTAAGAATTCTGTCAGCCAAATTTTGAAAAAGTAAAATTCTGATTTGCTGGTATCTCATCAGATTGACAAAGACTGTTGTATGCTTGTAGATTTTTAGATTTTTTGTATATTTTAGCTATGATGAAATCACACAAAACAGTATTAGGATGTTGCACCATACAAACCTCAACTGTGCAAGTACACGTCTGTGCAAAATATCAAACAGACACGTGTTAAATCATTTTCATCTTTTCACATTTAGATAAAACTTGTATTTTCAAATCTCCTAAAAAGAGGTTTGTGTTCTCTTTTGTCAGATTATATTTCTGTTGTACTGGAATGTAAATATTCTCTCACATGACACCTACCAGCCAGTCAAAGACTGACAGGTAGATAGATATAAACTTTATATATTTCTGATGTCTGACATTTCTTCAACACAAAGGAATGACCCAAGCCTAGTCCTTTTCTTGAAAGTCATGTCCAAAAGCTGGAATTGTATAACATTTTCTGATATGAGTTTTTTTCATTCCAAGAGCGGTGAACATGGTAGCCACAAATGAGAAGCAACTGTTACAGTGAAAAGTAAATACAAAATTGATCATTTATTAAGATACTCAATATTTTCAGCAATACAGGCTAAGGTATAATCGATTCTAGTGGAAGGATAAAGACTTTTGGAAGTAACAAAATTCACATAACCCATATACATTTCTTACATTATAAGTCTTTTACAATTCCTACTATAAAACTAGTTCTAGTTGATTGCATGCTTAAGTGAAATATCACTGTGTACTTTTGTTCAGCTTCATAACATTGCTTTTGTCAACGAGAAACAAGGAAAAACTAGAAAGTAAAAATTTCACAACCCTCTCTTGTGTAATAAAATACTGGTGCTCACATCACACCTGAAATATCTTATTCTACGTAAAACTATATCTCTCACCTTTGTGAAGTAGGGGGTGGAGCTTGTCCAATCTTAAACTTAGCAGACGATATCCTGGAATCTAGTCTCCGACCACCCTGACTCAGATGCTCCCAATTCTTTGTTTTAGAAAAGGTCAAGACATCATCAGGTAATACTGGCATGGAACTGACCAATGAGATTGAAGGAAAAAATGGAGTAAATGTCTTCGCTGATAGTTTAGGTATTTCTAATCTGTTTGCATAAGGACTGAAAAATAAAGCAGTAGACATAAATTTCTTAAGCCCATAATTATAAATGCCACATAAAAAAAAAGACAATAATATAACATTACTAGGAGCATTTTGCGAAAAACTCCCACTTAATCTTTTGTAGCACATAGCTGTTATTTTTTTCTATTTTTTTCTTCAAATATTTGTTGGTTTTTTTTTGTGGCATTCAACCAAGGGTTTCAAATTATGTACAAGACAAACCCATTTCATTGTGCAATACAATTATTTTTATCCCACAAAAAATTTGTCCCTCATTAATAAAAGTATTGGTTACGTTTGTATAATCATAGTACAGTTTCACTACTGAAATTCCCCTTTCTATTGTATAAAGTATCCATATATCTAAATAACTGGTCAACCAACTTAAACACATTGTATAAAACTGTATGACCATTCATAATCTTATAGCCTGTCTTAGTTTTTATGTTTGTAATGTATGGAGGTATCTAATTTTCCTGAAGTCTCTGTATGTAACATATCATAATGAATTTTAAATGCAATAAATCCTACAATAGGTTAAGTTTCCATATTAAATGTATGACTGGCTTTTTCAGTATACCCTCAGCTGCTTTAACACATCATTTTCAGTTCAGATAAATATCATATGGTTTACCTTAGGCTAAGTTCCCTCTCTACATGTATGAGGTATCGAGGTACCCAGTATGCCCTCAGCCTCCGTAGCACATCATACTGAGTCCGGATAAATACTGTATGACTTAGATTAGCATTACTAGCTGCTTTAGATATACTGTTTTTGGCATCAATTGTTAAATTCATTTTATATCGGTCTTGAATGTCCCTGAAAATATAAAGATTAAATGTTAGTTACTTTAAGTATGGAAGGCTTTTCTGAATTTATAAATATTTTGATATGAGTGTCACTGATGAGTCATATGTAGACGAAACGCACGTCTGGCGTACTAAATTATAATCCTAGTACCTTTAATAACTATTTAAGACTGTTCTTTATGCCATTCTTAAACTCTTTACTCACAAATTATTTTCTCATTCGAATGTTATGTATAGATTATTTTTTTTTCAATTTTATCAACATCTACGGGTAGCTAATTACTTGCAGTAACATTTGAGGAGGGGTATAGGAAAAGGTACATACTGATTAGTACAACTATACGGGAGGGAATCACTCCTCTTTGAAGTTTAAATCAACCCCTCATTTCAATGAAAGGGAAGTTACCAGCTTAAACAATCTATTTCTTTTTATCACCATCCCTCCTTTTCCTGTTCTCCCCCTTTGCACACTGTCCCCCATCAATGGAAGGTAAGAGAAATTACCAACCTAAACAATCTTTTTCTTATATCACCATCCCTCGTCCAACCTCCCCTTCCCACACGGTCTCCAAATTGTTTTTCACTATCCCTCTCGTCCCCTTCCCTCCCTTCCCCACACTGTCCCTAATAAATGGAAGTCAAGAGTATATACCAACCTACCGGTAAACAATCTTTTTCTAATATCATTACTGCTTTCATCTTCAAAGTTTTCCATGGAATCTTTATAATATTCACAATCCAGCAAGACCTCTCCCCCTCCACAGACTGCCCCCCCCCCCCCCCCCCATCAATGAAAGGTAATAGATACTAACCTAAACAATCTATTTCTAATATCATTACTGCTTTCATCTTCAAAGTTTTCCATAGCATCTTTATAATATTCACAGTCCAGCCAGACATTTCCACCTCCCCAGACTGCCCCCACCCCCCATCAATGAGAGGTAACAGATACTAACCTAAACAATATATTTCTAATATCATTACTGCTTTCATCTTCAAAGTTTTCCATTGCATCTTTATAATATTCACAGTCCAGCCAGACCTCTCCCCCTCCCCAGACTGCCCCCCATCAATGAAAGGTAACAGATACTGACCTAAACAATCTATTTCTAATATCATTACTGCTTTCATCCTCAAAGTTTTCCATTGCATCTTTATAATATTCACAATCCAGCCAGAAATTTAATAAGGCATAACCAGCTGTATTACTCAGGAATTCTTTAAAGCCTTCCATTCCTTCATTCTACAAAAAAATAAGTCGTAGATTTTTATAAAACTTTATATTTGAAAGTAAATACTTTATTAATTTTTACATCTTTTTCACTGTTTAAACTTATGCATTTTCTATCCAAAGGAATAGATAACTATCGCTGTCTTTGACAAAATCTTTCAGAATTTTTAGTCTTCAATGCTCTTCAACTTAAAACTTTATTTGGCCTTTTGACTTTTTTTAGTACAAAATTACAAACCTGGAATCTTTGTTGATTTTTTTAAACAGCTGATGTTTCAAGGTAAATAATTTAACCATTTTTATATTTGTTTTTGCTGTCATTTATAACACATATTCAAAAGTAAAAATGTCATTTATAGCTCATGTTTCAAAGTTAATACAAATAGCTTGCATATATTTTATTCAGTTTTACATTTGTTTTCACCATCATTTATAACTCTGTTTTAAAGTAAATAATAGACCACTTTCGAGTTCATCCGTCACCGGAAAAAAATCGTCAATTAGGCGCGCCTTTGTCACGTCATTTACCAGATAGAGGGGGTCACCTGTAACCCTGCACTATCAACATTCATCAAGCGTCTAAGTGATCGTCATTATGCAGGGTAAACTAGAAATAATTTTTGTTTCGTAGGTACTTAGCACAATTCCCTAATGACAGCAGTGCTGATTGTCAATTATGAGAATTTAGTTTGCCGAATAAATTGTGCAATATAGCATTATAATTTTCCAACCACTCGCTCAACGTTGGAATGGAAGAGATGATGCCCCTAAATGCATGAATGATGTTTACTAAAACCAGAGTTTTTGACGGAAATGCATCGAACTCGAAAGTTGTCTATTAGTTCATGTTTTACATCTTTATTGTCATTTACAGCTCATGTTTCATATAATGTATTTATTTCTCCATATGCTTAACTGTTAAAAGTAAATAATTTATTAGTTTTTACATTTGTTTTTACAGTCTACCATAGCTCATGTTACTGTATTGGTATATGCCATTTGTTCATGGCTGCACAGTAGTCTGCAAATGGGTATCTATTCACTTTCAAGTCCTTTTGTGTTTGATGGATATATAATGTTTTATTGGTAATTGTCTATTTACTGTTTATTTCATTTTGATCATCTTTCGTGCATAAACACATAAATAAATGTACATAAATGTCAAATGATACTAAAATAGAATACGGAAATATCAAACTATCAGATTTTCTGCAAATTCATACTATAATAAAATAACTGTCAATTAAAATGTGAGGTTTTTGTTTCAAATAAAATATTGTGTTATCATGTTAGATAAGTTAATGACAAAATTAATAATAGCAGGTCAAAACACATCTGATGTAGCATAGCCATGATTGAGTTTGTGAAGGGGGATGAAAGCTGAAACAGATATAGTGAAATCTGATGATACAACTATTCTACTCGTACCTAAAATAAAAAGTGTAACTTTTTCTTGTTGAACTTTTAAAAAATCCAGTCAGTATAATTAATGGGGTAGTTGAGCAGGATCTGCTTACGCTTCTGGAGCACCTGAGATGACTGGAAGTGTTTAGTTGGGTTTGTGGTGTAAATGCTGACTCTTTAGTTTTTTATGTAGTGTTTTGTGCCTTTTTATCATCTTTCATGGCTTTGTCATGTTCTCTTTGACTTATGAGCTTTGAACCCCTTGGTATTTTCTGTCTCTTTTTTTTTAAAATTTCATTACATATCAATTACTGTAACAAACAACTTTTTGGAGAATAACAGTATTTTTCATTTTTCTTCAATTTTTCCACAGGAGTCACTTTTAAGTGGTTATTTGAAAAAAACATACAAAATGCCTTTCTTAAAATTTCAAAATAAGAACTTACTGTTCCTAATATCTGTTCTTTAAGTTGTTGAAGTGACATTCTTGTTCTTCCTTCTAAGTTCTTAACATCTGTTTCCGTCTGTTCTTCACTCCCTCTTTCATCCTCAAATTGAACATAAACTTGACCGTTAGGATCAGGTTCTTCTTCACCAAACAGGAAGTCAAAATCTCCAAACAATGGGTGTCTCATATAGTCTTCATAGTTAACAGGGGCTGACAAAACTCTAGAAAACATAAAATAATGAGTTATGGCGAAGGCAAATGCAATGAAGTCTATGGTAATTCAAACACAAAATGACTGAATGATTTAGGTCTCTGCAATGTCCAGTGGCAAGTATTACCAGGAACATTGAATCTAATAAGATATTTGGCAAACTGGTTGAACTGCAAATATCAATAGAAATGTGAGTATAAAATTCTATAAAATGAATCTGATATTAAAGGAAATTTGCTAAATAAATCACATAAGAACAATTTTCTAGGTAATATTTACATATGAATACATTAAATTTTCAAAACCAACTTGCACATAATCGAGATTTTTTATAATTTTGTATAAAAGATTTCTGAACTTTAAACATGCATATCAAAAAAGAACATACCTTGCATGTCGTAGAAATGCTTCTTCTGCTTCTGAGGTATATTTCTTTTGTTTTAATTGTAATTTCTTGACATCATCTGTAATTCAAACACACACAATTAAAACTAAGCTGCTATTTATTAATTTAAAAAAAAAAAATTAGAAATGAGATAGTAAAAGGGATACTATATCCAAAACTAAATAAACGCATTGAATTCAATTATAATATTATTATAAGATAATTAACCAAAACGAATTTTTTATCATTAAACAGTTCGAAGTGTATTTTTATATTTTTTATCCTTTTTTTTTGGATGACACAGACAGATACAATAACTTTCTATAAGGGAGTATAAATATGCTTCATTGTGTAACAATTTTCCATATATTCTACACTTTAAAAGCAACAAAAAAATTGTCTGACCTTCCACCAAATTTTTTTTCTCTTAAATATCAGCCTAATGGACAGTCATACAAAATTATAACAAATCTTACCTCCAGGATTTTCAAACTTTACAGATGCTTTACCCTCTTTGGCTTCACTATTTGGTCTGTAAAATAACATATATATTAAAACAAGTGTACACAGAAACAAAATTAAATCATTATACTGGTTCTACAACATTTTATATTTTGAAACCGTAATTTTCAAATGTATACTGTAATTCTCAAATTTTTGCCATGGGTTTTTTAATGCATAAAATGAGACAGTCACAGTCCATTTGTAACAACTTTAGGTTGTTGATCTGATGTTTTTACGTGGTAACTTGGACATATTAATCCTACAAATATCTTAAACAGCAACCCAACATCAGAAATATAACGAAGACATCTAAAAGTCATTGTATTATTTCAAATGATTGACAATTGTCTATTTTACATGTCAATCTATTAAATATAGCTCATTTAGACTTTTTCATTCTATAGTATCTGAGACAAATATGGCCTACAAATTTCTCTTTTTTTTATTTGTAATGTAACACAAAGCACCTAAAAATCACATGTTCTTACTTTCCATCTTTCTGTTTCTTCTTTTTATGTGTAGCACTTTTAATTATAGCTTTTTCCTGAGAATATTGTGTTTCTGTATTTGTACTTCCTCTATATGTTGTTTCTGAAAAGCCAAATATTTTCAATAAATAATGGGTATGTTGTGCATACTCATTGAGGGGACCAACATGTAATGTAAAGATACTCATCAGACCTTTTAATGTTTAATCTTTCATCAGCATTGAAATACTAGCTTAAAGAAATTCAAGAGTCTTTCAGATCTAAATATCTCATATAAAAGAATGGTCCGCGTGTTACTGTTCTTCTTGAACAAACCTCAAGAGAAAATGGTGGTTTTTCAAATAAGTTAGATTTAAAGAAACACTGTTTTTCTTGAAGTTTTACCCTACAATAATTTAGAATATTGATATGACAAATACATCTTAAAACAAGGTTGTTTGCTGTTCCTTTCCTTTATTTTTTTTTTTTGCTGTACAATGTGCATGTTCTGATATTGTGTCATGAATACCCCATATTCTTTCTTTTCTTTTTGTAAAGAATACCTGTATATGGTATCAAATACCTAGTGATAATTAATTCCCTTACCTGAACCTAAATAAATCCTGTTTGGAACACTGTATGCTCTGCTCCCTGGTCTCTGGTAAGGGAACAGTGCAGAGTAACGATACTGTCCCTCTCCAAAGCCAAAGTCATCATCGTCAATCTCATCATGAGCACTATTATCAGCACTATTACTCAAACTAGACACATAACTTTCCGACTGCCGACTATATCCTCGGATTTGTTGACTAGAGCCACGACTTGCTGAGTATCGGTCGTCCAATGGACGTAATAATAATTTACATAATTTAAATTCCCTGAATAGTTGAGTGCTGAAAAATAGAAATTAATATGCCATTGGTTAAAATTACTGAAAAGTGAAACATAACATGGCGTAATAAAATACCTTAAGTTGAAGAAATACAGCTAAAACCAATTATGCACAGGGAAAAGATCATAAGATGTACTAAAATGAAGCAATGATTTTTTGTACAAATAAACAAAGAGTGGGCAACTTGAAACCAGAGATGAATTTCTATGCTTCATAGAAGTAAGCGGACTCTGAGCAAGTAGTGGTTTCTAATACGGGTATAACTCATTCAAATCAAAATGATTTTTCTTTGATGTTTTGTCCAAACAAGTGATACAAGACTGAAACATTGCATGTGTGTTTTAAATGATGCATTTTAACTGGCAAAAACAGTAAAACTGTCAACTTAACAAATCATAAGCTCATATGTCTAAACCTAAACTTATCTTTTATTTTCAAAAGAAGTATTTCATCTCCATGCATACAAGTAGAAATAGGTCTTTTGATAAAATAATGAAACTATCGGCTTTAAAACAATTGATGTCATTTCCGTTGGATTAGATGATGTATAAAGAATTTAAATTCTCTTTCATATTAAATTAAACTTTGGCAAACAAATCAAGTACATATTCTGTCTACTTCACAAACACATTCCTTATAAAAGGTTTTCTTCACATATATTTTGCACTTTATCATGAGTATTAGAATGTCATTTATAAAATAAATTGAATGTTTCGTTTAATTAAATAATAATCTTTCACATGTGTTCAAATAATGTGTCAACAAATTCTATTCACACACAAGTCCTAATAGAACTGATTCATGTCAAATGTTATCCCTACTTTTAAGATTACTCATTGTTAAATTGTCAAACAAACACTGCATACATGGTTTTTTTTGTTAATTTTTCATATGGTTTAGGAGACAGTAGTTTGTAAAACTGCAGACTTATCCTGCATTACATGTTATTGCTATTTCCTGCTGTTATAGGGAAATTGTAAGCATATATTGAACAAGAGTGCACACGCTAAAATGTCTCGCCTTCTATACTAATCATTGATATTATATTGATAGTTCTAAGTATAAAGCTTAGTTTTATTACAACTGTCTCATAAACTTAACATTTACCAAGATAACTAAACAAAGACCAATGAACCTTGAAAATGAGGTCAAGGTCAGATGAACCATGCCAGGCAACATGTACAGCTAACAATGCTTCCATACAACATATACAGTTGACCCATTACTTATAGTTTAAGAAAAATAGACCAAAACACAAAAACTTAACACTGTGCAATGAACCGTGAAAATGAGGTCACCGTCAAATAAAACCTGCGCGACTGACATAATGATCATAAAATATTTCCATACACCAAATATAGTTGACCTATGGCATACAGTATTAGATAAAAAGACCAAAACTCAAAAACTTATTTTTGACCACTGAACCATGAAAATGAGGTCAAGGTCACATGACATCTGCCCGCTAGACATGTACACCTTACCATCATTCCATACAACAAATATAGTAGACCTATTGCATATAGTATGAGAAAAACAGACCAAAACACAAAAATTTAACTATAACCACTGAACCATGAAAATGAGGTCAAGGTCAGATGACACCTGCCAGTTGGACATGTACACCTTACAGTCCTTCCATACACCGAATATACTAGCCCTATTGCATATAGTATCTGAGATATGGACTTGACCACCAAAACTTAACCTTGATCACTGATCCATGAAATGAGGTCGAGGTCAAGTGACAGACATGAGGACCTTGCAAGGTACGCACATACCAAATATAGTTATCCTATTACTTATAATAAGAGAGAATTCAACATTACAAAAAAATTGAACTTTTTTTTCAAGTGGTCACTGAACCATGAAAATGAGGTCAAGGACATTGGACATGTGACTGACGGAAACTTCGTAACATGAAGCATCTATATACAAAGTATGAAGCATCCAGGTCTTCCACCTTCTGAAATATAAAGCTTTTAAGAAGTGAGCTAACACCGCCGCCGCCGGATCACTATCCCTATGTCGAGCTTTCTGCAACAAAAGTTGCAGGCTTGACAAAAACCAGTTGTTTTAATGAAATGAAATACAGTGAAACAATTGACTTTGGGGACAAGAGCTGCTTTCCACAACCTCAGTAGCCAAAATAAGTTTGTTCTACTAGTTGTTTTAACCCTCACATGGGAGACAACTCTTTTTTTTCAGACAGAAAAACAAATGATTTGATACATAGATGAACAATGGCCTCCCATAATACATCTGTTGTTGATGACCCAACAAAAACCAATCAAATCCAAAGTATGCACTGCATAAGATGCTACTATTTCTAATAAAAGAAATTCTTTCTAAAAAAAACTTTACCTTAAGAAAAGTGGCAGTCTGTCAGTTCTTGCCCATTCTAACAATCTCTCTCTTTCTTCGTCTGTTGGTCCATAGGGCAGACCATCACTGTTGTTACCACGGGTACTACTACTATGGATTGACCTTTCATTTATATCAGATTCTTCAAAGGCACCAGTCAAACGATTGTACGTAAGGCGTTGTGGAAATACCTGAAAATATATTGTGTTTTGTTTTTTTTCATTAACAAAACATGATAAGTAATTATAAGATGTGATATGTGGTACGAGTGTCAATGAGACTACTCACCATCCAAGTTACAATTTGTAAAAGTAAACCATTATACGTCAAAGTACTTCCTTCATCCAGGAGTCTTGGCTCACATCAAACAGTAAACTATAAAGGACCCCAAAATTTACTAGTATAAAACCATTCAAACAGGAAAACTAATGGTCTAATCTATATACAAAACGAGAAAAGTGAAACAGTTTAAACCACATCAACAAATGACAACCAAAGGAATTTATTCTTACTTTCTTATTCATAATTTGACAGATGTCAAAGCAACCAAAGGGAAATAACCCAACTCTTTGGACAAGGTCAAACTGACCTTAAAAGAGAGGTGACCTTGAAATCGAGGTTCAAAATGCATATGTGCTTCTACAGTGGGACAAGAAGAGAGTGACTTGAAAAGACAAATTAACACCTCATAAAGGTAACCTTTCTAACAGGTATACAAGATGTGGTATGATTGCCAATGAGACAAGTATCCAACAAAGTTCAAATATAGTGAATGTAAGCAATTACAGGCTACCATACAGTCTTCAACAATGAAAAAACCTATACTGTATAGTCAGCTTTAAATGACCCTGATACATGAATTATCATCCTGAGTGTACATGTATATCTGCCACTAGATACAGGTTTCACTATGCATGTACATGTATCATCATCCTAAGTGAGCATGTTATATCTGCCAATGGATACAGGTTTCACTATACATATACATGTATTATCATCCTGAGTGAGCATGTTATATCTGCCACCAGATACAGGTTTCACTATACATGTTCATGTATTATCATCCTGAGTGTGCATGTTATATCTGCCACTGGATACAGGTTTCACTATACATGTACATATAGTATCATCCTGAGTGTGCATGTTATATTTGCCACTGGATACAGGTTTCACTATACATGTACATGTATTATCATCCTGAGTGTGCATGTTAGATCTGCCACTGGATACAGGTTTCACTATACATGTATATGTATTATCATTCTGAGTGTGCATGTTAGATCTGCCACTGGATACAGGTTTCACTATACATGTACATGTATTATCATCCTGAGTGTGCATGTTAGATCTGCCACTGGATACAGGTTTCACTATACATGTACATGTATTATCATCCTGAGTGTGCATGTTATATCTGCTACTGGATACAGGTTTCACTATACATGTACATGTATTATCATCCTGAGTGTGCATGTTATATCTGCCACTGGATACAGGTTTCACTATACATGTACATGTATTATCATTCTGAGTGTGCATGTTAGATCTGCCTCTGGATACAGGTTTCACTATACATGTACATGTATTATCATCCTGAGTGTGCATGTTATATCTGCCACTGGATACAGGTTTCACTATACATGTACATGTATTATCATTCTGAGTGTGCATGTTAGATCTGCCACTGGATACAGGTTTCACTATACATGTACATGTATTATCATCCTGAGTGTGCATGTTATATCTGCCACTGGATACAGGTTTCACTATACATGTACATGTATTATCATTCTGAGTGTGCATGTTATATCTGCCACTGGATACAGGTTTTACTATACATGTACATGTATTATCATCCTGAGTGAGCATGTTATATCTGCCACTGGATACAGGTTTCACTATACATGTACATATAGTATCATCCTGAGTGTGCATGTTATATTTGCCACTGGATACAGGTTTCACTATACATGTACATGTATTATCATCCTGAGTGTGCATGTTATATCTGCCACTGGATACAGGTTTCACTATACATGTACATGTATTATCATTCTGAGTGTGCATGTTATATCTGCCACTGGATACAGGTTTTACTATACATGTACATGTATTATCATCCTGAGTGAGCATGTTATATCTGCCACTGGATACAGGTTTCACTATACATGTACATGTATTATCATCCTGAGTGTGCATGTTATATCTGCCACTGGATACAGGTTTCACTATACATGTACATGTATTATCATTCTGAGTGTGCATGTTAGATCTGCCACTGGATACAGGTTTCACTATACATGTACATGTATTATCATCCTGAGTGTGCATGTTAGATCTGCCACTGGATACAGGTTTCACTATACATGTACATGTATTATCATCCTGAGTGTGCATGTTATATCTGCTACTGGATACAGGTTTCACTATACATGTACATGTATTATCATCCTGAGTGTGCATGTTATATCTGTAACTGGACCGGTTTCACTATACATGTACATGTATTATCATCCTGAGTGTGCATGTTAGATCTGCCACTGGATACAGGTTTCACTATACATGTACATGTATTATCATCCTGAGTGTGCATGTTATATCTGCCACTGGATACAGGTTTCACTATACATGTACATGTATTATCATTCTGAGTGTGCATGTTAGATCTGCCATTGGATGTTAAGTACCCATCAACCTATCAATTGTATATGGATTACCACTCAACCACAATGTAATAATCAAATAAAGAGGCTCATCAGCTGAGTACCTATAGTATAGTAATGAAAAGATCTTCATCAATAAATCAGTAAATGAGAAATTAATAATATTTAAAATCCAAACCAAATTTATTCTGTCATATTCCCAACTTTTGAAAACAAGATTAAAAATAGATCTGACATTTAAAAAGAACTTGATTTTACTTCAGAGAAATATTACCGATAATTTAAGTGGTTCAATAGACAAATTTTGAATTTATAATCATAGGTAATATTTATACCTACACATGACTAGGCAAAATATGTAAATATCAATTTTCTATCATTTACATAACATTTAAAGAATTGATAAAGTGCTCTCTACTGAATACAATATAATCAATCAATTAAAATGTTAGTCTTTGACAGTGGTGTAACACACTTAAGATACTATCTTTTGATCCTTACTTATTTGATTTTTGGTTCATTATGCAAACATTAAAGATTTTGTAAGCTTAAAGATTTATGGAATTTTTTTCCTTCATTTTTTAACTAAAATAAAATAAAGAGATATGGTATGATTGTCAATGAGGCAACTATCTACCAGAGACCAATTGACATAGGTATAAGGAACTACAGGTCACAGTGTAGCCTTCAACCATGAGAAAAACCCATACCACACAGCAAGCAAAAAATTAATTTTCATAAACTCAAACCTTTGCAAATTGTAAAGGCTTCAAGAAGTATTTACCAAGTATATAAAACCACTTCTGAAACATATGGTTCAAACATGTTGTTTCACTCTCAGAAAAAGGATCAAATTGACAATTTAGCCATTTGAAATATGCATATCATCTTGGGTTACAAATCAATCAGACAGCCAACCAGAAGACAAAAAACCAAGAGTCATCTAGAGGTAGACCTAATCAACAATAGAGGGTTGTCTATATATATTCATATATATATTCATATATGAAAGACTTTAAAGATTGACTTTTTGGTTAAGATTATTCAGATTTCATTTCAACTATGTACTCCATGATCTCATTAGATAGACTTATAAAACAACATGAAACAAAATCAGGGTTTTTTCTTATTCATACTTACTGATGAGCCCTTTACATATCAAAATGAACTTATACAAATTCTCAACCTCTATGAAAGTTAAGGAAATATAAACAAGAATGTGTCCATAGTACACGGATGCTCCACTTGCACTACCATTTTGTATGTTCAGTGGACCTTGAAATTGGACTTCAACTTCATCAAAAACTACCTACCGGATATACCAAAAACTTTAACCTGAAGCGGGACGAACAGACAAGAACGATAGGACAAACGAATGGACGCACAAACCAGAAAACATACCCCTCTACTATCACAGGTGGAAAAACTACGCTGACCAAAAACTTAAACCTAAAGCAAGACAAACGATTCAATGGATGAAGGAAACGAACGACCAGATGTATGAATGACTAAACGCACAGACCAAAAAACATAATACCGCTCTGCTATCTTAGGTGGGCCTTAAAAACTAGAAAAACATCAGAAATTATTTCAGCATGAATCTGGTTTATGGAACCATAAAAATAAAATCAGGCACATAAAAAACTATAAATTTCCATAAGTACAATGATAGAAAGAAGATGTATTTCATTGATTCAAGTCCTTTACCAAATTTTTAATGAATTATACTCTTTAATCATCACTAGTTAAGATTATCCTAACTCCTTTTCAAATCTTAATTTAAAACAGACATGAATAAGAGACAGAAATGATTTACAAACATAAAACAGGAGCAATATACCTTAAACTTTTTTACCGAATTGTATGAAGAGAAATAATTTATGTAATCTAAGTATTACAATTAAAATAACTTCATGTCTTCAAACTATGAGGATCCAATTGTTTACTTTAAAACCCAAAAGGACAATACGGCTTGTGACCTTCAGTGTACATTTATAATTAACCATATACAGTTATTTACATGGTACGAAATAAGCTGTTATATAAATTTGTTTTGTCACTGGTAAACATTGGACGTCCTCATTTAAAAATATTCTAGTTCAAGAACCAATGTTTGAAGTGACACACTGATCTAGGATTTTGCCATTTGTATATTGGAAAATAGAGCCTAGTCTTTTCCAAATATATATAAAATTTCTATAGATTCATTTTGTTTTAAAGGGTACACTTTTTTTTGTGAATTAAGTGAAAATTTCATTCTTGTGGTTCATAGTTTTTGACAAATGTTGCTTGTCAGCAGCCTTAGCCCATACATGATTGTATTTTGCTGAAAAGTTAAATTTGGGGTTCACTTTTACCCCATTAATCTAGAATAAATATTGCCAAACAAAATGATGAATCCACGGTACCAAACTTTTTTCCAATGAAATCTTACTCTAAAAAATTAGTGTAATTAGTCCACATGAAAATACACATTTCAATTAAAAGCAAAGAAAAAAATTCTGAAAAGAATCTGTGTCACCAGGCTTCTTTGAACTAAATTACTCAGCAGTTTCAGATTGTAGAAATATTTTGCATAACAATGGACAATCATGTACTAAAATATTGATAACCTATAAACTGCATCAGTACAAACACATTTCTAACAAAAGTTTTCCTGTTTTTTTATGAATAACTCATATTTCTCATTTGAAATCTAATTCTAATCAAATAACATAACAACCGTTGAATAAAGTTTCCACCTAAAATCAATACATGGTCGTAACTTTAAGGGTTCGCTTTTGTCAAGAAGTTAATATCGGGTTGTATTTTAATCAATTATGCTTATAAGTTATTTATTGATTGTCATTTGGCCGTTAAAACTGTTGACAAACTTTTATTTATGACATCATAACATCAATTTCCATCCTAATTAAGCCATTTTCAAACAGCGATCGTTCAATATCTAAACAATGGGAAGGAAATCGGGAGAAAATTATGATTCAATTTTTCTTCTTGATATGAAAAAAATCAACTGATATAGAAACCTGATATCAATAATAACATTAATGGGCTTTAAAAACTACATCAAAATCAGATCTATGATTCCCATTTACATGTTTTAAGGTTTAAGCATTAAAAGATCCACTTTTAAAGTAAATTAGACATCATCTTTTTCTTAAGACTTATGGATCAGTAGCTCAAATGTCCACAAAGCATTGTTATACCTTCTATTGACATGTTATCTGGCCTATGACATTTGTATAATAGATTAAAATTGCTTTATATATACTGTTTCTTCATTACTTTCCATATGAATAAAACTATGTCAAATATATATATGGTCGAATTACAATGAGATAGAAATCTAACAACACCAAAAGCAGGGGCGGATCCAGCCATTTTAAAAAGGGGGGGTTCCTAACCCAGGACAAAGGGGGGGTTCCAACTACATGTCCCCATTCAAATGCATTGATCGTCCAAAAAAAAGGGGGGGTTCCAACCCCCGGAACCCCCCCCTCTGGATCCGCGCCTAAAAAGCTTAAAAGACATCTAGAGATCCAAAGATCAAATTGAAATCTTCAACAGGAAACAAAAGTAATATGTCCAGATCTAAATGACCCCTATAGTATCAATTAAAGTTGTGAATAAATTTTATAGACAAACTTATCAAGGATCAACAAACCATCAACACAAGAGATTTTTTAAATAACAAAAAACT
The DNA here is from genome assembly GCA_037788925.1 of Mytilus galloprovincialis. Lineage (NCBI taxonomy): Eukaryota > Metazoa > Mollusca > Bivalvia > Mytilida > Mytilidae > Mytilus > Mytilus galloprovincialis. The sequence continues at coordinate 40,321,407 of CM075334.1, read as the reverse complement.
ATTTTTTTGACAAATTTTGTGTAAAAAAAAGGCAATCATTGATAAAGTTCCTGAATTAGGACATACACATAATATGTTTTTAAACAATTCTTCCCACAAACAACAAATGCTGTAAAATTTAAAATAATATCTCAAGGTACCACTTTTGTAAGTACTTTGTATTACTTATAAATCCATTTTGTTTGCCGAACCCTTCAAAAGTTGTTACAAAGAAGTACTATGTTGACTCCCCTCATAATACAAATAGCTACAATTGAGTATCTGAGGATATTTATACTACAAAAAAAGAAGTAACTCTCATTAAAACGGAATTCTTGACATCTTATGGAATCTACCTAAACAGTTTATCAAATTTGGTTATTTTGTTTGCACTGGTCTGTACAAACCTCTAATGAATAAAATGAAAAGTAGTTCACACATATTCTTCAGTATATGATGGAATTGAATTTTGACATGATTTGCAGGTGAAAAAAAACAAGAGAAATACAGATATTCTTCAGTATATGATAGCATATTTTTTTTTAATTATTTGCACTTAAGTATAAAGAAGAAGAAATAAAAAGAAAGAAGGGTTAAAGCTTAATAACTTGCCCTGTGAGAGTCTGAGGGGCATTTAACACTCATTACCATTAACATGTATGGTTGAATGTTGGAGGAACCATTTCAATTTATTTGAGGTATGAAACTGTTTTTTTTTTTTTTCAATAAAAGCTAATAATCAAATAAATGGAGGAATATCAAAACATTCACTCCCTCCAGACATTTTCAACATAATTCTAATTGTAGGAACCATTTTAAGGAGAGTACCATAAGAAAGTCACATTAGTCTTTTTTTTAATCAATAAAACTCAATCCACTTTAAAGAGGTAAAAAAAAAAGGTCAATCTTCTAAGGACACTGGACCAGTCGATATCTTCAATGTTTCACAGCATATAGCTCTGTCAGTGTTCATTTTAAATGAGTAGCTGGTAAACTAGTATAAAATTGATCTTTTTACATTAAATCAGAGGCATTGTTCAATTTTTGGAATTAACATTATTTTGTCTAAATTTGGAAACAAACCCTAAATTACTCGGCATTTGTACTCTACTCACATGAACTATAGGACTACAGTACACTTACCATATATAATTTCCTAATAACAATGCCTTACATTAAGAATACAGATGAAAAGAAAGTACCAACCCTTTGAACTTTTTGCTTTCTTCAAAATCCCATACCAAATATGCATTCAAATCGTCAGGAAAATGAAAATTTGGATTATTATGGATTTCCGTATGCATTTTTTTTCCCCAATTTAGTTCAAACAATAAAATCTGACAACCTACTATCTTTTTCTATACAATTCTAATGTATTCAATCTTATAAATCAGATAAAATTGTTTATACTTTCTATTCATGACATTAAAATATTTGAATTTGAAAGTTTACCCACTTACTTAACGGTTTAAATGATTTAACCTAGGCTGTACGTTACATACAAATGAAGGTTCCGTGGATAATAATACAGGATTTAAACATAACACGTTTAACAGTACAGGGATCAACATACTTACAGGGAGAGACAGGAATGCATTGAAATAATCCAGAAACAAATCGTCATAGGCTAAAAGATCCTCTAAATTTTCTCCGGTTATTTCAAGAGCTGAAAAATAAAAAAGAAAAAGTTTTAATTAAAATTGTATAAATTGTATATAAATGATTTAATATATTTCCTAAATGACAAATGATGACTGCACAACTAGCCAAATTTGGTCAGGACTACTATGAAATGACATGATTGAAATTTGTTTTGAATGGAGGAAGATCTAGTCTTGATCCACCTTTTGCTACAGTCTCCTTCAAACTTTGGTAGAATAAGTGGGAAAGGGGTTCCTTAACATTTTCATATATATTTGATAATTCATTCAACATGAACTCTTGGTGAAACACTCAATTTCCACACAAACATTTACAAGTGTTACCCATAAAAAAACTTTTGTCAAACAATTTGAATTTCTCTCAATACATTCAAAAATTTATTGGGTATTAAAACCAATATAGTACATACCAAAAAGCATGCTTCAGTGGACTAAACCTTAGATTTACAAATGTTTAACCCCTCAGAGCAAATTTTTATTTCAACATTGGATATTTTATTCAAACAACTCTTCATAAAAACATTCAAGAAAATTTTTAATGTGTTTTTTGTTTTTATGTATTGAGCTCCCAATACCTTGGTCTTTCTATTCACAAGTCATTCTAGCATAATTAATGATTAATATTTATGTTCAATTTTATATAAAAGAGATGCAGAGGCATCAGGTCGATTTCCTTTTTTATAGCAAAAGTGTTTAGGACATTTTTTAACTAAAATTCAAGCCACACATAAGAGAAAAATTAAAGAACGGCTAAGTGTCCAGCTGAATCACTGTTTCCAATTCATTACAGCATGATCAAAATGGCAGCTCTATGAAAAAATATGGACAAATGGACGTTGACATGATTGGGATGGGTTTAGGTTTTAACCATTTCATCACTCTCTACGTTATAGCAAAAAAAAGAAAGTATGAATAAATAAAAATATGAATATATTCTTACCTAATTGATTGCTGAATCTTAAATAACACACAAAATCATAATCAAATTGCAAAGAATTCATGACTACTCCCTATACAGTCAACAAATTTCTGCTTATTTCTTAAATATAATTTAATTATTGTTTGATAAATAATTTATTTGATTTTTTGACATTTTTTGATAACCTAAATGTTGACAGCAAATTTAACTTGGCAAAGAAATATACTTAATCAGTAAATATCTTGATTTTCTTAACAGTTTTTTAAGCCTTAACATGTGTATAAGTGATAAAATAAATGATAGTAATTAAATGTTTTTAAATAAAAATTCCCCTCATGGAAAAATATGTAATTGCTATACATATGTGAACTAAATGGTTCACAAGTGTATCTTGTTTTCTGAAATCAGTGGGCCTTTTAACCTTCAGACAGCATACAGAATGTATATAGATTTTTTTGATTTTTTAAAAAAAGATTCAATACTTGTATGTATTAATAACTGATATGGTTCTATAATATTCTTTTCCTGCAAGTACTTGTTTTTGTTCATATTGTTTATACTGTTATCTACTGGTACACTGTAGGTATGTTTTTATATTGTATACTATATTGATAAAAAAAAGTGTTCTATTGTCATGGTATGGCCAATGTGTGTGGATTAGCATTTATCAATTAGTCAATTTAATTTGAAAAATTAGAGGGATTGGAAAGACTATTTTTTGTTTTTAAATTGCAGTTTTAATAACAGCAATGAAGATTGCAGAGGTAGATTTAGAGGGTTTTTCAGAGGACCAGCACCCCTCCCCCTTTTTGTGTTGGAAACATTTGGTTGAATATTTAAGAAATAACTGAAGCATGACACTGTCCAGAGCAGGCCTGCTCTCATGCGTTCTGTGTCCCCCCCCCCCCCCCCCACCCTCCTTTTATGAACATTTCTGGATCCGCCACTGGATGAAGAAAGACAAAGAGAACAGTAGTGTCAAAAGTCATCAGGTATTAGTAAAAAATTCTTATAATAATATTATATGTGTGGGTTTCTTAAACTGATTACTGTAAACAAAGTCACTCTCAGAGTCACTAAGACAGTGTTGAGGCCCCTCATGGGGGGGTCCTAGTAATCACATAATCACCATTTTTTTGCCAATATAATCACATAATCATTAAATATTTGCTTATCTTTAGTAATCAAATAATCATAAACTAAAAATACAGTCCTAGGTAATCAAATAATCATGAAATATTTGGCTTAATAATCAAATAATCATTAAAAAAACGGCCAAGTAATCACATAATCAAAAACCCCATGAGGGCCCTCAGTGTTAGTCGTGGTGTTCAGTGGCGGATCCAGGGGGGGGGTTCCGGGGGTGCACACCCCCCCTTTATTTTTGCCGATCAATGCATTTGTATCGGGACATATGTTTTGCACCCCCCCTGCACCCCCCTTTGCCCTGGGTTAGCACCCCCCTTTCGAAAATTCCTGCATCCGCCCCTGGTGTTAGTCCATGGCATCTAATGTCTCTAATCCAGAACAAGGAGGGACTCTAACTATTTTAACGACTGTTACGACTGATCTGCAGTTACAGTGATAATCAATGGTTTATAGAAAATTACATGCTCAACCGTAGTTACCATTGTTGTCATACTTAAGTTTTGCAGTTTATTTGTGTCATGCTTTTTTTTTCCATATACGATACATGAAACCGGAAATTCATTTTCTAAATGTATAATCGGATTAGGATTGAATACGGATGACAATCTTCTGCAAGGTTGAAGCTTCGATCCATGATTGATTGGAAGCTGATAATATTATGTTTGTAATTGTGCTTAAAATCAAGATAACGTGCGTTTAAACACAACTATATGCAGTAATTTATAATGACAGTCTTTTATCGTTTTTAGATCACACTACCTCGAATGCGGGCCGTGAAAACAAGAAGGCCGCATACATTTGAAAAAGGCATTAAATTGGTGATTTTAATCAGAGACATGTTTACTATATGTCTCTGTTTTAATCAAACACAGAATGCAAGTTATTAGTAAGGCGATGTTTTATGTTGGAACGATAGTATACTCGGAGTATATTGTTGTGCAACACAGTTGACTGCAGCCATATCAAAAAGAGAAAGTCATGGAAAGAACTTGTGTTCAATCAAGTGTGTTCAATGTTTAGCTTCTCGTGACTCGAGCAGATTTCAGACCCCCACCGGAATAACTGTTTTTTGCTTATTTGCGACCATGCTGGGCTCCGCATGTTACCAACATAATTACCTTGTTCAACACAGTATGTTTCTCAATTGTATTACCAAAAATAGCCCATCCGACACAAAATTGAAAAATTCTTGATTTTAATAGTATTTTGTTTCAAATTTTCTGTCAATACCAAACGATGTTTCATCAATCTGTAGAATAACTCCGAAACTTTTCATCATACAAAAACTATGTAATGTTTTGTCTCAAAATAAACGGTGTTATTACAGTGTGGTAGACTAATTTGTACATTATCAGATCGCCTAAATAATATATAAACCTAAATATAAAGGTAATTTTTCAGTGACCAATCGTGCAATACTATAGTAAATTAAATATATATAATAAGACGAAGGTTTTGAACAAGAAAAGACAAAAATGTATACATTTATCCAATTTTCTACTTTTTTTTTTTTCATTCATTTTGATTAGAAAGCGCAAAAGTGGACTGACCTGTTTTAAGACTTAAGAATGTCCAAGCAGTCCATGGCATATTAGGAGCCCATGATACAGAATGTGGTAAACGTTTTAACTCCTTCAAATATTCCGAAATACCAGAGAACCAGAGTGAACCTTCAGATCCTATGTTGGAGTAACTCATAATTTACATTTGTAAAGTGAAATCGATTGAGTTTAAAAGCATCACATCAGAATAAGTTTCATGGCAACGTTCATCCACCATAAATATGATTCGATTTTTTTATAAATACTATCAGCCTTTTGTGTAATACGGTGGTTTAGGAACAAAACGCACAAACAAAATTGTATGTTAATTTCGATAACCTTTGCCTTTAAACCTTATGAATAGAATGTATATTGTCACTTATGAGAAAAGCCTTCGTAATTAAGTTTGAAACTTATTAAGTTTTTTTTACAAGGAGAACTGAATAATTACAGTGTCCTTGCGAGAGAAAATTACAATATGCTGTCATATACTTGAAACGAATTACTATCTCAAAGAAATTATATTAGCTATTGGTTTACTCATGCCAATGTCACTGGTTGCTAATACAATTATCAGAATTTCGGTAAACACGCCAGGATTATCCGAAACTACGGATAAGATACTATACTTGATCTTTTGTCAATCTATAAGCAAACATATAGAGATGGATGTTTTTAATGGCCAGCTGGGTTTTGTTTTTATTAAAACCTCTGGAGTAGTTAAATAGCCAGAATTCACCATTGCTCCTGTCAGGTTAGTGTTTTGAGCGTTTTTGATAACTACAAAGTCAATTTTATTTGAGAAAAGAATGAAGAAAAAACACAAAGTTTTACCGTCCGAGCTGCCATGAAAAAAAGGCAAAGCGGAATGTCTCTTTTTTTGCTGTTCTTCATCTCAAAGACAAACAGGCGATGGTATACAATGAGGTGAAACACATGTAAGTGCTTGTCAAGTAAATTTCAAAATCTGCAAAACGGGCTCACTATTTTTATTAACTAAAAGTGATGTGGTGAGTTTTTTTTTTATACTTCTTTCAGCGTAAGGTAAATGCATTCGTCACTTTGTATCTGTTTTAGATGGTTTAGTTACTGTTTAACACAACCTGTTTTAAGCGTGTTTAGAAGGAGGCGTTTTTATCGCCAAGCAATCACATGAATCATGATAAATGCATTTTTATTGGCACCTATTTGTTTATTTTTTTTTTTAAGATTCTTATTGTGCAAAGGTCGCATTCTGCGTAAATTATCATGCAAATCCAATTTCATTTAATTTTCCATTATATTCAAAATACTTCATTCGGAGAGTTTTGTTACGATAATCGATTGTAAACAATTAAGTATACAAGAAAGCACTGGTTGAGAAAAATGATGTCAAAGACAAAATACGACAAAATGACCAAACTTACAATGACATAATTGCAAAATGACTGAACTTGGTAATCTGAACATAATCGAGCTAAACTTACATGCAACTTTTTAACACAATGACCGGCCTGACGATCGATTTGAAAATGAGTTTACGTGTTCGCACTACTATTATATTACACAGTTGTGTACGGTATATAAAGCAGTAAAATCAAATTTATTTTTTTGTAAATTATCAAAATAATCATACGAAGCATAATTTATTTATAGTGATACCCGTGGTACATTTTATAATGGTTCTGAAAAAAAAAACATCGCAGAAACTTGTCAAACTTTGCTATATTTTAGTTTTTTCTCCTGCTCTTCTATTTCTCCATCCCCTGCCCCCACCAAAAGTTGATTGTGATCCAAAATTAACACTTATAGCCCAGAATGCTTTGACCTATCATTATTGTGTTAACCAACATATCTAGTGACATGAACTTATCCTGGTAAATAATTCTGCTTACATCCAAATTATCAGAAACTGAAAAACACCATCCTATCTGTCGAACAAGGGCCATAATCTTGAAATGTTACCCTACCTGGAAATAACTGTTCTCCCTGAAAATCTGATAAATCATCCTGTAAGTTATCTCCAATGTTACACTGCGCTGATGAAGTTCGAGAGGAGAACCTTCCGAATGTAGTATTCATTGAGACATCTAATTCAACCCACCATTCCGAAATTGAACTTTCAACTGATGGTGTCTATATTTATATGCCATTACCATCCACATTATTAAGCGGTACCTAAGTCACTGAATTAAGACAATATTTACTTTGAAACTTGAATCAATATTCTGTATGAAAAGCATCACTTTTCAACGACCTTTGAATTTTTAAATATTTAGATACCAGCTCGATAGAATCTACGGTGAAAATATTTACTATCACTTTTAACAGATCCTGAATAAATATCTGACAATCAAGTGGGTTTCAGTGAATAATAATTGTCTATATATCTGATTTATTCTATACATCAAAATAAGACACAGCGAATATGCATAAATTAAATTCATTGAAAACTGCTTGGTTTTCACATTTAACGAAAGGAAAATACTGCTTACTTACTACTGCGTATATAGATACAGGAGATGCCTGATTGGTAGAGGGGGGGGGGGGGGGCGTGATAGTGAACTCAGTTCCAGATACCGTAACCCGTCTTCGTATTAACACCTCGGTCCGATGGAAAGACAGACGAAAACCCAAAAGGCTCGGTATCCTACTCGCAAGTCAACTGTAATGTATTTATTTAGGGAAAGTATCAACTCTGTTCGCTTTCGTTGCGATACTGAATGTGCAAATCATAATGGTCTATAGGTTTATCGTTTTCAAGAAAACAAATGCTTCTTAGAGTGTCAGTACCGTAATTCTGAAGCCATAAAGTACTTGCAAAATGTAAATGTTTTCTCTGGTTCTATTGTGTTTTTGCTTGTTGTCTTAATGACATTAACCCCAAATCTCTTTTATTCGTATAAAAAAAAACAAAATCTGAGTTTACTTACATATATTTGAGCCCACAATTGAGCAAACACTAACTAAATCTACTTCATCGTCCATGTTGAATATGCATTTAGTTCAAACAGACGTCCATGTTTAATATGCATTTAGTTCGAACAGAAATAAATGATTATTACACATATACACCCATGTATCCAAGGTTTATTTAACAATGACTACCTTCTATCATTTTTCTTTTAAATTATTTGATGAATGAGTACTTTGTGCTACAGACAAGTAACCCATAAGTAATTAGATAAATTTAAAACAGGGGATTAACATCATACAATTTACTTCTATTTGTCTACGGCCTATAGAAAGTAAATCACTGTCTGATACATACATTCCAACAGTAAAGGATGTACGCGCAAACTTTTAAGATTTATTTACTTATATGTTAGAACTAATCAAAATTTGTATGACAAAGACAGTATCTACCTTAACAAGACACTGACAACATTTATATGTATTTAATCTAAGTTCTGTGCAAATATAGTGACAATTATCATTGATATATGTGTACATAATCTTCTTTTTTCTGTTCTAGTATTGTACAACATGTGTCAGTGCTAAGAAACTGCCAAATACCTGTCTTAACTATAGGTTTTGAAGTTCTTAGTAAGACTCCTCACACTGCGTTATCATTGGTAGTCAGTGGATTTACTTGGAACAACTTGTTTTTTTGTAATAAACTCTATTCACCTTAGCATAAGATATTCAAGTATTCTCAAAATGAGGGTTAGGAAATCTAAGTAACAGACATGAACGGTAGTAATAAACCATGTCAATTACCGACCAAAAGAATCAAGGCAGAAAAAAAACTGGAGGAGAGGATTTAGTAAACACATGTCTTTTACTGCTAACAGTACGAAGCGACGATCTGAGCTTTGCATTCCATCGTTTTATAATACGGTGGACGTATTAGGGAGTAACTATAATAATCAAATAAAGCGACATATGAGGGACAAGGTGGTGGCAGGCATATGAAAGAGAAGTCATGTTCCTCTGGCTTTTTAACATTGGTTCCAAAGTATCCATTCGTTTGATGTGTTTGAACTTTTGATTTTGCCATTTGATTTGAGACTTTCCTTTTTGAATTTTCCTTGGAGTTCAGTATTTTTGTGATTTTACTTTTTAGAAGAAAAAAAGCAATATGGAATATTGTTTCAAATGGAAGAACTATTATGGAATATTATTTGCACTGGCAGAAATATTCTGGAAGATAATTTTCAATGGAAGAAATTCACAGTAAAGTTTGTTCTTTACAATATGAAGGGAAGTAACAGATACATGTGTATGCTGACAAAAAACAATATACAAGTATGATCATGCAACGTCAGTTTTATGAGCGGACGAACGAAGTTTATTTCGACCTCAAGACCACCACTGTTCTATGTCTATGGTCTACTGATGTCGACATATTTGAAAATGGCAAGCTGCATTAGAAGGATAAGTAATCCCATACGGAATCATGATAATCAAACAAGACTGCATAAAAAAGAACAATTAATCTGACAGCAACAACAAACATCAGTTGACACCATCAACAAACACCATCTAAGAGCACCAACAAACAACAGCTGTCAGCATTAATAAACAACAGCTGACAGCATCAACAAACGACAGTTCGCAGGCATCAATGAACAACAATTGACAGCATCAACGAACAACAATTGACAGCATCAACGAACAACAATTGGCTACATAAACAAACAACTGTAGACAGCACCAACAAACAAAATTTGGTGGCATTAACATGGTTGGTGTGTTTTCATTGACACCAACATGAAATTGACAAATTAGCATTGGCTTATGAACTCATCAAAATAACCAACCAACATTCGCCGGCATCAATTTGATTGATGCACTAATCATCATGACCTGTCAAAATTTATTGTTTGAACATAATAAAGTGCACTCATGTTCAAATCAGTCCAAAATACGTTATAAGCAAGAAAAATGATGTATGCTGACACCAAACCAACAAGCCTTCAGTTGTTCAATTGACATGATTATACGGTGAAATATGAGCATCCCGTTGTTGGTGCCAGTTAGGGCACCAACAACGGAATCTGATACTTTCTAAAGTCCATTAGCTAGACTGGTCTCCAATCATTGAAAGACTATACTTTCAATTTATCGCCATATCAAAAGGCTTAACTCTGAATCCTTTAAATCCATATAAAGTTAGTCAAATGTAAGGCCTTGATAAGCTTTTACTTGTCCACTGTTTGCTGGGACACATTGATTTTGGGAGGTATTTTTATATATTATTTGTCAGTTAGAACAGAATGAGTACTATAAATACCAGTAGCAATATAAACCATTTAAAGGTGTAATCCAGGTGGCTTTATTTATTTAAAATTATTGAAATGTCCGTTAGTCAACGATAAAAAGTTTTAAAGTAAACCTATGCCATAACTGTATACATTCCATTATTTGTCTTCGCGTTGCCTTATAATTCATAACAAACATGAAATATGATTGACCTAAATTTAACAAATGAATTATTTAAACTATTATTTAAATGTCGATATTTAAATTACATGTACATGTATGCTTAATTGATGATTGATGTATGCTCTGTTGTTACAGGAACATGGTACTGAAGTGTAAGAGTTAACTAACCTTTCATCTTGAATACCGAGTTACAGTCGGTCGTCGCAGACAAAACATCCCGTTTCATTTAATCCTTAATTTCACTTTCTAATCATAAGATGAAAATATATATTTTGAATTTATCAATGACATTTAAAATAGTCACAGATCAATTGTTAGTTGCTAGGAACTCCCATGCGCCATGTTGTTTATTAAATAACTTGATTGAACTGGTGGTATTTATTTTTTTACGGTATTAAGTAATATTGATAATAAATGTAATTAGTGGGATTTAAATTTTTATTGATGGATTAACGCAAACAATTAGCCTACGGGAAATGAACATCTTGGATTATTTCAATCAATCAATTAATGTGTCACGAAAGCTTTCCTTAAGTAGGGAAGTGCGGGGGAATTCTAGATCTTTATTAAAAGAACGGCTTGGTTTTCTTGGAGTTACTGGAATGATCAGCAACAGCAGTTGTGCAACAGTTCTGACAAAAAAAAAATCATTTTGAATTGACCGTGATTTTTTTAAATTCTTTAATATCAAAAGGAAAAGTGTCCTTGGAGTTACTAGAGTAGTTTCAGTTCTTATATTAGAGCTAATTTTCTAATACATGTACAGCAAGACTTTGGTTAGCTTGCTTGCTATGTTTCTATATAGTACTGTGTGTGCTGTTTGAAGATGCCAGTCTCAATACAAAAGCCTGGTAAACGTTTATACAAACAAAGCAAGCAATCAAAAGTTTTACTCTTCAAGCATTGGGAAATTAGCTTTAACAGTGAAAATGTCGCCACATGAAACTAAGACTACTAGAAAACAGTGTTACTGTAGTAGTCTAAGCATGAAATCTTAAAATTTTCACAAGGGAAATATATTCGCGTTAACTGTATCTATAAACAATTCAAAAATATATATTATTTTCCAGAATTCTGCAAACATTTTGAATTTTTAACCTAAATATTCATTAACACATCGAGTTATATACATAGACATATGTAGCATATATGTATCTGATATAGGTTATCACCGTTCTTATATTTTTCCAATTAAGAAAAGAGAAGTGTGAAATACGTCAATAAGAAATGCAATTAATGGTATCAATTTTACTGCAGCAGATGCGCATTTCGATTCTCTTCAGTAATTCCACGGCAAAAAATGGAAAGTTAAAAAAAATACATAACGCGCTAGAGCTGATAAAAACAACAGGGACAAAAAAGCCAAACCGTTGAAACTCAGCAACACGTAAAAATCGGAGACATCTTTACAGAGGTTAATATAGGGCTTTCGACAAAAGTTTAGTGACTTTTCAAGTTTAGAAATCTGCAGAAAGAAAAAAAAAAAAGACATGACAAAATAACCGTTTACTTTTCTGCATTGGCTAGAGGTATAGGGGGAGGGTTGAGATCTCACAAACATGTTTAACACCGCCGCATTTTTGCGCCTGTCCCAAATCAGGAGCCTCTGGCCTTTGTTAGTCTTGTATTATTTTAACTTTTAGTTTCTTGTGTACATTTTGGAGTTTAGTATGGTGTTCATTATCACTGAACCAGTATATATTTGTTTAGGGGCCAGCTGAAGGACGCCTCCGGGTGCGAGAATTTCTCGTTGCATTGAAGACCTGTTGGTGACCTTCTGCTTTTGTCTGCTCTATGGTCGGGTTGTTGTCTCTTTGGCACATTCCCCATTTCCATTCTCAATTTTAGTTCTATGGAGAATGGAACTAGGAAACAATCAGTAGATTGATTGAAGAAAGAGAAAGCAGCTTCAACTGTTAATGTTGGCACCAGTCTAATACGGATATATAACTGAAATACTACTTCGTCTTCTACCACTAATCATGCAGCATCTCAGTTGTGTACAGGTTTAGGTGTAAAGACTTCAGCGAGCCGTCATACCATTACTTTTGAACATTTTTTTGGCTACCGAATGCCATGCATATCTTATGAATTAAAATAAAACCTTAAAAAATAAATAAATGTAGAAATAGATTATATACTTTGGGCAGAGACATATGATAATATATTATATGTCTGCTTTGGGTAGTGTTATTCCAACTTTTTGTAGCATGCAAGTGATAAAGACTGTATGATACTTCCCGGCATGATAATAGCAATCATCACTTAGATTTGCAAATCAAGAAAGCAAAGATAAAAGAACACATGTTCTGAAAAACTGTTTAACCGTGCAAATATAAAATATCATTATTACCTGCAAAGTTACTTTGCGCCATAAGAACTTGTCAAAGTAATCCCTAAAATCATACATTCCTAAAACATCACATTAATTCCACAATCTTCACTACTTTAAATCCAATGTAACCATACTACATATATGTTTGTATAAAGGTTGACTGAATATGGTTACTCTGACGAACAATTTTTCTTTTGTATTGTTTTAATATAGAGTATAAAGTTTATGACAGAACGGATCATATCGCTCTATATACTCCATAGGTAGTTCATTCAATATAGCCCTTTTTGTATTGAAAGACCACTAGGTGGATCTTTGTATGGGTCTCTAATATACCGGAAAGATTATACGCCCCAACAAAATTAATATAGACTTGTGTTTGTAACGACTATTTTAATATATAGCAAACATTACTTTAAAGGCCTGCCGACATAGGTTTCAACTCTGTGTACTTCATAGTTGTGAAACAAAGAACAATTGAACACAAACAAATACAAAGAATGCCATTTAATCATTATCGATACACTTCTTAATCTAATAAAACTTGTTTTCTGTTCGAATTACTGAATATTGACACCTGAAGCGATCACTCTAAATCAATTAAACTAAATTTCGATGATAAACAAACTAGAGGCTCCCAAAAGTCCATGTGGCTCAACTAATTCTACTTTGGTTCTGAAAATCATGTAAAAATAGACTAAATTCATAACAGATACTCTTATAAAGATCAGTTGACGACTTAGGTTAAATTTTGGCCCCATAAATTAATCAAATGAAGAAGAATTTTGTAAAGTTTACAGAAATTACCAATAACGTCAATGAAATACTACTAGTAGAAAATTACTTTGTAAGGACAATGATAAATCAGCTACAAAGTAACAACACTTGGTTAGAACCTCGAAAGAAACATTTAAACCATGTTTGGTGTCAATCCATTAGGCGGTTTCGTAGAAGAAGACATTTGAATATATTTCCCATATATCAAAAAGAAGATATGGTATGATTGCCAATGAGAAAACTCTCCACAAGAGACAAAAATGACACTGAAATTAACAACAATAGGTCACCGTACGGCCTTCAACAATGAGCAAAGCCCATACCGCATAGTCAGCTTACAAGGTCCCTAAATGACAACGTAAAACAATTCAAACGAGAAAACTGGCGGCCTTATTTATATAACAAAAAAATGAACGAATGACAAATATGTAACACATAAACAAACGAAAACCACTTAATTACAAGCTCCTGACTTGGAATAGGCACACACATACTTAATGTGGCGGGGTTAAACATGTACGCGGGATCAAAACCCTCACCCTAACCTGGGACAGTGGTATAACAGTACAACATAAGAACGAACTATAAATCAGTTGAAAAATGGTCCTTTGTCAAACTAAATTCCCCATTGGCAGCCATCTTGGTTAATGGATTTGCTACAAAGTAACAACATTATGTCAGCACCTCACAAGGGAACATTCATGTCTTGTTTTGTTTCATTCAATTCAGTTGTTCCTTAAAAGAAGATCGTTGTATGTATTTCACATTGGGTCCTATGCTAAACTAAGTTCCCCGCTGGCAAACATCTTGGATGATTGATTGGCTACAAAGTAACAACCCTTGGCCAACACCGCATTAGGCATATTCATGCCATGTTTGGTTTCATTCCTTTCTGTTGGTCTCTAAACGAAAATATTAAATTTGTATGTTTTTCCAACAGGGTCTTATGTCGAAGGACGTCCCTCCGTGGTTGATGGATCATGCCATGTTTAGTTTCATTCCATTCAGTGCTTCTCTAAAAAAAAAAAAAAGACACATGTATGTATTGTCCACAGGGTCCTATATTAAAACTAAGTCCCCTGCTGGTGGCCATCTTGGATAATGGATCGGCATCAACGTAACAACAATTGTTCAGCACCTCAAAGGAACATGTGATATGTTTTTTGCTTTTATCCTGAAACAAAGTAGTCAAACATTTTTTAACAATTATTTCAGTAGTATTTCATACAACATCTGTAAATAATGTCTCCTCCATGACAGTCTTGAACATAGAAACAAATACTGCGACCCTGATGATTTATGTGCTCGGTACTGGTCTGAAATTGAGGATGGTTGTCACTATGGAAATTGAAAACACTTTGTTGTCGTCCTAAAACACTGTCAAACATTCATACATACTATTCACACTGATCTGTGTCCCAACTTGTTAATTTTAACACAAATAGTAATAGTAGTCTATTGGAGGTTATTTACAAAAAAATCTTCACCCATTCTCTTGGTGACCATAGACAACCTTGACTGCACAGAAAATAATAAGTTCTTTATTTCTACAAAGGGATACTTTCTGATTTTCTTCTCGTGGTCGTAACACACATACAGTCAAAGTTGTCATTATGCCCGATAACTACTTTATATGATCGGGACTGCTTTCGTGGTTTTGTGGTAGCGTACTCACATCAAGTGCGATATGTCGGGCATTCCCAGGCAGAGTCAAACCAAAGACTTGAACATTGTTATTTGCTGATTATCAGCTATTAAGCACACGGAATTCAAGAGTTGAAATATAGATTAGTCGACACGGAGCCAGGCTATGTCTTTCAGTCACTTGTTATATGTAAACTAACAGTGGCGTATCTTGACTCTAAGTTCTACCAAACAATGTTGAGATTTTTGTTTAGATAGGAGTTCCATATAAGATAAATTTCAGTTTAAGACTACTTCATATGTATTCTAGTAGTCTTATTTTTGTGTGTGTTTTGTTGTAACACCTTGCGTCACAGATGCTGTAATAGTTGACCTAGGGCACCTTCGATTTGTCAGAGTCATAATCCTGTGACTGAAGGATGTATTTAGGTGAGGTTTTAGAATTTGTGTCAGATGTTCGGACTTCTTGGTGTTTTTCCATACAATACGAGGTAAAATATTTTGCCCCATAACACCCATTTATTTTTTCATATAAGACTCAATAGCTCATGAAACGTCATTTACCAAAATTTTAGAAGATGCTTGATTTTCTTTCTTTTGTTTTGAGACTCAAATAATACCAATGCATATATAAGGTAAAAGTCCGAGTCAGCCTTTTCCCGCCATATTTTAAATCTCAAATATCTTGAAAAAGAGGTCCATGACCTATCAATATTTTTAGCGTATTTTTATCCTTAACGAATGCTTTACCAGCTTATACTATCAATTCTAAATTCTTGATTTTATAATTTTTACCCTACCTCACCTAAGTACATCCTTAAGATATCTTCTATGTCATAGCCATAATCCTGTTTATCTGTATCTTCGATGACTAAGGATATCTTCGACTTGTCAAAGCCACAGTTCTGCTTATCTGTGCCTTTGTTGACTAAGGATATCTTCGATTTGTCAAAGCCCCAATTCTGTTTATCTGTGCCTTTGATGACGGAGGATATCTTCGATTTGTCAAAGCCCCAATTTTGTTTATCTGTGCCTTTGATGACGGAGGATATCTTCGATTTGTCAAAGCCACAATTCCGCTTATCTGTGCCTTTGATGACGCAGGATATCTTAGATCTGTCAAAGCCACAATCCTGCTTATCTGTGCCTTTGATGACGCAGGACATCTTCGATTTGTCAAAGCCACAATTCTGCTTATCTGTGCCTTTGATGACTAAGAAATATTCGATTTGTCAAAGCCACAATTCTGCTTATCTGTGCCTTTGATGATGCAGGACATCTTCCATTTGTCAAAGCCACAATTCTGCTTATCTGTGCCTTTGATGATGCAGGACATCTTCCATTTGTCAAAGCCACAATCCTGCTTATTTGTGCCTTTGATGACACAGGATATCTTCGATTTGTAAAAGCCATAATCCTGCTTATCTGTGCCTTTGATGACGCAGGAAATCTTCGATTTGTCAAAGCCACAATTCTGCTTATCTGTGCCTTTGATGACGCTTGACATCTTCCATTTGTTATCACCATAATCCTGCTTATCTGTGCCTTTGATGACGCAGGACATCTTCGATTTGACAAAGCCACAATCCTGTTTATCTGTGCCTTTGATGATGCAGGATATCTTCGATTTGTCAAAGCCACAATCCTGCTTATCTGTGCCTTTCATGACGCAGGACATCTTCCATTTGTTATAACCATAATCCTGCTTATCTGTGCCTTTGATGACGCAGGAAATCTTCGATTTGCCAAAGCCACAATTCTGCTTATCTTTGTCTTCGATGACGCAGGATATCTTCGATTTGTCAAAGCCATAATCCTGCTTATCTGTGCCTTTGATGACACAGGACATCGTCGATTTGTCAAAGCCACAATTCTGCTTATCTGTGTCTTCGATGACTAAGGATATCTTCGATTTGTCAAAGCCACAATCCTGCTTATCTGTGACTTTGATGACACAGGACATCTTCGATTTGTCAAAGCCACAATTCTGCTTATATGGGCCTTTGATGACGCAGGACATCTTCGATTTGTCAAAGCCGCAATTCTGTTTATCTGTGCCTTTGATGACGCAGGACATCTTCGATTTGTCAAAGCCACAATTCTGCTTATCTATGTCTTCGATGACTAAGGATATCTTCGATTTGTCAAAGCCACGATTCTGCTTATCTGTGCCTTTGATGACTAAGAAATCTTCGAAAGTCACAATTCTGTTTACCTGTGTTACAGATTGTCTTAGGATACTTCGATTTGTAAAAGCCAAAATGCTGTTTACCTGTGCCACAGATTAATAAGGATATCTTCGATCTGGCATGACCTCAAACCTGTTTGTCTGCTCAGGAGAAACTGAGGTGACAAACGGAATTTTTCTAGGCTTCATATTGCCTATAGTTTTGTGCACCAGAGTTTGTCTTTGTTTTTGGTGGGGTACATGCTGATCAATCCCTAGTTCAATATGCATTGTTTTCGTCTTATTATTTTGTTTTCTCATTATCTTTTCTTTTGATTTTGTTTTATTGGTCTTATCTGACTTGTGCAGTTTGTTTGCTTCTTTGAATCAAAGTGTATATTTTTTTAAAGTTTAGATCAATAATCAAGGTAAACATCTTAGTAACAGAGACACATTATTTCTTATTTCTTTCATGTGGTCTCTGGTGGAGGATTTTTTTCTTAGGCAATCATACCAATTCTACAATTTTTTATATAGATGCTTTAATTTTTATAATGATAAGCACAGGGTAAATTTCTCCTAGGTCGAACATTTCAGAAAGATTTCCCCTTTGATACGAAAAATGTTATATATTAATCAAAACATTGTTTTATAAAAAAGAATAGTAATTTGCTGATACCAATTGTCTTTTAAAAACATGACGAAACAGTCATTCCTTAATCATTTCCTCTGAAAAATCATTATTCTTAATATGCTTTTTGGTTGCTTTGATGCTCTGCACTCTGATATTTAATTTCCAACAGTTAGATTGTAACTTCTAACGATTTTCTTCTAGTGACAAAGGACCATAGTCAAGATATTCAAATACATTTATTAAGTACATGTTTATAATGTCATGTTAGAAAAGGTTTTTATTTTCAACATAACAATATTGGGAGATGTGGTATGATTATCAATGAGACAACTGTCAATCAGTGACCAAATGACATGGATGAAAACGAGTTTGTCTTTTTAAATATATGGGATGACGAACTCAAGGTCAAAATTGACTGTCTTAAAAATCAATTCAGAGCAGCAAATAAAATACATTATATGTTTCTTTATCACCACATCCCATCTGGGATCAACATTTATCAACTTCTGATGGCAGTTCCTCTGGAATTTGAATATATTATAATGCTCCAAATGAGGGTACAAGGAGTAGCACAAAAATGTGTGCAGCTTTAGGGGAAAAGAGAAATAAAAAATACCAGAGGAACATTCAAATTTCAAAGTCCAAAACAAACTGACAATGCCATGGCAAAATAATTTAATTTTGGATGTAATGCGTCTTCTGATTGGCTGACGTTATTTTGTTATGAGCCCATAGACATAATTTAGTCATGTGACCGTGACGTTATCAACGTTTTTTCATGGTTTTCTACGGTTTAAAATGGAATTTAATATCAAATTATAAGAAATGACTGTAATATTTTTTCTGTCTATTCGAAATAACATAAAAAAATGTGGTGCACACTGTTAAATAACCCGCTACGCGCGTTATTCAGTGTGCACCACATTTTTTATGTTATTTCTTCATAGACAGAAAAAATATTACAGTCATTCTTTAAATAATTAAAAAAAAAGACAAATATTAGTACACAATACACACCATAAGTAACTTAAAACTGAGGAACATAAAGCCCACCAAAAAATAGGGTAAATCTCAGGTGTTCTGGAAGGTTTAGCAGACCCTGCTCCACACAGTTACCCTTATCTAGATTGCTCATAAAAAATATATCTAGACAAGTTGAGAATCAATTTTACATGTAAAAAGACCTAAAGATTCTGCCATCCTTACTTAAAATTCTTTCAGGGATAAAAACACTTAAATACAAGAATGTATGTCTTTAGAACAACACGCCTTATTATCATTTCCAGTAAACATTGAAATCTTGGTCAAAACTCGAAACCCTTATTTGACATACACATGAAACAGTTCCCTTAAGAATGAATTTATGAACAAAGTTCAAGCTTATTTGACATCAAACTTTTAATACCCTGGCCTAATTCAAAACTTAAACCTATCTTAAAAAAAAGTTTTTACTGATTTGGGATGGTTAGATTTATCTATGGATGCAGAGACCAGAAATCATAATGTCCCACTTCTATCATAAGAAGGCTTAAAGATGAAGAAATATCACTAAAACATTCCTGACTTTGAACAAGGACCACTTGTTTTTATCTGAGTGCTCAATCATAAACATCAACGTTCTAATACCACAAAATTGTCATACAGTACAAAAACATTTCAATGAAAAAAGTAAAAATATAAAAAATATTGAATTCCAAGGAAAATTCAGAACAGAAGTTCCCTTATCAAATGACAAAATTAAAGGTTACACACATCAAACAAATGGAAAACAACTGCCATATTCTTAACTTAGTACAGACATTTCCTCATGTAGAAAATGGTGGACTAAACCTGGTTTTATTGCTAGCTTTGAGGATTGATATCAATACACTATGTAGTTAATTTAAAGCTAGCATATAGATGATACTGACAGTAAGTATGACTTAGTTACAGTACATCCAATATCCAGTCTGCCTTTTCGAGGGAATACTTACTTACTTAATCCTCTTCATGTTCTTGAACACATAAGGTATCAACCTCCAACTCGTTTTATCTTTAGCAATTTTGTTTATTTGATTCCAGGTGTAACAATGTCTTTTTATCTCTGCTGCTATATCTCTTCTCCATGTGCCTTTCGGTCTTTCAGGCTTTCTTTGCCCTTGTGGTGTCCATGTCAATACCTTTTCACATGCCGGTTGTTATCCATTCACAGTATATGTCCAATATATTTCCACCACCTTCTCATGATCTCGTTCACTATATTCTTCACACCTGTTCTTTCTGATAGTTCACTGTTTGAAATTACATCTGATGTTAATCATTCTTCTCAAACAGTGTCCTTCGAATCCTCTAATTCAACTTTCTACTTTTTTGGTTGTTTTCCATGTGAGGAAATAACAAAAACATAATATACCTGGCCATAAAATTTTATTAATAAAGCCATAAATATACAGACAAAACATTAAAATATGATCCAAAAATGGAAAATGGCCAGTATACAATGACTAGCAAGAGTTACATTTCTGCTATCTATTGTTCATATGAATTTTCTGTAAATGACTTTAGTATGCTTGATAATGTGGTGAAACAAAACAATAAACACAAAAACAAAACAAAACATAAATTATATATACTGTGGATTCATTATTAATAGTGGGTTACTGATTTTCGTGGATTTCGTTGTTACCGGTGAACCAGGAAGTTAATTCAACAAATAACAAATTAATTCCCTATAGTCTTATATATAGACATTAGCAATACTACGAAATAAAATATCCACGAAAAGTTTTCCTCAATCCACAAAAATTGGTTCCAACGAAAATAAATGAATCCACAGTAGACTAAACAATCTATTATTTGAACTTGGAATTATTTTTAATTATGGAATTTGTATAAATTCTTGTGCTTGAAATTTTTAATAAATTCCATGTTTATTTGGTATTATGATATTTTGAGCAGGTCATAACACTTTCCATACAACGTATTTTGTATAGATAGTGTTGTGCGCGGCACAGTACATTCTATTGAAAAGGTACTAACTTCTTTGTAATAGAAAGTGTTGTGCTGCAATGGAATTTATTAAAAATTTCAAGCACAAGAAATTATGCAAATTCCATAATTAAAAATAATTCCAAGTTCAAATAATAGCCTGTTACTAATAAAAATTCTTAGTACAATGGCACATGACACATGTCACAATCTTAATCTTTAACTTAAAATGGAAAATCTATTTATAGAAATTCAGTCAAAACAAAAAAGGATAAAAAAGAAAGAAATATAGTAACAATACTGGCATCTTTAGTATGCTAAATTTACAGCTTTATCCTATATACTAACAATCATGATTGACTTTTGCTTAATGTCCAGTGGCAAATATTTTAAGCATATCCAAGACAAATTAACATGTTTAAATCTGTGAATATAAATGATAACCAGGTGCTCCACAGGGTGCAGCTTTATACGACCCCAGTGTTCGAACCCTGAACAGTTGGGGCAAATTTGGTACCAATATTCAAGCTTGATACTGTCTGAATTTTGATTGTGATCAAATTTTTGACATAATATAGGTTTTTGCCACAAAATTAATGTGGTTCAAGATCTAACACATCTATTGCACAGTACTGTGCAATTGAATATTTCTTATTGAAACTTTTCAAAATTTGAAATTTGAAAAATGTTGAAAAAAAAAAAAAATCCCTTAAAAAAATGGTAAACTGAGATCCCCCCCCAATTTATTGAACCCCCCCCCCCCCCCCTTGGAACAATAACCCTTAAACTGAATCCCATGCTTTCCTTTGTAATATTGAACCTTGTAGTATGATTTCTGAGAGATCCATACACTTAAACACAAGTTATTGTCATGATTGTTTGGAAACTAGAAACATGCTTCTTTTTGGCCCTTAATTCCTACGTATTTTGGGCAATTAACCCAAAACTTAATCCCAGCCTCCCCTTTGTTATATGGTACATTGTGGTACAATTTCAGAGAGATCCATGCAATTACACACAAGGTATTGTCTGGAAACTAGAAAAATGCTTGTTTTGACCCCTTTTTGGCCCTTAATTCCTAAACTTTGGCCCCATAACCCCTTAAAAGAATCCAAACCTACTTGTGATTTTAAACATTGCAGTATACTTTCAGAGCAATTGAAATACTGGTAAACAAGTTATTATCCTGAAACTAGAAAAATGCTTCTTTTGGCCCCTTTTGGGCCCCTAATCCCTAAACGGTTCGGACCATCATCCCCAAAATAAATCCCAACCTTCCTTTTGTGGTATTGAACCTTCTGAAAAAATTTCATTAAGATCTATTCACTTAAACTAAAGTTATTATCCGGAAACCAAAGTGTCTTCGGACGACGACGACGACGCTGACGACGCAGACGACGACATCATACCATTATACGAACCCAAAATTTTTTTGGGGTCGTATAATAAAATGTAACTATTCTGTGTCTAAATATATGATTTAATGTCATAACAAATGATTTAAATTTTCTTTTTGCAAAGTTAAAATGAATTAAAAATTTGACATTTGATTTATGCAAACAATATTTTAACTAATTCTTATCCTGTTTCTTGTGATCCATATTCATGAAGTTCAAATTTTAATTATTTTTGTAGGAGTTTGAAGGTAAAATAGAACATATACATTGTGTATATGTACATTTCTATATTTCATGTCGGAAAATTATTAGCTTAAAATAATATCACACAAATTTTTATCTGAAAATCTGTAAATGAAAATAAAATGCTAATACATTTTGTAAAAAGGTTAAGTCATAATCAGCTGGGGAACCATAGCCCTTACTTATGATGCCAGATATATCTATAGCTGTGGAACCATAGCCCTTACTTATGATGCCAGATATATCTATAGCTGTGGAACCATAGCCCTTACTTATGATGCCAGATATATCTATAGCTGTGGAACCATAGCCCTTACTTATGATGCCAGAGATATCTATAGCTGTGGAACCATAGCCCTTACTTATGATGCCAGATATATCTATAGCTGTGGAACCATAGCCCTTACTTATGATACCAGAGATATCTATAGCTGTGGAACCATAGCACTTACTTATGATACAGGATATCTATCTGACAATTTGCAGACCTTATTCAGCAAACCACCAAAAAATATCACAAGGAACATGTAAACTATGGTTCTGCAGCTAAAATATGACTGATATGTTGTGGAAAATATTAACTAAAGATTAAATGAAAACATTCTGGAAAAAATCAAATCTACATCTCGATCTCACTTAAATATCTAATTTCTTTTGTATATATACAAATCTAGAATTTGTTAAATTTGTAATTGTACAATAAAAAGATGTGATGATTTGTGTAAAATCTCTATATATTCTGTTTTTGCATAGGTGTGTCAAAAAATAATTTTCAACAGCTTTATATTTGTTAAACATTTAGCATTTTCGGCAAAGTAAGGCTCTAAACACTAAGCAAACGTAATCACCTTGTAATGAGTTTCTTAAGAAATGGTAAGAAGCTATAATCAATCATTTTCCTTTATAAAGAAAGATAAAAGATGCATTTGTATTATTCATCTAAATCATTTGCATACACTATTTTCTAAAGTTATAATTTTGTATCAATAATTAACTACCTAATATCATCATCAACAATTTAAGGCAGGATGTACAAAAGTCATTTAACCTTGAAAACGTTAAGACATGTTATAAAAAAAATATCTTTCTATGGATTGACCTCTCAAAATACAATGTAAAACTATTTGTGGATTGAAAACAAAATACAACACACAATATAAACTTATCACAATACTTAACAATATCTGTACAAAAACAATACTAAAATATATAAGAAATGTTCAAATGCTTCATGTTTCCATTAAAAATATATATTTGTATTTAATTTCAAAAAACACTGGAAAAGTAACATTTTAACAAGGATCCAGTTTCTTGTATCCAATGTAAGGAAAAGACAACTCTTTTTGCTTTGATGTTGAAATGTTGAAACCAATAAATTTAAAATCATTGAGAAACAAAAACATGATATATTCCTTCTTTAAAGCTACCAGCCCAAAACTATAAGTACAATGCTACCATTTTTTAACTGTTTTTGTTTATGCTCTCAAATCTGCCATCATGAATTTTCTCGCTACATGTATATAGATATAAAGCACAAAAAATGTTTTGTTAAGGGAAATTTCAAAATAAAAACACATGATCCCAACTAATCTTTTCATCAACAAATTTTACGAGAAAAATGTTTTAAAGTCATTAAAGAATATTTAGAAATTCAGAGCGATTTTAATGGTAAGATTTTTGGGAGGAAATTAGCTAATAAAGTAAAATCACAAGTTTGGTATTATTCAAATCTATTCTTTAAACATCTGAAATAGAAATAAGTTGATTTGTCAGAACATTTTCCCTCATTTCTACATATTTTATTTTACTACACTGATATTCAACAGGTTTAAAAATCAAATATGGATCAGTGATAATTTCACAAAAAGTAGTTCAAGAAAAATGCAAGCCATAAAAATTTCAGTTCAACTTACCATAAAATTTTGTCGCAAGATTTTTTGTGAAAAAAAAAGCTACAAATGAAATATTCAAGTGCAACATATTCAACCCTTATAAATATATCTGAATGAACAAAAAGTAGAAAAATTGTAAGACTATTCATATTTACAATAACAGCAAGAAAATAATCTAATTTTTAATTTAATTTTTTTATCTTTTAGAGACACAAACCTTCTTTTATAAGCAAGCTAAGCTAATATTTGAAATGAAAAAGTGTACATGCTCAATGAATAAAAAGATGATATGCAATAACAAGATGAAAATGGCACACTATATTTTTTTGTTTTTTTCTACTTTTTTTTTTTTTTTTGCTTTTTTTTGTTACAAATTTTAAAGTTTTTGTATGTCTTAAAATCTTTTTTGGTTGTTTTTTTTTTTTTTAGTTTAACCTATATACATTTATTATACATTAATAACATGATGGCCGATTTTCAAACTTGTTTAATGAGAAGCAAACAGGCATTAGAAAAATTGCAATAAATAATAATGGACATTATAGATGAAGAGGAAAAAACAACAACTTTGAAGTGCTAATATCCTTCTGACGCTGGCCAGAATGAGTAAAAACATGATAGTCTATTCAAATAAAATATCTGAAACAATGTATTCTAGCTCTAGTGTTAAAATTATTCAGTAATACAAATTAATATTGTTACAAAAATTCAACAAATTTAACAAATGTGACTGAAGCGCCATGGAAAAAAACATCACAGCAAATTTAACAAACAATTTATTTCTTCTGTACTTTTCCCAGTGTTTATGAAAAATTTCTAATCTCGCCTTTTGATACATGTATTATGAAAAGCTAATTATGATGCTCCCTTTATGTGACAGCCTATGTTATTATACAAATGATCTAAACAACAGGGGTTCAAAATAAACTAGTTATTTGTGAAAACTTATTCTCTCTTTTTTTGCACAGGGCCACAAGAATAGAAATGAAAGAAACACACCACCAAGAATTGAAAATGAGTAAATAAAGGCTAGTCTGTTACTACCTATTTCTTAAAAGTCATTTCAACATAATTGTTCTAATGACTGTACCCTGTTTCCATGGCTTTGATCTTTTATTTACATGAAAGCGAATTTTCGTATTCATCACGGCTTTATAATTTCCGTCAAACATCTCGTCTGCACTTTATTAATTCAAACTGATTTCTTTTAAAGTACCAACCATAATTGCACTTGGATCTTAAACTTATGTTACACGTACCATAGCTATGAAGCAAATTCCGAAAGAATGATGATGAAATACGGCATTGCCCTATTAATGTCATCATACGTTGTCATACAGTATATATGTCATCATACAATATATGTCGTCATACAATATACAATATATGTCACCTTACAATATACGATATATGTCATCATAGAGTTACTACAAATGGAATATATAGATGACTACACACACTATCAAGCTTTCATTTGAGTCAAGTTTTTACATTGAGACGTCTGGAGTCATCATCTTGAGAGTATACCAGAGGTCCTTTCCTGGGAGAATGGTCCGCTGTGGCTGTGATATGTTTGGAGCTGCTCTTGGCTGGGCTATGGTCACCTGATAACAACATAAAAATGTGTGATATAGAGACAATTGTGGTTTAAATTGATTAATTGATTGTTGTGTGCTTAACTTCAAGTGGCAATTATTTCATGCATGTTCTTTGTTTTTCTAGAGCTTATACTGTTTACAGTTGTGAGCAGAATAAAAGCCAAAACAATAAATCATACCTTAGTCCCTGACAGTTTCATCAGCTCTGTAGTCAGAACTTTGGTACAGACATTATTTATAACAAACTTTCTAAAATTATCAGTTCATAAGGTATTTTTTGTGATATAGTTCTTCTTATTGTCTTTTGGTTCTGATATATCCTCGACTTTCAAATATTCGGCTCTTGAGAGTTCCTGATGAAAGGTAAATCCAGAAAGGAGTTTTTTTACCATTTATTAACATCTTTATTTATGATATTTGGTTTCAAAATATGGTTATTCATTATATTTAATTTATATATTTAAATACAAATGTGAAAAAAAAATCATATTTGCATCTAAAATGAAATTATTTGATATGGACAGGCATCTTTAAAATAAGTCTGAAT
Source organism: Mytilus galloprovincialis (assembly GCA_037788925.1). Taxonomy (NCBI): domain Eukaryota; kingdom Metazoa; phylum Mollusca; class Bivalvia; order Mytilida; family Mytilidae; genus Mytilus; species Mytilus galloprovincialis. Next base: position 40,294,590 of record CM075334.1, on the reverse strand, counting down.
AATTCAGGTTATCAAAACTTGCTTTCTTCTTGTGATTTCTCTCAGACTATTGTTTTTCTATTAGAGGTAAAAATAACTTGTTATGAAATAAATAGTCTTGAAGAATTTAGTTTTGGAACCATAGGTACTACAGGTTGTTAAATCATTTCCATAGTAAAGCAATGAGTTTATGCTGTTTTTTTCTGTGTTAACTTTTTTATTCTATTGATGTATTCATGAAAGGTTGACCATATTTTCAATGACAATTTTCCCATCCTTTGCCTAAGTCACAGTTATAAATGTTTCATGAAAGATAACAAGGATAAAAAAATTTATGCCAGCCACGTCAAATAATTTAATATCTTTAAGCATGTAAGTAAAAATGTCTTGTATAGAAATGACATTGATGTAATGAAGGTATTTTTAGTTTACCTTTGGAACTTTAGGTGCCTTCAGATCTTTAGTTGTGTAACCATACTGCTTGTCCTCCCCTGTCAACAACAGGTTGAGGAGTACACTGTCGAAACTGGACTTGACTAAAAAATACAATAAGATAACACATGAGTACACTGTTGAAACTTGTTTTAGCTAAAAATACAATAAGATAACACATGAGTACACTGTTGAAACTGGTTTTAGCTAAAAATACAATAAGATAACACATGAGTACACTGTTGAAACGGGAGTTAACTAAAAAATACAATAAGATAACACATGAGTACACTGTCGAAACTGGACTTGCTAAAAAATACAATAAGATAACACATGAATACACTGTTGAAACTGGTTTTAGCTAAAAATACAATAAGATAACACATGAGTACACTGTTGAAACGGGAGTTAACTAAAAAATACAATAAGATAACACATGAGTACACTGTCGAAACTGGACTTGCTAAAAAATACAATAAGATAACACATGAATACACTGTTGAAACTGGTTTTAGCTAAAAATACAATAAGATAACACATGAGTACACTGTTGAAACGGGAGTTAACTAAAAAATACAATAAGATAACACATGAGTACACTGTCGAAACTGGACTTGCTAAAAAATACAATAAGATAACACATGAATACACTGTTGAAACTGGTTTTAGCTAAAAATACAATAAGATAACACATGAGTACACTGTCGAAACTGGACTTGGCTAAAAAATACAATAAAATAACACATGAGTACACTGTCGAAACTGGACTTAGCTAAAAAATACAATAAGATAACACTTGAGTATACTGTCTAAACTGGACTTAGCTAAAAAATACAATAAGATAACACATGAAAATCTCTTTCAAATCAGGATGTAGATTTCTGCGACAAGAAAGTGATGTGTTTTACTTTTGTTTGTCTTGTCTCATTGGTGGATTCTGATCCAGGATCCCACTTTTGTTTTGTCTGAATCTTGTTTCCCACTTGTAGAAATAATAGCACTTTTCATTTCACATGTCACGCCACACCTTATTTCCCGTTTTCATGTTAAATAATTTGACTTTCACATGTCATACTTTCAAAAATCAGCCAATTCTGCATCACACTTAAAACTCAACAAGAGTGCACACGCTGAAATGTCTCGCCTTCTATACTAATCATTGATATTATGTTGATAGTCCTAAGTATAAAGCTAAGCTTTATTACAACTGTCACATAAACTTAACATTAACCAAGATAACTAAACAAAGACCAATGAACCTTGAAAAAGAGGTCCAGGTCAGATGAACCATGCCAGGCAGACAGGTACAGCTAACAATGCTTCTATACAACATATATAGTTGACACATTACTTATAGTTTAAGAAAAATAGACCAAAACACAAAAACTTAACACTGTGCAATGAACCGTGAAAATGAGGTCACGGTTAAATAAAACCTGCTCGACTGACATAAAGATCATAAAATATTTTCATACACCAAATATAGTTGACCTATGGCATATAGCATTAGATAAAAAGACCAAAACTCAAAAACTTAACTTTGACCACTGAACCATGAAAATGAGGTCAAGGTCACATGACATCTGCCCGCTAGACATGTACACTTAACAATCATTCCATACAACAAATATAGTAGACCTATTGCATATGGTATGAGAAAAACAGACCAAAACACAAAAATTTAACTATAACCACTGAACCATGAAAATGAGGTCAAGGTCAGATGACACCTGCCAGTTGGACATGTACACCTTACAGTCCTTCCATACACCGAATATACTAGCCCTATTGCTTATAGTATCTGAGATATGGACTTGACCACCAAAACTTAACCTTGTTCACTGATCCCTGAAATTAGGTCGAGGTCAAGTGAAAACTGTCTGACAGACACGAGGACCTTGCAAGGTACGCACATATCAAATATAGTTATCCTATTACTTATAATAAGAGAGAATTCAACATTACAAAAAATTTGAACTTTTTTTTCAAGTGGTCACTGAACCATGAAAATGAGGTCAAGGACATTGGACATGTGACTGACGGAAACTTTGTAACATGAAGCATCTATATACAAAGTATGAAGCATCCAGGTCTTCCACCTTCTAAAATATAAAGCTTTTAAGAAGTGAGCTAACGCCGCCGCCGTAGCCGCCGCCGTAGCCGCCGCCGCCGCCGCCGGATCACTATCCCTATGTCGAGCTTTCTGCAACAAAAGTTGCAGGCTCGACAATAAAACCGACTTTACTTAAACATATGCATGTAAATAAGATGACCCCTGTGCATATGAAAGAAAATGCACCTCAAAGCCAAACTGTGAAATTAAATTAAATTAAAGTCTATAAATCTGACATTTCCTACAGACAAAAATATAATGAAAATTTCAATAAAAAAAGTACAACTGAAGAATCATTAGAACTACCGGTACATCCTTTTAAAATTCATTTGGTTTAATTATTCTTGTAGCTGAAATGTGTAGCTGACAGAAAGACTAAAATCCTGTTGCTTAATTTCTGGGACCTTTGCCTAGAGTATGACAACATCTAGTTATTGGTATGTATTGTGTGTAATTCCTTGTTTTTTCTTCCGGAAAAGTTGAATGTTAGTGGTTTATGCTTGGTGAGGTCTGTTGTGCTGCCTTATATTTTTTGGCAATTTCTGTTAACATTTTTTTTTTTTTTTTTTTTTTAATAAAAACTTGCCTTTTGGACTTGTGTGTGGTCCAGTTTCCCTCTTCAACATCTTTGCAGGTGGTCCCTTCTCAAGACTGCTCTTGTCCAATGGTCTCTTCATGGACAGGATCTGTTTATCCTGTGGCCTCTCTATACTGGAGAGAGCATTTTGGGCTTCCAATAAGTCTCTAAGGCTTGGAGAAGTCTCCTTTGGTGGATCTGGGAATATCTTCTCCTTCGGTATAAACACTGACTCTGTTCTTTCATAGAACCTGAAGTAAAGAGAAATTCTAGTTATTAGCATTTCAAATTACAGTGTAACCTGTGTTGTCTGTCATACTAGTGGACCAGAATTAACTGTCGCATTAAGCAGGGTGTTGGAATACTCAGGTTTTTTCTGCAAGGATATGCATATTTTGGGATCATGAAAATGTATTGGTTAAAGCATGATGTTGGAATACTCAGGTGTCGGATGAGGCAGGTTACACTGTACTCAAAAACTATTGTAAAGAGAGTTAATAGGATAGTAAATTATATTAATGAGTGTATGCAACATGTATTCTGTAAATAAATAAATTATTGCAATGTTTTTATTAACAAGAGTTATAATAACAATTATTCCAAATCACATTTTGAATTTTTTATATATGAATTAAACAGGATTTTTCTCACCATAGCAAATATTAAGATCACATTCTAGTACAAAATGACAAAATCACAATAATAAATGCATGCACTAATTTCTGAATTTACAGTAATTAAAACAAAAAGGTTCGAAAAAAAGGGGGAAAAAGTAATATTAATTTCTTGAAGAATATGTACTTTGGTTGAATTCTATCCATTTTTTTCCCAGACATTGCAGATTAACAAATTATAATTTGACGATGCACACAAAGACTCAAGACATCAGAAGTTATCGTGAAGTGTAGCTTTAGTGTGGCTGTAAGGCAACAATTAGAATTGGGTTTTTTTTATATTTCTTTTGCATGTACCTAAATATTCAAAATATTACAAAAATAACTCAGAAAAGTAAAATCTAAAATTGATAGAAAAGGAGAGCGAGCTCACATCAATAGATATAAACAATTCATTAAAGTTTTATGTAAATTGGTTTAAGCCAGTGAGAGATAGAGAGTGGAGAGATAAATCAAATACAATTTATATGTAAACTAAAATATTCTTATTGTTGATATCAATTAGAGATATATGTTGTATATTTCATTTTTTTTTCTGTATTTACCCTTGATACCATTGTCAGGTGGTAGTGTATGGGGGGGGGGGGGGGGGGGGGGTAGTGTTTCATCTTAGGATGTGTTGCATGTTATTTACCAATTTACCACCATCTTTCAAACTTACATAGGATTGAAATCTTTGTTGAGACCAAGTAACTCTTCACTTGTAGGTGGGTAAAGCTGGAAGTCGTTTTCTGCATTCATAGATATATAGGGAGCTCTCATGCTCAACTCCTGTGTAAATAAAAGTATTGTTCAATTTTCCAAATTCCTTATATTTCTAATTTGTTTTTCATATAATTCAACATTCTATTTCTTTTACTACATTTCCTAATAAAATTTCAAAGATGTTGTTATCCAGTCAAAAATTATAGTTTTACAACTGCATGTATCAAAAGAATATTTTACTAGTGTTACTCATGAGAAAAATATTTAGCAATTTAACTTTTTCTTAATTTTTTTTAATTGTATAAATAGTTATCATGTGTAAAAACAATGAAGTTAGTAGAAATATTAACTGTGATTGTTCTAGTAAAGATTATTGCATTTCAAAATTCAAATGAATTTTGTATTATAATTTATTTGTGTGAAATTTCTGTATTGATATACACTGTAACACAATGTATTTTAAACAGCTGACAATTGTATAAAGATTCTTACATTGATACCAGTGGAATAAAATCTACTGGCATCATTTTTGATAAACTAAAAACCCCCTTTGAGTCCCTTCCATAATCCACAAATTTTTCAATTTCTTGAACACCTGTTAGCAAATTTTGATTCCAAGTTAGCTGATAAAGGTTATGACCTTAAATTCATCCAATCATCTTCTGAGATCATTGATTGATTTAATCTTTTTTATACAATGGGTCTGGAGAGGGTTAAATTAACCAAGAATTAGAGAAAATATAATATTTCTTACCTCCAAAGTATCATTATTGTTACTTGGTAGTGCGTCAGTGAAGAAAGTGTTCATAAAGTCCATGTCATTAGGATCGAAAGGTGTCAAATAATCCTCTGGTGTGGGAGGACTAGGCTGCTGAAATTAAAAATGTAAAGGATTAAGGTGGTACCTAACACTACAGGGAGATAACTCTGTAATATCAGCTAAATGTTTTAAATACATTGCGTTTTGAAGGCAACTTAAAGCTTCTCAATGATCAAAATTAGTGTTTGTCAAACTGCTATATAACCAGTGTAATTTTCTAATTAAACGCTTGGTTCAAATTTTTCGAATTTTTGATATTTTGGTAAAAGGGTCAAGGTAAATACTTTATCAAAATTTTATGAAAATTAAAGAGCCAAATTTATTTTAGTAAAAGTGTTGGGTACCACCTTAAGAATTTTCTAATGTTGATAACTTCTATGGCCTCAAGTTTTGGCGCACTCATCCTTAAACATGATTTTTAAAGTTTTTTGTTGATTTTTTCCTTCTATTTCAATTCCAGTAATGTTAACTAACTTGACTAAACTTATATGTACTGATTGTAATGCAACTTTATAGAAAAAATCATTAATGTATCGATGTCAAGAAATAGAAGTTCCTTCAGAATATAAGTTCCAAGTGAAAGAAATATTCATTCATTTCCACTGGAACAATTTTCACAGTATTTGCAGTGTTCTCCCCAGAAATTTTGGATAGCATCACATTTTGCGTAAAAAAAAATAACTGTATTTTTTTAATGTCATTTGTCGCGTCGCGTTGCTGCTCTATTTCCTTTATATGTTTTAGTTTATATTGTTCAATTCATAACTGAGAATACAATTAAACTATAACAACAAAAACAGTTGTTTCAGTTTATGTTTTCTTTATTCATTTATAGTTACAGAATTATTTTTTTCCTCTTGTGCCAAATAAAAATAAATATGCTTTCAGTTACCCAACAATAAGTCAAATGAATGAATGGTTCATTATAGTGCAACCTGTATACAAAACTAAATATCTAGTACACAAAAATAACTATTTTTTTTATATTATATTAAGTAAAGATAAAGAAGCAAAAGTAGCAAAAACTAGAGGCTCTAAAGAGCCTGTGTCGCTCACCTTGGTCTATGTGAATATTAAACAAAGGAAGCAGATGGATTCATGACAAAATTGTGTTTTGGTGATGGTGATGTGTTTGTACATCTTACTTTACGAAACATTCTTGCTGCTTACAATTATCTCTATCTATAACAGTGCTTTCTGTGGAAAATGTTATTGAAAATCTTCAAATTTTAAGAAAATTGTTAAAAATTGACTATGAAGGGGAATAACTCCTTAGGGGGTCAATTGACTATTTTGGTCATAGTGACTTATTTTTAGTTCTTACTTTGCTGTACATTATTGCTGTTTACAGTTTATCTCTATCTATAATAATATTCAAGATAACAAAAAAAACAGCAAAATTTCCACAAAATTACCAATTCAGGGGCAGCAACCTAACAACCGATTATCCGATTCATCTGAAAATTCCAGGGCAGATAGATCATGACCTGATCAACAATTTTACTTCCTGTCAGATTTGCTCTAAATGCTTTGGTTTTTGAGTTATAAGCCAAAAACTGCATTTTACCCCTATGTTCTATTTTTAGCCATGGCGGCCATCTCGGTTGGTTGGCCGGGTCACCGGACACATTTTTTAAACTAGATACCCCAATGATGAACATGGCCAAGTTTACTTAAATTTGGCCCAGTAGTTTCAGAAAAAGATTTTTCTAAAAGATTACTAAGATTTACGAAAAATGGTTAAAAATTGACTATAAAGGGCAATAACTCCTAAAGTGGTCAACTGACCATTTTGTTCATGCTGACTTATTTGTAGATCTTACTTTGCTGAACATTATTGCTGTTTACAGTTTATCTCTATCTATAATAATATTCAAAATAATAACCAAAAACAGCAAAATTTCCTTAAAATTATCAATTCAGGGGCAGCAACCCAACAACGGGTTGTTCGATTCATCTGACAATTTCAGGGCAGATAGATCTTGACCTGATGAACAATTTTACTTCCTGTCAGATTTGCTCTAAATGCTTTGATTTTTGAGTTATAAGCCAAAAACTGCATTTTACCCCTATGTTCTATTTTTAGCCATGGCGGCCATCTCGGTTGGTTGGCCGGGTCACCGGACACATTTTTTTAACTAGATACCCCAATGATGAATATGGCCAAGTTTACTTAAATTTGGCCCAGTAGTTTCAGAAAAAGATTTTTCTAAAAGATTACTAAGATTTACGAAAAATGGTTAAAAATTGACTATAAATGGCAATAACTCCTAAAGTGGTCAACTGACCATTTTGTTCATGCTGACTTATTTGTAGATCTTACTTTGCTGAACATTATTGCTGTTTACAGTTTATCTCTATCTATAATAATATTCAAAATAATAACCAAAAACAGCAAAATTTCCTTAAACTTATCAATTCAGGGGCAGCAACCCAACAACGGGTTGTTCGATTCATCTGACAATTTCAGGGCAGATAGATCTTGACCTGATGAACAATTTTACTTCCTGTCAGATTTGCTCTAAATACTTTGGTTTTTGAGTTATAAGCCAAAAACTGCATTTTACCCCTATGATCTATTTTTAGCCATGGCGGCCATCTTGGTTGGTTGGCCGGGTCACGCCACACATTTTTAAAACTAGATACCCCAATAATGATTGTGGCCAAGTTTGGATTAATTTGTCCCAGTAGTTTCAGAGGAGAAGATTTTTGTAAAAGATACTTAAGATTTACGAAAAATGGTTAAAAATTGACTAAAAAGGGCAATAACTCCTAAAAGGGTCAACTGACCATTTCGGTCACGTTGACTTATTTGTAAATCTTACTTTGCTGAACATTATTGCTGTTTACAGTTTATCTCTATCTATAATAATATTCAAGATAATAACCAAAAACAGCAAAATTTCCTTAAAATTATCAATTCAGGGGCAGCAACCCAACAACGGGTTGTCCGATTCATCTGAAAATTTGAGGGCAGATAGATCTTGACCTGATAAACAATTTTACCCCATGTCAGATTTGCTCTAAATGCTTTGATTTTTGAGTTATAAGCCAAAAACTGCATTTTACCCCTATGTTCTATTTTTAGCCATGGCGGCCATCTTGGTTGGTTGGTCGGGTCACGCCACACATTTTTTAAACTAGATACCCCAATGATGATTGTGGCCAAGTTTGGTTTAATTTGGCCCAGTAGTTTCAGAGGAGAAGATTTTTGTAAAAGTTAACGACGACGGACGACGACGACGGACGACGGACGACGGACGACGACGGACGACGGACGACGACGGACGACGGACGCCGGACGCAAAGTGATGGGAAAAGCTCACTTGGCCCTTCGGGCCAGGTGAGCTAAAAATTATCAATTTAAAAACTTTTTTTTATCATGTTTATGAAATTCATTGTTTCATGGCACTGAATGAATTAGTCCCTGTTGTTTCTTATCTTTACATCAAAATGATACGTATTTTCAACAAAGTTATCTAACAAATAGTCTATTAATGCGTAATTTTCTCTATTGGTATATTTTTGTCTACCGTCCGTCTGTTGTCATTATCGTGAAAATGCGGATTTTTGTCACATCTGGTCCGGTTTCGATCCGTAGTTTACACAAAAATGTGCAATGGCGGCCGTAGAAACATTTACAAAAATGAGTCCGAGAATAAACATTGTTTGACAAGAGATTGTGAATGAATAAGACGCTTTTAATGCATTAAATGAATTAAACATAAACTTAAGCCAATTATGATCACTTTTTAAAGAAGTATTTTAGCTCAAAACCAAAATTCTCGCTCTCGGATTACCGGAAGAGAAAGAAAGTATTTTTTGGAGAGTTGTACAAATAAATGACCTTTTAAAAAATCAAAAATCGTTTTAATCGTCGAAATTTCGTAATACAAAACATAGATTTCGAATTGTTTTTGTGATTGCATTTTTCCATGTCGAAATTGGTGATTGCAGACACGTGGTTTAGTCATGTCACAAGTGTCAGCTTGGGATATTCGCATCCAAACAGTTATCACCCTGAGGGCAATTAAAACCTGGCTTTTTAATCTCTTAATTGCCTTTAGTGTCCGACTTAAAGGGATTACAATTAAAGGTGATATAATTTTTATGATCATAATCGATAATAGATGAAAGTTCAAAATTGAGGACAAGTAAAATAGCATCTTCAAAATAATTATAGCGTCGCGGGAATTATTATAGCATCACGGTGAAAAAATATAGCGTCGCGGTACCGCGACGCTAAAACGGCCTGGGGAGAACACTGATTTGTTCCTTTCGAAATAAAAGGCACAGCTAGAATATTTGTTCCAACAGGAAAAGATATTATGACATTGTTGATAATAAAGTTTCTGAGGGAACTTCTGTTAGGTGGAACAAATATATGATGACATCACAAGTGGTTCATATCAAAGTGACTTTTAAGTATCTAAAGCAGGAAATTTAACAATTGCTAACACCGCTGAAGCTGCTGGAAAAGGAACACCTAAGTTGTTTGTTTTTCATTCTTTTTGGTTTGATTTGTCTTTTTTTTATCTAAACTGTTCATCATTTTTCAATCTCTATATTATAAAACTTACTCCTGGTGACATGACTGGAGTTGTGCCAGTACTTTTAGGTTTATCTTGACCACGACAAGCAATAAAGCTATCAGGCTCTTTCTTAAAGCTTGGAAAGAGATCTTCAGCTTTCTTGACATTCTCATCTGTTGTTGGCTCTTGAAAATACAAATTACAAAATAAGGTAAGTTGGTACAATAATATCATAATTTTGTAGAATAAGGAAACGTTGAATTTTCTTGAATATCTTAATTTGTGGATTTGCAGGGAAAGAATATATTTTATTGAAATTTAAATCCTGGTTTAACTCTAGCAATGAAATCCATGATAAATGTTATCACCCAGCGTTATCACCCAGTGTTAACACCAAGCGTAATCACCCAGCGTTATCACCCAGTGTCATCACCAAGCGTTTTCACCCAGCATTATCACCCAGCGTTATCACCCAGTGTTAACACCAAGCGTTATCACCCAGCGTTATCATCCAGCGTTATCACTCAGCATTACCACCCAGCGTTATCACCCAGTGTTAACACCAAGCGTTATCACTCAGCGTTATCATCCAGCGTTATCACTCAGCATTACCACCCAGTGTTATCACCCAGCGTTATCACCCAGTGTTAACACCAAGCGTTATCACTCAGCGTTATCATCCAGCGTTATCACTCAGCGTTACCACCCAGCGTTATCACCCAGTGTTAACACCAAGCGTTATCACTCAGCGTTATCATCCAGCGCTATCACTCAGCGTTACCACCCAGCGTTATCACTCAGCGTTATCACCCAGCGTTATCACACAACATCCATTCAATTAGAAAATAGAGATGCTGGGTAATTATATTTATGGTGGGTGATAATGTCTTTTGTTATTTGTGTTGTTTTGTTGCTGATTATTTGACACTACGAGTTGAAAATGCTGAAAATGTAACATTTGTCTGGGCAGAAATAAAACTGTTTCAGAGAGGATTTTTTCAAGCCTAACATATATATAGGATATGAACCTGAAATGAGGATACTTGATAAATCAAATCTGTATTACTCAAAAGTGAATTCTAAGAAAAGTATAATTTCAAGTCCTACATGCAAACAGAGTTCTTGGGTATAAAATACTGTAATCTGATGAAAACAAATGAGTACACGGGGAATAACAATAATAGCATAATTTTGGCATTTTGGCTGTTTTACAAAATGAAAGTCAATTGCCATTTTCTCTATTGACATTCAAAACTATAAAGGGAAAACTGATGAAAAACAAAAGACAAAAGTCGTTTTCAATTACAAAGGGGAAATAACCAGTGTTAGCTTCAGTTACATTACCATTGCAGACCTGTGATATAAAACTTTATCATATACTTAGACTAAATAACATATGATTTTTACTGTATGATAATAGCATTAAATTAACGTAAATTCCATATTTTTCGAATTGGTGCTTAGCGGGCTGATATGAAAAGTTTATCACATGCTTCGATTGTTATCACATGCCTTTCCGTAACGTTATCACATGGCATTCCGGTGATACTCGGCAAATTCCGGAAAATAGACCTCAATGCTACGTTTTCAGTGAAAAACATTACGAAATAGTGTACAAAACAATTATTTAGATACTGAAAAGTATACTGTGTAAAAAAATAACAAACAAAATAAAAAAAAAACCAAACAAACAAATTATTAAACAAATGCATTCTTTATAAGTTTCAAACATAATTTAGAAAGTTACTTTGAAAAGGTTGACTTTTCCAAACAGTGTTCATTATGTATATTGTTGTGTGTTTTTTTTTTTTTTTTTGGTTTGTCGAGTCGTCCATATCAAAAATGTTTTCTCCTCTGTTGAGGCATATTGCAGAAAGATTTGATATCGAATATACTAAATTTGGGTCCGACGTCCGTGAACTTTTCAATTTTTAGAACTTCTATTTGGGAACCACGTAAAAGGATCAATATATGAATCTGTTATTTTACTCCATTGTTGAAGCATATGATAAAAAGATCATAACATGTCATTTTTCCATATCGCATGTATTATCAGCCCTCGGTCAATATCAGCCCTCGAGCCATGCGGCTCTTGGGCTGATATTGAACCTAGGGCTGATAATACATGCGATATGAAAAATGCCATGTAATAATCTGATAATATTTAAAAAATAGTTATTTCTTATTTCAATTAACATGTTGTTACTGATATAAGAGAAGACATATTAATTACAAATTCTTATATCTTTTTCAAGGATGATTTTTTTTTTAATGAATAATTATACTAAATGAACCTATATATATTTCATAATTTGAATTTCAGTTCAAGTATCAAATGCTGAAATGTGTTTTTAAAATATTTTATTTTATATTAATATCAAATGCTGATTATTAATGCAAATAATTATCCTCTTGAAGTTAAAAATCTTATTAAAATTCAATGCCTTACTATTATAATGTAAATTCATTTTGAGAAATATTATCGTTGAATCATTTCCTATTTTCTATCACATAATTGCATTAAACATCTGAATACAGTATAATATGGGGTTTCCATTTTCTGCATATTTTACAGGAAATGTTTTTGAAATTAGATCCAGAAGTATGACACAAATTTCCCGCCCTCAGCAAGTGTCTAAATCAAAGTACATGTAGTATTTTTACAGATGAACTTTTATGCTAATTTAAAGAAAACTACACTGCATAGACTTCCCATTTGATAATTTGTAAAAGTAAACTCAAGAAAAATATAACTTTGACCTATCAGGGTGTATATTAGAATAGCAAATTTAAGCATGAAATTTTTCACATAAACTTTAACATGTCTGAAGTTAAAGGCAGGCATGTGGTCTTTTGTAGCTGACTATTGATATGGGCTTTGCTCATTGTCCAAGGCCGTACAGTGACCTATAGTTGCTAATTTCTGTGTCATTTTTCTCTTTTGAAAAGTTGCCTCATTGGCAGTCATATCACATCTTCTTTTTTATATATATTAAGCAAGCCATAATATTCAAGGTACTGGTTTTTCAAGCTCCCAAACTTCAACTTCAACTTCCACTTCATTTTAACATTTTATTTTCTTCCATAGATAAAATTCATTGCTCACCTGGAGAAGCGGCGAAAGGCAGTGCAAGTGGTATACATGCATCTCCAGCATTAGGTGCCAGGTGAGTAAGGTCAATGGCTGTATCTGCCATCATACCTACAAAACAGAAATAACATTGTCACCTGTAACCAACAAAGAACAAAATAGAGACTTATTTTCACATAAAACTCTGTTGAGATATTTACATGTTTTACAGTTCTTTTTTTATTTTATTCTAAATCATAAATGTCTGGCTCATTAATCCTTAGTTTTATCTGTTTACCAGAAATAGAAAGTTACAAATAAAAAACCAAATTAACAGAAAGTAGAAAGTAAAAGTACAGTGTTTATTTATAAGAGTTCAAAGCAACTGATTTTGTTTTTAATAAAAGAATCTTTTTGAGTATATGTCAATAATACAATAAAATATCACCAAAAAAAGACATAATGTCAGCTCTAAATTGGCCTACACCTCAAAACTTTTGAATTAAGATATTAGGAACAAACAATGAAATGGCAAAAGCTTTAGTATAAAACGGGACTTAATCCACAAATTTTCTACATAAGGAAATGGATGTACCAAGTCAGGAATATGCCAGTTGTTTTCCATTTGTTTGAAATGTTGGAGCTTTCAATTTTGCCAATTGATACTTTTAGTTTTGAATTTTCCTTGAAGCTCTTTTTTTTTCTTCATATGTATGTCAGTCTTTTACGGGGGCATAAAATTATCATAATTTGATAAGTTGCAAATGATAATACTTTGATTTTAATAATTTTGAACATATATTTACTGTTAGTCATGCCAGGAGCCATGTACATATCCATTTCTTCTTGGTTGATTTCTGATTTAGGTTGGAAGACGTCCTCAGTGCTTGGTTTGAAAAACTTCAACATGCTGTCTTCTTTGATCTCTTTCTGGAACCCAGCCAGAATCAAATTCTTCTCTTCAACACCACTACAAAAGATATAAAATTGCAGCAATCAATATTTGCATACAGTCAAAGAGATATTGCATGGATTTATTGATTGCTTAACTCCAACTCCAAACTAATGACTAGGACTGTCAGCTTTTCTACCAAAGGTTAGTTGTTCTCGTCAGACACTTGGGCTTCCTCCCTCAGTAAAACTGACCCTCAGAAAATAGTATAATAGTGCTGAATCTTGTATCAAACTACAATCAATCAATCAATCCTATGTGTCATGACAGATATATATTATTTTTGTTACACCACTATCATTGATACCATTAAATGTACTTGTATACTGTTCCTCCATTTATGTATTTTCTGTTTTGTCTTAGGCTCTTGTATATTATAGGTTTTTTAGGTTTAGAAACATAATTTTTCTTTTAAGATTCTCATTACTTCGTTTTGTTTCAAATTTTCATGTTTCTTAAAATTTCTTGACAGAGTTAAAAATATAAAGAAATAAAAAGACATTCCTATCCTCAGCCCAAAATGCAGCATTATCAAAATATTGGTCGTCATTTCATCTGGTATTTCAATAGATACAAAATTTGTTGTTAATAATTATGGTCAATATCAAAACCTTTTGAAAACATTTATTTTAAACATTTTTGTCATGTGTACCTTACCTTAGTACATAGTGAACACACACAACACTTTCTGGTCTGTGTGTACGATTGTTGTATATGATTGTTGCCTGGGTGATCACCCATACATAGCCTCCATTCCTGGCTAAAAATCTGTAGCGTTCAGTCATAACTTGTCCCTTGGAGAACACTATCAAATAAAATGAAATTTCATTTAATCAAATGCAAGTAAAATGACAATTGTTGCTGATTATTTGACACTACGAGTTGAAAATGCTGAAAATGTAACATTTGTCTGGGCAGAAATAAAACTGTTTCAGAGAGGATTTTTTCAAGCCTAACATATATATAGGATATGAACCTGAAATGAGGATACTTGATAAATCAAATCTGTATTACTCAAAAGTGAATTCTAAGAAAAGTATAATTTCAAGTCCTACATGCAAACAGAAATGTGGTTACATTTTATTTTGTCCCGTAGGGAATTCCATGTTTTGACAAATGTTTTTCTAATGATGACAGTTTTTTTTAGTCTCTTTTAAATTTATTCACTGATTTAGATTATAGAATCTGTATCATTTAGAGCTCAAAATTTTGTTTAGAGATCTGTAAATTGTTGAAGATCAAATGTTGATCTCTAAATATCTTTTGTTTTTTTTGCACTGTTGGCAGTTGTCTCACAGACAAACACCCTCCATCTTGTTATATTCATATGTAATGAGAAATTTATGAAACCCACAACAAAAGTCTAAAGGAGTCATTTGTAATATTTTTACTGGCCACAGTTGAAGGCTCATGAAAAGTGCAAAAATTTATGACTTAATGCAAAAAATTACACTCATTTCTTAAAAAAAAGTTTGATTTATTAATAATCAAATATTTTAGCTGTTATGTTATAAATCTCCATTGGTGGTTTAAACTGTTTAAAAATCCACTTACATTGTTTGTAACATTTCTCCAAGTTTTCAGAGTCTAAGGCATGGTGGTAGTTATAAATAGATTCCTTCTCTAAATTTTCACTGTCATAACCAATCAATTTCTCAATTCTGAATAAAATAAATAAAACATTAGACAAACATATGTACATGAAAAATTGCCTGAAATATTAAACACACCTTACTGCTGTAATACATTTATCTGAAAGATGGCACTTCTTTTTTTTTGGTATCTGTTTGATTTAATGAATCAACTTATTTCCAGTTTGAATAAATATGGTGTCTTCTATATTCATAAACTACTGTGACGTTTTTATTAATGCCAAAATAATGATACAGTATCATGTTCATGATAATAAAAACATGCCTTCATGATTTCAGAAGTGATTTTCCTTTGCCAAGGTCTGCAGTGGCATTTTTCAAATCCTAAATAGGCGCATGCATTAGTTTCTGAATTTACGGTAATACATAATATCTTGTATATTACCTTTCATCACAGTATGTGAAAGTCATATCCATGTTGTGTTTAGACAGAAAGGTATTGCCGTCCAATGGAATCTCTATGTCAGATGGGTGTGGAATTGGCTCTCCCACAGCAATGTAGTACTGCTGAGAGTTATTCTCCTTGTTCTCATCACTTGTTTCTTCCATCTCAAATTCTTTAAATTCACCAGACAATCTGATTACCTAAAAGAAACAAATAATTTTTTAGTTATATTTTTCCAAGTATATTTTTCATATAGCATCAATATGGAAGAAGGTTCCTCATGACATAAGAAACAAAAAATCAAGTATTATTGAACTGATTTGTTCCCTTTCCTTGTATATAAATATTTCTAATTTTAATAACTTCTTTGAAATTTTTAAGGAATAGTGTTTTTTTAGTACCTGTGGACTCTGTATTCCTAAGGGCACACAACTCTTTTGTAGGTCCTATGTGAAACTTATTGAACCTCTTGTGCATGCTAAAATGTTGCATAGTTTATGTCTGTTATGTGGCATACAAAATTTGGCGATTGTGTGTGTTTTCTATATCACAAAGTTGTGAAAGTGATTTGTTTTTCTCAGATTGGAATAAATAGCAATAAGTTCTGTATATATGTTCCAGACCATATGAGTATTTGGACCGTACGCGTACGGTCCGGACCGTATACGTATACTCATACGGTCCGACCGTACGCGTACGGTCGGACCGTATAAGTATACGCGTACGGTCCAGTACGATCTGACCATGCATGTTATTTGATCATATGGGTTAAATTGAAACAATCTTTATTTTTAGGTTATTGATAATTTGTTACAATTAGATAGATAAAATGAACAAACGAACAATTGAAATTAGGTATTTGTTTAATTGTATATATGAATCCTATTTTGGTACTCTCGCCCAAGCTGACACGTAATATTTTTAGCAATTTCATGTATGCAGTTCATGCATGTTCTTTTGCATTTGTTTTCTTTTTTTGGTAAAGTTGCTAAATACTTTAAAATAATTGAACTCCCACTTTATGTTTACTTCCGATATCTTCAATTTCAGCGTTCATAATACTAGACAACTTTCGAGTTCGATGCATTTCCGTCAAAAACTCTTGTTTTAGTGAACGTCATTTTTGTGTTTAGGGGCGTCGTCACTTCCATTCCAATGTTGAGCGAGTGGTTGGAAAACTATAATTCTATATTTTACGAATTATTCGGCAAATTGAATTCTCAAAATTGACAAATCAGCATTGCTGTCATTAGGGAATTGTCATTAAGTACCTACAGAACAACCATTATTTCTAGTTAATCCTGCACAATGACGATCACTAAGACGCTTGATGAACGTAAATAGTGCAGGGATACAGGCGACCCCCTCTTTCTGGTAAATGACGTCATAAAGGCGCGTATAATTGACGAGTTTTTTCCGGTGACGGATGAACTCGAAAGTGGTCTACTACTGATCGACATGCTTAATACAAGAGATTAGCATATTTAATTAGCGTGAATTAAAAACAAGTCAAAATATAAAGTTTTAGTTTCAATTACAATTGAACTTTTTTATATTAATTTGATAGTTAAGTTATGTTGATCTGCTATATATGCATTTGTATCTAATAAACTTGACCAACTTTTTAATAATAGTCAGACCGTACGCGTACGGTCCGACCGTATGAGTATTTTGAAAAAGTACGCATACGGTCCAGACCGTACGCGTACGGTCCAAATACTCATACGGTCTGGAACATATATACAAATATAAAACAAGAAGATGTGTTATGATTGCCGTTGAGACAAATCACCACAAGAGACCAAATGTCACAGAAATTAACAACTATACCTACTTTACAGCCTTAAAACCCATACTGCATAGTCAGCAGTATAAGACCCTAAACTGACAAATGTAAAACATGTTTGAATAAATTTATTAGATATTTATTTGGTATTTAATTTTATGTTTTAGTTTCCTGGTGCTATAAAAGTAATATTGAGTTATTACAGTCTACTTCGGAGAATTCTTTGTGGTTTCTGTCATTGAAATGTCAATTTCTAAAACTAATAAAGACAAAGCTTGCAATTTAAAATAAAACCAGAAAAGTAAATTGTTATTTGCTACAAAGTAAAAGAAAAGATCGGCGAGTCTTGCTTATTGTACTGTTTCTAAATAAAACTACAACCAATAATTGTTCATATTTTATGACTTTATACAAATACTGCATGTATCACATGTAATTAATTATTCCTTGAAAAACACTTCTGGAAATTAAAATTAACTTTGATGATAGTACCTATGAGAACTGTCTCTATCATCTTCAATCTACCTTGTCATTTAATTTTGTGTTTTAATGTTGCATGATATTAGCATAGCATTCAACAAAGGCTTTTTGGTCTCAATTCTGTTGAGACATTGACGTAACATAATTTTTTTTCAATCATTGGAAATTAATTTTGTGATGACAGAACATTATTATATAAGAAGAAGTTGTTCTATTGCTCCAATTATAAAATATCATTATGCTTATGCAACAGATATAAATCGATCTTTCAGATTACTAATAGGCAAAACCTTTTACAAGTGTTTGTTTAAATCCATTTCTTTAAACATAAACCAAGAGTAAAAATTTCAGCTGATTTATACAGAATATTATAGAAATATTTTTATTAGCAAAAAGGAGATTTAATGAAATGAACCAAATTTAACCAAAGAGGATAATTGACTGGCTATATTAAATGAATTCAAACATTCATAAACCATAGATTTTCTGTGAAATGACATTTTATAATACAGTAAAACCTGTCTAAACCAAACCTCTTTGGGACTGATTTTTTTATGGTTTTATCAGGTTTGCAACGCACACGATTTGATATGACGTTAAAGAACATGTTTGGGTTTATAAAAGTTTTGGGTTCAGCCAGGTTTCACTGTAAAATGTTTTAGATAATGATTAAACTATTGTGAGTTGCAACCTCCATAGAAATTGATTAATACATGTTCTAGTTCCACCAAGATTGATTGATCATGGCTAGACAGAACATGTATTAGTCAATAGTTAATATAGATTCCCTTATTTTGTTTTATGGTCTGGGGCCTAAGTTGTAGAGTAGTGTAAGTAGTCCAACTACTGTACCACTAGCCTGTCAACACTCAGGTTGTGAGTTTGAATCCCATGTGGTGCTCTCAATTCCAATCTAATTTGACTAGGATTGTCAGTTTTCCTGCCTACCGTAGGTCAGCTTCTCTTAGGCTTCCTCCAAAAATAAAACTGACCCACATTGAAGTCAATAGAACTGAAAATGGCACTTAAACATCAATCAATCAATGTTTTTGTGGCAATGAATTGCAAGGCTTACATGTTGGTAGCTGGACTACAAGGTCTTCATCATTTGTTTGATTTTTACATAATATGTTCAGAGCTAAAGGGGATTGTTAAACCCCATCATACTTTGTGCCTGCAACAAGCAAGGCTATCTTGACATTGTGTGTTGTTTGCCTTTGTATGTATGTCTGTTTGGTTAATTTCTGAGAAGCCAGGTGTGTGATTGGTCATCTCCACTAGCTAAGGATTATGATCCAATCTCCTCTCTCTCTAGATCATAACCCTTGGCTATTGAATATGGTGGCTGGTGTCTTTTGGTCTTTTGTACTATCACAACCCAGTATTGTTGATCTTAAACAAAATTACAATACTTGCAATGCTATTTTCAAGATTAGTGTATTGATAAACAGAAGGTTTTTATCAACTGAAATATTTGTAACAATTTTTTATGCTTATTTATCAAAAGTAATTGAGGAAATAAATGAATGAAATTATTTAACTTATTAAAATATGATAGTTATATAGCCTTCTAACCTCCTCCAACACATATTCATTAATCTCATTATCAAAATAGAATGAAGTAAACAATCTAATTCAAGGACATGTCATACTACCAATACAAATGTTTTTTATAACTTTGTAAACTAGATATCATATGCATTTAAATACTGCAAACTCTGAATACGAATAATATCAAATTAACTCAAAACAACATGAAGATCTTCTTCAGTCATCAAGATTTATTATACGTTTTTTGTGCCTACTATTCTACAATATCAGATAATTTGATCTGTATAGCAATGAATTGTCCTCAGTTTACTTGTATTTATGCATGCCTTAAGCACTGGACTATAAAATCGTTAAATATTGTTTTTCTTTTTCTGTACTCATTGTTGGTCAATGTCAGTCATGTTGACTTTTAATATTAACCTTTGCACTCACTTGGGAGTTTTAAGATTTTTATTATGTCTTAGAACTGGACCGTATTTTACCTAATACAGTGGTTGTTGTTTGTTGCTTTGTTACGTATATGTTTTTCGTTCATTTTATTGTACATAATTTGGCAATTTGTTTTCTTGTTAGAATTGTTATACACTTGTCATTTCAGGGTCTTTTAAAGATGACAATGCGGTATGTGCATTGCTTATTGTTGAAGGCCTTTCTGTGACCTAAAGTTGTTAATTTCTGTGTCATTTGGTCTCTTGTGCAGAGTTGTCTCATTGGCGATCATGCCCCATCTTCTTTTTTATATATAAACATAAGAAGATTATTTTTATGCATTCCTGAATCATTGGACTATAAAATAGTTTGAATATGCACTTAAAGATCGTTTTGTATTTCTATACACCGCATATCAAAAACATTTAATTTACGCAGGTCTGTTATGTAATAATGCATTCAAGTTGTAATATTGTCAACAACTTATTATTGTCGTTTTGCATATTTAAATGGATTAAAATAATAAAATAACATCCTATCGAAGTCCTTGAATATACTTACCGGTAGTAATAGGTAGTAAAATGGGTTTCAGCGCATATTAATTGATTGAATTACAACCCAGAGGGTAATGTACTTTAAAAGTTGTTTTTCTCTAAGTCTTATGTCTATACGATCCATAGTAAAAAGATATTTCAGACAATTGAAAAGGTACAAAATTAAAGTGTTGCTTTTCCTGTACTTATTACTGGTTAATGTTAGAAATCTTGACCTAAATATTAACCTCTGTACTCACTTGGGAGTTTCTTAAGATTTTTGTTATGTTTTTGAACTGGACACCATTTCACCTGAGGCCTTGCAAGAATTCAGGCTAGATATTTAGAACATTCTTTGACTATTGAACAGCAGTATTCTTATATTGTTGTCTTTATTTATCCTTTTGATATTGTAACGATTGAAATGAAATGATATCAAAACTGTCATTTATACTAGGTAAGTCCAACTAAATGTAAATATTCCATTCGCAAGTCAGTAGCATTGATTGAAAATTGTTAAAGATTGTGTCCTTAAATAATCAAATTTCATGGCAGATCTTTGTAAATCTTAAATTTATTCAAAACCTCAAGTCGACATAGGCCTTGGAATATGGTATCGAAGCTTCCTTATTGTTGAACAGCAAATCTTTACCTAAATATATGAATAAGGGCAGTGGTGTGGTATACATTGACAAGACAGCAACCCAATGACACAAATTATCAAAAGACATCTGGAGAACTCCAAAAATCTCTTTTTTCCCCTATTTAAACGTTATATAAGTGAAAAGTAAATGTCTATACTAATAGTGAAAGAAAAAGGCTTCATTTCAAAATTAACCAAAACAACAAAAATAAAAGTACAATCAAGGACAGTTATACCGGTATCCCTTAAACAACACTTAAATAGATAGTTTCACTATATAACTTATATCACTACATAATTTAATACAGTTCAAGTAGTGCACATTATTTTTTAGCACTTGTTTTCAGGATAAAACGATTGGGAAATCTTAATGGGAAACCAAATTAGAGGATTATGATTCGTTCTGTAGATCCAGTATATCAATAGTATTTATCTGCGTCATCAAGAGACATTAATGGAAATACATAAATATATATGTACATAACCACAGACTGACAGAGACATCTAAGATGATATCTTTACATTTTACTACTGACTTCTAATGCCTTAAAAATCTAGGGTAATGTGAAAACCATGTGTTGACATTCGAAAATTAATATCTGAAAAGTTATAAAAAGTTGAGTAATAAGCAAAATAGAATAAAGTTAAAGATACGATGTAGGCTACTCATATTTGAGGGGAATCAGACTCAATCATATGAGACACTAAATCTTATTAACACAGAAGTAAAAAAAAATCTTTTTTCTCTTGTTCTAAGAAAAGCAATAGACAACTTTCGAGTTCGATGCATTTCGGTCAAAAACTTCGGTTTTAGGGAACGTCACTCGTGCGTTTAGGTGCCTCGTGACTTCCGTTTCCATGTTGAGCGAGTGGTTGAAAAATTATAAAGCTATATTGCACGAACTATTCGGCAAATTAAATTCTCTTAATTGAGAATCTGCACCGCTGTCATTAGGGAATTGTGATTAAGTACCTACTGAACAAACTTTATTTTTAGTTTATCCTGACGATCACAAAGACGCTTGATGAACATTTATAGTGCAGGGATACAGGCGAGCCCCTCTATCTGGTAAATGACGTCACAAAGGCGCGTATAATTGACAAGTTTTTTCCGGTGACAGATGAACTCGAAAATGGTCTATTAGTTTTGATAAAACAGGAAAAGCATCATTTCAATGTTAAACTTCAATTTTGACTTTTCAATGAACATAATAATCAAAATTTTACAGCAACCGGTTAACCTAATGTTTGATAACTGAGTATACTTAACCCTATACCATCAACAATAGATAAAATTAATATCAGATATGTAGGGTTATCAGACCTCAACCTGGAAATACTTGACTAACTTCAACATGCTTAATAGATAAACTTAATATCAGGTAGCTAGTGAAAGACACTTCATGTTATCATGCCCAATAGATAAACTAATATCAAATTAGGAGTATATCACTGTCTCAACAGTTCAGTAACCAGGAGCCCAGAGCCCACTTATCATGAACCAGGATCCCTCACAACAAGCTTGGAGTCCTACCATTGGAGACCTATCAGTTCAAAGGAAGCCCAAAGATAAAAGTTAGGATGGAGTCTGAGCCCAGTGGTATCCCCAAATCAGATTGCCATGGTTTAAATCCAAAACCTATTTCTACCTATGTAAAACAAACTTAAAAGTGTAAACTAAAGACCAATGTTCACTCTTATGAAGGGAATCACTGAAATCCTTCATAAGAGTCCAAATTTTTTGACAGAAAGGGGGGGGGGGCGGCTTGGCACACTGCCCCTCCCTCCCTAAATCTGCCTCAAATTTCAAATTATCCCTCCAGATTTGACATTTTCTTATCCACTCTACTTTAACATTTTTCAATATCCTCATTCAATTGTGATATCCATAACACTAATGCTGACCCATTAAAAATGTTATTCTAATACTAGTTTTTGCCATATTTGCCCAAAATTATCTTTAATATATTGAAAGAAATTCAATGTTCATATCTGTCACTTTTGAAATTTTACATCTAAATATCAATCATCACACATTTTCACCTCCTTTGGTTATTAACAAGTCTTAAATATTAACTGAATGTGAACATGTCATATTTACGCATAACACCGTTGCCATGGTTACTAATGAAAATTAAAAGGAACATTAGGATGTCTTTACATCCTATAGGTAAATCATTCTCTTTTAATTATCATGACCTTGGTTGTCAGACTTCAAAGTCAATCAATACCAACATATATCCATTAGTTTAAATAAAATAATCAATTCTACTTTCATTTCATTTAATATTTTGAAAGGTGATTTTAGTAAGTTGGTTTTTCTTTTAAAAATTTAACAAATAAAACTAGACCAATCGAAAGGTTGATTAGTTTTTATCTAACTTCTTAATATAATTTACAATAAAAACAGATGCTGTCATTTAGTATGATGCAACATTAAACCAGAAAAAAAATTGATATCCTATTGTGGCTGAAAATTTCATAATATTATTGTGTTATGCACTTTACACATACTTTACTTGTCTTTGTCACGTTTATTGACTTGAGGTTTTATGATTTTAAGTCTGATTTATGCCTTTTACGATTTTTCAGAATTTTTCAGTCTACTGTCACAATACAATCCATACTATTATATTACAGGGGATTTTATTATAAATGATTTACTAGGAAATGAACAGATATAAATTTGCAACCATAAAATGAATATATGTTATCGAAAAAAGACACTTTTCCCCAAAAAAATAATAGCATATCAATGACATCAATATGTGTGTTATTTTGACTATTCAATTTCAAACACAGGAAAAAAAAGATTAAATTTTCTTATAGGTAAAGTAATCAATAATTTCATTTTTTCAGAATTTCCTGAAGTAAAAAAAACATGTGGGTGAGGTAGAATAGTAATTCTAAACCGACAGGTGTTTTTATAGAGGTGTGTACAAAATAGCTTTTGTTCCCTTCCCTACCTTATCCTACTTTTTCAGTAAAAAAAAATGAAAAATCTTGAACTATGCCTAGCAGAATGTCAAATTTAATCTTACACCTGCAATCTTGCATTCTCCCTATAAAAATGCATGATACTGTCATTACTATCAACATAACATTTTGTATCTTCCCTCATGTACTTTAAAACTAGTGCTAGAAATCAAATAAAACTAATAAAAAAAGCCAACAAAAATTCAACACTTAAACTGATTTGGCTATACTTTTTGGACCTTTTGGTGTATAGCTCTTCATCTTTTATATAAGCTTTGGATTTCAAATATTTTGGCCACGAGCATCTACCGTTAATTTTATTAAACTGAAATTTTGAGGGCATCAACCTCTACACAATTACTGTAATATCATGTTTTATCCCCAGAGCTCCAGATAAGCTGCGTGTTTGCGTGATCACGCAATACAAATAATTAAAAACACTATACAATAGCCCATTGCAGGGTTCAATAACCCAATTAATTCAACAGAAAACCCAATTATATGCCAAAACCATGAGTTTTCAACGCTTTTATTCTCTATCGTTTGCGTTATTTACCCTTATCAGTTTATAGTCTTCGCGTAATTCTATTTTTATAATATTTATAATTGGAAATGTCCTTTCGTTCTAAAGATAGAGCCCTGCATCAAGTAGCTGAAATGGGTCCCCGTTGGAACTTTCTTATGCTCAAAAGGTACACGTTTATGAAACATTTCGATCTTCTCAGCGTTTATCCAATTAGCGTGTATCATGTTGTCATATTTTTTTTTCAAATTTCTCGGGATTTATCATTACATACAATGAATTAAAACGAAAGTTAATGTCCGCTAAAAATATTGAATAAAAACACCTTTTCAGCTTCTTTTGAATAGCTGATGGAAAGTTATGATGATAAAAAGACTCATCTAGTGTTTTTAGGAAGGGTCCATCGAATTCACGGGAGTACGTGTTTGCGTACCTTAACGAGAACATTGCTAATAATGTCCCAGAAAAAAAAAAAAGAGCCTTCAGTTGCCAGACGTCATAATTATTTGGACTAATTATAATAATGGGGTTTCGTCAAAAACGAAATCAGTTGGAAAAAGTGAAAAGCCAAATCAATTATGACATGATATGTAGTTGGAAAACATTTCTAATAAGGGACAACTTAACCCAGATTTATGTAAATTGAATTAAACAAAAACATTCAAGTATAATTTTAGTTTATATACTATTTTTTTATTTTAGTTGAGTGAATACGCATATCCGTTTTTTACAGTTTATATAAGTTTTGAGAAAATACAAAACTGCTCGGCAGAACGTTTGAAACGAGACACAAATTAAACGTACGCAATTGCTCGTCAGTGAATAAAACAGCTACATGTAGCACGTATACAAAGAAAGACACATATATATTTTAAGATGGAAAAATATTTAATATTGTGTTGATGAAAAAACCCAACACATTAAGGAGCTTGGTGGTGAAAAACCCAATTTGATATTTGCTTGAGGGGTGAATTAAATTTGATAATGCAATTCAAAAACTTTATCACCCAATTAAATAAGAAAATGGTGGGTAAAAACCCCAATTTGTGAATTCTTATCTGGAGCTCTGATCCCTTAAAACTAAAGTCATGAAAACTGACATCTGGGTTGAGTTCAATATGGTAGCAGCTACGTAGCGGCTATGTAGCTGCTATCAATATCTATGTAACAACTAGTCTATAGCTACACGTTCAATAGTAAAAATCTACATAGCACTAAGTAGCTGCTACGATATTAAACTCAACCCAGATATCCTAATATTCCTATGATTATGATGACCATATTATACACAGCAAATTTATGTTTCGATTTTAATGAAGTGGTCAACACCTATCAAAAATAAACTCCACAAATGGAAAGGACAGAAACTTGTATGACCAAAAAAAATCACAAATGAAGAAGATAAAGAATGACAAAAAGTCCAAGGTTCAAATTAAATCGACCAATGTTCTAATGACAAAATGAATGAATGTAACAATTAAAAAAAACATTGACCATTGAATGAATGAAATTCAAATTTAAATTTTAAATAACATTTAATTTTTTGTAACACAAGATAGGACCAATGTAACAGTAGTTTACAGTTATTTATGTTACAGCATCTATAAATGTTATTCGCAGTATAACAAAAATTTTGAATCAGATTTATAAAATTCACAGCTTAATATCATACTTGTTAATTTGTTAATAAAATCTTGGGTTTAGACTATTTTTTGCCGGTAGATTTATTTACACATTGGTAGGTGTCCACTCCACATTGGTCAATAAGTCATTGTGTGGTGTGTAATACATCTGTAAAGGTGCTAATGGAACGGACAAAAAACTTAAAGTGTTAATAAATTGTTACAAAATAGAATGAAGCCAGTAAATACATTCAACAAACTACTGAACAGATCTCTCTTTGTTAAAATAACTTTCCTCTTTATGTAGCATAAACTTAAAGAACTAAACGGACCAAGCTGTAGTTGGTTTGAGTGACCATTACTGAAATTTCATTTTAAAATTACTTATGAAGTAGTAAAAATTATATGATAACCTTCTACAAAGCAGTGGATCATGGTTACCTCATACAGAGAAGATATTTTAGCTAAACAACTATACCGTGTTTTAGAAAACAGGCAGTCTGATTGGTCCAAACCACCAAAATACAGATAGGTCCATCAATTTTGAGTGAAGTCCAAATAAAGTTTGTGTTGGTTGGTTTTTTTTTTTTTAGGCCCTCTGGTATTTAATATACCGTATTCTCCAGAATAAAAAACGCACCACTAAATAAGTCGCACAGCTGTTTTTTGGGGGGAGGAATGTTTTTTTCCTTACATAAAACGCACCTGCATATAAAGCACACCTTGACGAAAACGTACAGCTCCTGATTGCAATGGAACCATATAATTATTATGCAAATTGTCCTCTAATTTATATTCTTTGTTAGTCTTGTGTGTGTTTTTTAATTTTGGTTCATTTATAGGTTTAGGAGTTAAGTCAGGCATCCATTTTCACTTAATTAGTATACATTATTGTTTAGAAGCCAGCTAAAGCCCACACCTGGGTGCTAGATTTTCTCACAGCATTGAAGACCTATTGGTCATGTTGATGGCCTTGGGCTGTTTTCTGCTCTTTGATTGGATTTTTGCTACTTTGACTCATTCCTTGTTCCATTCTTAATTCTATAAATGGAAATAAGTGATAACAAATAATTTCTGCAAATACAGGACCATCAAACATCACTGAGACCACAGTATTTGTAATCTTGGTAGTCCTTAAGACTATCAGACTACACAAGTGTTTACATGTGGTATGGAAATTACCTTATAAGAAGCAGATTTTAGGTTGACACTTCTTCCTTTAGTGGTGAGAGTACACTTCATACGAAGAAACAACGACTTCTTCTTGTTGGTGGTCTTGTGGCACAAGAGATCCACTATCTCATCATGGTCACATGGATGAAGAAACTCTAGTAGACTCTGCCCTATTAAGTCAATCTAAAAGTATAACGAATCCATAGTTTAAAAGGTTATAGAAACTTTAGCAGACGGCAAGCTACAAAAGCAATCGGATGTTTGACAAATAAAATCACTTTGACAGAGGAGTTTGAACAGACTTTGACCTATAAAATCAAACATAAATAATTCTAATGGAAATAATTCTCATAGAAAAGATGAAATATAATGTATTAATTCATGACACAAATCGTGACATGAAATGACAAAACCAATGAAACAGGAAAGAAGTGTTCGTAGATTATTTTATTTCTGTTTCATATCTTGTACAGAAGGCATCAGTAGCCTTGATTTAATTAATATCTAAAGTTTAACAAAATTGTGAAAAATATATGCCAAGAAGCTCATTTGTTTATCAGAACTCTCTTCAGATTTTTTTTTCAAAACTGCTAATTAAATTTTAAAAAGAATACAAATGGAATCTATTTCTTTTTCACTTTGCCAAATAAAAGAGGGTAGTAAAGCCCTTTTACGGTCAGACGTTAAACAGTCATTTTCAGCTACCATTTAACAGTGATTCGTCAAAATATCCTTATAGTGATTCGCAAGAGCTCTCAAATAGTTATCTTTACTGTTATTTTTGGAAAAAAATTTATAGTGATTCATCAAAATCATTAAAAAATTTTGTCGTCTAAAAGAAAATGCCCATTATATCGTCATGTACCAAAAATTATCATTAACGTCATTTGGCAAAAATATTTGCCGTTATTCTTCATGAAGGAACCATCATTACCACCCTCATAAAAAACACAAACAGTGATTTCTTTTTTACTATGTCAATTTACAGTGATTACCTGTGAGATGCCAAGGTATTTAGCAACACTCTCTGATACAAAAATGATATCAACATCTGATGATAAGATGATGACAAATCCTTCTAAGGCTTTCATCCATAAATGATCGGTTTTCTCATCTAAAATAAACAAATAGAAAAAATATGAAAATATCTGATCATCCACAAATGATCCATGTTCTCATCCAAAATTTAAAAAAAATGTAAAATATGAAATTATCTAATGACAAAAGCGACTGAAAACAAGTATTGTGAACAACTGGGCGACTAGAGATAACTTTGAATGTTTATGCAAAGTGAAGTGACAGATGAGAAAGCAGCATTTTCAACCCAAGTCGCCTGCTAGCAATAGCCTTAAAATATCTCTACTGTGGATTCATTTGTTTTGTCTGAACCAATTTTTGTGGATTTAAAAATGGTAACATTTTAAAATCAATCCTTTCAAATTATATTACTTTTAATTTTATTGATAAATAAATAAAATGATATGAATTGACACTCAGAAATGTAAGTTTTGATTTCATTATAATGGTTATATTTGCTTTAATTAGTGATTGGGGTTTGCTTATATATGCCACCTCAGCGCAAAATTCCTATATTCAATATTGAAGTACAAAAAGGTTATATCATGGCAAAACACTCGTCTTATACTTGCGAATATTTGAAGGCCAATGATGTTATTTGATATAGATTTAAAGCAATTCATATTTTTTTCTTTTTAAGAGGAGGTAAAAGGGATCAAATATTATACTTTTCTCCTTTGACCTTTAAATATAAGCAGTCATTACATATATATGAATAAATGATAAATTCTAATATTCAAAATATTCACATTTCAGCCTTTTCTTAATTTTGGCTTACATGCTACTAACCCATACCAATCAAAAGAATCTAAAAAAAAAAAACACAAAAATACTCAGGATTTATTTTAGTTTAGCCTTGAACAGATAAAACTGACTCAGACAAATCAGAAAAAAATTAAAACAGATATTTTGAAAAAGAACTGTTGCTTGTGTGATAACCTTTTCTACAAAAAAACTATTTGTTTTGAAAATCTTTCAACTACATCTGAGAACCTTTGAAGAGATATCACTTTTTTTCTTGAATTATTTCTATCTTTTTTAAACAGTCTGTCAGATAAAATGTATTTCCTCTAATTATTTCTATTTTTTGAAAAAAAGCTGTCAGAAATTTTAATTTCTTCTAATTATTTCTATTTTTTGAAAATAGCCTGTCAGAAAAAAACTATCTGGTATTTAAATTCTTTCACCAGAATTCAAAAGAGATAAAATCTATATAATTTATTCTTGTATAAATGAATAAGTTTTCTTGCTGGGAGTTCAGAAACTGAAGATGCTTATCTTCATTTTTTCAAAACTTAGTTAGCTGGTGACATTCTGACATATGAAATTCATTCAAATTTATTAAATTTGTTTAATCAGTTTTACCTATTAGCAAATGATTGGAATAAAGGTCATTTTTAGGCAATATGCTAACACTTCCAAATCACTTGACATCTACCCAAATTTCTACACATTAATATTGCCCAAGCTTTACTTCATGTGTTGCCTGCCTTTAACATGTGTGTATGTTTTTTTTTTGTGATTTGCTCACCTAATTTGGAGGGATGGGTAAGCCTGCAATTCAGCATTACAGAACTTATGCCTTATGGGTAATATTTTTAAAATCCTACTACGAAATGCTGCGACTGGTTAAAATTGAATATTAACCAACAGTGTATTTTTTTCAAATTTGGGTATATTTAATTACCCAAACTCCTTCAGATTCTAAAATTGCAAATTTTCATATGGATTTTTAACAATTTAAGTTTTCCTTGCTATACTGTCTAGTATTTAGTAAGCCCCATAGGCTATGTTTGTCTATTGCATCATCTTTAAATAAATCTTATATTCTCGATCTCTCTTACACAAATTCTATGAGAATATGGTATCTACTTCATCTTCTCAAAATAAATAATGACCTTTGGAATTTCATATCTATTAACCACAGAACCATCAAAGTTATGAAGCCAAACATTTATAGAGAAGGGTAGATGGTCATATTTGATAAATATATAAAGGTAAACATTAAACCTTTGAGAAAATCAATATGTCATTAATCATAGTTGAAGAATATGATGACTTTTAAAATGCTAATAAAAAAAATATTTAATTTTTGCAATAATCTTTTAAAGACAAATTGTATAAATCAATATTGCCAATAGAGAGGAGGAAAGGTATGATACCAAATGGACATTCAGATCGTAGAAAAGAAACTGACAACATCATGACTGAAATAGAAATTGGATCATAATTTCAAAAAAATTCAAATTCTTTAATCTTTTTAAAATCATGTAAAAGAATAAATAAAACCAAAAAGATAACAAAGTCTTGCCACTTTAGCCCATACACTATAATTGTGATATCATGTTATACATTTGACAAACTTTTGCATGGAAAATCCGAAATATGAGCAACATGTTATCCAAAAGTAATTTGGCCCATGTCAACAATCTGACTCAACATCTTTGTAAATGATATTTAGACAAATGTCTTTTCCAAAAGATTGTTAATACTCAGGCAATTTAGGCAGTTTTTCCCCCCTCTAAATATGATCTGAACCATTTCCATTATACATATTGTATTCATGACATTAAAAAAAAACACCACCCAACTATTTGTCAAAACTCAAAATAACAAGAGTCTGAATCTAATAAATGTAAACAGGTTAATCCCAATTATATAACATAAATATCATTACCGGTTTTTAACCTTGAGGTTACATGTACTTTTAATAAAGTAAATAATTTCCTGTTTTGCATTTTCTTTGATCTTAATGTAAACTACAATTCCTGCATGTTAAATATGACCCTTAAAGTAAAGGACATTACCTTCGTCATTTGCTTTTTCTATGATTTTGGCCAATTTTAGATGACTGATGGCAATTCTCATAACCGAGGATTTATCCAGCTGGGCCTGGACATTACTTGGAACAGGAAGGGCATTACATAACTGAGAAAATATCTCAGCTTCCTGACTTCTACGATTTCTAGCTGCATCTCTAGACTTTTCCTTTCTTTTCTCAGAACTCCTATAATAAACAAAGATATAATGTAATGCGTTTAATTTTCATATTTCAAAGAACAACTTGTGCACTTGAAAATTATGTTGTTGTGGTTGTTGTCTCAGTATCCTCATAAATGATGTCTGAACCAATCAAAACATCAAACAGTTATATTCCTATAATGCAACAACATTTCTCAATTAAAAGATTTCAAGAATCATTCACCAAAAAGACACCTATCCTTCACCTTTAGTACATGATAAGATAGCTACATGTACTTCTAGAAATTTTCTGAGGGCAACAAGCATTTACTATAACCAGCAGTTCTTCAAGTCTTGAGGGTAACAAGCATTTACTATAACCAGCAGTTATTCAATTCTGAGGGTAACAAGCATTTACTATAACCAGCAGTTATTCAATTCTGAGGGTAACAAGCATTTACTATAACCAGCAGTTATTCAATTCTGAGGGTAACAAGCATTTACTATAACCAGCAGTTATTCAATTCTGAGGGTAACAAGCATTTACTATAACCAGCAGTTATTCAATTCTGAGGGTAATAAGCATTTACTATAACCAGCAGTTATTCAATTCTGAGGGTAACAAGCATTTACTATAACCAGCAGTTATTCAATTCTGAGGGTAATAAGCATTTACTATAACCTGATAACCAGTAGTTATTCGTCTTAGGGTAACAAGCTTTTACTTTAACCAGTAGTTATTCAATTCTGAGGGTAACAAGCTTTTACTTTAACCAGTAGTTATTCAATTCTGAGGGTAACAAGCTTTTACTTTAACCAGTAGTTATTCAATTCTGAGGATAACAAGCATGTACTAAAACCAGTAGTTATTCGTCTTAGGGTAACAAGCTTTTACTTTAACCAGTAGTTATTCAATTCTGAGGGCAACAAGCATTTACTAAAACCAGTAGTTATTCAATTCTGAGGATAACAAGCATGTACTAAAACCAGTAGTTATTCAATTCTGAGGGTAACAAGCTTTTACTATAACCAGTAGTTATTCAATTCTGCCGATAAAAAGTATTTACTTTAACCAGTAGTTATTCAATTCTGAGGGCAAAAAGTATTTACTTCAACCAGTAGTTATTCAATTCTGAGGGTAACAAGCTTTTATTTTAACCAGTAGTTATTCGATTCCAAGGGTAACAAGCATTTACTAAAACCAGTAGTAATTTAAGTCTAAGGGTAACAAGCTATTACTATAACAAGCAGTTATTCAATTCTGAGGGCATTAAGCATTTACTATAACCAATAGTTATACAATTCTGCCGATAAAAATTATTTACTTTAACCAGTAGTTATTCAATTTTGAGGATAACAAGCATTTACTAAGCCAGTTGTTATTCGATACCGAGGGTAACAAGCATTTACTATAACCAGCAGTTATTCAATTCTGCGGATAACAAGTATTTACTTTAACCAATAGTTATTCTATTCTGAGGGTAACAAGCATTTACTATAACCAGCAGTTATTCAATTCTGAAGCATTGCAGTTATTCAATTCTGAGGGTAACAAGCATTTACTTTAACCAATAGTTATTCTATTCCGAGGGTAACAAGCATTTACTATAACCAGCAGTTATTCAATTCTGAAGCATTGCAGTTATTCAATTCTGAGGGTAACAAGCATTTACTTTAACCAGTTGTTATTCAATTGTCACAATAGATAATAATTCAAAATTCTTAATTTTCTGTCATAACAAGTCAGTTATATTTTTTTTTTCAATGTCAGCATTGATTTAGAACTAAGATAAAACTTTTAACTTTGAATGACTTATGATATTTTGTTGATTCATTTTACTTTAGGGTCATTGTAAATCCTGTCTGTGAATTGGTTTTTTTCCCTTAAGGATTAAGTTTTTTTCTATTCTTCAATGAATCATTTTCAACCCAACATTTGAAGTTTAAATAAATAACGACAAAAAATACTGTATTTAGATCAATATTAAGTGTTTAAAATGCCTTTAAATCTCAAATAAACAGAGGATATGGGGTGGATGTCAAAGAGACAAGTATTCCTTATCATAGCTTTATTCAGCTACTAAATTCTGTACACGGAAGTATCTCAATGTGGGGAAATGTTTTGCCTTACAAAACTTTCACCTTTAATACACTTGCATCATTTTCTTTTTCTTTTCAAATGGATCTTTTTACAGATGTTCAAGATCACTCCTTACATATTCATATGGACATAATGATTTTTTATTACGGAAGTCTTTATTACTGAATATCATGAATAATAATATCTTTGTATGATATTTAGTCAAAATTATGTAGATTTTGTTGTCATGCTTGGTATTTAAGATGATTTTTTATGAATACATATGAATGGTAAAAAAAAGTCATTAAAAATTTAACTTTACTTTTACAGGAAGAAAATGGGAAAAAAATAAAATCCAAATTATCCAGCAATTGAAGCAATGCAGCATAGTAACACAAGAACTACAAGGCCATACCACAATTATATGGAACAAAAGAAGTTAAACATTTCTACAGAGGATTACTGTGTTACATAATATAAACACAAAAAAATCAGAAAAAAAAAACCTGAACTGCTGCCATTTAATATCAATTATTTACCTAGAAAATAGTTTATTTTGATCAAGACCTTGAAATATTTTTTAAAATGTAAACAAAAACATCTTTTGTTTATATATGAACAACAAATAGTTGACTTCCTGTATTTGTACTTCACATATTTAAAATGTAAATGTAATAAAGTAGAAAAGCGATTAATTATAAATGAAATCGATTATAAATGAAAATCAAATGTTATTTTCATAGCCACAAGCATTCAGTAATTAATTATCCACTTATGAATTAACTGCAATACATGGTAGGTAAAAAACGAGACTGGGTTAAACTGTATTAGCTGTAACCTAGAAATTTTGGAAATTAATGAGTGTATTTATTAGTGCAAATATTCAAAATTGACTAAAATGGAATATGCACTTAATGATTAAATGTAACAGGCAGGTGCAGGTTGTTTTACAATGCAATATGTATTATTAGACTTAAAATGCAAGTTCTGAGGCCACATGGATCAATTCCCATTTTTTGGCGCTTCTGAAGTGTCCAAAATTATTACTGTACGTGCTTAGAAATCAATTATGTATAGCTATAACTTAATGAATTTCAATATCAAATATGGTAAACCAACTAATTTTTTGCAGATACTTTATTAAGCGTTTAGGTTTTTCAAAACCACACATGTTAATTTAATTCCTGATTATCATATTTACTTGATATATCTAAATAAGGGTAGAACCAATTTTAACATATTCATCACAATTTATATTTGCTCTGTTTTTGTACAAGCTAAAATCACGAAAAATACATCGCTTGCGAAAATAAGTTGGTTAACAGTTACTTGATTATTTAGTGGCTGTGTAGTAAGTGAAACACGGACTACAATCTCTTCTGAAGTAACTACCATCTTTTGGCGGAGTTCATATTTTTTTAACCCTTTCCTCCATGGATTTTTTTTTGTAATATACTTGATTCGCATAGGATTTTTTTCAGTTAAAAACAACATCAGTTTTAAAGTGTTAATACATTGTGAAAACCAATATTTCATCAATGAAATTCAAGTCAGATAATTCTCATGAATATCCTTTTCATATTGGATACAATTTTATTTAAGTCTGATGCAGACATTTTGTAGTCAAAGCATTTCAACTGAGGTACAACACTGGCGTCAAAAAGCATCATTATGGAGTAAAGGGGGTGGTGTCAAAAGGCGTCATTATGGAGGAAAGGGTTAATCTTTAGTTTCATGTGTTGTATTGTATTGTCTTGGTATCAATCCTGCAATTTTGGATTTTAAACCAATAAAAATTACTTACTTACT
The DNA here is from genome assembly GCA_037788925.1 of Mytilus galloprovincialis. Classification (NCBI taxonomy): domain Eukaryota; kingdom Metazoa; phylum Mollusca; class Bivalvia; order Mytilida; family Mytilidae; genus Mytilus; species Mytilus galloprovincialis. The sequence goes on along the minus strand of CM075334.1, from coordinate 40,259,056 downwards.
TACTTACTGTGTTGTGAACTGTTGTGAACTTTTTTATCATTTTTGTTTGTTTGTTTGTTTGTATTTTTGTCATGGTTTTGTATGTCTCCTTTGATTTTTTGGGCAGATTTCTTTATTGACCATTTACCTAACTAGTCCTTTCACTCATGTGATTGTCATATAGCTTTAAAGACCCAAGCAAGCATGTTAAAAACAAGAATACAAGGAGTAAAATACGTCCCATGGATTACCACCAACCTGAAGATGAATTCTAAGCTCACTAATATAAGTACAACATATTTATGATTCTGGTTCCAGAGGCCAATTAACTTCAAGATCATTACCAACAACTGACAAATTAGAGATAAACAATTTGTGTACATGACATTTAATGTTAGCCTGACAGCCAATGCTGTCTTGTCATAAAGATCTTGAGCCTTGTATGTAAAAATTCTTCAACAATATTTTCCATCTAATTGATCATAAAATATACAAACAGATGACAAATCAGCCTATGATATACATAATTCTGAGTGACAGAAATCTACATCACAAACAGGTACAGGTTTACAGTTTTCTGACACACAGTTTATATATTTCAAACAAAGTTCACAATTTTTCCTTTATTCTTTTATTCTTTTGAAACACTTTGAATACCAAGGATTCACAATCTTTACTTTTATATTCTTTTTAAAGTTTTGAACACAATCTTTTGATTATCTATGGGAGCTTTCTTCTAATTTTGAATTATTTACCTGACATGTTTAAACTGAGAAAAAGTACTGTTATATGGACTAGTTTTTAACCAAAAGTTCAACTTCTCAGCACAAAGTTATTTCGTTTTTTTTGTTCACACCACAAAAATTATGAATGCAACTTTACATGCATGTATACATGTATGACGTACAATAATGTCTGGAATAGTTATTAAATAAAACCAGAAAAAAAGAGTCAATTGTAAATGATTGTGATGTAACATTTTTACGTCATAAACTTCTAATAATTCCGTCCCTGATCAATCAAACAGTTTCCTCACGTAGACCAGTGAAGACATCTTTTGCATTTGCTCTTTACAGCGCATTAAGCAAGGACAGAAAAACATTCATATTTGAAATTTAAGCCTTTTATTTGATTGGATTGCATGCTTTTACTTTTCTTTTACAATGCATAAATACATACAATGTAGAGCAGGTTTTACCCAAAGTTCAACTTTATAGCACGATTTGATTCCTGTGATAATTTTTAATGCAGTTGTATGTATGATCTACAACATGCAATTAATTTTGAAACCTCAATAAATACAACTGTTCATTGTACACACTTTGACAGTAACATCAACTCGGATCTAATATCTTGTGCAGTTACAAGTTTTCATACTTGACAGAAGTTGACGCATACAAAAATGTTTTAGTATAAACTTCCATTACTTGTAGTATAATAAAAGGAGATAAGGTACAAATGTCGATGAGACAGCTACCAAACAATACAAGTTTACCAATATATACATGTATCTATCCATGAAATGCATTCATTTCGTGTAAAACCAAATGAAGCTGTGCATTTAGTGATTATCTGCTGAACAGCAGTGCACTCATTTATATTGCAATTGTCTTGAGCATGTATGAAATATTTGCCACTTGATGTTAAGCCAATATCAAGCAATCAATCATATATTGCAACACAGAATTGTGGCCATTCATACTATTAAAGGGTCTCATTGGGATCTAAGCATGACGGGGATTAGCTGATTTTTTGTAAGTAGGAATGCGGGAAAACAGGAAACGAAATCAGGCTGGAATTTGACCCCCAAAAAGTGGGATCTTGGATCAGTCATCAGACACCCCCCAAAATAAGACCATGCCATTAGACAACAAGTGATAACAACCAAATACTGGTAAACTTTAAATAAATGATTTGTAGTATAACCTTGCTATCCTTTTCGTGGTAAAATATCATTGCCTTACCAAGCTCCAGGTCACATACATGTATACTAATGTTAATCTTAGTGTTTTAGTCACAGACTTCCAGTCTAACAGGCACAAACACGAAAATACCTAAATGCTAGTGATCCAAAATTGACAGAAAGATCCTAGAAGAACTTTTATATTTTTCTTGTTTTTTTTTGTTGGGATAAAAAGTCATATAAGTTGTCTTGCAAACTTAAAACTTTACTAGTATTTGATTATACTGGTATTTTGAGGGAAAACTCCAACAAGAGGCCCAATATCACCTGAGGTTGAGCACTATTTATATTTTAGCAGCTGTTTAAAATGTGATCCATTTAATGAACCTTACACAATAAATATGTTGAAAAGTTTTACTTTTTACCCATAAATAGATTATTTGTAAATCATTACTGTAGGTTAAAACCTTTGAATACTAAATTACTTTCTATACATATCTATATGCATGATATGAGCAACCTACGTACAATTGCACTGTAATTAATTATATACTTGTAACGTGACCTTCATATACAGATTTGCATACAACAAGATATTAAATGATCTGGTCTGATGATCAATAATAGATTTGATAAGAAAGACAACATGTAAAATAGTCTTAGGCCTATGAATAGGTAACTACCGGTACAAGGTGCAATTGTATGCAAATGTTTACTTCTTAAAAGAACATTCTAAAAAAAACTTTGCATGAGCATTGGTCTGATACCTATTGACAATAACGTTATAATAATTGAAGCTAACAAGATCAATATCGGCACCAGTCCCTTGTGAAAATTTTATACAGGAAGTCATATAATACGATGTCAACCATTTAACTTAACCTTGCTTCTAATTCTAGCCATATATAGCTAATATGCTTCTCATTATCTAAATCCAGACGATGCTCTAGACTATAAATACGTCAACATTTCTTTTTTGAAAGTCTTTCGTACTTTTGTAATTATAGATGTTATCGAATCATGCTATATTTCAACTTATTTCAATATCAGTGAAAAGTCTCCTGTACTTCAAATAGGCGTACCCTAACAATTTGTTGATGAACCCATGACTTTCAATTTCTATTTTTACCATCAATTCCTTTACTTTTTGTAGTTTTCCTTTAACAAGTTTAAAATATAAAAGCAAAATAAAATTATTCATTAGAATGTAGTCACATTTCAATGGTGGCCTTGGGCTGTTTTCCTGCTCTATGGGTCCGGTTGTTGTCAGTGGCAGTCGGATCCAGAAATTTTCAAAAGAGGTGCCCACTGACTGCTCTAAGAGGGGGCCCACTCCAGTCATGCTTCTGTGACTCCATATATATTCAACCAAATTTTTCCCACAAAGAGGCAAAAAAGAGGGGGTACAACTTTTGTTGTCTCTCTTTTCAATTCTGAATTCTATATTCAGCTGGTACATTTTCATTCAATGACAGAAAATTGTGACCTTTTCTTACCATAGCAGTGACAAAAAGTTTTATTTAATTGTATTTCAATGAGGCAGATGTTTGTTTAGCAGTGATAATAAACAATCTTCTGTAAAGTTCTAATGTGACTTCATGTGTTAATTTGAGTGTGTTGACATTATTTGTCAAAGCTAAGTGTCCATGATAACAATACTGCTTGAAAATGTCTAATCTATTTTCCAGTTGTTTCAATTACAGTTGGAACTCAACATCATGAAAAACAGAGTTCACTCCATAATGAAGGATTTTTTAGGAACAGATGAAATGAAATACTCTTTTTTAATGTAATTATAGTTACAATTGTAGCAAAATGTAAGAAAACATAAAGTTCATTGTTTTTAGGGGGTTTCATTGTCATGATTGTCATGGTTGTAAGATTAAAAAAGAATCAATAACAGAAAAAAATGCTTGCTTTTTACCACTTTGTCTTAAGCTATAAGGCTTCCAGTATTTGAAATATTCTAAAACAAACAATGTTGTTGATCAGATTTCACAGAAACAAGATAGTAGTCTGACATATTTTCAAATAAAAAACTATGATTTTTTTTATAAGTAACTGACATCAGAACACAATTAATAGACAATTAAAGACAATATGTTTATTAAGAATAGTAATTTTTTTCCTATTTTAAATTAAACAATTGAACACTCTATTCAAGATCTTTGAATATCATAATGTCTTAATCAGTACTGACATTGCATATATGATCGATGTTGTTAATTGTAAATTACAACATAACTTTTATATGCATTGCTATACACAGCTATGAACTCTTATATATGGTCCTACGTCCTGTAGATACTTATATTTTTGGCATTGCACACAAGAGCATGCTATTCTCTGACTGTTTATAATGTATTTACACTAAATTTGTTGGAAGTGAACTAATTGATATTTGAGTCCAGAAAGTCATCATTTATTTGTCATATTTTGTAAAGGGCTGGAAGTCTTCTTAGATCTGTACTTTCATCCCCTTATTTTGTAATTTTTTATTTATTTTTTATGCGCTACATGCCAGTTGTCTTACTGTCATACCACATCTCTTTATATTCATTTCAAATATGGTTTGTAGAAAAAAAAGAAACCAACAAAAGTAAAAATATAACAAAGAGCCGTTGATTGTTTATGATGCATGAATTGGTAGTTTGATTACAGATAAATTACAAACTTTTTATTTTTTCTAGGATCACGTTTTAGTTTGTACATTCACTTCCATGAAATGTATCTTGTTAATCCTCCATACAGTTAAATACAGAATATCTTAATTGGGAATTTTCTATAGCGAAAAAATGAGCCTGCTTGTTGCTGTATCTATTCAGGGATCAAATCGTGTTTTGCAAACCTGCATTTCATCATGTAATTCTAAAATATTCTATTCCACAGATCCCTGACCTTAACAAAAACATTTGTTAAAAAATTTAGAACAAATTTCTGCTTTATCAAATCTGTGCCAAATTCAATGATTCAACTCTAATGCTACATAAAGATTTTTTGTCAATAAACAGTTCAATTTAATTCCATTTATAAGATAACTTGCAATTATAACATCATTGGATGTGATTACAGACAATAATTATTAAGATTAAGTAAGGTGAAATAGTACTTTCTGTCATATTATTTCCTACGGATTACATAATACAGATTATAGCCGTACAGACTAGGAATAATATATGACATCCTATCATCAGTATCAATTATGACATCATAAAGAACATGCTGTTTGGTAAAAATACACACCCATTCATGGGAATCATCATTTTAGTCTCTTACTAGTATTTCGACAATGACTGCAGATTCATTATGACGACAAGTGATATACCAATGTTAGTGTATTTTGTGGATGAAGGTGTGCTGCAATTATATTTTCAGCAAAGTTCAAATTTTCTAACACCTACCTTCATTGACCTCGGCAACCCACAAAACCCAAAAATAATTCGAAACCTGTAAATATGAAAATAAATGAATACACAAAATTATATATTAAGCATTTCAACTACTCCAGTACTCTACCCGTGCCCCCATGATATCATGCCTAACAAGCCAGGTCAAACTAAAGATTTGACAATATGTATGTGTATTTGCTGTTCTCCAACAATCAAACAGCATTTAGGATTTATGAGCAAAGAGTTGCTGTATCAAAATAATGTGTATGGTTGGGGTAATATTTTCTTTCAAATACTTTGTGTCTTTGACAGGTAGAGCTATATACATATATAAAGTAGACATGATTAAACTGACATGATGCAGAAATCACTTTTTTTCTTGATGTGACATACCAAATTAGACTTATCCTCTGTCTGCACTTACAAAAGAAAAAGAGTACATGAGCAACACTATACAGTTTAAGTGTGACATGTATAGTACATGAGCTACACTATACAGTTTAAGTGCGACATGTATAGTACATGAGCAACACTGTACAGTTTAAGTGCGACATGTATAGTACATGAGCAACACTGTACAGTTTAAGTGTGACATGTATAGTACATGAGCAACACTATACAGTTTAAGTGCGACATGTATAGTACATGAGCAACACTATACAGTTTAAGTGCGACATGTATAGTACATGAGCAACACTGTACAGTTTAAGTGCGACATGTATAGTACATGAGCAACACTGTACAGTTTAAGTGTGACATGTATAGTACATGAGCAACACTGTACAGTTTAAGTGCGACATGTATAGTACATGAGCAACACTGTACAGTTTAAGTGTGACATGTATAGTACATGAGCAACACTATACAGTTTAAGTGCGACATGTATAGTACATGAGCTACACTATACAGTTTAAGTGCGACATGTATAGTACATGAGCAACACTATACAGTTTAAGTGCGACATGTATAGTAGGATCTCCTAAGCCTTCAGGCCATAATTAAAAATATTTTGGTTTGCCCAAACCCTACCCAAAGGTTGAGACATTGGGTAGGTAGGTAGGCATTTTCTTTTTTTTTTTTCAAAAAGAGAAATTGAATTATTGGGTGTTTATTAGTCTTCATGCCTATCTGATTAAAAATAAATTCTTCAAATCAGGACAATAAAAGAGTTTGAGTAGGCAGCTTTTTTCTGGGTAGGTAGCGTTTGGGCAAACAAACCTATTCTTTTTTATGGCCTCAGAAGCTCAAGAGATTACCTCCTCCCTCTTAGGAGGGATTTATGATGCTCAGTCTTTCTCCTCCCTCTTAAGAGGGATTTATGATGCTCTGTCTTTAGTTTTATTTGTTTTTTGGTTGTTTTGTATTTTTTGCCATATGGAATTGTCTGTTCATTTTCAATTTATGAGTTTGAATGTCCATTTTATATTGTTTGCCTCCCTTTCATGTTTTCAAGCGACTTTGCTAGGTCTGCACTACCACACACACCTGTGCATATGTACATGTATGAGTAATTTTCGTAAAATCATTAATCATTTCTTGTAGCTGACCCTAAACAAGGAAAGACAAACACAATCAGAGAACATTAACAGACTATTTCCTGTAAGGTTATATGCCTATGAAGATACAACCATGGGAAGTTACATTATAAGCTGTAAAGGATGATCTTAACACCAAATCAAAGTTCTTACGGAACATAATGGCGACTGTAATGTGACAATTGATCTTATTACAAGTACAGATGTATGATTTGTACTTATTACTTCTCAAATATCTATTTCCTTTGATTTTTTTTGAGGTTCATGCAAAGTTCAAGTTCAATATCCCTAACACTAACAGTACATGTAAATATTTGCCAGCCAAATTTTGGTAATATCATCTATTTTTGTTTTCATTTTTTGTTTTCTGTGTTATACATGTACATGTATATCATTTTTATTTCATTATCTATGTTTGTTTTGTTCATAAATTAATGGTGAATGTGTCCATGGGATTCAAGTGATGCCTCTGCTTGCATACATGTATAACATTATAATGGGATAGAACTGACGAACAGTAATCATGACACTACCAAAGTTCGTATTTGATATGAGTATTGTGGACCAATAAGCAAATGTGTATAAGTTCCACAACATAGGGTCAAGACAAACTTAAGTAAGAGAATGGAAACAAAAAAATAAGCATTTTTTCTATTTGAAAAGGCAAAACTGTAGAACAGAAATTCTAAGATTGGGGCATAAAAACAATTGCAGTTTTCAAGAACAAATCTTGTTTGTTTCATATCAATTGCAAGAAGGAACATACAAAATCCTTTTTATTTTTACTTGTCAGAAATGATTTTTTTTAAGTGTGATTCCAACAAAATAAATCTAAGAGTTTTAGTACAAAAAAATCCCCATGCACAAACAGATCCCTTGTTTATAATATATATTCTACATGTACATGTACATTTTGAACATGTATCTGCCCTTGATCACATCAAAGCTAGGGCAATAAACCTTCACAAGTAGAATGCACTTTTTCACATTAAACTTATTTGTAGTAATATAAATACTTTTTTCCAAAGAAATCAATTTGCAACTTTTACTAGTACTGCTGTTCATGCCACATCTTGTTATAAAAAAAAAGAGCTGATAATTAAAAAAAAAAAAAAATGAGAAATGTGTCCATGGGACTTAGATGATTGCCCTTGTTTGCATATCATATAAAGTTATAAAGGGATATAACTGAAGATGGTAGAATTGACCCTACCCAAACTTGTACTTTTGATCTGAACAGGAAACAGGATTAAAATAAATTTAAAGAACTAGGGAAAGGAGAAAAGGAGTATAAGGAGAGATGAAGGAAATCAAAGTAAGAAGAAGAAATAGAGTGCACATATAGATGTAGAGCAAGAGAGGAAAGGGAATATGTAAATTCCCTGATCCTTTCTTCAACCATGCAGTTTTTATTCTGCAAGAGTATAGTGTCATCCCAGAATGTTGGAAACTGACAAGTCAAGTCCAGTCTGGACCAAAATCATTGTCAACTACTATGTACTAGTCCGAAGACCAATATTCTGCATTTTTCTTATTGGTCCAAACAAAGTTTTGCAAAAATTTACTAGTCCAAATAAAATTTCACTAGTCTGGGGCATCGGACTTGTGCTAAACGTGCAGACTGCAAGTCAGTAAATTATGCCAAGCTTCTTCAATAATACAGATACCAATTAGATTTTCTGATATCTTTGTCTATTGTACAATGATCATGTTTCTTGAAAGGGTGGACAAACTATACCTATTCATTCAGAAATCACGCAATAAATGCATGCATGTAAACTGAATTAGAATATCGCTATTTACGAAATGTCTTTTTGTCGATTCCTGTTTCACCACCCATTTCCTCTTAAACTTATCAACACCCAATGTAAAATAAATATTATATAATTTTCAAAGTTTTTTCCCTTGTAATAAAGGAGATAACTATAGAGAAAGGTACAAATGTACCGTATGCATGCAGAAGGGCACAAATGGGGTATCTTGTTAAATATTTACAAGTTATAAATAATGCTGGAACAATTTTGCCATTTGATAGATCGTTGATAGAAGATGCTTCATTTTGTACCTGCATTCATGTCTAAGCTACCTAGAGGGTGTTTAAAACTTTAAGAGACATTTGAGACTTTATGGTTGAAGAAACGATCAACCTTAATAAATATATACATCTGAATCTATCTGTAAGCTGATAGAATGAAATTAATATGATTCTGATGTAGATCTCCTGATCGACTAACAATTTATCAAATTCAGGTGTACCAAGGATTATATAATAAAATAAAAGTACATGTATTATATATTTTGAATTATCCTTTCATGTAGTTCATTCAGCTAACTTCTGATTTTTTTCTGTACCAACAAAACGGTAAAATATTATGTACATGTAACTAATTTTTTTATAAATTGAGAACAAAAAAAATTATTTGTTATCCTAAATCATGTAAATAGATGCAAACAAGAACTGAGTACTTTTTCCTATATTCTTATAGTGTGGTCAGGTCTCATATGAACTTTAAAGGATACTAGAACACACCCGCGAAATCGCGGGCATATATATACAGCTTGTGAACTGTTGTAGGATGATGTTTGTAAAAGATAATTATGTATCATGGAGAATTTCAGAAAGGGTATCAAAAGCCCTCTCCCTTTTTCCAAAGTTCGAAATTTGTTTCTTTTCTGTTAAATTCAACTATTTTCTATTTCTGCTAAATTAAAAATTTGCACCGCTTTAAACATTAAATAAATGTATCTACTTATATATAGACCATTATTAGTCTAATAAAATATGCTTCTAGGACAATCGGATCCATCAGTGCTTTTTCTTTTGAGAGCCTTATTAACATGCCAATGCCGTGTAGGATATGAATCTTGTATAAATGACTAAGACCGACTATGGCTAATTTGAGGGGTGGTCGGAGGGGTCCTGATCCCAAAATCCCGGTCTTAAAAACACGAAATCCTGAAATGCAGAATTTAAAGAAATTCATATCCCGAAATACCAAAATCGAAAAATATATTCCCGGATTCCGTATTGATCAATCCCCAGATCCCGAGCTTAAAAACAACCGATCCCGAAGTCCCGAAAAAGGTCCTGCCTCCCTCTAGTCTCTACCCTACTTTCATTTTTGCCAAATCACTACTTTCACTTTTTATGCCCCATTTATGTGCATTATGTTTTCTAGTCTGTACATCTGTGCGTTCGTTCATTCGTTCGTGACGTCCGTCCGTCTGTCTGCCCGCTTCAGGTAAAAGTTTTTGGTTGAGGTAATTTTTGATGAAGTTGAAGTCCAATCAACTCGAAACTTAGCAAATATAGTGCCGAGGTGGCATCTGTGTACTATGGACACATTCTTGTTTCCACATGTTTTACTTATTTTAATAAATATGCAACTGGTATGACCCCTTAAATAGTAAACATTTCAAGGAAAACAGTAGACCGAATACAGAGAGGATCTATATATTAAAGTAGCATAATTCAGTTTACATGTAGATAAAACGCGTAAAATAATTGTCCTCTCTAAGGAGGTATAATAGTTGTGGTTCTTGCGATCTAAAAACCATGATATGGAGAACGCTCTGATTGGCTTATTTATTTTTCGATTTTTGTTATCTATCATACGATTGGTTGTTTTAAACTGGAAGTCTTTTCTATGACTAAAAGTCAGTCTGATGGCGGAATCAATATCCGGACTCCTTTTTTGTCGTTTTTCTCCAAAAATAACTCAATCTGAATAATCATAAGAATGGATGACAAATGCGACTATGCATGTAACCTATAGAACACAGAGGCATGGTGATTAATTGATCGTGGAAGGAAGAGAAGCGACACACAAAATGAGGTCTTCTCGTTTAATAGTATAGATTCTTGCAAGATCTTATATATATAATTAATTAAAGCTCAATGTACATGTAGGATAAATACAATGAAGAAAAATTTAGCATGCATATATACTGAAAACTAACTAAATTTTGTTGAAACTCCATCTCTCATTTAGCCCTTTCTAGACTACTCTCCTGTATAATTTTTTTTTTAATTTCAAATTTTCGCATTATATTTCAACTTTCTAAAGTCAACAACATTTATGTAATGATCGTGGCTTACAAAATTAAGTTGGTTCACAGTATATCTGTATATTATGAACAATGCAGAAAATTGATACGTAAAGGTGTAAAAAGGCATCACTAATAGTGTCATGGTTGGTACCCTGTGACAATATCATACAATTCATGTTTTCCTTCAAGCAGCAATCTAAAAAAAAATAAAAGCCTTCCATGGGAAACTATCCATCTATTAACATCCAAACAAGGATAGAAGCTTACTAATTTTTGTCAAGCCTTCGACTTTAGTCGAAAAAGCGAGACTAAGCGATCCTACAGTCGTCGTCGGTGGTGGCGTCCACAAATATTCACTAGATGTGGTTAAAGTTTTTCAAATTTTAATAACTTTCTTAAACTATACTGGATTTCTACCAAACTTGGACAGAAGTTTGTTTATGATCATAAGATAGTGTCCAGAAGTAAATTTTGAAAAAATAAAATTCTGTTTTTTCCGTATTTTACTTTTAAATGGACTTAGTTTTTCTGTCAGGAAACATAACATTCACTCTGTGGTTAAAGATTTTAAAATTTTAATAACTTTCTTAAAATATCCTGGGTTTGTACCAAACTTATACAGAAGCTTGTTTATGATCATAAGATAGTATCCAGAAGTAGATTTTGCAAAAAAATAAATCCATTTTTCCGTATTTTATTTTTAAATGGACTTTCTGCCAGGAAACAAAACATTCACTCTGTGGTTAAAGTTTTTTAAATTTTAATAACTTTTTTATACTAATTTGGATTTGCATCAAACTTGGACAGAACCTTATGTATGATCAAAAGCTAGTATCTTCTTATGTCTTACAGTCAAAAATTATTATCAAGAGGAATATTTTTATTGACTTTTTTCCTCATTTTTGTTGAGCCTGCGATTAAAAGCAAAAGTAGGCGAGACACGAGGTTCCACGGAACTCTTACAAATTTTTCAATAAAAGAAACAAAATACCAATAATGAGTGCAATGGTGGATTTAGGGGCGTAGAGGTCATACTTTAAAAGGAAAATATATGTTTTTTTATGGCAAAAATTGTTCAAAATTTGTTTTGACTTGCAACACTGTGTATTTTTTCTTTATTTTTTAACGATTTCCCCCTCCCCTGCAATTTAAAAAAAAAATCATGGATCCCCTTGCAGAACCTGACCAAAATAAACTTTGCCTGATACATGTATATTTTATGTACCTACTAGTGATTATCTTTGAAATTGATAGAAACAAGACCTCTATTAACTGGTCAAGCATACATCACGGAAAACTATTATCTACTAAATGTGAAATACATGTAGGAGTAAGAACTTGATTCAGAAGAATAAGCTCAACCAGCTGTTCAAGACTTCAAATGGTGAAGAAAATCAATTTTCTGTCCATATATGTATTTATATAGGTCTTAGGGGATTTACCTACATCAAAGTGTCATTGTGGTACATTTTACATTCGTTAACTAAAAAAAAATTGTTAAAGTCCCATAACTCAAATAAAAATTAAAAATTGTCAAATCAAAAGGATGATATTATATCAGTTGTTCGACCTGTTAGTCAAATGCGTTTTGTTTAAATATACTTTTTCACTTTTTTGGTCTTTTGGAAAATGTTGTTTGTGCTGTTTTTAGACCCTTCTACAACGAAATTTGTTTTACATGCACACGTATAAAAATTGCGGATTTTATCCAACGCAATCATAGGTTTGAACGTAGCTTTCAATTTAGACTCGTTTATATATATATATATATATATATAAGAAAAAGTTAAGTAAAGTCCGTATGCTGTTAACATATCAGAAAATTATTAAAAGATAATAACGGTTTCAATTCATCACTTTTACTAGTACTTTCAATGCTTTCACAGATCTTCAGGTAATGTGACTTGTATATAAAACAATTGATTGACGTTAACAATAGCATGACGTTAACAATCACAATCATATATACTGATGAAGGATATCTGTTATCAGAAATATTTATATATAATTACATTTATAGTTCCTTTTTATGTTATTGGTGTTGTTATATACACATTTTAGGCGTTTATATAATTTTTGTTGTGTACATGTATCGTTACTTGTAACGATCCAGCGCCCTTGTGGGAAAAATCGTTGACTATTATTCAGACGTTTTATATATATATATATATGGTCAACTGCACATAACAGCTTACAAACCTAACAAGAATGACTATAATAGGTTTCTGTAAATATGACTTGGAGGACTTCGAGTTCAAAAGGTGTCAGTTTTACAACAACAAAATGCCCCCATAAAATGATCAAAGTCCAATAACTCTTGGTCAAGACAATATGATGACACATAATCATAACAAATGTGAAAGTTTTCTGTCAAATGTTCTCTCACTGGGTAGATGGATATTGAGACTATAACTATATCCTCTAGGATGTGGCACGCAGGCTAAGATAAATCAACAAGAAATACTTCTCAATTTTTTGTCCATTTGTATATCAACTAAAAATTCAGGATCTTATAAAAAAGGGGCGAAAGATACCAGAGGGAAAGTCAATACATATTCATGTAGGACAGAAAGTATCAGCTCTTTTTAATTTCACTTGTTCAGGTGTTAGTAAACATGGTAAAATGCATACATTTTAATGCAACTTTAATTATTTTTTATAAAATCTGGATAAAAACTTATTTGTCAAAACGACTTGTCATATGTATAAATACTTTCAATGTCCCCCTATATATAGCTAAGGGACACACAGCAAAATTTATATTTCATTATACATGTAGTTACATCCCAGCTCCTTTGTTCTAACAGGGGTGATCTGAGCCGGATCACCCCTACCAGATCACCCCAGTTTGAGTATCTTTGTTATGCATGCTTTCCTTTGTTCTGTAACATTTTGGCGGGAATGCCAAATCCACTATAAAACTTATAATTAATTATAAGGAAAAGACTATCTATCAAAATTCACGTAGAAAAAATCCAGTGTATATGCTGGGATTCGAACTCAAGACCTCAAGCATATCAAGCCACGACACATTCCACTACTACTACACCAGGACGACTGGATACGAACTATCAGTAATTTAACATACTTGAAGGAAACAAGATATTTTAAGTGGGGGAGAGTTGGCAGACCTGTATTCAGTGGGGTTTTAACCCTTTTTGTTAATAAGTTAGTTTTCAGACTGATTTTTCAATTTGATTTTACACTTTTTCAAATTGTGGCGAGTCAGTAAACAAGAGTGGGGCATTTTTTTTCATAAAGTGGCGATATAGTGTGAGCCGATTCACCAGTGGGGCGAGTTGACATTATTTGATATCTACATGTACTCATCGTGTTCGGGGGTCATTAAGGGTATACATGATATGGTTATATATAAAGTATAATATAATGGTTGAGTGGCGTTCTAAACTAGATTTTATGAATTGTAAATGGTTTTTCATCTAATCTAAAACAGCTGGGATGTAAAATAGTTATCCCATTCGGACTTGGTGTGTCAGTGTTAGATCAATCTGTAATCTTACACTGACAGTCACACACCGCGTCCTCGTGGCATAACTATTAATTACATTGTATATAAAGGTAAATTGGACTAACAATTTCCATTTTATACATTGTAATCAATGAATTGTATAAATAATCACAATGATTGCGTAATGTTTAAAGTGAAAGGTAATCCTTTTTAGTTCATTGACTACATGTACATTTAAAGACTTAGAGATTGATTGGTTTTAACAGCATTTTTAGTTCTATTGACTAATTCATGGCTGTTGGTTTTTATTGGTGTGGGAAACCTTAGGGACCAGAAAGAACCACAGACTTTCTGCGGGAAAACTGACAAACCTAAAATCTAGCTATACAAGCTATAGATTCCTAGTCAATTAAGAATTGAGTTCAGCACACCTGCAACATGCAAGGTTCTAACTCACTTAAGCCAGTTAAGGATTTCGCTACTCAGTTTCAAAATAACAAGCTTTTCATTAAACCAATATACATGTATATTGATAGAGGATTAAATAAGGCATTCAAATGGATAAAACAGAGGATTCCGAAATTCTGACAAAAATTCCAAAACATGACAAGCGAACTTCCTGAAGTGTGGAAAGGCTATATAGCTAGTGAAACAGTAGTTCAACTACGTACATGTAGACCACTCGAAACAGAGTCTCTTAAATTTTAAGACCTAATCATGCTATACAGTTTTGGTCCAAAGTTTGAGATAATTTGCAAAAGCTTTTGTTTTACAAACAATATTAAGCATTTGTAAGCTATTGCATATGAATAAAATAAAATTTATACATTTATATGACTTTAGAATAGATATTCATGATATTCAACCAAAAACAAATCCAGGAGAAAACTGTGAATTTATTGAATTGTTTTAGTGGAGTTATTTTTTTTATATTAAATGAGTTTCTTTAAAAAAAAAAGTAAAAGAGTTGTTTATTTACAAAATTAATCAGACCTTTGATCTACATTTACTAATCAGTTTATAAAATTTAACTATCAAGAATGACTTAAAACTCATAAAATTTGACATAAATTAATTGTGGTAAAATACCTGACAGGGTACCTTACACTCTTATATTATTTACAGACATTAATTAATTAGGGTACTTGCCCTTTGACATTGACCTTTTTTTTAAACTAAAGTATTTTTGACCTGCTGACCAGAAAAAAAAATTGTTCAGAAATGGCATTATTGAAAAGGACTAATGTTTGCAAAAAAAAGAAAAGCAGAATTAATTTTTGTACATTCATCAATTATCTTCAAAAAAAGGCCCAAATAAACACCATGTGTAAAATAACCTGTTACACAGTCATGACAGTATTATGTAAATTCATTAGAAAATAAATTTAAAAGACTTTAGTTAACAAAAAAAATAATTCACCAACTGTTTACCTGTAAGATTATTACCCAGTCCTTTAACATACACATATGACCTTGAGGGCAAAAATGTCATTTTCTGGATAATTCCATTTAATTCATTGTTCAGGTTTCTATTTTTTTTTTACTACTTACACTGTGAATTTAATTTGCAACCAGAGGTCGAATGGGACTTATAAAAAATCAAGTAGCAAAGTACAAATTTTAAATAAGGACATGGAAAAATAATTGATGGTTTCCCTAACCCGACCGGGTCATTTTTTTACCGCTGGGTCATTTAATTATTCTGTAAAAAAAATTTTTTTTTTTTTGCAGAGACAACTTCAAGTGTGGAAAATATGCATGATTATAGGTCTGCTATAGAAACAAAACATATAGATATAAAAGAGTTACAAAATACAAAAAAAAAAAAGCCTGCATGCCGGTGTCATATGGTATTTTGAACCCCCTAAAAAGTGAACCCGGGGTCAAAATACCATGCGGTAAAATGACCCCGGGGTCATTTTTCACATATGGTATTTTGAACCCCCCTGCGGTATATTGAACCCCCCTGTTTTTGATAAAATGTATTGCAGATAATCTAATTTACAATTTATTGGCTATCATTTTTTTAAATTTGTGGTTTTAAGTAGGGGGTTCAATATACCGCAGGGGGGTCAAAATACCATGGCTAAGCAAAATTTTCAAAATATCTTTTCCAGTTTATTTAATACATACAAACTACTTATTGGAGTAATATAACTATGTTAAGGATTTAGAATAGCTTGAATTTTTAAAATTCAAGGTCTATAGTAGAGGGTTCAATATACCGCAGGGGGGTCAAAATACCATGGCTAAGTAAAATTTTACAAATATCTTTTCCAGTATATTAAATACATACAAACTACTTATTGGAGTAATATAACTATGTTAAGGAGTTAGAATAGCTTCAATTTTTGAAATTCAAGGTCTATAGTAGGGGGTTCAATATACCGCAGGGGGGTCAAAATACCATGGCTAAGTAAAATTTTCAAAATATCTTTTCCAGTTTATTTAATACATACAAACTACTTATTGAAGTATTATAACTATGTTAAGGAGTTAGAATAGCTTGAATTTTTGAAATTCAAGGTCTATAGTAGGGGGTTCAATATACCGCAGGGGGGTCAAAATACCATGGCTAAGAAAAATTTCAAAATATCTTTTCCAGTTTATTTAATACATACAAACTACTTATTGAAGTATTATAACTATGTTAAGGAGTTAGAATAGCTTGAATTTTTGAAATTCAAGGTCTATAGTAGGGGGTTCAATATACCGCAGGGGGGTCAAAATACCATTGCTAAGTAAAATTTTCAAAATATCTTTTCCAGTATATTAAATACATACAAACTACTTATTGGAGTATTATAACTATGTTAAGGAGTTAGAATAGCTTGAATTTTTGAAATTGAAGGTCTATAGTAGGGGGTTCAATATACCGCAGGGGGGTCAAAATACCATGGCTAAGTAAAATTTTCAAAATATCTTTTCCAGTATATTAAATACATACAAACTACTTATTGGAGTAATACAACTATGTTAAGGAGTTAGAATAGCTTGAATTTTTGAAATTCAAGGTCTATAGTAGGGGGTTCAATATACCGCAGGGGGGTCAAAATACCATGGCTAAGTAAAATTTTCAAAATATCTTTTCCAGTTTATTTAATACATACAAACTACTTATTGGAGTAATATAACTATGTTAAGGATTTAGAATAGCTTGAATTTTTGAAATTCTAGGTCTATAGTAGGGGGTTCAATATACCGCAGGGGGTTCAAAATACCATGGCTAAGTAAAATTTTCAAAATATCTTTTCCAGTTTATTTAATACATACAAACTACTTATTGGAGTAATATAACTATGTTAAGGATTTAGAATAGCTTGAATTTTTAAAATTCAAGGTCTATAGTAGGGGGTTCAATATACCGCAGGGGGGTCAAAATACCATGGCTAAGTAAAATTTTCAAAATATCTTTTCCAGTTTATTTAATACATACAAACTACTTATTGAAGTATTATAACTATGTTAAGGAGTTAGAATAGCTTGAATTTTTGAAATTCAAGGTCTATAGTAGGGGGTTCCACATACCGCAGGGTGGTCAAAATACCATGGCTAAGTAAAATTTTCAAAATATCTTTTCCAGTTTATTTAATACATACAAACTACTTATTGAAGTATTATAACTATGTTAAGGAGTTAGAATAGCTTCAATTTTTGAAATTCAAGGTCTATAGTAGGGGGTTCAATATACCGCAGGGGGGTCAAAATACCATGGCTAAGTAAAATTTTCAAAATATCTTTTCCAGTATATTAAATACATACAAACTACTTATTGGAGTAATATAACTATGTTAAGGATTTAGAATAGCTTCAATTTTTGAAATTCAAGGTCTATAGTAGGGGGTTCAATATACCGCAGGGGGGTCAAAATACCATGGCTAAGTAAAATTTTACAAATATCTTTTCCAGTATATTAAATACATACAAACTACTTCTTGGAGTAATATAACTATGTTAAGGAGTTGGAATAGCTTCAATTTTTGAAATTCAAGGTCTATAGTAGGGGGTTCAATATACCGCAGGGGGGTCAAAATACCATGGCTAAGTAAAATTTTCAAAATATCTTTTCCAGTTTATTTAATACATACAAACTACTTATTGGAGTAATATAACTATGTTAAGGATTTAGAATAGCTTGAATTATTAAAATTTAAGGTCTATAGTAGGGGGTTCAATATACCGCAGGGGGGTCAAAATACCATGGCTAAGTAAAATTTTCAAAATATCTTTTCCAGTTTATTTAATACATACAAACTACTTATTGAAGTATTATAACTATGTTAAGGAGTTAGAATAGCTTGAATTTTTGAAATTCAAGGTCTATAGTAGGGGGTTCAATATACCGCAGGGTGGTCAAAATACCATGGCTAAGAAAAATTTTCAAAATATCTTTTCCAGTTTATTTAATACATACAAACTACTTATTGAAGTATTATAACTATGTTAAGGAGTTCGAATAGCTTCAATTTTTGAAATTCAAGGTCTATAGTAGGGGGTTCAATATACCGCAGGGGGGTCAAAATACCATGGCTAAGTAAAATTTTCAAAATATCTTTTCCAGTATATTAAATACATACAAACTACTTATTGGAGTAATATAACTATGTTAAGGATTTAGAATAGCTTCAATTTTTGAAATTCAAGGTCTATAGTAGGGGGTTCAATATACCGCAGGGGGGTCAAAATACCATGGCTAAGTAAAATTTTACAAATATCTTTTCCAGTATATTAAATACATACAAACTACTTATTGGAGTAATATAACTATGTTAAGGAGTTAGAATAGCTTGAATTTTTGAAATTCAAGGTCTATAGTAGGGGGTTCCACATACCGCAGGGTGGTCAAAATACCATGGCTAAGTAAAATTTTCAAAATATCTTTTCCAGTTTATTTAATACATACAAACTACTTATTGAAGTATTATAACTATGTTAAGGAGTTAGAATAGCTTCAATTTTTAAAATTCAAGGTCTATAGTAGGGGGTTCAATATACCGCAGGGGGGTCAAAATACCATGGCTAAGTAAAATTTTACAAATATCTTTTCCAGTATATTAAATACATACAAACTACTTATTGGAGTAATATAACTATGTTAAGGAGTTGGAATAGCTTCAATTTTTGAAATTCAAGGTCTATAGTAGGGGGTTCAATATACCGCAGGGTGGTCAAAATACCATGGCTAAGTAAAATTTTCAAAATATCTTTTCCAGTTTATTTAATACATACAAACTACTTATTGAAGTATTATAACTATGTTAAGGAGTTAGAATAGCTTCAATTTTTGAAATTCAAGGTCTATAGTAGGGGGTTCAATATACCGCAGGGGGGTCAAAATACCATGGCTAAGTAAAATTTTCAAAATATCTTTTCCAGTATATTAAATACATACAAACTACTTATTGGAGTAATATAACTATGTTAAGGATTTAGAATAGCTTCAATTTTTGAAATTCAAGGTCTATAGTAGGGGGTTCAATATACAGCAGGGGGGTCAAAATACCATGGCTAAGTAAAATTTTACAAATATCTTTTCCAGTATATTAAATACATACAAACTACTTATTGGAGTAATATAACTATGTTAAGGAGTTGGAATAGCTTCAATTTTTGAAATTCAAGGTCTATAGTAGGGGGTTCAATATACCGCAGGGGGGTCAAAATACCATGGCTAAGTAAAATTTTCAAAATATCTTTTCCAGTTTATTTAATACATACAAACTACTTATTGGAGTAATATAACTATGTTAAGGATTTAGAATAGCTTGAATTTTTAAAATTCAAGGTCTATAGTAGGGGGTTCAATATACCGCAGGGGGGTCAAAATACCATGGCTAAGTAAAATTTTCAAAATATCTTTTCCAGTTTATTTAATACATACAAACTACTTATTGAAGTATTATAACTATGTTAAGGAGTTAGAATAGCTTGAATTTTTGAAATTCAAGGTCTATAGTAGGGGGTTCAATATACCGCAGGGTGGTCAAAATACCATGGCTAAGAAAAATTTTCAAAATATCTTTTCCAGTTTATTTAATACATACAAACTACTTATTGAAGTATTATAACTATGTTAAGGAGTTAGAATAGCTTGAATTTTTGAAATTGAAGGTCTATAGTAGGGGGTTCAATATACCGCAGGGTGGTCAAAATACCATGGCTAAGAAAAATTTTCAAAATATCTTTTCCAGTTTATTTAATACATACAAACTACTTATTGAAGTATTATAACTATGTTAAGGAGTTAGAATAGCTTCAATTTTTGAAATTCAAGGTCTATAGTAGGGGGTTCAATATACCGCAGGGGGGTCAAAATACCATGGCTAAGTAAAATTTTCAAAATATCTTTTCCAGTATATTAAATACATACAAACTACTTATTGGAGTAATATAACTATGTTAAGGATTTAGAATAGCTTCAATTTTTGAAATTCAAGGTCTATAGTAGGGGGTTCAATATACCGCAGGGGGGTCAAAATACCATGGCTAAGTAAAATTTTACAAATATCTTTTCCAGTATATTAAATACATACAAACTACTTATTGGAGTAATATAACTATGTTAAGGAGTTGGAATAGCTTCAATTTTTGAAATTCAAGGTCTATAGTAGGGGGTTCAATATACCGCAGGGGGGTCAAAATACCATGGCTAAGTAAAATTTTCAAAATATCTTTTCCAGTTTATTTAATACATACAAACTACTTATTGAAGTATTATAACTATGTTAAGGAGTTAGAATAGCTTGAATTTTTGAAATTCAAGGTCTATAGTAGGGGGTTCAATATACCGCAGGGGGGTCAAAATACCATGGCTAAGTAAAATTTTCAAAATATCTTTTCCAGTTTATTTAATACATACAAACTACTTATTGAAGTATTATAACTATGTGAAGGAGTTAGAATAGCTTCAATTTATGAAATTCAAGGTCTATAGTAGGGGGTTCAATATACCGCAGGGGGGTCAAAATACCATGGCTAAGTAAAATTTTCAAAATATCTTTTCCAGTATATTAAATACATACAAACTACTTATTGGAGTATTATAACTATGTTAAGGAGTTAGAACCTCGAATTTTTGAAATTCAAGGTCTATAGTAGGGGGAAATTTTACTTTGCCATGGTATTTGGACCCCCCTGCGGTATATTGAACCCCCTACTCTAGGCCTTTAATTTCAGAAATTCTGGCAATTTGAACTTTTTTATGTAGTTAGAATACACCAATAAGTAGTTTGTATGTATTAAACTTGCTGGAAAAGATATTTTAAAAATTTTACTTTGCCATGGTATTTTGACCCCCCTGCGGTATATTGAACCCCTACTCTAGGCCTTTAATTTTAGAAATTCTATCAATTCTTACTCTTTTATGTAGTTAGAATACACCCATAGGTAGATGTATTTATTAAACTTGCTGGAAAAGATATTTTGAAATTTTACTTTGTCATTGTATTTTGACCCCCTGCGATATATTGAATCCCTTACTATAGACAATTCAAAAAAATCTGGCAATTTTAGCTCTTATATGTAGTTAATATACACACACAAGTAGTTTGTATGTATTAACTTTGATGGAAAAGATATTTTGAAAATTTTACTTTGCCATGGTATTTTGACCCCCCTTGCGGTATATTGAACCCCTCACTCTAGACCTTTAATTTAAAAAGTTCTGGCATTTCTAACTTTTTAATGTAGTAAGAATACACAAATAAGCAGTTTGTATGTATTAAACTTGCTGGAAAAGTTATTTTGAAAATTTTACTTTGCCATGGTATTTTGACCCCCCCCCCCCCCCTTATGGTATATTGAACCCCCTACTCAAGGCCTTTAATTTCAGAAATTCTGGCAATTCAAACTCTTTTATGTAGTTAGAATACACAAATAAGTAGTTTGTATGTATTTAACTTGCTAGAAAAGATATTTTGAAAATTTTACTTTGCCATGGTATTTTGACCCCCTGCGATATATTGAACCCCTTACTCTAGACAATTCAAATAATTCTGGCAATTTTAACTCTTATATGTAGTTAATATACACCAACAAGTAGTTTGTTTGTATTAAACTTGATGGAAAAGATATTTTGAAAATTTTACTTTGCCATGGTATTTTGACCCCCCTGCGGTATATTGAACCCCCTACTCTTGGCCCTTAATTTCAGAAATTCTGGCAATTCTAACTCTTTTATGTAGTTAGAATACACCAATAAGTAGTTTGTATGTATTAAATTGGCTGGAAAAGTTATTTTGAAAATTTTACTTTGCCATGGTATTTTGACCCCCCTGCAGTATATTGAACCCCCTACTCTAGGCCCTTAATTTCAAAAATTCTGGTAATTCTAACTCTTTTATGTAGTTAGAATACACCAATAAGTAGTTTTTATGTATTAAACTTGTTTGAAAAGATATTTTTAAAATTTTACTTTGCCATGGTATTTTGACCCCCTGCGATATATTGAACCCCTTACTATAGACAATTCAAAAAAATCTGGCAATTTTAGCTCTTATATGTAGTTCATATACACACACAAGTAGTTTGTATGTATTAACTTTGATGGAAAAGATATTTTGAAAATTTTACTTTGCCATGGTATTTTGACCCCCCTGCGGTATATTGAACCCCTCACTCTAGACCTTTAATTTAAAAAGTTCTGGCATTTCTAACTTTTTAATGTAGTTAGAATACACAAATAAGCAGTTTGTATGTATTAAACTTGCTGGAAAAGTTATTTTGAAAATTTTACTTTGCCATGGTATTTTGACCCCTCTGCGGTATATTGAACCCCCTACTCAAGGCCTTTAATTTCAGAAATTCTGGCAATTCAAACTCTTTTACGTAGTTAGAATACACAAATAAGTAGTTTCTATGTATTAAAATTGCTGGAAAAGATATTTTGAAAATTTTACTTTGCCATGGTATTTTGACCCCCCTGCGGTATATTGAACCCCTTACTATAGACAATTCAAAAAAATCTGGGAATTTTAGCTCTTATTTGTAGTTAATATACACACACAAGTAGTTTGTATGTATTAACTTTGATGGAAAAGATATTTTGAAAATTTTACTTTGCCATGGTATTTTGACCCCCCTGCGGTATATTGAACCCCTTACTATAGACAATTCAAAAAAATCTGGCAATTTTAGCTCTTATATGTAGTTAATATACACACACAAGTAGTTTGTATGTATTAACTTTGATGGAAAAGATATTTTGAAAATTTTACTTTGCCATGGTATTTTGACCCTCCTGCGGTATATTGAACCCCCTACTCTAGGCCTTTAATTTCAGAAATTCTGGCAATTCGAACTCTTTTATGTAGTAAGAATACACAAATAAGTAGTTTGTATGTATTTAACTTGCTGGAAAAGATATTTTTTAAATTTTACTTTGCCATGGTATTTTGACCCCCTCCCCCTTTTTTTACCATGGAAAATCAAAACTACCCTTATATATATATATACATATGTTATAATTACAAATAATTAAAGCATTCAAGCTACATATGGTCTAGTTATAATGTGTCAATAAGTATTTTGAATGACATTTTGTTGGTAAAGACTTCAGAGCACTTATACCAAGCAAAGATATTGCTTTTAATTGAGCATGGAAAATGTACCTCCCCTTCTTGTATGAATGATTTTTTAATCTATGATAAGCTTTAGAATAATGTAAAATGTTCTAATATTCATCTAGGATGAAAAAAACAGGGGGGTTCAATTTACCATGGGGGTTCAATTTTCCATACAGGGGGGGTTCAATTTACCATGGGGGGGTTCAATTTACCATAGCGGTATTTTGACCCCGGGGTCAATTTACCATGGGGTTCAAAATACCATATGACACCGGGTCATTAAATTTTCCCATGTTAGGGAAACCAACAATTACTTTTTCATGGCCTAAGCAAGTGAATTTTAACGTAAACATAACAAAATAATCAAGAGCATGCTTTGAGTTTTAACATGAGAATCTAAATACAAATTATATAAACGAAATTGTGAAAGTGAAATGTCTTCCTTGTAGTGAAGATTCAAGAAGGATAACAAAATATCTGAAGGCTAGTGGTTGAAACGTCTTAAACAAATTATAAAAATGGTTTGATACTACAATAATTATAAATGACTACAAAACTAAAATTTCACTAAATTCTGCTTTTAATCCTTAAGTCACAGTGTAAAACTAAACTTTAAATTGCTTATAAATCTATTTTTTAATCAATTTATAAATTGGCTTACTTTGGCTAATTTTAAAAGAAATTCCTTTCATGAAATGAATTTTAATTTAAACATGTTTTAAACATTATATTTGTTAATTCATATGATAAACCAACAAAAGGATAAAGGGCAAAAACTTTATCATTTTTTAAATTGTTCATGTAGAATTCTTTTAACAAGAAACTGCATCCAAAATCTTTTGAAAACCTGTGTCTTTTACTTTACATACATGTATGTTCATAATTTTGTGTTTATATACATATTCTGGTAAAAATTCAAAACATGGAGGGATGTTGTCAAACTCCCCAACCCATGAATAACACTTTTAATTTTAACATATAAATATTATTTCTGTGTAAGAAGAAAGTGTTGATTTTTTAAAATTTTACTGTTTAAGCATAATGCATTTATTTTTTTTTTGGTCTATGAAATATAAAAAAAAAATCAAATTTGTAGCTATTCGTCTAGTCTGATTCAAGTATAGTCAAATATACATGTAAGGTGTTGAATAGATTTATATTTTTGTATAGATGTACAGTCATGGGACAAAAGTGAGTTCTCACTCAAAAAATGTCCTATCATTTCAACTACATGTAAAATCGATATTTTTCAAAAAAATATTACTAAGTAACTGTATGAGCGATTTTTATGAAATACATGTAGATACCAAAAGATTTAAAAATGTCTGAAGTTTTATTGATTATTTATTCATAATTTTCTTGAGTTTTTGTTTTCATCATCTGATGAGTTAAACACAAATGCAAATTTTTACAATTTTAATTTTGGTTAGAATAATAGCAAACTTTTCAAGAAATATTTTTCTTTGAGTTCATCTCGTCAGAAAATTAGAATGAGCTTGAATAATACTAAAACCAAATAAACAATAAAACTTCAGACATTTCTTCATCTTTTGGTATCTATATTATGAAAATCGCTCATACAATTACTTCGTAATATTTAAAAAAAATATCGATTTTAGTCGAAATAATAGGACTTTTTTTTACTGGGAACTCACTTTTGTCCAATGACATTATTCTTCATAAAAGTTATTTTTCTTCAATAATTCATGTCATTTTGATTTTATGAAGCATTTATATTTTACTATCAACTTCTTAAGGCTTTGGAAGATATTCTATGAAAAAAAATATAAGCTATGATGTTTTATATGAACAAATAATTTTGTATCCAGATTTTATGAAAACAAAATGAAGTTGCATTAAAATGTTTGCATTTACTAGCACCTGAACAGGTAAAATTAAAAAGATCTGATACTTTCTGTCTTATTTTCCACACTATAATTTATCTTAAAATACTAACAGGTCTACTAATTTTTGGTGTTATTGTAATGAAAAGTTGTTAAATAAGTGTAACCGTTTTTTGAGGACTACTGGACCTGGTTGACCCATTTTTCATCTGTTTAGCGTAAATAAAAAGAAATATGTCATAGCACAGTTATAAATCAGTTAAGTGCGTTACCTTCTTTTTGTTGTACCACTCATAATTATATAAATATTCCAAATAAATAGTTAATTCCAAAGATATTAGTCTGTTGTTCTTTCTGACAACTTTGTCACAAAATGAAAACAGGATGCTCTATTTCACACACATGGGAGATAACCGCAAAGTACATTTACGCGTTAAAAATTCCCATTCTATTTAATTAACTTTGGCAAGTTTGTGCATAAACACAAACTTACTATTTTATCATTGATTAAACTAGTTTATTTCCTTTATAATTCTTTGAATATGAATTAATGATGAATGTGTATTGCTATAGTTCATTTATATTGACTTTTTAAGAAAGAAAAGCAATCGTGAACCAAAATGACTATATAATGTATTGTGAAAATTTAAATGATGTTGTTATGTTTATGGCCTTTGGTGTCAATTATTGAAAAAAAATCTTCTTCTATTTGATTTACTCCTTTCTTTTCACGAAACATTTGTATGTCAAAACTAAATACATAAACACCCTACGAAACATTTTTAGATCTGATATAAACGGTTTTCAATAAAGATTTTTAAAACAATACTTGCATATATTTTTTCCATATTAGTTTCTCTCTCGAAAATATACGACGTTGTTTCCTGCTTGTACAAGTAAAAATAATCTCGATCAGGGCCGTAACTACATTGAGGCAAATGAGGCAAATGCCTCATGTAAAAAATTTCAAAAAAATAAAAAAATGAAACAAAAGGTTGTTTTCATATCAAATTGTTTTCAAGGAAAGTGTCTTGCAAGAAGCAAGATCTCTTCACTCTCTGGTGTATCCCCTGGATGTTTTTCGTTATCCATGTTTCTATTTTTCCTTTTAGTTTTAAAGAGTTGATGGTCTATTGTTTGTACTTCTGTCTTCCGGGTTTGTCTTTTGTTCATTTATTGTTCTACTTTATGACTATAGTCTGAGCGTTGATCTTCATTTGTAAACGTGGTTTTGCAATGTTGCATGTCCACCTATGTCCAGAACTGTGCGAGAAATATATTTTAAGAACATGCGATGCTACTCAGTGGACACAAAAAAAATTTGTCTTTTCTGCATGGATAATTGAAATTTATATCAAAGAATACAAAACAGTTTGTTTTATTGTAAATAAAACTAGATAGCTGACATGGTTTGAATTAAAGGAAGGTCACATATTTCCCGGTATCAAATAATTTGAAGAAAAAAAACAAGGTATTGCCATATATGACCTTTTACATTGAAAGGTTAAACTTGCATTAAGTCGTGATGAGACCCTTTAACAGATAATAAAGGATTATAGGGACATAATCGCAAGTCAATGCATAGAAAAAATACAAATGATCAATGGTCAAAGGTTGTGTTCCTGCTCTTTATCTTGATAGTTGCCGGATTGTCTTCAACAATGCTTTTGAAGAATCATTTTAATACCGTAAAAGATCGTAAAACAAGGTGAAGATGATCCCTAGTGTGGACTTAAGCAGTACTAGTACTTAAAGTATAATACTGCAATGTCACTATATTTAAATCTAGTCATAAAAGAATCACCAAAGTCTAATCACAATACAAGACAAGAACAGACAGATACGATTTTTGCTTTATCCTACTGTACATATCGGTCTTTTAATGTTGTCTCTAATACCTATAGCTAACGGCCTTAAAT
This sequence comes from Mytilus galloprovincialis, assembly GCA_037788925.1. Taxonomy (NCBI): domain Eukaryota; kingdom Metazoa; phylum Mollusca; class Bivalvia; order Mytilida; family Mytilidae; genus Mytilus; species Mytilus galloprovincialis. The sequence continues at coordinate 40,231,405 of CM075334.1, read as the reverse complement.
TACAATGAATCTTTGTTTTTGCTTTGGGACCTGATTGTCGAAAAAAATATCTAAAAAAATTAAACCGTTTCAATGCAAGAAAGAGTCTGGGAAACGCTCAGAATGCACGATTTTGCGTTATTTTTCTCAGAGCTTCAGGGGCCTTAAGTGGCCCCCAGTCCCCTCGCCCAAAATTTTTCGCCTCGCTCCGCTCGGCGAATACATATATCTTGCCTCACTATTAAAAGAGGCTAGTTACGGCCCTGTCATAAAAAATCTCAAGTCAGCACAATACAAGACAATAACAGACAGACAGATCCGGTATTAATGATTATGAGAATTACGATTTTTGCTTTATCCTACATATCGGTCTTTTAATTTTTTGAATTTCCCTAAAACTTTAAAGTCTTAAATAACAATGAATATCTATGTTTTTATTTGAGACCAGAATATTGTCGAAAAAATAGCTAAAAATAATTTGGCGTTTCTATGTAAGAAAGAATACGGGAAACGCTCAGAATGCACGATTTTGCGTTGTTTTTCTCAGATCTTCTGGGGGCCTTAAGCGGCCCCCAGGTCCCTCGCCAAAATTTTTCGCCTCGCTACGCTCGGCAAATATATTTTGCCTCAGTATCAAAAGGGACTAGTTACGGCCCTGTCGATCATTCCATAAAAAAAGAATAAACAAAAAAAAAAACATTTGAGTTATTTCCTCTTCAATGGCTAAGTTGACTGGCAATTTGATTAAAACGAACACAAATATTTGGTATTTGATAACCCAATCAGCCTGAATAATGTAATACATGAAATATTTTTATTTATTCAAATAAACAGTCTCATTAAACCATTAATTGTCCAACTGTCTAGAAATATGCATATTTGAGCAAATAACTTGACATATTGTGAGAATGCTATTTTATAATGAAAGATGGCAATATACCGTTCATGATAATCTACCTTAAAAATGAAATTGGACACATTTACTTTTAAGAATACGGTTTGTTTATGTCTTATGTCAGTCTATAAATCAAGATTGGAAAGGGAAAGGGTTGACATCTAAAAAAAGAACTTCCGTCATATAATAAAATTGAGAATGGAAATGGGGAATGTGCCAAAGAGACAAAAACCCGACCATAGAGCATACAACAGCAGAAGGTCACCGACAGGTCCTCAATGTAACGAGAAATTCCCGCACCCGGAGGCGTCCTTCAGCTGGCCCCTAAACAAATATATACTAGTTCAGTGATAATGAACGCCATATTAAACTCCAAATTGTACACAAGAAACTAAAAGTTAAAATAATACAAGACTAACAAAGGCCAGAGGCTCCTGACTCGGGACAGGCGCAAAATTGCGGCGGGGTTAAACATGTTTGTGAGATCTCAACCCTCCCGCTATACCTCTAGCCAATGCCGAAAGGTAAACGTATAACAATACGCACATTAAAATTCAGTTCAAGAGAAGTCCGAGTCTGATGTCAGAAGATGTAACCAAAGAAAATAAACAAAATGACAATAATACATAAATAACATCAGACTACTAGCAGTTAACTGATATGCCAGCTCCAGACTTCAATTAAACTGATTGAAAAATTATGTCTTCATCATAGGAATACCAGGCACAATCCTCCCCGTGAGGGGTTTAGTATCATACCATCATAACATATATGAGAAGAACATATCCCGAGTCATGCCAACAACTGGTTTATTAATAATACATGTTTTTAGTTCCGATGCAAAGACCCTATAAGTGAATCAATATTAACGCCAAAATATGCAATCTTTAATGACCTGACAACAGTATCGTAACTATATCCCTTCTTAATAAGTCTATTTAAAGCTTCTGAGGTGAATACTGACATTTTTGTGCTTTATAAAGAATATTTCCATAAAATATTGGATGTGAAATACCTGAACGTATAAGAAGTCTGCATGTTGAGCTATATTTCCGAATGATGTCCTTATACCGATGATAAAATTAAGTAAATGTTTTGACTAGTTCGTGATATCGAAAACCCTGGTGTAATAATTTTCCAGTAATACATTAATTTTCTTTCGTTAAAATCTAAAACATTGTTACATACACGAGCGAATCGTACAAGTTGAAATATAACCGTAAGATGGTGACAAGGGAACTTCACCATCTAAAAATGGATAATTAACGATAGGAAATGAGAAATCATCTCTTTTATCATAAATTTTAGTATTAAGCTTTCCGTTAATGATATATATTTAAAGATCGAGGAAAGGGCAGTGGTCATTGTTAGCATTAGCTTTATTTATATGATTATAGGCCTCGTCGTGGTCTAAAGTCAGTGGTCTAATGTCCAAGTTTTCAAGTTTAATGTGATTTTGACATTTTGACCACTTTGACGTTAATGACAGATAATTGATAGTTCATTTATTTGTAACTTTTTTTAGACCCGGTACGATTTAGACACCTTACATATTGCATATATGGATATCTGTCTTTGTTGAAGACCTTAGATGTGGTCTGGTTACTTGTGTCTTGAAGTTGCAGTCACTTCGACAAATCCCTTCTCCTGTTAATAATGATATACTGTAGTAACAAATGACATATAGTAATACAAATTTGATTAAAACTTACTAACTGTTACCCGTTGATGAACGGTTACCGTGAAGTATTTTATTTAATTAGATTCATAAATCAAGAACAACTGTATAGATCGACTAATATAGACAGAGACGTAATTATATATATATATATATATATATATATATATATATATATATATATATATATATATATATATATATATATATATATATATATCTGGTATAAGTAAAGGACGTGGTGCATACCTCAATGGAACATCAACCCACCAACCACATTAACACAACAAAAGACTTCTAATGTAAAATAAATAATAATAAATTAAAAATAAAGAATTGAAAGAAGAGGCATGATGAGTCGAAGAGCTTAAATTTGGTACAAGAAAATTCGGATTATGAGTTTGGCCATTTATTTTTTATCAGTTGTCAATCTTTTAACCACGATAGTTGAAAGGACACTGATCGATCAGCTTGGACTTAATAACTAGTAAGAGATGACTTCCCTTCATAAACAGGCTTATAGTCATTTGATTCTATAAGGGTTGTCGGCAATCTAATTAAAATATAGAACTCGGATTTTGTTATACTCGTATGCATTCATCGGCGCGGGACGTTTGCGTTCTTTCATAGAACGTTTGCGCTTATTTATTTTTTTGGACACTTGCGCTTCAAAACATAGGACATTTGCGCTTTTTTTTGTTATAAAGGACATAAGCGCTTTTTACATAGGACATTTGCGCTTTTGCAATATTTGGTTTTTATGACTATCACCCTCTTATATCCGGGCTTGGGACCAGCATGTTTCACTTGACAGAGTTAAAGTCATACTTTTCTTTACGGTTAAAAGTTTTAAAAAATCACTGACTGCTATTTCGCCCACATTTCAAAAAAAAAATAATCAAGTTTCACTTTCTCAATTCTTGACAGGGGTGCCTGTTCATCAATATATCGAATCACAGACTGTTGATGAATGCTACTCTTCAAAAAGATAAAAATAGCAGGAGTCTGAACCATTTGTCGTACTAATGACAAATATAAGTTAAATTCATTTACGTAATGCTTACTTCTCATTAAAATTACAGGTAGACGACTATAGTTAAAAAGCGCAAATGTCCGGTCAATTTAATACAGGTGGATAAAAATTAAAAGCGCAAATGTCCATATAGTATTTGAAGCGCAAATGTCCTATCGTTATACAGGTAAAAAAGCGCAAACGTCCTGTGCCCGAATTCATGATAACGAAATCCGAGTTGTATATTTTAATTACATTGGGGTGTATGTAAAAATACATGAAAACAAATACAACACACTAAGAATCTCAGCAGCTATTGTATTTGAGATCACTTACGTCAGATTAGTTACATGCAACTTAGACCACACATACTGCTTTACTCCTACAGTAAATGGTCACGCAGGTATCCAGTATAGTCCGAAAAATCATTACATACACGGTATAAATCAGTGACCGATCACTTCGTTATCAAGGATTTGTATTTCACTGATATTCAACTCTTTGATAACCTGAATGTATGCAAACGATTAGTAAAACTGCTGGTAATTTCAAATTGTGCGAGGCCTGAATACTCGCTGCATACTTTCGCAATTGGGATCTTTCCTCTTTTAAATTTTGTTAGAAGATGGCAATTCTGGAGCCATCCGTTTTCCATTTCAAAATTTCACTGAAATTCTTGTGCAGTCATATTTTGAATCAAAACAGTGTTAACTATTATGTCATGGCAAAGTTATTTTCTATCTTAGTATGGTTGGATCAAAGTACTGATGAATAATTTCACTGCATTGTTAGAATGACATTTTTTCTACATAATCCCAATTATTCGTATTCAAAATCACTTAAGTTACATATGTTTGACATTATAAGTGTATGCGGCAAATCAGATAAGAATTTTTTCAGAAGTAAGAATATCAACATAGGCTAATATGTTATTTTGGAATTGAAAAAAATATTCTAAACAGAGAAGAAATATTCCTAAATTTATAAATATTTGTACTATGTTGCTGATGGAGCAAGGGCACCATGATAACATGGTACGTTCCGACTGAAACTACTATTATTGTTTATACAGTAGTGTCATAATCCGACAAACTTTAAAGTGGAAATTGTCTCAGGTGCACATCAGGTATAATAGACGACGAAGAACACTTCCTCTTGTTACACGTATGAAATGTGTCTGAGTGATCCAATACAGTTGTAAAGTTGGGTTCTTATGTACTGACAATAGTGATATTTAAGTTGCATATGTTTTATTGGATAAATTCTTCAAGTGTCAACATTACTTATCTAATAAACTGCATGACATGGTTTCTAAACTGTGAAAACACAGTTATTTTATGTTTATGCCCACCTACGATAGTAGAGGGACATTATGTTTTCTCACAGGACTGTGCGTCCGTTCGTTCGTGCGTCCGTTCGTCCGTTCGTTCGTCCTCCCGTTCGTTCGTCCGTATGTCCGGCTTACGGTTAAAGTTTTTGTTCAAATTAGTTTTTGATGAAGTTAAAGTCCAATCAACTTGAAAATTAGTACACATGTTACCTTTGATATGATCTTTCTAATTTTTATGCCAAATAAGAGTTTTTACCTCAATTTTACGGTACACTGAACATAGAAAATGACATTGCGAGTGGGGCATCCGTGTACTATTGACACATTCTTGTTTCTTTAATGTTTGTTTGTGGAGTGCTTTCTGTAACTGCCTTTACTGGACGTAGCCCGATGAAAATGAGCTGCTGATGACAGTTTTTTTTGTTGAGCCTGCGACTTTTGACGCAGAAAGCTCGACATAGAGATAGTGATCCGGCGGCAGCGGCGTCGTCGTTAAGTAACCTCTTAAAAGCTTTATATTTTAGATGGTGGAAGACCTGGATGCGCCATACTTTGTATATAGATGCCTTATGTTACGAAATTTTCGTCTGTCACATTTCTATTGTCCTTGACCTCATTTTTATAGTTCAGTGACTACTTGGGAAAACAGTTAATATTTTTTGTAATGTCCTTATCTCCCTTATTATGAGTAATAGGGTAACTATAGTTGGTATGTGCGTACCTTGCAAAGTCCTCATGTCCGTCAGACAGTTTTCACGGCTTTACTTCGACCTCATTTCTTGAATCAGTGAACAAGGTTAAGTTTTGGTGGTCAAGTCCATATCTCAGATACTATAAGCTAGGGTCTAGTATATTTGGTGCATGTATGGAAGAGTTGTAATGTGTAAATGTCCAACTGGCAGTTGTCATCTGACCTTGACCTCATGTTCATGGTTCAGTGGTCAAAGTTAAGTTTTTGAGTTTCATTGGTCTTTTTTCTAATATTATATGCAATAGATCAATTAAATTTGGTGTATTGAAATGTCTTATGATGCACATGTCATTCTCGCAGGTTTTATTTGACCTTGAACTCATTTTCACTATTCATTACTCGGTGTTGTTTGTTTTTTTTTGGTCCGTTTTTCTTAAGCTATAAGCTAAAGGTGAACTATATTTATAGTCTGGAAGGATTGTAAGCTGTATATGTTTGTCTGGCAGGTATACTCTGACCTTGACCTCATTTTGGTGGATCATTGGTCAATGTAAAGTTTTCATGGTTAAGTTTGTTTCATAGATACTATAATCATTAGGTCAACTACATTAAGTGTATTGAATGATAGTAGGTATTTCTCGTTTGGTTTATCTGAGCTTGACCTAATTTTCTTGGATCATATTAAGTTTATGTGACAGTTGTAGAAAAGCTTTATATTTAGAACTAACAGCATAACATCAATGTTAAGTAAAGAAGGCGAGACATTTCAGTGTCTGCACTCTTGTTTAAAAAAAATTAACTAACATTAAGATTTATATCAAACCATTTGGTATTGAATTATTTCCATATAGCTTGTCAGTATATGTGTACCCTTCCGAAGAACACGAGATCAACCCTGTTTTGGTGACAGTCTGGGTCCTCGTGCTTGTGGTGTTTGCAATTATACTATTTTTCTTTCATAATTATTGGAATTTGCTTGCTGAAGAGCAGCTCTCTACCGTTAGTTTGAATCATTACATGTGATCTTTTTCTTTAGATTTAAAGTATATTACGTTTGTCCCCTTGAATAATTTTACCAAGAATTCTTATATTATCTGTATTTGCCCTGTGTTAAGAATGTCGTCATGTCATGTTAATATTCGCACATTACATTTCACAAATAACACAGAAATTAACGAAAGAGTAAGTGATAAGCCAATTTCTAGGATTATACACAAAATCGGTCAAGTACTCGAAAAGCGTTTGGTGTTCGTACCGACCGACAAAGTAGTCACCAATGAGATGATGGTATGACGTAAATACTACACGGAAATCCTTAAAATGAAACTATACATTCATCTACTTTCAAGGCCGTGCTCTCCATATAGAGTCAAATAGTAAAAAATCAAGTCACTGCTACTGCTCAGACTAAGTTATCCTCTGAAAATTTAAGGTCCCTACGAAGTACTGGCTTCTTAAACTTCTCATAAAACCCCTTCAATCATCGTTTCGTGTAAGATCTACGACAAAGCATTCTCTGGTCTTAACTAGTACCCTTATTATCTGTACTTAAGAACTAGTTATTATTTTTTTTTAAATAAAGCATATATGAAAAAAATGGTATCAGCTATTTTTTAAGTGACAAACACTCTTATGTGTTTTGAGTAAATTAAGTGCACTTAAGTTGAAAATTATATGATTTTTTAATTATACACTTAGTTCCGGCAATTTTTTCGATATGTTGTGGGTATTCCTATAGTCAATTATTGCGACTCTTTAATAGCAGACTTACTTGTTCTTGTTATAGATCTAAGTGTATGGCCAAACTCACGGTAACTGAGATTGGTATGAATTACAATCAATGTATAAATTTAAAACAATATTGATAATATATTTGCTTTAAAAAAAAAGAATTTTCTTATATCATTACGGAAATTTACCCCAAGTAACTTACTTACAAATACAGCAATAATTTGTTGTTCCCGATTGTTAATGTCCCTTTTGCGGACTATGATGTCATTCTATCTCTTCTTGTGGTGTGGTAATTGCACGAACTGTTCCATATGCGCGTGTCTAAAGTGTCGTTTAAGATTTCAATGAGCGATATTTTCTATAGTATGTATAACTGACAAACTATCAAGTCAAGGATTTAGTTACTAGCCATAAAATCAATTAAAACCTTTATCCAAATTCGTACATAGATACAATGATTTTGGTTAGAAAGTGTGGCTGTAAAGTTCTTATTTAAAACGGAATATCACATTCTTATTTTTACGGTTATATTGTGTATAAAACCCGTAAATTTAGAAACAAGTATCTTGTCTTAGGGAGGGATAAATCCTACTTTGTAAAGGATCAATCTGATTCAAATAAAAAAAATCTCTGAAATTGACATTATCAACTGCTTGATTTCTTGATTGACAACATATTTGTTAAGTTCAGAGGACGTGTTTTTCAACAGACTGTCGGCATTCTAATGGGAACAAATTGTGCCCCTGTTCTTGCCGACTTGTTTCTTCATTAATATGAGGCTGAATCCATACAGGAAGAAAGATAAGAAGTTAGCAACATCCTTTAACTCGACTTTCCGCTATATAGATGATGTTCTTTCGCTAAATAATTCAAAATGTTGAACGCATCTATCCCATCTAACTAGAGATAAAGGATACTACAGATACAGTTAAGTCGGTCTCATATTTGACTTACATTTAGAAATTGACAATGAGGGTCGGTTAAAAACAAAACTTTACGACAAAAGAGATGATTTCAGCTTTTCAATTGTGAACTTTCCATTTCTAAGTAGCAACATTCCAGCAGCACCTGCATACGGGATATATATCTCCAAATTGATACGATATTCCCGTGCTTGCATTTCTTATCATGATTTTCTTGATAGAAGGTTGCTGCTTACAAGGAAGCTATTAAAACAAGAGTTCCAAATGGTGAAGTTGAAATCATCCCTTCGTCAATTTTACGGACGCCATCACGAGTTGGTCGACTGTTACGGAATAACCGTTTCACAAATGATATCGGATATGTTCATGACGTCGTAACGACAATCTCCTTCCCTTTCATGAATGTGACCTACCGAATTAGACTATTTACAGGATTTGATATTACATATGCAACACGACGGGTGCCACTGTGGAGCAGGATTTGCTTACCCTTCCAGAGCACCTAAGATAACCCCTAGTTTTAGTGGGGTTCGTGTTGCTTATTCTTTAGTTTGCTATGATGTGTCATATGTACTATTGTTTGTCTGTTTGTTTGTTTTTTTTTCATTTTTTACTGGCCATGGCGTTGTCAGTTTATTTTCGATTTATGAGTTTGACTGTCCCTCTGGTATCTTTCGTGCCTCTTTTACTCTTCTTTCGTTGTTTGTAATTATTGTTTTATGTTCTGTGCCTCATACTGATCATTTGAGTTGAGTCAATTGCAAGTGATTTTTACTGCTTGTTCTTCTGTTATGCTGTTGCAGCACTTTCATAAGTAAGGAGATGGCTGTGTCGTTACATCTTTGTCATAGGTTAGGGGAGGGTTGAGCGCTCACAAACATGTCTAGCATCGCCTTTTTCTCTATGTGTATGTGTTAAGTCAGGATCCTACATTTTTGTCATTTGGTTCATGTTTGTCATTTTTGTTTTTCGTACATTGTTATGTTATAAATTATAAAGTTTTTTTCATTTGAATTGTTTCACATTTTTCATGTCGGTGACTTTTGTAGCCGACTATCTGTCACGTATCGTTACGTCGAAGATACCAATACTGGCCGGACTGGGTTGCACAAACGTTTATTTAGTTAATGGATTGTAGTCTAATTAGCAATACTACAACATCTCCTTATTTTTATATCAAGTTTACTATTAAGTGTTCGTTTTTTTTTATCATTTTTTTTTTCGTCAATTTCCGTCTTTTGCTAGGCGTTTTCCCTTCGTCTTTCAAATTACGTTTTGAATGTTCACTTGGTATCTTCCTCATTTTTTGTCATGGGACCCTTGTTTTGCGCAATACAGTCACCTATAGTCGTAGAGACTTTCTCTTCAACAAACTTCAGTAAATGGGGTGAATATATATTACTGTTATCAAATATTCATCTATGTTGTCGAAAATATACTTACTACATGCAAAGAGAGATAATCACAGTTTTTTTTTCTTTCTGTATTATCATTGTCACTTCGGTTGAGTTAGGATAAAGTTGTATTTTCTGTCTTTCCTTTATTTGAATGTGATATTGTGTATGTTCAATCAAATTCATGAATTGTTGTATAATCATGCATAACGACCCTATCGGGTTTATTTATTGGTTCAATAAACGTATTTATGAACATATATCCGATCATCTCTTAATTCATTGACTGTATGTACATTTGAATTGTCGCCCTTTAGCCACTTTGAAAAAAAATATTATTGCAATATTATTATAAGTCCACCAAGGTCGCAAGTCAAACTTAGTTTGTTAGCTGTATCCTTCTTTCTGTCTGTGTATGATGTTTTTTCTTGGTCTCTTTTGATAGAAAACATTGGTTTGCTATGTATAAAGTTGTTATTTTATTCGTCGGGTGGTTTCATTGCGGTTCAATATTACTTCATTCTTAATTTTGTCTAAAATGGATTTCTTTAGCTGTTGTTTTAGTTTCCAATGTCGTTCTTTTTTATTTTTTTTGCAAATATGGAGCAGGATCTTCTATACCTCACATGTGGAGCAGGATCTGCTTACCCTTCCGGAGCACCTGAGATCACCCCTAGTTTTTGGTGGGGTTCGTGTTGCTTATTCTAGTTTTCTATGTTGTTTCATGTGCACTATTGTTTGTATATTTGTCTTTTTCATTTTTAGCCATGATATTGTCAGTTTATTTTCGATTTATGAGTTTGACTGTCCCTCTGGTATCTTTCGTCTCTCTTTTTCTAAATCATTTGGTCTCTTGTGGAGAGTTGTCTCATTGGCAATCATACCACATCTTCTTTTTTATTTATTCGGCGTATCAGGGTAGCTTAGACTTTCTTTTTGGTTGTTTTCTTTTCTTGTCATGCAAGGTGTTCGCATTTCTGTAATTCAGGCACGATACCAAATAAGAAGATGTTGAGGACTCCAAACAACATGGATGAACGGACAAAGTAAAAGTACCGAACTCCAAGGAAAATTCAAAACGGAAAGTCCATTAACAAATGGCAAAATCAAAAGCTCAAACATTTCCGGTAAAGGCTGGGACTATTATACTTAGTATAATACTCCCAGGTATAGGTCACCGTACGGGTTTTACTGAACAGTGAGACGGGATTTATTCATTATATTCAGCTATAACAGCCCTGGCAAAACTATTAAGTGTGAAACATATTTAAAAGAAAAAACAACGGTGTGCTATTACGGGATAAAATAAACCTGCGAAAAAACAAATATTACAGAAAGTAACCGATGACAGTTTACATTCTCCCAATAACCAAATTCGAAGTATGTCAACTTTCAATATATTGATTGTCATGCATATGAAGTTTAAAAGCTTATATTTCACGGTATATTTTATTTTCATCGGTTATTTATTGACATTTGATGACTACCGTTGTTGTAATATACGTGCCTGTACCAAATGGCAATGAATTTAATATTTATATAAAGATCTTTGCAAGTACCAGAGACATTAATTGTGTTAAAATATGTCGGGCTCTGTCTGAACCAACTTTATCTTTTAAAGTTATTTTTTATTATCAACATAATATTTTTTGACTATTAGAACCCTTGCTCTTTGTATCTGAGACTACTTTGACACATAATAGCCGCAGTTTGTATGTAAAAATTTGGCTCATGATCAACCATAAGAAAATAAAAACCTATATCATTTGAATTTATTCACCGCCTTTTACACATTCTATTTATCTTTATTGTTTCGTTTCGGAATGTTGACCATGCATACAACTATGTTAAATTGTACCTAGACTTTGGCAGATATCGTATTTATAAGCCAGGTAAAGCCGTCTGTAAAAGAGGACGGAAAACCTGTTTAAAGATGTTTGGGGTTTAGAGGAGACTACTGACTATAGCGAGAGGAATAGGATGGCGGTAAAAGGTAAAATTACTTTTTTTAAAGAGTATATTTGTTTACTTTATTTTGAAGCAAATTTGTGTAATTCAGATATATCGGGCACCTGTTAGGTGATTTCCATATTATATTTAGAATATGACGATTGTCCAATTAAAATACGAATTTCAAATCGGATATCCAGGTCATCCCCGCAAAACGTGTGGCGGATATTCGACTTGTCAAAGTAAAGAAGAAGAAACAAACAGTATTTGATTGGTATGTAGTTATGACAGTTTGGGTCAGATATCAGTGATTCGGTATCTATTTTATTACCTTTATTTGAAATCATTGGGTGAATAATACGCATCGGTAAACTACTAAACACCAGAAAAAGGGGGAGGGTATGTAGGTTCTCATCATAATTGGTGAGTTTGTGATCAACGATGAAACTATATGTGACAGGAGTCAGGTCAAGGTAATATCTTGTTCAAGATTTCCTTTAAAAAAATATAATGACAAATAAAACTATCAAGATCAAGTCATTCTGTCTCCAATAGTGGAATGGAATGAAGTTGTCCCATCCCTAAAACAAGGATTTGTATAGTAAGACACTATACAAATCCTTGCCTAAAACCAGAGACCTGATAATAAAATCAGCCAAAGACATATATACACATATATGTCTTTGCTTAAACATCTATCTTGCACATATGAATTCAGGGTTTATCTTTGTCAATGTCAACCAATACAGCTGACTACAAATATAACATACTTTTCAGATTTCTATTCAAGAGTAAAATTTTATAGGTCATTTTGCCTACTCAACAGCAACCCAATGATACAAGTAACCAAAACACATCTTGAGATCAATTACAAAATACTTAACAAAAGATTGGTGTCTGTATTAAAGTACAATATGTAAAACTAAATCTGAGTAAAAAAAAATGTAGCAAATAATTTAGAAAACAGAACTATCATTGATGTGAGCATCCCAAATTCTCCAAAATGCTGAAAGTATATTAAGTGGATATGACATAAGAAAAACGAAACGATGCTCCCTTACTTAATGTACTTAAGACATGAATTCTGCATTGTTTTCTTTTTAATAACTGAACATGCTAAGCACATGCCTAATATATTTTTAGCTCTAAATGACCAAATAAAAGGTGACAGGAATATGGATTCAAATGAGGTTGAATTATTTACTTGCAAGCCAATTATACATCAATGATGTTTTTGAGGAATTAAATGAACCAAACTGACTGCTTATGAAATAACACAATAACTAAGAAAATAAAAGACCAATATAAGTAACTTAGGGACAACAAACTTGCTATAAACCCAATAAGTGTATAATTTTCTACTACACCATCGAATAATCTAAAAGCAAATTTAAAGTCTTTAATCTACTGATACATGTATAATATCATGCTGTCATATCTGCACTTGAATATTTGTGGCTTCATTGGAGATTTTGAATAGCAATGACTTATTCTCTCATTGCAAACATTATCTAGTCTACCTGCACATAAAGGGAAGTATGTAATATTTTAAATTTTTTATTTTTTTCATGTTCAAATTATTATGTTGTTATTTTGTTGAATACTACATGTAGTTTGAAACAAAATTTACAGATTCTAAAGTATTTCTTTTTATGAAATTCCATGGCAAAGTGTGAATGCTGTCCTATTTTTTAAAAGAATTGTCAATGCGTAGCGCCTAAATGTGGAAAGCAAATAGAGCACCAAAATGATTTGTTAAGCAAACTGTATTTTTCAATTTTATCCTTTCCTTCTCATAACAGAAGTAGGATATTTTTGTTGTATTAAAATAAAAAATAAGATCATTCTTTAATAAGGCCTTTAATAAATATGGAGATATGGTATGATTGTCAATGAGACAACTATTCACCAGAGTTCAAATGAACTGGATATAAGCAATAGCACAAAACATATATATAGGTAACCACACTACGTTCAATAATGAGAAAAAGCATTGTTTTTAAAATTGCTTAATGCACAGTAACACCATCGATCTGTGTAACTGTAGCTATACTATAGATTTATATTCATACTTGCATAAAGTATTACCTTGTAACTTGACGAATCCCGCACCTGAGTATTCTGACACCCTGCTTTAACCGTCACATTTTCATGATCGCAAAATATGTCTATCATTGCAGAAAAAGCCTGAGCATTCCGACACCCTGCTTAATCCAACATTTTTTCTGGTCCCCCAGCGTGTCGGATAACACAGGTTTCATACACTGTATTTCAATATTTACAGTCCATGTGGCCCTATACATTTCAGAAAGAAAAATGTTTTTGGTATTGTACAAGTAAAATGCACATTTATAAACTTCTTTTTTTTTACATCTTTTAATCAATTTGCATTTGTCGGTCAATTATTCTCTACACTTGAATTATTGTCTATAAGAGAATGGTTACAGAAATCATTAAAAAACATAGGAAATATAAATATCAGATAAATTGTGGTAATGATTTATATTAGTTTATTTTAATTAATAAAATTCTGATATTAATGATAAATGATATGAGTTTAGCAACAGAGAAAATGAGCTGTTATAGAATTAACTAGCCTATTGTAACACTACTCCCTATACTGAAGCTTATTTCCTCTATAAACCATATAGCCTTCATAGGTAGGCTTTCCGATCAATACTCAAAACAATTCTTACCAGCCTCAGCACTCTGAATTAGTCATAGAAAATTGATGTTTTAAAAAAAGAAATCTTGGGTTCAACATTAGGTCATCATTTCCTTTTTTCACCTTTATGAGGGTAGAAATATTTTTTCATTAAAAATTGATATCAAATTATGAAAGATGGTATTTTTTCATGATTAATTGCAATAAAATGGGAGAGAAGCAAGGGAGAAGTGGCATACTGGTTCAAATTGCTTGATTTTCAATTAATGTAAAAAAAGCAACAGGTTTCAGTTGGTACATTGAGCGAAGAAGTTCATTTGGGGGTAAAATGCTTTTATTTACATTTAGAAGACAAATTGGAAAATAGTTTTAAACAGAGCAAAACTGCAACATGAATAAGATATTAAAAAAGGTGCTATTGTTGTTTTCCAATTAGTCTGCTGCTACAAATCCATTCCCCATTCTCATGTAAATGGTATAGGTGGTATAACTATTTCATTTCAATTTTAAAACCTGAAACGCTATGATCGGATTTGATACATTTGCATAGTGGAATCATTTTTAGTGATACATCAGAGTTCTCAAAATCTTTCTTTTCCTGAAGGTCCTTGAAGAAATCTGCTTGTCCTCACTATCATTTCTATTGCAAAATAATAAAATTGTGATGGTCTTTTCGAAATTTTAGAGGTCAAAATCTTCAGATCACCACTTTTGGAGAATTCTGATACATTACCCAGAATGATAATGAAGGACAGTGCTTAATTTTACAAAATACTTAAAGATTTGAATTAAATTTTCTAGATACATGTAGGCACATTATTATGCCGCACATATGAAGGTAAATGTGCTATAAGTGTGCACACGTATAAGAGAGCTTTATCCCTATCAATTAAAAGCATATACTTTGAAATTAAAGAATTAAAAACATGAATTTGACACATTCTTAATTGATAATACTTTAAGCAAAAAAGATTTCATCATGTTCATTATAGGATTTACTTTATACGAAATTCATTATATTTGGTTGCCGGTTTTGTTTTTAGTTTGACATGCTGATTGATTGATAATAGTAAAGCTATCATGCATTGTTGAATCAAACAATTAATGATTAATTAGATCAACAGGCTATTAAAAATTTGTGTAGGACAATAACATCAATATCCTCCATTACTATTTACCTGACCGAAATTTTATTAAAAAATCAATCCCAGCATCCTTTATCTTGATGGATGGTTTCAAGTTTCCTGTTGACCAGGGAATGGTATTGTTAAATCTAGCAGGACATGCTACCACTAAGTGGTTTAGGAACAAAAGATAAGGAGCTTATGGTTAGGACAGTTTTCTTTTCACACCTGCAGCAATGTGTTATAATGAATTACCACAGATAATTGAGTGAGATGGGCTAAGGATTTTTTCTACAAACCTAAATATGATTAATCATATAAAGGAAAAGAAAATCTTAGCAGATTATAGCATGTATATATATATACTAGGCTTGAAAGGTTTTAATGAAATGCTTTAATGGCAATTTAAGAAGTAGTTATATGAAAATGATGATCTTTGCCTGTAGACTTCGCTAACTCTAAAATATCTAGATGCACATTTTGTCTTTGTTGAAAAAAAGATTTAAATTTAACAGTACCCTCTCAAGTATGGTAACAATTATCAGTAGCTCTGATGCTACATAATAGTAGCAGCAGCTATAATTCTTAGAAAAGGAGTAAAAATGGCAAACAATATCAAACAATATCAAGGTGGCAATTTTAGAACAGGAGTAAAAATGGCAAACAATATCAAGGTGGCAATCTATAACCATAAAGATTAAGAATCAGAAACCCAAACCAAACACTGGGGATGAACTGTCTGATGGCAAAAGCTCTTCCAATTCAAAAACTAAAGCTTTCCAGCCTCCAAACTACAAACCAGCATATATATATATAAATACATTCATGACTGTAAGGCGATGTAGAATATTCTACCCCTAGGATTACTATCAGATAGTGAGATTTTGATCAGTTATGGGATAAAATGATTGATTTTTGTTTGCTTTATGTCCAGTGGCAAATTAATTCATTTATGTTCAGTACATTATTAATATGGGATAAAAACAAATAAATGTATACCGCTAAATAAATTTCACAAAAACCTTGAGCATTCTTTTGAATGCCATAATGATTGTGTTAAAGTTTATTGCTACAAATGTTAATGAAACCTCCACTGCACCTTTTGCATGAAATGCAATTTAAAATGGCATTAAATGTCTAGCTCATTTAATTGTTTCCATTTTTAGTTGATGAACTTTGCATTCCAAGAAATCCTTTTAATTATTGATAGATATTTGAAATACTCATAAATAATATCAGTAATTTTGTTTCTGGTTTCGATGGTGAACTTTGCATTCTGATTAATTAACATTGATTATTGAGAATATTAGGAAATTATTGGCCAGTTAAACACATTCTTGAAATAAATAATGAACATAATTGCCATTACTGACCATAATGTAACAAGTCCCAAGTGGTCAGCTTGACCAGTACCAGTTTGTTGTCATGGAGATCTTCCATGATTAGGTCAGATTTTACCTTAGGCATTGTAATCATTGTTTATCATTTTGGATGGATGTTATTTGAAGTTATATCAAATATCGGGAAATATCTGTATTAATATAATGTCTTATGACAAGGAAGATCGTCAGTTGTTTCCTCTTACAGTTTCCACATTATTTCAAATTGATTAAATACCCAGCATCAGGGAATTGCATTTCATGCTGGTTACTTGTGGGATGGATAAAATTCAGGGAAAAAAATGACAAAATTTGTTGATGAATATCTTTGTTATTTGTAATTACAGGTAAGGAAAAACAATATTAAACATTATCGCCATAATTGTCATTAGCTTGCAGGTAGTGGGGATAAAAAATCACATGGCAATCCTATTTCATATTTAACATTATAGAAGTTTTTTCAAGCGTATCTAAAATATTCCATTTATAAGGTGCAATTATCGTCTGAAAAAAGCGTATATTGATTCATCCATTCACTTTTTATAGACCATTTTATATAGGAATGCCCTTAATAGCACTAGTTTTCAGCTGGGAGAATAGTCTGTGAACTCAATGACTAATCCCATTGAATATAAAAAAAATCGGTTAAAAATAAAAAAGTACAAATATTTCTGATTTAATGAGTTCGACAATCATCTTTTGTATCAGAAATTGATGTTAAAAATATACATTAGCATTCAGTTTAAACAACGGATTTCAATATTAACAACCTGTACAGAAAAAAAATAGCTGTTATTTGGTTTAAATTGGGTCCAGTAATTGCTTTTTAAATGAAACTGTTGAAGAAAGTTTATTTATTTTGAAGTTGTGGTTTGTTTATTCATAAAGCTTTTGTGTCTTATTTTTCACACTTAGAAAATTCTGAAGTGGATCAGAAATATAGGGTATTTTGTTAAACTATTGAGGTGTAAATGTAAATTTCAATTAGTTTGTAAAATTAGGTCCATTTGAATGACCCTTTCTGATGTCAGAATTATGAAAGAAAAATGTTTTTAGTCTCAGACTATCATCCTTTTATGTTGCTTCATTTATTTATTTTGAAAGGCTTGCAGCAAAAGAAGGATGAACAGTTCCTTATATTAAAAGTAATAAACATGAAATGAAACAAATTCATGGGAAAAACTAAAAGAAATAATAAAACAACATGGCTATAAAATTTATAACCAAAATTTTTTTTGGCTTTAAAGTTATTTTTCTGAGATGTTCTATACATTTTCTTCTTTTCATAATGTCTTTACTAGAACTTGTTTTCATATTCTCTTTTCTAGAACTTCTTTTCATAAATTGTCTTTACTAGAACTTTATTTTATATATATATACACTCATTTCACTTGGCATTAAAAGTGTTTTGCCTTAAACTGATGTGTGACATACGGTCATGCACAGCATATGACCGTCACCTTGGTATATATTTAAAACAAATTGGTCAAATAAGCATGACCTGGCCAAAAGTTTGAAATGTTCTGACCTAGACATATATTTTTGGATGTATCACTTTTGCCCTAGCATGACTGACTGAAGTATGACCATATCCATGACCTTTTTTTTTGGCAAATCAGTTTTACTGGACTAAACTGTATGACATTCTTTGATGTAGACTTGTAATATGTGATGATATTTGTAATGAGAAAGTATTACAGCCACAAATCTGTGAAATGTCATTCATGCATTGTGACTGACATAGAAAACATATAAAGTTAGTTTGATCTTCAGGTCAAAGTATTTCCATTTTTTTGTAAAACAGGCCTATTTTGATCCCTATTTATGGACCATTATTTACTTCATTATATAACGTAAAAAGTGTTATAAAACAATGCTATGGGGCCATCACTGGCTTATTCATATGTTGAATGATAAATGTAACTTTTTCTTCTGTCAGAGGTGGATTAAGAGGGTGCCTAGGGGACTTTGGGCCCCCTTTTTTTGGGAAAAAATTGGTTGATTATATAGGGAATCACTGAGGCATGACCAGAGCAGGCTCCATCTTAGGCAGTCAGTGCACCCCCCCCCCCCCCCCCCCCCGCGCAGTAATGAAAATTTCTGAATCCACCACTTTTCTCCATATACAGCTGAATTCTAAATTGGTCGCACAGAGGAGAGAGACATTAGTTTTAGTTCCTTATAGAAATGGAATACAGAATTGAATTCAGTTTAATTTGAAGAAATAAAAATAAGTAATTTAAATGAAATGAAATCTTTATAATACTTTTAAAGACATCCATGTTTTACCGGGATATCAATATCTTTGATGTTAAGTCGAAAATATCCTTGTCATATTCTTACAAAACAAAAAATTGACACAATTATTTCCTGTGTATAGTAATAATTTCTATTTAAAAAATAAAGATAAGAGTTACATAAAAGGTGATTAAATCATGTCGTAGTTGTGTCATAAACCTATAGGACATAATCAGGACCTGTTCAGGTAAGGTGTTCGTAATAAATAACGTAAATATTGTTTTTTTCCTGGTAATAATGGATTAATCGAGGAATTAAAATATATTAGGAATGAAAATAAAATGAATTTATCACTTTGAAGAATATTTGGTGTTTTAATGTGTTATATAGATGGCTTATTTTAAGTTATTTGTATATACAAACAATGGTGGGATAGTTGCCAAACAGATTAACCACTTTACATGTATATGAAGGATCGTTGAAAAATTATGATATAATAGTGATAAACTTTAAGATAGGATAGTCTGAAATATGACATTTGAAAATGATACTTGATCTTGGAGAGGGCTTACATCATCATGGGTCATTATGTTTCAACGGTTTTAAAAATAGCATAAGTCAGTATAATAATGTTTAAGATTAATTTTATCACACTTAAGTCTATCATGGGGATTTTTATGAATTGACAATTTTCTCAAATATTTTCACACAATTTTGTTTGAATTTTATTCCTGCCTCCATTTATATGACTCTTTTGAGAAAATGGATTCAATTTATCCACAAAACTTTAGTTATCCAAAAAACAATATTTTGGCCTAAGTAATCTTGATTAGTAATTGGGATTAATATAATGACCACCCAGACTAAAATGACTTTGAATGTAAGGAATTTATTAAAATCGTCTTAAGATATTTGTCTAATTTTTTTAATGCAGATCTAAATATCTGAAAGTTTGAATCAGGTACAACAAAAGTAATAAAAACAGATCCTGAGGGTGTGTGTGTGTGTATATATATATATATATATGTATTCTTAAAAAGTAACAATAGTTGGTGTTACAATGAGTCAGAAGTTCATGGCACTGTATGTCTATAAATTCAAACTGACCAGAAATGTGACCACACATCATTGCCGTCAGCATAAGACTGTTGTCTGGTCTGATTGGTTTATGGCAGTATGTGTTGATGTTACCCTAACATGCAATAACTATTCATGATAGAATATGACAAAACTGACAGAATAAGAAATAAACAAACATAATAAACCTGTAAGTTTGTATATTCTGAAAATATGGCCTTTGGCTTCCGATTTATAAACATGCAAATCTTTAATTTTCATGTATTTAGATGTTTTGCATCAAATTTAAGTAATAATGGATCAAATTACTGTGAAATAGAAATCACAGATTTTAAATCAAATTCAGTTTATTGAAACAAATACTATGTTTAAATTTTGGAAAAATAACTGCCAAGGTCTTCTTAATTACTAAGAAATAACTCTGTTAGTTAAGTAAGCACATGTCAACAAGCCATACAAGCATGTTTATCACTTCAGCCTTGAATTCAAAGGTGTTATACCAAAAGGTCACACTATTTCTACCAATTAAGATGATCAGTTAAATATTAATCCAGAGTATTGATTTTGTTTTGAAAAGTTCATTTGTTGCCAAAATATGCCAAAGGAATTTAATGAATGAAGTTGAACATGTGCAGGCTCTTCTCAAATGCATCACTGAATCTAAAAATAGAACAATTAGAGATGTGTATATGTTACACCTCAGCAGCCATTTTATGGCAGAATTTTTATGGATTTAAATCTTGTTAATTCGTGTGATCTGTATCAATATTTGTAGCCGTAATATTTGATGAGTTTTGAATGGTTTATGATTGATTTTTTGTTTTTTTTATAGTAACTACCCAGAGATGTTGAGCAGACATTAGAATCAATGACCTAGAAATTGGATTCCAGATTCACAGTTAAGGAAAATATCGTGCTGTTTCAGCCAGGAAAAGGGAAATTACAAAAAGTTCTTGTCATTCTGTGTGAACAAGGGGATTTAAGATAATGTTCAAAAGGGAAGAATTTCAAATTTCAAGGTCACCTGATGCTGAAATAAGCGGGAAACAAGATATTACTATACAGTGATCTGTTAATTGGAATTAATACCATACATCCTACGGAAAACTAAAAAATGTCAACAACACCGTTAAGAAAAGTGGATAAAATGTCATCTCAATCACTAAATTTTTCACCTGTTGAAAGCGGTCGAACCAACAGTCCTGCTTTGATGGAAAGGAACAACATTTCGAGTCCTGATTTAAAAAGAATTTTGGATTTTCCTTCTGAACCAAAAAGAAGGAGGGTCATGATGGATGATGTCTCAATAACAAGTAGCCAAGTCAGTAGTCAAGTCAGCAGTAGAGCTCACTCCCCATCTTTTTCGGAGTTGATGGATGATAGTTTGCAGAGTACCCCTGGTACTACTCCTGGTACCTCCCCTGCAGGTACTTTGAAGGACCAGTTCAGAAGGCGGTACAGTAAATATGAGCTGCTTACAGATAACTTCCAGTACCTTTTTGATAAAGATATTCTGGATGCCTGTAAGGTATGGTTATAATTTAATATTCAGATGATTGTATAGATAAACAACCCTACACAATACCTGTCATAGTCAATCTACTTCATTTCTGTGTAATATAAAGTAACAGATATGGACAGTTACCTCTACTCATCAATATATGTCATGCTTTTGCGCCAATTTATAAGTACAAAATATGAATAATTGATAAGGGGACCAGTTTCATAGCGTCTTTTTGACTGAAGTCAAGCAGTATCTTATACTTAGGGCAAATATTAAAGCATACAGGTCATAAATTGCATATATACTTTATATGATACATTGGAACACTTATTTTGTTTTGACCTAGTGTTTTCATCTTTACATTGGACTACACACTAGTAGTTTGAATATAAAATTATTGGCAGTGTCACTGTAACAGTTTTGACCTATTCCAAGAGTAAGGGTGTTTAATTTTTCGATTATCATTGATTCAACTCCCAACTATTTAAATGATTCATTACATCATCATAAACATGATAAATCCACAATCTTTTGTTAGATCCAGAGGGGGGAAGGAATTGTTTAAATGTTCCTGTTGGAACCTCTCCGTTCTTTTGATTTAATAAAAAGAATCCCAAAACAAAAACAGTTCTACTAGAACCCTCAATACCTTATAATTAATTAGTTTAAACATATTTATTTATAGTGGATTGGGAAACAAGTTTTGCAACTTATATTAATCCCTTTCCACTTTACGGGTGCGAGTGCTGCCTTGTAGTGGCATTAGCCTACTCTTTTTTTGAAATCTACAAAGAACAGGCTATTATTTGAACCTGGAATTATTTTTAATTATGGAATTTGCTTTTTTTCTTGTTATTGAAATTTTTAATAAATTCCATGTTTATTGTGTACTGAAATGTTCTGTGCTGTGCACAACACTTTCTATAACAAAGAAAATAGTTTATTTTCAATAGAATGTACTGTGCCGCGCACAACACTATCTAACCAAAATACACTTTATGGAAAGTGTTATTAACCGCTTAAAAGATTATAATACCAAATAAACATGGAATTTATTAAAAATTTTAAACACAAGAAATTATGCAAATTCCATAATTAAAAATAATTCCAAGTTCAAATAATAGCCTGTTAAAGGTGTCTTTAACGTGCAAGAGATATATGGCTCTCTCTTAACACGGGTCAGTCATTTATCGTCCCCTTCTGACGGACTATCATCGTTTCCTCAAGACTATACTCGCAGATGGTCTCAAGGGAGAGCCGAAAATTGAGTTTCTGAAATTTTCATCCCAAACAGGAATCGAACCAGGAATCTTTGTGTTAGTAGTCCGATGCACTAACCATATTTAAAGAACCTGTGCATGACTTACCCTCCAAAGTTGGGTTAGTTTTCAACATACATTTCTTATCAATTTTCAAGATTTCAAAATGATACCAGATTCAAATAGTTTCTTGTTTAAAATTCTGAGAAAATTATGTGCCAATTCTGCAGGTACTACATGTCATGCATGTAGTTAAGATATATCAGTACATGTGCATATTTTTTTGGTCTCATTTGACTAAAATTCACACACTTGACAAATAATTCATCTATCTATATGTACATGTCAAGTCTGACAAATAGTGATATATATGTATTGTATTATCTACTGGTAATCAATATGTGTTTTACAACTGAAAGTGTCTATTTATTTTTATTAAAAGGTAATAAACAATTTTTTTGGAATAAAATTTCCATAGATATTTACCTGTAATGCATATAAACACTCGAATTTATTTGAGTAACAAACAGTATATTACATATTTATACATGTAGGAAGTAAATAATTAGGAAGAAATAAAATGATGTGCAGGGTCTGGTTTTGTTTAGGTAACTAAATGATGAAGATCAGCCCTCTGGTTCAGACAGGGGCAAATCACACATCCCAACCCCCTTTTTTAAAAAAGGAGGGAAGTTATACATAAAATAACAGCATATATTTTGTCAAAATATGGTCCTCTTACTCCTAGTTCTGAGGAATTAAATTTTGGAACCATGCTTACACCCTATCACCAACTTTCAGTATCAGTAAAGCACAAATGCAATGCATATATCACAGATTTAAATCTGATGTTCATGATTGTAAGTTCTAATTAGAAATACAGACAAGTATCAGCTGCACACGATAGCAAAAATAATTGCTTCTGAAATATCAATAAGGGCCACAGATCCTATTGTATCTGCTGTAGTGATAGTTAGTTATAGGGTGTGAAGATGGTCTGATAACTGAAGTAGAAATGTAATAAATATATTTTTTGTTATTTACTGATGGAACTAAAGTATCATACATGTAATTCTTGTTAAAAAATGGGCCTAAACCCAAAATGGCACATAAACTATTCTTTATCTCCAACCTTACCCTTACCCTAGCTCTAACCCTTCAATCTAAAAAAACTGTCATCATAAATAAACCCTGAACCCTTAAGTATTTGGACACCTACAGTAGAAAAAAGGCCTCAAAATGGTTTTTTGTCGAGCCTGCAACTATTGCAGAAAGCTCGACATAGGGATAGTGATCCGGCACCGGCGTCATTAGCTAACTTCTTTAAAGCTTTATATTTTAGAAGGTGAAAGACCTGGATGCATCATACCTTGTATATAGATTCCTCATGTTATGAAGTTTCTGTCAGTCACATGTCCACTGTCCTTGACCTTGTTTTCATGGTTCAGTGACCACTTGAAAAAAAAGTTCAGATTTCTCTCTTATTATAAGTAATAGGATAACTATATTTGGTATGTGCAAACTTTGCAAGGTCCTCATGCCTGTCAGAAGTTTTCACTTGACCTCGACCTCATTTCATGGATCAGTGAACAAGGTTAAGTTTTGGTGGTCAAGTCCATATCTGAGATACTATAAGCAATAGGTCGAGTATATTCGGTGTATGGAAGGACTGTACATGTCCAACTGGCAGGTGTCATCTGACCTTGACCTCATTTTCATGGTTCAGTGGTTATAGTTAGATTTTTGTGTTTTGGTCTGTTTTTCTCATACTTTATGCATTAGGTCTACTATAATTGTTGTATGGAGTGTGTCTAGCGGGCAGATGTCATCTGACCTTGACCTCATTTCCATGGTTTAGTGGTCAAAGTAAAGTTTGTGAGATAAGGTGTTTTTATCTAATACTATATGCCATAAATCAATTATACTTGGTGTATGGAAATATTTTATGATCAATATGTCAGTAGTGCAGGTTTAATTTGACCTTGACCTCATTTTCACGGTTCATTGCTCAGTGTTACTTTTTGTGTTTTGGTTTGTTTTTTCTTAAATTATAAGCAATAGGTCAACTATATTTGTTGTATGTAAGAATTGTTAGCTGTACATGTCTGCCTGGCATGGTTCATCTGACCTTGACCTCATTTTCATGGTTCATTGGTCAATGTTTAGTTATCTTGGTTAATGTTAAGTTTATGTGACAGTTTTAATATAGCTTTATATTTAGGACTACTAGTATCAACATAAAATCAATGATTAGTAAAGAAGGCGAGACATTTCAGTGTGTGCACTCTTGTTTTATAATGGTTGCAGATCTATGTGCACGTATCATCAGAATCTATAATTAACAGGACAACCTGGATATAGCTATAAGCCTAAAGACATGAAAACAACCACATAGAAATACAAAAGACATCTGCACAATATGTTGTAGGATTTGAATATAAGCCCCAAGTCAAGAAATATTCTCATAAGATTTGACCGGAGACTTTCACAGATCTGCTATCAATATACCATACTCCCTAAATAACAAAAAACAACCGATAAAACAGAAGGCCACCTCAGATGAGGGTCCTTAGGTAGAATAGGCACATGAATATGTATCTGTCAAAAACAAGATTCCTGTAAATATATTTGTTACTGGTATTGTCTTTGATACAACTATAGCTCTAACTTCTCATTAAAATGCTATAAACATATGTAAATACCAATTAAATTTGGTTTGAGGGTTAATAATTGGCTTAACTATTAGTTCTTAGATGCATTAAGCAACTGTTATCTCTTTTTGATTACAATCTATAAGCTTGATGAGCTGTACAGTGTTCTGGCCTAAGGGCACCACTGCATGGCTGTTCCTTTGATCATTTAAGTTTGTATAATGTTTCCCAGGATTTGATCAAATCATTGTTTGTAATGGACTACTTTTCAGTATAAGAATCACATCCATGAAGCATTCATGTATGTAAGAAACTAAATGCAAACATTCAAGTGTATAAACATAAAGTTGTCATGGTACATGTGAAGCTCTTGAAAATATGTAATATTCTAAGACCCTAGGTGCATTCAAAGCTAACCATAGAAAGTTTTGAAAGTTCTACTATACTCATTTGGTTAGGCAGCAACCATTTGATTTTCTGGGGGGGGCTATGGTTTTTTTTTCTGGACAAATTTTTTTTTCGCCTGTGGCGAAAAACAATCTATTTTTTTCACGACAAGTCGAAAACAATTTTTTTCTTTCAATTTTAGCATTACATATAGTGGCAGCTGAGGGGGAAACAAACAATTTTTTTTTTCTCAGAATCAAAAACAAATTATTTTTTTCTCCGAAAACTGGAAACAAACTTTTTTTTCCAAAAAAAACCATAGCCCCTCCCAGAAAATCAAATGGTTGCTGCCTTATGTCCATTTATGGCTTTCCAAATTTTGGTATTGAGTATATGTGGTGAGGTTTACTCCAGAAAAGTGTTTTGTACTTGTCATGTTTGTATCTTACATTTAAAAAAACAATAAACAGATCGATGTTTGCCTGCAGATACATGTATAAAACATTTCAATTCTTACAGTAAAAGCCAAATATTT
The DNA here is from genome assembly GCA_037788925.1 of Mytilus galloprovincialis. Taxonomy (NCBI): domain Eukaryota; kingdom Metazoa; phylum Mollusca; class Bivalvia; order Mytilida; family Mytilidae; genus Mytilus; species Mytilus galloprovincialis. The sequence goes on along the minus strand of CM075334.1, from coordinate 40,205,003 downwards.
GGCATGCAATTTTATTGCATCTTCCAATTTTATGTACATGTTATTTCATGTTTTATTGCTACAATAGCTTTTAAAAAACTGATAGCTGTATTAACTCAGAATTGCTTTTATAACAAGAAAATCATTTGAGAAGTTTATACAGTAGCTATCTTGATTTTGTGAAGCAAGGAAGAAACCATTTCCTATCATTTTGGTTTCTACCATATTGAATGATATGGGCCTAATAGATTAGTACTTTGGGTTCCCTTAGCAGACGAAGCCTTCTAATAGGTACATGTGGTAAATTTGAAGTCATCCCTTTCACAAAAAATTGAAAAACAAGAATAGATAGATCAACAAGTCACTGGTTTATAGGTTAAATATTTGGAGCAAAATACTGATGTTAAACACTCTTTCTAGTATTGTATGACATGATAAAAATAATTAGCAAACTTAAAAAGATTGTAGAAGTTATAAGATAATGTCTTATTGTCACTATAAAAGGATATAGTGCTTAACAAAGCTTATTTGTCATGACTCTCTTGAGTGATGGATATATTGTTATAACATGTACTATTAAGCTTAAATTAGATATAGATTTTATGTTGTGTCATCATTCTAGATCATCAATATTGTCTTGTGATAGAATTATGAAATATTAAAAGTGTCTGCCATTAATCCTGCTGATTGATTTGTTGTGGTTGACCGATTTTTAATCAGAACCATCATCCTTCAATAATAAAATACAGCACCGGGATTAAAAAGTTAACAGAACTTAATTATTTATTTCCATGTCAAGGTAGAATTCCATATTTTGTAATCTTTCTTTTTCAGACTTCTGATGAAGAAACGTCGGGTGAGAACAATAAAGTTTCGCTAACAGAATTTCGTAAACAGTATCATGAGCTAACATCATGGTTAGCTCAGGTGCTGCAGACTACCCAGAAATCAACAGGTAGTCTGATGCTATCGGAGAAGTATTTAGTTCAGGTAATTACTGTTATATAACAAGTATTGATGGGAGATCTGTTGTTCAGGTACAGAATTACTTCACACAAGGGATACAGTTAAAACACACTTATGCTGGGGCTTAGAAAATGACTCTTTTAAATAATGATTGGAATTTCAACACTCTGATTTAGGACCTAGCCATTTATACTTCGTTACTTATGGAATATACAGAGATATTTCAGAGTAAATTGCCCACAATCACCAGCATTCATTATAAAAATTCACCATTGGAAAAATTTACTGAAACACCTTATATGCACTCTATTACCTAGTACCTAAAGGCTTAAATATTGTAAGCTGCTTATGCACTTCTTGTCTATCAAAGCTTAAATCATGCTTGAATTTTCTTGCAAGCGAGCAGTCAATTTATAATGACTTCATGAGACTTCTTTCTATATAAGAAATCAAGTGGAAATCAGATAATCTCTGTTGAGTACTCGTTTTAAAAAGGGAACATGTACAAATGTACTTCAATGCTGGTCTTAACACAGAAGTTCTGATACATAGATATTGGACAGTATTATTCATTTCTGTATTCTGAAATTTTTTACGTTATTTCTTCATTCTTTACTTCCATGTACATCATGCCTATTTTTCTCCTTTCTACAAATCCCATCCAGATTTTGTTTCATACCAGGAAAATGTACTAATAGTAACTGTGGATTCTTTATTTTCGTGGGTACGAATTTTTGTGGGTACGAATTTTCGTGGATTCAGGAAATCTGTCATGTTCTTAGCTATTTAATTTTGTGGTTTTGCCGAAATCTGCATACAAGTCTATAGAAAATTTGATATTTGTTGAACATTCAATTTTGTGGTTTACCTGTACCAACAAAATCCACCAAAATTGATATCCAACGAATATTAATGAATCCACAGTGTGCACAAAACTGCAAGTCAAATTCTCTGTGGTATGCACATATACAAGAATGTTTCAATCTCAGAAAGCACTTGCACAGGTGCAGACAGGTAGTTTATGTTACATTTTTCTGGCATATAAGTACTTTTAATCATTCATTACAGACAAGCTAGAAGGCTTTTGAATAATAATCTACTTATGTATGAACTAGAAATGGAAAAATTGAATCATAAACTTTGTCAGTTCAGAGAAGGTGTATGTTATCAAATGAGAAGAAATGTTCAGGAAGATATTAGTGCGACAGCAACCTAAAATCACACTGAAAAGACATCAAGGTTTTATAGTTTTACTTTCAATAATGGAATATATGAACATCTCTCTTTACCTATATATTCTTGTAAAAATCTCTTAGCCTACTAAATAAGGTCACACAGATATATAACAAACAGTTATATGTATTGAAGGCTCATAAAAAAATCTGACATAAGGTTAGAAATCTTCTAAAATGCTTACTAATACATGTAATACAGGTACATGCATACATGTACACTCATAATCACACATTTGTAAGTAAGAGGATATTACGTAATATGTAAGACATTGGTGCAATCTAAAACACTTTAGAGGAGTATTTACTAGTAATTGAAGATGATCATGTTATATCATACTATTATCTGTAGTTAGGGTTGATGAAGAGCATGGTATTTAGACTTACTGGTGTTTTATTTATTACTATAATGTAAATAGGCAAAGATGAATAGATAGACATTAGCATATCTTACATATATCAAAAAGGAATTATTGATGCAGAAAGAAATAGGAGGTTTTTGTTGCAGCTTCTTTACAAAACTTATTCTTTGAAAATGTTTAAATACTTATTTAATATAACTAAGAAAAAATGGCATAGGTTTTGATCAAAGAAAAATATATTTTTGTCTCATTTGAAAAATATTGAACATGTTTAATACAACTCGGAAAAAATGGTCAAGTCTTTCATCAAAGAAAAATATGTTTTTGTCTCATTTGAAGAATGGCATGTCAAGGTAACTTCACATTTCTGATTTGTAATTTTTCTCACGAATTTGTTTACAACAAGTCAGTTTGGAGACATGTACAACTTCCTGATATGTGCATCAATGCATGACATTTTAGCTTTTTTCCATCTCATAATTTGTAAATACATATTTCGAAGTCAATAGAAGTCAATGGTATGACTATCCTCTGTATGTCTATTCTCCGTTATCTACTATGAACAGTGTTATGAACAGTGCTTTCAACAACTATCTTCTTTGGAGATCAGCTGTATGTCAGCAGGTTATTTTCATGAAGTTTAGTTTTTTGTTCAATATTGAGCCATCTAACTTCATTTCTTATGGTTTGTAAGCTTTCTAATTTTGAAAATAAAAGATGTGATGTCCAAAAAGATGCCAATGTTTATAGAATCCGAATAAATTCTACATAACACAGTGTATTTACATAGATAATTGAATTAGATGTGCAAAAAAGTCAATTAATGGTGTTGTTTTTCATGTTTTGTCTTTCCTTTACATGACTAGGTCTTGTAAACTTTCTTTGATCATTAGGTTTTATATTCGATGTCTAAAGATATTCTGGAAAAAACAATGCATGTATACTATTTTGACTGTTTTGTTCTCTCCCTCATTTGTAAACGTCTCCAGTCTGTCAATGCAGTAGTAGATTGTTATAGAATGCTTGCCATAACTATATGACAGGTATTAACTTTTATCCTCTTATTAGTCTTACCACATCTAAAGTTATTTGTGTTGCCTCTTGGCTAAGCACAGTATAGCTGATTCTATTTATGACTTTTGCTCATTGTTGTATACTGTACGGTTACCTTTAGTTTGTAACTTCTATGTCATTTGGTCTTTTACAAAGAATTGTCTCAATGCAATCATACCACATCTTGATATATATCTGGAAAACTTGAGTCAAAATAAATAGGGTGAATGTATTCTAATAGACTGTTCTATTGTAATGTAATATGTTACATTTCTGGATGGACATATTGGTAGTAGTTAGGGTTAATTGGAAGTCACATATAACATATTATCGTCTAAATATGCATGCATGCTATATTTGCCGCTGGACATTAAAGCAGTTAGCATTCATCCATCATGATTTATGTCAGTCCATCAAGTTGTAGTGTTGGTGCCAGTATTCTTCGAAAATTTAATATATTCCACATTCTTACATCAATTATATGGTTGTGTGATTTAATTACTCCAGTGTATTATAATTAACATCATGGAAAGTAATGAACTGTGTGTGAAGCATGTTATTTTATTACACAAATATATTGCTGTTATCAAGTCAGATTGGGTTAAGAAAATAGCCCATACAATCTCAAGTTAATCCAACTAGAAATGATTACAAGTAATTTTCATTAGTTAGATTTTATCTGACATATGGGTCTCCATTACCTTTCCATCTCTGCATAGTCAAGATTGATGTCTCAATAACTTGTTATACATTAACCTGATTAGTAGCTTATAAATTTACATCATGTTTAGAGAGAGAAATGTCATGTGATGATGGGAATTCTTAACTTCTAATTGAGGCTCCAAAATCAGGAAGTTCATTTATGTTTATGCCATTTTTACGGGGGAAAATTGCATTTAATTAACAGCAAGACTAGGAAGACTAAGACTTCATTTTATCTTGAAAATTTTAAGACCTTATGAGAAGAAAATGTCTGACCAACTTTGCTAGGTGAAAAATTAGCCATACGATATTCAATATTTCTTGAATGCTAGAAAGTGGTAAAATTGACTCAAATTCAATTAGATATTAAAATTTCTTACTAGGAATTATTTTAAAGATAGGGAGATACCTACACATAAGATATTAAAAAAAAAGCCATACTCTAACAAATTGAGAATTAGGAAAATACCCAGGTTGGTAGTTATACCTAGCAGTTTCATAAAATTTAAAATCAGAGAAATCAATGTTGAATATCATAGATAAATTTCTGTAAATAGATTTAATATAGAATTGTTGTATTCTTATCTGTCAATTTCTTCTCCCCTACAAAATTTGTTGATACAAAGATTATTTTGCTGGTGGCTGAATTGCTACAGATACCTTAGAAATACACAAACAGATGCTGAACATATTGATCTAACTGTAAAACGAAATTTATAGGCAATTAATAATCTTTCAGAGGATTAATGTCAAAGTTATCTCCCCTTTTATGGGCATGTTTACAGTGGTCATTATTGAGACAAATTACAAGAGAGAAGCATATGACTATGATAAATGTGGATAGAGCATGTTGTCCATTAGAAAGTTGACACTACCTATAATGGACTATGTCCAGACTGAAATATTACCACAGTGAAATTAATTGCATTTTCAGAACCAACAAAAATCCATTTTGCTTTTAAATTAAAAACTTGTTGAGTGTCAGGCTAAATAAGTCAAGTGAACATCAATATAAAGAGAAAGATTGTTTATTTTAAGATTGCTTATTTTCTTGTGATTTAATATAGTTGTTTGTCAGCTGATCAGAACTATACTTTACCAACCATTTACCAATGGTCAACTTGATGTCCACTACTTTATTACTGGAAACTGCTCACCTTTTGTAAGCATACATAACTTTTAAAAGTTATCACTTACAGAAGGTGATCTAGCTATCTGTCATGTTTTGTCAGTTCCTGGCAATATAACAGATAGTGAAGCAAACTATCTTAATCTTTTCACTTCAAACTTGTGAATTTGGTCTCTTCCTTTGCCAGTCCTTTTCAACTGCTGCTTCAAGCCTTCATAATTTGCAATTGATCATCTGAAAAGTAAAATCACAAAAAAAATGAACTTTGAAGAAAATATGGAAAGTCTCTTATCAAATGGCAAAATCAAAAGCTCTAACACATAAAACGAATGGATCACATCCTGTCATATTCCTGACTTGGTACAGGCATTTTCTTATGTAGAAAATGAAAGAAACTGGTTTTAAAGCCAGCTAAACCTCTCACTTGTATGACAGTCACATCAAATTCCTGACTGTCTGTTAGTCCCTAACAACTTTAATGTCTTCATGGATGGCTGATTTAATTGTAATTGTATCAACAGCTGATTGTAAAAAAGAGGGACCTGAATTGACTCCTCAGAATCTTTGACTGATCATTTTCTTTAAAGAATACTGGAGTGAAGAACTGAGTAGAAAAAAAGCACTTAGTACTTTCTTTAATTTCAATAATTTTTGTATAGTATATATTCTCAATTGAAAAAAAAAGGCCATCATTCATGCAAATAGTATTTATATACACTTGTATTAGTATTTGGATTTTTTTAACTGGTAATTTCGAAACCATGGACTGAATGCCTTTTATATCATCTTATACATGTTATAAATATCTCGAAAGTTGTATTAAAAATCTCGGCCAGAGGGATGAATTGTCAGTATGCTTCACATATTTTATAAAAGCACTAATTTTATCAAGTATTTCTGAGTACTGGTACTCCTTTTCCAAAGAGAGTCTGCCTAACTTACACACCAATTTCAAGTTTTAGTCTCCTATTGAAGAAAAATAACAGTTTTTCTCATGATTTTTTAAGGTCATGACTGTAACATTTGACACCATAGTTAAAATGGATTGTTTTTCACACATTTGAAGGTGATCCAATGACAAATTAAGGTCAATCGCAAGGAAAGTCCTAACTCTAGTGAGTGACCGAATTACATATGCTATATATGTATATATACTGTATAAAATTGATGAAGAACCCTTTCTTGAGACAGACATTTTGATAAGAGAGGAGGTTCCATTCTGTACTATATGTAATATTGTATACTTTAAAATTTGTAATCTTCATAGTACATGTGTAATACATAAGGTCACAATGTTTTGTGTGAAATTTCACTGATAATTGAACACCTTCCAATTTTTAAAGTAAAGATGAACTAGGGTTGACTTGGTTTGTTGGTATTAGATTTCACAGTGTTTTGATGATACTTATAAGGTTTTATAATAATTGGCAAGTTTTGACAAAGGATTATGTATTTATTTACTGTGTTATTAAGAATATAAAAACATGATGAATTGGATATCACATTTTTTAATCTGATTTATTATGATGGCTGCAGGGTTATGCCAAGTTTATACATTGTAAATCATACTTGAACTTTTAAACCTGTATCCATGGTACTCTCATCTTATTTTAAACACTGGTGTACGTTTTTAATTACTATTTATTTTCATGGATGATGGCTTTGAACAGTTGAATGCATCATTGTCAAGTTTTACCATTTATAGCCAGTTATCAATGTCCTGAATAAAGATATTATATATGAAATTTGAAAAAAAGCACATTCAAACTATTATTTTCATGGATGATTGCTTCAGACAGTTGAATGCATCATTGTCAAGTTTTACCATATATAGCCAGTTATCAATTTTCTGAATAAGATCATTACTATCCATATTGAAAAAAACCACATTCAAACATCAATAAAAATTTGTAAGTCTCGCCCCATTAACTTTGTTGGCTCAATGGTTTTATTACATATATGTGTTAATTTATGTCTAGAAAGTGTGAGATAGACACTTGTGATAATAGCTAGATGCACTTTATTTCAGTCTTGACTGTATTCAGATGGCAAATAATAACAATATAAACTTTTTAACTGCTATTGCTAGTAAGTGGTCCATCCTTAGCAGATTTTACAATTTTAAAGACCAAAGATATTCATGAGGTTTTTATTTTTGAATATTTATTGCTGCTGATTCTAATCTTCCATCAAGATAAAGTTTATGCAGGGAATATTTCCATTTCTTATTATAATCCAACCAGAAGCAGGCATTACTGTGACGTTACATAGGGATCTTAGTGGCGGATCCAGAACTTTTCCTGAGGGCGGCCCGCTCCAGTCATGCTTCAGTGATTTCCTATATAATCAACCAAATTTTTCCCACGAAAGGGGGGGCCCGTGTCCCTCAGGGCCCCTCCTGGATCCGCCTATGGATCTGTCTATTACCCTGGGTACCTGTTTTTTTCATTAACAAAATGTCTGTGAGTACTGGCAGATATTTTATAATACCAGCTATAATTTTATGTACGTTGAAAAAGAGAGAGGAAAGATATCAATGGTACATTTAAACTCATAAGTTAAATACAAACAGACAATGCCATGTCAGACAAAAAAAGAAAAATGACACATATACATACAACAGGTTACAAAACACAGCAAAGAAAAACTAATGACCAAGCAACATGGAAGCAACAAAAAACCAGGGATGATCTCGGATATTTCTACTAACAGTACTGGTAAATTATCAGTTTGGTAAACATAAAGTAACTTTTGATGCATGTTTAACTTTCTGTAAGCTTAAAGAAAACATTAGTGCATATTAGATACTTCATTGTAGGAAGCAGGTTTCTGATATACTGCTGTGTTTTTCTTTTTCAAGCAGGTTATGTTTATGCTATCAAGTTGTTCTGAGTAAGCAATTTCCTAGGCTCTTGGTCATACAACTTTTTCCAGTACTCAAGAGTACAAAATTCTTCTCAAAGCACCAAACCCAGATTTCGATTGGTTGAATTCTGAGTGTGAATATGATAATATTACATGGACATTTTATGGCAGCAAGGCCAAATCTGATGGCCAATCACATCCTGTTTGACATTACTTTGGATTTCTTATAGTGGCTTCTGATATTTGATTGCAAATTTCTTAGCTCTGTCTAATAGATTTATACACCTCTTCTCAATTTATCCTTATTTATAAAATATTAACTGTACTTTGAGGGGTAGATATCTAGCACTGGGGTCTTCTGGACACGACAGCACATTCTGCAAAAAGACTAATATAGTCATGTGTTGTTACCATTATGAAATACTAAAAAAAATGAATTGATCAGAGAAAGAACATACTGCTGTAATTCTTGTATATCTTTGATACTTATATTAGCTCATTAATGCAAACCATGTACTCTTTAGTAATTTTAATGACATGAAATTTATAATCATGCATTCTTTTATGCAAACATGTTTTTGCTTGAGATATCTATGTATGCTAATTACAATATTTTTGATCAAAATAAAAAAAAACGATGTCTGAAAAACAAATTATTATCATGAACATTCAGAAATTTATTGAAGGTAAATGATACATTTTATATCTACTGGTGATCAGTGATATTAAATTTCTTGATTTTATAGTAACATTAACTTTGCCAGAATGCTGTGTTATGGCTCTCCTTGAACCAGGAATGTCTGTGCATCTAAAAATCAATACACTAATGATTCAGTGCCAAAAAAAAAAGAAAAACCAGTCATTACATAACACAAATTATATAACAGAGTGATTTATTTTGTCATTTTGTGTTTATGTGTCAAGAGTTTTTGTCATGTTGATGGAAGAAATTTTGAGGACATATTTTTGTTGTGTTTATATGATCATGTTGTAATAGTCATTACCACCATTGAATTCTTTTAATTTCATGATTAGACCAAAATAAAAACATTTTGTTTGTGCTGTTATGCGTCAAACATATTACATCATTTTGATTTAGGGAAATATTTTAGGTTAAATTCACCCTGAAATAAAACCCACACATACTAAAAAATAGTGTCACCCAACATAAAAAAGATACTATTCATGACTTCCATTTTTCTCAGTCAAAATATTTTCTCAGATATTTTATTCAAGGGTCTTTAAGTGTAAAAATGTTGCTTTAAAGAGAAAATGTGTGTTCTCATAAATGTTTAATTTTATAGTCTAATTTGTTATACAAAAATTGCATGTATCATTATTCAATTAACAGTGCAGTATTGATTGACGTCTCAGTTATATAGCCCTAAATTGCATTATTTATGCCAGAAAATCAATTTTAATTGCATATTGAAGAGTTTATGAATAATTCGATTACATATAAAGTGCTGTTTTCTACTTTTAACAGAAGGATCAAGAAGAACTTTTGAACCAATCTCCCAGACTTCGCCTCATCAATGACTACGCCCAGCAGCTGGTGGAGCGCCACCCGGGGTTTAAAGAGGAGGTAACCCCATGCCTACAACACCTTCACCAGCAGTGGAAGGTGGTCGAGGAAGCTGTATCCTGTAAAGATATAAGTAGAAACACCGATTGCATGATAGCAGGTAATAACGATCTATGGATGTCTCTGTTCAATTACATAGATTGTTTACGATTACACAATCAATAAGTGTAACGCTAATATTATACAATTAAGTCTGAACCAATTGTGGGATAGATTCCTAGCTTCAAATGATTAATAATTGCCGATGAAATAATAACAATTAATATGTGATTTCATAATATTATCAAGATCTAGCGCATAAAAGAAATCAATTTTGCTCTTCCTTTTAAAGTGTAGATGAATCTGTTTTATGTAGATATATTACTCTGATAAAAATTGTGAATACAGTAGGGCTGTTTTTATGATAACAAACTACTTTGATATATCTGAGCTTTGTTTATATACACATGGTTTTGCAACTTGGATCTTTTAATAATTTGCAATCTATTTCATACATACTATGTTTTGAATAGAATTTTTTTTTTAATCAGTGATAAAATGATAAGGATGAAATAACTGCTGTTGATTCTTTAATCATGGAATATCAATGTTCTCTAAGGTTTATATATGTGAAGTTGGTGAACAATGTATTTACATAGGCATGAAGGAAGACTTCTTTAGCAAATCTAAAAGCCTGATATCAAATATCCATGAAAAATACAATTTTACTTATTAGTACCCATGAAAAAGAAATGAACTCACAGTAAATAAAAGCTCCTCATTAGTCAATCAAATCAAATTTTTTATTGCCATATAAACCAACTTATATGATTTGTGACAAAAACAACATTATATAATGACAAGAAAAAAGCATGTATCATCTAATTAAACAAACTGATGAAAATAGTTCAAAATTCAATTATGAGTGTCCTATCCTTAGTGCAAATGACTTTTTTTTTATAAAGGAACCCTATGCTTTCTACCTGTTTTTGTGTTGATTGGCAAAGAATATTTATCATTTTAGTAATGGAGAGGTAATTTGAAATCTTTGTCACTTTTTTCAGACATGCAAATGGATCTAAAATCATTGGCTCAATGGCTTGATGAAGTTGAACAAAAGTTATTTTCGCTGACACTCCACTCAAATACCAATGATGAAGAAGTTCTACACTTACTGCAAATTCATCAGGTAAGTGGATGTATGGGCAAAGGGAGGTAATCCGAATTCATGTAAAGGGAAATAACCCATCCTATCTTGGGGTGGCAGAAACCAGTTATTTTACAATAAATCTTTAGAATTTCATGGATTTATGATTTTATTTTCTTGAAAATTCATTCAAGCTTATATACAAATTAAATGTATAGTTTCAAGGAACTAAGATGTGTGCTTGCTTATGTAAATATATAGAAAACCTTTAAATGTTGGTGTCTGTCCAGCATGGAGATTTCAAAATTTATAAATGCATTGCAAATAAGGCAAAAAATGTGATGCTCTGATACCTATCTAATGTTCACCTGCAGAATCCTACTAAAAGCCGACAAGAATTTTAGGCAAAATTCAAGAGATAAAGGATATTAAGTGAATAAGAGCCTTGTCCGAACCTATCCTTACCATCAAAATCTCAAGATATTTTTGTTTACAAAAAAATGAATGTTTTCCCCACTTTGATTGTATGCCGTCAAGTGAGGAGACCACAATTTTGACATCTGATTGGACCCATGTGTGAAGGAAATCCCCAACCTGTGTATGCAACTACTTACTTGTGTAGTACACTAGCCTAGAATTTTCATTCATTTATTTTTTTAGTCCACATGATGCAATTATATACCTCAATGCTTAACTATAACAAAATTTCTGCAGGGGATACATGTTCTGGTACACCAAAAACTGGTACCTGCCACCTAAGAGTAATTGCACCAAGATAGGCATTCAATTCATTTCATGTTAAAACAGTGAATTTTGAGAAATTTAAAAGAAAATCAAATCCCCATTTTACATTGAGTATATTTCTTTCAATTACATTTGTATTTACAAGTATAAAAATAATCAATTCAACTAATACACTAAATATTTACCATGAACCAGTGTACCTTTAAATTTTCATGCATACTTATTAACTGCTTAATCCAATGTTATGATTGTGAAAACATAAAAGATTGTTTCACAATGCAAATTGTGTGTAAATGCAGCTTAGAAGATTCCAAAGCCCTCTGATTTTTATAAGATATTTAGTCTAGAAAACATGTTACCGAGGTACTTTACCAAGAAGTAATTAACTGAAGTGATCTGAGCAAATTATCCATGAATGTAGAAGAATGTTTTGCCTTACAAAAATATTTTCCTGACCTTTGCTTTTGTCCTATAAATGACTGGATCTCAGATAATTGAAAACTGGCTATGATATTTTGCTATCAAGAAGTAGACAAAAAGTATCCACATAAATAGACAGTATATAAGTCTGGAGATATTTGTCAATATGTTTTAAACTTTTTAATTGATAGTTACTGTGGATTCATTTTTATTCGTGGTATACCAATTTTCGTGGGTTTCGTGGGTCACAGCGAACCACGAATTTAAGAATTCAACGAAGAATAATCCCGAGAAATGTTTATGGAGTCGGATGTTTATTTCCGGTTATGTTATGCAGTTCTAGTATAGTGTTGACTAGCGATAAACATTGTAACATAACACGTGTTTTTTATTGAAAGAAGATACAAGTATTTGATTAAATCTATCATAAATATATCTAATATCAGTGATAATTTACTTTTTAAAATTGATTAAAACTGCAAGTTGTTAATTACCGTGTCATAGTTTGGTTTACCAGTGATTAAAAATCAATAGGATTAAGTACGGAGATATTGCCCGTAGGTATTAATATTGTTTATGACAGGAACATTTATGTTCACACCTTATACTTATATCACTGTTTATTATATCGTGATTAGGGAAATGAGCTTTCAATCATAAAGTTTTGAATGCCTTATAGAATTCAGACAAGAATTTATAAATTGTAAAACAAACAATTAATTAGTTGTCTCTGTCCATTATTGTAATCGAAGTTATCAATGAGCACTTTAACCTAGAATGACCAAGCGAGGATTTTGACAATTCAATGAATTTCTTCTTTTTTGTTTTGTTTTATTATTGATCAAACCCAGGAGGTTATTTGATCTCCTAAATCAAAAGGAAATCTACGAATTACGTATCTAATTTTTTGGTGTTGTAATCAGCAATCCACGAATTTATGTATACCACGAAACGTCTTTTTTTCTCTATCCACGAAAATTGATACCCACGAAAATAAATGAATCCCCAGTAAATTGGAATTGAGTAATTCAACTCTTTACTTATTGAAAGTTTTTTTTTATCCTCTGGATTTTATCCTTTGGATCTTCTGGATATAAACAGCTATGTTGTTTTATTTTCATTTTCTTTGTTTTGCATCTAAACTTTTTTCAAGGTTTGGTGACTTTGTGAGCAATAGTAGAGAGCTAGTAGAAAACAAAACTTGGAAAAAGTGGTGGGGATTTCTGCAGCTTATAAGTTCAGTGATTATATGAACATTTATTTTTAATTGAAATTATCCCTGTTATATATGCAACAGGATATCATCATATACATAGAAGTTTTAAATTGTTTTACAGATGATAGAAATTGAGATGATATGCCTAAGACTTGTTGTATGAATAAGAAATACTGCTGATAAAATTGCTTTTGCAATATTTCCCTGAAATTTACTGTTTCTGAAACTCTGGCTATTGGTAACCTTTCCTAAAATATCAGCCAAAACATCCTGGTTGTCAATGAAATCCTAAAAATGACACCATTATTTTATTTTTATTCTGGTATACAAACTTTGGAATAAATTAAAGTCATTTAGTCTCTGAAATGGGGAATTTTATAAGCAACATTTTAGACAGATTCAGACAAGTTAAAGAATCTTTTTGTTTATACTGCAGACTTTGACCCTGTTTATAAAAACAATATTCATTTTGAGAGAAATTAGTATACCATATCTTCTAAGATTTGAAAAGGGAAGTAACTCAATTCATAACTGAAGGGAAGTAAGTCCAACTGTCTTGTAGCACTTGACTTGTTTTCAGATAAAAATTTGCATTTTTTTAATTATTTTAAATGTACTTTCCAAATGTTATTGAATAAAGTTAAATAGCACTATAAAAGATATGAAAGATCAGCATGATCTATTTTTTTATAAAGATAAAAAAAGGCATGCTTTGATGTCATGGGTATTTATAAGAAATAAAGATATTTAAGTGTACTGGTACTGGGTTGACAATGTTTATGAGGCCTGACCTGATATAAAATACCTTGTATCCATAACTTTTAGAGGTCAAAATAAAAACACTGTTTAGTTTTTATCCCTTTTGGAGGAAAGGAATAGAAAAGTGTGGGAAAAGGGAAGTAATTCAAATAAAAATAAAGGGAAGTAAGTCCAGCTGTCTTGTAGCATTTGGCTTGTAAAAACTTGGAATGTAAATGTACTTAACAAATGTGTACTTCAGTAGCACTATAAAAAAATATAAAAATGAGCAGCATGACCAAATTTTTACAAAACATTTTAAGAATAGATAAAAGAATGCTTTGATGTTAGTGTTATTTCAGAAAAAATATGAGTTAAGTAGACTATTAATGGGTTGATGAGATTTTAGTAGCTTGAGGTTAAACATATTATCCATTAGATGTATAAATCAAGAACATTTTTAACTGGACCAAATATATTGATGAAAGTAGGAAACATGCTGTTGGGTTATTGTTATTTTTGATGAAATTGAAGGTCATTCTCCTACACTTATATATACAATTGTTTATAAGGAATGTAGATTAATTATGTTTTTTTTTGTTGTTTTTTTTTTTTGTCATAAATTAATGTATATTATAAGATAAGATTTTGAAATAGAACTATGTTTTCACAGAGATTGAATTAAAGGATGTTAACTGATGCTCCTGCAATTTGTGCTTGAAATCAACAAATTTTAAATTGAAACATATTCTTTTATTTTCCTGCAGTTTGTGCTTGAAATCAACAAATTTTAAATTGAAACATATTCTTTTATTTTCCTGCAATCCATATTTTGACTGTCAAATCTTTAATCTTCAATCTTTACATGAAAATGTTTTTTTTCTTATGACTTCATGCCATTTTGTTTAACCATGACATTTCTTAGCAAACCAAAGTCTTGAATTCACTTGGATTCAGAAAAAAGATGCCCGAAAGAAGTACCATTTTCTTGAAATACGATACATTTATTGTTTGACAGTGTCTTAACTTCATTCTACTGGATAGTCAGCGGAAAAAACTAAAAAGAATAGCTTGTGGGCTGTAGAACATTTCTAGACTGGAGAAGACGGGAATAAACTTAGACATCATAAATAAAAAGATTCAGTATTAATAATTGTACAGTGACACCGTTTAGTATTCAAAAAAGCACAAGATCTAGTTTCATATTCAACGATGAGAAAATATGATATTCTGTATTTCATCACCCATTCTTACCTTACGGCGCATTCAATATCCCACCAGGTGAATAGGTTCAAGTCAATTTTCCTATTTTATTATATAATATTTGTGTAATAGATTTTCCAATACTGATTCTAGTAAAACTAAATTTGCATTTGAAATTCATTTAGACCAAACTGTGCAATCTAAATTACTTTTTCAAAATAAAATCAGAGTTGAGCCTGGCAATAAATTTTCAATTTAGGAAATGAGTTTTAACCTTAATGCAAATTTTAAAGTATGTAATAAAATATCATGCATCTGTCTGAAAGGTTCACATGCATAAGAACTTTTATTAAAATTTAATAATAAATTAGCGATTTTTTTTTCAACCGAAGGGTACAAGTTTAAAGGAAAATTAATTTCAGGCTTAACATGAACAACGTTTATTCATATGAAAATATGTATGTACGTAACATTATTTATAGTATTTTAACGATACACTACATGTATTTGCTTTAAGGAACATTTTATGATCAAAACTATATAAGTACATGTAAAAAAAAATACATGTTACGAAACATGTTTATTTTAAGCTTTGAAAAAAAAAATGAAGTTTTAATTTAAAAATCTTGTCCTTTTCACTTTGACAAATGTTTTAATTGTGATGTTATATATTAATTGTTTTAATGATGATTGATCAGTGACAGGTAAAACTCGTTAATGTTGTTAGGAAATACAAAATACACGTAATACACATATAGTAGGATGTCAATGTAGGAGGACATATAATGTTTGTTAGTGTAATTCGATAAAAATTAACATCCAGATTATGAAATGGATTCATTAGATCAAACTTCTGGATTTTCATGTCGTTGATCAAAGTTCTGGATTACATGCAGACACGCTGTCAGAAAGGTCAGTTTCTCTAGATCAAAGTGAGTCAACACATGCAATATGCTTTGCCTTGCAGAAATGAACATATGTAATTTAAAGCTATGTAATTGATTTAGAATCTCACATTATTCTTACTGAAATGATGCTCTTAATCAATACATTATATATTATCAATAAGCTAAATGAGAGAATGGGGTAAATTACAGAAGTGTTGCTTTGAAATATTTCCTTTTACCGACTAATTTTGTTTGTTCTGCTCATTAGCCAATACAGCTGCCTTGATGGAGAAACCTTCAGGTCTGTCACTTCCTTTGTTCAGGGTGTTCATACCTGTAAGCACCTTGATGGTCATTGCCGTCATTCTGTTGCTAACACAAATGTGATTGGTTTTTTTGACAGGAATCCATCTTGTTTGTTCCATATAACACGTGCAAGTCATTTTCATGTTGCGTATGCTATTTTCCTCATTGAATTTTTGATAAAAAAAAGTAGGCTCACACCCGTAGCCAGGAGGATGGAGGGTCAAGGGGTTTATAAGAACACCCCCCTTTCCCTTGAATTGAACCCCGTTTGAAATTCCTGGCTAAAGGCCTAGAGCCTACTGGTAAGTTACAGACTTCTACATCAATTGGTCTTGGTTGGAGAGTTGTCTTATTGGAATCCACGCTATCGTACATCTTTTTAGTTTTATAATATGCATCAGAAGCAACTTTCAATGATATTCTGTTTGAAATATTTGGTGTTAGCTGAAAGAATATATGTATTGCAAGAGCTACATAGCTGATTTGAAATCTCACAATTGTTTTCCCTGGAACAATTTGATATAATGGACAGTATAAATAGCCATAATCTGAATTCTGAGTCTGATACTCAATTGAAAAAAGCCAAAATCAAGTGAATGTTGATGCTTTGAACTACTTTATTTAATTAACCCAATGTTCCTTATTCAGCACATTAGTCATGACAGCTGCTTAGAATAATTAGTGTTTTCTTTGTTCAGCATATTTATACATGTACATGTACCTGCAAAGACCTTGACCTCTATCATTACCTTGCTGTCAGTAAATAGTTATCAAAGGTACCAGGATTATAATTTAGTAAGCCAGACGCGCGTTTCATCTTCATAAGACTCATCAGTGACGCTCATATCAAAATATTTATAAAGCCAAACAAGTACAAAGTTGAAGAGCATTGAGGATCCAAAAATCCAAAAAGTGGTGCCAAATACGGTAAGACATATGTAATTGGTTCACTGACAGAAAATCTACTTTTGTGGTTTAGCAATTGTCTTATTGTATGAAAAAGAAGTGATGTGGGCTTTATATAGATGAACCAGCAACCCAAAGACACGAAAATCAAATGATATTTAGAGGTCAACATATGGTCTACAACAATCAGCTGGTGACTACAATGTATGCATGTTTATAGAGAAATGCATCAGAAGTAGCATGGGAAACCAGTCATGTACTGGTTACTCATGCTATCGTTCTTGTTGCATAATTTGAATTAAAAATGCAGGTTATTATTCAACAATGGCAGTGAATTAGAGAAAGTCTTTTCATTAGTGTTCCAGCAGTACTTTCCATATGTCTGCAGTCTGTTGCTTGCACTGTTGATATAATACAAATATGTCTCAGTTGGCTCCTTCCAGCATTTGATCACATGTTGTTTGTTCTTTTTGTGCACGGTTAGTAATTCAAGTTTTCTTTGTCATCTGAACCTGTTTAGTAATGTCGTCTCTGATGTTATATAATACTACATGATTGAAATTAGATTCTTTACAATTTTGATAATAATTGATTGTATCTGACTTTCAAATGCATGCAGAACTGCATCAGAAATAACTTGCTTTCAGTTGAAATGACACAATTGAGAATTTTATCGGTGCAGTTTATCCCTCTAGAGAATATAATGCAACGATACTTTATCAAATATTTCAATGATAATTGTTACATTATCAATTTTGTAAATTACATTTTTAACAAAAATTAGCAGTGAAAATATAAATTTATTACCATTTGTCTTGTTTACATTTTTACAACTGTAATATCTTTTTAGTTATTTTATTTGCAAATGATTATTCCTGCTGCCATTTTCTATTAAATATTTAATAAAAAGGTCTTATGAAATAAAGTGCTATTCATGGTAAATTTTGCATGAAAGATGTCTTATTGAAAGAAGTTTGTGCTTTTTTTACTCCATATGAAGTAAAAATAGGCAGTGATTTGTATAAGTCTGTAGCAAGTTTCTGTAATAAAAGTATTTTTTTCTTTGAAAAGAGCAGGAAATCCTGTCTTTTCATTGAAATATTGATCACTAATCTAAATGTAAAGCAACAATCAGTTTGCTTCAGGAGGAAGATATCAGCCACAGTAGTTCTAAGAATCCGTAAAGATTCCGTTAAATCTTTCATTCAAATACTGCGGAGAATTCAAATACGGTTAATTGAGATGTATAGGCTTTAATGTGTTTTGGGTCAAATTTTCCATAAATTGAACATGAATAGTCTTTCTAATTCTAGAAAGGTTTTTGAAAGCGCACTGTGCAATAAATGTTACCTTTCATTGATTCCATGGCAACAGACATAAGTGCCATACAAAATTCTACCAATTTAAGAAGCTTTGTTACTTTATTAAATTTTCAATGCCAGTCTTTGTTTAGAGATGTTCTTATTATACTTGAAAAACACTTAAGTTATTTTAATGAAGTTATAGTTTTGCGAAATCATTCGAGCAGATTTTGACAAAAGTGGTCTTCAAAGACTTCTGCTGAATACAAAACAAAATGGTGGCTTTTTGTAAATGTAAATATTATTTGACTGATCCATGTTATATAATTAATAAGTGTTAAATGGATATATTTAGTTAACGAGAGATTAGGTTTAAGCTTCTTTGTCGGAACAGATGGTAACACATAATTACTACTAAATCCTTACACTTTTCATTCTGTACTGATGAACTGTTGAAGAGAAAAGTGGGAATTCATCATCAGGTATCAATTTGTTCTATTTTTATCAATTTTTTTGGTCACAGAATATTTTTTTAAAAAGGAGGTCCATTTTTTCACTAGATTTCTTGATAGAGACAGTTGAATGCTTTTAATTGGCAATGCCTTGCTTTAATGTTGTTCTGGGTTGATTTACATTGTAAAATATTGTAATTTCAGAAATTATTACAATGCTTTTATTGATACAAATGATGCGACTGGTTGAGTATTGCAGAAATAAGAACTTGCATTCTGATATCTGTTACATTTATCTGTTTGCAGCTTTTCCTGAAATCACAATAGTGAATCTTGAATTTTTGTTAATTCCTCAAAAATTGCAGTAATTAATGCATGCAATAATTTCTGAATTTACAGTTTTCGCAGTAATTAATGCATGCAATAATTTCTGAATTTACAGTTTTCGCAGTAATTAATGCATGCAATAATTTCTGAATTTACAGTTTTCGCAGTAATTAATGCATGCAATAATTTCTGAATTTATTTACATCACTTGAATATATATTTTGTTTTCTATAACAAGCTGAAGCCCGCCTCCATGTGCTGAATTTTCACGTTGTGCTGAATACCCATTGGTGGCCCGACTGTTTTCTGCTCTTTGGTCGGATTGTTGTCTCATTTCCCTTCAAAATTTTATAAGCTGTATTTTATTTTCCTTTGTATGTTTTTTGTGTTCTCATGAACTTTGTACTTACTTTTTGTCACATAATAATCATAAATGTTGTTATGGTAATTTTAGATGTTCATTCATGTTGACACCTGTAAAAACAGTAAACTGACCAGTAATAAAGGACATATACTGACCAATTTGTCCAATAAAGCATAGTTATTAACATTATTTATAGTTTATAATGCTGCACTTTATGATTTATATAAGGATTAATGTCCATAAGTACGTCACATCATGGACCTGTTTGATATGACAAAAGGGACATCATTGAATAGGAAGTAAACAGGACGACTCAAGCTTGAACTAACGATATATTGATGCTGTTATAGATGTAAAGACAACACCCTTTTTGATATAACAGAGCAAGAAAAAATATGTAGATTTAATCATGTTAACTTTATTGAAAAAGTCATACATATATTTTTAAATTCAATTTGTTTAGAGAAAAAAGTTTCTGTGTCCGACATAAATCTTATACTGTGCATTCATTATTATTTGTGGAATATCCATTTGCTTGAATTTAGTAGGAATAGGTAAAACATTAAATTAAATTATAAGTGTTTAACCAATTTTTCATATGCTTGCATACAGACTTTGGCAAAACCACGAATTTAAATATCCTTGAAAATACTTTTTCCTTCTCAATCCTCAAAAAGACAAAAAATACAGTTCATCATAACTCTAATGAAATTTACTACATGTACCTATATTCATGTTTAACTTGAAATAAGTACAGATTTTTAGATTCTTTTGATGGAAAATTTTATAACTAGTAGCTCCTTTGTATATAACTGAGTTCATGTATACCAGTTTGTAACTAGTTATAATCAAGATGTCCGGGCTTGCCTAGAGGACATTTTACTTGATTTTTTTCATGTTATAAAATGTATTTACATGTAAATATCTATTTAGGGGTTAGAATTATGTCAAAGCAGACTATATATTAATGTAATAAATAGCAAACATGGTTCCTTGTTCTTCTCGGAAAGTTAATATCCGTCTTTAAGTGATTGTATCGGATCTTTTAATTCTAAAAGGATTTGAAAATATTGAACTTTTTATTGCTTAAAAACTAATTTTGTAAATGACTCTTTTATAAATCAATATCTCTTAAATGCCAGGGATATATATGTTTTTTTCAATGTAAGTAAAGAAGAATTAGATGTTAAGCTTCAAGGATTATATAGTTTCTCCTTAGAGAGAGTCAATACAAGCTGTTTCTATCCTGTCGCTAACTTACTGCGATAAAATCAATACACAATACTAAATAAATGAATTAACCAATCAAACTTTCTAAAGGTTATCACAAAAACTACTATCAACTGAATTTTACTCAGGGAGATTTTTTAATTCAAATTATATTTTTAAAAGATATTGTGTGTTATAAAGAACACAGTGCAAGCGTTTTCCGATCGTGATTACTCTGGTTTATTCATATGGGATTTTATGTCTGATAACGGTAAGCCTAATTTGTATCTTGTCTGATCTATATATAGTCACTTATTCTGGCTTGTATGTCTACATGAAAAGGGCAAACATTGTAACTAGAAGGGAAAATACCTGATGTGGATCAGGGTTGAAATATTTCTGAAATGGTTTTATATATATAACTTGTTAACTCAGAATGGTACTGAAGACCTACACTATTAATAAGAATATCAACTTTGGATTGCAACATATTTGGGGCCCTTTATAGCTTGCTGTTTGGTTTGAGCCAGGCTCCATGTTGAAGACTGTACTTTGACCTATAAATTCACCTATAATAGTTTACTTTTTTAAACTGTAACTTGGATGGAGATTTGTCTCATTGGCACTCATACCACATCTTCTTATATCTTTTTTGAAATATTTCATAAATGGTGAACTAAGTTACTTGACATGGAAAATAGTTTATACTAAGGAAACATGTATGATGAAAATTAGTTTTACTCCTGTCGAGTGTTGGCATGTTTTTGTTCACCTATGCATACATTTTTAACCACCATCCTTCAAATAATAGATTTTCTTATTTTATGGAAAATTAATAGAACCATCAAGCTTTATATTTAAAAGAAGCCACTCCTCAAGTCATTCCAACAAACTTTCCATCAATAACGTGTGATACATTTAAATATAATTACCATAATATGTTCATAAATGGATTGTATGTATTTGAAAATTTTGAGCATAATGTTTTGGATTTCAAGGCAAGTAAACTTTTGGTGCTGAATTTTTCAAGGTCATGTAGATTTGGTTTTATCTTTACATTTTACATGTTTTAGTTTGCTTATCCTATTCTTAAGAAAGGCAATTGTATGGTATAACTTAAAACATTATGCCAGTGTCAATCTTTTTTATGACCTTTTGTTTATAAGTCAAGGTCTTATTTTTTTGTTTTAATAATGTTGATTAAAGGCCCAGACAGATAAAGAGTACAAGATCATTATAACTCTTTACAAATATCTAACTTTGGTATAAAATTGATCTGTTGACAGTTGATCGATCGAGAACTACACATAACATTCTCATTTTTTCCGCATCCTAAAGTCTACATACTTATTCATGCTTGTTATGTTTATTTGTAGTCACAGGTTGGAAGTTAAATCTTTTTCATGCTCCAGTGACTTTTCTTTTGAGTATAACGATTATCATTTTACGTTTTTATACCGATTCTGTTACTTAAGGATATGATCTACAAGGGACGTTTTACGCTTGCTCTCATATTCAAAAGGTATGATGTTCATTTCATTTCCTGTCAATTATAATATTCATTTAATAATTGTCTTGTGGTTATTTTTATATAATTTAGAAACAATTGTTTAAGAAACGTGGAAATGTTTTGTATGCATATGGTGTTTGTGTCATGGTTCACTTGTCACTGTATGATGACAGTTATAGATACATGAATGGAGTTATTGGACAACATATAGATTGACTTGTATACATTTTATATTTGTTATAACCTTTAAGTATCTAGTTTATCTGTTTAATTGGTGCTTGATATTTAATAATATAAATTTAAACTGTCATATTAAATTGTCTGGTCTCTCAGGTACAATTATTGAACTTTTGAGAAGGCATTGTTTTAAATTTTTTGGCCATTGGAAACCTACTTTTGAAACACTTTGTGACATGATAAGCATATACACATATAAAAATAGTTAGAAAAGAAGTCTTTTAATCCTGGCTTTAAAGGAGATGAGTATCACTTTTCTTAGGAGCTTCAAATCATAGATTTACAAATTTTGTATCAAGCTTCATTTATAACACCTATCCAAAGGAGGTTATACTGGTCTACATCTATCCATATGTCCGTCCTTCTGATCATCACCTAAATTTTTTGTTCCCACTTTTCTCCAAAGCTTCTTGAAATTTTATATCAATCTTCTGATTGCATTTTCACATCCATTGCTCATCAACTATCTGTTTACCAAATAATTATATATTCTAACCCATAATGGTCATGCATAAATTGGTGTTCTTAGTGTTAACTCAGATACCGCAAATCAAAGATTTCTGAAATTTGGATTTAAAATTCTTGTCAGCATGTTACACCATGTTATTTGTTTTCTTAAAGTTTAGTTTCATAAGTAAGCCAAAGCTCAAAGATAGCTGGTAATTAGGTTATCCATGCACAGTTTTTGCCAATCTGTAATGTGCTACACTTGATATTCACTGTAAAACCCTGAAAAGATAGTTTACATATTATGCATTGTACAATGCAATTTGTCTTTGTTTGTCTGTCTGTTTTTTCAGAAGAGTTAGATGTATTAATGTTTTAAGAACATATATGTTAAATAATATGTCATCTATGTAACATTCTTGGCTGTTACATTGTATTTTTTTTACCTATGATTTATGGCAGCCTTTATTTAAAACATTAAAAACATTTAAAGACTTAATTTAAAAGGATAAATTATTTAAACAGTGACAAATTTTTATTGCCTTGTTAGTCTTTTGAAATTGACTTTGTTAAACGACCACACCTTTGATTGTTATATGATTGTACAGATATATATTGTTATTTCTATTTAGTTAAAGTATCAAAACACGACTTCATATTTAAAAATGTTGTTTTAGACCTTTTACTATGCACTTCAAATTTTGACTTAAGTTTGATATCAATCAATATTCTTTAAAAGTATATTTATATGTGAATAGTAATATCGAATCAAGTCAAATCTTTGCCTTCATAACATGAAACAATACATTTGAAGTACTTCGCTTTCTACGATCCTCAAAAATTTGGAAATTTATGAGAATGCACCCTATATTTGTTATCATATTATTTTGATTTCTAAGCAAACAATTTAGCAATTTTGTATTTCTTTGGTTAAAATGAGAAAAAAATTATACATGTTGACCCATACTTTAACCCTATCATGATTTTAATCTGCATTGAACTTTTATATCGGGAACAAAGGGTAGATTGTTGGTTCAAAGCAAACTGTTTCTGTTTTAAATGAACTTTTCAGTTTCTTGAAGTGTACTTCATTGTGTAAATGAATAAGAGAAAGATTTTGTTACATTAGATGGTCTGATTGTTTTTCAGATTTTGTAATGTTTCATTTTGGAGTGTTTTTGACTTTGTTCAGAACAATTGTACAATTTGTACAAATATGTCAGAATTCCGTAAACTTTGAATTTGCAACAAATATTATTGAAATTAAAAGTAGAATGCATCATGATTTAGAACCAAATTGATATAAAAATTTTAGCTTACAAATATTGGAAATTAGTGATTGTGAAGGGCCACATTAGCCCAAAATGTATCTTTTCTTTTGTTGTTACTTACTATTGTTTTTAAAAGTTTGTGGTTTTGATGTTTTCTTTTGTTGTTATTATAAGTCAATTGTTTGCAGTTGATTAAAACACTTTATGGTTTATATTTCTCCTATGTATGGATTATTTATATATGAAAAAAAGACAAGTTTTCAAATACATGTATGAACAGTTTAATATTATCTTTCAAATAACTCGGGAATGATGAATATTGATAAAAATTGTTTTAAAAAAGCCTTGATTGTAGTCTGAAGAATACACAGACCAATGTTATTAAAGTGTTATCAAGTGCCCAAGGTTTTATAAACTTGTCAGTTTTATCATATTTGTATTGTCTATGACCCTCCTAACCCTGAAGACACCTTTTTATCTCCTCTTGTCAATAAATCATATCTCTAAATATTTCATCCATGGAGGACTAAAGCGTCTGTCATATTTGGTAAGATGTTTTGTACATTAACTTCTGATTAAAAGTAGTAAAATATGGATAAAATCAGTGTCAATAATTAAAATGTTGTTTAAAGTAAATATTATATGCTCTGGATCAGTTCACCGTGTTTTATGGTTTTGACAATAAATATGCCACACAATAGCTGGTTCAGGATGAAATGTTTAGTTATGGAAGCTTAATGTATTTGCCAATACATGTAATATCTTAAAGTAAAGATATTTTTTTTATGTCATCTGTATGAACTTTACTTGTACATGTATTATGCATAAAGAATGTGCTGGCCAAACTAAGATACATGAACCGTCATATCTAACAACCGTTTACCCTGCCTGAGCACCCCAGCTCATCTCAAGATTTTGGTGGTTCTTGTCCATTCGTTTTTGATGCGTTTTGTTATTTGATTTTGCCATGTGATTATAGACTTTCCGAATCGATTTTCCTCTGAGTTCAGTATTTTTGTGATTTTACTTTTTGCTACTTAATCCTTAAGTTATCTAGTGTTTTATGGACTGTTTTTATCAGTTTTCCAAAATGCTTGACACTTGACTTGTGTTTTGAAATATTACAGTTGTCTTGAATTTTTTATTGCTGTGCCTTGTACGAGCAGGAGGTGTTAGTTTTTATTGCTGTGCCTTGTACGAGCAGGAGCTGTTAGTTTTTTATTGCTGTGCCTTGTACAAGCAGGAGGTGTTAGTTTTTTGCCAGAAGCATATTCATGTTCTCCAACACCTAAATATAGCTATACTGTTGTTAATCACTTACTCTGTATACTTATCCTTAATCAGATTAGGATTAAATGCTCTATTGAAACCTTGCTACAGCTATTTCATGATTCTTTAAACATCTTGATAGATTTCATTGACCAGCCTGTTGAAATGGACTGCATATTTATCATAACTCATTTCATACTGAAAATTCTATTCAGCCTACCATGAAATTATATGATATTTCTGGTGATTTTCTAGATAAACAACCTTTTGACCTCCAGACCTCTGTCATATTCACACATTGTAAATTTTTAGACCATATAATCTTCTTAGTTTTCGCTACTTAAACTTAATCCTATTTATAGTCTATGTTTTGATTATGTAGAATTCCAATGTCAAGTGTAGCAGAAAGATCATTATAACTTTCAATAGCATGGTGTTGTGGCTTTCTAGGTCTAAAATATTAGTCCATATGGCATTTTATTGGTAATATTTAAATTTTATTTTAAAGGTTTTGCTTTCCATATCTCTCTCTCTCTCTCCTACTTTGGACAAGGTCTCTATTAGAAAAGTTGAGAAGGTCCCAGTATTTTCCCATAGATTTTTCTGATAGCTTTCTGTGAAATGTTTGCAAAATGACTTGTGACAGTTATTATTCCATTAACTAAAGTGAATGTGAAGGACTTGTGTTCTTGATGGTATTACTTTAGTCTGGCTGCGGAACTATAGCTCATAGGTCTTTATGTTATTTTTTGACTTTTTGCAGACCATATCCACAAATAGTCAAAAAATAACACAAGGACCTAAGAGCTACTGTTCCGCAGCTAACTTTAGTCAAGCAAAGAAATAAAAATCTGTTCTTCATTCATAATTTTTAGAAATTTAACTGATAGATAGAGTAAAAGTCCAGTCCTGTATTCAAACATTTCATTAATAGGTTATGGAATTATGTTGTAAAAGGAATATTATACTTTATTTATTATTCACAAGAGATAAATTTTGTTGAAATTGCTTTAAAATAATGTATTCTAAAGACCATTGCTATGTTTGGGATTGATTTATTGTGATATATGCTGTTGCTAATAAGATCATGTAAATCATTCAGTAATAATAAGGTATGTCACATGATGTCATGTCTTGATTGTTGTCATGTCTGCGTTTAATTGGCTTGATCTTTATCACCCAGGGTATTGTAATACTTATCTGTGTGTGTCCACTCAATATATGACTGTCATTGATTTAACTATTGTCAATAACCTATATTTATAGGTACAAGTATTTATTATATACATAAATTTTGTAAGTAAGGTGACAAATAGGCTATCAAAATATGTTAAAGAGAATAGTTTACTTGTCACTATACATTGGAATGCCATTTTCACCTTATTGGTTTCTCTTAATATCAAAAAGAAAAATGAAATATAAAAAATTTGAATTTTTGTCATCTAGAGAAAGTAATAATTTAAGTAGCTAGTCATTATTATCCTTGATGGTTCTTATTCAGTTATGCAAAATGTCAAATCATTTATTATAAGGTGTACATCCATTGAATAAGGAACTAGTTGTACAATATTAGCCCAGATTTTGTCCTTAAACTAACTCATGTTAAAAAATGCAGTATAGGTCAGGAAACATGTTGAACAATTTGTCTACAAGTAATTTAAACCTTGGGTTGACACAAAAAGAAAATTTTATGGAGTCATTCAAAATTCATAGTTACAAGTAAATAATTTTGAATTTCGAATTTATTAAACAAGATAATTCCTTTAATATTGTTTTGTCACTTAAATTTTTTATTGCTACAGTTTATTTTGTACTTCGTACTAATAAATAACATCATTCAGTGTCTTGTTCCTTCAAATAGATTCTCAGTCTTGAGATGTTTAGAAAGTTGATGTTTTCATGATACAATAAATAACATGTATGAATTTTACAGACGAAAATGACTATCAGCAATTTTCATTTTGGGTTGATCTTATGACATTGCAATATTACAGTTTATGTAAACTAGTCCTAGATCCTAATATTCCCGCCGGTTATTGACTTTCACAACACTGTATCATATTTGCGCTATATTAGGTAACTTAGTCCATAGTGCTCTGATTTGATCCCTTTTATTCCTATGTTTTATTACACCATAGTACTATATTAGTTTACTCAGGACCTATTTGATAGTAAATTAATAACAAGTTTTTATAATAACCTGAGGGAACCAATCGTCATGTTTGCTGTTAGATCAATAATATTACAGTCACCTGTCCAGGTACGCTTCAGGTGTAATCATCTTACAAAACTTTTTCCGGAATAGATACACCACAGTTTATTCAGTGTATCTCTTAAGCTTAATATTCTTATTGTTTAGGATTAATGCTATAAATAAGGTTGAAAACTTTTAAAAAGGATATATTTTTTACGAAGGATTTCAGAAAACGTGATTTAGATCAGATCCTATTTTGGATTTATAGATATAAAAGGTAAGATTAGGAGTCTTATCTGCGTTTATTTGCACTTGTTGCACAGTAACCTTAGTTGCTAAATTATTTTTACACCAAAGTTATTTTGGTGTTTAGAAGATCTATGACAATGTATATTGATTTTCTTTTATTTTCCAAATTTATTTAAAATTAAAAATTTTCATGAAATATTCTTAAAAATTTATATCACTGACAATTTTTACTATTTGAACAGTAAATCGGAGATTGATATTATAACTTTTTAAAATTTCTTTTATATTTAGATCTTTGCTTTTCGAAGTTAATAAAGTAAGCATGTGTAATAATTTGATGTTAAACTAGAGTTATCTTTTTAGGACAAATCAAGTCAAATCAACAAGACAAATTTATCATTACTTATCTTTTACAAAAAATTATGGACCTCACATGAATTACGGATATGTGATTTATATTTCCCAGGAAAAAATATTTGTTTTCTCTTAATAAATTACACAGTGCATATGAAGTATTGCAAGTTTCTAATGGATTAGTTCTTTTTTTCCCACAAGAAAAAAACTCCCACAAGAAAAAGGTGGATTTGTTTTAGAAATATCTGTCATTTATAAATTTTAGGAGAGACTAAATTCACAAAAGTCGATTTCTTTTTATCTTTTGTAGATTGCTAAATTTAGTTAATATTGGCAAACATATAAGTAAGTGAATATTCCAGTCATATAAAGTCAATTTATCTGATGGTAATTGTCACTGACAAATAATTCCAGATAGACTAATTATATCAGTCCTTTCAGCATGGAAGGAAACGTAGGTAATGGCCAGTTGTTGTAGACAGGAAATGAAATTTTCTTATTCTTTGTTTGTGTAGAAATGCTATTCAGGAAGTCTACATTTCGTCCGTAAAGAAAGCGGTCATTGCTTGTTGTTTGTATTGTGTTTGATAATCAACTCTGAAAATTGAGGCATGGAAAATCTTATAATAGTCCAAACAATGTTTTTATTTCCTGAAATAAACTTAAATGATCGTTCGAAATGTTATCAACATTATTTTAGAGTGGTTAGCTTATCGATCTGTTTTTTGCTTCAAGCTGTTCTAAATTTGGTTAATTTGACAGAAATCTAGTTATCTAAAAATAGCATACACCATTAAGTCTTGTAAAAGACCAGCGCAGGGAATTACTGATTTATACTATAGGATAAACTATATCCATCTTAAATCAATTGGGAAAATATAGGCAACTAAATTACATTAGCCTACTATACTTTATGTTATTCTGGAAAATTTGTTCTTGTTGCGACAAGGTCCATGTGTGCTGACATGGCATTAAACTGCCATTAATCAATGTTAGTCAAGAAATTTGTACAATTTTTTTGGCTATTTTAAAATACATTTATTTTTCTATCAATTGCATGTTTTTGATTTGTTGACTATTATCAAATTCATGTCAACAGATGTGATTTTAGAACTGCAACTAATTTAAGTACAAAAATTATAATATCTTATACATGTAAGATTGTCCAGTGAAAAAGTATATATCTGTTACCACCAAGCAAGATATATCTGTTACCACCAAGCAAGAGATTATCCATCATGGTGACCTTTGAAATATTTCACCTAATATATTATGTAAATTTCTGATTGATCATCCTGCTTTTTCCCAAAAATGTGGATATATGTATGTACATATAAGTAAAATGTTCACTTATAAAAATGTATCGACATCATTCAGCAGATTTTGCTATCTTTTTAGATTATGAATGAGTACTTGGTATAGCTAAATATTTTATGCTTTTTTGCACAGAATTTTGGTATTCAAGTTTTGAATTTTGATTTTTGTTATAAACAACAATAGAAGGGAACATTGTATTTTCCTGCCTGAATGGACATCATAAATCAGGATAAAGTTTTGGTTTTGGATTTATTCCATAAAGTTGTGGTCACAACATTTTGAAACTAACAAACATTTTATGGATCTTTTTAAAAAATACCTACCAAATTAGTGGTTTTGAGTCAGATTTCATGGTTCACTAATCATGAAAATTTGAAAACTTGAGTAGGGCTGATTGTGTCCTATGGATAAACTTGTTGTCCTTATCAGTTTGAGCTTGATCATTTTTCCAAGTTGAAGCGCATTTAGCAGTTGGATTAGGGATCCAGTTTCAGTAATGAAAAATGCTGTTTTATCAGTAACCTTCATGTTGACCTCTGCCAAAGTTATTGACACACATTCTTGTCCATACATAATTTGGAATCCAAAATAGATTCATCTCTTAATCCAACATGTCCTGGCAATTGTTTTATTGATTATATTATTGTTGATGAATTAGTTGTACTTTTTAACCTATGTCATTTTCTTTGGAACTTCATTATATGACGGGAAATGCTTCGGAAATCATTACAATATTTGTTGGGAATCAGTGGGATCTTCATTAATTTTTCTTATATACGATTTACTTATAAACAAAGTAAGAATAGCAGGCTGTGATTTTGAATAAAAAGCTTTTCATGACTTTCTGTTTTGAAATACAATAAAACATAGAAGGAACTGTGATCTTTCTATTTTGCATCATATTACTATAGAAATTAGAATTAGTTAAAATTACTTGAAATAATCTTATATTTGCATTTCAAAAACAGAATTTTTAGCAAAGACAATTACATTTTAGATTAATTCTTTATATAATCATTGATCGGAAGTAAAGCCTAGTAGGTAATATTATAGTCTATGGAATCACAAGAGAAATGCAATATCTGGACTAAAGTACATCTACTTCTGTTTGCGTTCTGTTGAATGTATATAATTCAGAGATCTAAAAGTGTTTTTAAGAAAAATCTTGTAAAAAATTGAGCTATTGAATTGTATCTCAAAAGCAAGCGGAATACAAAAGCAAACTGTTTGTACCTATCTTTATTTTTCTATAATGTTGATGTTGAGGACATTGTTGATTAGAAAGGACTAGATTTATAAATATTGTTATTCAAAATATCAATAGTAAACATTCTTTATTATAAAGTTAACTTTACAGTTTTATTATCATTAAATTTGTTTCTTTTTGTCCATTAGACCGAAAGGCTAAAACCAAAACCATTTATATATTTTCACATTCAGTTTGATTGAGAAACAAAACTGAATTGAAGAGATTGTAAAAATTACTCAATCATATCATCGGATTAAATAGCTATCAATCTATACCAGTCACTTATTAAGCTATTAAACAATAGAATAGGAATTCCCTTTCTTAGAATCTTTAGGCATCAAAGCAATGGAAAGTCAACCAACCATGTGGCATTATTTTCATTTATGGGTATGGGTTTTTCTTGTTGCTGTCCGTACAGTGACCCTTTATGGAATTTGGTTTCTTTGTGGAGAGTTGTTTCATATGGCAATTATACCACATTTTTTCTACCTATTGTTCTTCAGATTCTGAGATGGAAAAGTACAAAAATGTGATGTGATTTGAAATTATTTCTAAAAATTTCTTTTTTTTAATTACAGGTGCTCCAGAAAGACATAGAATCCAGGTCCAGGAATATCAATGCAGTACTAAAACTTAGTGACAGATTACAAGATGAACTTGAAGAAGATTTTTCTTTGCTTCAACACGCACAAGCTGCCCAACAGATACAGCGACGATGGCATGGAGTCTGGCTCCAGTCATTAGAATCACAATGTAGACTGGAAAATGCCTTGAAAGCTAAAAAGGTAGTCTTGACTCAAGAAGGGGAATGTTGAAAATTTCTTCTGTTTATTGTAAAAAAAATGTTTTGAAAAATGCTAACGCTTAATATGAAAAATAATTCGAAAGCTCACACTTCACTTCAAAAAATTATTTAGAGAGCACAAACAACTGCTTAAAACTGATACATGGCTCCTTGTACTGAAAAAGTGTAAAAGCATAATGTAATACTTGAAGAATTGTATAACGAACATCTGACAATGCTTTGAAAATAAAAAAAAAAGAGAAAATAATATTTTGAAGAAATTGATTGTTTGAAAAATGGGATAGTTATAAACAATTAGTTCAAACCTCCAGAGAACCATAAATAGTGATTAAATTTTCATGACAAATTTTTAACAAACAGAATATAAAGAAATCATGAAAGGAAATTGATTTTAACACAACTCTCCTTTAGAGGTAATTTTTTTACAAAAAAGCATATAAAACGGACCTATTACCCAAATATAAATAGCTTTGAGATTCTAAATTTGGTACACCTTGGTTGTCAAGAAATTTAAGCATACGTTCAGATATGTGTTCAGATATGTTTTCACGCAAATTTGTGATTATCTTTATACAAGCTTATCAAATACTTGACAAAGTTGAAAAAAGGTTAAAAGCATAGTATAGAATTGATGATTGTTTAAATGGTGTGTTTATTTTAAGTGTGTATGGTTATCTTTAAAATAGTCCATGTCATAGCTTGACACCACAAAAACAGAGATAGCAGCGGACTTTGGACTGAAGCCAAAGTGATATTTTTCCTAGATTTATTACCATTTGCTATCATTATTTTGCTTTTCCATGTTAAAGTTTTTTGTATCGATTAATACAATTAACGGAATTTCGTTTTGTCGCTAGCACTAGTAACAATGTTTATATTTCTGATTAACTCAGTTAGGGAAAATTGACATAACTTGTATCACACATTATGCGATGCTATTTGCTCATGATGAAACATAATCATACATGGCAATATCTCATTATAAAGAAATTTTAACCGACGAATCAATTATTCCCTTTGTAGTTTATTGAAGAAAAATTATATATCAAAGTCGCTACAAAACAACAAAGGTTCACTTCATGTTGGGATAAAACGACCAAGATATAGCTCTCATCAGGATGTAGCTCTGTTACTTTGATTACCTGAGCAAGACTTTTTAATATCGTTGATGATCTTGATAGTATGACGCTGTCTCGTTCTGAGTTGTGTAACGCTATTATTTAACTATATCTAGAGTTCAAAGGAATTGAGCTATAATTAATTGAAGAGGTCTAGTTCTTAGCAGTAATAAATAAATGATACAAACTTAGTAAATAAAGCACATAGATTGTCTCAGGGCAAAATCAATAAAAGTTAAGTCAACTTATCTAATATAATGGTGGGCTGATGATAGGTGAAGAAGATTGACACCTCGGTTTATTTAAATAAAATTTGAATCTCAAATGAGATGTTTATGGTGCAAATTAAGTTGTTATGACACAGCCAAATGATTATTATTCTATTGAAGCCATTTAAACTGTTCAAGGCGTAACTGAAATTTTATTCTTTGATTTTTATTGAAATTTGAAAAATGAGGAAATAAAATGTTAACTTGAAAAGTACGGTACTAAAGAA
Organism: Mytilus galloprovincialis; assembly: GCA_037788925.1. Classification (NCBI taxonomy): domain Eukaryota; kingdom Metazoa; phylum Mollusca; class Bivalvia; order Mytilida; family Mytilidae; genus Mytilus; species Mytilus galloprovincialis. The sequence goes on along the minus strand of CM075334.1, from coordinate 40,171,415 downwards.
TAGATAAATGAATTGACTTATATTTTTTAGAGTGAGTTTAATTTAAAATGCATTAAATGTTCTATATGAGTAAAATATGTAAAACAACTGATATCATCTTTGTTACCTCTTTGACATTTAAATAAAAATATCACATATTTGTTTTTAAACTAGACATTTATACATTGTAATAAAAACACAACATTTATTTCAAGTATTGCATGTACTTTGAATTAAATAAACACAATGTTATAACAGAAATACCACTTGTTACAAATTTTGCATTGTATTTGAAATACCACAATGATTGCAAGTATTACATTGTAATAAAAATACTACATTCATTTCAATTAAGACTGAATTAGGGATAAAAGACATTGTAATAGAAATAACACATTGATTACAATTATTACATTGAATTTGAAATACCACAATGATTGCAAGTATTACATTGTAATAAAATTACTACATTCATGTCAATTGTGACTGAATTAGATAAACAAGACATTGTAATAGAAATAACACATTGATTACAATTATTACATTGAATTTGAAATACCACAATGATTGCAAGTATTACATTGTAATAAAATTACTACATTCATGTCAATTGTGACTGAATTAGATAAACAAGACATTGTAATAGAAATAACACATTGATTACAATTATTACATTGAATTTGAAATACCACAATGATTGCAAGTATTACATTGTAATAAAATTACTACATTCATGTCAATTGTGACTGAATTAGATAAACAAGACATTGTAATAGAAATAACACATTGATTACAATTATTACATTGAATTTGAAATACCACAATGATTGCAAGTATTACATTGTAATAAAATTACTACATTCATGTCAATTGTGACTGAATTAGATAAACAAGACATTGTAATAGAAATAACACATTGATTACAATTATTACATTGAATTTGAAATACCACAATGGTTTGCAAATAATACATTTAATAAAAATACTACATAAATATACTACATAAATAAATAGTAAAAGAAATACCATCCAATTTAAGTTACCTAAAAGAGAGGCGAAAGATACCAAAGGGGAATTCAAACACATGACATAACAGATACCAAGTAACGGTAGTTTTAAAGTAAATGATTCCTGCATTTTCTTTTAAATGAATTTAAGGTCAACAAAACATTATTGATGATAATTTACTTCTTTTCTCCTCTCCATCAGTCAAATTTGACTCAAATTAGTATAATGCATTTTAGAACAGCAAATTAACTCACATTTTTAATATATTTAAAAAAAAAAAAAGAGCTATGGATCATTTTATCTAACCTTAACATCTGAAGAACATATAACCTTGAAAATTTGAATGCATTTACAAGTATTTTCAAAATTGGAAAAGGTTTCTGGGGAATGTTAATTTTCTCATAATTAGATTCTTTACTATGTTAGGTATTGACAAAGAAATAAATGGAAAGGAGGAAAGTTAATAAGAATTGAAAGATAAATGAAGAAATATTTTGAAATAAGAAGACAAGATAGTATTTACTTTAGGGACCAGAAATCAATGATTACAATCATTTGTTGTGTTATTTCTTCAGGGATATATCAAATTGTATTTAGGAAAAACAGAAACTGGGTCAAACTAGTATTTACAATTTCACAAAATGGGGTCAAAGGGTATCTGTTTAAGATGTATTTTTCATTGTTGCAAGCTTTCTTTTTATGAATGAAATTGTTGCTTGGAGATTAAAAAATGATCTATAAAATAATCTTTTTTCATGTGTTAAAAAATTAGTTATAAAAATATTTTTTTGTGGATACCCTGCATTCATCAAGCTTTTCAAAAACATTGGATCCAATTGCTGACAGAATTTTTTTTAATTAAATTATTGAAAAGTATCATTCTGTATTGAAAATAAAATTTTGGCGTAAATTAGATACAACCGCTCCAGCTAACGCTCTCAAGGTATATCTAATACATAAAAACTTTGGATTATGGAAAAGTTCTATAAAGTACTCTAGCAAATAAGGTTTACATCGAATATCGATTACATTAGTCAACTAAAAAAAGATATTATAAATTGGATAAAAGGATAAATTGATCAATCTTGCAGGTAAGAATTGAAACCCCAAGCTGTTGAAGTGATTTCTATGTTATAAGCTCGTGGCCGGTACCACGTATGCAGGTAGTCCCATATTACTTTGCAAATAGAGAAATTATGTCCCCTCTCGGCTTAATCAATGATGGATGCAAGAAAAAAGTGCATTTTACGTAATGTTCTGTTTAATCAATGAATTAATGCACAATCTGCAGAAGTCCAGGTAAATTGACTTTCAGGTGATCTCTTTGTATTCTCTTGGTGATATCCAGGTATGAAGCACGATAGGATTTTATCAATTTCTTGTGAATTAATGGAGACTAAGTTTAACATTTATCACCTAAAACTGAAAGGAGCAGATAGTTTTGGATATCTTGTTTAAAGTTTTAGGATTGTAATTCAGATGTGTAAGTTCCTTACATTTTTTTTTTTGAAATTTAAGTCAAAAAGTTCAAGATGACTTTATGGTAATTGATTGAGTAGTTTGCACTCTGATTTCTTGTTCGGTTTCCAGGAAGTTGTAATTTTTTATACAACTTGCACGTTTTAAAACATTAAAATAAATGTGATAAGAATTTGTTTTAAAAGGTGTTTTAACAACTGAAGTGAATCAAATTTTTAGAAAGTTTGAAGTAGCAGACAAGACTTTTGGGCTATTATATTTTAGAAACTATTATCTCTGGAAATTAAACATGAATGATTCATTAAAATACTGTCTCCATTAGATTTGTCTGCTACAGACACAATAAAATTGCTGTCATTGAGGCAGACGACACATTTGAATCTGTCCATTTCTACCTATAGTGCTCCGTAGAGGTTAATTTAAAAGTAACAAAGTGCTCTTAGGCCATACAATATAGATGTTGACATAGAAGTTGAACAGTGATCTTAAACCCAACATAAAAAAAAAAATGTCATGATTCTGGTTACAAACGAGAAAGTAGGAATAGTCAGTCATTGGGATATTTGTTTTCAAATGGTTTCTATTTCAAAAGGAGCATTTCATTTACTGTTCATGCTGTTGATTCATTACTATTCATTTGATACCAATTTTCATGGGGTTCGTGGGTATAGGTGAATCACAAATTCAAATATCCAATGAAAGATATCTTTTCAATAGGCTTTGTATACAGAGATTGGCAAAACCACAAAATCAAATAGCCACAAATATGCAAGTTTTCAGCAATTCACAAAAATTGATACCCACGAAAATAAATGAAACCACAGTATGTGGATATTATAATGATATAAATCTTAGAAACTTATTTCAAGTTCAACTATCCAAATGCATTTCGGAATTTCCTTCTTTGATTGATATATTGGGAACTTTTTTGCTACATGTATATGATGTATAATGGACAGAAAAAGGCCTTAATCCAAATGCTGTCATCATATTCTTACATTTGAATATTTATGCAGTAATTGTGTCAGTCAAAATGCGTTCTCATTTTCAAAGGTTAAAAATGGCCTTGATTTTATCTTTTAAATGGTCAGCAATAACCAAAAAGCATTGAAAAAGTGAGTGTTCTGTTGTTTATCAGAAACAAAACATGCTTTGCATTATTCAAGGGATTAATTGTTATTTTCTCTTGCAATTCGCATTAGTAACTCAATATTTGACAATGTTAAACCTCATGTGCATTTCATGTTAGACGACATTACATCAACTGTAAATATCGCACATGCATATAATAAAGTTGTGTTCGATATACCTTTAGGCGCTAAAAATAAATATTGCATCAGAAATAGAAAATATTACACAGATGCAGAAAATTGGATTAGATTAATCAATATTAAACAAATATTTAAATAAACTTAAAGGCTCTGAGCTTAAACTATGTATGACTTAGTACTTAAAAATGAAATAATAATTTTTATGCTTGAATTATAGGGTATATTTCTATTTTCTTATTTATGTAATGTTCTCATAGAAACAGAGATAAATATATACTTCTGTGTATGGCTGTGTCATTTACATATAAAACTTTGTATAAATAATATTATATTGTATGAAATGCCTCAAATCCTGGGAGATTTGGATGAAAATGTTCAAGGACAAGTTCAAAAACACCCATAAAATCTTCTGATGTAAATTTAATGTCAAAATTGGACTTGATCAAACGGACGTAACATTTTTATGACATTAAAAACATAAAAAATTATTTGCATCAGTTATACCTGGATTTAAGTGTTATTATAAAATTTTCAATCATAACTTAACAAAATAGAAAGTTCACAGTTCATGCTTCAATGATGTTTCCATGGATACTAAATGGTTCTTTACCTTTCAAAGAACAGGGAGCCTTACAAGTTTAATAATGAATGTGTGAATGATGCTGGAAGCTATAATGGTTTTTATTTTCTCTTTGTTAACTTTATTCTTTGTTCCTTAACGTAATAATTTATATTAAAAGACTTATCAGCTTTTTGATGATGTCCAGATTAAATCGTTACGAGGGAATAATAAAAATCGTAATTATGACTTTCTCCTTGATGGGAATTGATTTTTACACCTTTGTCAAGTTTAATTTCTAGCTTAAGTACTGAGAAGAATTTATTTAAGTCATTTTGATTTGATATTTTTTAAATGAAAATATGAAGCAGCGCATCTTCAAGGATATAGTACATGCAAATCCTGTTTTGAGCATTAAACCTTACTAGATTATCTTAATCAGTCCATTTATAGAGATGTAGATATAAGTATGGTTGAGAGTTAGTTAAATGTGGTATACTTCAGCATGCCTAAAAGTAATTAGATATTTTAAAAAGCAGTTTGGTATTTTTCACGCTAAGTAATTTGGATTTTTTTTTAAAGCAGAGCAATTTGGTACTTGGGGCAGAATCTTATGATTAACAGATATATAAATCATCAGTTTGGTAAGAAAGGAAATTTTTGACAATAATGTTCAGAACTTTTTCTTTAAAAAATCTATTTCATTTTACCTAGTGCATTTTTTAATGTATTTATTATTTTTATTTCAGAAACCATTTTCATCAGCATCATTCTTATCAGGTTGGATACCACAAAATTCTGGATGGGAAAAATTTGGCTCCAGCCCTCTCACTGATGATAGTTTCACAGTGAATAATCGTTGTGCCGATTTTGTTGAATCTCCTCTAGCCGAAGATAGCGATCAAAAGGATAGTAGTACATGTGTTGAAGAGACTGACATTAATTGTGGCCTTTCTCATGCCTCCGGAGACTTCAGCGGAAAAGACAGTGCAGTCGTCAGTGAAGTGGAGTTTAAAATGTCATCAGAATGCAGCGACTCTGACCTAGATATGCTGAGAAGGAACAAACACAGACTTGAGAGCCGAGACATTGGTTATAGCAGTGGTACTTCTGTATCCCCTATCAATACCGGTCACACCAGTACAGAATCTGATTGTGATGATATTCGTAAGTTGATTGAAAAGGTTGATACACTTGTTGGTGAAAAATTACCAACTAGTGAAAATAAGTCGCCCAAAAGAGAAAGGAGATCTCCTGTAAAGAGGAAGTCTGAATCTCCTCCAAAAATAGTTGAGATCAGTTCCTGTGATGCAAGTAGCGAGGATAGCGATGAAGGCGCTGATGAATTCTCCACAGCAACAGATGATCAGGAAATATTGTGTGATAGCGTATTGGGGCTGGATTTTAATTCTGATGCATCATTGTCACCCACAACTCTCCCTAGGTTCCACGACACATCAAAATTGAAAAAGCGAAAACAACGAAAAGATAGACCCTGGAGTGTGATTCAGTTCAGTGATGTTAGTGATAAAGAGGTTGTGACATTGTCAAAATCTGAAACATCAATAAATACATTGGAATATGAAACTCCAAAACAGTTCTGTTCATCGACTTTGCCCAAATGTGGTGTTAAAAGAAAACTGTATGATACAACGCCACGTGTGGAAGTTACTGATACAGAAACTGAAGGTATGAAACTTTTATTAATTTCGATTTTGAGAGAAGAAAAATATTGAATTTAAGTTGAATTCTACATAGGTCATTGTTAAAATATTTCTGAAGAGACATACAGTGTGTAGTTTAGTAGAACAATGGTAGATCTATATTAGCTACAAAAATATCAATGAAAAGTACATTCCATTAAGGTCAATTAAAACTCTCACTACTTATTTAATTGACCATTCAGTCAATATGGTATTTATTGTCAATGGATTTTCAAAAGCATAATTTAGGAAAATTTACTAATATATGATTTGTCCTCAAATGAGCCCTATTTTTAAAGGCCAAACAAAATATATTGTTTTCTACCACCTAGCACAAAAAAATAAGATAGTTAAAATGATTTTATTTTTAAAGACTTCAGGGAAATGTTTGGACATTATACAGTGATTAACCACAAATTTATGAACTGTAATGGTTCTTAAACAACAATGTCCAACTGCCCTTGGTAGACATAAACATATAGGTTTATTTTGGCCTAATATCAAATATAGAACCTGATTTATTTAATGTAAATAAAAATAAGAATAAAACACAATATTTGAATTTTCTAGAGAAATAAGAATAAAATATCCAAGGCGACTTTAATGAACTGTGTTGTATGACATTACCTTGGAAACACTAAACATTGACATTTAAAGTAAAAATGGATTGATATTAAAAGATACCTTAAAGAACGAAATCAACTCATATATAGATTTCTATTAATTTTAAGTAAATCAGTGAAGATTAGAATTAGAAATATAGTTTTCATCATTGATTTATTTTTCAGTGTCAGATGCCTACGTGACTGCACAGACGGACATATCCTGTACAGAGGATGAGGATCCACTCAATAGTACTGCTTCCATGTCGGAACCAGTTTGGTGGGATAACTACCACCAGGTATGTACCAAACAGGGATCAGATAATAGTACTGCTTTCCTGTCTTTGGTTGGTTAACTACCACCATGTACATTTATCAGAACAGGAATCAGATAATAGTACTGATTCCCTGTCTTTGGTTGGTTAACTACCACCACTTCTGAAACGAAACAAGAATCAGATAATAAAACTGCTTCCCTGCCCAAACTACTGTTGATAAATACCTTTTGTCAGGTATACCACCTGTAACTCTTAGTATACAATGATATATATCTAAATGAAAAAAATACATAAAAGTAACTGTAAAAGCACTGATTTCATGTCAGAAACAACATATCTTCAGAGACATATGGTTAGTTGAGATATTGATACTATATATACAAAATGAATCAGATGTGCAACAACTGTTTTAAAACTTTTATTTTGAAATTCAGATTTTACTACATTTTTAGTAATCACCAAAAATAGTTTGATAGCACTTTTTCTTTTAGCTCTAAAATTAGATGAAATACAGACAAAAAATGCACTGAAATTTAGCATAAAGGAACACAACAAATTTTGTTCTTGCAATCTTGTAGTTTCATAGTTAATGCATGTGGTTATATGACATGATTTCATCTTGTAAATCAAATCACTGTCAAACTTCAGATATTCAAATTATGTTTCCAACTACAATATAACTCATTTTCTATTAACAGCAAACAGTCTACACGTCCCTTGGTGAGGACCAAGAAGAATTGCCAATCTCCTGGGCCCAGCTAGAACAGGACTTGGAGTTTGACGAGGAAATAACCTCTGCTCAGTCCTCTTCTATTGTGAGAGATGTTATGGCTAAAAAGAAGTCAAAGCCAAAATTGGTAAGGATTTGTTAGGGTTATTTTCGTATGTTCTTTCTAAAGGAAATGGCAAATTTCATTAAGAAATTGGTACACTTCTTTTAACTTGTTCTTTATTGATTTTCTGATCGTCATTTATTTTAACTAATGAGATGATGTTGAGAATTTGTCTGTTAGATCAAGAAGTGTGGGTGTAAAGCGATCATTTGGAATGACAAATTCAAATAGAGAAATTTTATAAGCGAATAATTTGATCTGTCGTAAATGGATGATCTGCTTAATTGCTTGTGAATGAAAAATAATTTTACAAATTGATGGTTAGATGTGATTTTTATAAACCAAGTACTGCTGGTTGAAAAGATTTTATCAGTTTATAGTTGTAGAACAAGAAAAATGTTATCGATGAATAATGGGTTGGTTACAAGTTTGAAGAAGATAAAAATGTCAAGTTAGTTATTTGATGCAAAATGCATAATGCTATTATAGCTACGTGCAGTTTCGCATAATTCAGCTGTGTAAAAACAAAGTACAAGTTTTATTGCTAGTGTTCACATTAAAAAATCTGCTATAAAATATTTTTGTAAAAATAAAATCTGATTATTTGTTATTAATGACAAAGACAGCCGGATCATAAATTTTAGGTTTTATTTTAATATTGGATTCCTGTGTCATGATGTAGCTTAGAAAGAGTAGAAAAATATTATGATTGATAAAAATAATACTTGTTTAGATTAAAGAAAAGTTAAGTATTTAATACATGTCGTTTTCATGTTAAGAAACATACAATTGTACATGTATTCAAATATAAATATTTTAAGGGACAAACAAAAAAGCATGCTATAATTAAAATGGTTATTAAATTACAATGTCTAAGAAATATTTTTTTGAAATCTGATTTGAACTGTATGATTGTACTTTGAATTATTATGAGGTGCAGCAGTGTTTAGATGGTTGATCATAAATTCATAATCCTTTAGGCATAGCATTGAATTTGAGATTAATGTTTGAGTTAATATTAAAAGTACATCTTGATTCTTGTTAACTGTAGTTAATTTAAGCCAATAAATGATTCTGACCCTTAAGGGATTTTTGTTTAAGATAAAAGTGCTTGTTTAGCATTACTAAGTTAGGAGGATTTTTCCTGCTTTTGTGAAAGACAATGTTGTGAATTACAATTAATATATATGTATATGTCACCAAGAAAGCTATTTCCGATGCTAATTATAGAAACTATAGCAGTGAGAAAACTTCATTAGGGATGAATGTTATACTAAGCAACACTGTCCATGTTTAATTTTCTCAAGGTCCTCCGATTTGTGGCCTTACTTTTTCTACAGAAACTTGAGAAACATTAGCAGGCTGACTTTTAAGATTAGTGTAGGAGTTTGTGTTCATTATTCACCTAGATTATAAAGAAGCTTCAGTAAATTTTAAAGATAATAAATAATTAAAAGCTTAAGTAAATTTTTTCAGGATATATAAGCTATTTTAGTCTTGACTTGACTCAGTATTATAATTGATTATTTTCCCTGATGTAAAGAAAGACATTATTAGTTACATAGTGTGCTAGTGACCTAATACGGTATATATGGGGTCAGTAAATTCCATATGGGGTGAGAGCGAAGCTCGAATCCCCATATGGAATTTACTGACCCCATATATACCGTATTACGTCACTAGCACACTATGTAACGAATTTATCTTACCGACTATCTTAACATGTGAAATTAAGACTAGTGATTCTCAAAACGAGCAAGTCTTCAATACTGTTAGCGCTAAGAAAAGACTTCCATTGATCCTACAAAAACAGATGCCAACAATAACGACTTGTAAGGTTTAAATGCTTCGTCTGTTGGAACTTTTAAGATTTTTTCTCAGTACCGTTTTGTTTTTTACAAAGGGACATAACACCATTACTAACTGTGTATGAAATAAGCCCCGCCCCCTTCTTACCTATTAAGGAATATAAAGGGACGTAACTCCACTACTAACCGTGTATGAGATGAGCCCCGCCTCCCTACTAACCTAATATCAAATATACACGGTTTGCACGCGGACGCTTTTAACCAATCATATTCCTGGAAATGTATAGGAGGTAAGATAAATGGTAATACACAATGTCAAAATATTATAATTATCCAATATGTTGTCAGGAAATTTATTTCGGATTCTAATTATAGACTTCATTAGGAATATTCATTAATGAACAAAACTTCCACTGTTTAATTTCTAAGTTTTTCCTTTGTAGTCTATACTTGAACCTACAGTAATTTGGATAATAAGACGACAGTGCTTTTAATTCAAATTATTTATTGATATTTTCTTTCCAAAATGCAATGGTTATGTGTTTAGCATGCATGATTATATTTAATTTAAAGGCTAACATTTCAAATTATTTTTTTCTATAAGTGTAAAATCTGCAACAAATAATGAAATAATTCAAGCCTGACTCGAAATATGCACCAGATGCACAGTTTTGAGTCATTTCTGTAAAGTTTCCATATCATCCCTACATCTCTATTATATTTTTTACACCTGGACCATTTACCTGTAATGCCACAAATACGTGATCAGTTTTTCAGTTCCTCAACAGAGGTCATGTTTTATGATGGGTGGTCTGGTGTCTTATATCAAAATAATCATGCAATTGTTAAAGTGCATTCAATGTGACTTTAGCTCTCAAGTTAACAAAACTGTATAACACGCAAAATTATCACAGGGCTTCAGATTGGGATGAATTTGTCTTTAAAAATTACTATGAAACCATTTTGTGTTATCAATCTTGTAGTTTGAAACAAATTTGCAATTGCATAGGTACTTGTATTTAGTTTCGTTAGTGTGTCATCTGATTCAATCGTTGCAGTATTTTATAGTTAATTCTGACCTTACCCTTTCTGTACTTGATGATGTGAAAACTGATTTATTCTACCAGAACATAAAAAAAAACATTTAATCCTGAAGGGTTTCTGGTAAGGCAGGTTGTACTGTATATTCCTAGTTCATATTAGCCTGGCCTCAATCTGGTCTTTGACAAATTTGATATACTAAAATATAAACATAGTTGTCCCTTTACCAAGAAATTCCCATAGAAATAGTATAACACTAATTAGTTTGAGATTTCTATAACATCTAATGGCCCTTTTTATGGGTTTTTGGAAGTCAGAGTGCAGTGCATAGAATTTAAAATGAAAACTGTCTACTTGAAGGCTTGGAACAGGAAATTTCTTTCTCAGATTGTCATAGGTCTATTTTCATTTAGGTATTTCATTAATTCTTTGATTCCTTAATTCACTTTATGGCAGATATTCTGATTTATATTTTTTTGGGGAAGACGGCTTCAAGCCGTCAATCCCCAATGGGGTTGACCAGAGTGACATTCCCTCACATCATTCATTTTGTTTTTATAGTGGGGAAAACCCCCCAACAAATCTTACTAAGAATGATGAGATGGGGAGACACAAATGAATAAATTGACTTTTAACACTTTTTTACACATTTCCCTTCTGTTTCTCTCGAAATTATCGTATATCGAGCTCTCCTTTACACTATTTACGTTTCTTTTACAATCCGGAAAAATCAGTATGACGAGATATTCTAAATATATCCAACCTACATTATATTTTATAGTGACGTCATTGTTGGAATGCCACACTACGCATAAGCAGGGATATCCATCACTGGTTATTTAAATCATTCTCAAAGATTGTGCACTTATTAAAAAATAGTATTTGTTGAATTTAAACATAATGATGTTTGCTGTAGATGATTTAAACATCAACATGCAATACTTTAATTTGTAGGTCAACAACTTTCAAAGTAAACAGGAAGTCCGAGGGGCTACATGAGATCGGGGAGAGAAACGATCTTTTCCATTTCTTTCTGTAAAACTCTGTTTTGAGAAACTTCCTCCAATTCAGGAGCACCTCAATTTATGAGCTAATTATCCACTAAAATAAACACTTAAAATGTGACATTAAGTATATGATAAGTAGTCTTTCATTAAAACTAAATTTTGTGTACCAACATAATCATTGTAATAGTTAAAAAAAAATTACAAATGTTGCATTTTGTAGTTTAAACCTATTTATTCATGAAATTTTACAAATATTTCAAAATGTAGGATTTGGAAACAAGCTTCACACAGTTAAAATCAATCATATTGTTATTTTTATTAGTACCTGTATCCCTGTGATGAGAGATATAACTGGGAACTTTATCAATGGAAATTTAAAACTGAATAGATTTTTCAGTCCTAACTTTCTTAAGAAAAAAATAAAAAATTTTAAGAGTACTGTCACAAAAAATGGAAAATAGCCCTAGCCTACAGTTCAGTCGTACACTATTAAGATTTCAAAAATAATTGTAGTTGTTGTTAAATGACAGAATTCAACTAGTTGAATTTTAGATAATTAACTATCAACTTTAATTGAATGTTTAGATTTAGAAGATGCAGATCTCTTCCATTGGTCTAAATTGAATCCTAAACTAAAGAAACGAAATTACATTAAACAACAATTGATTCCAATAGTGTCAACCTTCCACATGTTCTAGCTGTTCTTTTTTTCATTCTTTATATGAAGACTATCAAAAGATAACCCCCCACCCCAAAAAAATGAAATAGAAACAAGGGCCGTCTTTCCCCTCAGAGCTATTCAGCTCTTTGATTAGGATTAAGCAGTAGGCATGGTTATGACAATATTTTTTTTTACATTTTCAGACCAATCAGAGCAGTAAGCATGGCTATGACTCTGATTCTGATTTAGAAGATTTATACTTCTTCATCAAAGACTCAGCCAAACAACTCAAAATCACAGATCAGTTCCTAAAGAAAAAGGTCAAAGATTTCCAAGGAACAGGAATTGACCTAAATTCAAGCAAATATGTAAGTAAAAAAAAATGCATACTTCATATCTTGCATAATTTTCTTTTACACTTGGGATATTCTATTAAAAAAAAATCACTGCACCACTATTTGAGTAACTTAAATGCATTGAAATAACTCAATTTTTAAATATTTCATATTTTACCTGACATGTATGAATTTTTTGTTGTTGCTTATTTTAAGATGTTTGCCAAATGTAGTTAAAAAAAATGCTAGAATGAAACAAATAGGATAGCAAAGCTAGAAAGTGTTTCCTTTCAAAATTCCCACAAGACAGGAAAAATATAATTAGAATTCTTCCTATGATATTTTTATAATGATTATACCATGTAGTTTGTGGACAGTAAGACAATTTACCCCAAAGGACCGATATTTTTCGTCAAAACCAATGAGTTATTTTTGTGATAAAAAAAAAAAAATGCTGTTGAAGTGCAAATGTAAATAATTAGAAATATGATAGTTTGACGAATAAAATTAGGAGAGAAAAAAAATTGTTTGTTTAAATTACGGTAAGTCCACCGATATTGATAAACATTTTACAATTTGTAATTACTGTGAATAGATGATTTGACTTAGTAAGCCACACATCATACAGGATCAATATCCCATTAGGTTAGATAAGTCCTTACAATGAGATATGATATTGAGTTTTAATACTTAGTAATGAGCCATGTGTTATAAGGATATGAGATGAGAAAAAAATCATTTGTTTCATTAATCTTGTGGTATTGGTTTCACATAAGATTTTATTTTAAGAACAAGTTTTAATACTTCGTTTTTTATACTAATAATATCATATTAAATGTCGGAAAAATAGATTTCTACATCTAAGTTAAGGTGACCGATTTTATTTATGTTAAGGTGACTGATTTTTATATAAACATCAACCTCTTTTTGAATCCAGGTGATAATTTTAATTATAAATACTCGAATATTCAGAAATTTTTGCAATGATTTTATTTTTGCGAAAATCACAAAAATAAAAACTCACATTTAAAATTTGATAGAATTATTTCTGCGCAGCATATCCTGAAATCATAATAATTTAAGTTTTATGTGCATTTTTCAGCAATCACAATAATAAATACATGTACGTGCAAAACTTTCTGAAATTACTGTATATCAAATAGTTCTAACATTAAAACATTTATCGATTAATATTTTGATGCAGATTCATGGAATTACATCAGCTGCTTCAACTCTTTTAACTTTGATAACCTGAAATTGATTATGTGTATCTAGGTGACAGTTGGGGCAATATATTTCTTTTATTGGCTGCATAAAAAAGAAAATAATTACTTGTTTAAAGATTAAATCTTATAGTCTAGGCTGTTTCCTTTATTTAGTAAAATGATTGAAGTATAAAAAGAAGATGTGTTATGATTGCCAATGAGACAACTCCTCACAAGAGACCAAATGACACAGAAATTAACAGCTATATGTCACTATACAGCCTTCAACGATGAGCAAAGCCCTATGCCTTGATTTGCCAAAAAGTCAAAATAAGGCTCTATTGATTGTTTAGTTTAGAAAATATTTTAGTTTCAGACAGATTCCAACTGGCAATTTACATGTAAAGGTAAAGGCTCTTTTGTTGTTAATTGGTCTAATTGTCTATTCTTTGTCATAAGAGTTATAACATTTGCCATTTTAGGCTGAAGTAATAGCTACCTGCCAGACCAACATAGATTGTTTGAGAAGAGTACTACAACATCTGGGCACAGTTGTTAGTACTGATGAAGAAGAAGACGTTGATACATTGCAAGGTAATAATTCATGAAAACATTGAAAAATCATTTTTACACTGAATTTGAGAATGGAGACAGGAAATGTGTCAAAGAGACATCAACCCGACCAAAAAGCAGAAAACAGACCAAGGCCACATTTAGGTCTTTAACACGACCAGAAAATCTCCCACTATTTACTTGAATATAGAAAATAAAAATACACATGTATGTATAGAAAACAACATGTATTAGAATTTGAAGTAAAATCACAGGATTACACAGATATATCAAATTTCAATAACTAACAGCACTAACACTGATAGCTAAAAATAAAAAGCACATAAAAATAATACAATATTAAGAAATGTGATATTCTGACTTGGTGTAGAGTTGTGTTAAAGTTAACATTTTTTAACCTTGCCTTTAATACAAATTTTTTTGGCAAACATCTTACTTTTCATCTGAAATCACAGCCATATGCTAATCAGATAAAAAATATAGGTGAAATTGTATGCTCCTTTATGAAATTTTACGAAAAATCCTGATGAAAAAAAGAAAACCAGAAAGATATTTTTGTTAAATGGTTGAATGGTTGAAATTTTTTTTCTGTACCATAGTGTTATAAACCAAGATCAAGCCTTCTACAATTAAACCCTTTCAAAAACACCCTTATACAAATCTAAATGTTATAGTAACAAGATGTTTAATTTTATACAATTGTAGAAATTGTGTATAATTGTTTCAGAAATTCTGTACCAATGGGAGAAGCTACATGCCTTTGCCAGTGAAAGACAACTGCAGTCTCAACAATTGTCAACATTATATAAATGTTTGGAGGACACACAATCCAAGGTCAACGGTTGTGATGTCATATCACATCTTCATAAGTTCTCAAACATAAGGGAGGTTGAACATTGTCTCAGTGATGTTAAGGTACTTGTTATTATTCATATATTCAAAATATTTGAATGGACAATGATATTTTTAGAAAAATTGAATTTCTTAAAGGTAACAGTTCTTGCAAAATTTTACTATAAAAATACTTTGCATCATTGACTAAAGAAGTTGGGTAACCTCAATAAAGGTGATTATTTTTTTAAAATTTAACTGTTTGTGTAAATCTTAAATGTGGATGCATTGCTATAAAATGTCATATTTTGAAAGTATAATAAGAATAATTGTACATTATACAAAATTTTTATTTTAATGCAGCATTTTTAATCGCGAAAAATTAATCGGATATTTTTTTTTCATTCTTCAAAAAATGCAAAGATAAATGCATGCAAAAATTTCTGAATTTAGAGTTTTTAAAATCAATAACTACAGATACCTTCACTTTTGCAGGAAAAACATGAGACAATGTTACAGACAAAGGATATGTTCTATCACTTAGAGGATAAAATATCAGTCTATGAATTGGAGCACCCCTCTATTAATCTGGACCAATTGTTATTCCAAACAAAACTAGCTGGGCAGACCATGTCTGAAAGATCACAAAGGTATAACACAGAATGTATTTCATAATGTACTGGTGTAGTATTTTTCTGTCTCTGTATAATAGTCAGGAACACTGTCACTGTCATATTTTACATTCTGTGTCTTTTAGCTTAATTTTTATACGCCACATACACAATTTTGGGAAGAATATATAAATCACCCTGCCCTTTCAGTCTGTCTGTCCATGTGCCTTGTAAGCGCACATCCTCCTAATTTGCAAAATGGATAGGGATGAAACTTTACACAATTGTATCACACTACCTGATGATGTAAATAAAATAATATAATTTCAGTTCCACACGTTAAAGGGGAGATAATTGATTTTAACTACTTCAATATTGCAATATGTGGTAATAGTCTCTTGTGAGGCAATGGTATACTATTGTTACTTTATTCACAGTTTAAGTGTATATCAGACTAAAAACAATATTTTAAATTTTCAATAGTATTTCAATTGAATACTATATAGAAATGGCTAATTCTGATACTACATGATTTTCAAATAAGATTGATTGTATTAGCATTAAAAAACAGACTTGATGTAAAAGGAAAACTGACACTTGTGATTATTTTGAAGTAGTCCCAGCACCATTAGAATGTTCTGAAAAAATCTTTATAATAAAAAATATGTTCTAGAGAAAAATGCACAAAGAATTTTATATTAAGTATCTTCAAAAGCCATTTATACTCTTTTTTTTTTCCATTTTGATACACAATATTTCTTTTGTTTTGCAGACTAAGTCAGGAGATGGCAAAATTAGAACATATCCATGAGATCTGGCAGGATTATAGTAAAACCAGACAGGATCTGGAGAAATTACTACAGGAGCAGTTCAACGTAGAAGTTCTGGCTTCTAGGCTGGAGTCACAAGAGGATCAGTCAGAGGATCTTTGCCTTCAGGTAGGTACAGACATGGGCAATGAGCCTTTACACATCAACATAACATTACAACTTTGAATCCAAAGAGGGATAGATATAATGTCTTCAATGTTTTGGAGGGCATTTGTTATGCCCTACCTACAATAGTAGAGGGGCATTATGTTTTCTGGTCTGTGTCTCCGTCTGTTCGTCCATTTGTCCATCCACCCGTCCGTTAGTTCGTTTGCTTCAGGTTAAAGTTTTTGGTCAAGGTAGTTTTTGAAGAAGTTTAAGTTCAATCAACTTGAAACTAAGTACACATGTTCCCCATGATATGATCTTTCTAATTTTAATGCCAAATTATAGTTTTGACCCCAATTTCATGGTCCACTGAACATAGAAAATGATAGTGCGAAATTCAGGTTAAAGTTTTTGCTCAAGGTAGTTTTTAATGAAGTTAAAGTTACATCAACTTGAAACTTAGTACACATGTTCCCTATGATATGATCTTTCTAATTTTAATTCCAAATTAAAGTTTTGACCCCAATTTCATGATAGTGCGAGTGGGGCATCCGTGTACTATGGACACATTCTTGTTTTGCTGTGAAAGATAAAAAATTTATTGATATGTATAGGAATGGTGAAGTATAATCCCATGCCTTAAATTTGAAGAATGACATAATGTACATTTAATACCATTGCATGCCCCTCAGTATTACAGAACCTACTTAAACAAACAGAAAAATGATAAATGTTTTTTACCTGAATATGCAAGAAATATTTGGCAAATTATAAAAAAGAAAACAACCAGCCATTCCGACTTGATTAAAATCAGGTTTTAGAACTTTGACATCAAAATATGATGTATATTAGATTTTTACTTTTATTTTGATATCCTGCATAAACAAAAAATTGATTTGATATATTTAATTTAATATGTGATAAATATTACATTTTTCTTTTAAGATGATAAATGAGGCCTTAAAAAGTTACGAAGAGAAGAGTCAGAAACTGCAGGTGCTGAGAGGTCAGCTATCAAACTACCTCAACGAGGATACCAGGACTCAAATGATGAATAGTATGTCTGATATCCATGATCAGCTGTTTGAAGCACAGAGAAAATGTGGACAGTTGCTGAGAACAATCAATCAGGACTTGGCAGCACAATTAGAAAAGTAAGTTTCATAAGAAAATATAAAAAATGAAAACTTTAAGTACAGAATATTTTTTTTTTAACAAAAAATGCATGTCAAACCTGTTCCAGTTGGATTATAAACTTAAGAGGTAAACTGCAATAGACAAGTTATTAATTCACTTAACCTTTTTTTATGCCCTACCTACGATAGTAGAGGGGCATTATGTTTTCTGGTATGTGCGTCCGTTCATTCGTCCGTCCGTTCGTCTGTCCCGATTCAGGTTAAAGTTTTTGGTCAAGGTAGTTTTTGATGAAGTTGAAATCCAATCGACTTCAAACTTAGTACACATGTTCCCTGTGATATGATCACGGTCTACTGAACATAGAAAATGATAGTGCGAGTGGGGCATTCGTGTACTGGGGACACATTCTTGTTTCTACTAAAGATACTGTTCACATTTGCTAAATCTTTTTTTCTTCAATTGCTTTAGGAGAAAATTTTGTAATCATGATATTTGGGGCATTTTAATGTGCTATGGATACAAATAAGTATACATGTATTTGTAAAATTTGACATTGAAATATTTTTATCACTATATTTATTTTGAAATCAGGATACATTTTATATATATAGATTCTACCGCTAAATGGAGTGTAATATGATATTTATCTACTCCAGTTAAAATTTAAAATTTAAAATGCGAGGCTTGCCAAGCGTTTTTAAATATTTAAAACTTAACTGTCCAGAATGGATAAATTATTGTATTACTTGAGATTTGGTGGTGGAATCAGTTTCTCTAATGATTATTATGCAGTATGTATGTAAAGGTATTAATTCTTCTCAAATGATTTTCTTTCTCTCTATACATATGCATATTTTGCTATATTTATACTTTCAGAAATAGTGGCAGAACATCATCGGCAGCATCATCATCATTCTCATCACCATCAACATGGCTGAAGTCACGTTACGTTCAGGCAGCGGCAGTCTTTTTAATGTTTGGTATAGGTTACATATTAAACCCAGAGACTGTTACTGAGTTAGGCAACTGGTCTTTCTCCATATCACCTGACTTTAGATATGTAAATGGCCCACCTCCAATCTAAAGGTCAAAGTTTAAAGGTCAAAGTGTATATACATAATGATTTTGTACTTATAGAAATCTCACGATAACAGAAAGGTTACACAGATCAATATATATAAATGAGTCATTGTATTGTACATAGACATGTACTTATAATCTATAAGAGAAAATTGCAAAAAAGATACAAAAAATCGATAGATTTCTGTAGTCAAGAGTATATGTACAAAAGTGTCTCAGTGAGCATGCCCAGCATGCCCGGTATGATAGCGAAGAGAGTGTGATAGTGCTATGTATAGAAACACGGTACTTATCTTTGAGTATCTTACTCTAGTGCTCATATGAAGTAAAACGCTTTTGGGATCAAGATCAAAAATTAATAGTTCAGAAATGATGATGTTATTGGCGCCAAGAATAGAATGTTCGGAAAAGTTGAAATCAGTAACTTTCGTCATTCAGGGAGAATTTTTAATCAGGGAAAGAACAACTTAATTATTCCTATGCAATACATTTCATAATTTATTTGCTAAACAAAAAGATAATCAAAACTAAAAATTTAGATACAAAACTCTAAAATTTTGAAAATGAACGTTCAAAACTACCAGTCCCTTAGAAGTTTTAGAAATTCCGGTTATTTAACACATTGTAACAAACATTTGTTCATCATGTGTATAAAAGGCAGCTACATTGTATATATGTCATACTATAAGACCACATGGTTGTATATTTATTTTTATTTAAATAATATTTATCAAATATGTGTACTAGTGGTTGTTGTAGTGGCAATTTTTGTTTTAGCCAATTGTCTTTAAGTGTTGTATAAAAGACGGAATCTGAATTGTATATCAGATGTCTGTCAGAAATAGATATGATTAAAATCAAGTATTTTATTTATGGTATCTCAACACCAAAGATGTCTTACAACCAACGATAGTTACGTCATGAAAAGTTAAAATCACATAGTGAAAACTCATGATGAAAGTTGTTGTCAAAAAAATATTTGGAGGATATTAATAGCATTTATCCCCAGAACTCAGGAATTAATTCAGAGGTGGAAAATATTGTGAAAATAAGAATGTTGATAATAATGAATTAGACGCTATATTCTTTAATTTGATGGAGTTTTAGAATTAGATAACAAAAAATGTGAAATATGAATAGGACATATACTACTGAAAGATAGCAAATAGTTATCCAGGGAGGGATATAGTATTCAGGTTCTCTGTAGCAACGAAGGCTAACACTTCAGATACTTACTGAAAAGTATGACGAAGAGAGGGAAAGAATTATAACACTTTCAGTGATTGTGTTATGTAGCAGAAGACATAAATGACTTTTGTGTAATGAAACCTGGTTGTGTTATGTACAAAACGGGTGTAATTATGCTGTAAAAAAGCTTTTTTTTGTCGAGTGGTGTTGCATGATTTTTTTCGTAAAGGCTTTGTAGAGCTTGAAATTTATGTTATAACTGAAGTCTAATGTGTAGGCTTAGTGTGAGTACATATTCTTAATTAAAGGAGGATGAATAACATTAAATTATTGAATGTACAAAATGCATTGTAATTTTACATATCAGTGTGTCCGCAAATATCAAAGATTAAGTGAAATCACTTGATTTTCAGAGGTTGTATATATTGTTGGAATAATCACAATGTAATGACTTGGAAGATGCTAAAAACAAGATATGTTTCTGAAGATAAATGTTGTTTTGAATTTAGGGCTTGCAAATCATAATTGCTCCTGCAAAATAATATTTAAATTTTCATTTTCCATGATTTAAGTATTGTTCTGCCTTGCAACCTCAAAATGCAGAGCTGCAAATATCCTCAAAAAGTATATAGATTGGAGGTGTTGCATTATAGGGTCAAGTTTTCTTAATAAATCAGGTGTGTGAAATGTAGTAAGGTACTCTGGGTTTAACATGGTGCTTTTGTCAGCTGTAAAAAAGGCCTTCAGTGTTATATGTTATTTATTTTAGGACTGTAGTAGCTAATATAGTGCTGTTTTGTTTCTGTGTTTCAATATCACTGCAAATTTAAAGAAAATGATTTCCTTAAAATTTCCACTGAAGTCATACTTCATTTTTTTTTTAAATCATAAAAGATATTGCAAGGAAGATCTTCAGGCTGTGTAAATCTTAACACTACTCTATGAATAGTACAAGTAAATGTTGGACCAGGTCTTTGTGAGGATCAAATTGTGGGTAACGTACACTGCTAAAATAGCAGTAGACTTGGCTGATGAAGTCATGGCTTTATATGACATATGATGTAAATCTAAGTGGTTTCTGGGGTATTGGTCAATCTGATTAATACAAAGACCTGCATTCAATTAATGAATTTTTAATTGTGAAACATAGCCTTAAAGTACTTGTATGCATGAATATTTGCCATCTATCCTTTACTTTCTGAATAGGATGAATATTGTATAGTACATTTGTACAAGTGATTTTAAAACACAAAAATGAATCTGGCTGTTAACCTGGATATAGTGGTACTTTCAATATACTGGTACAGTTTATACATGTTTATGTAGTTTTGTTTTCACAGAGATTAGTTGATCTGACTCTTAATTAAATAGAAAAAAAAATGCTAAATTATTTTGCTTTTTTTGTATTTTCTTTCACTTTTTCTCATGGTGAGAAATTGTAAATTTAGTCTGTTTGTTATTCATTTCTTTAAGTTTGAATTGTTATTTTTATTTGTTCATTGGTATTTGTTTGAAAAATTAAAGCTTAGCAGCTTAAAATTAATTTATTGATAGTTATCATTATATTTTATAAATTGTAGAAATTTTTTATTTTTCATATTTATTTTAGATTTTTTATATGAATTGTTATTTTCATTTTTTTTGTCAATGAATTGGAAAGGGCTTGTTGGAAACATTTGAAAAATTATTTTTGGAATATAAATGATTCTGAAATCCAAAAAATGTAAAGAAATTTAAATTGGCCTTAAATTCATCTTATCAATAATCTAGTAACAGTTAAACTAGAATTTGTTTGATGCAATTATATGGCTAGATAAAGTTAATTCCTAGATTCTCATTTCTAAATGTATTTTTTCATAAAAAGAAACTTTAGGTTTTCAGTTTGGAAATCTTTAAATCTTGATACAATGAAGACCAAGTAAAACAAAAATTCATTCCTATTTAAAAAAAGTTGAATGAGAATGTAGGAATTTTAACTTGACCTAAATGATATTAGATTAATTATGATATTGGTGAATAAACTATCCAGAAAATTATCAGGTGCTACTTTTTGTCGTTGCCAAACCACTAATTTGATATTAATTCAAACTTCATATAATGATACAGCATGCATATCATTGGCTTTGTAAATTTCAACAGTCATTATTTTATCTCTATCAATTCAATGCTATTAATTTATTTGTGATAAAGTCAAGTGAATTGGAAAAGTGAAAGTTGACAAAAAGCTGTCAGAAAATTTATCAAGAATTAAAAGAATAAAGTAACGATATTAAAGGGCTATGATGCTATGTGAGGTCTGTTGAATTTATATGAGTCTCCATTTCACATTCATACTTTCCTTTTCAATTGTTTTTTGCAGATTCGTTCCACAGTGCAATACTACTGTAAATTCAGAAATTATTGCGAGGTTTCTATTATTGCGAAAAATGCGACAGAAATGTAAACACAATAATTTAACTCGCATTTTGAAATATTTAATATGAATTAAAAAGGATTTTTCTCAAAATCGTAAGAATTAAAATACCATATAAGTCGAAAACCAAAAAATAGCAATAATAAATGCACACAATAATTTCTGAATTTACACTATTTGATTATTTTTTCTAGGTAACATGCCATGTGTTCATTCCAGCAATGTGAATGCAAAGACTAACAATACCATGATCTACACTCACTTGCAACTTATCTAAACTTGTCAGATTGTTACAAGCCCCTCTTTAAGTTTTTAGCATTTGATATCAAATTTGTTCTAGTAACTTTGATCTTATTTGAATTTCACTTGAGTATTTTCATTTCTAATGATTTTTCATTTAAAAAAAAACTCGTAAAAATTCTAAAAGATTTGGTACGTTGCAAGAAAGTTCAGAAATGATATTGTGGTCTTTGTATTTCTATTCAATTATGTTTTACCACATGGATGTGTGATAATGTATGAATTTACTTTCTGTAGGTGTAAGTATCTTTATTTTGATTCTGAAACCAACAGTTTGCATTGGTTTTAATTTTATTGACTTCGAACAGCAAAATTGTTTTGTAATGTTTAACCGCTTGACAAAAATTAGCCACCAAATTTAACAGATTGATAATGTGCGACACCTTCAGAAGATAAAATCATATATTATTTAAAAGCAGTAACAAATAAACCTGCTGGATATATGCAGGCCTGTTTCTAAGGGTTTGTTGCATTTACCCAGATAGGAATTATTTATTTTATGCTTGTGTCATGTACGTGGTGAAACTTGAGGAACTTTTTAGCCGATTATATTTTGCCACTAGTGAAAAGCTCACAATTTGATTGTTGTATATGATTGTACATTTACTTAACTAAAATGTTCATTTATAAGTGCTATCATAATCATATATCATTATTTTACTCAATATATAGTTTGGGTCCATGTTGGAACAGCCATCATGTATCGTTGGCATAGTTCATCAAGGTCATCACATGATTTCAACGTGGACCAGACATGTGTCAATGATGTCACAGTAACTTTGTATTGATAGTAGTAATGATTTTGTGTAATGTTAAATTTCTGAGATAATATTACACAGGAATCTTGGCATTGTGCAAGATAGTGACTATTTTTGATACACGGTAAAATCAAATTATATAGGGTACAAGTTAAGGATGTCTCAAAAGTTTACCGTCCCAAAGTCAAAATTACTTTTATAAAAAAATTAATTCCCTTAACTTTTACCTTTGATCTCTTGTAAATGCCATTTTTGCTTAAAAGTATTTATTAATCCAAGTCACAGAAATACAGGCATTTTGAGTAAAGAAAACGAAATTTAAGATTTGATAAAATTTGAAACTTTAAAACAAGCAAATGTAAAAATTTATTATCCTGTATTTTGTGACTTGAATGGCAGAAAAAAAAGATTAAAAAGAAAAAATGATAATCCAAAAAATATTCGTTATAATACATGTGAATAAAGAGTTGTTGTACTATTCAGAGTGTACAAAGATGTATATCTAGTGAAATATGAAAAAATAAAACAAAAAAAGTTAAAAAAAAACTATTTTAACTAATTGAAATGAAATGTTTAGAAAAAAATTGAGCGAAATACATCTATAAAATGTGGCTCCAGTGAAAATGTTGGCTATCTGTATCTTCAGATTTTATATATTAACATCAAATCAGATGATTCTGATAGCTATTTATATGTTCACTTGATCTACAGATAATAAAATAAATCTAAGAGTTGTGAAAATAATTTATACAATTTTATATCAAAAATTATTGGGACTATAAAATTATGAATTTTGAGAAATAAAAGATTTTTTTTCTTTAGTTTGTCTTATATTGTTTATGATCATTGCCTGAATTTAAAAAAAAACTGCTATATGTACCACTCAGTAGCTTGCTGGACAGGAACTTCTAGAAAATATAAAAAAAAAAAAAAATGGTCGCCACAAAATAGCCTAAATGAGGTGCTTAAAAGTTGCGTTAAAATACCAAAATTCAAATCAAATCAAATCCTGATTAATGACGATCACAAAAATGCTTGATGAACTTGATAGAGCAGGATTCAGGCTATCCCCTCAATCTGTTAAATGACATCAAACATTTATTTTATGGTTGGTCATTGACACAAATGGTATACATGTATAATGATTTCTTAAAAAAAAAATCAGGACAAACAAATGCACTAAAAAACTCAATCAGAACAGCTTTGGAAAAGGACTAGATAGAGGTAAAAGAAATAGAGCAGTGCAAAATTTCCAAACCATGATTAGATATCTAAAAGATCTATTAAAGGTTTATATGGCACCTACAACATAAAACGCTGGGAAACAATTCAACAGAGCTGGTCAGACAACTAAAAAAAAAAAAAACCTAATGCATCCCACAATAAAAAACACAGATCTTCAATAAGGACATTATCTACAGAAAGTTGGAGATGTGAGCATCATATCATGTTTAGTTTAGTAGAACATACCTTATATTGCATGGACTTTGTTAGAACAGTAAATTTTGGCGGTCAACATAAAATGTAACAAAACACAAATGTTCTATAGGCTCCTGTACAGATGTTTAAAACAAAAAATTAAGTATCTACGAAAATCGAATTTTCCTCAATCAATGAAAATTGGTATCAAAGAAGAATCAGAAGTCATTTGATTGAGTTATACAAACAACTGGAAAATAGAAATGGTGCATCTTAAATTGTAAATCTCCAGTATTGCCAATGTGTTCAACAACAAACCTAACACCAAAACTAATCCTTTGAGGCCACTAGAGCCAACCAATCTTGTTTTATATAAGATATTTGCTCAGGTTAACCTACTTTTTGACAGCATTATTGCCCTTAGGCATAAATAATTTTATGAAAATTAAATTGAAATATGGATTCTAATCTTGCTGTGGTGGCAACTATTTGTATAAAGCTTTATTATTACATTTGTATTAAAGTGATGCATTTTTCGTAAACTGATGACTTGTGCTCTCAGCTCTAGATCTGTAGATTTTATCTGGTATATTTGTCCATTGTCCCTGACCTCATTTTCATGGTTGAAGTGTTGCCTTAAAATTTTCTATCACATGATTTGTCAGTTGAGGAACTATATTTGGTGAAGAGCATCAATGCAATGTATAGTTGTTTGTAAGACAGGGTTCACCTGAACTTTTCTTCATTTCTCCAATACTTATAGGAACTGGAGGATTCATTTTCTGTATGATGCCCTATGGTCTATAGTTTCCGGTTGGCATGTCCATTGTCCCTGACCTCCTTTTCATGGTTCAATCATAGCTTATAAACCAAACAAAAGCAGAAAACTATTTTAATAAGGTCAAGGTCAGATGTCCATTGTCCTTGACCTCCTTTTCATGGTTCAATCATAGCTTTTAAACAGAACAAAAGCAGAAAACTATTTTAAATAATTTATTTGGTAACAGTTGTTTAACAGGAAATCTATATATTATTTCTACAATAGCAATACCTCCTTTCTAATAGTAAGTATAAGGAGGTATTTCCCATACTATGGCAGTTTTCTATTTTTGGCAAAAAACAAATTAAAATGTACTTTCTTGTCACTGGTTAATAAATACTGTTCATTCAAATTGTGATCAAATATGTGGCTAAATGCGATGAAAATGGCAAAACAACACAAAACTGGATGCATTATGGCAATGACATTGTTTAAATTAAGTATGTATGCATTTCAAATAGATTTTAAATTGGGCTTCAACTCCTACTTTTCAAAATTTTAAAATAGACCATTTCAGTCCACACTTTTTTATAACTATAGGTAAAGCTATAGTTATAAAATAGTGTGGACTGAAATGTAGAAGTGATGTATATGACCTTTTCATACATAGGACTAAGGATTAAAAAATATCAACAATATTTTATACTGATGACATTTGCTTACATCAGAAATGGTTCGTCTTGAAATTATTTATTATTTATCAGAAAGATTATCACATGAATTTCTGAACGTAATTTTACTAACAATACCTGGTGGCAAGAATCTACACTATAATTCAATTGGCCAAGAATAATGATAGAAAAATAGCAAAATATGAATGTGATGTTATCACACTACACAACCAATGAAAATATGTTCAAATTAAAATTGACAGCACAATAAAAAATCTTGCGGTAAAAAAGACAATACACATAAATATATATAATACAGCAATACAAAAATATCACAGAAAGTATGAAATTATGAATAAGTGTGAGCTAACTATGAATTCTATGTAATATCAATTTCCTTTGCAAAAAAAGTCTCAGCTAATGAAATGAATGATGGAACTAAGATAAATGCACTTTGAGGTCTATTCTATATCTATATAGAAAATCTAAAGAATCCAGTACATGTATGCTAAAAAAGTCAATTAGGTAGTATTCTAATATCAGACACAAATATTTCAATTAAAATACATGTTATTTTAATTTTTCGGTCTTCATGAAATGTTTTTTAAAAAGTCTCAAACATTTCAACATCACTGCTGCCTAAGATATTTTTTGTGATTTTCAAACAGTTTTCCATTAGAAACAAAATAACTAACACCATAATAGTACATAACTGACACAATATAAAATACAATAACATACATACAACTACAAGAAAAATCCCAAAATGCCCCACATGTAAATGTAATATAATTGAACATTCACATAACAATTTAAGCCTCATATTATTTCTTATATCAAGTAATTGCATTAAATTTCCTCACAATGCATGTGACAATTAAATACACATTTTCCTGATATTTCACAGAATTACATCAATGTTCCTGGTAGTATCACATAACATGTAAATTACATCTTTTACATGATATTTTACACACCAATTACATTGATGTTCCTGATATTTTTCCACAGGCTATTGTCACAGATTTTTTTTTTTTATATATACCTTATAATATAACACAAGGTACTTAACTTGCTTTTTTTGAAAAATGTCACCTGGTTGCGAAATTCCATTATATTTCAATATGTTGGATGTCAATCCCACTTATACTTGTTATGCTGTAAATCTTAATAGATTAATCTACACAATCTGAGACAAGTGCCTGTGTATTTTTCCCATAACATTACATTTTGCAGACATTATAAATCACAATGAAATCAATTTTCCTGATATTTCATGCAACAATTATATCAATTTAGTGCACATTGATATGTGAAAAGTCCATATTGATAAGCACCTATATTAGTCCCAAGGAATAAATCAATAAAAGTTTAAAAGGATTTTTCTGTTATTAGCATGAACCTTAAAGATTCACAACCCATATAACCAAAATGATCATGAATATTTTAATGGGATGATTTTTTTTGGTAGCAAATATCAGGTTTTGGAAACAAAATTGCTTACTTGAACTAGGGTCAAGCTATTTTAGCCGAGCAATAATATATATCATCAATACCTAAAAAAAAAGGTTTTAAATAGCCCTTAAAATTTCAAATTGATCACTTAAAAAAAAATTAAGTTAACATTTGAGTGGTTTTATCTTAAAGTTGGCTTACACTGGACCCACTGCAAACCTTTCAAGCCATTATATATGTCTACCAGGGTTATATTTTTCTTACCAACTAAACATGATAACATAATTAAGGCAATTTTTTTGTTACTCTTTATTCCAAGTCTGCTATTATCATCATATTACATTTTCATAACTGAAGTTTCTTCAATATCAAAATGTATTCATCATGTGTCTTTTTTCCTGATTTAACATACTTCTAATGAGACAAATATGAAAGTATTGTCAATAACTACGCTTTTGTTTTATGTTTCATTAATTTGTCCAGTTGTGACTGTCCTAAATGTGAACATAATTTTTTAACAATATTTTCATATCCTCCTTTTGTTGCTAAGTCATATGGTGTTTCTCCTCGGTCATTCTTCCTGTTAATATCAGCACCCAATCTGTAATGACAAAAACATTTAAATTAAAGATGATATTAAGAAGTTCAGTTTTTGCATGAATAGTTTAAATGAACACCAGAATTAAAGTGAGATATTTCTACATGTCTGAAAATTAAGTATGTTTCCATGACAAATACAACAAAAAATGTGATGATCCATGTTTTTTAACTTTTTTTTAATGTTGTCATTTTTTTACTTCTCATCTGTTTATTATCTTAAGTGCAAGAATTAAAAATCTGTGCTTCTTTATATTATTTTTTTCGCATCAAAAACCAAATCACTGCATTATACATATGTTTTAGAAACATTGATCATTGATTTTTAATAGCAGTGAAAAATCAGATAATGAATATCAATAATTAAGCAACATTTAACTTTTTGAGTATATTTTTTTCAAGTTTTAATTATTGTTTTTCTCTTTCATGATTCACTTATCATTTGGTTTAAATATAAAAACATTACCCCAGTAAAGTATCAACAACTTTCAATCCTGATGTACCAAGAGTAACTGCTTCATGAAGAGGTGTATTGCCTCTACTGCAAAAAAGAAAAAGATATGAGTATAACAAATAGAATAATGTCTATCGTTTGAAAGAAAGGGAAAATTCAATGACTTGTTTTAAAAAGAGAAATAAATAAATTTTGAAATACCTGGTCCCCATTAACAAAAATATTTTCCACTACAAAAAAAACAACATTTCTATATTTCCTAATTATTTTGTTCTCTTAATGGTATTGACCTGTTTGGTCTCTAATGGATAGCTGTCTCATTGACATTCATACTGCATTTCCTTATTTTATACTGTTTACAATTGGGCCCTTTTAGAAGTTGGCATATTATATAGAAAGTGTCCTTTATTGAATATCTTTAAATTTACCATAAAATGTTTTGTTTTTAAATGTCTCACAAATGTATAACACATTTTTTAAAATTTTCTGCCTTATAATAAATGTATGATTACCATTTTAACATTTTTATTGAAATATTGACATTTCAACACTTACATTGATGATGGTCCCTTTTGATTTACTTCCACACCTTGATCAATCAGTACAGGTAAGCATTCAACTCGTCTGTTTTTGATAGCAACATAAATGCACGGTAAACCATCTTTATTTGTACATTCAGCATTAGCCCCCTAAAATATACAATGTTTTAAAAAATGCAATTAAAACCCCTGAAAATGCCAACAACAAAACATTTAACAGAATACAATAAAAGAATCGACAATTACTTTGTTACACACCTCATTTTGATTGATTAACCTTAGGTCTTGTGGCAACTATTCAGGACTTCATAATAATTTGAAACTAAAGTTTGAGATCTGCATATGACAGCTTGTAATTAAAAAAAACTTTCCTAGAGGGGGGGAAATTTAGACAGACTGACAATTTGTATGACAGGTGTTGCATGCATATTCGGTGATGCTAACCCTGTGGAGGCATTCAGTCTCACTCTATTTAGTTCATGAGATTTTGTTTTTGACTTTGATTTGTATCTTCTGAATGGATTCACGAGATTTAAACATTGGTAAACTACTATTGCCTCTGATTTATGTATAATTTCAGAGTAAATATACCAAAATAAAAAGACCAATTATTTAGAAAAAAATATATCTGAGTGACATACATACATTGTTGTAGTATATTCTTGTTTATTATGAACAAAATCTTAACCCAAGAATATAGACTATAAACAATAAATACCTCATCAATAAGTCTCTGTATCTCTGTTGGATCTCCCTCACCTGAAGGACCAAGTTCTTTTAATATTTTCTGGTCTATTGGCTGAAAATGAATAATCATATGATTTGTTTGATTAATGCTGTCTGTAAAATGGACTTAAAAATACAGCTGACAGAAGTTCTCTATGGTGATTTTAAATTCAAAATTCACATTGGTAATTATCCATGGACTTATCAATAACTTTGCTTTAAATAATCATCTTTGTTTAATTTCTGACCATTCAAATATTTTTTAAGACAACAAACTTGTGCCTATAAAGTATTACCTCTTTCAAAATTTAAACTACAAATAGTTTTGAAAATAAATAAGAAAAATTGATAAAAGAGTAAAAGAGAGAAGACTGACAATGTATCAGTCACTAAACACAAAAGTTCCATATATAATATTTGAACCTACAGCTACTTTAGGTGTTTCCTTTCTTCTAGGTTTAGGCTTCCTTACTGTGGTTTTCTTTTTTCCGGTTATTTTTGCTATCTCTTCATCTTAAAAATAAATCAATAATTTTTTAATTTTCAAAAAAGATTATGGTTTGACTGTTTTGAGGCAACAATCTACATTAAACTGGTAAATTACTATCAATCTTATAAAAAGTATGCAAACACATGACTTTTTACCTATTAAAATATCCAAAGGTATGTTTTCTATCTAAAAATTTATACTAAGGGCCAATATCTCCCTTTTGAAATTTTGATAATTATGACTTTGAAACACATTGAATTTTCCAACATGTTCATGCTTTCTTTCCAGTATTTCAGCATTCAATTTCAAAACAATATTTTTCAAATATCTCGTCATATACACTTCCTGAGTTCCTCCTACCTTCTGAATCACTTCTATAACTTGTGAGGCTATCATTCTCTGTATGCATACTGAGATAATCTCCAGTTATACCAATTTTTCTACCAGTCAGTGGATCTTTGTTTCCTCTAATTGCAAAGGTCAAGGTTATACTAAGTTCATGACCATCTTCCTGTACTGCTCCAGACAATAACTGAAATGTATCAAGTAAACATTTATATGATCTTGAACTGACTGAAAATGAAAGACTCTTAACTAATAAGAATTAACTTTAACATAAAATCATTTCATTAAAATGTGTAACTCTACAAGAAACTGTTAGCCTAAAATTTCACATATAAACTTTGAACCTTGTGTTGTAAATTGAGATGCTATATAAATACTATTTTGGTTTTAAAATCTAATTATCTGCTCCTTTATTCAATTCTTAAAAATGAACAATAATGTCTCAAACAAAATTGCTATTTTAGATAGCAAAATTTGACACAATATAAAGTTAAGCATCCATTTTACTTTATTAAAGAAAATGATTTATCAATCAATAAATCAAAATGCAAATGACTATAAACTATATCATACTTTTCCCATCTTTGGTTCACCAATAAGAGCTCTAAATTCAGCATCATTCTGTGCATGTGCCTTCAAGTGGTGACAGATATGGTCTACTTGTTTTCTCCAATAACCTGCAATGACAAGGTAAGAATATGTCAGTTTAACAACTTAATTGCATTTAACAGTAACTTCAATATGCCATAATTTCTAATATTTAAAAGGAAGAAGTATCAACTAAAAAATGTTTTATTATTGCATTTATGTAGTTATTTTGATAAGGAAAATTTAACTTAGAACAAACAAAATTAAATTTTGGACATGAAGCAATCAACATTGGCGGCCTTCAGCTGTTTTTTGCTCTTTGGTTGGGTTGTTGCCACTTTGACATATTCCCCATGTTCATTCTCAATTTTATTTCGAAAACAGACAGCATTTTAAACTTATACTTTTCACTAACCTTTTCCTGGACTAACTGGTGTCATTAAAGGTTGTCTGTCCCTCATTGACTGTTCTAATGCAACCTTTTTCTCAATTTCTTCTTTCTTATTTGATAATCCTTTCTCTGATGGATAAAATAATCCTACTGTTTGTGTAGACACAGTACTTGTAGGTCTGAGAGGTGCTCCAACTGGGTGAGATACTGGTAACCATTGTGACTGAAATATCAACATGCAAGATTGATATGTTTGTTTATCTTTTTTTGGAAAAGTAAGCATATGACAATTTCTTTTATAACTCTTTAAACTATTCAAACAAAACTTTTGCAATGAAATTGGTTAACACCTATAACACTATTCCATCAAACATATGTTTTCATTTTTATGTTTTGGAGTTTAGTATGACGTCCATTTTCACTGAACTAGTACACATTTTATTTAGAGGGCAGCTGAGGCCCACCTTTGGGTACAGGTTTTTCTTGCTGCGTTGGCAGACCAATTGGTGGCCTTCAGCTGTTTTCTGCCCTTTAGTTGGGTTGTTGTCTCTTTTGCATATTCCCCATTTCCATTCTTAATTTTATATGGCTTCAACTTTTCCTCCATAACAAGCAATTTAGAGCTGCTCATTGTTCTACGGTATATAATATGATATATCTGAACTCACCTCAACTCCTGACATGAAACCATTCCTGAAATAAAATAGAACATAAAATTAAATACTTTGTATGGTAAATATTCCAGTATTTATTTGATTAAATTACATTACATAAAAAGACACACATCTGCACATATGAAAAAGTAAAATTCAATCTAGAAAAATTAGTTTTTAATAAATTTCACAATGTTATAATGAATAACTGAAACTTAAAAAAAAGTGTTTCAGCCAATCAGGATTTCATAAATTTCAAGTATTTCTTTACCACTATATATGGTAAGCTATGCTCATTATAGATGAAAGAGACAAGTTAGAAGTGGTTAATTAAGGTCTGACTGACTAAAACATAATCTGTGACAAATAGATAATAGATTTAAAATATTTTTCTTTTTTATGTAATTTTGAGTGTTATGATGTATAAAAATATTGCTAAATGCTGATATAATAAAACAGAAGAAAAAAGAAGGCATTTTTGTGACATCAACTGAAATTGTATTAAATGTTTAGTAAAGTATATCTAAGAAACTAGGTTAGTGACAACATATATAATTATAAGTGTAGGATTGTTAATGTGATAATAATATGATGTTAGCCTGCACCAAAAATTAATAAACTGCTGGAAATAAAACAAAGGGAAATTGGGGAATTGAGTAATAAAGCATCAAATTCAAATACAACATTTTTTTAAACATGTAAGAATAATAAATTTTACCCCCCCCCTTTCCTCCCAAAAAAAAACAATATCCAAAACTAACAAGACACAACATATATTTCTTGGCCACTGTATTTACTGAAATATTCCCTTCATTACTATTGTGATTAACATAATACATGAAACCCATTTATCTTTTTCTAAGGATGTAACTTTATCATAAACATTTTTAATTCCTTATACTATATGACCTCCAGATTAAATTAATACTGGGAAATCTGTAATCAATGAATTTGATGCACAATCTTAAAATAAAGCAAAATCAGCAGAATTCTGATCTTTTTTGCATTTTACCTATCTTCATGTATATCCCTCTCTTTGATTGAAGATCTGTTGTAATGAAAGTTTACATGATAAGTAAAAACAAGAGATGTGTATAAGTGTGTACACATCAGTACTTGTAAAAACCAAAAAAAAAATGCCATACTTTTCGGTGGGAAATCAAAATGGGTCATGGTAGTCAGACATCACATGATTGGTGATGGTCTTTATGATTTAACAATATGAAAAGCTCTTACACCAATTTGAATCAATAATGTCAGTTGCTAAGAAAATATGGCTGTAGTCAGCAAGTTTTTATGAAAATGTTAATTGTATATAAGTATGAACAATAAATTATGAAATTAACCAATACACCATGATATCTACATAAATTCCATAAAAAAGTTATACATCCAAATTAATGTGAAAAGTTAAACAAAATATGATTAAAAACAGATTATCATGAAACATTATTCAAGTATTAAGTCAGATATGAAACTATCAGAAATAGAAGATCTTTTAACCCCACCGTAATCCCATAAAATTGGTAATAAAAATTTGTACATTCAAAATAAATTTGACAACAACATACCTGAGTTCTGGATTAGGCTGATGATATTGTAGAGGTATGGGTCCCTCACATACGACACAAGACTGAGTGTTGAAAGGTACCACTGATTTACAGTATACACAGGTGCCCATCTGTCAAAAATAACCCCAAAAACTTAAATTTAATGTGAAGATCATTTTTATGTAAGGGTGTTAATGTTGTAATTATATAAGAGCCATAAGAACCATTTAATTATGTGTTATCTGTATTTCATACCACTTACTTCATTGTATAAATATCAACATGAGATATCAAAGTTAAAAGTTATAATAAAGTTTTATTTTTTTACATATCCTGCTAGAAAATTCTTTATGGAGTAAATAAAAAAACAAAACTATCAAAATACAAGAACATAAAATGCACTAGTGTTGAAGTTTAATCTCATAAATTAACAAGTAATTTCTGATGATTTAAATGATACAAAGCAAAGAACACATCAAAATCAGTTGAAAGCCGTGATGTAGACATAAGGGCATTAGACTACTATCACAAAGGTTCCTGGTTACAACCCCGTTCTGGGGAATAAATTTCAAGGACTGAACTTCAGCTCTCCCTTAACACCATTTGCAAGGATGAACTTGAGAAACAATGATATATCAACGGAATGGGGACTATAAATGGCTGACCTCTATTAAGAGAGAGCAATATCTCTTGCACAAAAAAAGACACCTTTATAGATTAAAAAAAAATGAGCAGGCTAATGCCGCTACAAGGCAGCACTCGCAACCACAAAGTGGAAAGGGATTGATATAAGTTGTAATAACTTGTTTCCCAGTCCAATATAAATAAATATGTTTAAATTAATTCAGATTACATATTGTTTACATCTATTGACATACCTTTCCAGGTTTGGGTGGTATAGGCCTAGCTTCCTGTTGACCAGTATTTCCACGACTAATATAGTACCGAGAAAATGGATCTGACTGTGTTTCACTGTAACTCCTACAAAAAATAAAATTAGAGATAGCATGATTTGTGACTAAATTTTCTGTGCTCCTTTGCAATACTTTTTTTTATGAGCATAAAAAGGTTTTGTTTTTTTAAAACATAATTGATGAAAACAGATATTTCAATAGTGTCAAAAGAAGTGTTGGCATGCCAACCTATACAAATCCAACCTACTTGAGAAGTTCAGCTTCCCTTTTTAATCTATTGGCTTGAGTTTGAGCATCAGGTATATCTCTGTCGTGTCTCCTCGAACTACGTCCTCCATATGTATCATCATGTGATCTGTTGTACTGAAATATAAATAGCATGTATTTACAGAGCTATGCAAATAGATTCTTTTTTAATTTCAATAATTACAAAACATCAGTAGTGATGAGTTGAAGCATCTTCTGTAGTTCATTTATATGAATATCAGGACTTATATTCAACCCATTTTAGAATTTGAATATAAACCAGTTTACTTTTAACTAATTCCATTGTAGAATGTAACAAGTATGATAGAGAAATTGTCAATATGAAAATTATATAATACAAAACAAATATGTTTACTACAGTGACATTGTGTATGACAAAATATGTACAATATTGAAATATTTCAATTAAATATCAAATTACACCTGGCCATATGTAAATAGCACACTAAGCTTTTTCACAAAAATACCCCAACCCCCACCTCCAATAATGTGTAAACAGTGTTCTCCCCAGAAATTTTGGATAGCATCACATTTGGCGTAAAAAATAAATCGTATTTTTTTTCAATGTAATTTATTGTGTCGTGGCAACGCTTTATTTCCTTTATGTTATATACATTATTGTTTATTACAAAATGTATTATATTGTTTGTATGCTATAGGCCCTTATTTGGTAAATAAAATATTCTATTCCACCCTATTCTTTGTTTTTATATTGTTGAATTCATAACTGAGAATACAATTAAACTATAACCATGATAACAGTATTTTCAGTTTATGTTTTCTATATTCATTTATAGTTCCAGAATTATTTTTTTCCTCTTAGTCTAAATAAAAATATATGTGTGGTTCCAGTTAACCTACCTATACCCAGCTAAATGGCTGAATGGTTTATTATAGTGCAACCTGTATAGATACAATTGCACTAAATATGTAGGAAAAAACATGGGTTCTTAATAAAAAATTTGAATAGAAAAAATTCTTTATCATGTCTTTGAAACATACTGGTTCATGGTCCCAGTTGTTTCTTTTTACAAAATGATATATTTTTAACAAAATTATCCACAAGTAGTCTGTTAATGCTTAGTTTTCTCTTTATGTATCATTGTTTTCTGTCTACTGTGCCATTTGTGCATATGTAGTTATTATTGTAAAATGCGGATTTTTGTCATATCTGGTCCGGTTCCGATCAGTAGTTTACACTAAAATATTAAATGGCCGCCGAAAGCAATGAAAAATACGAAAATAGACAATGTTTGACAAGAGATTTGGAATGAATATGGCGTTTTTAATGCATTAAATGGATGAAACATATGCACAAGCAAATTTTGATCACTTTCTAAAGAAAGTACACAAATTTTTTTTGTCCAAAATCAAAATTTTCACTCTCGATTTAATAGGAAGAGAAAGAAAGTAATACTAATATATCAAAAGTCGTAAAAAGCTAAGACTCAACCTCATTTTAAAAGAGAAAAATTGTTTGTTTCTTTGAAATTTCATTTAGCAAACATATATTTCGATTTTTTTATGATTTTCTGATTACGTTTTCTCCTTGTCGAAATTTGCCGATTGCAAACCACGTGGTATTAATCATGTCAAAGTGACAGCTTGGGGTATTCGTATCCAAACAGTTATCACACAAAGGGCAATTAACACCTATTTAACCACCCTCTAAATTGCCTCTATTGTCCGACTTGAAGGGATTACAATTAAAAGTGATATATTTTTTTATGATCATAAGTGGTAATTAGATGAAAGTTCAAAATTTAGGAACGAGAAAAATAACATCCTGAAAATAATTATAGCGTCGCGGTAATAATTATAGCGTCGCGGTAATTATTATAGCGTCACGGGAAGAAATATAGCGTCGCGGTACCGCGACGCTAAAACGGCCTGGGGAGAACACTGGTGTAAAAATGCTTGTATTTTATACAATATTGAAAAACTGTGGTCAAGGGGTACTATATCATTTTTTTTTACAGTAACCATTAATGTGACAGACGAACAAGTGTATCACAATATACTGCACCTCTTTGAGAATGAGGTAAAAAATAATGCAAATATTATAATGTATATACCTCATTTTTATCATGAACTGATTTCCTGTTGTTTAAGAATCTGGTTCCTGTTGTTGGTTTTCTGTAGTTACTTCCTGATACATTCATATCTGTTTTAAAAGTAGATAAAGATAAAAACAGTTATAAAAATTTGTCAGATTCTAAAAAGTAACATTGCCATACTGACACCTAAAAAAACCCAACTTTTACAAAGAGTTCATACAAGAATATAACCATATCTTTCAAAGTTTGTTTGAAACCCTTCTTCATGTCTAATTCAGATTGTTATTCCAAATGATATAGTTTTTAATCAGATAGTTTTACTTTATTTTTTCAAATTTAATTCTGAACTCAAATTTGGATTGTTCAAGGGTAACACAAGAAGAAATCAGATCCCATTTTAAATCTGTAAAAAAAAAACCTCCAACATGCATTTACCTGATTTTGTTGACAAAGCATCAACATATATATTGTTTTATTATTACATATTTACTATATAAAATATTTACCAACCTGCCATTTTCTGTATTGTTTGTTTCATAGTGCCCATATCAGTCCAGGCAGTCTTTTCTGATAGTAACAAGTTTTTAGTTGCCCTCTTAACATTCAGCTGGAACATAAATTCACAAGTATTATTAAATTCAAATGAATGCAGCAGTCAAAATGTTCTTTTCATTATTAGTTCTTTTTATAAAAAGATAACTGAAGGGTCAAAATAATTTGTTTGAATTAGAGAGGTTGCTCTACAGATGTTGAATAACCATTGAATAAACCTAGTAGTGTTCTAGACCAACATGCCAAGTAATCTTTCACATAGTAACTTTATAAATACAAGGCAACAGTCCCTTGGAAGACATTTCACCCTAATCATACACATTATTCACAAAGCCAACCAATCTTTTCTCTAACTCCTAAATCTAAATGATATGTGCTTGGTCAAAAACAGCAAATTCTTATGTTAATGTATTTGTTTTGCCCCAACAATCCAGACAAGAATGATATCATGTAACCACCAAGAAAGTTAAATATAAATGCAATACTAACTGTAGTGTTCTGATGGTCTAATTCTTCCTGGAATCCTAAATCATCATCTACAGGAGCTACTTCTCTACTGGGTACAAATCCTACTTCAAATATCTTTGTTCCTATATTACTTTCTCTCATACCATCTCTGAAAAATAAAATTTGTAAGGGTTCCACGGAACCCAGTGTCTCGCCTACTTCTGCTGTTAATGGCAGACTCAACAAAAATGAGGAAAAACATCAATAAAAATTTCCCTCTCGATACTGTCTTTTGATTGAAAGAAGCTTCCAAGTTTGGTAAAAAATTCAGGATAGTTTATGAATCTAATAAATGTTTTATAAACTTTAACTGCAGACTGTATGTAATGTTAACTGGAAGAAAAACTAAGTCCATTTATAAGTAAAATACGGAAAAAGTGAATTTTTTTTTTACAAATTTAGCTTCTGAATAATATCTTATGATCAGAAACAAGCTTTTGTCTAAGTTTGGTAGAAATCCAGGATAGTCTAAGAACATTATAAAAATTTTAAAAACTTAAACCACAGAGTGAATGTTTTGTTTCTGGCAAAAAAACTAAGTCCATTTATAAGTAAAATACGGAAAAGTGGAAATTTATTTTTACAAAATTTTCTTCTTGATACTATCTTATGATCATAAACAAGCTTCTGTCCAAGTTTGGTACAAATCAAGGATAGTTTATGAAAGTTATTAAAATTTTAAAAACTTTAACCACAGAGTGAATGTAATGTTTCCTCGCAGAAAAACTAAGTCCATTTATAAGTAAAATACGGAAAAGTGGAAATTTATTTTTACAAAATTTTCTTCTGGATACTATCTTATGATCATAAACAAGCTTCTGTCCAAGTTTGGTACAAATCAAGGATAGTTTATGAAAGTTATTAAAATTTTAAAAACTTTAACCACAGAGTGAATGTAATGTTTCCTCGCAGAAAAACTAAGTCCATTTATAAGTAAAATACGGAAAAAATGGAATTTTATTTTTACAAAATTTACTTCTGGATACTTTCTTATGATCATAAACAAGCTTCTGTCCAAGTTTGGTAGAAATTCAGTATAGTTTAAGAAAGTTATTAAAATTTCAAAAACTTTAACCACAGAGTGAATATTTGTGGACGCCGCCGACGACGACGCCGACGACGACGGAATGTAGGATCGCTTAGTCTCGCTTTTTCGACAAAAGTCGAAGGCTCGACAATAAAGGGGTTATGGTTATGGCATCATCAACAGGCTGACCAGCACTAAAGGAATAAATCTTGTTGCAAAGTAAGATATTATAAAAATACATAAAATTTGAACTTACCAACATTTTCTTTCTATGCACAACACTTTTATTTCACAGTATCATTCACAAACCATAAAATAATTTGATTCATTTACAAATGATTATGAGTATCTTTCGGTCAAGTTCCAGGTTTTTTTAATATCTTTTTGTATCTTTATTATATAACTATTCATTTGAGATTTGATAAGCTGTAGTCATTACATTGTAAAATAACAAGGATATGAATTGTGTAGCATGGATATATCTGCACTTCTACCAATCCCCATGTGAACACTGCAGAAGGAATTGCATCTAGGTTTTCTTAGAATAAAAGGTAACATAAAAGATGTTTCAAAAGGACTAAAAATTTCTGTAGTGATCTTAGATTCTCAATATCCAGTTATACAAGATTTTCAAAAAGGATACTATCATCTTGTCATGGTTGATCAGATTTCTCTATATTTTCAAACTTTTAGCAAAATTAGAGATCATTGTTTTAAAGGTTTGTTTTTAATAGTTTCCACTTTTATACATAGATATTACATCACCTTTGTGCTATTGATTGATAAACGATATCTATTTTTTTAAATGTTTTATAAACTAGACTGCCAGGTTAGGCACTTGCCAAGCTTTTAAAGACAAAAGCCAAAAATAGATTAATAAAGATACCTGAAACAAAAGTTTTTTTTCAAAGAACAAACCAAATAAACAAAACATACTTAGACACTGCCATCGCCTTAACCGTTTGTTTCCCTGCCGGTAACGTAAAAGGAGCAAAATACTGCATTGTATATCTCTCTGACCCAACTTTAGGAAATGGGTCTGGTTTCTTTCCATTGATTGTGTAGAATATCTCAACATCTTTTTGATCTGAAAGAACAAAATGTTATACTTCAGGACTGTTTTTTAACATTGGACCTAAATTTCCCAAGGAAAGTTTGTTCTTGCTGTAAATATAGTGTTCATAACACAATACCGAAACAATGCAAATTGTTTCTTGGTGCAGTGTTTTCCCCAGGGCCTTCAAGCACCATATGGTGTAATGTGCAAGGTTCACGTGGTTGCTACATGTGTCTGAAGAATGCATTATAAATGTGTTGCTATATAGTATAATTTATGGAAAAGTGCCATTTCAAATGAAATGGTGATGCTCAAATATCCTTGGGAAAAAACAATTCAACACTGCTCTATATATAATGAACAAAAATGCTCAAATATCCGTGAGAACAATTCAACACTGCCGTATATGATTGACAAAACTGGTTATCAAGAAAATTTTATATGTAAGTTTTTATTAATATATGTTGTATAATTTTGAAATAAGGAAATAAGTTCATAAAAATTTTGATTTTAATTTTATATTGTTTTGTCTGAATATCATAATTCAATTCATGTACATGTAGCAAATGTTTGGAATACATGTACATTGTATTTTATGATATTTTTGCTTTTAGCTATATATCTGCTTAATTTAATTTCCACATGACATGAAATAAAATTGAGAATGGAAATGGGGAATGTGTAAAAGAGACAACAACCCGACCATAGAGCAGACAACAGCAGAAGGTCACCAACAGGTCTTCAATGCAGCGAGAAATTCCTGCACCCAGAGGCGTCCTTCAGCTAAATCTTAATAAAGTATACATAATAAACATATTTTACCTGTGCTTAGTTCAATTTTAACATTGGTATCAATTGATAGCTTGGATTTTCCTGGAATAGGTGGTCGCAGCGGGATAATAGCAGGAACAATGATAGACCCTGCAGTCATCTTAAATATCTATCTGGAAAAGAAAAAGATGTAATTAATGCTTCCTGATCAAGATATTATCCCTCATCCCATAGATTACCCCTATATCTAAGCCTTCTTTCAAATAAGTGAAAACTAAACCAATGCTATGAATGAAAACTTATAAACATAAAAAACAAACAATTGAACGGAATATCAATTTTACTCATTTTCAATTTGGCTTAAAGCAAGTATATTTAAACAGTGTTCTCCCCAGGTTTTTGGATAGCCCTGAGGTAAGCGTGTTATTTTCAGGGTTGGCAAAAACCTGGGTTTTATGAGTATTGCCCAGCCCAGTGGGAAATACTGGGAAAACCCGGGTTTTACCGGGTAATACTGGGTAATGTAAAATACTGGGATGAATATTAAAGAGGATTCAGTGATTTATAACACATATGCAATACATTTAAAATATTTATAAACATATTTTTATTATATATAAGTCAACTTGGTTGAGATTCTTATTATAAAATTGTATCCAATTTAGAAATTATTATTTTAGCAACTCTGAGACAAGTGTGCATGAAGACACCTTAGGCAAATTAATGGAAAAAAAACTTTCTCAATAATTATCATTAAAATCTATATGTACATCACAGTAATTATTCAGATTAGGCACATATGTTTATATAACAATAATCGGCCTTTTCAATTCTATAAGTGTTAATGACATGACCCTGTAGGGTGTTTATTTAGCAATATGATTGCATAGCATTTTAAATATACAATTCATCTAAACACTGTAATGAAAGGGTTTTTTTCTTCAAAGTTTGTATTATTGAAACAAGGTATATATTTTGCCAATTATGATAGGATTAGACTAGTGGAGAAGAGAATAAAATTGAATTTTTCAATCCTTTAGAAATGACTCCCAATGGCTATCTGTTTAAAATGTATCTATTAAGTTATAATACATGTACTATGAAACTACTAATCTTTACTATTTTGGGTTAAAATAAGCTTAAAAAATCTTATTTTCCCACCTGGGTTTTTTTTTTACGGGCTGGTAATACTTTGCCAACCCTGGTTATTTTCGACAATTCTCAGTAACTTTGTCATGGCACAAGGTTTGTTTATAATTGAGCTTTTCTTATATTATATATGCTATTGATGTTTTCTCTTGTAATGATGTTCTCATCATGCTCAAGGAATTTAATATCCCTTTGGTTTATGTTATTGTCTGGATATTGAAGAAGAGTCTTTTTTCTCCATTGTAAATTCATTTAATCCTCATATTATCTGTGTATAAAACCCAAGAAGAAGTCTTTTTCCATGATGGGTCTATACCAGACTGCCTATGTGAAGATTTCTTAGCACTAACAGGTGATGTTTCAGAATATGTACATTGTAGGACCCAGGGGTTTCATTATAATTCATGTTGACTGGTACTTTCCACGTTTCCAGGTGGTACTTTTCAATTCATTCCATGAATATCTTATATAAAAATTCCTACATTTAGGCGGTACTTGTCAATAGCATAGGAGGGTAAAAGTACCGGGTACCGCCTCCTAATGAATGGCCTGAGGACCAACAATAAATCTTCTGTGTTTGATTTTGTAACCCACTGTAGCAGTATACTGTTAACCTTACCACGTTTTACAGGAATTGATATTTTTTAGCATAATGATTTCTCATTTTTCTGACCTTAACGTGTTATAATATTCAAATGGCTTCATCCAAGTTGGAC
Source organism: Mytilus galloprovincialis (assembly GCA_037788925.1). Classification (NCBI taxonomy): domain Eukaryota; kingdom Metazoa; phylum Mollusca; class Bivalvia; order Mytilida; family Mytilidae; genus Mytilus; species Mytilus galloprovincialis. The sequence continues at coordinate 40,128,183 of CM075334.1, read as the reverse complement.
ATCGAAAAAGTGAATTTCTCAAGTCATATCAGCTTGGGGTTCGTTTTTCTTAATCATATCCTCTCAATTGTTATCAAATGGTAAAATTCATTACTGCAGAATTGCTGACTAAATAATTATTATTTCGAACAGGTGATAATTTATACTTCAAAGACTTGCTCATATTCGGGGTTTGTATTGATATTAACACAGGCACTTGTTTCTATCAACAGGAAGACCCACTTTCAAAGTACATTTACGTCACAGGTACTTGTTTCTATCCATGGGAAGACCCACTATCAAGTTCAACTTACATTTATGTAAATGTACGTTGAAAGTGGGTCTTCCCATGGATAGAAACAAGTGCCTGTGGATAGTAAACCTGGCAAATTGTAAACCCCTGTGTTTGATCGTTTTTAAAATCATCGTTTGTTCAAAATTCGTAAAACAATTTTGTGAGTGTTATCGGGAAAAGGGGTCAATTAATTTCATATCATTTCAGTCATATATGCCTCTATATATTCTTTCATTAAATAAAGAGATGTCAATGTTGAAATCTTTGTTTATTTTGATCTTCCAAAGTCACCATTTTGTAAAATTTATTAGACTTGTCCCACTGAGTTACTTAACACAACGGAAATAATTCATTTAGAAATAGTAAACTGGTTGATCACATGAACCGAAGTGAAAAAGAAGCGAGAAATTGAAAATTGTCAAAATTATGATTAAAATATAGCTACGCGCTTGGGTTGGATAGCGCTGCGGTCAGTGCAATAGAACAGCGGGAAATTGGGATAGCGCTGAATAGCACAGCGCTAAAACGGCCTGGGGAGAACACTGTTAAAGGCAGCAATGAATGGGTCCTAATATATTATAGTTTAAGAAATCTGCAAAACTCTAAAATGGAAAACATTCTGGAAAATGTGAAGGTCAGGATTATCACAGTGCAATCACTTAAAAGGTAGGTCAGTAGTGGTTTATCTTTTAGCGATTTATGAATTGAATGTGAAAAACTATATCACAAGTGAACATGGTTGATAGCTTAGATTATTTTTACCGATAACTGCTACGAATTTCAGCTGACGGCGACTATAGTTTTCTTGTTTGACATTATTTTACATTTGTGATTTTGGGGCGTTTAATAGCGGACTATGGGGTAAGGGTTTTGCTAATTGTTGAAGGCCTTACAGTGACCCATAGCTGTTAATTCCCTTGTCATTTGATCTCCTGTGGCGAGTTGTCTCATTCACAATCATACCACATCTTCTTTTTAATAAAGAAGGGGTGTTTCACTGTAATTATCAGGGTCTTTAGGACTGCAGTTGTTGCTGGCAGTGTGATTTTAAATGCATTTGTAATTGCCGAAATATTTGTGTCATGTTTTTTTATTTACATTATTTTTTTTTACACAAAATGAACTGCAAAATATAAGTGACAACAGCACGATACTGTAATATTCTACATTTGTCAAAACAAAAACATTGGAGGAATCTTAATCTAAGTAAACTGCAAGTTGAGGATAATATTTATCTATCTTCTATTCTCCTTCACTTACATAGGCTCTTTTTTCGTTCCGGTAAGTAAATATTCGAGTCTGGGCACCTGCTTTTTCGTCGATAGCAACACCCGCCTTAGTTACATGTTACGAAATATTTGATTGGTCAATAAATAAAAGAGTGAATCTGAAAGGGAAGTAATAATTAAAAATATTTTTGACATCAGCTGTTCTCGTCGATGGTACCGTGTGACACGGGTGCTCTGTTGCGGAGGAATTTACATAGAGAAGAAGATCACATACACTATTACAAATTTTCAGTAAAAGTCGCGGCTTAATATTTTTTTAAATTTACAGACATCACAGGGGCGATCAAAAATGCTGGTATAAAATGTATTTCAGTATTGTTTTCTAGTCTTGTTTTTTTTTAGATTTTGTATATTATAATCATCATGTTAAGATACAGTATGTCAGGACTCTTCTACATATGCTGCAAATAAATAAACAAAATTGAATATAATGCAATAAGTTTATTCTAAACAAAATTAAAAACAAAAAAAGTTGTGCTTATGACGTTAATTACTGTTCTCGAAAACCAGAAGAATAACTGTTTAACTCGTTATGCATTACAGTAGTGAATAACTTTTATTATTGCATAGCAATATAATATTTCCCACAGAAAGTTACAAAAAGCTAGTGTGCAATAAATTCTAATATTGCACTAGTGCAATAAATCTTCAAAATTCGAGATGTCACCAATGACAAAATCTTAGTTTAAACTAATCTTTACTTTCACATATTATATTGCTATACAATAAAAGGGTTATTGCATGAATATTGGGGATTATTCCATATTGGTATTATTTTAGTAGGTTTCTCTATATGAATTGGATTTTGAATAAAAAAGCATATTCACCTGAGAAAGTGTTATTCACCGCGCTAAACGTCACGCGCTTTTACATGCAACGTTATGGTAAAATGTTTCATGTAAAAAAAAAAAAATGGTATATGTTTGTCATTAGATACATTTTCTTCTCTCGGACTATGGAATAAAACAATTACTGTCCTTTGTTTCGGTAAATATGGGGTTTTATTGACTTTTGAAAAAACTGATATTCACTTCGGCCGTCGGCCTCAGTGAATATCATTTTTTCAAAAGTCAATAAAACCGCATATTTACCTCATCAAAAGACAGTAATTGTATAATATTGTCCCTCGTCGAACATATATTGCACTCGCAAGCTCGTGCAATAAAAAAATCTACTTGGGACAATATTCCCCAATATTCATGCAATAACCCTATATTATTCCATCCAATATGTAAATAAAGGGTGGCATGGTTGCAATTAAGAGAACTGTCCGCCAGAGGCCAAAATGACGGAGAAGTTATCCGATGAAATATTGGTCACAATACAAACTTCAACAATGAACAAAACCATACCTCACCTGGGGACACGAAAATCTTGACATTTTGGAAAGAGTACATTTGAGTTTTTGTAAGCATGTTTTACGGTCAAAAAGATCGACTCCAAATTTTATGGTTTATGGGGAATTGGGAAGATATCCGATTTCTTTACACGTTAAATTACGGATGATAAAATTTTGGTACAACATTCTTGATAACACACTTGATAGCAAGATTTCGTCAATGTTATATAAGTTGATATATATTAATTATAATAAGTATGGAATTGAAAACAAATGGTTGTTATTTATCAAAAGTATTTTTAATAATTGTGGTATGTCAAACATTTGGCAAAATAAAGATTGTATCTCCAAAAAATGGATTGTATTAAGTATTGAACAAAAGTTAAAAGATCAGTTTAGACAAGAATGGTTTGCAAATGTAAATCAATCATCAAAAGGTCTCTGTTATAAATTATTCAAAACAGAACTTAAATTTGAAAATTATATTTCATTTTTGTCGTTAAAAAATGCACTGAAACTATGTAAATTTAGATGTGGCAATCACCATTTGCCAGTGGAGACAGGGAGGTGACAAAATGTTCAAAGACCCGAGAGGCTATGCCACCTTTGTGAATCTGCTGACATCGGCGATGAATTCCATTATGTAATGTCTTGTCCTTTTTTCAAAAAAGAACGATATAAATATTTACCACACTATTGTTGTACAAATGTTAATATTCTTAAATTTAAAAATGTATTAATTACAGTCAATATTGTCTTACTAGAAAAATTGTGTAGATTTGTAAACTATATATCAGTGAAAGTCTGTCCTCCTGGTTAAACTACATTTATTTATGTATATTTCACACATGCAAAATATGTTGTATTGTATATATTATCATCTCTGTAACTATGTTATTTAGTTAATGAGAATAAAGATCTATCTACCTATCACATCAAGTATAAAAACCCCTATATTTTTTCAAATCAGATAGCTAACGACCGGATTTGTGATAAAAACAGCTAATGAAAATCGTAATTATGATATACAGTTGAACAAAAGACAACCACTTAATTACAGGCTCATGGCTTGTGACAATCACACACCGATGATAATGTGGCGGAGTTAAACGCCAAGTTTGCGTCGCCGGCGCTCAACCCTCTCCTAACATCCACTAACCCGGTTTAGACATTTGTGTAAAAGCACAGAAAGCATAAGAGACAATAGTTCATTTCATTTGTCCATGTACCGATTTTGTATCAAGTTTCCAATGGTTAGAAAATTCCTCCGTTCTTCACTAGTTTGCCATATCTACCATAAAAATGTGCAGTTGCGTTTAGAATACAATCAAATTTTTACCATAACGGCGTTGTCGTTTAAAAAAAATGAGTCTAACCAAAAAAAAAAAACAAACCAAAGGAGGGTGGTTAACACATTGTAAATACGAGAAACGATACAACAATTCATCTTTTTAATGAAACTATGTAGAGTTTTTAAAAACAAAGAAACGTGGTTGATAATGACCGGAGGCTTTAGGTTATCATTATCTCATTACTCCGAGTTCCTTTCAGTTTTATGTCAATCAGATTGAGAATCATCGAATGGTTTTATGTCCGCATGAGATATGATTCTATCCGACATATATCTAAAACAAAAGAGACACTTTATCTTGAACAGTACATTAGTTTTATTATCTGAAACTGTACGTCATGATCTATCTTAACACAAATTAAACTACATTCAAACCAATCCAGATATCTCAAATAAAAAGTTAAAACCCGTTGATATAGAAACCAGAAAAATAGAGTCAACAGAATTCTTTATAATAAAACACATTTAAACCTTATTTCTCATATCAGGTTTTTCATTACTTAGCGTGAAATGTGCGTATTTAGCACTTCAAACTTTTTGCGTTTCGCGACGAGAAAACTTAAAACATATCACTTAAGGTTAAGCAACAATTGAATTGTTATGAAAATTTCTGTTCCATTCGATTCAGTCATTATAGGAATCATATCGCAAAATTATAACAATCTGATCGTTACGTTTAGTCTCTCCACACGCGTTACGTATTGTCTGAATGACGATAGCGATTAAATATAACTTTCACATCCGTAATGATAATAACAGATTGTTTAGTATTGACACAATTGTTAACTTGTGACATTTTGTGTAAAGATTTATATCAATTGACCTGTGCTTATGTAAACACGAGCACATTTAAACTACACCGTTCATTCGATCAAAGGGATCCTGCACTGGGATGAAGTTGTTCTACATCATCTGCAGCACATTGCTTGTAGCACATGCATTAGGTAAGTTATATGCGTGTAGCAAATACATAAGGTAAGTTATTTTCGTCCATAGTTTTATATTCTATTAATATCTTTTTTATCTGGCTTTTTTTATGTTAGAACGGATGAAATTTTAATGAAAATTAATATTTTGTCGAACCTTTATTGAGAAGTTCCAAAGACAAACCTTAATAGCAAAGCAATATTAAAAGAAACGATGGAAATCTTTTTATTTTTGCATTTTATTTAAGCTTTCAGATATGATGACTATAAAAAGTTCATAGAACAGCAGTCAAAGAATGCAACGTTCGTAAAACTATTTGACCAACATGTTCAACGATTCAAGGAAGCACAATTGGAATCAAAAGTAGTAAGTTTTTATTTCTTGAAATTCTTAATGTAACCGTTGCGTTGCGGTATTATAAACACGGAGTCAATAACTCTTTTTACATGAATGTAATACACGTACCATAAACTAAACTGGACCCCTGTTGTGTTCACTTATCGCTATACTGACGGTGCGAAGCTATAGATAGAACGGCGGACCAGTTTAACCATCAACAAGTTTAAATACAGACTCTTTTCGTATTCACAACACCGAAAATTATTCTCATAATTTTTCAGAATCTACTGGGTTTTTTTCAGTACAGGTTGGAAGTAAAATTTATAAAACTTAATGTCTTTAAAAGGCCATATTCACACTTCGCGTCATTTTTTCTTTCTAAGTTCAAGTCATAGATTTCTAACAATTTTTCTCCGAGTGTTAACCTATAAATCAATCAACTTATAACAATAATTAAGCAACGGTCAACACTGTAATTATTTTATTCATAATTTTTCATAATTTTAGTAAAATTTCCACAGAATAATATATATTTATGCTATTTACCAACTCCATTGAAACAGTAATGATAGTGATTCTTACATTTGTAATCAAATTGTATAGATGCTGCCAATTATCAAGTTTGATTAGCTTAACTAGTATGCAAATAGTTTGAGAATAACTTTAAAGCGACGGCTCGTTTGTAAAAAAAAAGCATACTTGCACAATTATTATTCTCACTGATCTGTGTCCACACTTTTTGTCAAACAAAGTAATGACAGAAGTATACACGTGACCGCATCTGTAACAGGCAAACTGACAACGACCATTTACGAAACTGTTGATATAAAACACATTTTTAGCAGAAAATATCTGAAAAAAACTTTTTAGCTATATTGGCTTAAATATTCTTTTTTTTTTTTCGAAATGTATCTTTAAATAGAATTTTCTTTTAGAAACTTGAATTTCCATGCCAACCATTCCAGAAACCAAAAGAAGCCACAAATGGTATGTAAGAGAGCAAAAATCGAAACTGACAAAATCAAAGTATCGATGTTAGAAAAAAAAATACATAAATCCTCAATTAGAATGTCCCATGGACATTAAAGTATCAAAATAATCTTTAAAACTGTTACAAAATTCTTAATTGTTGAAGCATTATGTAGCTACGTTGGACTGGATACTTTCTAACTGGTTTTTAGGCTTCAGTTGCGTATTCCGAGGTCTAGATTTTTTTTATGGAAAAAGGTTGAAAAAATTGTTAAAATTTAATCATGAAATATTTTCCTCCTCTAAATGCCGGTTAAGCACTATACCCACAGAATTTGATATATTCTCCTTTTATTTAGATATTTTTAAATGTTCAATTTAGAAGGACCCTGGATAGACTCCAAATGATAAAAAAAGAACTTGATCAGGTCATAGTCAGAACAAAAGATTATCCGGTTAATCGTCCAAATAACCAGACAGAGTACAATGTACAAAAAACAATCAAGTTTATACGCAATGCATTCTTTGGAAGAATTTATTGGCGGATCCAGGTTTGTTTTTTTTTTGCGGAAAAGGAGGGGGTTGTTGAACCCCGCCTTTTGATTATGACTGGATCCACCAATGGAATTAGATCCAAAGGTATTAAAACTACAAATTCTCCAAGTGATATTGACAGAAAATTATCACTAAAATCAGTTTATTTTTAACAAACCGCTAAGTACAGAAACATTATCAGGTATACACTGTTATCATACTGTACGCATTTAATTGTAATCATTTTCTACGTTAATATGAACTATTGCTATATCTGACATTTATAGATTTAATAAGGTAAATTAGTATAAAAATAATATAAACTTTATCGAAAGTAGATTGCATTCCAGAGATACTGATAATTGTTTTAGATATACCAGTAAGCTAGATTTCGGACGGTTACAAATAAAACCATGACTTCATTTTAAGTTCTTGCTTCAGTGTATTGTGTGTTTTTTTTCAGGTTTGTCGTATGTCACGTGAGAAAATACGAGAACAGAAACAGTAGTTTCTATAGGGATTGTAAAATCAAAAATATGTACGGCAATAAGATTTAAGTCTTGAGCAGGAGCATATTTTTATTAATCTAAGCAGCAATTAATAAAAAAAAAGTGTTGGCATATAAAACGATAAATTTTCAAAATAATTGAACAACACTTGAAATAATGTTGTTCACTTCTCCATCGTAGTTATTAAACTTTTTTTTTTTTTTTATTAAATACAATTCTCTTTTGAGCAATGTATACCATTTTCAAATTAAACCACCACACATTTCCCCTTGGTAAGTCCTCTTTCGAGTTCTTTTACTCTAACTCTTCAACAAATTAATTATTCGAAAGTATGTTACCCTCACAAGGAGAGCTCATCTCTGATACATGTGTTGAGTTTTATTGTATAAATAATTTATGTTCGTTTAAGTCTAGCGAATTAGAACATAAATTAATTTTCTTACTCCTCACCGAATTCTCCAACCTAAAATAGAGACTATTTGGTATATTTAAGAAGAACATATAACTTGAGGTCAGTGGACATGACTGCATGTTTTTTTCATCTTTAATTTCAAAATCTATGTTGTCATTGTTAACTTTAAAGATATTTGAAAAAAAAAGCTTGCACTTTTTAAACTATATGTACTTAATGTTTATTTTATCAGAAAAGTGTGGCATAAGACAAAACGTATATCTGTTTTTTTTAGTCCATGAGCTGACACCATATGATATAAAAGCCATTGGTGCTATTGGAGACTCTATAACGGTAAGTGTCTGTATATGTGTGAATCGTACATTGTTTCAGTCAAACATGATACATCTTCTGCATTGGATTTAGAAACAATATATCAATTCAAGAATTTATAACGGACGGACATTTTCATCATTATTTATTAAGTAGGGGGTTAGTTGTACAAAGCTAACTAGACAGAACTTAAAGTTGATACATGTAGTCTAATATATACTTCAGGCGGGAACAGGAATTACAGCAGGGACTATAATTGGAGTTTTGAGAGAAGACAGAGGTCTTTCATGGAGGTATGCTAGCTTTATTTCCAATACAGACCATGGCATTTAATTCGTTATCCAAGTTTGGTAGTTTTGCTTTTAATAGAACTTTGGAGTATGTGATACCTTGTATTATAGTCAGAAATATCGACTATCTTAACCATCAATTAATGTGATATCGAGTATCATTTCACTCCATAAATTTGATATCGGTTATTGATGCATTCCATAATTGGAATATCGGTAATCGTAACCATCGATGAGAGGGATATCGGTTATCGTAACCATCGATGAGTGGGATATCGGTTATCATAACAATCGATCTATGGGATATTTGTTATCGCTATTGTCGATAAATGAAACATTTTGCTAATCCATTGAAATCAAATCAACAATACATATTATTTATGAGATTTTTCCATAAAGATATTTTCATCTTATTCATATATATATAGACTGTTTATGTAAGAATTGAACGCAGATTTTTTATTTTTCAAAGTTTTTATAGTAATAATATTGTGCTACATTACAATAATGCGCGTACAAACGCCACGTCAGATATTTAGCGTAACAGAAAAATGATGTTAATTTGGAAAAGCGCACTATCAATTCGTTCCTGCTTTCCTTGTTGGGTAAATGCAAAGTATAACACTTAAGTAGAAATGCCGTGAGATTCCAATCCAATATGATTTTATAATTTACATAGGATACTTATTTTTATTTCTAGTAATTATGTGGTTTTTTTTTGGAAATATTGCTGCATTATATATTCACCCCGAGTATGCATGGGACAACTCTAAATAAACGTTTTTTTTCTGATAATCTTTGTTTTCCGAAGCCTATAAATATTATATTTTTATTCTTTCTCTGTCTTAAGGATGTACTTAGGTGAGGTTAAGAAAAAATTAAGAAATTAAGAAATTAGAAAGGATACTATAAGCTGGTAGAGCATCAATTAAGGATAAAGATAAGCTAAAAATATTGATAGGTCATGATATTTGAGATTTAAAATATGGCGGGAAAAGGCTGACTCGGACTTTTACCTTATATTTGCATTGGTATTATTTGGGTCTCAAAACAAAAGAAAAAAAATTAAGAATCTTCTAAAATTTTGGTAAATGACCTTTCATGAGCTATTTAGTCTTATATGAAAAAATAAATGGGTGTTATGGGGCAAAATATTTTACATTGTATTGTATGGAAAAACACCAAGGAGTCCGAACATTTGACACAAATTTCAAAACCTCACCTAAGTACATCCTTAATGTGAAAATTTAAGAAGCAATCTTTATTTTCATATTTAATTTGGAAATTTATTTCAGCATTTTTAAGAAAATTTCCCAGTTAAATATTTACTTAGCGCTATTTTTCGTGGTAGTAGCAACATCTAACGTTGCGTCACTACAGATACATTCTGCATAACGTTTCTTTCACCCTTATTACCCTCAAATTGTTATGTTTTAGTGGTGGTGGAGATGGCAATGTTGAAGAATACATCACTTTACCAAGTAAGCATTACGTATTTTCTTTTTTCAATTAACAATCTTTAATGATTAGTGTCTTAAAATCTGAATGATATAGCATTTTTTTAAATTTTATATTTTGTACCAATAAAGTTATGTCTAATAGTGGACAGATAGTAGATTTTTTTATGTCTTAAATGCGTACGTTCCAGTAAAACCCAGGTGCAAGTGGTGTTTCCATTTTGTTTGCTTGTTTCAAATTTAAGTGTATAGTATACTGCATAAACAACCTTTTACTCTGTGTTATTGTTTTATCCTAAACTTTGCAGTTTTTATAGTGATAAAGAAAATATTTTATCATGAACTTATAGAATATGAGAATCTTCATGCATAACATTTATTTGGTCAATGTTATATGCATCTATACAAGAGAATGACGTTATTCTAATCCATTTTTAGATATGATAAAGAGATATAATCCAGATCTGAAAGGATATGCTACAGGCTGGGGTCCGTACTGGTTTCCGAATGCACATCTTAATGTTGCCATTCCCGGGAAAAAGGCCAGGTTTGCAATGTTTTTATCTTCTATTTTTTATTTCTTCAAAGTTTCTTCATAAAATCGTGAATCTTTCGGTCAATTGAAATAATATGTGTAAACATTTTTTTTCATTATATACCGTAGGCATTAGTTACATTTAGAAAGAATTGTGAAAAAGTTTAGTGGAAAAAACTTCGGAGTAAAAACGACTTACTATTAACAAAAAAAGTATAATGCTGTGAATTTAAATACCGGTACTATTGGTGGTTGCTGTTACGTGCTTTGTGTATGTTGTAAAGGTTTTAAATCGACAAGAAAATGCCTTTATCTTAATTTAAACATATTTATTTATAGTGGACCGGGAAACAAGTTATTGCAACTTATATCAATTCCTTTTCACTTTGCGGGTGCGAGTGCTGCCTTGTAGTGGCATTAACGTGCTCTTTTTCGAAATCTACAACGGTGTCTTTTACGTGCAAGAGATATGACTCTCTCTTAATACGGGCCAGTCATTTAGCCCCCTTCCGACAGACTAATCATCGTTTCTCAAGACTATACTCGCAAATGGTGTCAAGGACGAGCCTCCCCCGATCGAGGATCGAACCGAGAAAATTTGTGTCAGTAGTTCTTTTGTTTTCGTATGCCTTCATCTTAATAATATTTCAACTTTAAATGTTTATCTTCAGCGACATGCCAGACCAAGCCAGAATGCTGGTAGACAGATTGAAGTCTGAAAAAGGTGTCGACTACCAAAATGACTGGAAAGTAATAACATTATTCATTGGTGGCAACGATTTGTGCGACTTCTGTGAAGATAGGGTAATTGTATTCCTTACCTAATGAAAACACACAGAGAGAAAGATGACACTAATTCAAATGATAACGATAACGATAAAGGAACCCCTCTTTCTTCCAAAACAAAAAAAGAAAAAAATATGTCACAAAAATACGACTTGTGACCTTTATCTTTCGCAAATCAATTGTACAAACCGTGCTGTGTAGTCAAACTCAAGAATCATGATGACTGTAAGATGGACAATACTAATTGTTTTGGAGTTAATTTAATGATATGACACTGATAAAAGATTACTAGTGATTGAATTTTGAACAATGAAACATAGAGAACAAACAACTTTATTATAAAAATACATTTAAGTGGTCTGGAAAAATATGAAACGGATAAGAATAAGAGATATAGTGAATATTATGCGGCATTTTCAATATCTTACTCGTATCAAACCGACACACCAATATAATCATAAGAGATTTGCTTAAACGGTTACATATTGAGGGTTAATACTGTGGCAATATTGGAATTAAGAGTTATTTATTAGCTCCCTTTTTAACTTGAGCATATTTACATTGTTATATAATTACTATTGTTTACATAAAAACTTTCACCTGTGTGTATGTACACAATAACTTTACTCCTTTTATAAACCGGTTATTAAAAGTTAAAGGTAAGATGGTGTTGCTTAAATTGCAAATCTTATTTCAAGAAAGTACCATTTGTTAAGTCATTTAGTTATTAATTATAAACTGAATTCACATTTTATACATAGTCCAGAATTCATACTTTCCTCGAAGGTAACTATCAGTATTCATAACAACCATGCTGTTTACTATTACTGTTCTTGACCAATTCGTCTCTTAAATGTTTTGGCTTCATTTTGGGTTTAAACTTTAGGACTTGGGTATAAATTGGTTTAAATGATACAGTGTAAAATCCCTACTTAAAGTAAGACATTTCCCCCACTTTATTTAACTTCTGTATTGTTGTACAACTAACTGTCATAATATTAGAATATCTATTGTGTATTTTGGTATGAAATAAATATGATTATTGAGGTATTATTTCTTTAAGACTTCTTTTCCTAGAATGCTGGCTTATACTTGCCCAAATCATTATCCGGTCAAGTATTAGCTTTGTCCTCCCAGAGAATTGTCCGTTATGTCGGTTGTTGTAGACACTTGTCCCCTAGTGTGACAAGGTGTCCAGGGCAGAACTGGTCTTCATTGTTTATGTAAAGAACCTGGGTTTATTTGGTATTTCGTGGCTGCGCTAGCATTAAGTAAAAAGGTATCCGGAAAACGTTACTTTTACTTGAATGTTAGATCAGTCCGTTCACAATACAGTTTGTGATATAGGAAAACAAAAACAAACTAATCATATACACGAAACTTCTTTTTCACGTATTGTAGCGTTATACAGATGAGCGGTTTGATAAAGCATTGTTTAAATAAAGACAGCATTAGTATTCCGGTGTTCAAAAGTCATTAATCGATTGAGAAAAAAAAACAAATCCGGGTTACAAACTAAAAGCGAGGGAACTGTAGGAACAGGAACACTAAAGTGCAACAAAAACAAATGCCAACATACATAGATACAAACTATTTGATAACAACTTCCATATTCCTGAATTGGTACAGGACATTTTTAGAAAAAAAATGGTTGGTTGAAAGTGGTAAATCGCATGCAAAACCTCCCGCTTTATGACAATGTTAACACTAATAACGATATTATCGCGGATGGCTGATACAAAATGTTTGTCATTGATTGTATACTTATAAAATTTACCTAGTATGTAATCAAATATTTGTATATCGGTTTTATATTTTTATATTCCAGGAGGCTTACTCAGCAGAAAATTATATTGGTTACATTAGAGAGGCATTAGACATTTTTCACGCTGAAGTTCCGAGAGCATTTGTAAATTTAGTAGAAGTTCTGAATATAGGATTTGCATCAACTCTACGTGAGGGATTCGTATGCGATACTATCCAGCTGTAAGTTATATATAATACTTCCTTTAAAATTTTTGATTGCTTTCGTGTTGCTCAATATTTATACGTGTAGTTTTGTGAATTTGTTTGTCTTTTTTGTCGTCTTTTGTTCTTTGTCATGATATTATTTCATAGTTAGTGCACCCAAAGAATTGTGTTTTAATGTAATTTTGATTTTTTTTATGCATTTATTTGACTCCATATAATAAAAAAAAACAGAAACAGTGCTTTTTTAACTGGTTACAAAGAAGTCTTCTTAATCTTAAGAAAAGTCCATGGTCCTCACGACTTGAGAATATAAAGCAAAAGTAGAAAAAACTTGGTGTTTTGAAAAAAACGAAAAAAAAACGCACAACCGTAAAAAAAAAAGAATCTTCGTATTTTTTCTAGCTTTGGTTGTCGCTGTGGTTCATATCCTGACGAAAAAGAGAAGGAGGAACTTCAGGTCTTTGTTGCTGCTTATCAAAAAGTTACAAGGGACTTGGTTGCATCTGGAAGATACGATACAAGGGACGATTTCACTGTTGTCGATCAACCATTCTTTTCAAAAACGGAAGTACCAACAAAAGTATGCTCTAAATTATGTATTTGATAAATTTTTACTTTTACTTCTAAAATTCCCATTTTCGGGCGGTTCTCCTAGTCAAAGTGTAGAATTCTAACATGACGTCCTTCAAACGCTTTGAGTACACACCCGTGGTAAAATATGAATACATTGGTTGGGCTGTTCTGATTGTACTCCCACGTCATATGATTGTTTATGGATGGAGTACACGACGTCATAGAATGATAACGTAATAGTTTAAGCATTTTTCGGGAAAATACACGCTTCTGATACCGAAAATCATCACCAGAATGAAACGTAAACAAACAATACTAAAATGTGGTATAAGCCCTTTTTTATATACATAGAAGATATATAAGTAAATTATCATTAAAATTCATCCAAATCTATCTAAATATATTATTGTAAATAGTTTGAGCATGTCACTAAATCTGTTTGCTCCGTTCTTTACCGCCAATCTTAAAGTGGGTTAATTTATGGGAACGGCAAATATTTGCCTCCATCTAGTGCGCTTTGAACCAAAACAATTGCTATATTTGTCTTATCAGAATCGAAATAATTCATGGGGGCTTGAATATATCTAAATTTTACCACGGGTTGTCCCTTTATGCCGATATTTTACCCCTCGCTATCGCTCAGGGTAAAATATTTGTCATAAAGGGCCAACCCGTGGTAAAATAACGATATATTCAAGCCCCCATGAATTATTTCTTAAATAAAAAGACCTGTAAGTGGTTTTGATCAGCAACAAAAAATGAAGAAGTAACAAGCATGTTTTTGACACTTCTTTGAGATAACTTTTATTCCCTTTCTGAAATCTGAACAGTTGGAAGACATAGAACGAATTAAAGATTAAAATAAAAGCTATTGCGAAGTAAAAGCCCAATTCAAATGAAGAAACATTACCAGATTACTTTTTGAAAAAAAAAAAAAATATTCGAAAACACACTGCATAAAATCAACTTATAAATATATTTTAAAAAACATTGTGAAAACAAAGGACAAACGTTAATTGATACCATTCCGAAACAATAAGCTCGGTTGTATTTGTTTTGTCTTGTACAGGAGGATGGATCAACAGACCTAAGCTATTTCTCACCAGATTGCTTTCACCTGAGTGTCAAAGGACAAGAAGCAGCTGCATATGCGTTATGGGATAATATGGTAATATTTTATTTTTAAGTAAAAAGTAAATACAGTTAATAAATATGCATTTGATGCTCCGTACGTAAAATTTTCACATCTTTTGGCTTTCGAAGGTTCACAAATAACAAAGCAAAGTATTGCCATATCATTAGGAAAGCATTGTCAGTTCGAATAGTCGTCTCCCTGAGAAACTGCGCGCCACCGACATATACATGGGCAGTTAAACAAACCCAACATAACACATAAAAAGTAAACCAAGAAAAGTCAAGGTACATCTTTACGTCGACAGCATCCCATACGAAATCAACATATTTTTGTCAGCTATTTTTTTTTTAGATAAACCATTATTCTATCTTGCCAAAACGAAATACACAACTGGAAACAACAATTTAAAATCATCGAAAAATAATACCTTAACACCATTAAAAATAAAACAATACTTTTTACATATTTGACCTTATCAAAAGATAGTGGCAATAGACGAATTGAATGATTTACGTCCGTATTCGAATTTAACGCTGTGAACAGTTTTGTAAATGTCGTGTCTACCAACAAAAACTTGAAAGAACGTAAAAACAGCTACATTTCCATAATACAACACCATACAAGAATTGGTTCATTACTCAAAGCAGGATTGAAATGTAAAAGACACCAGGACAATACAACCCAAGAAATACAAAGCCTAACATACTATAAATCAATAGAAATTGCACGTTTAAACTAATCGAATTATAGAAAATAAGAACACCAACAGTCTCCAGTACATTGTATAGTGATCTGCGTGAAATTATGCTTAATAGAGACGACCCTACCAAAATTACACTTGTATGTGATGCTAGGTTAATTGAAAACACAGATATTAATGTTCGGTCAGCTGAAATCGTTTGAAAAATATAACTTGAAATAAGACTCAGGACACATGCATTAGCAATTATTTCGGCGACGTCATTCCATATTAAACCATTTCATTCCTGGTAACTTTTAGCATAAATAAGAGGCAACAGTAGTTATTCAATGTTCAAATATAGCAAGTCTCTTTTCATATATATAAATAGATATGAAAACAAACCATGAAGGAATCGTAAGAACTCCAAATAGAACGAGACCTTGTGAGTCGAAAGGTTAAGCCCCTTCCGCCCTGCATGAACCATAAACCATACAAATCAACACAAGAATGACATAATTTGAAATAATATAGAATTGGATAATTTACAGACTTAGAAGACTATTCTTGTTTATAGATATAAGATAGCAAAACATGTTGCTTCTGAGTTGACACATATACATAATTCGTACCAGTCAACCAATGTAAACATGTTTCGATTTCAGTTCTTCTGTCTCATAACCCTGGTACACTTTATTTTCATAAATAAATACCTGTTGCACACTAGTAATCCGTAAAAGGCGAACATGCACTGGCAAAACATATAACTTGAGATATGCAAACGTCGTGCCATCGGTTAGATATATTACTCCCGGGAATCAAGATCAAGAAAAATATCTAGATATAAATACACCTTTAAGTTACCACGTCATGTTTACAACGCTGGGTGGGTTTGCAGCATCACAATATGTTAGAAGGCCTCACTTGTCTATTTTATATAAGGACATTTTGAAGTATTGTATCCAGTATAAAGTAGGAATATTTCAATCGATCTTTATTATAAAAATATCAACGCAAAGAAGGACGAATTTGTGAATTTCTAACAGCTAGTATTTCATGAATGATGTGGGTGTATAAGTGAGATTTCCAGATCTTCGGTGTAGTTCATTTTTTATGTTATGCGATCAGAATTTAGATTTTTGCAATTAACACATGCATTTGTCACCTAGAACAATAACATATTTGATAAGACAAAAAGATAAATCACCCAAAAACAATTCCAAAGTAAAGAAGGACGAATTTGTGAATTTCTAACATCTAACATTTCATGAATAATGGGGGTGTATCAGTGAGATTTCCAGATCTTCTGTGAATTTCATTTGTTTTGGTTATGCGATCAGAACTAAGATTTATGCAATTAACACACAAAGTTGTCTGCTCGAACAACAACATATTTGACAAGACAAAAAGATCAATCATTCCTAAAAAATGGTTTTTTTTTTTTAACAAATTCGAACAAAAATAAAAATACATAGAAAAAACTTTAATGAAGACAACGAAATTATAAATATATATACAGTTTTAAGTTTTCATTAATAATTTGTCATCATCAGATTGAACCAGTTGGGAAGAAGAGAATATCATGGAGACCTGGTGTACCTGTTGAATGTCCAGATGAGGTACTTTATTTTTCCTGTATAAAATTATTCATTCTATTGTGCTATTCAGATAAATCAAATACAACAAACTTTGTATTTGATATTTATATTCAGTTATTCCATAAACAGTAGAATATGTTAACACGGAAGAATATCAAAATTATGAAAAACAATGTGTGATGGGAAAGATAAAATCTGAAAGTAATCGCTGTATAATGTTGATGCTTTTTTGTATATATAATATTCAGTGTATATGTATTTAATCTTATTTATTAAGTAGCATATATAAGATTACTGTGGAATTCAGAACATCAGAACGGTTAAAACATTTTACAATTAATGCATGCTGACTTACATATATTATTCGAGAACCATATACAAGAAACTTTTTAGGTTAGGTAAGTATTTATATTAGCCAAAAAAAACCCATAGAAAGTAATTTCGGAGATCCTTACTTTGAATTACCTAAAACAATCGTGATGGTTTTGATTTGAAGATCATTTCTTCAAAATTAGAATACTTTAGTTTTATAAAAAAAAAAAACCCTTGAAATAGGTATGCTGTCTGTGAAATAAACTATATTAGATAGTTACATATGCTATTGCCTGAAATGAATAGGATATATCAATGTTGTGTTTTTCTTCTTTACTCGTGATACTTCGAACCACGGAAACTATCACATATAATTATATAGTAGATTCAGTGACTTTAGTTGATTTAAAAGACGTTTTTATGATTTTTCAGCAAGCACCGTATTTCTACACCAGAAAGAATAGTCCAGAACTGAAGAAACTGAATCAGTATGAAAACGTTCAGAATAATAAACTGGGAAATGAACCTGAAACAGCCGAGAAAGGTTCGACGTTCAGAAACAGTGCCACTATAACAGGGGCCGTATTAGGAGCGATATGTTTAGTAGCTGCCGTATGTGGCACTGTCTACCATATAAGGAAGAAAAGACTTTCGTCCTCATATCTAAAAATTTAGAGGTTTATAGGTGGATACATTATTAAGACTTTTTGTTATTATAAAACTGGTCCATATCTGTGATACTTAATGCTGTATTTAATTCTGCATTATTACCTAATTGTAAGGAATAATAAGTATAATGTTTTCGAAAATGTTTTGTTTTGTATAGATCATAATCTGCAGTAAAGGATTTATTAGTTAGCGTTTCCATTTCAGTAAAGGGTAAATGCTTTGTACACTTTTAGAGTAAGGATGAACATTTTATAAAAGTTCACTTTGATCGACTTACAAGTAAGTCTGTGATCGAAGTAAAACCGAGTATCAAAGTTTTTGCCTACATTAGCGTATTGATTTAATATTGATATAAATATATGCTTTAGTATATGTGAAAAATCATATGATAAAGTATACATACATATATAATTATTAATTACTATCGTGATATTTTGAAAGCATGACACCAAAAAAAGGAAAATAACAAAAATACTGAACTTAGAGGAAAATCAATTCGAAAAGTCCATAATGACATGGCAAAATTAAAATACAAAACGCATCAAAAACGAAAGGACAAGAACTGTCATATTCCTGACTTGGTACAGGCATTTTCAAATATAGAAAATGGTGGATTAAACCTGGTTCTATAGCGCTAACCCTCTCAAAATGAGATTAAACATTGTAAGTTGTTATATATTTAATATTTACAATTGTTATGAATTCATATAAGAATATTGAAAAAGAAATTGAATAAAGTAATTAAAAATGTCTCATCTGATATTGAAAAATTCTGCGCAAGCGCATGTGTGTTATTCCTGTGATGTTGTGATGTTTTCTTTCACCATAGACCTTTGGTTGACCTCTATCAAACCTATCTTGTTAATGTTTTTTTTCTTCCTAACATGTACTTTCTCATTTGGCCATGATTCGTTCTTATCTTACTTATGTTTTTTTCTTTGGCTGCTTAACATCTTTATTAAAAAAGGACATGGTTAACATTGGTATAAATTACTACAACATATATGAGGGTTTCACCAGCCCAGTAGCCATCACTTCTGTGTTGACATGAAGTATCATTGATATCATCGTAATTATAAATTAACTTTTGAAAATTTCGAAATACTAAGTTTTATTTCCCCTGGAATAAATTACATCAGCTGTATTTGGCAAAACCTTTTGGAATATTGGTTTCACAATACTTTTCATCTTTGAACTTTATTTGGTGTTCTTTAACTTCTTTTATTCGAACGGAACCAATGAGTCTTTTGTAGACAAAAGGCGCGTCTGGTGTACACAATGTTCATCATGGTATGTATGATTCATTTATTTTCTGTAAATTTCAAAATGTCTCTATGTCTCTATTGTGAAGGATAAAATCATCAAGTTTTATCAAATTAATTTACTCATTATACCATGTGTTTTTGTGGAAATTACGATGACGCGTTTAGAAATGTGCATACATGTAGCATTTTTTTGAAAAGTTTTTAAAAAGAGGGTCTATAATACGACCATAGGCATTTCATATTTTAATTGATCATAATAAACTTTAAATACTATCTTAAATGTGGCATACTATAGGGACATCCAGAAATTAAACAGATTAATATTAAATAAAACGTTAAAATTTAATACATGTCAAATATAAACAACAAAAGATTAACTAATTTACCAATTTTTCACGTTAAGATTCACATACCACAGTTCGCTTAAGATACATTTTTGCTTAAACTTGTAAAATTTATCATAAAATTTCAATTAATTTTGCACAAGGCTATCATTATATAAAAACATAATTCATCATCTATAATGGTGACAAAATTCGTTTTTTTAACTTTAAATTGAAATTAAATTTTTAGTTTGACAAGGAAGTAAGTCAACAAAAGAATCCAAATGATTTATTTTTTATTTATCTATTTGTTTACTAAATGATACAATATCATGATTGTATAAAGAAGCTCTATCCTGAATTGTTTAGATTCCCCTTTTAACATAATAGGAGCTTAGAGACATAACTACAAAAAGTGCTAAAATATATCCCTTGAATAGAAAACTACACAAAATTCATTTTCTAACATTACTCATTCAATTCATACTTGGTCAATAAGAAAAAAAAAATCATTTTGTATGCAAATAAGCTCATTTGTGATGGATACATGAATACAAAACTTAAACATATATTTTTAGTGTACTCAAAATTGCGAAACGGAAGCGATAATTTCTTGCTTATAACAACTGGAACATGCAAAAGTTATATTTTATTTAAGCATTCAATATGGTCACAACAATTGTAAGCATTCATATAGCTCGGACATTATTCTAAGCATTTAATTTGCTCACAATCTATGCAACTCTCTTTTTGTTGTCCATGGTTTTTTATGACGCCGTTATAGTCACTTTTATTGCAAACAATACAGTCCATTTTTTGAAAAAGATAGAACATAAGAATGTCAAACAAAATCAGGATAAAAAATGTCGCTGATGATATCATGATAAATGAGTCAATATAAATAGATGAAGCACGATAAAATCCGGTTGCAATGAATAAAAACAAAGTCGGTCTTACGCACCAAATTATAAAGAGGGCGCGAGGCATTGTATGGTTGTAAAGAGATATGTTGATACGGCAGATGGAACATGTTTCCTTTGATGAAGAATTCTTCAGTTCTGAAATGGAAAACACGATATAAATGAGAGTATGTTTACATATTTTATGATTATTCTACAAAATTTTATTAATATTTATAAATTTTATATTCACATAATTATAAGCATTGGAACTTTGATGAGTTTTTTTTTAAATTATACTTATACATTTTCTCAAGTATAACCTAGCTCACCATTTTTTTTTCAAGTTCCATTCAGGTTTTAATTTCTTTCTATAGAATAGTTCAATTGATTGTTGTTTGTTTTACGTTCATTAGCTAATATTTGATGCAATTTCATAACGTGATTTTAATATGAAGCTGGTAGTGATAAATAATAGAATAGATGAAATTAAAAAAAGTATTTAAAATAAAGACAACAGTAGTATACCGCTGTTCAAAACTCATAAATCCATGGACAAAAAACAAAATCGGGGTAACAAACTAAACCGAGGGAAACGCATTAAATATAAGAGGAGAACAACGACACAACACAAAAATGTAACACACACAGAAACGGACCAAGCATCAGACAAAATCCCACGAGAATAACAAATATAACATCAATACCAAATACATGAATTTGGGATAGACAAGTACCGTGACACGTCTTATCGCAATGTGAAACCACTAAATTTATTTTGAAGATAGCCGAAATATGTACACAAACTATCACTTGTAAACAGTTTTCTTGTTACTTATTCATTACGGCGCTGAATATACTCAGTACAATTTATAAAATATATATGTTTTCTTTTTATTCGAGCACCTTTGAAAATTGCAAAAAGTGCTACTTTCTGTCTTGTTTTACATTTTATTGAAAGGTTATAAAATGTACAAATTGTGTCGCTACCTTTCTCAACGATGATTGGTAAGGCAAATGTTATTGTCATGCACACTTTAATTTCTTACAAACTCAAAATTATACTAACCAGCAATTGATGCCGTTTTGTATACTATGTTGTACAGTACTGCAAAAGACGGGACGCATAATAACAAATACTCCAGATAGTAACTGCTGGTCCAAAGTGCCCGATTCTCAAAGCAATAAAAAGACGTATTAGGCATGGGTTTGTTAAGGACCTGTAGCTTACTTATTGACTCATCGTTGATGCATTGGTAGTAATCCATCTGGTTCGAATCTTTCAAGAATGAATCACAGAAAATGTGTTTGGTTTTCTCAGGATGTACAACAATCAAGCATGTTGACAAGAAATTGTTCCATATAATAATTAGTATAAGCGCTAAAAAGACGTAGATCAAGCAGATGACTTTTACTGACGACTTTTTAAATGGAACTGATGTCAATACAATTGTGCCAAGTAGTACGGAACAAATCATCGAAACTGCTGGCATACTTCTGATAGGAAGATCAAACAAGAGCACAATTGTTCTATTCCAGTAAAGTTTAATAAAATATAAAACACGAAACACTTCAAATATATATTCAACAACTATAATGCTGATAAAAGTTCCTGATAATTTGTGTTGTGCCGAAAAACATAGCAGCACCAGTGCGAAAATAACAATCAAAGTCAAAATTATAACAAAATATTCTGGCACTAACGATACATCCATATTCGAATTAATATGACAGATAAGATCAAACTATTAGTTTTATATCATTTTACGCCACACTTCAAAATCTATATATCCTGTAAAAGATAAATGGAAATAAAAAGAATTTACATTGCAGCCCAATCAGGATGTGTTAGTGTACTTTTTAAGTGTACTTATTAAGAAATATTTTGTGTTGTCTATCATAAAGTTTTCAAGTTAATTTAATGTATTTTTGTGCTTTTGCTTTTTCTTCATGATTATTTAATAATCGAGCAAAATTTGTTTCACAAATGTATTGATAGTAATTATCTTATACAAAGTTGAATTTTACGAGAATGGTCTTCTTATGTTATATATATGGGTATATATTTCTCAAGAGAACAACTAACAGTATTAATCTGCCAACAGTACTTCCTCTGAGATCAGTATTTTTGTGATTTTACTTTTTGTAGAATATATAAAAAACCGAAATACAGTCGATAAGATGTTATGCTATATTATATAATTTACATACTCACAGAAGCTTACCTTTTTCTTTCGTACAGATCCAATGCACACCTTTATATGCAAAATTAAGGGAATTTCTGATTTAACTTAACTTCCTGCTTAAAATTTACCGAAGCGTTTCATGGGGTAATTCTATGTACATAACTCATTCGATTTAAATGGTTGCAGATTGAATTACTTTCCAGTTTTTTCAACAAAACTTTAACAAAATGGTGTCTGATATCTGATTAAAAAAACCTGGAATTTGGGTCTTCGATGCTTTTCAACTGCATACTTAATTCGGCCTTCTTTTTTTTCCGAATTCACCGAAGAGTCTTTCTGTAGACGAAACGCGCGTCTTGCGTACAAATTATTTAGCCTGATATCTTTGATGAGTTTATTTACAACCACATGGTCGATGCAACTACAGTGGATGTTTCCTTTCGAGAGTTCCACCAGCCCTTATTCAGGAAATCTTTAAATCTTTGAATCATTTTTGATATGGTCATATTAGTAAATTGACTGTCAACGAAAGGAAATACTAAGGATTTTTTACCGAAGAAATAGACGACCTTACTTGTATATGCCAAAACCTAAAGGAATAAAGGCTTAAATCTCGTACTTTATTTTGTTTACTCAAGCATCATAGATGAGTCTTTTGTAGACGGAACGCGCGTACAAATTAATAAGACTGGTATCCTTGATGAGTTTATTACATACCACTGGGTCGATGTCACTGCAGGTAGAGGTCTCCTCTTGCAGGTGTCATTGGATCGGTATTGAGGAATTATGTGTTGACATACATTACTTTGATATGGTCATATTTATAAATAAATTGTTTTCAAAACTTTAAATTGTTCGAAATACAACGCAACGTCAGATATTGCTACCATTTAAGCACTATCAATTCGTTCCTGCTTTCCTTGTTGGGTGAAGTATAACACTAAAGTAGAAATGCCGTGAGATTCCAATCCAATATGATTTTATAATTTACATAGGATACTTATTTTTATTTCTAGTAATTGTGTGTTTTTTTGGAAATATTGCTGCCTATATATTCAACCCGAGTATGCATGGGACAACGCTAAATAAACGTATTAATCTGATAATCTGTGTCTGCCGAAGCCTATAAATATTATATTTTTTATTCTTTCTCTGTCTTAATGTGAAAATTTAAGAAGCAATCTTTATTTTCATATATAATTTGAAATATCTATTTCAGCATTTTTAAGAAAATTTCCCCGTTAAATATTTACTTAGCGCTATTTTTCGTGGAAGTAGCAATATCTAACGTTGCGTCACAACAGATACATTCTGCATAACGTTTCTTTCACCCCTATTACCCTCAAATTGTTATGTTTTAGTGGTGGTGGAGATGGCAATGTTGAAAAATACATCACTTTACCAAGTAAGCATTACGTATTTTCCTTTTTTCAATTAACAATCTTTAATGTTTAGTGTCTTAAAATCTGAATGATATAGCTTTTTTTTTAAATTTTATATTTTGTACCAATAAAGTTATGTCTTATAGTGGACAGATAGTAGATTTTTTTATGTCTTAAATGCGTACGTTCCAGTAAAATCCAGGTGCAAGTGGTGTTTCGATTTTGTTTGCATAAAATTGGGAATGGAAATGGGGAATGTGTCAAAGAGACAACAACCCGACCATAGAGCAGACAACAGCAGAAGGTCACGAACAGGTCTTCAATGCAACGAGAAATTCTCGCACCCGGAGGCGCCCTTAAGCTGGCCCCTAAACAAATATATACTGGTTCAGTGATAATGAACGCCATACTAAACTCCAAATTATACACAAGAAACTAAAAAGTTAAAAGAATACAAGACTAACAAAGGCCAGAGGCTCCTGACTTGGGACAGGCGTAAAAATGCGGCGGGGTTAAACATGTTTTGTGAGATCTCAACCCTCCCCCTATACCTCTAGCCAATGCAGAAAAGTAAAAGCATTACAATGCATGTTTCAAATTTAAGTATATAGTATACTGCATAAACAACCTTTTACTCTGTGTAATTGTTTTATCCTTAACTTTGCAGTCTTTATAGTGATAAAGAAAATATTTTATTATGAACTTTTAGAATATGAGAATCTTCATGTATAACATTTATTTGGTCAATGTTATATGCATCTATACAAAAGAATGACGCTATTCATTTTTAGATATGATAAAGAGATATAATCCAGATCTGAAAGGATATGCTACAGGTTGGGGTCCGTACTGGTTTCCAAATGCTCATCTTAATGTAGCCATTCCAGGAAAAAAGGCCAGGTTTGCAATATTTTTATCTTCTATTTTTTACTTCTTCAAAGTTTTTCATAAAATCGTGAATCTTTCGGCCAGTTGAAATAATATGTGTAAACAGTTTTTTCATTATATACCGTAGACATTAGTTAAAATTAAAAAGAATTGTGAAAAAGTTTAGTGAAAAAACTTACGTTTAAAAACGACTACTAAATCATTAACTTACTATTAACAAACAAAAGTATAATGCTGTGAATATAAATACCGGTAATATTGGTGGTTGCTGCTACGTGCTTTTGTGTATGTTGTAAATGTTTTAAATCGACAAGAAAATGCCTTTATCTTAGTTTAAACATATTTATTTATAGTGGACCGGGAAACAAGTTATTGCAACTTATATCAATTCCTTTTCACTTTGCGGGTGCGAGTGCTGCCTTGTAGCGGCATTATCCTGCTCTTTTTCGAAATCTACAACGGTGTCTTTTACGTGCAAGATATATGACTCTCTCTTAACACGGGTCAGTCATTTAGCCCCCTTCCGGCAGACTATCAACGTTTCTCATGACCATACTCGCAAATGGTGTCAAGGGTGAGCCTCCCCGAGCGAGGATCGAACCGAGAAAATTTGTGTAAGTAGTTCTTTTTTTCGTATGCCTTCATCTTAATTCTATTTCAATTTTAAATGTTTATCTTCAGCGACATGCCAGACCAAGCCAGAATGCTGGTAGACAGATTGAAGTCTGAAAAAGGTGTCGACTACCAAAATGACTGGAAAGTAATAACATTATTCATTGGTGGCAACGATTTGTGCGACTTCTGTGAAGATAGGGTAATTGTATTCCTTACCTAATGAAAACACACAGAGAGAAAGATGACACTAATTCAAATGATAACGATAACGATAAAGGAACCCCTCTTTCTTCCAAAACAAAAAAAGAAAAAAAATGTCACAAAAATACGACTAATGACATTTATCTTTCGCAAATCAATTGTACAAACCGTGCTTTATTATGAAAATACATTTAACTGGTCTGGAAAAATTTGAAACGGATAAGAATAAGAGATATAGTTAATATTATGCGGCATTTTCAATATCTTACTCGTATCAAACCGACACACCAATATAATCATAAGAGATTTGCTTGAACGGTTACATATTGAGGGTTAATACAGTTTGTGATATAGGGAAAAAAAAAACAACTAATCATATACATGAAACTTCTTTTTCACGTGTTGTAGCGTTATACAGATGAGAGGTTTGATAAAGCATTTTTTCAAATAAAGGCAGCAGTAGTATTCCGGTGTTCAAAAGTCATTAATCGATTAAGAAAAAAACCAAATCCGGATTACAAACTAAAAGCGAGGGAACTATAAGAACAGGAATACTAAAGTGCAACAAAAACAAATGCCAACATACATTGAAACAAACTATTTGATAACAACTTCCATATTCCTGAATTGGTACAGATCATTTTTAGAACAAATGGTTGGTTGAACGTGGTTAAATGGCATGCAAAACCTCCCGCTTTATGACAATGTTAACACTTATAACGATATTATCGCGGATGGCTGATACAAAATGTTTGTCATTGATTGTATACTTATAAAATTTACCTAGTATGTAATCAAATATTTGTATATCGGTTTTATATTTTTATATTCCAGGAGGCTTACTCAGCAGAAAATTATATTGGTTACATTAGAGAGGCATTAGACATTTTTCACGCTGAAGTTCCGAGAGCATTTGTAAATTTAGTAGAAGTTCTGAATATAGGATTTGCATCAACTCTACGTGAGGGATTCGTATGCGATACTATCCAGCTGTAAGTCCTTTAAAATTTTTGATTGCTTTCGTGTTACTCAATTTTTATACGTGTAGTTTTGTGAATTTGTTTGTCTTTGTTCTTAGTCATGATATTATTTCATAGTTAGTGCACCCAAAGAATTGTGTTTTAATGTAATTTTAAATAATTTTTATGCATTTATGTGACTCCATATAATAAAAAAACAGAAACAGTGCCTTGTTAACTGGCTACAAAGAAGTCTTCTTACAGTTCTTAAGAAAAGTCCATGGTTCTCACGACTTGAGAATATAAAGCAAAAGCAGAAAAAAAACTTGGTGTTTTTTAAAAAATGAAAAAAAAAAACGCACAACCGTAAAAATAAAGATTCTTCGTATTTTTTCTAGCTTTGGTTGTCGCTGTGGTTCATATCCTGATGAAAAAGAGAAGGAGGAACTTCAGGTCTTTGTTGCTGCTTATCAAAAAGTTACAAGGGACTTGGTTGCATCTGGAAGATACGATACAAGGGACGATTTCACTGTTGTCGATCAACCATTCTTTTCAAAAACGGAAGTACCAACAAAAGTATGCTCTAATTTATGTATTTGATAAATTTTTACTTTTACTTCTAAAATTCACATTTTCGGGGGGTTCTCCTAGTCAAAGTGTAGAAATAAAAAGACCTGTAAGTGGTTTTGATCAGCAACAAAAAATGAAGAAGTAATAAGCATGTTTTTGACACTTCTTTGAGATAACTTTTATTCCCTTTCTGAAATCTGAACAGTTGGAAGACATAGAACGAATTAAAGGTTAAAATAAATGCTATTGCGAAGTAAAAACCCAATTCAAATGAAGAAAATATTGCCAGATTACTTTTTGAAAAAAAAAATAATATTCGAAAACACACTGCATAAAATCAACTTATAAATATATGCGTATAACAATTTTACAAAACATTGTGAAAACAAAGAACAAACGTTAATTGATACCATTCCGAAACAATGAACTCGGTTGTATTTGTTTTGTCTTGTACAGGAGGATGGATCAACAGACCTAAGCTATTTCTCACCAGATTGCTTTCACCTGAGTGTCAAAGGACAAGAAGCAGCTGCATATGCGTTATGGGATAATATGGTAATATTTTATTTTTAAGTAAAAAGTAAATACAGTTAATTAATATGCATTTGATGCTCCGTACGTAAAATTTTCACATCTTTTGGCTTTCGAAGGTTCACAAATAACAAAGCTAAGTATTGCCATATCATTAGGAAAGCATTGTCATTTCGAATAGCCGTTTCCCTAAGGAACTCCTCGCCACCGACATAAACATGGGCAGATAAAGTTAAACAAACCCAACACATAAAAAGTAATCCAAGAAAGGTCAAGGTACATCTTTACGTCGACAGCATCCCATACGAAATCAACATATTTTTGTCAGCTAAATTTTTTAGATAAACCATTATACTATCTTGCCAAAACAAAATACACAACTGGAAACAACAATTTAAAATAATCGAAAAATAATACCTTAACGCCATTAAGTAAAACAATACTTTCAACATATTTGACCTTATCAAAGGATAGTGGCAATGGACGAATTGAATGATTTACGGCCGTATTCGAATTTAACGCTGGGAATAGTTTTGTAAATGACGTGTCTACCAACAAAAACTTAAAAGAACGTAAAAACAGCTACCTTTCCATAATACAACACCATACAAGAATTGGTTCATTACTCAAAGCAGGATTGAAATGTAAAAGACACTAGGACAATACAATTCAAGAAATACAAAGCCTAACATACTATAAATCAATAGAAATTGCATGTTTAAACTAATCGAATTATAGAAAATAAGAACACCAACAGTCTCCAGTACATTGTATAGTGATCTGCGTGAAATTATGCTTAATAGAGACGACCCTACCAAATTACACTTATAATGATGCTTAGGTTAATTGAAAACACAGATGTTAATGTTCGGTCAGCTGAATTCGTTTCAAAAATATAACTTGAAATACGACTCAGGTCACATGCATTAGCAATTATTTCGGCGACGTCTTATCAAACATTGTAAATTAGATTTGTTTCATGTATATTGTATGTCATTCCATATTATATCATTTCATTCCTGGTAACTTTTATCATAAATAAGAGGCAACAGTAGTTATTCAATGTTCAAATATAGCAAGTCCCTTTTCATATATATAAATAGATATAAAAACAAACCATGAAGGAATCGTAAGAACTCCAAATAGAACGAGACCTTGTGAGTCGAAAGGTTAAGCTCCTTCTGCTCTGCATGAATCATAAAAACCATATAAATCAAGACAAGGATGACATAATTGGAAATAAGATAGAATTGGATAATTTACAGACTTAGAGGACTATTCTTGTTTATAGATATAAGATAGCAAAACATGTTGCTTCTGAGTTGACACATATACATAATTCGTACCAGTCAACCAATGACCGTAAACATGTTTTGATTTCAGTTCTTTTGTCTCATAACCCTGGTACACTTTATTTTCATGAGTACATAAAGGCAACAGTAGTATACCGCTGTTCAAACTCATAAATCCATGGACAAAAACAAATCGGGGTAACAAACTAAAACTGAGGGAAACGCATTAAATATAAGAGAGTAACAACGACACAACACTACAATGTAACACTCACAGAAACTGACCAAGCATCAGACAAAATCCCACGAGAATAACAAATATAACATCAAAACCAAATACATGAATTTGGGATAGACAAGTACCGTGACACGTCTTATCGCAATGTGAATTTACATTCAAAAAGAAGAGAAAACACAGGACGCAACGTTAAAATGTAACACACACAGAAACGAGCTATAATGTAACAATGACCATATTCCTGACTTGGTACAGGACATTTTTAAAGGAAAAAATGGTGGGTTGAACCTGGTTTTTTGGCATGCCAAACCACCCTCTTTTATAGCCATGTGAAATATAACATTAAAATGACAACTCAACACCACAGGACTACAATACAAATAAATTGGAGAACACAATCGACAAAGAAACACACGAACAACAGCCAACAAAAGGCAACAAGTTCAAAATTTTAATACGCCAGAAGTGCATTTTGTCCACACAAGATCTACTAGTGACGCCCAGATACAAAAGTTTGAAAGCCGAAACAAGCACAAAGTCGAACAGCATCGAGGACCAAAGATAAAAAAGTTGTGCCAAAAAACATACCTGTTGCACACTAGTAATCCGTAAAAGGCGAACATGCACTGGCAAAAACATATAACTTGAGTTATGCAAACGTCGTGCCATCGGTTAGAGATATTACTCCCGGGAATCAAGATCAAGAAAAATATCTAGATATAAATACACCTTTAAGTTACCACGTCATGTTTACAACGCTGGGTGGGTTTGCAGCATCACAATATGTTAGAAGGCTTCTCTTGTCTATTGTATATAAGGACATTTTGAAGTATTGTATCCAGTATAAAGAAGGATTATTTCAATCGATATTTTTTTTTTAAATAAAAATTCCAAAGTAAAGAAGGACGAATTTGTGAATTTCTAACATCTAGTATTTCATGAATGATGTGGGTGTATAAGTGAGATTTCCAGATCTTCGGTGTACTTCATTTTTTATGTTATGCGATCAGAATTTAGATTTTTGCAATTAACACATGAATTTGTCTCCTAGAACAATAACATATTTGATAAGACAAAAAGATAAATCACCCAAAAACAATTCCAAAGTAAAGAAGGACGAATTTGTGAATTTCTAACATCTAGTATTTCATGAATAATTGGGGTGTATCAGTGAGATTTCCAGATCTTCTGTGAATTCCATTTGTTTTGGTTATGCGATCAGAACTAAGATTTATGCAATTAACACACAAAGTTGTCTCCTCGAACAACAACATATTTGACAAGACAAAAAGATCAATCATCCCTAAAAAATGTTGTTTTTTTTTTAACAAATTCGAACAAAAATAAAAATACATAGAAAAAACTTTAATGAAGACAACGAAATTATAATTATATATACAGTTTTAAGTTTTCATTAATAATTTGTCATCATCAGATTGAACCAGTTGGGAAGAAGAGAATATCATGGAGACCTGGTGTACCTGTTGAATGTCCAGATGAGGTACTTTATTTTTCCTGTATTAAATTATTCAGGGGTAAATTCAGTAAAAAATCTCCCATTGACTTTAATGCTAATCTATGTCTGGAATTAAATTTATACCTGATTTACCTTTAGAAATTGTAAACTTTCATATAACATTCATGAAAGTACAAATGTAGCCCTATCTTTTGCAACAATAAAAACATAGGGTCATGCGGCATTTTTGGGCATTCACATGGCCTTGTTTACAAACAATGTAGATTCGCACTGAATTCCTATACTGACCCCCATTACTTTTCAACCCTGTAGTAAAAAAAATTAGTACATTCAGCATTTATTTTTCTATTTTTTTCAACTCTAGTTTTGATCCATCTGCCAAAAAATATTTATTACAAACATTATCTACCAATCAGAAGAGCATATGACTTCAGTGTTATACAGAAAGCTCTCCCCTAAATGGGCGGTCCCTTATGACGTATATTTATTTACTGAATTTACCCCTTCATTCTGTTGTGCTATTCAGATAAATCAAATACAGCAAATTTTGTATTTGATATTTATATTCAGTTATTCCGTAAACAGTAGAATATGTTAACACGGAAGAATATCAAAATTATGAAAAACAATGTGTGATGGGAAAGATAAAACCTGAAAGTAATCGCTGTATAATGTTGATGCTTTTTTGTATATATAATATTCAGTGTATATGTAATTAATCTTATTTATTAAGTAGCAAATATAATATTACTGTGGAATTCAGAACATCAGAACGGTTAAAACATTTTACAATTAATGCATGCTGACTTACATATATTATTCGAGAACCATATACAAGAAACTTTTTAGGTTAGGTAAGTATTTATATTTGCAAAAAAAACATATAAGTAATTTCGGAGATCCTTACTTTGAATTACCCATAAAAAATCGTGATGGTTTTGATTTGAAGGTCATTTCTTCAAAATTAGAATACTTTAGTTTTATATAAAAAAAAAAAAACTTGAAATAGGTATGCTGGCTGTGAAATAAACTATATTAGATAGTTACATAAGCTATTGCCTGAAATGAAAAGGATATATCAATGTTGTGTTTTTCTTCTTTACTCGTGATACTTCGAACCACGGAAACTATCACATATAATTCTATAGTCGATTCAGTGACTTTAGTTGATTTAAAAGACGTTTTTATGATTTTTCAGCAAGCACCGTATTTCTACACCAGAAAGAATAGTCCAGAACTGAAGAAACTGAATCAGTATGAAAACGTTCAGAATAATAAACTGGGAAATGAACCTGAAACAGCCGAGAAAGGTTCGACGTTCAGAAACAGTGCCACTATTACAGGGGCCGTATTAGGAGCGATATGTTTAGTAGCTGCCATATGTGGCACTGTCTACCATATAAGGAAGAAAAGACTTTCGTCCTCATATCTAAAAATTTAGAGGTTTATAGGTGGATACATTATTAAGACTTTTTGTTATAATAAAACTGGTCCATATCTGTGATACTTAATGCTGTATTTAATTCTGCATTATTACCTAATTGTAAGGAATAATAAGTATAATGTTTTCGAAAATGTTTTGTTTTGTATAGATCATAATCTGCAGTAAAGGATTTATTAGTTAGCTTTTCCATTTCAATAAAGGGTATATGCTTTGTACACTTTTAGAGTAAGGATGAACATTTTATAAAAGTAAAACCGAGTATCAAAGTTTTTGCCTACATTAGCGTATTGATTTAATATTGATATAAATATATGCTTTGGTATATGAAAAATCATATGATAAAGTATACATACATATATAATTATTAATTACTATCGTGATATTTTGAAAGCATGACACCAAAAAAAGGAAAATCACAAAAATACTGAACTTAGAGGAAAATCAATTCGAAAAGTCCATAATGACATGGCAAAATTAAAATACAAAACGCATCAAAAACGAATGGACAAGAACTGTCATATTCCTGGTACAGGGATTTTCAAATATAGAAAATGGTGGATTAAACCTGGTTCTATAGCGCTAACCCTCTCAAAATGAGATTAAACATTGTAAGTTGTTATATATTTAATATTTACAATTGTTATGAATTCATATAAGAATATTGAAAAAGAAATTGAATAAAGTAATTAAAAATGTCTCATCTGATATTGAAAAATTCTGCTCAACCGCATGCGTCTTATTCCTGTGATGTTGTGATGTTTTCTTTCGCCATAGACCTTTTGTTGACCTCTATCAAACCTATCTTGTTAATGTTTTTTTTTCTTCTAAACATGTACTTTCTCATTTGGCCATGATTCGTTCTTATTTTACATATGTTTTTTATTTGGCTGCTTAATATCTTTATTAAACTAGAGGCTCTAAAGAGCCTGTGTAGCTCACCTTGGTCTATGTGCATATCAAACAAAGGACACAAATGGATTCATGACAAAATTGTATTTTGGTGATGGTGATGTGTTTGAAGTTCTTACTTTACTGAACGATTTTGCTTCTTACAATTATATCTATAATGAACTTTGCCCATTAGTAACAGAGAACTCTATTTGGTAAAAATTTACATAAATTTACCAAATTAATGAAAATTGTTAAAAATTGACTATAAAGGGCAATAACTCCTTAAGGGGTCAATTGACCATTTAGGTCATGTTGACTTATTTGTAGATCTTACTTTGCTGAACATTATTGCTGTTTACAGTTTATCGCTATCTATAATAGTATTCAAGATAACCAAAAACGGCAAAATTTCTTTAAAAATTACCAATTGGAGGGCAGCAACCCAACAACCAGTTGTCCAATTTATCTGAAAAATTCAGGGCAGATAAATATTGACTTGATTAACAATTTAACTTCATGTCAGATTTGCTCTAAATGCTTTGGTTTCATAGTTATAAGCCAAAAACTGCATTTTACCCCTATGTTCTATTTTTAGCCGTGGTGGCCATCTTGGTTGAATGGCCAGGTCATCGGACACATTTTTCAAACTAGATACCCCAAAGATGATTGTGGCCTAGTAGTTACAGTGGAGATTTTGTAAAAGATTACTTAGATTTATGAAAAATGGTTAAAAATTGACTATAAAGGGCAATAACTCCTAAAGGGGTCAACTGACCATTTCGGTCATGTTGACTTATTTGTAAATCTAACTTTGCTGAACATTATTGATGTTTACAGTTTATCTCTATCTATAATAATATTCAAGATAATAACCAAAAACAGCAAAATTTCCTCAAAATTACCAATTCAGGGGCAGCAACCCAACAACGGGTTGACTGATTCAACTGAAAATTTCAGGGCAGATAGATCTTGACCTGATAAACATTTTTATCCCGTCAGATTTCCTCAAAATGCTTTGGTTTTTGAGTTATAAGCCAAAAACTGCATTTTACCCCTATGTTCTATTTTTAGCTGTGGCGTCCATCTTAGTTGGTTGACCAGGTCACGCCACACATTTTTTAAACTAGATACCCCAAAGATGATTGTGGCCAAGTTTGGATTAATTTGGCCCAGTAGTTTCAGAGGAGAAGATTTTTGTAAAAGATTACTTTAATTTACGAAAAATGGTTAAAAATTTATTATAAAGGGCAATAACTCCTAAACGGGTCAACTGACCATTTTGGTCATGTTGACTTATTTGTAGATCTTACTTTGCTGAACATTATTGCTGTTTACAGTTTATCTCTATCTATAATAATATTCAAGATAATAACCAAAAACAGCAAAATTTCCTCAAAATTACCAATTCAGGGGCAGCAACCCAACAACGGGTTGACTGATTCAACTGAAAATTTCAGGGCAGATAGATCTTGACCTGATAAACATTTTTATCCCCATGTCAGATTTCCTCAAAATGCTTTGGTTTTTGAGTTATAAGCCAAAAACTGCATTTTACCCCTATGTTCTATTTTTAGCTGTGGCGTCCATCTTAGTTGGTTGACCAGGTCACGCCACACATTTTTTAAACTAGATAGCCCAAAGATGATTGTGGCCAAGTTTGGATTAATTTGGCCCAGTAGTTTCAGAGGAGAAGATTTTTGTAAAAGATTACTTTAATTTACGAAAAATGGTTAAAAATTGACTATAAAGGGCAATAACTCCTAAACAGGTCAACTGACCATTTTGGTCATGTTGACTTATTTGTAGATCTTACTTTGCTGAACATTATTGCTGTTTACAGTTTATCTCTATCTATAATAATATTCAAGATAATAACCAAAAACAGCAAAATTTCCTCAAAATTACCAATTCAGGGGCAGCAACCCAACAACGGGTTGACTGATTCAACTGAAAATTTCAGGGCAGATAGATCTTGACCTGATAAACATTTTTATCCCCATGTCAGATTTCCTCAAAATGCTTTGGTTTTTGAGTTATAAGCCAAAAACTGCATTTTACCCCTATGTTCTATTTTTAGCTGTGGCGTCCATCTTAGTTGGTTGACCAGGTCACGCCACACATTTTTTAAACTAGATACCCCAAAGATGATTGTGGCCAAGTTTGGATTAATTTGGCCCAGTAGTTTCAGAGGAGAAGATTTTTGTAAAAGATTACTTTAATTTACGAAAAATGGTTAAAAATTTACTATAAAGGACAATAACTCCTAAACGGGTCAACTGACCATTTTGGTCATGTTGACTTATTTGTAGATCTTACTTTGCTGAACATTATTGCTGTTTACAGTTTATCTCTATCTATAATAATATTCAAGATAATAACCAAAAACAGCAAAATTTCCTCAAAATTACCAATTCAGGGGCAGCAACCCAACAACCGATTGACCGATTCATCTGAAAATTTCAGGGCAGATAGATCTTGACCTGATAAACATTTTTACCCCGTCAGATTTGCTCTAAATGCTTTGGTTTTTGAGTTATAAGCCAAAAACTGCATTTTACCCCTATGTTCTATTTTTAGCCGTGGCGGCCATCTTGGTTGGTTGACCGGGTCACGCCACACATTTTTTAAACTAGATACCCAAATGATGATTGTGGCCAAGTGTGGTTTGATTTGGCCCAGTAGTTTCAGAGGAGAAGATTTTTGTAAAAGCTAACGCCGGACGACGACGGACGACGGACGCCGGACGCCGGACGCAAAGTGATGAGAAAAGCTCACTTGGCCCTCTGGGCCAGGTGAGCTAAAAAGGACATGGTTAACATTGGAATAAATTACTACAACATATATGAGGGTTTCACCAGCCCAGTAGCCATCACTTCTGTGTTGACATGAAGTATCATTGATATCATCGTAATTATAAATTAACTTTTGAATATTTCGAAATACTAAGTTGTATTTCCCCAGGAATATCAGCTGTATTTGGTAAAACCTTATGGAATATTGGGTCACAATACTCTTCCTCTTTGGACTTTATTTGGCGTTCTTTAACTTCTTTTATTCGAACGGAACCAATGAGTCTTTTGTAGACAAAAGGCGCGTCTGGTGTACACAATGTTCATCATGGTATGTATGATTCATGATGTAAATTTCAAAATGTCTCTATTGTGAAGGATAAAAACACCCAGTTTTATCAAATCAATTTACTCATTATACCATGTGTTTTTGTGGAAATTACGATGAATTTTTTTAAAAGTTTTTAAAAAGAGGGTCTATAATACGACCATAGGTATTTCATATTTTAATTGATCATAATAAACTTTAAATACTATCTTAAATGTGTCATACTATAGGGACATATTAAACAGATTAATATTAAATAAAACGTTAAAATTTAATACATGTCAAATATAAACAACAAAAGATTAATAATGTACCCATTTTTCACGTTAAGATCCACATACCACAGTTCGCTTAAGATACATTTTTGCTTAAACTTGTAAAATCTATCATGAAAATTCAATTAATTTTGCACAAGACTATCATTATATAAAAACATAATTCATCATTTATAATGGTGACAAAATTCGTTTTTTAACATTAAATTGAAAATGAGTTTTTAGTTTGACAAGGAAGTAAGTAAACAAAAGAATCAAAATGATTTATTTTTTATTTATCTATTTGTTTACTAAATGTTACAATATCATGATTGTATAAAGAAACTCTATCCTGAATTTATAGATTCCCCTTTTAACATAATAGGAGCTTAGAGATATAATTACAAAAAGTGCTAAAATACATCCCTTGAATAGAAAACTACACAAAATTCATTTTCTAACATTACTCATGCAATTCATACTGGATCAATAAGGAAAAAAAAAAATCATTTGGTATGCAAATAAGCTCATTTTTGATGGATACATGAATACAAAACTTAAACATATATTTTTAGTGTACTCAAAATTGTGACAAATATTAAGATGTTCGCACCAACTATGCCAAACGGAAGCGATAATTTCTTGCTTATAACAACTGGAACATGCAAAAGTTATATTTTATTAAAGCATTCATTTTGGTCACAACAATTGTAAGCATTCATATAGCTCGGACATTATTCTAAGCATTCAATTTGCTAACAATCTATGCAACTCTCTTTTTGTTGTCCACAGTTTTTTATGACGCCGTTATAGTCATTTTATTGCAAACAATACAGTCCATTTTTTGAAAAAGATAGAACTTAAGAATGTCGAACAAAACCAGGATAAAAAATGTCGCTGATGATATCATGATAAATGAGTCAATATAAATAGACGTAGCACGATAAAATCCGGATGCAATGAATAAAAACAAAGTCGGTCTAACGCACCAAATTATAAAGAGGGCGCGAGGCATTGTATGGTTGTAAAGAGATATGTTGAAACGGCAGATGGAACATGTTTCCTTTGATGAAGAATTCTTCAGTTCTGAAATAGAAAACACGAAATAAATGAGGGTATGTTTACATACTTTATGATTATTCTCCAAATTTTACTAATATTTATAAATTTTATAATTCACATAATTATAAGCATTGGAACTTTGATGAGCTTTTTTTAAAAATTATACTTATACGTTTTTATCAAGTATAACCTAGCTCACCATTTTTTTCAGGTTCCATTCAGGTTTTAATTTCTTTCTATTTAGAATAGTTCAATTGATTGTTTGTTTTACGTTCATTAGCTAATATTTGATGCCATTTCATAACCTGATTTTTATATAAAGCTGGTGGTGACAAATAATAGAATAGATGAAATTAAAAAAAGTATTTCAAAACTACTACATTTATTTTGAAGATAGCCGAAACATGTACACAAAATATCACTTGTGAACAGTTTTCTTGTTACTTAGTCATTACGGCGCTGAAAATACTCAGTACAATTTATAAAATATATATGTTTTCTTTTTATCTGAGCACATTTGAAAATTGCGAAAAGTGCTACTTTTTGTCTTGTTTTGCATTTTATTGAAAGGTTATAAAATGTACATATTGTGTCGCTACTTTTCTCAACGATGATTGGTAAGGTAAATGTTATTGTCATGCACATTTTAATTTCTTACAAACTCAAAATTATACTAACCAGAAAATGATGACGTTTTGTATACCATGTTATACAGTATTGCAAAAGACGGGACGCATAATAACAAATACTCCAGATAGAAACTGCTGGTCCAAGGTGCCCGATTCTCAAAGCAATAAAAAGACGTATTAGGCCTGGGTTTGGTAAAGACCTGTAGCTTACTAATTGACTCATCGTTGATGCATTGGTAGTAATCCATCAGGTTCGAATCTTTCAAGAATGAATCACAGAAAATGTGTTTGGTTTGCTCAGGATGTTCAACAATCAAGCATGTTGACAAGAGATTGTTCCATATAATAATTAGTATAAGCGCTAAAAAGACGTAGATCAAGCAGACGACTTTTACTAACGACTTTTTAAATGGAACTGATGTCAATACAATTGTGCCAAGTAGTACGGAACAAATCATCGAAACTGCTGGCATACTTCTGATAGGAAGATCAAACAAGAGCTCAGTTGTTCTATTCCAGTATAGTTTAATAAAATATAAAACACGAAACACTTCAAATATATATTCAACAACTATAATGCTGATAAAAGTTACTGAATATTTGTGTTGTGCCGAAAAACATAGCAGCACCAGCGCGAAAATAACAATCAAAGTAAAAATTATAACAAAATATTCTGGCACTAACGATACATCCATATTCGAATTAATATGACAGATAAGATCAAACTATTAGTTTTATATCATTTTACGCCACACTTCAAAATCTATATATCCTGTAAAAGATAAATGGAAATAAAAAAACAGTTACATTGCATCCCAATCAGGAAGTGTTAGTGTACTTTTAAGTGTACTTATTAAGAAATATTAGATGTTGTTTATCATATAGTTTTCAAGTTAACTTAGAGTATTTTTGTGTTTTTGCTTTTTCCTCATGATTATTTTATAATCGAGCAATATTTGTTTCACAAATGTATTGATAGGAATTAATTTATACAAAGTTGAATTTTACGAGAATAGTCTACTTATGTTATATATATATGGGTATATATATTTCCCAAGAAAAAAACTAACAGTATTAATCTGCTAACTGTACTTCCTCGGAGTTCAGTATTTTTGTGATTTTACTTTTTGAAGAATATATAAAAAAAAATACAGTCTCTTGATAAGATGTTATGCTATATAATATATTTTACATACTCACAGAAGCTTACCTTTTTCTTTCGTACAGATCCAATGCACACCTTTATATGCAAAAGGGAAATTCTGATTTAACTTAACTTCCTGCTTACAATTTACTGAAGCGTTTCAAGGGGAATTACTTTGTACATAACTCATTCGATTTAAATGGTTGAAAATTGAATTATTTTCCAATTTTTTAACAAAACTTTAACAAAATGGTGTAACATATCTGATTAAAAAACCCTGGAATTTTGGGTCTTCAATGCTTTTCAACTTCATACTTAATTCGGCTTTCTATTTTTTCCGACATTCACCGAAGAGTCTTTCTGTAGACGAAACGCGCGTCCTGCGTACAAATTATTAAGCCTGGTATCTTTGGTGAGTTTATTTACAACCACATGGTCGATGCAACTACAGTGGATATTTCCTCCCGAGAGTTCCACCAGCCCTTATTCAGGAAATCTTTTAATAATTTTTGATATGGTCATATTAGTAAATTGACTGTCAACGAAAGGAAATACTAAGGATTTTTTACCCAAGAAATAGACGACCTTACTTGTATATGCCAAAACCTAAAGGAATAAAGGCTTAAATCTCGTACTTTATTTTGTTTACTCAAGTATCATAGATGAGTCTTTTGTAGACAGAACGGGCGTACAAATTAATAAGACTGGTATCCTTGATGAGTTTATTACAAACCACTGGGTCGATGTCATTGCAGGTAGAGGTCTCCTCTTGCAGGTGTCATCGGATCGGTATTAAGGAATTCTGTGTTGACATAAATTACTTTGATATGGTCATATCTATAAATAAATTGTTTTCGAAACTTTGAATTGTTCGAAATTTTACAAATTTTCTATCCTATGAAATATTACCTCAGCTGTATTTGGCAAAATCTTTTGTTAACTTGGGTTCAATTTGGTATTTATTGTTTTATAAGGTGAGTTTTTGGAGATGAAACGCGCGTCTGGTGTAAAAAAAATTGTACGTCCGGTATTTTAATGAGTTAAGCTTACGACAATATGCAGTCATACTCAACAGCAGTTAAAAGTGACGAAATGCATCAATCCTCCTAGAAGTTATTGCCCAGTTTGTCCTGGAAACCATTACACTTTTCTACTCGGGGTAGTTTGTAATCCGAAAGAGGGACGAAATATACCAGATGGACCGTCAAACTCATAAGTCGAAAATAAACTGACAACGCCATGGCTATAAATGAAAAAGGCAAACAGACAAACAATAGTACACATGACACAGCATAGAAAACTAAAGAATAAGCAACACGAACTCCAGCAAAATATAGGGGTGATCTAAGGTGCTCCGGAAGGGTAAGGTGATCCTGCGTCACATATGGCACCTGTCGTGTTGCTCATATTACATATTATTGTAAAATGATTTATTTGTTCCTCTACAGTGTCGACGACCTAATTATCGTTTGTGTATGGGAGATTACTACTTTCTTTAAAACATATAGCTTTCT
Organism: Mytilus galloprovincialis; assembly: GCA_037788925.1. Lineage (NCBI taxonomy): Eukaryota > Metazoa > Mollusca > Bivalvia > Mytilida > Mytilidae > Mytilus > Mytilus galloprovincialis. Next base: position 40,087,042 of record CM075334.1, on the reverse strand, counting down.
GCTTATAAGAAAGATAACGATACCTGAATGGTGTTGTTAAATTAACATTTTGTCGTATAATAATTTAGATAAAACATTGTATCAATGAAACACAATGTAACATCATTCTTCAAGGGAGTAATTGGCTGATTAATTTGACAAAACTACAGTTTCGCTTAATATGCTGCATATTAAGTGCTCATTCGCATTGTACTGTCGTGTTCAATCTAAAGTGCTATTTGTGCTACAGGTTTGTTTTGCAAAAAAAAAAAAAAAAAAAAAATGAATTGCACACACTTTGCTTACTGCAATATAACCTAGAATGTAAAGACATTACCAACGATTTTAAGTTGAAAGTTAAATAACAGAATAACTGAATTATGAGTTAAATTCAAAACGGAAAGTCCCTAATCAAATGGCAAAATCACAAAGCTCAAACACATCAAACTAGTGGACAACAACTGTCATAGTCCTAACTTGGTACGGACATTTTCTTATGCAGACAATGGTGTATTTCGTTGGAACATGGGAACCACGAACTAAAACGATCAACGAAATACAGATATTCTAAAGGAATGTATGCAGAATTTGTCAAAACAACGAATTTTAGTATCCATAAATTTGCGAATCAACGAAAATTGGTACCCACGAAAATAAATAAACTCCACAGTATTCAACATGGTTTTATAGCATATAGCTCGCTAAACCTCTCACTTGCATGACAGTCGCATAACATTCAATTATATTGACAGCAATGTGTAAACAAAAGAAACCGACAATATAGGTAACAATGTCAAAAATAGAGGTTCAGCAGTCAACATTGTGAAAATACTTGTTTAAAGTTCATGATTAGATTTTAGTTACGTAAGCGCGTCACTGTTTTTTAAATCCGTTGATGAAATATGGTCGTTGTTGTTCTGTGGTAAGCAAGTTTCGCCTACTATTATATTATTTATTGGTGCGTTTCTCTGTTATGGATGTTCTTGTATGCTGTTTTCTGTCACGCAGTTTTTTAACGATATTTTTTAACATTGTCATAAAGCGAGTGGTTTCACTAGCTATTAAAATAGGTTCAATCAACTATTTATTCTTACCAAGTCAGGAATATGGCAGTTGTTATCAAACAGTTTGTTTCAATGTGTGTTGGTGTCTATTTTGGTTGCACTTCGGTGTTCCAGTTGTTCCTGTTAATCCCTATAAAAACAAACAAATATGTAAACAAAGAAACACAAAAAGACATATAAACAAAGCACATTAGCAAAAATGAAAGACAAGTATGCAAAAATTTAACAAAGCACAATTACACATTGACAGGACGAACCCCGTCAAATGAATATTACCCAAAATAGACTAAACAGTAAAAGTCATATTCACAAAGACAAATATAAAAATATTATATCGCGTATTGAAGATGATAAACAAAGTCAGAACCTTTAAAATATACTTTAAGACTATTGTATATATTGTGTGTGAAGTTGATACGGAATAATTATGAACAAGTTCTTGGTATCTTTCGATAATAAAGGACAAGACGTTCTTTGCCCTTCCAGATATAGCATCTGAGATCACTCCGGATTTTTCTCTGTTATCAAACTGAAAAGCCAGATTGCATAATGAATGAACAGGAAATGGTTTTATATGTTTTCAGGGTAACTAAATCCTTCGATTTAAAGTACGTTTATTTCACAAATAGGTAGAACATATAGTGACGCTGTTGACAAACACATTAGAAAGGTCCGTACATCAAAATGTCATGGGTTGACCAATACTTGAAGCTTGGTTGAGAAAAGCACAAACACAAAAACGAGAATACAAATTAAAACTGGAAGAATAAGAAAAGTAAGGGTGTCTAGTAACACTAGTGTTACTTTGCGCTTTAGTCCAAACAATAAGACTTATAAAGTTTTTTGCATTTTTCAATTTATTCGCAGTTGTGTATCGAATGTTACGGGCGGGTGAACACGACGGGTGCCACATGTGGAGCAGGATCTGCTTACCCTTCCGGAGCACCTGAGATCACCCCTAGTTTTTGGTGGGGTTCGTGTTGTTTATTCTTTAGTTTTCTATGTTGTGTCATGTGTACTAACCATGGCGTTTGTTTTATATTTATGAGTTTGACTGTCCCTTTGGTATCTTTCGTCCCTCTTTTATGGTTAAAATCTACCCCTGGATTTATGTTATTGAATTCTCAGACAATTAATATAATTATGTAAACTAGTATTAAATTTGAACGACGATAATAACCATGCAACTAAAGCAGGTAGAGAGTCTGCAGAGGTGTTAATGTTCTTCAAAAATGGTGATTACCCATTTTGGCATTTTTTTTTGTCAAGACTTTGGTTAAGACAGCTGTTTTATATGTCTGTGATGCATGTTTACATATTTTTGACAGCTATAATTCATTAATTGTCACGTTAACCTTTGATAGATATAGGAAGATGTGGTGTGAGTGCCAATGAGACAACTCTCCATCGAAATAACAATTTAAAAAAAGTAATGACTATTATTAAAAAAAACTGCCAAAATGGGTAATCACCATTTTTGAAGAACATTAACACCTCTGTAGACTCTTTGATGACTGTTTGATTTTTTTCAATACTAGATTTAATTAATTTTTTCCAAAAGGTATATTTTAGCTCTCTGAAATTACTCGTACTTTACAGCCTTATTAAACAATTCATGATAGAGCTCGCTTTAAAATATAGTAGGTCAATGATCTTCTTGCACTATTTGAAAAGAAAAGTATACGTTACCGGATTTTTACTTCTTGTAGTATACAAAGGTATATGATACCGGTAGTTGACTTTTAAGCGAAATTGAGCAATAAAAGAGACGTTTGAGCGCCAAAGTATAGGACATTGGAGTACCGAATTTAAGCACATTTGAGCGATGATAAACAATAAGCATAGGGTATTTGAACGAGAAAAAAAAAAAAGATTGACGAAGGAGTACCTAAACCGTTGGCCAAATATGATATGTGCTGGTAGACCTTTCGTCCCCGAGGGTATCACCAGCCCAGTATTAAGCACTTCGTTGTTGACATGAATATCAAGTGTATAGTCATCGCTTCATAATTGTGTATCCATAATGCTCTTTAACTTTGTACTTTGTTGTCTTTCTTGTCTATGCAAAAACACCAAGTTTGACCACATTAGTCTTATAGCATGTGTTGAAATTAAGACGACGCTTTGAAATATATATACCACATACAAGTATTTAGTTTTGTGAAAGGTTTTCAAACGAGGGTATATAAAACGGCCATGAACATTTACTTATTCAGTGAATTGTGATAACTATTAAAGATTATCGTTCCACTGTCATACTAAGCTGACGTCCAGAAATAAATCAAATAAATATTCAATAAAATAGTCCAATTTTAATATATGTCAAATTTTAACAACAAAAAATGATATTGTACCCATTTTCAACGGTATGTACCCAGGTAGCACAAAAACATTTTATTGATATTTTTAAAATATTTTGCAAAACGTCACCAAAATATCATTCAAAAACATGTATTTGATGTGATATGTCTGGCTGTACTCATGTGAATAGCATATTTTCTGGAAATATCTGCTCTGAATGTTTAAAGAGCATTATTTTTAAATATCTTGATTTTTATATTGAAATAACATAATTTTGATATTATTCAGTGTCAATTGAAAATATCCAGACAACATTTTTCAAATATCTGGACAAAATATTCTTCTCATGTCTAGGATATGTTTTATGGATATCTGCCAAATCTTTTCAACCAGTATGTCACCCAAATACCCATTTTGATGAAATGATGATGCATTGAATTGAATGATTGCAAGTCAACTCATAAAAATATTATAATAAAAACACATATTATACATGTTCAGTAGTCTCACAACTGTCAATTGGAGAGCAATAAGTTCACTCGGGTCAATGATGTGTTGAATTCAAATACGATGAAAAAAATGAAAGTATATCCAAATTGTATTAGTTGTTTTTGGCTGGTTTTAAATATATTTTGTTTGTGCATAAAATTATTCAATTAGTTAGGTAAATACATTTAAATGACTACACAGATTTGAAAATGTTAGATAAAGAGAATGTAGAGCACATGTTTTTGTTAGAACGTTGGAATAATATAAAAAATAAATTTTCAATTATGTGGTATAAAGGGGGGAGATAAGTACCTAATACGTTGGCATATTGTTGGCACAATGTTGGCTTATATTTCTTTATTGGTATGAAATATCAATGATATTTTTTTATAAACACTGTTTTAAAAACTTTGAATTAGGCAAAATACAAAGAACTTTCTAGTTCTAAGCACATATTATCGTATTCCTATTTGGTATGACGTTATCATTTGATTTTTTACTGAGTCCTCAATGCTCTTCAAACACAATCGTTATTCACTAAATAATTTTTCTTTTGACTTGATTGGAATTTTCATCTAAGTTAGATTAGAATTGTTAAAACTTTTCTATCAAAATTGAGGAGACATTCATGTTAATCTGATTAAAAAATTATATAAAAAAGTATTTCCTTTTTCATATCAAACATGGGCTTCACACAAATATCACTAACAAACATAAGAAAAACATTTGTCGTACATCTTACAAATATCAATTAGAAATATCATGTAAAAATGTTTATAAAATATTTCTTTTTTCATATCAAACATGTGCTTCACTCAAATATCACTAACAAACATTTGGAAAACATTTCTAGCATACATCTTACAAATATCTATTAATCATATTATCTTAAAAGAGGGACGAAAGATACCAAAGGGACAGTCAAACTCATAAATCTAAAACAAACTGACAACGCCATGGCTAAAAATGAAAAAGACAAACAGAAAAACAATAGTACACATGACACAACATAGAAAACTAAAGAATAAACAACACGAACCCCACCAAAAACTAGGGGTGATCTCAGGTGCTCCGGAAGGGTAAGCAGATCCTGCTCCACATGTGGCACCCGTCGTGTTGCTTATGTGATTACAAATCCGGTAAATAGTCTAATTCGGTAGGTCACATTCATGAAAGGGAAGGGGATTGTAGTTACGACGTAAGGAACATATCCGATATCATTTGTGAAAACGGTCAACCAACTCGTGATGGCGTCCGTAAAATTTACGAAGGGATGATTTCAACTTCACCATTTGGAACTCTTGGTTTAATAGCTTCCTTGTGAGCAGTAACCCTCTATCAAGAAAATCATGATAGGAAACGCAAGCACGGGAATATCGTATCAATTGGGAGATATATACCCCGTATGCAGGTGCTGCTGGAATGTTGCTACTTAGAAATGGAAAGTTCACAATTGGAAAGCTGAAATCATCTCTTTTGTCGTAAAGTTTTGTTTTCAACCGACCCTCATTGTCAATTTCTAGATGTAAGTCAAGATATGAAGCCGACTTAACTGTATCTGTAGTATCCTTTATCTCCAATTCGATGGGATAGATGCGTTCCACATAGTCACCAAATTTTGAATTGTTTAGTGAAAGAACGTCATTTATATAGCGGAAAGTAGAGTTAAAGGATATTGCTAACTTCTTATCTTTCTTCCTAAGAAGTTCCTGCATGAAGTCAGCCTCATAATAATAAAGAAACAAGTCGGCAAGTAGAGGCGCACAGTTTGTTCCCATTGGAATGCCGACAGTCTGTTGAAAAACACGTCCTCCGAACGTTACAAATATGTTGTCAATCAAGAAATCAAGCATCTTGATAATATCGGTTTCAGAGAATTTTTTGTTTGAATCAGAGTGATTCTTTACAAAGTATAATTTATCCCTCCCTAAGACAATATACTTGTATCTACGTTGGCCATTCTTTTTTATGAAGCAAAGTAATACCAAATCTTTCAATTTGTCTTTTAGTTTGGAATGTGGAGTACTTGTATAAAGAATAGAAAAGTCAAATGTTTTAATACTGTTACAAGATGAAAGAGAGTTCGATTGTATGTACTCTAAAAGATTTTTGGAATTTTTAAGTATCCACATCTGATTCACGCCACCTCTAGAATAGACAGTTTCACAATAACTTTGAAGCCCGTCTTTGATTGCTGATAAAATAGATGTTAATAATTTAGAAAGAGGTTTCGTGGAGCACTTGGAAGACCCAGCAATATACCGTTGTTTGTAAGGACACTTATGTAGTTTAGGTATCCAATACAGTGATGGAAGATCCAGTTCTTCATCTTTGGTTGAAATACCAAAGGAACAATGTTGAGTTTCCAAGTGAATTGTCTATACCTAATTCGTTTATCAAGCAATTAATGTAGTGACTTTTACAGACAAAAACGATGTTATTTGGGGCTTTGTCTGCGGGGACAACAACATATTTATCATGGAGGTCGGATAAGTGTTTAGCAACATTTGGGTCTTTAAAGATTGACGTAGCATGGGCATTGATGGACCCATTCAGTTTCTTGATTCTGATTTGTATTAACGACCTCACTGCCTTAATCCATTCGGATAGAGTGTCTACGTCTTCCTTTTCACGTTTAGCTTATTGCCTGGCATAATCCTCGACTGAGTCCATCAAAATTTTAAAGTTGTATTTCCAATTGATGGATTTAGGCTCACGATATTTCGGAACTTTCGATAACACATTTCGTAGAGAAGTGTTATTAACAATGTTAAGGTCACCGGTAATAACGTGGCCAGCAGGATTATATATAAATTGGGAACTAGCACAAGTGCAATCAGGAGGTTTAGACTTGAAGTCGTCAATATCGAGATTCTGCAAAACGCGTTTGTAATTGAAAATTTTAGTTCCAATAGGTTTGGTATAGGTTTAAGAAATTATTGGTACAGACTGGTCTTTGAAATAAGGAGGTATTTTCGATTGAACTAATTTATGATGAAGGATAACGTTTATGAAACAGTCTTTAACTAATATTTTTTAAATAAAATCTAAAAGATATATTGTTATGATGTTATTGAAATATTCATTAGATATTACTTTTTTTACATTTTTAATTAGGACAAGAACATTATATTGATGTTACATCAAAAAGATATTTTATTATACATCAAACCTATGCTTTACATAGATATTAGTCAAAAATGTTTTTTAAATATTTCTTTTACCCATCTAAAAAATATATATATTAAATGTAATATAAAAATGTCCATCAAATATTGATTGAATATTGCAAAGAAATATCTCCTCGACATACCATTGTTCTCATTTATAAAACTGTCTATTTAACGTTTTAAAAACATCAGCAAAGAATATTATTTATTTATTATAAAAAAATATTTACAAAAAATGTTTTTATATTAGCAATCAAACATTGGGATGATATATTATTGTTAAAATATCATTCATGCATAATTTTTGATGTAAAAAAATGTTTATAAAATATTTTTTGGTAAATATTTTTGACAAACATATATATAACCAGTCAATAATATCATGAAAATATTATGTGTTAGCTGGGTATCACCTACCACACATAAGATATCTAAAGTCTAAGTGAACATGTTTGCTTACACTAGTCAATTCCATCATTAATGTTTCATCAATTTAGCATCAGGCAATCATTTAGGAAAACAGAATTTATATATATTATGATGACAAAATTACTTTTTGTACATAAATTAATATTTAGTTTAACATGGAGGTAATCAAAATTAATTAAATAATTAAATTTTACATTGCTTGTAGTATATGTTTTATGTATACTATGCAAAAGGCCAGTTAAAATGCTTTTTGTTAATTGGTTTTAAAATTAATACAATTTTTAATAATCGAAATTGCTTATTATGCAGCAACCATGACAACGAAAGCGTTTTGTTCTTGCTTATAACATCAGAAACATGCGAAAGTTATTTTTTTCTAAACATTCATTTTGCTCACAATCATATTAAGGATCCGATCTAGCTTATAATGTTTTCTAAGCATTCAATTTACACAAAATCTATGGAATCTCTTTTTGTTGTCCACAGTTTTTAATGACGACGTTATATTCACTTTTATTACCAACAATACAGTCTATTTTTTGAAAAAGATAGAACTTTAGAATGTCAATCAAAACCAGAATAAAAAATGTCGCTGATGATATCATGATAAATGAGTCAATAAAATAGATGAAGCACGATAAAATCCGGATACAATAAATAAATAAAAAGTCGGTCTAACGCACCACATTATAAAGAGGGCGCGCGACATTGTATGGTTATAAAGTGAAGTGTTGAAACGGCAGATGGAGAATTCTTCAGTTCTAAAATGGAAAACAACATACAAAATGAGAATATGTTTAAGTACTTTATCATTGTTCTACTAATCTTTAAAATTTTAATAAATTTTGTCAATCACATAATTATAAACTTACTGGTATCTTGATGATGTTTTAATGATGTAATAATTGTACATTTTTCTCAAGGATGAGCTAGCTTACACTGTTGAAGGTTTCATTGAGGTATTATTTTTTATATCTATTAAAAAAAGTTCAATTGAATGTTCTTTGCCTTACGTCAAGTAGCAGATACTTAATGCATGATTACAATGTGATTTCAACAAATAGCTAGTTGTGATAAATAATAGAAATGAAATTCGAAAAATGTTATTCATAACCATTACTATTTTTTATTTTAAAATCGACCTAGACACATTATCGCCAAAATGTGTACACAGAATATCACTCGGAAAAAAATTTCATAATGACTTAATCATTACGAGGTCGAAAATACTCAATATAATTATATTTCTTTTTATTTGACCACTTTGGAAAATTGCAAAAATATATTATTGTCATTGCACACTTTAATATCTTACAAACTAAAAATAATACTAACCAGAAAATGATGACGTTTTGTATACTGTCTGGTATAATACTACAAAAGACGGGACAAAAAATAGCAAATATTCTAGGAAGTAACCGCTAGTCGAAGGTGTCTGATGCTCAAAGCAATAGAAAGATGTATTAGGTCGGGGTTCGTTAAGGATGTGTAACATACTAATTGTCCCATCGTTGAGGCATTGATAGTAATCCATGAGGTTCCAGTCTTTCAGGTATGAATCACAGTTAATGTGTTTGGTTTGCTTAGGTTTTTCAACAATCAGACATATTGACAAGAAATAGTTCCACATAATAATTAGTATAAACGATAAATAGAGGTAAACAAAACAGACGACTTTTACTAACATTTTTTTTAATGGAACGGACGACAATATAATTGTGCCGAGTAGTACGGAACAGGTCAATGAAACTGTAGGCATACTTCTGAGAGGGAAATAGAACACGAAAACATTTGTTTTATTCCAGTAAAGTTTAACAAAATATAAAACACGAAGCAGCTCAAATATATATTCAACAATTATAATCCTGATAAAAATTACTGAATATTTGTGTTGTGCCGACCTATACAGCGGCACTAGCGCGACAGAAACAATCAAAGTCAAAGTAATAATAAGAATTACTGGCACTAACGATACATCCATATTTGAATTGATATTCTATCAAACTACTAGTTTTAAATCATTCTTCTTATTAATGCAAAATCTGGATACCCTGTAAAAGATCAATGGGAATCGATTTAATTTGTATTGAAGCCCAAACAGGAAGTGTAATTGTACTTTTTAAAAATCGGTATGTGTTGTTTGTCATATAGTTTTAATTTAATTATTATAAGTGTTGTAGCCTTTTTCGTTATGATTATCCTATACTAGTAATCGAAATTATTATTTGTTTTACATATATTTAGTAATAATACGTATTTGTATTTTACGAAAATGGTCTAGGTAAAATCCCCAATTTTTTCTATAGAATGAAATGCCTGTACCAAGTCAGAAATAGGACAATTATTTTCCATTCGTTTAACGATTTTGAGCTTTTGATACTACCCTTTGTTAAGTAACTTTCTGTTTTGAATTTTCCTTGATGGTTTTCAGTCTTGTTATTTTACTCTTTCATATATTTTGTGTAAAAATAAAATTAAAAATGGAAATGGGGAATATGTCATAGAGAAAACAACCCGACCATAGATCAGACAACAACCGAAGGCCACTCATGAGTATATATTTCACAAGAAAACTGCTTACATTTAATGTACAGAAATTTTACAAAACCAAATACGGGCTCTTTATCGCATGTTATGTTATGTACTTTCTTGAACTAATTCACAGAAGCTTACCTGATTCCATCGAACAGGACCAAGTGCACACCTTTTCGTACAAAGGCAAAATTTCGATTTCACTTAACTTCCTGTTTAACATTTACTGAAGATTTGTTGAGGTCATCTTATCTATATAAATCACCATTCGATTTAAATGATTGCAAACTGAAATCCTTTACTTTCTAGTAGTTTAAACCTATACGACGAATATTGTTCCAATTATTGGCCAATAGTGATGATATTCGCATTTTTTTAAAAGAATTTTAACAACACTAAACAAGAACCTTCATACACAGTTAAGTGAAGTACTTTCAAGAGAATATTCAGATGTAGGATGACTGTTTACTTTCTCTGCTACTGTTATAAAACTGAGGCTACTAGGGCTTTAAGGTCTTTTCTCATGCAGTTAATTCAAATTAAAAAAAGTTGAGAAAAAAAAAATCATCTGTTCGTAAAATTATTTCATCCGATTAATTCCTCAGCTTTGGGAAAATATGTTCAGTAGGTTCTGCATTTATTTTTATTTTTATTGTCCAATCGCAGTGTTCAGATATCATTAACAGAAGAAGGGTACACACAAAAGCAACTTAAGTCCCCGAAAATAAGTACTATACTGCCACCTTGAACGCCACAATTAGACCAGGATATGTTTACACTTCTGAAGCACCTAAATTCAATCCCGGGGTACGTATCGATCAGACCGTTATGTTTGTGTATTCTTTTTTTGCCATTTCGTCGGTGTTCGCTTTTTTTTAGCTTGTTTTCGACTAATAAGATTACATGTCCTTTTGTTGTCTTTCGCATTTGCTTATGTAACTGCTCTCGTTTTGTGTGGTTGTTAAATTTTCAAACAACCAGGTAATTTAATATTCAGGCGCCAAAGTGTCATATGATATCGGCGCTGAAATGACGCTGTATGGTTTTTTTATTTTTGCTTTTGAAAAATTAAATCAGTATCATTTCTTTCCCTCGCGTAAAGTTTCTACTTTTCAGTACATCCTAGATTATGTTTAATATTGGGCGTTTAAAAGTTTTATTTTCGTGTACTGCTTTCAACTAACTGACAAAAAGTATTACATAAAAAGTAAATAGAAATATCGAATACTGAGCTAAAAGCAAAATTCAAACTAGACTCGAAAGAACCTATGTAGCTAACCTGAAACTTTGATTCTTTATAGTAAAAAGTCATCACTAAAAGAGAATAACCTGTATTACGCATATTCATTTATAACAACGAGTTAACTGACAATTTCAATCATATTCACATATTTGTAAATGATCCTGATATAAAAAAAAATACAACAAAATGGAAGCTTTTAACGACATTGACTGGCAAATTTCTATCTATTACATTTTTCAAGATAATAGGCAACGAATTAAACAATTTTGAAAATATATTTACTTAAAGACAACTTCAAGGAATCGAATTAATATGTATATCATGTTGTCATATTTGTAGATCTGGTTTTGCTGATTATTTTTGATTTTTGAAGATTCGATACATCTAATGATAAAATAAAGATATAAGTCAATGTCGTGAAGATTGTAGAAGTCGTCTTCAAAGGGCTATAACTGTAATAAGGAGTCATCTGAAAATTTTGATCATGATTACTTATATGTAGATCTTTTCTTGCTTATCGTTGTTGTATTTTAAAGGTTATCTCCTTCTATAAAATTTTCGAGATATTGGCAAAAACAATATTATATGATAAATTTGTCAATTAAGGTCAATGAGTCGTATAACAAAGTTTTGACATAGACGGACAAAGTATAGAGGTCCCCAATGTTTTATGCTAAGTCATGTCGGCCATCATGGTTGACAGGCGGGGTCATCAGACACATATTTAAAACAAGATACATCAATGTTGATCGGTTAAATTTAGCCATGTAGTATCATAGGAGAGAATATTTGTATCAATGGACAACGATGGACGACACCGACGGATGATGTTCGCCAAGTGATGAGAAAAGATCAATTAGCCTATTGGCCAGGGGAGCAAGAGATGATGAGGCCATAAGAAATGACACAATCAAATTATATCAACCAACGGTACAAATGAAAAACTATTTCCATAATCCTGACTTGGAACATACATTCTCCAAAGACAATGGTGGATTTATAGCTAGCCTTACCTCCCATTTAAATGGCAGTTGTTAATAGCTTCGTTATATTGATAAAATTAGGTGAGCAACCCAAACAGACAAAATAATTGGGATCCAGTAGCCAAAACTGTAAGGGGACATCACAGAAATTCAGGACAACTGACAAAAAAATTCAGACAAACATTCATCTCAAAGACGCCAACAAACTACAGGCTCTGAAGAGTATATGTCTTCACAAAGGTCTATGTACACAATCAACAATAGACTGTCTCAAATATTCCAAAAAAACAGATAGAATTAAAGACAAAAGGAGTAGGTTCAGTAAGACCTCATTTTGGCCCCAAAATATAGCAGTTTTGCAAAATTGTGAAAATGTAATCTTTTAGCTATTTATTGGAAAGTAGAATGTTTCTGCTACACAAATATGGGCTGTTTATTGCAATACAATGCACAAATATCGGGTACTAACATCATTAAGTCATGGTAAATTACTGAAATCTTCACAATTTTAGCATTTTAGTTTAATTTTAGACGGTTTCCGTCTTAAATGAAGGTGGCCGCATTCGTGTTCATTCATAATATTGAAATGTTAGTTGCATTTGATGATAATACATAACATATATAAAGGTTGAGGATGAACACGGATGCGGCCACTTTCATTTTTGACAAAAATCATCTGAAAAGTGACGATTTTTGGTATATTTGATAGATTTTTCATATTTTAGCTTGAATCGGAGGGTTGTTAATGACTTAATCAGTTAAAATCTGTCACAGAAACTAATTGAATCAATTGAAATAGACACTTCAGTGTTTAAAAAGTGTTCCAAATCTTTCGTTAGATGAACCTGAAATTTGAGGCCAAAATCGGCCCTTACCGGACCTACTCCTTTGTTAATGTTGATATTGTATTGCTGATCATTTTGTCTGTTTAGTTTCCTCTATCTCCTTTAGTTTTTGATCAAAACACAAAAGATGGTAAAACAAAAAATGCTCTTTTAAGGGCAATCCCTCCTTTGAAGGGTGGCAGTCTCTAACTATTAGCAAACTTTTACTTGCTTGCAGACTTGCTTGGCCGATCATTTTTGTTATTTCATGTTTTCAGTTATCTATTCTAATTCAAAATTTAAAAAAAGTGTAAATAGTCATTAACATGTAAGCAATAAAATAAAGAGTAGTGGAAACTTTTGCAATATGGTCGTTAATGTAGATCTTGTCTTGTTGATCATTTTTGCGTCTTAAAGTTTCTACTTTTCTGTGTTGAAATTGTTTTGTTATTTTAATATCTAAACTAAAAATGCAAAAAGAAATAGTAGAGATTGTCGTAATATTTCTATCACTTTTATAACGAGCCAACTGACAATTTCAGCAATGCATACTTATCCATAGATCTTAATCATTTTTGCAACTTTAAGTTTCTCTTTATTTTTTATAGTTTTCTGGATAAAAGGCAACAATGGAAAAATTGTAAAATTTGCTTGACAGCTATATAATACCTCTATGTTTAAATTTCTAGCTAGCTCGGCCATCTTTATTTTTTTGCCAGCACGGTCATCGAACATAATATCTAGCATATCTCGCATATTACCTTTCCCATTAGAGAAGACTTGGAGCTGGCATGTCAGTTAACTGCTAGTACTCTGTTTTTATTTATGTATTATTGTCATTTTATTTATTTTTATTTTGTTACATCTTCTGACATCGGACTCGGACTTCTCTTGAACTGAATTTTAATGTGCGTATTGTTATGCGTTTACTTTTCTACATTGGCTAGAGGTATAGGGGACGGTTGAGATCTCATAAACATGTTTAACCCCGCCACAATTTTGCCCCTGTCCCAAGTCAGGAGCATCTAGCCTTTGTTAGTCTTGTATGATTTCTTGTGTATAACATGTATAATTCGGAGTTTAGTATGACGTCCGTTATCAATGTACTAGGATACATGGTCTTCGGCTGTTGTCTGCTCTATGGTCGGGTTTTTGTCGCTTTAACACATTCCCCATTTCCTTTCTCAATTTTATTTAAATGAGGTGATATATTTGCATTTAGATTTACCAAACGCCCATTGAATTAGATAGGAAAACTTTCGCTTGTGTTGAGGTGTAGGGTAGAGTTAAAAGTCAGAACTGTCAAAGAATAAAAAGGACCAGCATACGCACGTAATTTATTATACAGTCAAAACATTTTTTACACTCCATAACTCCATAAGCACTGAAATATTAGTTGTAGAACATTTACTAAAGGCCGAGATAAAACAATATTTTACTTCTTTTTGATGTAACCAATACAATTAAGGGACCTTCTAATGAGGCCTTAATCTGTGATATAGTTATGACATGTTTGTTTACTATATGACTTGAATGTAGATGAATTAAAAAGTTCATTCTTAAGGGTATACGTTTAGTACTTACGGCATACCACAACCACATTATTGGCTGCTTTGTCACCAGTGCAAACACAAACCGCTTTGAAAGTCTATTTCTTATTCTGGAAATAGGTGGAAATAGGTGAATTGTGTAATCTTTTATAAGTTTTTCCACTTTTCCGTGGAAAGACCTATTGCTTTTCTTCTAATTACTTATTTTAATCTTCGGTCAATTTTTTTCCTTCACTGTTTTATTGTTTTGCAACATGTCGCTTAGATATTTGGAAATATGATATCGTACAGTTTGTACGCTTTTGAAACTTATAACCGAATACTTTTGCATGTAAGAGTTATTTCCCCGAACACTTCCTTTTGGTTATTTCTAAAACTTTGCAACCGTATAAGTTCATTTATAAATGAAATATATTTGTAACTAGAAAATCACAAGTAACAGAGGCATAGGCTTCTTTTGATTTGGATCCAAAAAAAATGAAAATGAGGTTAAGGTCAAAGGTCAAAGTCATGTTCAAATTTTTACTTTGGCTTGTTATCATTTATATTCAGAAATCTTATAAGATATCTACAAAAATGGGTTATTTCCCCTTTTGTATTTGATATAAGTGAAATGTATTTGTAACTGGAAAACTACAAGTAACAGAGGCCTAGGTTCTTTTGATTTGAGGTCCTTGGTCCAAAAAAATGAAAATAAGGTTAAGGTCAAAGGTCAAAATCATGTTCAAATTTTTACTTTGGCTTGTTATCACTTATATTCAGAAATCTTATAGGATATCTACAAAAATGTGTTCAAGGGTATGTAGACATTTATTGGGAGTTTTCCGCCTTTTATATCTAATATTAGTCATATGGTAATATAACTCAATAACAATATAAAGCAGAGATCTAGTCTTTTGATTTGAGACCCTTGTTTTTTTACCTTCAAATTGGGGTCAAGGTCAAGGCTTGATTTGACGTTCTAGATTTTGACCTTTGCTTTAACTTTTAATTTATGCATTATAAACCTATGGGACTATGTGTACTAAGTTGCAAGTCATATGACCTTGAAGATATATACTGGAAATTAGAAGAAGTAGCCATGTTTTGTACTTATTTATTGTAAATTGTACATTGAATCATATATTTAAGGAATCAGTGTCAAGAAAACTATCAACATTTTTCAAACCGGAAGTAACAATTTGTCTCCCTTATTTCTAACAGAAATGTGTAGAAACCATATATTGTTAAATTCAACGTACAATAAGTAATCATTTGGCACTGATAATAACATTCCTAACCGAGTTTATTATTTTTCACATCAAAATATATCGTATCGGGTGGAAAGACCTTCAATTGTTCTCTGAACATTTGGTTTTTAATCTATTTCTGAGTTACTTTCAAAATGAAATATTCGAGTATCCACATCATTCATAAAATCATAAAAAGGAATCAAGAGATTTTTATCAGATTTTTCCTGTCTACACCATTTTTTACAAAAGAGGACAAAGCGTCCTTTACTAGTCATTTTGCCCACATTTTACGGATTTATCTTTAAGTAGGCTACAGTTTTTGATTACATCGTTCTATTCACTTTCATTATCAATCATAAAGTCTACTTTTCGAAAAAAATAAAACCAGAGAATGTTTACCAAAACTTGAATAAAACATGATATTGATGATATCATGATAAATAAGTCAATATAAATAGACGCACCACGAAAAGAGGATCCAAATGCAATAAAAAAGAAAAAAGTCGGTCTGACGCACCAAAACATTAGGAGGGCCAGCACCAATGTATGGTTGTAAAGTACAATGTTGAAACGACAGATAGGACATGTTTCCTTTAAAGGAGGATACCACAATTCTGAAATAAAAAAAACAAGATATCAAACAGAGTATGCTTATAGATACATGAAATAGTATATAATTTTACTATCAGACTGAGATAAAAAATTTTGTTATTCCTCAAAATAAAAATCAGAGTACCATTATCTTCAGATTTTTTGCTTTTATATTTCACTACGATATCTGATTGTTGTTTTTTCCAGTAGCCGATATTTCAGTCTCTTTGGAACGAGTTTTAGAAAGAGATAGATAAGTAAATAGTGCTATTTCATTTTTTTTAAAATTGATTGCTTATTGCTCCAATTCTCCTACTCCGCAATTCATTTAAAAGATACTTGTATTAAAACATCATATCAGTGGCTTATTTATATTCAAACAACTCGGAAAATTTTGTTGTATAATGATTTTGCAGTAATGACAATGTAGAGGTATAAAAGAAAAAAACACCTGTATTTGAATTATTCCATATTTATACTTAATAATTTCAGGTAGTACCTATTTCTTCCTTATTTTGCCTATTTCCTAAAAGCTAACAAATTGCAACCACAACTTCGGCCTATTATTGCAAAAAAAAGGGGGACGAAAGATACCAAAGGGACAGTCAAACTCATAAATCTAAAACAAACTGACAACGCCATGGCTAAAAATGAAAAAGACAAACAGATAAACAGTAGTACACATGACACAACATAGAAAACTAAAGAATAAACATTACGAACCCCACCAAAAAGGGGTGATCTCAGGTGCTCCGGAAGGGTAAGCAGATCCTGCTCCACATGTGGCACCCGTCGTGTTGCTTATGTGATTACAAATCCGGTAAATAGTATAATTCATGAAAGGGAAGGGGATTGTAGTTACGACGTAAGGAACATATCCGATATCATTTCTGAAACGGTTATTCCATAACGGTCAACCAACTCGTGATTGGAACTCTTGGTTTAATAGCTTTCTTGTGAGCAGCAACCCTCTATCAAGAAAATTATGATAGGAAATGCAAGCACGGGAATATCGTATCAATTGGGAGATATATACCCCGTATACAGGTGCTGCTGGAATGTTGCTACTTAGAAATGAAAAGTTCACAAAAGGAAAGCTGAAATCATCTCTTTTGTCGTAAAGTTTTGTTTTCAACCGACCCTCTTTGTCAATTTCTAGATGTAAGTCAAGATATGAAGCCGACTTAACTGTATCTGTAGTATCCTTTATCTCTAGTTCGATGGGATAGATGCGTTCCACATAGTCACCAAATTTTGAATTGTTTAGTGAAAGACATCATCTATATAGCGGAAAGTAGAGTTAAAGAATATTGCTCACTTCTAATCTTTCTTCCTAAGAAGTTCCTGCATGAAGTCAGCCTCATAATAATAAAGAAACAAGTCGGCAAGTAGAGGGGCACAGTTTGTTCCCATTGGAATGCCGACAGTCTGTTGAAAAACACGTCCTCCGAACGTACCAAATATGTTGTCAATCAAGAAATCAAGCATCTTGATAATATCAGTTTCATAGAATTTTTTGTTTGAATCAGAGTGATTCTTTACAAAGTAGGATTTATCCCTCCCTAAGACAAGATACTTGTATTTATGTTAGCCATTCTTTTTTATGAAGCAAAGTAATACCAACTCTTTCAATTTGTCTTTTAGTTTGAAATGTGGAATACTTGTGTAAAGAGTAGAAAAGTCAAATGTTTTAATACTAATACAAAATGAAAGAGAGTTAGAGTGTATGTACTCTAAAAGATCTTTTGAATTTTTAAGTATCCACAGCTGATTCAAGCCACCTCTAGAATAGGCAGTTTCACAATATATTTGAAGCCCGTCTTTGATTGCTGATAAAATAGATGTTAATAATTTAGAAAGAGGTTTCGTGGAGCACTTGAAAGACCCAGCAATATACCGTTGTTTGTAAGGACACTTATGTAGTTTAGGTATCCAATACAATGATGGAAGATCCAGTTCTTCATCTTTGGTTGACATTCCAAAGGAACATAGAACAGACCTATGATTATCCAGGATTTCCTCTTTGGTAAGTGTCGTGAGGGTATATGTTGAGTTTCCAAGTGAATTGTCAATACCTAATTCGTTTATCATGCAGTTAATGTAATGACTTTTACACACATAAACGATGTTATTTGGGGCTTTATCTGCGGGGACAACAACATATTTGTCATAGAGGTCGGATAGGTCTTTTGCAACATTTGGGTCTTTAAAGATTGACGTAGCATGGGCATTAATGGACCCATTCAGTTTCTTAATTCTGATTTGTATCAACGACCTCACTGCCTTAATCCATTCGGAAAGAGTGTCTACGTCTTCCTTCTCGCGCTTAGCCCATTGCCTGGCATAATCCTCGACTGAATCCATCAAAATTTTAAAGTTGTATTTCCAATTGATGGATTTAGGCTTATGATATTTCGGACCTTTCGATAACACATTTCGTAGAGAAGTGTTATTAACAATGTTAAGGTCACCGGTAATAACGTGGCCAGCAGGATAATTTGTGAATTGGGAACTAGCACAAGTGCAATCAGGAGGTTTAGACTTGAAGTCGTCAATATCGAAATCCTGCAAAACGCGTTTGTAATTGAAAATTTTAGTTGCAATAGGTTTGGTATCGGTAAAAGAAATTATTGGTACAGACTGGTCTTTGAAATAAGGAGGTATTTTCGATTGAACTAATTTATGATGAAGGATATTGCCTAAGTTGACGCCATCGAGACCTTTGTTGGCAAAGGAAAGATTTAGAAAAGATCTTTTCTCTTTTTCATCTTTTCCAATGCGAACTGGCTTGAAAAGTCTGTGACTTGCAATATCCGAAATTATAGATTCAAGTTTGTATTGGTTTGAATGAGGGTTTGTAACAGTGGATTCCAAATATAAATTGAACAGAGAATGAAGTTTGGAAAGGGGTTATGAATAAAGTTTCGTGCGAATGTGATGCATACCTAACGGCTTTTGTATGAATGGCAGCAAGCTAAGTCATTAATAGAGACATCATGCAGAGAAGGGGATGTATAATGACGATAACCATGACTGCGTCTACGTCGAGGAGTCGAGTTGAAAATATTCATCACATCCACTGAGTTACACGAAGGACTAGATAGAATACCTATACCATCAATTTTGTCATTGCAGCCATAAGGTGTTGCAGTTCCCAATTGTCTAATCCAGTAGTCTTCTTTTTGTCTACGGAGAGTCGTTGAAAGATTAGGATTGTTAGAGCTATGGTATATCTTTTCGATAATGCGAACTGTCATAAAAACGATGGGATGATCGGGCTAATTGAAATGCTGGTATAGAATGTCGTTAGCATTGAGGTTAATGTCTGATCTATGACCGCACATACGTTTGTTTAGCCTTCCTTTCGTTTCACCGACGTATACCAATCCGCATTGGTTGCACTCTAGTCCGTAGACGACATTTATCGATTTACAATTCACATCAAACAAATAGATAACAACTGTCATATTCATGACTTGATACAAGCACTTTCAAATGTAGAAAATGGTGGATTTAACCTGGTTTTATAGCGCTAAACCTTTCACTTGTACCACAGTCTAACTATCTTTAATGTAGGTAGCTTTCTATTTATGAAAACGTAGACAACTTTCTACGTTCTCTATTTTTCATTTGAATATATATAAAAACAGAACATGTATAAGTATTTTATGAGAAATTTAGAAGAGGGACGAAAGATACCAGAGGGACAGTCAAACTCATAAATAAAAAAAAAAAAATGACAACGCCATGCTAAATATGAAAAACGACAAACAGACAAACAAAAGTACACATGACACAACATAGAAAATTAAAGAATAAGCAACACGAAGCCCACAAAAAACTAAGGGTGATCTCAGGTGCTCCGGAAGGGTAAGCAGATCCTGCTCCACATGTGGCACCTGTCGTGTTGCTTATGTGATTACAAATCCGGTAATAATGTTGGCCGATTGGCATCAAATGAACGGATAACAACTGTCATATCTCTAATTCATAATCACACTTTGATTACAGCAATTTTCAATAAATGCACTAAACAGTTGAACACAATGGGTGTCTCATGTCGAGCAGGATCTGCTTATCCTTCCGGAGCACCTGAGATCACCCTTAGTTTTTTGTGGGCTTCGTGTTGCTTATTCTTTAATTTTCTATGTTGTGTCATGTGTATTTTTGTTTGTCTGTTTGTCGTTTTTCATATTTAGCATGGCGTTGTCATTTTTGTTTTGATTTATGAGTTTGACTGTCCCTCTGGTATCTTTTCCGGTGTTTCGTCGGGCTAGTGTCGGTCAGTTTTCAGCTTTCAATGTTGTTTTTGTAGACTGTCTTTTGGTTGTGTTGCAGTCATATTTATTATCGCCCTCTGAGTTTTAATACCCTTTTGATATATTCAACCTCTCTTTAATATGACTATTTTTGTTGTACTCGGTTTCCCCACGGCAGGTTGAAAACATGCAAATTAGGATCCCCCCACTGATTAACTTACAACTGACAATGACCAGACAGTCCGTTGAAAAAAAACTACGTAATGTTGCTGTCCTCTAACCAAGCACGACTGTTGTATAGTATATGCCAATTAAGGTTTATTCTACCCAACATTTTCTTAATGAGAATATTCAAAGGACCATAGGAGATTGTAGATGTTTGTAGATTGGCCATGTTGAATCGGCCTATCAAACTACAAGGTCCAATTTCAAATTATGCAAAAAGGAATGAAACAATCATTATGATTTTATATATATATATCTTAGTCAGGGTGACTAAATTCATCGATTCCAAGTACGAGCATTTATATAACACTTCGACTCAGCGTTAACGTTAAATTTGAACGCCACTTCCATTTCGAGTTATTGCTAGAATTAAACATTGAGTTTACTTCCGAGTTGCAAGTTAGTGGTCGAGATCCGATTAAAAAGTAAAAATAATGCTAAGCTTTTGAGATATTAGCCAAAAACTGCAGTTTACCTGTTTGTTCTATTTTTAGCCATGACAGCCATGTTTTTTGACGAAACAGAAAATAAAAAAGACATTGTATTCTTGTTACCCTAAGGAAAGATTGTTTTTATTAAACTTCATTTTGCTCTCACAATGTTTGGATTTGTCTTTTTGTTTCCCACATGTACATTCTGTAAGGACAACATTACATTCACTGTCATTATCAACATTGAAGACAAATTTATGAAAAAGATAGAATTTAAGAATGTAAATCAAAACTAGTATTAAAAAACTCGCTGACGATATCATAATAATTAAGTCAAGACAGAAAGATGTAATCCGAAAGGACCCTGATGCAACAAACAAATAAAAATTCGGTCTCACACACCAAATTATAAAAAGGGCCAGCGCCATTGTATGGTTATAAAGTGAAATGTTGAAACGGCAGATGGAACAAATTTCATTACAATTCTTCAGTTCTGAAATAAAAAAAAAAAGACATAAAAGGGTATGTTTATGTAGTTTATTATGAATCTGTCAAAATATAAAGGATTAATAAATTTTGCAATTTTTACATATTCTTCTTTGATAAGTGTTTATATTATTTTGTTCAGCGCAACTAAAGTTTTTCGATTATTTTTTTTTTATAGATACACTTTCGGAAATAGTAAAAGTGTTGTTCTTTCTGTCTATTTTTTTGCAAATTTCTAAAAATCTATAAAATTGTGTCATTATTTTTGTTAAAGATGGTTTTAAAAGCAGGTATATTTTTTTTATTTTCGTACAAACTTTACTTACCAGAAAATCGTAACATCTTGTATAGTTTGTCGTACAGTACTGCAAAAGACGGGACACTCAATAGCAAATATTCCAGAAAATAACCACTGGTCCAAGGTGCCCAACTCTCAAAGCAATAGAAAACTGTATTAGGTCGGAATCTGTTGTAGACATTATTATATTCAACAACTATTTTCTCATTGTTGATGCATTTGTAGTAGTCCAAGATATCTGAATTTATCAGGTAATGGTCGCAGTGTACTCTTTTGGCTTGATCAGGGTGTTCAACAATCAAGCAAGTTGCCAAGAAATTGTTCCATATTATGATTAATATAAGCGATATAAAGACGTAGATCAAACAAAAAACTTTTACTAACGATTTTTTGTATGAAACAGATGACAATATGATTGTGCCGAGTAGTACGGAACAAGTCATTGAAATTGAAGGCATACTTCTGAGTGGAAAATCAAACAATAACAAATCTGCTTTATTCCTGTTAACTTTAACAAAATATAAAATACGAAGCACTTCAAATGAATATTTAACAATAATAATGCTTATAAAAGTTATTGAGTATTTGTGTTGTGCGTACCAACATAGCGGTACCAGTGAAATAATTACAATCGAAGACAAAACAATAATAAAAACTTCTGCTACTAACGATAGATCCATATTTGAATTAATATTTCATCAAACTATTCTGTTTATTTCATTCTACTTCTCACTCCAAAATCTCGATACCCTGTAAACATGGTAAAAGTTCAATGGATATAAAATCTATTTGTATTGCATCCAAAACAGGAAGTGTATTAATTAGAACTGTTTTAAAATCTGCATGTATGGGTTTTTCCAGATAGTTTTAAAGCGAAGAATTTTATTATGTGTAGTTGTTGTTTCTGTCATGATTATCGTATACTAGTATTCGAAATTGTTATTTGTTTTTAATAAATTACGTACTTAAACATATTTGTATTTTACGAGAATGGTCCAGGTTTAATCTATCTTTTTCTATATGATGAAATGTTTTACCAGGTCAGAAATTTTCCATTTTTTCAATTTGATGTTTTAAGATTTTGCTATTGACAATCGTTAAGAGACTTTCTGTTTTGAATTTTTCCTTGGAGGTTTGCTTTCTTGTTTTGTTACTCTTTTATGTTTTAAGTGTATACAGTGCCCAAGAGAATGGCTTCCATTACGTGAGTTGAATATTTACCAAACCCGATACTGACTCTTTATAACATGTAATCTTATGTACTATCTTTTACTTACTCCCAGAAGCTTACCTGTTTCCATCGTACATAACCAAGTGCCCACATATTCGTACTGAAAGGAAATTCCGATTTAACTGAACTTCCTGATTCACAATTACTGAAGCGTTTCGTAGGTTAATCTTATGTATATAAATCACAATTCGATTTAAATGATTACAAACTTCAGTCCTATACTTTTTATTGTCACAAACCAAGCCTAATAGAAAAGACCTTACTATGACAATAGGAATGTATACAACGCTGTTAGGGATTGTGAAATGTATAATTTCTCCTATTATTTTTTTAAGTTTAAATGATTTATCTGGAAACCATATCACTTTGCTGCCCGCAGAAATTTGAAAGGGTGGAATATATAAACGTGAAAGACAAGTATTTGTTCTAAGTTTATCTGTTCCTATTAAATGGGGTAGCGTATTTAGTGTCCGGCATCATTTTATTTTTTTATTAGGTCTATTTGTTTCGCAAGATGTTGCTTAGATATTTGTAATATGATATTGAACAGTTAATACGCTTTTGGAACTGACACCGCTTAATCAAATACTTTCCCATATAAGAGTTATCTCCCCGAAAACACTGTTTTTCTTGTTATCTCTAAACCTTCGCAACAGTATAAGAAACCGACAAATTTATGTTTCCAAATTGCTCGTTATATCTTCAGGATGTTCTGTTTTATTTTGACCGAAGCCGTATAGAGATTTCATATGAGAGTTATTTCCCTTTTTGTATTTGATATAAGTGAAATGTGTTTTCAACTGGAAAACCATAAGTGATAGAAGCCTTGGGTCTTTTGATTTGAGGTCCTTGGTCCAAAAAAATGAAAATGAGGTCAAGGTCAAAGGTCAAGGTAATGTTCAATTTTTTTTTTTATTTTGGCTTGTTATCTCTTCTTTTCAGAAATCATATAAGATATTGATAAAACATTTTCACACAATTGTTAGTTGCGACATGTCGTAACACGTATATTTTAGTTGAAAGGGTATGTAGACATTTAATGCAAGTTTCCCCCCTTTTATATCAAATATTAGTACTATGGTAATATAAATCATTACCAATATAAAGTAGAAGCCTATAGTCTTTTGATTTGAGGTCATTGGTTGATGATTTGAAATTGAGGTCAAGGTCATAGTTTGATAGGACGTTCTAGATTTTGGACCTTTGCTTTAAATTCATATTTATACATCATAAAACCATTTTAAACTGATATTTCATATTTTTATATCAAAATAGATCTTTACTGGTTTACTCTGAACAATTGGTTTTTAATTGTATCTTGCTTTCTTTTAATGAAAACGCAAGTATACATATACATTCTGCTTTTGATTTTCATTTGAAGAAGTTTATCCTTTAAAAAACCCCAATAGAAAATGTAACAATATTTCATGAGAAATGTACATAATGTTGGCTGTTTAATTTGGCAAAAATACAGATTCAAGATATAATGCAATATCTGTGTTTTTTTGTATTCTACTGTCCTGTTCCATCTAAAATGCTTTTGGTCATCTTTTTTGTGGTTGTGATTTATCAAACAAATTATGCATTGAACACTCTTTGAATACTCCATATTCAATAAAATGTATGTAAACTTTCTAATGATTTTAAGATTGACACACAGTTATAAATTCGATTTTTTATAAGAGAACAGATTGTTTTGACCCATTCTAACAAAGTGTCCAGTTCAACTTCTCGTTTAACCCATGCTCTGGCGTAGTCCTCTGGTAAGTGGAATCAATAATTATTAAACAGTTATAGTTCCAACTGATGAGTTGGGTTCTCTAAACGTAGGACCATGAAAT
The DNA here is from genome assembly GCA_037788925.1 of Mytilus galloprovincialis. Taxonomy (NCBI): domain Eukaryota; kingdom Metazoa; phylum Mollusca; class Bivalvia; order Mytilida; family Mytilidae; genus Mytilus; species Mytilus galloprovincialis. The sequence goes on along the minus strand of CM075334.1, from coordinate 40,061,884 downwards.
ATCACCTTTATGAGATGTTCTTTGTAGATTATGTTTAGATCTCCAGTAATAATACGGCCAGAGGTGCTATAAATAAGGCAAGTGGAAACAGTCAAATGTCAGACGGTTTTCCATGTATTGTTCCTAATCTAGTTTCTCATTTGCTTGCTAATAGATAAATACTTTTGGTGCAATAGTTTTATTGTACCTGTAGGATACAATAGGAACATTGATTTTAAGAATAATGTGGAATTTTAGACGTTACCTCCTTGTGATATAGAACGTTGCCGAAATTGATTACATCAGTTCCTTTATTGGCAAACTAAACAGGAAGGATTTTTCTCTTTCATCATGTAACGATTCCGTTTTTGTAGGTTTAAAAAGGCGCAAAAGAGCTTGATCACAAATTATACTGACCATAGACATAAGAAGATGTAGCATTCGTGCTAAAGAGGCAACTCTCTATCCATATCACAATTATAAAATTGTATAAGTTTGAATATTGGAACAATGTATTTATGCATCCTTTGTTGAGTGCATAATCTATCAAACATTTAAGAAAATTACAGCTATTGATTTGTTTTTAGTTCTAATATAATGTAACCCTAGCGGATGATGAAATATGAAAGAAGGCACGTTTATGTATATCTTTTCGGCACAGCATACATGGGCTGTTTCACGAGATCCTCTCAATTAGTCAATATGACGTTGCCCTAGTTCTTATTTGGGTTTTTTCACCAGCAGTACTCATTTTCTTCTTTCTACAGTATTTTTTACTTTTAACAGCATTTTCTACCTTCGAAAGCATATTTCAAACTAATTTTCTACTTTCAACAGCATATTCCAAACTCATTTTCTACTTTCAACAGCATTTTCCAGACTCTACTTCTATTAAAATCGGATTTTCTAGGAAATCTACGATAATAATATAATAATAATACTTTGTAATACTGTAAATTCAGAAATTATTGCGTGCATTTATTATTGCGATATTTTCATTTTAGACTTAAATGCGATTTTAATTTTTACGATTTTCAGAAAAATCCTGTTAAATTCATATAAAATATTTCAAAATGCGAGTTTAAATTATTGCGTTTACAACTCAGTCGCATTTTTCGCAATAATAAAAACCTCGCATTAATTTCTGAATTTACAGTATACTGCCATGCTACCACAGCCGGATTTTCAACTTGATTGCTTACAAGAAAGCAGCAGTTTGCCAACCAACCTTGCCAACATGGCTAAACTAGAGGCTCTAAAGAGCCTGTGTCGCTCACCTTGGTCTATGTGAATATTAAACAATGGACACAGATGGATTCATGACAAAATTGTGTTTTGGTGATGGTGATGTGTTTGTAGATCTTACTTTACTAAACATTCTTGCTGCTTACAATTATATCTATCTATAACAGTACTTTCTGTGGAAAATGTTATTGAAAATCTTCAAATTTTAAGAAAATTGTTAAAAATTGACTATGAAGGGCAATAACTCCTTAGGGGGTCAATTGACTATTTTGGTCATACTGACTTATTTTTAGTTCTTACTTTGCTGTACATTATTGCTGTTTACAGTTTATCTCTATCTATAATAATATTCAAGATAATAACAAAAAAAACAGTAAAATTTCCTCAAAATTACCAATTCAGGGGCAGCAACCTAACAACCTATTATCTGATTAATCTGAAAATTCCAGGGCAGATAGATCGTGACCTGATCAATAATTTTACTTCCTGTCAAATTTGCTCTTAATGCTCTGGTTTTTGAGTTGTAGGCCAAAAACTGCATTTTACCCCCATGTTCTATTTTTAGCCATGGCGGCCATCTTGGTCAGTTGGCCGAGTTACCGGACACATTTTTTTAACTAGATACCCCAATGATGATTATGGCTAAGTTTGGTTAAATTTGGCCCAGTAGTTTCAGAGGAGAAGATTTTTCTAAAAGATTACTAAGATTTACGAAAAATGGTTAAAAATTGACTATAAAGGGCAATAACTCCTAAAGTGGTCAACTGACCATTTTGGTCATGTTGACCTTTTTGTAGATCTTACTTTGCTGAACATTATTGCTGTTTACAGTTTATCTCTATCTATAATAATATTCAAGATAATAACCAAAAACAGCAAAATTTCCTTAAAATTACCATTTCAGGGGCAGCAACCCAACAATGGAATGTCCGATTCATCTGAAAATTTCAGGGCAGATAGAAATTGACCCGATGAACAATTTTATACCTGTCAGATTTGCTCTAAATGCTTTGGTTTTTGAGTTATAAGCCAAAAACTGCATTTTACCCCTATGTTCTATTTTTAGCCATGGCGGCCATCTTGGTTGGTTGGGCGGGGCACTGGACACATTTTTTAAACTAGATACCCCAATGATGATTATGGCCAAGTTTGGTTAAATTTGGCCCAGTAGTTTCAGAGGAGAAGATTTTTCTAAAAGACTACTAAGATTTACGAAAAATGGTTAAAAATTGACTATAAAGGGCAATAACTCCTAAAGTGGTCAACTGACCATTTTGGTCATGTTGACCTTTTTGTAGATCTTACTTTGCTGAACATTATTGCTGTTTACAGTTTATCTCTATCTATAATAATATTCAAGATAATAACCAAAAACAGCAAAATTTTCTTAAAATTACCATTTCAGGGGCAGCAACCCAACAACGAAATGTCCGATTCATCTGAAAATTTCAGGGCAGATAGATCTTGACCTGATGAACAATATTACCCCCTTGTCAGATTTGCTCTAAATGCTTTGGTTTTTGAGTTATAAGCCAAAAACTGCATTTTACCCCTATGTTCTAATTTTAGCCATGGCGGCCATATTGGTTGGTTGGGCGGGGCACCGGACACATTTTTTAAACTAGATACCCCAATGATGATTGTGGCCAAGTTTGGTTAAATTTGGCCCAGTAGTTTCAGAGGAGAAGATTTTGTAAAAGTTAACGCAGGACGACGACGGACGCCGGACGCCAAGTGATGAGAAAAGCTCACTTGGCCTTTTGGCCAGGTGAGCTAAAAAATAACATGGGGTAAAATGCAATTTTTGGCTCATATTTCTAAAACTAAAGCATTTCGAGCAAATCTCAGTGACATGGGGTAAAAATGTTCATAAGGTTAAGATCTATCAGCCCCAAAATTTTCAGACTAATCAAACAACCCGATCTTGGGTAGCTGCCCCTGAATTGATAACTTTAAGGAAATTTTGCAGGTTTTTGCTTATTATCCTAAATATCATTATAGAAAAAGATAAACTGCAAAAATGTTTAGCAAAGTATGATCTATATATAAGTCAATTTGACCAAAACGGTCTGTACATTAAGTCAGTAGAACCTAAATACAGCAGCCTTTATAAATATGCAAGACATCCGTATTCCCTTTTGTAAAACATTTCCCAGTATTTCGTAAATTTGCAATTCAACCATTTGGGATTCCAAGTGTTTGACGCAAAAGGGTCTATGTTATTTTTCAGAATAATTTCTAGAAAAGATTCAATATATTGTCTTTTCGTAAAACAAAACTGGTTTCGGATTTCAGGAAATCTATTCTTTCTTAATATCCGATAATGTAAAATATTTCCTGACATATCGATCAAAAATTCAAATTTCTCATATTCAAAAATGAGTTCGATATCTTTATATCAAAAAACCATTTTTTTTATAACAAAAATCAAGGAATAAATAATAACACGGAGCCTCATGGAGAAGAACCCTTTATTGTGAAGGATTCAAGTTTAATAAATATCAACCTTGAAAATCAGATAGATGCACAGTGTCTTGTTTTAGAAAATTAGGAGTCACCGTAATAGTTCTTACGAAGCGTCTTTGACGTATGACACTGGGGCAACTTGACATTACAACTCCTAAAACGGTGAAGTGCGCTTAGCAAAAATGGAAATTATAAATTCTCTTTTAAAGTCTATCCTTTGACTTGTTATCATGTTTGAAAATACGGATCGAAGTTTCGGATTTTTTTTTTTTTTTTTTTTTTTTTTAACTATTTTGAATAAGGATATCTTGTAATACGTAAACGATTGGATTGATGATTACATTTTTTACTTGTTTAAACAATAACATAAAATTTAAAAAAAAAAATCATACAAGAAGAAGCTGATTATACTAGCCGTGTAAATATGCCTATATTTTCCTCCGTTTTTCAGAAGAACTGTAATCATTATCAACCCAGATCTGTACGTCATACATTGTACCAAAACTGCAAAGGAAAAAGAATAACGTTTATGAACACATTGAAAAGGTTAAAAATTAAGAATGTTTACATTTAGCCCTAACATAAAGAATGTTTACATATAATAAATTAAATGATGTTATATAATTATAGAATGTTGGTTAGTGTGTCATGGATCGATATCACTATGTCAATGTGCCAAAGTGACCTGGAAAACGTCTTAAAAGTATACATTTAAAAAGTCTTCTCGTAGTAAGTTCAGTTGTTGATTATATATTTGATATATCAGCTCATTCACCAGGATAATAACGTAATCAATTTCATCTCGTGACGTTTATTTATAACTGTGATCATGTGATTAGTTTGTATAAACAAAACTTGCATTTATTTGTGTATCATATTGGTTAACTGATAAATAAGGGGGGATGGAGCGTTTGCGGTACTTCTGCTGTTTTATTTTGTTCTTTACCACAGTATATGGTAAGTAATAGTTCATATCTAACTATTAAATATGTATTTTTAACGCAAATACTTTTTAAAGTGATATTTAAGCTGGATTACGAGACATGCGTAAATAAATATTTTTCACTTGAGATGTTTATAAATTTAATACTTTTTATAGGTCATCTTTTATATAGTGTGGTCACCGTGACGCCGATTTAAACAGGTTTATATTAATCTTACCAAATTGTTTAGTCCATGTACTACACAATATAAATAATGGTTTGAAGAAAGACATAAATCATTTAACAGTTTAATCTCACAGACCAGAGTTTATCCATATACATATCTATTAAATGAAGATATTGAATAATTTAAATGACCTTTTCCCAATGTACGTATTCTTGGTTTGATATTTCCATACGGGAAAGTATATTGTTTTCTATTATTTAAGTTATTTGTTCACAAGAAAACTAATTTGCGTATACCATTTTTTTAACGTTTTTTTTATAATACACATTTATGCATATATATATTTTCATATGCATATTTTTATATGAAAGTGAATTCTTTTAGACTCTTGTTACAATTTTATTCCATATGAAGCCTATACATTTTGAAAAAATAAATCTATTATATATATATATATTTTCATATGCATATTTTTATATGAAAGTGAATTCTTTTAGACTCTTACTACAATTTTATTCCATATGAAGCCTATACATTTTGAAAAAATAAATCTTTATTTATCAGGTTTTTATATACGTATTTTATATCGAGTGTGTAGTAACGTTATCCATGTTGTATACACATGATACTAGAGCAAACAAATTCTAACAATTACTTTTAAAATTTTGTACAAGTAAATAAAAAGTTGTCCATTTAGATTTAATAAAAAATATGTTTAAGGTAATATGTATATAGATGCAAAAGATATTATGATAAAGTACATAAATTGACCGTGAATGCAACTGGTCAGGCGTTCTATCCAAATTTATATACAACATATTCAAATGCAAGCTATCCTTTGCGTTTCAGTATACTGCGTCAAATTGAATGACGTACTTGCACATTAAACACAAATGTCCCACTACTAAGTCAGAAACTAAATAATATCCTTATGAGTTTGTTTTGGAAACATTGTTCATTTAAAACACTTATATCCAAAATCTGTATTTTTTTAAGTCTGTGTTTCCTTTCTATTAATGCAACTTTATTATATCAGGCACATATCTTTCAATTATTTCAACACTATTACCTTCATACAATATAGACTATAACTTGTCTAAGAAAATGTCAATGTTCAAAAATCAATTTAAAGAAAATATATAAAACTAATAACCGTTTAAAAATTTTTGATTTTTACTTTATAAAATTGCTAAATTACTAAAATCACAATCAAATATTTTCGATAGCGTTCGTGAAGTGGAACATATTACAACGACGAATAATTGAAGATACCTGATATTGAATTTTGTTTTAATGGTAATGGTAACATATCTGAAGTATTAAGAAGCCCCCCCCCCCAAAAAAAAAAAATTAAAAAAAAATTAAAAAAAATAAATTAAAAACAAATTGAACATCTTTTTTTCTTTGTTGCATGCTCCAATAGAGGCTGATACAAGTAACAGTCACATCAATAACGGACTAGACCTAATAGTCCCAGAATAAACGAATACAAACATACTATAATGTTCAACACAATGCTTATGTCAGCTATTCTTTTTCAGCTTTGAAGTTTAAAGAATACAAACATTTCTTGGAAGAACAATCCAGAAACCAAACATTTATGAAACTATTCGATCAGCATATTAAAAAATTCAACAGAGCAAAATCAAAGGTAAAATTACGTTTAATTTCTTTTTTGATGTACTGTTTTTACTGACAAGCAGAAGTATTTAATATGCTGTCAACTATTTAAAATGCCGATTTTAGTACACAAGAACGTGTTTTTCTGTATAACCGTCATCAGGTTCAACCGTCGCAAAACTCAAAATGTTTAGAGTGTCTAGAAGCCAATGGCACAGAAGAGTATTAAGAAAACGAGAGAGAGAAACTTAAATTCCAAGGTTTGAATGGATCATAGAACTATGCATGGTTATCACTGGATTTCTGCATTCCGTCAATCAAACCCATGTTAAAAGCGGCTATTGGTTTTGTATGATGTATAAATACGAAGTCACGTCCTTTCGGAAAGGTGCAACTAAAGCATATTTAAGGAAGAGTTTCACGTCTCTGTACATTAAAGTGACACCATTACAAAATGTCCAAAGGATTGATAGATGGCCTGTTACAAAATATCACTCCTTCCCCTATCCAATATACTGTTATTTTCCATAGTTCCCGCTTTTTATACATGTCCGTTTCTTACGATCACATGTACGTTGTGTCGACAGTAGAACCAGTGAAGTTTGATTTCTCACGATTTTTTTAAAGGTTGTTTTTGAAATATTAAACTAATAGTTTATTTCAAACCAAAACCAATACAACTTATAGCAGGTGCATGTAAATAATAACATAGGAAATCTCATTTTGTAAAATATCGATTTTGATCAAATATTTTGGCATGTCATATTAAATGAGAAATATAAACGCTTTAGGAAATGTGGGATAATAAAAAAATAGGAAGTTTAAAAATCATCACGTTTATCATAGATCACACAAAACATAAGTTATGTAGAAAACAAAAGATTCCATAGCGAAAATATGAAATCAGTTCATCTGATATTGAAATCATGATAAGATGATACAATTAGAATGTATTTTTGTTGTTTTTGTTTTGTTTTGAATAATCTCTGATTCATTTCAGTACAATATCAAGTGAAAAAAACGTTCATATTCATAATTTTTTTATGTTATTGCAAATAGCCTCAATTTTCAACTTCTTCGGACAAAATTTAATCTTAGACTTATTTTGGTTGTATTGTTATGACAGGTTTTGTTTTATCTTCAATTTTTCCTTCAGTTTTGTTTGCTGTCCAAACTCTCACTCTCTAACATTCTTGATGAACTTTGTGCATGCAAATCATATCATTTTAAAAAGTTTATTCCGCTTCATTGAATGTGATGTTTCCAATAATACAATTTATCCTTTATGGTTTAGGTACTTTGACAACCGTCTCCAATTTCTTGAAGACTTGTAAAACATTTTTTTTTAATGAAAATTGTTTTTAATTAATTATTTTATCATATTGTGAATTTCAGAGCGTCCAGTTTCCATGCGAAGGATTTAGATTAAGCAAGAACGCAACAAATGGTAATACAATTTTTTACATATGTTGTTTATGAATCCGCATTCTGTCAATATTATACAATTGGCTGGTATATATATTATATATTTCATTTTTTTTTTATAAAAGATATGTGTTACTGTATTGCATCACTTGTGAACAGATGTGGTTTTTGAAAAGCTAGATTTGGTATGTTAATAAAAGAGGGACGAAAGATACCAAAGGGACAGTCAAACTCATAAATCTAAAACAAACTGACAACGCCATGGCTAAAAATGAAAAAGACAAACAGAAAAACAATAGTAAACATGACACAACATAGAAAACTAAAGAATAAACAACACGAACCCCACCAAAAACTAGGAGTGATCTCAGGTGCTCCGGAAGGGTAAGCAGATCCTGCTCCACATGTGGCACCCGTCGTGTTGCTTATGTGATTACAAAATTTTAATCCGGTAAATATTCTAATTCGGTAGGTCACATTCATGAAAGGGAAGGGAAGGAACATATCCGATATCATTTGTGAAACGGTTATTCCATAACGGTCAACCAACTCGTGATGGCGTCCGTAAAATTTACGAAGGGATGATTTCAACTTCACCATTTGGAACTCTTGGTTTAATAGCTTCCTTGTGAGCAGCAACCCTCTATCAAGAAAATCATGATAGGAAATGCAAGCACGGGAATATCGTATCAATTGGGAGATATATACCCCGTATGCAGGTGCTACTGGAATGTTGCTACTTAGAAATGGAAAGTTCACAATTGGAAAGCTGAAATCATCTCTTTTGTCGTAAAGTTTTGTTTTCAACCGACCCTCATTGTCAATTTCTAGATGTAAGTCAAGATATGAAGCCGACTTAACTGTATCTGTAGTATCCTTTATCTCTAGTTCGATGGGATAGATGCGTTCCACATAGTCACCAAATTGTGAATTGTTTAGTGAAAGAACATCATCTATATAGCGGAAAGTAGAGTTAAAGGATATTGCTAACTTCTTATCTTTCTTCCTAAGAAGTTCCTGCATGAAGTCAGCCTCATAATAATAAAGAAACAAGTCGGCAAGTAGAGGGGCACAGTTTGTTCCCATTGGAATATAATAAGAGCGATTTTGATTCTTATTTTTAATTGGAAAAAGATGGTCAGTGAACGGATTTGTGTTAAACGTCGAGTAGTAAACGTTATAAAATTCACCAGAACGAGCGATATCAACCTTGCTTTGTATAAGAGAAATAAGTAGGGTCGGACTCTTCGTAGTAGTGTACGCGGTAACAGTATGCAATACGACATGTCACCCCAACCAGACACACTGTGCTGACTTCGAGCCGATAAGTCTTTGATTTTACTACTTAATGCCTCGTTCTTAGCGGTAAGATGTAAAATATAAAATGTCAAGTCTTGGCTATACCGAGGATTAGACCACTACCCTGTTATCAAGCTGGTGAATACGATTTCACAAGACTGCCGAGGCGGTTGAAACAGACGCATGTATTATACTTGACCTCGTGTCATCATGTAAACAACACATAAATATTAAAGTTATGCGTTAGAATGGTTACAAAGTCGAAAATAGTATGCTCTAGATAAAAGATGCATGTACCCGGTATGTACACATGTATCTCTTTAACTGATTATGTAGATAAAAATACTATCAATATACACAGGACTATCTCAAAGGCCAGATAATTTATAGATATTAGTAACCATTGAAAACACTTTTATTTTTACTTTTAATTACATTATTCAGTAATTATATATTTTACTGCTCCGGATGCAAATTTAGACCATCAATATGTATTTTCATTGAAAAACCAAATCCTAGTTTATACTATGAGACAGGTTCCGTGGTGACTTATACATCACCTGTAGTGGTATTAATTAAGTAAAAACCAATTTGCATTTAATTGTACTAATTTAACTAATACCAATAACGGTACAAAGGACAAGCTACACGTTAGGCTGTAAAAGCCTTAAACTTAAACTTTTATATCATAAAATTTTAATATGGCCACAATTTGAGTCTTAAATTGGTTTTTACTCCATTCTGCATCAAATTCTCATTTCGCCAATAAATGTTTCCGTAGTGACTTCTAGGACAAAATATTTGAAATCAAAAACTTATCTTAAAAAATAAGTTTTCCTAAAAGTTGAAAAACAGAGGTGTTATCAAGATGCTCTGTCGAAGAATGTTTATTATAAGACATTCAAAACTTAAATGTTCTCTGTTTAGTTAAATAATTATAGCATAAAAAAGTGATGTTAGTTTTTAAGGGTCCACCCTGATAGCCGGACACTAAAACCCAATATCAATATATCAATGGAAAATTGAAAACTAATTTTTATATAGTATGTTCAGAGAAAACAGACACACACTGTACCTGTATATACTTAGAAAAAAGTCCATGGCTACTTGGTATCGTGACGGTTTCTCATGAGTCTTACTTTTGTATATTGTCGTTGTTCCATAGAACTTGATTAAGTACCCTCTAGTTTTCATAAAACAAAACAACTAAATATGATATATGCCTTTTTGTGCTTCTTTGTTACATGTTTATTTGTTTTTATAGTGATTTAGATTATAATACAATGTTGACTGCTGTACCTCTGTTTTTGACATCTTTGCATATCATGTCTTTTTATTTTGTTCACGCATCGTTGTCAATTGAGAGGTTAAGCTAGCTATAAAATCAGGTACAATCCACTATTTTCTACATAAAAAAATGCCTGTTACAAGTCAGGAATATGACAGCTATTATCCATTCGTTTGATGTTCTTGAGCTTTTGATTTTGCCATTTGATTAAGGACTTTCCTATTTAAATTTTCCCTGAAGTTCAGTATTTTTGAGATTTTACTTTCTACTGAAACGATATTCTTACATTTTATATTGTCGTAAAATGAAGCGCAGAAACAAGTTGACGGAAACCCCGTTTTGAGAATGATATTCATTGAAGTACCCTATAGCTTTCATTTTTCGTTTTTCAGTTCATGAATTGACACCAGCTGACATAAGCGTGGTTGCTGCCATTGGCGATTCCATCACAGTAAGTGTAATATTATTAAAATTACAAAAGTGACTAGTATAAGCTGCTGTTCAATTCCTATTTAGAACAGATCTTATGATTGTTCGCATTTATTACATTGTTGTAGATGGTTGTTATATCCAATATATTCTGTAATAGGTATTGTTTGTCCCACTACTTACATTATCTAAATTAATTTTATTTGTAGAGAATTGTAGATTGTACCTAAGGTCAGGTGTGCATCACGAAGTTTAACAAATACCGTTTTGCAAAAACAAGTGATTTCTTAAGTCAAAGTTCAATTCGCCGAAATAGTAAACTGAAGTATCTCTTTTTTCACGCAATTGCACTTACTAAAGTTCAAGCGCTTCCGATATCTTTAAATCCTAAATTTTTTAATTTATTCATTACGAGCATTCATGTAGGCTTCTAAGTTAGTAAGCTAACTCACACGAAAAACGCCAAGCTCAACCATTTACAATCTGGATAAGACTGGCACGACTGGTATAATTATAATTAAAATCATGTAATGTTACGTACGACGTTATTTCAAGACGTACTGAAGACGACAGTGTTCTCTCTGTATTTTCAAAATCTGTCAAATTATTCAAATATTCGTTCTATATTTCACTCTAGGCTGGAACTGGTATTACAGCAAAAACACCTATTGGACTACTAAGGCAGGACAGGGGACTTTCCTGGAGGTAACATTTGAAATCCAATTTATTTATCAAAATATTTAATTTTGGGTTTTATAGAGTTGTTATAGATTGGTGGTTTCGTGAGGAATACAGAGTGTCATAGATATGAAGGAAATATATGTAGTTTATTTTCCCAACAGCACAAACATGTGACGCTGCTAGATCGTTTTAACTTGTTAGCATTTATAAAGTTTTATTTTCAAATAATGTGTAGCAGATTTCTTCAAACTTCGAAAGAAACTTCTTCTTTGCTATAAAAGTCATAAATAAACGCGTTTGCTGAATGGATTATGACCTTTCGAAAGATCAAAACTTTGCCATTGCAAAACATGATGTGTCATATATAACGACAGAAATTTTATTTACCAATCGTAGTTTGATTGTTTTGAAATGTTTGTATTGGTGAATACAGAAAGTGGCAATATCAATCAACCAATAATAAAAATTACTCATCATAGATACCAGGATTAAAATTTTGTATGGTTAGCTTTATAAAATGATATCACTAAGAAACAGTTATTTATTTCAGTGTTGGTGGCGATGGCAATGTTGATGAACATATAACACTAGCAAGTAAGATTTTAATAAAAAAATATCACTTACAAATCGACATTTTTTTTTTCAATTTTAGCCCCCCAAAAACCCAAACAGAAAACGACAGAACATGGTATATATTACACATAACACTTCTGGACACCTTTAAACCAAAGTCAGAAATATCGACATTAGAACTTTGTACATATTTGTTTATTATCATAAAAGAAAACATTCAAATTTAAGGCAAATGTGTAAATGATGAATAACTATTCATTAAATAAAAATAATGAAGTAACAGGAAAAACCATACATGATTAAATACAAGGACATGGTTTAAAAATTTGCGTTGTAAAAGTAATATGATTTTGATAAACCTTTGTAGGCAAAACTGAACCATGCCTTAAGGAATATAAAAAAAGACAATGACTACAACAATAACTAACAAATAGATAAAAGAAATAAGATAAACGATTCGACCTATTGTCCAACGGAGATACCCAAATTAGTTTAAGCTAATACTTTGATACATTCTATGCTTTTGATCATTATTTAGATATGCTGAAACGATTTAATCCAAATCTGGTAGGATTTTCTGTCGGAAGTGGTGATTTTGAAAGTGAGAATGCTCATTTAAACGTGGCAGATCCAGGGAATGAGGCCAGGTTCGTTTGTGATATATCAAGAAGAAATAAACAAAAATACCAGTTCCAGAATATATAAAGAAGAATTTTTATAAATCAAAACAGCTTTTCACTTTGCTACTGCTAGATGATTTAAAAAAAAGATTGACCTCAAAATACAATTAAACAAACGAAACCGGGAATATCAAATGATAATTTTAGTTCAACTGTAAACTGACTATTATTGCCACGACTGACTATTATTGTTATCGGTAAATTACTGTTGCATATATTGGGCAACTTCAATGTTAAAACTTTTCTGTACTTTCAGCTTTCATGTCGCTCTTAAATTAACAAAAAGTGATACTTTATTAATCTTTTTAAAAGATAAAACTTTTGTGAATATTTAAGATATACCATAGAGAATTGAGACGTTTTTCAAAATGAAGGTTCAAAAGCTTTTGTCAATGTTTTCGAAGTTCTAGATATTAGGAATATATGCTATTTACTAGAATGAGATGATCTTGTAATGACAGATTATTATATGCACACATTACATTTTATGTTAACAAGTTCTAAATATGAAAAAAAATAGAATTTGAAACCAACAGAATATAAACAGTATTTTGTTGTCCAAAACATTTTGCAATAATAAGAAAACATGTTCCCAGGAAGTATTCCAATTATCCAACAAAAACGACCACGAACTGATTACAATAATTACACTCTCACTCTTATTTGGGCAACTGTTTAATGATGTATAAAAAAAAGAAATTTTATAAATCACTGTAAAGAATATGGTTTGTATCCAGAGATTTGAAATTTGTAATACGTCTTGCAACCATTCATTTATGTGTAGTAAAATTACTGTGTTAAATGGTTAATCAGAAGGTAAGAATTCACTGAACTGAATTAAATATTATATATTTTGTCTCTTTAGAAACATGCCATTCCAAGCCAGATTACTAGTAGATCGAATGAAGTCTGGTAAAGAAGGAGTTGACTTCGTGAATGACTGGAAAGTTATAACAATGTTCATTGGTGGAAATGATCTGTGTGACTATTGTGGTGACAGGGTAACAAATTACAATGATAATACCATGTACATTTATTGCTTACAGGAAGAATGATATTAAATGTTTCCATGCTTATTTCATTTTTGACCTCTAGAATATGTAAAAATTAGAAAACTGCGTTGGTCAGGGACCGATAATCTGTTTCTGCACATGTCTTTAACAGTAAAGTTGTATATACGCATATTTCAGAAGAAAACTTAAAAAATAGCATCAGGAGTGCCTCATAACCAATAGAAAGAAAAAAAAAACACAAAAAAAGCAACACGTTTGTTTGGTTGTTGACGTTATATTCTAAAATTTATGTTTTCTATAACACAGTTTACTATATATCCATATAACCGTAATAACATAATAAGAAGACGTACACGTATAATTGCCTGTGTGATCCATACATCTCCTTCTGTCCACCCAATGGACGATAATGAGCTTTAAATGATATGTTTCTGTTCTGATAGCGTAATATTTTAAAATAACATTACCTGTTACATTTTTACGGCCCAAAATGATTTAATGTCTGAATATTTGTAATTTAATCTGTAAAACAAGGATTAATGCAATACCTTACCTTATGTTTAACCCTGAATTTCAATAGTTGATTTTACCATACTAAATTTTTTTGGTTGTTAGACTCATTCAGTTTTAAAGTTCTTAACATAGAAACCATGATTAATGAGAGGTTGTAAAAATATCACTCGTTAAAAAAACAGGCGACCCAATGATAAAAAGAAGTACGAAAAACACATTACAAAGGAATTTGAAATTGGATAACACAACCCATCAAGTACCTGCTAGAACTCAAATGTCTAACTCGCAATATAGTGAGCAATACCATGCTCCACGACCATCTTTTAAAGGTTTGGAAAAACACAAGCTAGTGTTATTATAACTCATAGTAATAGAGATTCAATTTTAAATTATTTAATTTGTCTTATTTTTTTTTATTGCAGCCGGAATATACAGTAGAAAAATATATTGGATATATCACAGAGGCATTGGATATCTTCCATAAAGAAGTACCAAAAGCTTTTGTTAATGTGGTGGAGGTTCTAGATATTGGCAATGTACCATTACTAAATGAAAACTTAGTTTGTGATACACTTCACTAGTAAGTATGACTGGAAGAATATATGAGAGTCATGTGGTAAAAGAAAAAAAGAAATGTATATTTGATATTACAGAACTGACAAAAAATAGCACACAATTATTAACAAAAATAAAAACAATAGATATCAACAATGCACAACATTGAAAATCGTTTTTATGCAATTTCTAGTATGCACTTTCACAGGATAGTAGTACAAGCATATGATACAGATTTTGGGTTTTCATTATAGGCTTCATTTGTTATATTCGAGTTACAGAAATTGGGAGCATAAGTATACATACAAACAATTCGGATTATCACAATAAAATAGCCAAAAAGAGGACAAAAACATTATCTAGCTCCGTTTTGGAGTTTATTGGATTCTCTTGTTTTGTTTTATCTTGCCAGCGTTTCACATTGGCGTATGGACCGGCGTGCACAAAACGTACAGAGAAAAATGAAAAAGTTTGCATACGTTAGTTGCACGTCAGAGGAACGCTAAGCAATCGTAAAACGCGCGATGCATATGTTTGAAGTACGCCGAAATACAAAGGTATACGCTTGGTGAACGCTACAACTCGAGGAAATTTTTATGCAGCATACCAATTTTCATCCAGCTCAAGCATGTGTCTAGCGTATACCTGTATGCTACACGCATGTAATACATACGCTACAAGCCCGATGAAAACGCTGCAGATAAGTTTGCGACACGTGAAGGGCACGTTGTATACGCTTCAAGATCGTTCTACTTTAACTAAAACAAACACTCCATAATAGAACGTCCAAGATACGACCAGAACGCGTCTCAAATACGTCCAAGAAACTGTTTTCCTTCGTAGCGTGCATTCCTTGTACGTACGTTAGACAAACACCAGGCATACGCCAACATACGTTTCTTGAACGCTCGATAAACGCTTAGGTACGCTTCTCGTACGCCCAATACACGCTACTATAGTTGTTAATGTTTTGGTCTCTTGTGGACAGTTGTCTCATTGGCAATCATACCACATCTTCTTTTTTATATTAAAGCTCGTTGTGCACACGTTACAGATATGATCGACTGTTTGAATGCATCCAAAATTACTAGCGTATTGGCAGCGTTTTTTTAACACGCCCGGCGTATGTCGGAGCTATACGCTGATGTGTGAAGCCGGTATTAATTTCAATATTCTGAACTTTGTTTGAAAAATTTTGACATTGGTAAACTATTGTTGCCTCTAATTATAGTATAATTTGCACTTCGGTGATTTTAATTTATCTATTCGATCTATACTCAAGTACACATTTACGTTCTGTAGTAAGTCACTTGTTACCTTAATTTTGTAAAAGTGAAACCTAACCTGAGGGAACAACTCAATAGGCTTATTTGTCTGAGGGAGATGCCCTATATTTGTGTTTATTTACATACCGGTAATTAATGAATACACATTATCAGACTTACATTTTTAATTTCCCCAGCTTTACATGTAGATGTGGTGCCTTTCCTGGAGATAATAAGGATGAACTAAAAGCTTTGGTTATTCAATATCAGAATGGTTTGGAGGATTTAGTAGACTCTGGACGTTATGAGACCAGAGATGATTTCACTGTTGTCAATCAACCATTCCTTTCTGAAACAAAAATACCAGTAAATGTGAGTATCGACATAAAACTCAACAAAGATACCAGGGTTATAAATTGGTTTGCCATTCTTATGTTTCGTCTATGTAAATCACTTAGTAAATTGTGTACGTTCGAGGAGCTTTTCGTGAATAAGTATCAATTACCTTAATTAGGAACATGAAGTGAACAGCTATATGACTAACAGGGACAAAACAATAATGATAATAATCAAACCCATATAAAGGTAACTTATGTAACTACATTTTATAAAGATTTTTTTTCCCAAATCCTTTGTTATACGTTTTCTAATGAAGTATCTATGTTTGTTTTTTTTAGGATGACAATTCTACTGATTTGGATTACTTTGCACCGGATTGTTTTCACTTTAGTGAGCTTGGGCAACAAGTTGCAGCTAGTGCTCTTTGGGATAACATGGTAAGACCTATTAAAATAAAGTGAATTTGATTACGTCTGCTTATTTTGATTTCATGAAAATCGTAAAAAAATCGTTATATTAAGTAGGATTGTTTGACAAAGTGTAATACATATACAACAATACTATTAACATTAACATTCCAATACTTACACTCAAGTCCTGTGTGTTCTTGCATTCATTTGTACTATATTCTTGTCACGTAATGTTGGCATTTAGTGGAATGTTTAGCATTTCAATAAGCGGGAGGTTTGGCTAGCCATGTCTCGAGGTTCAACTTACCATTTTTCTTAAAATGTCCTGTACCAAGTCAGTAATATGTCAGATGTAAAAAGTAGTCCATATCTTTTTATTTTGGCGTTTGTTTTTATAGCTTATAGCAGTGCATTGTATCTTTTGTTCCGTTGTTTGCCTCTTATGGTTGTTGCGTTTCCTCAGTTGACTATTGAACAGCGGTATACTACTTTTGTCTTTATTTAAGGTTCTTCGCAATATTGAATATAATTTTAATCATGTTACATGAATATTCACTGAATCAAATTTAATAAGAATATAGTCAAGACCAAACACTCTTTGATGCCTTAAACCTGATGCCTTTTGTTATCTATTATTCATGTGTTTCTTTGCCAAATACGTTCTGCTATTTATTTGTATTGTAGTCCTGTATTAGTATGTTGTCATTTTAATGTTATATTAAACAATACCATCAAAGTGCGAGGTTTGGCATGCCACAAAACCAGGTTCAACCCACCATTTTTTTCTTTAAAAATGTCCTGTACCAAGTCAGGAAAATTGCCATTGTTATATCATAGTTTATTGCTGTGTGTGTAACATTTTTACGTTGTGTTTCCGTTGTGTCGTTTGTTTTCTCCTATTTTTGAGTGTGAATTCACATTACTATAAGACGTGTCACGGTACTTTTCTATCCCAAATTCATGTATTTGGTTTTGATGTTATATTGGTTATTCTCATCGGATTTTGTCTTATGCTTAGTCCGTTGCTGTGTGTGTTACATTTTAATGTTTTGTCGTTGTTTTCCTCTTATATTTAATGCGTTGTCCTCAGGTTTAGTTTGTTACCCCGATTTTGTTTTTTGTCCATAGATTTATGAGTTTTGAACAGCGGTATACTACTGTTGACCTTATTTTTGATGGTTAGCTAGTCATGATGCTTGGTTAAGCCAATTGTTTTCGGAAATGACTTCACGAAGTGGGGGAATATTACTTTCTAGTCGTTCTGTTAGAAGATATAACTAAGCGTCTTGTTTATTCAGGGTTATAAGTATGTTTCTATGTATGTTGGTGTTTGTTTTTGTAACAGTTCAGTGGTTCTGTTGTTTTCCTTTTATAGTTGATGTCTTTCTCTCGGTTTTGGTTTATGACACGGATTTGTTTTTAGTCGATTTATGACTATTAAACAGCGATATACTACTATTGACATTATTCATGGACTTTCCCTTTGAATTTTCTTTAGAATTTGATATTTTGTTTTTTTTAATACATGTTTATGTAGAGTTGTTATTGAATCATAATGCAGTTTATTTGATGTAGCAGGGTAATGAGCCCATGAAGCTAAGTTTGATATGAATTAGAAACATACCTGAAACGTTTAAGTAGCAACACAGTACGGACATATAAATAGTTGATACTTAACCCAAACTTCTATACAGTTAAGTACTCTGTAAGAAAAAAAGTAAGAAGAAATGAAGAGCTATAGATCACTGTTTATTTCTTAAATAGTATTTTAACCATATTTTGTTCGTTTGATTTGAGTATCTAAAATGGGCAAAAAAAATGTGATTTGAAAAAAAAAAATAAACTAAAATAATTTTTCAAAAGATTTTCCTTCTATCTGATTTTCTGATTCTGCTATCCTGTATGTATTCCATTTTTCCTTCTTTTTTTCAAAACAAGATTGAACCAGTAGGACAAAAGAGAACATACTGGAGACCAGGAGAACCAACAGAATGTCCTGATACTGTAAGTGTATTAATCTCATAGTTATAACGTTGTCACAATCAAAATAAAGATATTATGGTCTCGTTCATCAATTGCCACATACGAGTCTTGATCAAGTTTGAAGTTATGTGATTGCCATACAATTGACCGGCCCGTAGCCAGGATATTTTCCAAATGGAGAAAAAGGGGGGGGGGGGTATTTGAACACGGGAACTAGACTTTAACAGTCACAATTCGAACAGGACGTTGACTTTAAAAGTGCTTATTTGTTTTCAAGGTGGGGTTCGTCCGAACCCCCCCAAGCCCCCCCCCCCCCCCGCCCTGGCCACGGGTATGATTGAGAGGTTCAGGTAGCTATAAAGCAAGCTTTAAACTATTATTTTCTTCATAAGGAAATGCATGTGCCAAGTCATGAATTTGATAAGGGACTTACCGATTTGAATTTTCGGTATACTTGTTATTTAACTTTTTACATATTTAGTAATTTAAATTTCAACTACGGTAATCATGAATGTATTTCGATTTTGTAATCTTACGAAGGTAATTTGGAAATCTTTAAAAAGTGGTGAATTTTCTCTTGCTTCAGGAAGAACCATATTTCTATACAAAGAAAAATAGTAAACGAGTTGAAGGATTTGGTTCTTACCGTCAACAGACCAGACAAGAAAACAGACAGCCAGATGCAAATGCTAGAACTCATCAATTTAGTAGCACATCAGTTGCCGGGATTGTTATAGGTGCTTTGTGCATTATGATTGTAGTTTCACTTTCAGTTTATTACCTGAAACAGAAACGAAAACAGAATAGTGTAGAGAGATATCAACTACTACAAGGATCCTCTCCTAATTACACGGAAATATAAACAGATATTGATTATTATAGTGCTAAAATAAAACAGCATTAAGGTTGTGTTATGTTAGAATATTTTTTCTCATTAAAGTATTATTGAAATATCCAATTGTTGTAGACCTTAAAGAAAAAAAATAATGATCTATTTCAATGATCTTTCTTATGGAAATGATTCAGTGTTCTAAATTTAAAACATAATTTCACACATCTCCACTTTTAAAACAATATTTAGAAATGCACGAAAGATCTGTTTAATTATAGAGCGCACTGCATCTTGACGAACATACTTTTTTATGTCTATTTCAAATGATTGTATTTGATTTAGTTATTTACCCAAGAAATTTTTCTTTGATTAAAAAATTTGGTTTTAAAATCACCAAGTTTAGTTGAAAAGCAGCATTAACCAATATTCTTTAATTTATGTATTATGAATAGTAAATACAAGAGGACACATCACGTTTTGCATACCAATGGTTCTAAAAAGACCGGTTACCACATCTTTTGTTTATATTTCGTAGTGAAAGATATATTTCTATACATGCCAGTAGGTGTTAATATATATATATAAAAAAATTTATTTTGTCATTGTCAAGATTCATGAGATTATTGTTATTCAGGTAATTTATTGTTTGTATATAATTTGTATTTTTGTATTTAGAATGTTCAATTAAAAAAGAATAAATAAAATTGTACACAATATTTATTCTGTTCATTTAAGATACGGAAGACCATTAACATTTGCTGACAAGAACATGACTTCATGGTTAACCTCTTGAACCAAACATTTAATCTTGAAATGTGATAATTTCACGTTACCACCTTTACTTGTTCAGTAGAACAATTTCTAGCTTCGTCGCCTAAGACGAAAGCAGGTCCAGTAACTGCTGGGTTCAATCCGTCCGTCTTTGAGTAGAAGTCTGACATTTTCTTGGATTCTATTGAAGAGAATGGTTTTATATTTGACCTACAGCTTGATAATGATGAGTTATTGTGTTTCAGCAAGTATTATTAAAAAAAAATGAAAACAACACTTAACAAACTTATGTTTCTGAAGCACTTTTCTGGATTCAGCTTCATCAGGTAGCAAAATGCGTAATATTTTAAAGCCAAGATTATATAAATAACTGAAACATTTGTAGTAAATGACATACATAACTAAAACCAAAAGCCAAAATTCATCATAGGTCGACTTTGCCTGAGGGATTGAACCCTTAGTTTCTTCATAATATTTTTTTTTTATAACGGATAGTTATGAATGTTCTTGCATTTATTTGTACTGTAGTCTTTGCATGTAATGTGTCATTTTAGTGTTATATTTTACATTGTAATAAAATCACGAGGTTTGGCTAGCCACAAAACCAGGTTCAACTCACCATATTTTCTAAAAATGTCCTGTACCAAGTCAGGAAAATGGCAGTTGTTATCTTATACTGGTACTAGGTAGATCGTTTGTGTGTGTGTAGCACTGTCATTTGTTTTTGTTGCACTTTAGCGTTTCTTTTCTGTTGTTTCGTTGTTTTCCTCTTAAGGTTTCCTTTGGTTTTGGTTTGTAACCCTGAGTTTTTTTCTCTCAATCGATTTATGAATTTCGAAAAGCTGTATAACACTGTTAAATTTTTTTTTTTATAAAAGTTTGGTTATAAATCATGTCAAGTATTGAGTACATAGCTGATGGTGCCATCAGGAATTTATGGTCCACAGCAGCCGTATCCACCTAGTTTTGTAAATAATGTAAACATTTTATAAAATTTCATTCGTCCGAAGCGGTTTTCTATAATATTCCTTTTCGTCGAAATTTTCATGGCTTGTATGGAGATTAATTTTAAATTTGTTTCACAGCTTGATAATGATGAGTTGTAGCGTGTAAGCAATCTTCTAACACAATGGTAACCGCTGTATCCCGATTTTTGACGTTTTTACTTATTATACCTGTTTTGTTCACACATCGTTGTCAATTTAATGGCATTTTATACAACTGCCATACAAGCCAGGAATATGACAGTTAGTATCCATTCACTTGATGTGTTTGAGCTTTTGAATTTTTCTATTTGATTACAGACTTTCAGTGTGAATTTTCCTCGAAGTTCATTATTTTTTAGATTTTTAAGAACAAGTATTTCGTCAAAAGCTTTCCCGACTTGCTTTTAAGGTTTGATTTTATATTTGGTATGAAACTTGATATTCATGAACTGAAGCGTTTAACACCCGTAATGGTCCATAATTGGATCAATAAAGTGTTCCAATTTCTAGGCCATTTCCTCTTTGCTGATTGACTTGTTTGAATTTTTTGGTCAAAGTTTTCTTGCCATCAATGAAAGAAATGAACAATATGCTGCAGTTTACATGCAACCTAAAGCATGTATATACAGTATTTGTCTTGTAGCATTAAGATAAGTTTTCATCAAAGAATACATGTCGATGGATTAGGTTTGAACATGTTTGATATTGGTAACTGAATAACAGTATTCTAATTTTTATCATCCTATTCAATTCATGAACATCACTAAAATACTGTTGCCTAAATTTAGAATTAATATGGTAATTAAAGGGGCACTAGCTATCAAATTCATGTTCACCGATTTTAATCAAATTCTCATATTTGATTTATAACAATGTAAAACATTTATCCAAATTATTTAAAGTCTAAAATACTAGTAAACAATTAACAGGGCACAGACATGAAAATATATAGCTTTGTTTTGTGTGTATTTTATGCTAAGTGCCATCTAATTAATTATCGAGTTGACCCCTAAAGTCATTCCAATGACCATAAAAGCAATATAAACATAAATATATGAATAAATAGATAAAGCAAACTTGTGCCGTTGGATTATTCTAGGTCTATTTTTATTTCATATTATGGATGAAAAATAAATGTCTATCATTGTTTTTACCTGTATAAGAATGATTTTTTGTGGATCGAATCAGTGAATCAAATCATTTACCTTTGTTTCACTTTCAATGTTGCCATTCTTTTCCTTTAAATAACTTTACACATACAATTCATGTGATATCCATCTCAAGCTAAGGGGTTAAATTGAAGTTCACATGAATACGAAGTCAATGAGGTTGAATTATTAACTTGCAAGTGAATTATTCATAATAAATGTTTTATAGCTTATTTTGACAAGACCATACTGGCTGCTAAAAGCGAATAATTATTTCACTATTTGCATTTTATAATTGATTGAGCAAAAAAAAATTATTTTAGATTTTCTATATATCTCGTAACTAGTGCCCCTTTTACCAGTGTTTTTGTTACATGTAGATTATCTCCTTTTGTTTGATGTATTTGAGCTTTTGATTTTGCCATTTGATTAAGGACTTTCCTTCTTGAATTTCCCTCGGATTGAGATCTTACTTTTTAATTTGCTTCCGTAAATTCAACTAGAGTTAACTGAAATCCTAGTACATTGAATGTACAAGATTCCACACATTTGTTATATGACAGAATCTGTTGTTTGATATATGCGATAAATATATGAATCTAGGATAGCAAAGATGACAAGGAACAATATATATATCACATCCTGTCACATGAAAATAATACAATACACTTTAAATTCGCCAGGTTTTGTGTAGTGTGTATAATTGACAAGAGTTCTGCTGGTACCAATTTCAATATGTTTGTTGATGAACATACATTATTCTGTAATATTTGAAATATCCCATATTTGTGCATGATGTACAAATCTAAACTCAACTAGGTATCTGTTTACTTTTTTTAAAACCTTTTATTCCAACTGTTAGTTTTTGTTAAACAAAAACATTTGATTGTATCTCTAACAATATTCAAGTAGCAGGTTACATTTGCATGATAATAACAGATTACACAATTTTTATCACAATATTTTTACAATTAACAATAATAACAAAAGTTTTTTTCTAGCTTATAAAAACAATGTTACTGTAAATCAAAAGTTAACCTAAAACTTCTTTACTATGACGATACTCTGTCTTACCAAGTAAAAAACTTAAAATTAAACAAAGATAAAAGTGTTTTTTCCTCACTTTATAAGTTAACATAACATTATTAAACAAAAAAAACAACAAATACACTTCCCCTTTCTATCCTTATATTTAATAGAAGCAATGTGCCAAAGGCCATATTTGGACTAAAAGTTGAAAGATTGCAAAATGAGGTATTTTTTGTATATTGATAATTGATATATATGTGCAAAGTTTAAACTGTGAGGAATTTCAAATTGTGTAAAGATTTCATTGTTGAATGATAGCATACATTAGATTTCTTCTATCAAAAAGGGTAAAAATTGAATATTTTTGACACAAATTTGCGAGTCAGAATATTAGGAAAATATTGATGTTTGTTCAAACAAGGATCTTAGGAAACTGCCTAATTTTAAAACAGAATAAATTTATATATAATAACCATGAATTATAGTATTTCATCAATAACCAAATGGAATTTCATTTCAAAGATTTCCAATTTACAGTACAATGCCAATTACCAAGGTAGAACATGGTCATTTTTTTTCACTTCAATTCCACATAAAATGTAAGCAATTGACCATGTCTCCACAAATTATACTTTTGTCATTCAAATGACACAACCATTGTCTTGATAACATTGTCCAATGCAAAATGCATAAGCAGTCACATGATGCTGACTAGATTTACTACATCACAATGTTAAGCACCAAGTGCTGAAGGAATTCCATCTAATGGCATTCTATCTTCATCATGATGGTTTAATAACTGTAGTTGTTGTTGAAGTCTTTGTTGTTCTGAAATCTGCCTTTCTGGCACTGAAAAGAGAAAGACAAACATAAAATTTTGTTTTGAAACGTATTTTTCAGACAGATTGCAAATAATCACCACAAGTTTTAGAACTTGAACTTTTTCTGCAGATAAAATATATTGAAGTCTCATAACACAACTCGTGTTTCATTCCACCATGCAGAAAACTTAACTTAAATGTATCTACTCAATATCTACACAGATTTAAAAAGTAACATTAATCTAGCCATATTGTAATGCCTGGCTATCATACCTTCTTTTACAATCATTACCATCAAAGTAAAAGGATGCGTTTTTTTGAAATGTAATAAATGATATGATATCAATATCATACTTTTTATATTACTACCATTCTCGTCAGTACTGGCATTATTTAAATGCAAAACATTTGGAGAGAATAAAACTATGGGAAAGTTGTTTATATCAGACAAATACAAAGGATGAATTAAAACAACATGGCTGCTTGTATAATCTTGAAATTCAATTCAAATGCAGTATATTAACCTGAAAACATCAGAACTGTAGATAACATATACCTTTGATCTAGAATCTTTTAACAAGGATATGTGTTATAAGACACACAATATCTAGCTTGCACTGTCACATTTCTATGTTCAGTGAACCACAAATTGTGGGTCAGAACCTTAAATTGTCATACATATTTTAATATATATGTCGTGTACATGTTATTATTTTGTACAGGTTATTACTTGTACAAAATTTTCATACAAGTAATTACTTGTATGATGCCATCATACAGGTTATTACTTGTATAAATATAATTGTAAAAGTAATAACCTGTACAAATTTTGTGGAGAAAAAGATAATAACTTGTACAAATCATTATTTTACCTTGGTTTATTTGAAGTCCACAACAAATTGTTTCCCTTTTAACATATAATTCATTATTTTGTCTAAAGGTATAAACTCTCAATATGTGAGTACATTTAATATATCAAATATATGAACAAAACTGTTCATTTAAGTAGTCAAAACTAAAGTGTTAAGATGGAAAACATTATAGAAAAGAAATTTCATGATGATATAATTAAATTGTGTGATGACAATAAATCTTCTAATAATTCAATATTTACACGTGAAAGATACAGAGAGATTATTGGGAATGTAAAGGAAGCAAAATTAAGTTCCAAAAAGACTGCTCTTCAAAGATATTTCTTAAGGCAATATGATGTTTTGAGTGTAGCAGGCATTGAAAAACTCATTCGCAAAGGTGACTAAATGTTTTACTATTGTACAGTAGATGAACTTTATCCGTTGATTAGAACTGCACATTCTGGAGTTGGCCATGGGGGCATCCACAAGACATATAAGGAGTTAAAAAAACAATTTGCCAATATCAGCAGAGAAATTATCAGAATTTTCATTCAGATGTGTGAACAGTGTATTTTGAAGAAAAGTCGTACTGAAACCACAAAATTAGTTGTTCTTCCTATCACTTCTACAGACTTTAATTCCCGTTGTCAAGTAGACCTTGTTGACTATCAGTTATGTCCAGATGGAGAATACAAGTGGATCATGCACTACCAGGACCACTTAACCAAATTCAGTGTACTGCGCCCTTTAAAGACAAAAAGAGCAGCTGAAGTGGCTTACCAACTCACTGACATTTTTCTCTTTTGGGAGCTCCACATATACTGCAAAGTGATAATGGAAGGGAATTTACGGCTAATGTAATTACAGAACTTAAACTCCTTTGGCCAGAGCTTAAATTAGTGCATGGTAGACCACGTCACCCTCAAAGTCAGGGGTCTGTCGAAAGAGCAAACGCTGACATAAAGAGTATGATGATTTCTTGGACACACGATCGGTTTCATGAGTCAAAATCAAATTGAAAAGATTCAGAGAAAGGAATTGACAAAATTGGACATACCAGAGAACACAGAGGTTAACGTCAGAAAAGCAGTACAATTGCTTTCTTTAAGTGGTGGTCAAGGTCATGTTCACTGCATCTGTCGGGGTGGCTGTAAAACAGGCAAATGTAAATGCAAAAAAATGAACTTATTGTGTAATTCAAGATGCCATGCTTCCTTGTCTTGTGCAAACAAATAGGATTTTTAATCCATTAGGCTTGACTTATATTTCCAATGTATGATATTATGTATGCAATTTTTCGTCATGATGTATGTTTAAACATAAATGAATGGAGGGTACCAATTTATTTTTGCTTTTAACGACCATGTCACTTTGTACCATAAGTCCGTATTTACGTGGCATCTAGCTGTTTAGCTAAATTTGCACAAGGTGTCACGTTAGCTTATATTATTACTTTGCGTCCTTCGTTCATCTGTAAACTTCTAACATTTCAAAAATATACTGATAAACACTTGAAAATAAGAACAGAAAAACAAACACAATATAAATTTAAAAAAATACGAAAGATAGTGAGTTGTACAAGTCATTATCTTTTTCTCCACAAAATTTGTACAGGTTATTACTTGTACAATTATATTTATACAAGTAATAACCTGTATGATGGCATCATACGAGTAATTACTTGTATGAAAATTTTGTACAAGTAATAACCTGTACAAAATAATAAAATGTACACGACATATACATACATTTGTACATATGTAAACTTACATGTATATATGTATTGAAAAAAGTTCACAATGATAAAAATTTGTAATAACTTTCAAGTTTATGTGACCACAACTTTATGGTAAATTATGTGATATCAAAGTATTTAATCTAATAGAATGAAATTCAAAACAGTGTGGCTGTGGCCATTGATTGACACATTAAATTCATCCATTGACTGGGACAATTTACGTGAACGTTTGTCTGTAACAACCACTGTTCACGACGTACCTACGATAGACATTTAAACTGTGGGGTCACCAAAGGTTTCTTAACGCCTTTAATTATAAAATAATTCGAAAAATTAATCAGGAATAACCGTTATGTTTTGATTTATATAATTGATATAAATCAAAACATTGTGTTATTTCTGATTAATTTTTCGAATTACTTTATTAAGGTGTTGAGAACCTTTGGTGACCCCATAGTTTAAGTGTCTTTAAGGTTCATGTGGACCCTATGGCTAAAATGGTTGTATTTTCACCTCAAAATTTACTCTGAGTACAGACAAACCTGCGCATCTGTAAAAAATTGCAGGCATAGCATGCCCTAGATAAATAAATTTCAAATATGTTTTATGTTTTAGAAAAATAAAAACTTACCAGGATTTTGCCGTGCACTTTTTTTCATTCCTCCAGAAGGTGCCAAAATAAACTAAGTTGGGAAACAGGTTTGAGAACTTCCCCACAGGCAATAATTGAAGTGAGCTGTATTGCTTGACATGGACATGAGATGGACAGTAGATACCTAACAATAATTGGTTATTTAAACTGTGTACCTGAGTGGACCATATAACTGTTTGTTAATTTTATCATCTTCTGCAGGGACGAAAAAAAGTGTACGGCAAAATCCAGTTAAGTTATGAATTTTCTAATTCATACAATGCATTTGAATTCTATTTATCTAGGGCATGCTATGCCTTAAAACTTTTTCAGATGCACAGGTTTGCCTGTACTCAGAGTAAATTTTGAGGAGATACAGCCATTTTAGCCATAGGGTCCACATGAACCTTAAAAAGTACATAGTGAGCAGTGGTCGTTACATACAAACGTTCACCTAAATTGTCCCAGTCAATGGATGAATTTAATGTTTCAATCAATGGCCACAGCCACACTGTTTTGAATTTCATTCTATGGGATAGACAAATGGACAGATGGACTCAATGACTGGGAAACAAAATGTCCCTTACTAGGCTTTAATGGCAAAAGAATATTACACTCTTTATGCTAACATGCAGGCGATATGAATATTTTATAGATGCAAAAGTGCTATATATTTCAAGAAAACTGTTATTGCAACATCACCTTACACTATTCTCAGAAAACATTGCAATTTGCTTTCCATAATACCTCATGAGAATATGTGCATATAATCATGATTGTTATTGCAAGTGACAATCATAAACTAAACAAATAAATAAGCTTGAAGTTAGTAAAGCAAATCAAATAAATCAAATTATATTTCATAAATCTGACCAGCATCAACTGAAATAAACAAGAGTTATTAAAAAGTTTTATTCAAACAAATTAGCTTAAAATAAGTGCAATCTGTAAGATTTTTCTGTAAAATTTCACCAAATGTGATGTTCACACCTGTATGTTATTGCAAACCCAAAGATATTGGGGTTAATTATACGGAACAGTAACTATATTTTCCATTAATATAAACATTTCTAATTCAACTACAATTTGTCTGGTCTAGAGACAATTAGGAGCTTGAAACATGGCGTTGACATTAGAATACTGTTGAACTCATGTTTTAATATACCGCTTTTCAGTGGTGGATCCAGAAATTTTCATAAGAGGGGGCTACCTCCAGTCATTCTTCAGTGATTCCCTAAATATTCAACCAAATGTTACCCACAAAAGGGGTAGCAGGCCCCATGCCACCACCCCAATAAATTTGCCTCTGCTTTCTTTTTTGTTTTAACAAGTTAATATCTTAATTAAATTTTCTCAAATGATCTTTTATTCAAAACTGGTTTCAATTAGCTTTCAATGGTAGGCAATGAAATGCTTGAAAATGTGTACATGGAAAAAGTGAAAGCATGCATATAAAACAATACTACATATAATATAAATAATGATTCTGGCAAATCAAATATTCAAAAAAACAAACAAACAAAAAAGATTATTTTCTATAGTTAAGCATTACATAAAAAAAAATCTACTAGTCAAGTTGCATTCAATTAAGCTTGGCATGCATTCAACTATAAAATTTGTAAAAAAACACAACAGTAACTGATATTTTACATTATTTAAATATAATCTGCTCCATGCAAAATAACAGAAGCAAACAGATTCAACTGAAATTCTAAACAAGGACAAAGACAGTCAAATATATTAGTGAAAAATTGTCTACCTCAGCTCATTTACTGAAAGTGCAAAATAAAGTAAATAGAAACATATGCTAAACTAACTACTGATGATTATAAAAAATGATAAAAAGGAGGCTGACGACAAGATTAACCAGCAATCATAATGTTGGTAGTTTGGTCTAGGTTTTTTCCAGTAAACATACTTTTCTCAACATCTTTTCATTATGAGGCAAAATATCTCATATAATTTTAATACAAAATATAAAGCTGTAAAACTGAAACAATATTTTAGTTTTATTCTAGACCAGGAAACAAATTTATAAACCAAATAATGATTTACCTGCGAAACTAAGTTGTACAACTAGGGAGTTAACATTTTACTTGATCTTGAGGTACCTAGATTGTCTCTACAACCTAGTGCAACTAATGAATGGCAATTATAAACGTTCTAAGTCACTAGAACATCTTATTTACACGAAGAGTCAATAATTACAGACAATCTCTAGCTGAATCAGTTAAATCTTTTTTTTATCAGCATGGATATTTCAATGTTAATTTCGATAAGAGTCAGTGTTTAAGTGTCCTTTATACCCAAATACCACCAAGAATTAAACATGGAAACACTTACAAGTTTATCAACTACTTAACTAACAAACTAATCATAATTATATCCATTGGTACAGCCAATAAAAAAGACAAGAACAAGGGAAGCATTTTGGAGAAGGCCCTACTAAGTTGTGTCTGATCCATTTATCATTTTGAACATGGGACAGAAGCAGCTTATGGGAAATTATTAATGTGTTCCCCAGTTTCTGCAGACAACTTAAACTTGATTAACTTAGAACTTGAAATTGCAAGATTTTAGGAATAAGTGAGGCGTACAATTTTTCATAATCATTTTGACAACCATGCAACACAAAAGTCACCTTATTTTGTATAGTAAGTAAGAGATTTTGCTCATCATAAACTGCCAGTCTGGGAACAAATTTTACAGTATGAGTTCTCTGGAAGTCTGTTGTATGATTCTGGTTTTTCCTGTTGTTACTATTCATAAAGTCAATGAAAAAAATAAAACCCTCAAAATTAAAGACTGTCAAAGTTCAGGCCAATACTTTAAAATAACAATCCCAAAGCAGGGATAGAACTTAAGAACTTTGGCAAGGGGAGTCCACACTTAAATTTTGTAGCCAACATATATCATGTATATAGTCTTATACAAGAAAAGCAGAAATTTAAGTAGCCCACACCAAATTTTAAGGGCCATTGGCCTGTGGGCCCCTGCTAATTTCATACCCTGCAAAGACAATATCATTGAAACAAAAGTGGAGCCAAAATGTAAAACCATGTATTGTGCTATTTCAACTCCCAAGATAATCTTATTGTCCAATAAGAACAGTGATTATTCATCAATGGAATATCTTGTCTTAGACCACTAAAGATCCCAAAGCAATCAAAATTTAGCACAAAAAGCTTTTAAAAATTGTTCCATAAAAAGCTCTAAAGGCACTCAAATTCTAGAGCAAGTATCATATAATAATAGCTGCAAATAGGCATTTAAATTTAAGAGCATGTAATATAACATTATAGCTTTTATAAAAGGGACATCAGTCATCAAATTTGACCCACACAAAAAAAAGCTAACTATATCAAAAATTAAAAACAAAAAGTTCAAATAATTAAAATAAAATCTACATTTAGAGGAGAACAACATGCACAAGAAGTAAAACCGAATACATATACATGTTGTTCAAATACAGTCTTCAATGATGTGTGCTGGTGCTTCCAATGGCAAATATTACATGCATCATGTTTATATTGCAAGATCATAGTACATGTAGTTTATTTGTACTAATCTAACAAACTGAGTTGGTTTTTTATTTTAGTACACTGTAACAGATTATTTAAGTCCTGTCATCCTTCCAAGACATAACATTTGGGGGTAGGCCAACCAGCCCTTATCTTTACTTCAAAATGATACATGTACGGAGAAGCAGCAAATGCCGATTAAGTCTTTGATTTTACTTGGCAAACATTTGATTTCCACTTTGGGTGCACACTTTAACAGTACCAGTATACTCTATTACTGTAAATTCAGAAATTATTGTGAGATTTGTATTATTGCGAATAATGTGACAGAGTTGTAAATGCAATAATTAAAACTTGTATTTTGTTATATTTAATCTGAATTAAGCAGGACTTTTCTCAAAATCATAAAAATTAAAATCGCATTTAAGTTTAAATTGACAAAATTGCAATAATAAATGCACGCAATAATTTCTGAATTTACAGTATTCACGAAAACTTCACTAAATACATCTCTCAGTTTGGTATCTAAACACAAAAAAGACTCATGTCTATTCCTCATCTTTTGTACAAATTTTGACCTTCATTTCTCAATAAGTGAATTTAAGGAGGTAAACCTAGGTTAAGGGAAATAACTCTTAAAATCATCAGTATGTTTGTGTCAGTCATTTTCGTAAATATGTTCTAAGCTTCTTGGATACATAGATTATTTTCAATCTGTTTCAGGTAAATGCTTAAAATTCATTGAGGAAACTTGACTTTTACAAACACATAACTGATTTAAAGAGTTATCTCCTTGTACCAAGGTCTACCCCCTTAATATCACATTTTGTAAATGATAATCCTAAATCTAACTCTGACACTTAGTACACATCAAAAAGCTTCACACACACAAACACACTTATAGTGCCTAACAAGATTTTGTGAGGGAATTCGATGTTTGCTATACCACTGTTCAATTAAACGCACTTTATGACAATACTACTATACCAATTGTAATGAAAATGTTTGCAGTGTTTTGAGAAATGATTTTACTTTGTAGTCACGTATTGTTTGTGAAACATTTTATGTTTTAAAAGGACAAATTTTCTGTATAAAGTCAATAATTATGTGGACTTTTGAAGCCCAAACTTTGTATTGCCTTAAATACATACATGAAAGTTCCGAAAACTGTACCAACACACAACGACATGTTTATGAAATGATAGCAAAACTTTGGTTTGACAAATTTTTATTCGTTATTGCAAAAAAATAAACTTTGAATATCTTACATTTTCTCCCTACCCAGTTTACCCCTATTACTTATTCTGATGTGGACCGGTCATTGTTATTGAAAATTACGGAATTTGATTGGATTAAATTATTACTAGTTTACCTTCAAACTGTTTATGCTTTTCGTACATGACTATTGGTTAAATCAGAACGTGCATGAATGTGACAGTAAGTAAAATGACATTATATAACGTCAAAATATGTCCGATCTACCTATGTTGGGACCCAAAAAGTCAACACGATCGTTTTAAGGTCAATTTCGTCTACCTCACAAAATCTTATTAGGCACTATAGTACACATCAAAAAGCTTCACACACACACAAACACAAAATGCTACACCTTTCAATGAGAAGATACCTACTTATTATCTAAGTTTTTATTAGCTGTCCAAGAGTATTTGTCTTTTGACTGGGTGGCTGCTGGATGTGTGAACTGGGTAGCTCCTGGATGTGTGAACTGGGTGGCTGCTGGGTGAGTAAAAGGACAGGATGCTCTATTGGCACAGTTAGCTCCATATCTACAATTCTGGAAATGAAGTTCATAACGTAACATTAGAAAATCAGAAAAACATAATTTTGGTGAAATGGTATAATAAAACTGAAATGGAAACCAAGATACAATGACTAACCCAAGACCAAAAAACAGACAAAGGACGCCAAAGGAATTTCAAAGCATTAAGAAAAATTCAGTATCCAGAGGCTGGCTTCAGCTGGACACTAAACAAAAATATTTACTTGTAATGTACATAAATGTATCAAAAATTCCTAAGCACTTAAGTTCATCAGAAAGTAAATTGATAATATCCTTTAAAATTATATTTTTTTGGCTCTCAAAGTTCTAACAAAATTAAAAATATTTTATGCTGATGTAAATTTTTTGGTTGATATAATTGAATATTCCTATTGCATGGATAACTAATTAACTCGCAAAACATATGTTTTCGCTACTTACTGTTGGATGCTGAAATGGGCAATATACATTTTGGCAGGTCACTCCAAATCTACATACAATCTTGCCCTGTGGTTTATTATTATATGGTGGAGCTGTATGTACAGGCATTGGTATATCTGTAATAAAGTCAAATGACACAATGTGTATTACTGACTGTGTTAGGGCTGTAGAGCCAGTCATGGTCGTTAAAAACTTCCATCATCACAATACATAGACCTAAGTGACAATACCAATGACAGAATAAAGACAACTATTCATTACAGTGGGTTCATTAATATTCCTAGGATATTCCATGATTTTGTGTGTAAAGTCCAAACCACTATTTTAAATGTATAACAAAGTACAAATTGTCTATAGGTTTGTAAGAAGACTTAAGAAAAACAATGAAATCATTTGTGTCCACTATGATACAAGTTGTTCTCAATCCACATAAAATTGGTACCGAAGAAAATAAATGAATTCATAGTAAAAAATCTTTTTCTCATTATTATTTTGAAAAGTCTTTAAGTGATAGGAAATACAGAAAATCAATTTGTTCAGGATATTATTTTAAATTTATGATAAAATAATACTTTTGACATATTCATATAAATCATGATAATGAAAAAATTAAACATGCAAAAGATAGAAAAATCAAATTATTACTTTTTTGAATTTTTTTAATAAGTTATTTCCACGCTGAAATCATTTATATTATAAGTAAATGTACTTACATTGTTTTATAACTGTTGGAGCAGTTCCTCTCTTACTGGCATGTGTAAACGGACAATCTTTCTTTGTACACTTGGCATCAAATTTACAGTTTGGATGAATGTACAGACATTTATCAGCAAATTTACAATTAGGAAACATTCTGTAAATAAAATTTCACATGACAATTATCAAACGTATTTGGTGATTATTAAAGAATAATTATGAATATTTATGAAGCTTTGAAAGTTCTAGTAAAAAAGAATCCCATTTTCATACATTATTTACCCCAAGAACTTCAAATTAACAACCAGTACATGTATTGCCATTTACTTTAAACAGTCAACTCTCCAATGTTACAGTCCAAAACTTGACATCAGTGCCTTCTACACAGCTACTTTTGCATAGGTACTATTTCTGTACTATTTCTTTACTTTAAAATTATGGTAATATTTAGGTACATGTATTTTACAGTACTTCATTTGCACTAAATATTTTTGTACAGAAATAATACAATATTCCATGTTTGAAAATCATAACTTTGAGAGATTTGAAATAGAAAAATCTTACAAAATGCTGAAAATGTAACGGTAGTAACCAAAAATCTGTAGTACCTAAATTTCAAGTACAAATACAGTACTGTAAAATACAGGTACCTAAATATTACCATAATTTGAAGTAACACAATAGTACTGAATATTAAAAGTAAATTTCCAGTACTACAAATTTTTAGTACAGAAATAGTACCTATGTTAAAGTAGCTGTGTAAGTTGACAACTTAGTGAAAATATTACATGTCTTATAATATAGTCTTAATAATCAGGTCATAGGCATCATGTATGACAATTTATTAACAATTTGTGCTCAGTATGACAAGAAATATTTATCTTTTATTTTGATGTTAATAAAAGATCACAAAACAAAATATGGCAAATCCCAGGAAGAATTTCCTGGTGCCATGAACAGGTGACAGCTGAGAATTAGGACTTAATGATAAAAGTCTTTACAACCATTTAACTAAGGTCTCCTTCTTTCCTGGTTAGAAGTTAGAAAAGCTCGATACCAATGGTTCCTGATGAAAATAACCAACTCATTAAAAAAAAAAAAAAAACAACAAGCTCAAACAATGGTAATTGCTGGAATTTAACAGCTTGTTGGACTATATATTGCACATACTTACTTGCATGAGACTGAAGGATGATGGTAGGAACAAGAATTTCCTGCAGAACAAGCTGGCCAGAATTTACATTTTTCTGTCATTTTGGATTTCTTTGATGGGGATTCTTCATTTGTCTCTAGATCTTCTTCTTCTTCTGAAATTTGAAGCCAGGTGATTAGATTTCTTTATTAGGAATTATCAGAAACTAAACTTAACAAAGGAACATCTTATGTTAACAATTATGAGTTGAGGTGAGTATCAATATTTAATTTCAGTTTATCTGTTCAATACCTTTTTTCCCATGTGACGGTATATATAAAAAAAAATCTATTAAGACACAAAATTTAGTATCCTACAAATGATATTACCTGTAAATTCAGAGATTATTGCGTGCATTTATTATTGTGAACTTGTAGAATGAACTAAAATTTATTATTGCAATTTCAGGAAAATCTGCATGCAGTTATATGTATCAGATATAAGAATGTGAGTTCTTTTTATTGCGATACCTATCCAGTCGAATTATCAGTCTTTATAAAAACCTCGCTTTAATTTCTGAATTTACAGTAAATATACAAGTCATTGATTAGCAAACACTAAATAATTATAAACTCATACCTAAAGGTAATTTTCTATTGATAGCATAACTTGAATTTAGAAAATGATTTTAAAAGTTATACTTTCTAAGAAAATTAACCAGAAGAATAAGCAATTAATTTACCATCGTCTGTGTCTCTCAGATCAAACTTTATTGGAGTTATAGATGGGGGTGTGATCTTCGATACAACTGGTATTTCTCTTTTTGGTGTGTCTTCATCAAACATGGAACCAGTTCTGAATGTCGAGGGATCTATGCCATCTAATGTCACAATGAATCTAGGATTTATTTGAGCAGGTTTTGGTTTAGATCTAAAATAGAAGATGGAGATATATCAAAAGTATGTAACCACATGAAATGTTATCTAAAATATAAAAAACATGACTGTTAACAGTCTTGCACTAATAATTTGACTTCTTGTATTGTTTACCTTGCTCCTTCTGATTCTGTTAAATTTATCAAGGCTTCATACCTAATATTTTAAAGATGGTCAAATTGATGTGTAAGAACTTACAGTAAAGGTACTGGCACTGTCTAGATGTATGAAAAAATAATAGAATTTTGGATTAAGAAAATATATAGTATGTAATCAATTTTGAAAAAATCAAGTTAAAATTCATTTTTCGGTGAAGATTAGCCCCTTATTGCACTCTGACCATTACTATAAACCATGACTTACTGTTTGGGTTGTCTTTCCTTGATATATCTCTTTGATGGTACAGGCTTTTGTTCTTCTATAACAGGTTCAGGACTTGGTTCTGGTGTCTTCTCTTCACCTTCAAGACTGAGGCTGTCTACATCCTCCACCTCCTCTTCCTCCTCCTCCTTTACAACATCTTGAATGACCTCTTGACCTTCAGCATCTGAATTTCCTGCTACCATTTGACCTTCATTACTTGTCTCATCAGTGTCATCAACATCTGGAAGCATTTCTGCCTCTTCTTCTTCATCTTCAGATGTTTCCTCTTCCTCCTCTTTGTCAATCTCATCCTTAATTTCTTCATCAAATGATTTCCTCTTTACTAGTCTACTGTCCATTACAGGTTGAACTCTAGCAACTATATGGAAATAATCATTAAAACTTTAGTATCAATAAAGTAATAAGACTTTAAACTAGAGGCTCTAAAGAGCTTGGTCTATGTGAATATTAAACAAAGGAAGCAGATGGATTCATGGCAAAATTGTGTTTTGGTAATGGTGATGTGTTTGTACATCTTACTTTACTGAACATTCTTGCTGCTTACAATTATCTCTTTCTATAATGAACTTGGCTCAGTAGTTTCAGTGGAAGATGTTAGTAAAAATTGAAAAATTTTATAAAAATTGTTAAAAATTGACTATAAAGGACAATAACTCCTTAGGGGGTCAATTGACCATTTTAGTTATTTTTACTTAATTTTAGGTCTTATTTTGCTGTACATTATTGCTGTTTACAGTTTATCTCTATCTTTAAAAATATTCAAGATAATAACAAAAACAGCAAAATTTCCTTAAAATTAACAATTCAGGGCAGCACCCAACAATGGAATGTCCGATTCATCTGAAAATGTCAGGGCAGATAGAAATTGACCTGATAAACAATTTTACCCCTGTCAGATTTGCTCTAAATGCTTTGGTTTTTCAATTATAAGCCAAAAACTGCATTTTACCCTATGTTCTATTTTTAGCCATGGCGGCCATCTTGGTTGGTTGCCCTGGTCACCGGACACATTTTTATACAAGATACCCCAAAGATGATTGTGTCCAAGTTTGGATTAATTTGGCCCAGTAGTTCCAGAGGAGAAGATTTTTGTAACAGATTACTAAGATTTACGAAAAATGGTTAAAAATTGACTATAAAGGGCAATAACTCCTAAAGGGGTCAACTGACCATTTCGGTCATGTTGACTTGTTTGTTATTCTTACTTTGCTGAACATTATTGCAGTTTACAGTTTATCTGTATCTATATTAATATTCAAGATAATAACCAAAAACAGCAAAATTTCCTTAAAATTACCAATTCAGGGGCAGCAACACAACAACAGGGTGTCTGATTCATCTGAAAATTTCAAGGCAGATAGATTTTGACCTGATAAACAATTTTACCCTATGTCAGATTTGCTCTAAATGCTTTGGTTTTTGAGTTATAAGCCAAAAACTGCATTTTACCCTATGTTTTA
Source organism: Mytilus galloprovincialis (assembly GCA_037788925.1). NCBI lineage: Eukaryota > Metazoa > Mollusca > Bivalvia > Mytilida > Mytilidae > Mytilus > Mytilus galloprovincialis. The sequence continues at coordinate 40,023,852 of CM075334.1, read as the reverse complement.
TTTTTAGCCATGGCGGCCATCTTGGTTGGTTGGCCGGGTCACCGGACACATTTTTTAAACTAGATACCCCAATAATGATTGTGGCCAAGTTTGGTTTAATTTGGTCCAGTAGTTTCAGAGGAGAAGATTTTTGTAAAAGTTAACAGACGATGGACAACGGATGCAAAGTGATGAGAAAAGCTAACCAGATGCTCGCAGGGTGCAGCTTTATACGACCGCAGAGGTTGAACCCTGAATGGTTGGGGCAAGTATGGACACAACATTCAAGCTGGATTCAGCTCTAAATTTGGATTGTGATGAAATAGTTGACACAGTATTGGTTTCTGACACAAAATGAATGTGGTCTAATGCCTTTGAGCAATTCACTATGCTGTTGAATATTAATCCTCTCAAAAAAATGTTTGAAGAAATTTTCTTTTTATTTATGAAATTTGAAATGAGAAAAATTTACCCCCCCCCCCATTTTTTTTTCACATCCCCCTTTCCCTTATTCCAAAACTGATCTCAATTCAAATTTCTAATGGAGTTTGCAACAATAACTACTCATTTAAATACATCATAAAATATTAAAATGTAAGATAAAGTGCTTGTTATCACTGAATGGTAAAGATTGTTTTAATTGATCAGTTGGTAGTAAAAGTGAATATACATTGTATATTGTATAAAACAATAATTTAAGTTGATTCAACTACTATTCTGGACAAAGAAAGATAACTCCAATTGAAAATTTCTTGCTATTGCACAATATTGTGCAATTAGATATTTCTTGCTATTGCGCAATACTGTGCAATTGAAAATATTTGCTATTGCACAATACTGTGCAATTGAAGATTTCTTGCTATTGCGCAATACTGTGCAATTGAAAATTTCTTGTTATTGCACAATACTGTGCAATTGAAGATTTCTTGCTATTGCTGAATACTGTGCAATTGAAAATTTCTTGCTATTGCACAATACTTAATATAATAATTTTGGATCCTGATTTGAACCAACTTGAAAACTGGGCCCATAATCAAAAATCTAAGTACAAGTTTAGATTCAGCATATCAAAAGAGCCCAAGAATTCAATTTTTGTTAAAATCAAACTTAGTTTAATTTTGGACCCTTTTGACTTTAATGTAGACCAATTTGAAAACGGGACCAAAAATTAAGAATCTACATACACAGTAAGATTTGGCATATCAAAGAACCCCAATTATTCAATTTTTGATGAAATCAAACAAAGTTTAATTTTGGACCCCGACTTGGACCAACTTGAAAACTGGGCCAATAATCAAAAATCTACCGGTAAGTACATTTTTAGATTCAGCATATCAAAGAACCCCAAGGATTCAATTTTTGTTAAAATCAAACTAAGTTTAATTTTGGACCCTTTGGACCTTAATGTAGACCAATTTGAAAACGGGACCAAAAATTAAGAATCTACATACACAGTTAGATTCGGCAAATCAAAGAACCCCAATTATTCAATTTTTGATGAAATCAAACAAAGTTCAATTTTGGACCCTTTGGGCCCCTTATTCCTTAAATGTTGGGACTAAAACTCCCAAAATCAAACCCAAACTTCCTTTGATGGTCACAAACCTTGTGTTTAAAATTTCATAGATTTCTATTTACTTATACTAAAGTTATGGTGCGAAAACCAAGAATAATGCTTATTTGGGCCCCTTTTTGGCCCCTTATTCCTAAACTGTTGTGACCTCAACTTCCAAAATCAATCCCAACCTTCCTTTTGTGGTCATAAACCTTGTGTTTAAATTTCATTGATTTCTATTTACTTATACTAAAGTTATTGTGCGAAAACCAAGAATAATGCTTATTTGGGCCCTTTTTTGGCCCCTAATTCCTAAACTGTTGGAACCAAAACACCCAAAATCAATCCCAACCTTCCTTTTGTGGTCATAAACCTTGTGTCAAAATTTCATAGATTTCTATTTACTTAAACTAAAGTTATAGTGCGAAAACTAAGAAAATGCTTATTTGGGCCCTTTTTGGCCCCTAATTCCTAAAATGTTGGGACAAAAACTCCCAAAATCAATCCCAACCTTCCTTTTATGGTCATAAACCTTGTGTTAAAATTTCATAGATTTCTATTCACTTTTACTAAAGTTAGAGTGCGAAAACTAAAAGTATTCGGACGACGATGACGACGACGACGCAGCCAACGTGATAGCAATATACGACGAAAAATTAAAATTTTTGCGGTCGTATAAAAACCGTGGTATTTCTGTGTCATTTGGTCTCTTGTGGAGAGTTATCTCATTGGCAATCATATCACATCTTCTTTTTTATATTATTTATAACTAATGAGATTCACTGTGTTATTAAATGATTATATATTATAAATACCATGCTGAATCCTTCTATTATCACTCTGAAATAAGTGTTGAACTGGTTCCATCTCCATCTGTTGTCGTTCTACCTTTACATATTGAATAAACTGAGGTTCAGTGGTATCAGTATAAGCCATTTGCCCTGAAGGAAGCTGTGTTAGGTACTGAACATTCTGTGGTTGACTAGTAGCAACATACCCTGAGGGCACATTGCTGACAACCTGTACTCTCTGTGGCATCTGTCTTATAGCATACTGAACTGGCTCAGCCTGAGATATGTATTGCATTCTTGTAGAAGGTCTTTTATCAACACTATAAACCAATTCCTCTTGCTGTGGTTTCCGTGGTTGATTGACAACTGTGTAAGTCACTTTTTCTTGATTAGCATTCTGGAGTACTTTACCAGTTTTTAATTTATTTTGAATGACGATTTTCATATTCTCTGGTTCGTCAGATTCGGGAGATTCTGGTGACTCTTCATTTGCTATGGTATATGTCATTTTCCTCATCATTTCTTCACGCCTTGATTTGGATACTAATTCAAGGTTTGGACGAATCTTTGGGTGCCTTAACTCAGGTAACTCTGGTACCTTTCGCTGTACAGGTTTTACAAGGGCTTTTCCTGAAATTACAAATTTGATCATTTTTACATGATCATGATCATGCATGGCACCTCTGAGAACTTAGGCCCTTGACCCTTTATTTCCAATAAAATTACCTTTAATTCTAATAACTCTTGAATAACAAATCTGATAATCATCAAAATCAAAAGGGAACTCCTTCGATAAATACACAAAACAGGTGTGATTTTTCTAAATCTGTATGAAAAATAACTTTGTTTATCTCAAGACAAGCTTCACCAGACTAAGGAAAAGCCTTATAATACATATTTACTTTAAGTGACCTGCATATAAAGATTAATTGGCATTTCTGTTTAATAATTTAACTACATTATATTAAGTAAGTAAGCTTGAGACAATATCAGTTTGTCATATCTTTGCATATATTTTGTAATTAGCATGATAATGGCTGCTAACATAAGAGTGAATTTAAGGATACAGAAGAACCTATATTATTAGATAATTGTAATTTCTATAAATAAACTAAAAAAAAAATAAGAATAGAAATGGGAATGTGTCAAAGAGACAACACCCAGACAAAGTGCAGAAAATAGCCACCAATGAGCGTGCAACACAGCAAGAAAATCCTGCACCCAGAAATACTAACATTTATATTTAGATATTAAGTAGGGTGACTTTGAGTCACAAATTACAAAACAACCAATTTTATACTATTTCAACAAAGTAAATTGTAATATGTTTTCATACCTCTAGCACTGTATAGCTTCTCCTCTTTGAGTACATTTTGTAAAGTAGAACTAACAGACTTCTCAGCTTCAGCTGTGGCCTTCAGTATTAATGCTTTGTTTGCTTGTAATGCTGGAGGTATTGTCAGTCTTCTAAATTATAAACATAGACATCTTACTAAAAAGTTTGTGTTTTTGTCATTGTTATAGGCTCTCCCTTGACCTATAGTTGCTTACAGCCACATATATTATCTCTGGTACATAGTTTCCCCATTCACAATCATACCACATCTCCTCATCTTTAACCCTTTCCTCCATTGACATTTTTTTTTGCATACTTGATTTGCATAGGATTTTTCAATAAAATGCTAGAAATATGCTTTAAAGTACATTGTATAAACAAATTGCAAAAAACAAATATTTCATCAAATAATTTCAAGTTGGATATTCTTATGAATATCCTATTCATATTGGATACAAATTTTATTAAGACTGAAGCAGACACTTTGTAGTCAAAATATTTCATCTGAGGTACTACACGGGCGTCAAAAGGCGTCATTATGGAGTAAAGGGGGTGGAGTCAAAAGGCGTCACTATAGAGGAAAGGAACTTAAATTTGCACTTCTGACTTTCCAATGATTAAGATAAATGGGGATGATCGAATTATAAAAATATTGGTTTTATCAGCCACAAGCTAAATGGCATGCCCAAGCACCACAAACCTTTTCTACGTTTGTTCCTATTTTTTAATTAGTATTTTACCCCACAATTAATAAGGTGTTGATTGTAAATATCTGTTATAAATATATGTCTATAATGTTAAACAGAATCTTAGATGCCAGCCAATATTCAATATGTCCTCAGGCCAGATAAAAATATATGTGTGGTTCCAGTAACCCTACCGTCCCTACTTTTTCGGCTTAAAAATAGCCTACCCTGAAGATTTTATTGTCATTTTTCATTAAGCACTGTTAAAGTCAGAATGTTGCTCCCATAGGCTCAATGTAAAAATAAAACATAAAATAAAAAAAAATCCCTACCTACCTACCCTAACTTTTTTTCAGATGTAACTGGAACCACACATACTTTTTTATTTGGCCTGACAGCATGTAAAATTGATTGGTGTCTCGAGTTTTGAAAAAAACATCATTAGAAATTATAAACAGTGATCAAATAATGCAATAAATATGCTTCTATCAGTTTAAACTTTTTAAATAAAACAATCAGTCAAAATTTTTTGTTTTAAATTTTCATAATATTCGCTGGATACCAATTTTTGTGAATTTGGTGGGTTCAGTTGAACCACGAAATTAAAAGTATAACAAATAACACATTTTCCCTACGACATGTAATACTTGTATGCAGACTTTGGCACAACCACGAAATTAGATATACACGATCATGTAATTTTTCGTCATCCACAAAAATGAATGAATCCCAAGTATGACACATGTACTGATTACGTGTATCCTTTGTTTTACTATTCAAATACATATTACTATTAATTACCTCCTTCTTGAGACTTTAACAGAACTGGCCACTTTACCAAAGGAAGGATTGAGTGGGTCATACTCTTCATCAGGCAGTTCTGTGTATTGTTGTTTAACTGTTCCCACAATTGAAGATGGTTTCTTCTTAGCACTACCAGGAACCTGAAAGAACAGGGTTTATACTAAAACACAAGTTATGAACCTTGTCAGTGGTTTTTATTATATAATGACTTTGTTATTGTTTGGAGAACTGGTTATTAATAGCAGATCTTTATTTCTGTTAAGTTTTTTCACAAAGTTTAAAAACTTTGATATATCTTGCATCAATTGCATTCATTGTTAAAGATTGTATGATGTCCTGTAATTATTCACATAATTGTTCTTTGGTCTTTGATAGATCAAAGTCTCATTTGCAAGGGTAGCCATTTCTACGTTAAAGTGATTTTCTACTCTGGAGATCGTTAAAGGTAATTTAAAAATTAGTGATTGTGTGCAGTTACCAAGGGGAAATTGCAAATATTTTTCAGACAGGTAAGTACAGATTTTGATATAAAAAAGTTATCATAATTAGACTAATTTCAGTTTATGCAGGGTTTGCTTTTATCAAATTTCACTCTACCCATATTAGCAAGCTTCTGAAAGTATATCAACAAATATATCTTAACCTACTCCTGATTTTGCAGTACCAGAATCAGCTTTTCTTTTAATGACTGTTTTCACTTTCTTTGAGACGACTTTTTTCTTTGGTTGCTGTGGATATGACAGATCTCTGGTGGGTATCATGACCTTGGAACCAGTCACTTGTGGAGCTACCAGAACAGTCTGAACATTTGTGGCAGGTGCTACAGCTTTTACTGCTTTGGTCCCTACAGGTCTTGGCTCCTGTTCTTTAATAAATTCTTCACTAAATTCATCTGAAATTATATTGAATATTTATCAGCATTGATATGGACAGTTGGTTGATGTGAGCCAAGGCTCTGTGTTGAAGGCTGTACCTTGACCTATAATGGCTTACTTTTATAAATTGTTACTTGGATGGAGAGTTGTTACATTGGCACTCATACCACATCTTCCTATATCTATGTATTAATGTTCTCTAATTCTGAGTATCTTTAATATTTTTTTATCATAACTGTATATATATCTACTGCTGTTGGGAAACATAATTCAATACCTACCCTCAACATATAGCAGGGATCTCCATGGATGAAAATTGAACGATGGAGGAACTTTCACCATTACAAACTGTGTCTACGCTGTACAGTGTAGCGTGATCGGAAGTATTTTATCCCTCCATACAAGGAATGGTGAACATGTTAATTCATTGCTTAATTGCTTATTTAAATTATATTTATTTGAATTTTCATTATAGAATTAGAAGTAACAATATTTTCATTTATTGCCGTTTTTAACCATTCAAATGCCAAGTCTTCATGGTCCCCCCTTAGTCGAGAATGACCAAAAGCTGTCATGAAGGTCCCCATGTAGATTTATTGTATTTTTGGTAATTGTTATGGGGGTTAAAAATCATATGATGTGGAGCTTATTTTTCATGGACACTGTCAAATTCAGAACTCATTACCGGTATGGCTGATTTGCAGCAACAACAAAATGATTCGTACGGGTTATGTAAAAGGTTAAAGAGATTTGTAAAGCAAACGTTGACAAATGAAAAGGTTTTTAATGACTTTATCTGGCAAATTGATGCTGTGCAACATGCACCTTTCGAGTCTGAATAGAAACCGGAAACACGGATGTATCAATTTGATTGTAATATACGAAATGAATTCGGAATTACGATACAATATTTCTTTACAGGAAATATTTAAGTTTTTACTTTTAAACTTTTAAAGTAATTCTAAATTATCGTTACAGCAGTACTCGAGTTATTTGCGATGAAATAATATTTACTGTTTTGCGTCTTATTTTGTACTTCTTAAGAAAAGGGGGATGCTGATTGCGTAAGTCAAAATAAAGCACTGTTCGACTTGTTAAACTGTTTTCTTTGTAACTAGATTATTAATTTATTTATTTAATCTTAATTATCATAATCATTTGCTGAAACTTAGTTGATTATTAATTCGACAAATGGATCGTCTATCCTCAGATAGTATTCTCCTGTCTGGTTTGTTGATCTACCTGTATACAAGCTCAGGTACAAGTGATTAGCGATCTTAATCCGGATATCCCTCAGGCGTTAGAACTGTATTGGATTATAACATAAAAAGCCTAAGGGTTATGCAATTACATGCATTTGATTATAATTGATAAAAAAATGGCGTCGGGCTACAAAAAACGATGAAGTTTTGAACGATGGTGGAAGACAATTTAACGATGGCGCAAGTCATTTGACGATGGCGCCATCGTTAAACAGGCCATGGAGATCCCTGCATATAGTAGCTAAGATCATATAGATTGATAGACTATTTAAGCCCCATGCACAGTGGTGAAAGTTTTCACTACTCTTGCTAGGACAAGGCTAATTAAGTCAACATTTGGCTAATAAAACAAATTCTATCTAATAATTAGAGACTTAGTTAATATTTTCAATCTTCGAATGTTGTTTTCAAGGCAAATTGATTTCGTAGACTTATTAGTCTTTCAATTTCTATGTCTTGAGTTTTTCAAAATTTAATTACGACCCACAAAAATACAGTGGTGGAAGAAAAATGCCAATGCCATTCCTTCTGTTGCAAGTAAATTGTTGAATAGAAAAAATCAAAGCACCAAAGGGTGCTATAGGCAGTTAATCAAAAACCCAAAGGCAAACTTGGCCACGTTCAGATGAATAGTGTAAAGAATTAGTCAAAATATTTATCTCAGGCATTGTTCTCAGCTATTTCTAAAGTATCAAATAATGCTTGTACAGTAATGTTTATGTTATGCAATCCTACCACTTTCAAAAGTTATTTCCAATTTACATTTATAAAGATTCAATGTCTGAGATTATACACATACACACAGTCTTATGTTAGGGGAGAGTTTTGTGCCAGTTAAGATGTTTAAGCTGCCACATTCTGTATGTACCTGTCCATAGTGAGGACCCACTAATGCGGTGATTGTTGCTGTATATCATATTTATTTTTCATAATTGTTTTGTACATTTTAAAAATTTTTATTAATTTCTTGTGTATACTTCTGATTTTAGTATGATGTCCAAGTTATTGTAAATGCTCTTTTGTTCCGACGTTGGAAAGTTCCAGGCGGAAAGAACTAACTAGCCGAAAAGTTCTCCAGAACTTATTAACTACATTGTAGTTACTTTGTTCTTCCTCTGGTTTAAAAGTTCCACCTGAACAAGTGACTAGTTGAAATAGTTTAAATTTTTGTTATCATGGTTATTGTGTTAAGGGGCCAGCAAAAGCAATCCTTTGGGTGTAGGAGTTTCTCCCTGCATTAAAGATCCATTGGTAACCTTCGATTGTTGTCTGCTCTAAGATCTGGTTATTGTCTCTATGACACATTCCCCATTTTCACTCTCGATTTTTTTTACGTCTCAAATTATAACTGAATTAAAATATGTTGATTACGGTTTAACTGTCTTCCATTACTAATATCATAATAAAAAAAAACATTTATTTAAACTTTCAATAACTGTAATAGTAAGAATTAAGAAAAACTTGTTTGTAACTCCAACTGGTTGAAAACATATTAAACGTTTCTCGAGTCTCGTTAGTCGACTCGTTACCTTTTTATCGTATCATGCGATTTCTTTTCTTATTATTTTCATGGGGAAATCGTTTACCAGCATAAAGTTGCTGAAGGAACCGCATAGAATTGATTCAATAACACTTAACGAGTGTTTAAATGTGAAAAATTATAAAAAGAAACATATAAAAAAGTCGTATTTTTCTGTACCAGAAATCGAAAAGTCCTTGTAAATCAAAAACAATTACAGTGTGATACGCGTCACAGATTCGGACTTAATATTTTACAAAATATGCGACTTTGAAGTTAAATAATGCCGTCCTTTAGAAAACAGTTGTTAAAGTTTACATCACAATATTTATTGAACCACATCGAGCTTAATCAAAGCACGTGTAGCATAATGTTACATTGTGTAACACCAAAGCGAAACAATCTTAAAATGACCTTGACATCGACCAATCAGAAAACTACAATGACAAGCATGAAGGTGATTTGCTAGAAATCGGAATAATATTAACAAGAAAACAAATGAGCATTCATTAAAGATTACTGAATAAAGATGATTTAAATAATCTCAATCAGACAAAAAAACGAGTAAAATGATTAATAATAAAGTACCGATGTATCATCAGAATTCTCCCAATTTAAAAGGTACGTAAATTTCGTCTTCTATGTAATTTGAAATTGCCGCCAACTTATATCAGCTTATTAATAGACTACTGATGTATGTAATACGTATCGATGACAAACAATATTCCTACGACTTTTGCCATCTGGGAAATGTAAACGACTCATCTTTATAGATTTTCAGCGATCAAATATTTCATACAATTGTTCTTTGACATCTTAGCCCACAGCACAGGGGGTAATAAACTATAGAAGGATTTCTATCGAGCACTACTTCCTATGTGCAACTTCAAAACTTTTGGGAAAATCGACGACCATTTAACGTTTTTATGGTAATATTTTTTATGTTCCAAAATAAAAAGTATGAAAAAAGTGCCCAATTAGTTATAAATAACATGATAGCCAGCCAGATAAAAAAAAGTGGCACATATTTCAGCATTTATTGGGTAGAACATAAATCTAGGGTGCTCGCATAAAGCAGCTTAACTGCTTAAAAACTGCAGGCATTCATTCTTTGCAGGAAAACAGTAGACTCAAATTCCTTTCATAACAAAATATTTCTACTTTGGATTTACCCTGACATACAGATATGAAATTAATGGTAGAAACTAGAAATAGACTCAGATAGTATTTGCATTACCTTATTTTTCCTGCACCCTTTCACATGTATGTTTTATGGGGTTGTTTTTCATTGGTTAATCTATTAAACAAATCTTTGATCATCCATAATTGCTACCTACCAGTTTCTACTGATTCCAGGAGTTCTGATACATATTCTTCATCTCTTAGTTTAGAAGTTGGAGCAGGTTTACTGTTACTTTCATTTTCTAAAAGGTTAGAATTCAGGGTTTTACTCCCCGATTCCTTTACGCCCATTTTAGGTTTGCCCTCAGAACTTTTTCTTTTAACAGCTGTCTTTTTTCCAACATTTTTTTCTGATGGAGGTTTCATAAGTTTTTCTGGTTTGTCAGGTGATGATTTTTTCCCTGTTGTTTCCGTCTCTTCCTCATCTCTGCTTTCTTCTGTCTGTTTCTCTTTACCTTTTTGTTGTTCTGAAATTGAAAAAGCCAAACAAATGAAAAATTACTGCATGAGTGCTAATATAAGCAAACCCATTCATAATTCACAAAGGGTTGAAGAACAGAAGCTGCAGTGTCTAACAATTTCAAAGAGTGCTTAAAACATCCCAACTCATCAATGCCAAGGTGCTGACTCAAGTTTCATGAAATTTTGTTATGTTGTTTCAGTGGAGTCGCAACGACAAGAACAGGACTGACATACATGTCAAAAACATTATTTCCTACAGAACTACCGGAACTACTATTTAGCCCGTTATTTTTGCGGGTGTAAACATTGTAAAATTTTGCGATTTGCATTGAATAATGTATACGAAATATTTTGGTAGTTATTATTTTGGCAGATTCAAGACTTTGATCAATACCTTTGCACGTGCACTTTTAAATTGACGGAATTTATTTTGGCAATTTTGTTCTATACACAAAAATACGCGAAAATTTACACCCCACAAAAATAACCCACTATACGGTATGTTGGTAGTTATTCTATACAATAACTTTTAAAAAAGGTCATCTTTACTTGCCAAGGTTTACTCCTGTTCTCTCCACCCTTGGCAATTTGAGATAAAATTTTGGAGACACAAGGTAAGGAAGAAAAGTTCAAGTGCTACCATTGGTCAAGAATAATGTATTCCGAATGGGTGTGACTTTAATCTTCTGATAGATGGCCCAACAATGATATCCCCCTTGGCTAGCAAAGATGAAAAAAAGTGTGTGACCAAAAATATTAGTTTTAGGAATGTTTAGCAGTACCTGAATTTAATGGTGACAGTAACATGTGTTGGACGACAGATAGAAAGAAGTTATTGCAGTGATATATAATATATACCTGAACTTAAAGTCTGTAGTTTAACCAATAATCCATGAAGCCTGTAAAATAAATACAAATTTTGAAAAATGCCTCTGTACTATCATCTTAATATATACATATATCATGTTAATGAATGGTATGGTTATACTTTACTTTTTTTTTTTGCCATTTGGTATTTGCTTTGTGAATTTGATATTTGTCTCTTGACCATGCATGTTGACACCGACTCCACAATATCTATTAAACCAACTTAGATTCAGTACATGTAAGTAAATGCATTATGATGCCATAAGAGGTGTATGATATAGATTCTTAATGATCTGAAACTTGCAGATTGTCATTCAATCTAACTTATATCCTTGAAAATTTGTCTACCAAAATATTTTTTTAATCAATCATGAACAGAATTTCATAGTGAAATATTATCCAAATGGGGGTGACAAAATTTCATAGTATTCATCTGTTGTTTCTGTAGTAATAGCAGATGACTGAACACGCTTGAATAATGACTGATGGATGTTTATTGTTCTCTTAAAGTCAGCTCTTGTCAATGTGTAGACTATTGTATTTCTTTTTTAAGAATGTTGAACTATTGTAGATATCCTGAGTCTTTAATTGATGATGAGAGGTAGTCATTGGTTACTGTCAGCCATTGTTTTTTCTCATTTGGGGCCTTTAATGGTTTACTTGACAGTAAGGGTTTTGCTTATTGTTGATTTATATCATTTGCTCCCTTTTAAATAGTTGTCTCATTAGCAATCATACCACATCTTCATATTCTTATATCATATAAATCAAGTCCATTTCAGTGCAAATTCAGCTGTTGATGAAAATTACAACAACATTTTAAGGTTAAAACGAAACTGTACATTTCTAAATTTATAATTGTCATGTACAATGTATGTAGCAATATGTTCGTACCAGGATGTAAATTTTTCTGTATTAAGTCCTAGAAACAGGCTCAAATCGTCTGTCATCTGATTTTGGGTCTTTTTGTTGGCAACCATAACCATAATATAGTCTGGCAACTCATCATCTATGTATAACAATAAAACAATCCAGATTATATACTTAAATAAATCACCATTCTATTTTTAAATATCATTTCAAATTCGGACAGAACAAATATTACAGTCATATTATTCATATTTACAGATAGATAAGCACAGAGAAATAAGCATGAAAAAAGGAGAATATTTAACAGATCCCATATATATGCTATCCATGACCAACAAAAACACAATATAATAATTATTATTCATTTAATTTTTTTTTAGATCTGTTGCTTTATAACTACAAATGTCATGAATGTACATTGTATATATTTAAAACATGACAGATAATCTCTATATCAAACATATTAAACTCACACTGATCAAGTGTTCACAAACGAGTTGAAGCACTCACTGACTGTTTGAAGCATTAATATACATATTATATAAATATAACCAAATTTATAGAGATAAAGGCTATCTTTCTTCCAGGTTGTGGAAAAATGGCATTTTACATGAGTCCTATCCATTGCATTTATTTAATAGCATAAGGTTCTTGCTACAATGTGTCTTGTACATATGAAAAATAGACCAAACTTATTTTCTTTTAAACCAGTGACTCCCAAGATGCATCTAGATTGTATCTGCTGAGTCATCATCATTCAATCATTGCAAAACATCTTCTGCAGATAACTTGACTTGGCAAAGCCTAAAATAGGAGTCTTCTGTGGTAAGTTTTTTAAAGAACCTTTATCATGTTTATCATTCTATAACTTACATGTTTAAACTGAAGGTGTTACCAAACCAAGTCAAGAACTTAATGATTCGTCACTTTTTATATGAGAATTATACATCACATTAGACATGTATTATCATGATTATGATGTAGTTTACTTACCAACATATGCTCCTAGCTCTACCAACTTGGCCTTTATGGCACTCTGAAAAAAAATAAAGAATTTAAAATAAGAGCTGTTAATTGTCAAAGCAAGATTCATGTCTATCAACAATTCCCGACAGTTTGCACTGTATTTTCAGAGAAAAGTTTAAAAGTAGCTATCTCAATGCTAGGAAAAAGTAAAATCCAGTTATCTTTCTTTTTTCAGGGGTGCTCCTTCTTTGGAGGATTATACACATGATCAACAATGGTGGCCAGGTTTTGTTATTTTCAGATCATAATTGAGGGCAGAAAAAGACAAAATATGTCTGAATTTGCTATTTTTTTTTACCGAAAACAAGTAAAACGATGTTTTTTAACAAGTTGATTATGGTTTTTAACATCCTGTCAATTATGTTTTCATCATTCAATTAAGGTGAACATTGCAAGTTGTGTTGTCGTATGCACATTTCTTCAAATAAAATATAGACAAATGCCAACTGACCGATTCTAATTGAGTTAATTAATGTTGATGATCATTAATCACCCATCCGATAAATGGATTACCTGTAACAACAGATTATGACACTTGTTGTAATTAGCTATGGGTCATAAACTAGTCGTAAACTTGACGCCAGGTAAAATTTTGTACATTTTTTTTTTTTTTTTTTTAACTTTTACCAATTTAAATGAATCTCGAAGTTTTCAAAAAATGAAGAATTTTACATAGGAAAATGTTCGCGCCAGAAATATCCTGAGCTGACGTATTTTGTGGGCAGATGAAATAAACAAGAGTGCACACATTGAAATGTCTTGCCTTTTTTACTAATCATTGATTTTATGTTGATAGTCCTAAATTTAAAGCTTTATTACAACTGTCACATATAAACTTAACATTAACCAATGCAAGAAAACTAAACATTGACCAATGAACCATGAAAATGAGGTCAAGGACAGATGAACCATGCCAGGCAGACATGTACAGCTAACAATTATTCCATACAACCATTAAAGAACCTTAGTGAGCAATGGTGAGCGCGCTCACATACCCCACATTGTCATTCGAGAAATAAAATATATGTGTAAGAAAAAAAAAATTGAATCATAATTTCCTGTCAATATGTACATCTACATAGTATGTCTTTATTATCTAAAAAGGTTTCATGAAATTCTGTTGTGTGGTTTGAGAGGAGTTGCGATGATAAACTGTTGCAGTAGTACATTAAAGTAAATAAGTTCAAAGGGGCGTAACTCCTAGAAAAAAAATTGAATCGCAATTTCTTGTCGATATGCACAACTAAATAGTATGTCCTTATTATCTGAAAAGGTTTCGTGAAATTCTGTTGTGTGGTTTGAGAGGAGTTGCGATGACAAACTGTTGCAGTAGTACATTAAAGTAAATAAGTTCAAAGGGGCTTAACTCCTAGAAAAAAAATTGAATCGCAATTTCCTGTCGATATGCACAACTACATCATGACCATAGTATGTCCTTATTATCTAACCAGATGCTCCGCAGGGCGTAGCTTTATACGACCGCAGAGGTTGAACCCTGAACGGTTGGGGCAAGTATGGACACAACATTCAAGCTGGATTCAGCTCTAAATTTGGATTGTGATTAAATAGTTGACACAGCATAGGTTTCTGACACAGAATGAATGTGTTCTAATGAACTTAAAATTTTTGTTTTCTCTTAGAGCAATTCACTATGCTGTTGTATATTAATCCTCTCAAAAAAATGTTTGAAGAAATTTTCTTTTTTATTTATGAAATTTCAAATGAGAAAAATTGAACCCAATTTTTTTAATCACATCCCCCTTTCCCTTATTCCAAAACTAATCTCAATTAAAATTTCTAATGGAGTTTGCAACAATAACTACTCATTTAAATACATCATAAAATATTAAGATGTAAAAAAACTGCTTGTTATCACTGAATGGTAAAGATTATTTTAATTTATCAGTTGGTAGTAAAAAGTGAATATACATTGTATATTGTATATAACAAAGATTTAAGTTGATTCTGGACAAAGAAAGATAACTCCAATTAAAAAAAAATCTTGCTATTGCACAATATTTTGCAATTAGATATTTCTTGCTTACTATTCTGGACAAAGAAAGATAACTCTAATTAAAAAAAAATTTGCTATTTCACAATATTGTGCAATTAGATATTTCTTGCCATTGCGCAATACTGTGCAATTGAAAAGACTTGCTATTGCACAATACTTAATATAATAATTTTAGATCCTGATTTGGACCAACTTGAAAACTGGGCCCATAATAAAAAATCTAAGTACATTTTTGGATTCAGCATATCAAAGAACCCCAAGATTTCAATTTTTGTTAAAATCAGACTAGGTTTAATTTTGGACCCTTTGGACTTTAGTGTAGACCAATTTGAAAACAGGACCAAAAATGAAGAATCTACATACACAGTTAGATTTGGTATATCAAAGAACCCCATTTATTCAATTTTTGACCCCGATTTGGACCAACTTGAAAACTGGGCCAATAATCAAGAATCTAAGTACATTTTTAAATTCAGCATATCAAAGAACCTAACTGATTCATTTTTTGTCAAAATCAAACTAAGTTTAATTTTGGACCCTTTGGACCTTAATGTAGACCAATTTGAAAACGGGACCAAAAGTTAAAAATCTACATACACAGTCATGACAGTTAGATTCGGCATATCAAAGAACCCCAATTATTCAATTTTGATGAAATCAAACAAAGTTTAATTTTGGACCCTTTGGGCCCCTTATTCTGTTGGGACCAAAACTCCAAAAATCAATACCAACCTTCCTTTTATGGTCATAAACCTTGTGTTTAAATTTCATAGATTTCTATTTACTTATACTAACGTTATGGTCCGAAAACCAAGAAAAATGCTTATTTGGGTCCCTTTTTGGCCCCTAATTCCTAAACTGTTGGGACCTAAACTCCCAAAATCAATACCAACCTTCCTTTTGTAGTCATTAACATTGTGTTTAAATTTCATTGATTTCTATTTACTAAAACTAAAGTTATTGTGCGAAAACCAAGAATAATGCTTATTTGGGCCCTTTTTTGGCCCCTAATTCCTAAACTGTTGAAACCAAAACTCCCAAAATCAATCCCAACCGTTCTTTTGTGGTCATAAACCTTGTGTCAAAATTTCATAGATTTCTATTAACTTAAACTAAAGTTATAGTGCGAAAACCAAGAAAATGCTTATTTGGGCTCTTTTTGGCCCCTAATTCCTAAAATGTTGGGACCAAAACTCCCAAAATCAATACCAACCTTCCTTTTGTGGTCATAAACCTTGTGTTAAAATTTCATAGATTTCCATTCACTTTTACTTAAGTTAGAGTGCGAAAACTAAAAGTATTCAGACGACGACGACGACGCAGACGCCAACGTGATAGCAATATACGACGAAAATTTTTTCAAATTTTGCGGTCGTATAAAAAGGTTTCGTGAAATTCTGTTGTGTGGTTTGAGAGGAGTTGCTATGACAAGAAACAGGACTGATGGACGGACTGACAGACTGATGGACAGGTCAAAAACATTATACCCTCCGCAACCCGTTGCGTGGGGTATAAAAATTGTTGACCTACATGTATTGCTTATAATTTAAACAAGAGTGCACACACTGAAATGTCTCGCCTTCTTTACTAATCATTGACATTATGTTGATAGTCCTAAGTATAAAGCTTTATTACAACTGTCACATAAACTTAACATTAACCAAGATAGCTAAACAAAGACCAATGAACCATGAAAATGAGGTCAAGGTCAGATGAACCATGTCAGGCAGACATGTACAGCTAACAAAGCTTCCATACAACAAATATAGTTGACCTATTACTTATAGTTTAAGAAAAATAGACCAAAACACAAAAACTTAATACTGTGCAATGAACCGTGCAATTGAGGTCATGGTCAAATAAAACCTGCGGACTGACATATAGATCATAATATATTTCCATACACCAAATATAGTTGACCTTTGGCATATAATATTAGATAAAAGACCAAAACTTAATAAACAGCTGCGCCATGAGCGCATGATACGCCGACGTCTTATGTGGAAGTCTTATGCAATAATCATAAATAGTTTATGAAAAAGTTTTAAGCAATAACCATATATTGTTTTAGAGACACGGCGGGACATGTGAAACCCCCCACCCTGTTTTTTTTTACAAAAACTAAATTTATATTACCAAAATAAAATTTTGAATCAAAACCAAAAAGTATACAGATCTTTAGATTAATAAAACAAAGAAGTGCGTAAAGTTTTAAGCAATAATCATAAATCGTTTTTGAGATACAGCACAACATGTAAAAAAAAACCTCCCCCTTTTTTACAAAATACTAATAACTCAAAAATGAAATTTTGAATCATCACCAAAAAGTATACAGATATTGAGATTAATATAACAAAGACATGTGTAAAGTTTTAAGCAATATTCATAAATAGTTTTTGAGATATGGCGCGACATGTAAAAAAACCCTCCCCCTTTTTTACAAAATACTCAATAACTCAAAAAATGAAATTTTGAATCATCACCAAAAAGTATACAGATATTGAGATTAATATAACTAAGAAGTGTTTAAAGTTTTAAGTCATAATCAAGAATCGTTTTTGAGATACAGTGCGACATGTGAAAAAAAAACAACCCTGTTTTAGTTATAAAGTGCCGTAACTCAAAAAGTTTAAATCTTATTTTCACCAAAAAGTATACAGATCATTTGACCATCATAAGAAACAACTATATTAAGTTTCATGAAATTTGGATAAGTCGTTCTCAAGTTTAGGTATGACATGTTTACGCCGGACAGACGGACGGACGGAGAGACAGACAGACAGACAGACAGACGGACGGACACCGGACATTTGTATACCATAATACTTCCCGTCAAGACGGGCGTATAAAAACTTAACTTTGACCACTGAACCATGAAAATGAGGTCAAGGTCAGATGACATCTGCCCGCTAGACATGTAAACCTTACAATCATTCCATACAACAAATATAGTAGACCTATTGCATAAAGTATGAGAAAAACAGACCAGAACACAAAAACTTAACTATAACCACTGAACCATGAAAATGAGGTCAAGGTCAGATGACACCTGCCAGTTGGACATGTACACCTTCCAGTCCTTCCATACACCAAATATACTAGCCCTATTGCTTATAGTATCTGATATACAATGTATGGACTTGACCACCAAAACTTAACCTTGTTCACTGATCCATGAAATGGGGTCGAGGTCAAGTGAAAACTGTCTGACGGGCATGAGGACCTTGCAAGCAGGCCTTGACAATAACGCTTGTCCGATTGTCCGCTACCAGAGGGAAAAAAGGTCGGACAAGTAAAAGCTATATCAACCTTGTCCGACGGGACAAGTAAAATTATTCTGCAGAAAATAAATTTCATCCAACTTTGATGAACAAAGTAAATTAATTATAAACAAAAAACAAGGAAAGAAGATAAAAACAAGTAATAATTTGACTGTTTACTTTGAAACTTTGAAACATTTTATTTCTCAAGACCCCACCACTTGCAATCGATAATTTAAAACTGGTTCTTTGTCAGGTACTTTTTAACAGGTAAAATGCATACTATTCTCAGAAACCAGTCTTACTGATCGAAATCAGTGATGCACTTTGTAGATAAGTTACTTTACAAGACAGTTCGTTACCAGCTGGAAACATCCGGCTTCCAGTACTGTTGGTTTAATAGACAGTTTGGCACCGTAGGATCCATATTTTAATAGACATGATTAATAGACAGTTTGGCACATAGGATCCATATTTTAATAGACATGATTAATAGACAGTTTGGCAACCCAGGAGACATTTCGGGACCAAGACAAATCAGTACAATGAGTACCTTGTTTTCCTACCTTATTCTGTTGCTTCAAAATAAATACCATTCCAGTAATTTTTTAACAAAAATATTTTTCAAATAAAAAAGAAGAAATCATTTACCACAAAATTCACAAAATCATATTAAAGCATATGTAGAAAAAAAAAAACTTGCAATACTGTGACCTATAGTTGTTAATTTCTGTGTCATTTGGTCTCTCGCAGAGAGTTGTCTCATTGGCATACCACATCTTCTTTTTTTATTGATTGTATTTGAATAAACTTTTTTTCAACTTAAAAAACCAGGATACAAATCCAATGAGTGTACATTGACAGGTCTATCAGACGGTGACTCATGTGCAGAGTCTGATGAGACTTTGGCTTTGATGAAAACTAGAACCTAAGTCCTGTGACATGACTAGATTCAGTTGTTCTCAAAAAAAAAAAGTCTTTCAAAAGATTAAATCAAATTCTGTTTTATTGTTTTAATTCATTTTGTTCCTTGAACCAACTTAAAATGCAAAAAAGGTTATTATTAAGATATTTTTTAGGACAATTTACAATTTCATTCGGACAAGTATGTTTTGATATGTACCTGTCCTATTGGACAAGTTGAAAAAAAAAGTTATTGTAGAGGCCTGGCAAGGTACACACATACCAAATATAGTTATCCTATTACTTATAATAAGAGAGAATTCAACATTACAAAAATTCTGAACTTTATTTTCAAGTAGTCACTGAACCATGAAAATGAGGTCAAGTACATTGGACATGTGACTGACAGAAACTTCGTAACATGAGACATCTTTATACAAAGTATGAAGCATCCAGGTCTTCCACCTTCTAAAATATAAAGCTTTTAAGAAGTTAGCTAACGCCGACGCTGGAACACTATCCCTATGTCGAGCTTTCTGTGACAAAAGTCGCAGGCTCGACAAAAATCGCAAATTGCAACATTAGGGATGCACAGAGCTGTTCCTGAGTGAACAGCGCAAGGTAGGACAGAAATAAGACGAGTAACTCACAGACACAGGCACTTGTTTCCTATCCACAGCAAGATCTACTAGTACTATCCCTGTTGTATCTACTATCCCTGTAGTCCAAATAAAAATGACGTTTCTAAAGGCTATAATATTATTTTGGTTTGACGACTTATATATATATATATATATATATATATATAGGGATATATAAATATATAGGGATAGTAGATCTTGACATGGATAAAAAAAACAAGTGCCTATAACGACAAGACCAACTGAATGGAAAAAATAAACAAAATCCACTAACAAATGGTAGCTTTTGCACGAAAACTTTTGGTTAACAATGTGTAACGCCGCCGCTGGAACACTATCCCTATGTCGAGCTTTCTGTGACAAAAGTCGCAGGCTCGACAAAAATCGCAAATTGCAACATTGCAAAATTGTAAAACATTTCCAAGAAACTTACACGTATCTTTTTGCTTATATCTTTTGCAGAGTCCATGACAACACCATATCACTTTGATGTAAACTTCAAAAGAATTATTCTCAATGCTGATTCTTGCGGCATCTACAGATTCAGTCTGCCTCAAATAAAGTCTTTGAAGAACAGAAATTACTTACCAATTCAAACGTCAAAATGATACAGACGAAAAAATCAGAGACGACGGTGTAGAAACGTTCTAGCAATTATGTCTTGGGAAGCTTTAGTTAAAGGTTAAGACAGTTTAAAGAATATTTGTTGAGAACTTTTTAACATTTTCACAAACAGAAACTGTAAGAAGTCTTTTTTAAACGAATTTTTAATTCGCGTTTTTTTTAGTTTGGTTTATCCGAAGACCGCAAAATAGATGAAAAAAATGTCCACAATCCACCCATAAATATGATTTCAATTTTCCCATTGTGAACTTTTCATTTTTTTTTGTACCAAAATTTAACTATTGTCTCCCTAAGGAGTTTATCAGGATGAAAGTTCAGAGCTGTGTTTTTCTATGATGACTTGTCTTTAAAGTGGATAAGTGGTCATTAACCGATTATCTATTACTATCGGTTGACAGAAACCAACAAACTATCTGTTATAATCGCATCATTATACCTTGCCCTTTTTAAAATAAAATCATGCATTTAGTCACAGTGTACATGTCTAATGTGTATATTCCATATCATTGCAGAGTTTTATATGTTCATATTTGATCTTTTGTTTCCTTTTCATATTTTATTTAGCAATTAAAACAGTGAGGCCAACATTAAAAATATCTTTGTTTCCCCTTTCCGACAGGTTTTCAGGGTATGGGTAGGTAGGTAGGGAAATTATTTTATTTTATTCCTTGATATGATTTTATATTTTAAAGCTTGATTCAGACCATTTTTACTCAAAGATTTTATCCTTTATACAGGAACAAAGGTTAAAGACCAAGCAAATCAAGATGCACTCCGTGCCAGGGTTTTATTTTTTTTATTAAAGAATTGTTTGGCTGTAGATTAATTGGATTGTATTGTTCAATTTCAGAGAATTTTTATCTAATGACAAGGCATATTTTCTATCACAGATTTAAATATATATATCATTCAATATTTTCTAAACTATGTTTTTCTTAATTCTAAATAAAGTTTGGAGCTTATCTTCAAAATGTTGTTACTAACAATATTCTTTATTGGATTTTGACATGAAAAGTTGTGAACTAAAAATAATTTTGAGTTTCTGTATAAAATATTTCCTTTTTCTTCTTTCTTTTTCAAATATCTTTTGTAGAAAATATTGAATGATATATATATACAGTATATATAAAAATCTATGATAGAAAATATGCCTTGTCATCAGATAAAAATTCTCTGAAACTGAACAATACAATCCAATTAATCTACAGCCAAACAATTCTTTAATAAAAAATAAAAAAACTGAAGCATCTTTCAACCCTGGCACTGAGTGCATCTTGATTTGCTTGGTCTTTAACCTTTGTTCCTGTATAAAGAATAAAATCTTTGAGTAAAAATGGTCTGAATCAAGCTTTAAAATCTATCTACATGTACTAGTACTTTGAATTTTGTACAAATTCAATATAGAATAATTTATTAATCGAAAAAATTGCAAATGAAAATATGCCTTGTCATCAGATAAAAATTCTCTGAAACTGAACAATACAATCCAATTAATCTACAGCCAAACAATTCTTTAATAAAAAATAAAAAAAACTGAAGCATCTTTCAACCCTGGCACTGAGTGCATCTTGATTTGCTTGGTCTTTAACCTCTGTTCCTGTATAAAGAATAAAATCTTTGAGTAAAAATGGTCTGAATCAAGCTTTAAAATCTATCTACTAGTACTTTGAATTTTGTATAAATTCAATATAAAATAATTTTTTAATCGAAAGAATTGCAAATTTTTTAGTTTCCCTTCTGTAACTTAAGTTTGTCCAAACCAAACATTATGAGACCTATACACAATACTTATTACCACAAACTCAGATCAAGTACAATTTTGGTAGCGTCACTTTTACCGTTCTTGAGTTATGCCTCTTTATAATGTTGAATGCAAGCTGGGGCATCATCTGTGTCCATGGGGACACATTCTCCATTTATTTTATATCAGCTTTCTGGGGTTCAAACTTTTTATGGAAATTACGGGAACATTTAAGTGTAACCCTTGACCATCCATCCTTCTGTCCATCTTTCTGTCTGTCCTATTTTTCATTTCTGCACTTAATTACTTGTCCATATCCAAACTTTATGAAACTCATACACGTCACTAAAAGGACTCACAATGCTAAGAATCAAAACACAATGACAGAGTACTAATTTGGAAAGTTAGTCATCTACCTTTTTAGAGTTATGCCCCTTATTAACTTGGAATATTGTAAAAGTTTGAGGAGGGGGCATTTGTATCCTCATACACATTCTTCTGTTATTATTATGAAGAAATTAATTTGTTTTTCTATTGCTTTAATTGTGCCATGTGGTATTGTTATAATTTTTCATATATGGTAAGTAAATGTAAATAGGTTACTTATGCCAATTCAGGGGCGGATCCAGGTATTTTAAAAGGGTGAGGTTCCCAACCCAGGATAAAAGAATAAAAGAGGGGGAGGGTTCCAACCATATGTACCCATTCAAATGCATTCATCGTACAAAAAAGGGGGATTAAAACCCCTGGAACCTGCCCCCCCCCCCCCCCCCCCTGGATCCACCACATCCACGTCGGAGAAGACATTACTAAGTTGTAAAACTTGTGTCTGATCCTTTTGTCATTTTGAACAATAAAATATGTTTAAATTACCACAGCAATTATTTTAACCTAATATATTGTTATACTGTAAACTGACTGTATTCATTCAGGATGTAACTTATTAAGTTATTTAGACAACTGATTGAAGACAATAACTGGTTTCTCTGATGAAACGCAATCACCGGCTGACTTTTAGCGAAAAGCCTGATCATATATACAATGTACATATTTTGAGATAAGGGATTACATCTTTTTTTCTGATTACCTTAATTTATTTATTATAATACATTGACAGAGCACTTACTGCAACACAAAGTGGTTAGTGGGATACTTTTATTGACAAAGCATGGACAAGAAGCCTTCACTTATGGGGAGCTTTCAAATCTTCTTCAGGTATTTATGATATAAATTATCTCTTGTTTAATTTGATATGATTTGATATTTTCCCATAAGTGCTAGAATGAAATTTAAAAAAATAGACAGGACAGAAGTTTTTAGTAAATAAAAGGCAAGATGAGCCTTTTTTGATGAAGTGAACTTTAAAAACCAAGCTTATATACTATATATTAAGATTTTGGATTTAATTTCATATAAATTTAATTCTTGGGTAAAAAAAATTTGGTCGTATATTGGTATCACGTCGTCGTCGTCGTCAGCTTCGTCCGAAGACGGATAGTTTCCGGATAATAACTTTTGAATAAGTAAAAAGAAATCAATAAAATTTTAACACAATGTTTATAACCACTAAAGGAAGCTTGGGATTGATTTTGGGGGTTATGGTCCCAAAGGTTTAGGAATTAGGGGCCCAAAAACAGCATTTGGTCCGAGACCACAATTATTTCGTAGTGCATTTCTTTTAGAACATAAATGAAAATAAAAAAAATCCCACCTGCGCTTTCTCAAAGAAACTTTTACAGTGTGTTGTACTACTTTTGGGACAAATGATATCAAAATTATAGAAAACTTCATCGGCTCTAACTCAAAATATGGACAATTTTATGTTTAGGGCGTCTTGAAATCTTTTGACAGCTTCCGAAGTGCTAATTTTCAACCTTTTTCACCTGGACCAAATCACTACTTTCCTTTAAAATTCTGGACCCAAATTTTTTTTACAGTGTAATTTCACCCCCCTACCTGCAATTTGAGGCATTAAACATGGAGAAATAAATTTGGAAGGGGTATAAAAATTAATAGCAAGTAACCCACTGTCAACACTAGGGACTATATTCGTGAACAACGAAAATCAAGGGACGACAATTGTGGTCTCGGACCTCATTTATCTAGTTTCAGGACAAAAAGTTGTGTATTAGTATTTCAATTGTTCTGAAATTGTACCACAATGTTTAATACCATAAGTAGATGGTTGGGATTTATTTTAAGGGGTTACTAGGCAAACAGTCTAGGAATTAAGGGCAAAAAAGGGGCCAAAAAAAAGCATTTTTCTAGTTTCAAGACAATAACTTGTGTGTAACTGTATGGATCTCTTTGACATTGTATCACAAGTTTCCATATAACACAGGGAAGGCTGGGATTCAGTTTGGGGTTAATTTTCCCTAATATGTAGGAATAAGGGGCCAAAAAAATGGCCAAAATGAAGCATTTTTCTAGTTTACAGACAATAACTTGTGTTTAAGTGTATGGATCTCGATAAATTTTTACAAGAAGGTTCAATACCACGAAAGGAAGGTTGAGATAGATTTTGGGGGTTATGGTCCATATAGTTTAGGAATTAGGGGCCAAAAAGGGGGCCCAAAATAATCATTTTTGTAGTTTTCAAACAATAACTTATGTTTAAGTGTATGAATCTCTCTGAAATTAAACCACAAGTTTCCATACCATGAAGGAATGGTTAGTATTGACTTTGGGGGGTAACGGCTCAAAATGTTACGGAATAAGGGACAAAAAAGCGGAAAAACTAGGTATTTCTGGTCAATGGACAATTAAGACAATTTAAAAGCAGTGTAAGGGAGGTAATTCTAAAACATTTGACATAAAAAGTTGGGTATGTTGGGATTTACCTCCCTTACACTACTTGTATATTATGTATACAGAAATGTCAGGTTTTAGACTAATTGGAAAAAAAGGGGGGTGGGTGGTAGTTGTTTTCAATTTTTTTTTTCTCTCAAATTTCTCAAATTCCAAATTTTTGAAAAGTTAAAAGAAGAAATCTTTAATTGTACAATATTGCGCAATATATTTGTAAGATCTTGACATTTGTTTTGTGTCAGAAACTCATTATGTCAAAAATTTGATCGCAATCCAAATTCAGAGCTGTTTCAAGCTTGAATGTTGTGTCCATACTTGCCCCAACTGTTCAGGGTTCGACTTCTGCAGTCGTATAAAGCTGTGCCCTGCGGAGCACCTGGTTGTATAAGAGTTTCAGATCATTTATTTTAAATGATACTAGTATTTCTCCAGTTTTTGTCATTGCCAAATCATACACTGCTATTGGTATTTCTCTCTACTCTTGTATTGTGGTTTTCAAATTTGACTTTTTGCAGTTTTTGACCATGTTAACTGTGAAAGGTTACTATACATGCAGTATCATCATCGAAGATGAGTATCTTTCGTCACATCTTTATAATCATTATGATAAGCATTGCAAAGTTTGGAACTGTATGAAGATCACCAAGTATGCGACATCCTATATTCATTTTCACTTTGCTTGGAATGAACTTTAATTTATTAGGTTTGATTTGTTTAACTGAATAGTTTTGCAATGACTTGTCTTAGGTTTTGTTTGTAGAGAAAATGTTTGCCACCTGATGAGCCTCCAATGCTTGGTTTAGATTGTTCTTTCTAGTTTCCAACTCCTCCTCTCTCTTTGTCATGGCAGAAAGTTCAGTTTTGATCATATTTTCTGATTAGTTACCTTGATTTGTCTCTTTTAAAAGATTTACGAGATTTGAACATCAGTTAACAACTTTGACCTTAATTTATCAGTCCCCTAGGGATGAAGTCGTCAGGGACTTTAGGTTTGAACTATGTCCATCTGTCTGTCCATCTGTCAGTCTGACAAATCAATTTTCAACACTTTTTCTTCGGGCTTGAAGATATTGATTTGATATTTGGTATATAGCTTTATCATGACAAGTTATAGATCAAGTTTGAATTTTGTTTTGGTCTGATGATTTTGTCCAGAGTTCGGGTCCTTGGAATTAAAAAATTCACTTAAATTGTTGGTTTTCCGCATTTTTTTTGTCATGCTTGAAGATTTTGATTGTTTATCTTGTTCTTTCATTGAAGAATACTCCATATTTATTCAAACATGTGATTTAAATGTATCCAATTATTATACACGCCACTGTACCTGGTAAGGGGGGATTGGCTTGCCACCAAACATGTTTAACCCTGCAACATTCTGTATGTGCCTGTCCCAAGTCAGGAGACTGTAACATAAATCAGGCTGTTAGGTTTCTTGTTTGAACTGTTTTACATTTGTGGGGCCTTTCATAGCTGACTATACAAAATGAGTTTGCTCATTGTTGAAGGCCGTACAGTCTCTTTAGTTGTTAACTTCTATGTCATTTGGTCTCTTGTGGAGAGTTGTCTCAGTGGCAATCATACCACATCTTCTTATTTTTATATCCATATAGGAGCTCTTTAAAAGAAAAATGAAATTAAACAAGTATTAGCTTTAAAATTAATGTTCTAAATATATCTTAGCTGTTATTTTGCTGAATAGCACAGTTTTATCCACTTTGCTGATCAAATACATTCTTAACACTAAATAAAGAACACCAAAGCTCTTTTTTGACGGAATATTTTGATTATCTCTGCCTGCATACTTTCTCACATAGAAAACCATAGTTATTATGTCAGTAAGCAGAAGATACTGACTTTGTTGATGCAATCAGTTTCACTCCTTTTACTATTCCCACAAATTTTGTTTTTTTGTTTTGATATGTATTGTAAATGTAATTAAATTATGAGATTTAAACATCAGTACACTACTGTTGTCTCTAATTTTCCCAAATGTAATAATAATGTGAAAGTTGTCATGATGTTTGATAGATATGAATACAAATAATCTAAACTCTCAAAGAATGACTTAATTCATCAAGTTTGTTTCAATTCCCCCCCCCCCCCCCTTCCCCTGATTTCTCAGCAGAAGTTTGATTTAAAAGTTCAAATGAAGGACTGACTTCAGATTCCAAATGATGGCAATAACACACAACAGTTGAGCTAAAATTTACCTTAAAAGTAAAATAAAATTGTAAAGATATTCCTTTATTTTATAAATTGCATATATTGGTGAACATTACTGATATGACTATGTAATATATCATTACTTAGACAATACTACAATTTGTCAACATGAGTTATCTTTCTTTAACCCAGTGTTAATTCTTACATATTGTAAAATATCTTGGACAGATTTTGTCACAAATTTATCTTGACAAATCTCATTACAATCAAATTAACATGAAAAATGAAATAGTAATGATAAATCAATATGGTCCTTTTCTTCAGAAAATCCTTTTTAATTGTGCACATGTACATAATGTTAAATAACAAACTACTGTACTTTGAAAATAAGTAAAATGAATTTATTAGAAACATTTTTCATTGACATTTTCATTCAATTTTCAAATATCTTTAATGCTTTGGCAAATGTATTGCTGTGAAAAAAAAAAAGAAAAAAAAAAACCCCAGTTACCATCAGTAGTTGTTGTAAAGAAGGAAATTTTGAAAACCAAGTGACTGAGATGTTAATTACTACACAAGACCACCTTAGATGTCTGTTAAGATGATATCTAAAGAAGTATTTAGTACTTAATTTAATCATGATAATTCTCTAAAATGTAAGGTTTTATTTGATGTAAGTAATTTTTTGTATTTGGTAATTTGCATACACCTTGAAAAATTTAAAATTGAAAAGTTATATTGGCCTCAAAATGTCCTGTTGTGTCATTGTCTGACCCCCAAATGATATATACACAAGATCTCCCTTGTTTCATATTCTTAATTTTGTCCATAAACTTCTTTTTGTGAACCAATAACTAAAATGATAAAAAAGTTATGGGGAAGTTATTTGTGGGTGATTTTTAATTGTAGTAATTAAACACAAGTGAATGATAAAATACTATGGCTGAAGTGTAGTCACTTTCCTTCTTTTTAATTATATTCTGATCCCTATAGATTAAATACAAATATGTTTTATAGCTTTATAGTGCTTTAAAGTCTGGTCTATTTTTAACATCTAAGTTATAGTAGTTTAACACAATGTATTTTACCCTTCTTGTTTTTGTCACTTTCCCATGCATTGCACCCAATCCATAAAACATCTTTTTTGTCAATACTAAGACTCCAAGGTGATTCTATTCCTACACTTTTAACATCCTTATATGCAATAACCTCCCCATCAGGATTTAAAACATGTATAGCATGATTCAAAGAATCAGACACTAAAATCATGTCTGTAGAGGTAATTGCCAAATCCCTTGGATGGAATTTAACTTTGTCAGAATTAATACTATTACAGCCATTGTAGGTCCAAAGGAGCTGTCCCTTGTAATCTAACATTACTACCCTTCCCTTATGTTTTTTGTTTATAAGATCTACAACTACTACCTTATCATTCAAAGTATTGATTCTGTAAGGATATGAAAGCAGTCTCTTATTTTCCCTATCATATTCAATAGTATGTTGTATTTTACCATCGAGGGCCATAACCACAATTCTTCTGATACTGTTTTTTGTTACTGGTAATCCAGAAGATTCTGTCAAACCTAAAATTATCTTATTATCTCCTGTGACATGAACTCCTAAAGTTTTCAGTGGAGAAAAGGACTGAAATGACTTTAACTGAACATATGTGGTGTAAAATTTGAGGCCATTTTCTCCACATGACACAAGTATTTCTCCATCCACTGTCCATGACATATCAAAGGTTGCTGTCAGAACTTCTTTCTCTAATTTGATATAATGATTTTCTATTTTCATTTTCAGTAACTTTTTATTATAATAGCTTCCTATATATGAGGGGGAGGACAGGGGTAAGGGAGACAGGGAGAAAGGGGGTAGGAGAAAGGAGAAAGGGGGTGGGAGAAAGGAGAAAGGGGGTAGGAGAAAGGAGAGGAAGGCTGGGAGAAAGGAGAAAAAGTTAGAGAAAGGAGAAAAAGTTGGAGAAAGGAGAATTTTTTTTTAATTTATCTCAAAAGGAGATGTTTTATTCTAATGGGAGAAAGGAGAACGGGGGTAGGAGAAAGGAGAAGAGGGGTGGGAGAAGGGAGAAAGGTACCCCCCTGTCCTCCCCCTCATATATGCAGCATTGTCACTAGATAAAAGTATACATGGCACATTTTCAACATCACTTTGATAAGTGTCAATAAGTTCAAAGTCTGGAACTGTATAAAGACCACCAAACATTTTACTTCCTATATTCACTTGCAGATTGCTAGGAATAAACTTGGACTTTTTTTGTTTAATTTGTTTAACTGAATACTTTGGCGATGAAGTATCTAAGGTTTTACTTGTAGAGAAAATGTCTGCCACATGATGAGACTGAAGTGCTTGAATTATATTGTTTTTCCTGGTTTCCAACTCATCCTCTTTCTTTGTCATAGCAAAAAGTTCAGTTTTAATCATATTTTCTGAAGACTTCCATTTTTTTTCAAGTTTTTGTAAAAAGTTTTCAGCAAATTTTGAAATAGCCTCAATCATTTCCTTCTCAGTTTTCAGAATTATGTCCCTTGTTTCTTGGAAATTTGTATCCCCATCTGATAGTATTTTTAAAAGGTTATTTTTTTCTTTTTTTAAAAACTGGAGATTGGATTCAATTTTGTCTTCTACTTCGTTTATGTCAGCAATAAGTCCTTCATAAACTTCATCAAGGGCTTTGTATTCATGTTTTTGATGGACCTCAATTGTGCATTTCGAACAAACAGGCTCTCTGCAGTCTTTACAATAGACAAAGCATTTTTCTTTACCATGAATTGTACATTGCATATTTTGGAGGTCCACTTTACGCATTGTTTTGGCAAAATCCACTGTCTCAATATCTTTTATATTTATTATTTCATGTTCCATAGATGCCTTACTTTTATTGTGTATCTTTGAACAGCACAGGTTACATAGAAATAGCTCACAGTTAATACATTTCCACTGAATCTCGGGTGAAATCTCACAGAACTGACATACAGCCGGAGTTTGTGCTTTTCCTATAGACTGAGAAAAGGCCATTTTGGGTATAATATCCAGTCACTATCAGTGATTAAAAATAGGTTTACTTCCCCATTGTAAGAAAACTATCAAAGGTAAAACAGCAACATGGTCACATGCTGTTTACATTTAAGTAAATAGCAGATAATGTTTTTATCATTCAAATATTTAAAGAACTGATAACAAGACAAGACAGGAGTTAAACATGTGCAATTATACAAATCTTTTGGAAATACAGTAAATATGAAGTTAGTGAGTATTTTGATTTTGATGGAAGTGATTGAAAATAAAGGGTTATTTTAAGAAGTATAAAATAAATGTCCTAGAACCATAAGCACAGCCAATTTGCATTATTAATGGATATGGAAGTACACAGGTTGTGAACTTTTGCTTAGGATTTCACTTTAATATGTGATAAAAGATATCCCTTTAGGAATGGTTTGTAAAAGTCAATATTATTAATATGAAGCATGAACATATTCTTATATTCATAACTGATGCCAATCTAATCCCTGACCAAAAAGGTTTAGCCATTTTAATTTAAAAAATAACATGCAATACCACACCAAAACTCATCCTTTAACATATTCAGGTATGTAAATAAATTAAGGCAATAGTAGTATACCGCTGTTCAAACTCATAAATCCATGGACAAAGTCAGAAATCTTGTCTGGTTTGGTCTATATGCCATTTTGTTTTTCTTTGTTGACATAATTGTTTGTTTTTATAGTGATTAAGATTATAACACAATATTGACTGCTGTACCCCAAATGTTGACATTTTTACCTTCTTTGTCTGTTTGTTTTGCTCACACTTTGTTGTCAATATTCGGAATTCTCTGTGACTGTCATGCAAGTGAGAGGTTTAGCTAACTATAAAACCAGATTTAATCCACCATTTTCAACATAAAGAAATGCCTGTACACAGTCAGGAATATGACCGTTGTTTTCCATTCGTTTGATGTGTTTGAGCTTTTGATTTTGCCATTTGATAAGGGACTTTCTGTTTAAAATTTTCCTTTGAGTCCTGTATTTTTGTTATTTTTCATTTTTTTTTGTGGCAGATCTTTTATAATTGCTCTCAAGTTTACTCACAAATTCTTGGATGTATGTTTTGTCTACAGGTGTCTTTTTAGTTATTTGTGTTGTTGATTAGTTGACATATATACTCTGCACCATTTATTCCACCATATGATATAAATGTATCCAATAACTATACAATGATGGTAAACCAAATTTTATTTGGAGATGTTGGTGGTTGGTGGAGGTCTGTTTTGCTGTCCAGTATTTTTGTTTTGTTTTTGTATTTTTCCTTACAAGACAATTAACAGCATAATGAAGATTTGATGTATTGTTCCTTGTTAGCTCACCTGGCCTAAAAGGCCAAGTGAGCTTTTCTCATCACTTGGCGTCTGTCGTCCGTCATCGTTAACTTTTACAAAAATCTTCGAACTCCTCTGAAACTACTGTGCCAAATTTAACCAAACTTGGCCACAATCATTATTGGGGTATCTAGTTTCAAAAAATGTGTCCCACGACCCTGCCAGCCAATCAACATGGCCGCATGGCTAAAAATAGAACATAGGGGTAAAATGCAGTTTTTGGCTTATATCTCTGAAACTAAAGCATTTAGAACAAGTCTGACGTGAGTAAAAATGTTCATCAGGTTGAGATCTATCTGCCCTGAAATTTCAGACAAACCATTGTTGGGTTGCTGACCCTGAATTTGTAATTTTAAGGAAATTTTGCAGTTTTTGGTTATTATCTTGAATAGTATTATAGATAGAGATAAACTGGAAACAGCAATTATGTTCCGCAAAGTAAGATCTACAAATAAGTCAAATAACCAAAATTGTCAATTGACCCCTTAAGGAGTTATTGCCCTTTAAAGTCAATTTTTAACAATTTTTCGTAAATTTTTGTAATCTTTTTGTAAAATCTTCTCCTCTGAAACTACTGAGACAAATTTAACCAAACTTGGTCATAATCATCAGTAGGGTATTTAGTTTAAATGAAAATTGTAGAGATATATTCCTTTATTTCATAAATTACATATATTGGTGATTATTACGTACTGATATGACTTTATAATATATCATTACTTAGATAATACTACAATTTTTCATCATGACTCATCTTTCTTGACCTCACTGGTTTCGTTTTAGATATTTCAAAATTCTTTAACCATCAAATTTGTATTTAAATTGAATAGTACTGATGGATCAATTTACAAGCCTGGAATTTTAATTAATAGACTATTTTGAAAATAAGTAAATAGATAAATTAGAAACATTCATATAACTTTTGGAGAAATTTATTGCTGTGAAAAAAATTTAAAGAATGAAGATGAAAAATTTCTTCAATTTTGGGAATTAGAGTATTCTTTCAACAATAAAAGACTACTAGTGACTGCCATTGGTTCTTGTAAATAAGGACATTAAATAAAAGAGGAATTTTTGTAAAATCTAACTATATTTAATAAGATTTTTACTAACGACTTACAAAATAAACAACACAAAATTGTACAAACAAATTACATTGACAATGTTATCCTTTTTTTAAGTCTCCTCCCAAGTAAGTATTTAAATTGTTAGTACAGTAAAGAACTCTTTTAGTAAGCACATGTAGAAGAAAAAAATCTCTTACTGTTCCTGAGGAGTAAGCAGATCCTGTTCTACATGTGTCACCCGTTGTGTTGTTCATGTAAGTACAAAACCAGTGATAAGTCTTACTTGGTAGGTAACATTAAGCTGTTTTATAAATAAATGATATAACTTCAATGCTTTTTTATGCCCCTGTTGCTAGGCAAAGGGGGCGTTAAGTGTAACCCTTGTCCGTTCGTCGTGTACATCCCCAAAATTGGTTTCGTTCTATAACTTAAGTTTGTCTCATCCAAATGTTATAAAACTTATACACAATGCTTATTACCATAAAACACAGATCAACTTCGAATTTTGGTGGCTTCACTTTTACAGTTCTCTAGTTAGGTCCCTTTATAACGTTTTATGCAAGCGGGGGCATCATCTGTGTCCCATGGACACATTCTCCATTTAATCTCATTTTGGCATAGTTTTTTAGCTCACCTGGCCTAAAAGGCCATGTGAGCTTTTCTCATCACTTGGCGTCCGTCGTCGTCGTCGTCGACGTCGTCGACGTCGTCGTCGTCGTCTGTCGTCGTTAACAATTTTTCAAACATCTTCTCCTCTGAAACTACTGAATGGATTTGAATGAAACTTAACATGATTGTTCCTTAGTATATCCTGCACAAAATGTGCGCTTCGATTTTTGATCCGTCAAAAAACATGGCCGCCGTTACTTAAAATAGAACATAGGGGTCAAATGCAGTTTTTGGCTTATATCTCAAAAACGAAAGCATTTAGAGCAAATCTGACATGGGGTAAAAATGTTCATTAGGTCAAGATCTATCAGCCCTGAAATTTTCAGATGAATCAAACAAACCATTGTTGGGTTGCTGCCACTTAATTGGTAATTTTAAGGAAATTTTGCAGTTTTTGGTCATTATCTTGAATATTATTATAGATAAAGATAAGCTGTAAACAGCAAAAAAGATCAGCAAAGTAAGATCTACAAATAAGTTAATATGACCAAAATTGTCAATTGACCCCTTAAGGGGTTATTGTCCTTTAATGACAATTTTTCACAATTTGTTAATCATATTTGCTAACTTTAAAAAATCTTCTCCTCTGAAACTACTGAATGGATTTGGTTAAAACTTAGCATGGTTGTTCCTTAGATTATCCTGCACAAAGTGTGTGCTTTGATTTTTGATCCGTCAAAAAACATGGCCGCCGTTACTTAAAATAGAACATAGGGGTCAAATGCAGTTTTTGGCTTATATCTCAAAAACGAAAGCATTAAGAGCAAATCTGACATGGAGTAAAAATGTTCATTAGGTCAATATCTATCAGCCCTGAAATTTTCAGATGAATCAAACATCCAATTGTTGGGTTGCTGCCACTTAATTGGTAATTTTAAGGAAATTTTGCAGTTTTTGGTCATTATCTTGAATATTATTATAGATAAAGATAAACTGTAAACAGCAAAAAAGATCAGCAAAGTAAGATCTACAAATAAGTTAATATGACCAAAATTGTCAATTGACCCCTTAAGGGGTTATTGTCCTTTAATGACAATTTTTCACAATTTGTTCATCATATTTGCTAACTTTAAAAAATCTTCTCCTCTGAAACTACTGAATGGATTTGGTTAAAACTTAGCATGGTTGTTCCTTAGATTATCCTGCACAAAGTGTGTGCTTTGATTTTTGATCCGTCAAAAAACATGGCCGCCGTTACTTAAAATAGAACATAGGGGTCAAATGCAGTTTTTGGCTTATATCTCAAAAACGAAAGCATTAAGAGCAAATCTGACATGGAGTAAAAATGTTCATTAGGTCAATATCTATCAGCCCTGAAATTTTCAGATGAATCAAACATCCAATTGTTGGGTTGCTGCCACTTAATTGGTAATTTTAAGGAAATTTTGCAGTTTTTGGTCATTATCTTGAATATTATTATAGATAAAGATAAACTGTAAACAGCAAATATGATCAGCAAAGTAAGATCTACAAATAAGTCAATTTGACCAAAATTGTCAATTGACCTCTTTAGGAGTTATTGCCCTTTAAAGACTTTTTTCACAATTTGTTCATCATGTTGACTTACTTTAAAAAATCTTCTCTTATGAAACTGCTGTATCAATTTCAGCCAAACTTAGGCTAAATGAGTTTCAGAGTTTCAGAGTATCTAGTATAAATTTTATATTTCATTTCCTTGTATGTCAAGAAACATAGCTCCTATGGCTAAAATAGAACATAGGAGAAAATGATTTTTTTTTGCTTTTGAAGAAAATAGGACGATTCAAAGAACATTTAAATAAATTGAAAAGCCAAAATAATCATTGATGAGAGATTAAACCAAAAAAATTCAGGTGAGCGATTCAGGCTCTTGAGAGCCTCTTGTTTTATAACATTCTCATCTTATTTCAATAAAAGATATACTTTTCACATTCTTTAGGAGCACCAGTGATCACCCCTAGTTTTTGATGGGGTTTGTTACTCAGTCTTTAATTTTTAGTTTATATTCTGATTTTGTTCTTCTTTCGTATTTTCTTTGGCGATGTCAGTTTGTCTTTGAGTTTTGAATGTCCCTTTACAATTTTCTGTAAGTTCTTTTCTTTCTTCCATTAGTTGAATTCTCATAGAAAATTAGTGTTTTAATGATCTGGGTAACTGAGATGTTAATAACAACACAAGACCACCATAGCTGTATGTTAAGGTGTTATCTAAAGAAGTAGTGTGTTATGTATTACCTAACTTAATCATGATTAATGAGTTACACTTTTTATCAAACTAAACATAAGGGTTTTAGTTGTTTGTCAGTTATTTAATAATTTTATTATATATGAGAGTCACATAGCAAAATATATGTAAATTAAGTAAATAACAAATAATTTATTGATCATTCAAACATTTAAAGAACCGATAACAAGACATAAGAGGCATATATGCATTATAAAGAAATTTGAGGTCCTAATATGTCATACTGTGGATTCATTATTATTTGTTTGATAATTATTTTCGTGGATCTCTTGTGTATATATATATATTAGATGAGTTGTAACGCACGGCCAGCGAAAGCTCTTTTTTTGAGAGCTCAGGTGGTCGTGTGGTCTAGCGGGACGGCTGCAGTGCAGGCGATTTGGTGTCACGATATCACAGTAGCATGGGTTCAAATCCCGGCGAGGGAAGAACCAAAAATTTGCAAAAGCAAATTTACAGATCTAACATTGTTGGGTTGATGTTTAGACGAGTTGTATATATATATATATATATATATATATATATATAACAAGTCAAAAAGGGTACAACATCACCATTAAATAACTATAAAATATACAAATATTAGATATTTCGGATAACAGATATCCTTCTTCAATAATAGCACGATGTCAAACATCGTGCTATTATTGAAGAAGGATATCTGTTATCCGAAATATCTAATATTTGTATATTTTATAGTTATTTAATGGTGATGTTGTACCCTTTTTGACTTGTTATATATTATATTTTGTAGTGTACAGAATCATATTACATGATCCATCGCCCTGTAAGATTGATCGTTGACTATTTATTCAGTCATTTTATATATATATATTTATTTTTATATACAACTCGTCTAAACATCAACCCAACAATGTTAGATCTGTAAATTTGCTTTCGCAAATTTTTGGTTCTTCCCTCGGCGGGATTCGAACCCATGCTACTGTGATATCGTGACACCTTATATATATATATATATATATATATATATGTAAACCTAAAATTTGAAGGATCAACAAAGTACATAATTTCTATAACCTTGTATGCAGACTTTTGCAAAACTGCGAAATCAAATATCCGAGAAAATACAATTTTTTTTTAATCTGTAAAAATTAGTATCCATGAAAATAAATGAATCCACAGATTTATCCCAAAATCTGTTGCAGTATATAACATAGTATTTATTATTAAGTGAATCATGAACCATCACAGGGAAAATTTTTGTCTAGAAATTTCAAAGGTAATTTTAAAACAGTAATTATAAAGGTAGTGAATATGTTGATTTTTAGGTAAGGTTTTTTTAACAAAAGGCTTAAAATGTAGGAAGAGAGAAACAAGTAAAAGTGGTATAAAGGAAACAATTGGATATCAAGTTTTTTTTTTTATTTCTCAGGGGACCAGATCAATACTATCCCTTGGTAGTAATTTGCAAATGAACACAAGTAAAAGGTTTTAAATGCAAATGAATGTATAATATTGATGTATCATTCTCACTTCATATTCAATTTCAAGTAATACTTTAACTGCAAACATTTCACAATTTTATACAAACTAAATACTTCTGATTAATATATATATAATAATATGTTACAAATTCCTATCACAAAGCCTCTAGTTTTACTTATGTAAGCTTAACACAGCTAATCTTAGCTTTGCTTATTATGTCTGGTTCCCATATAGTCTACACCCAATCCATAAAACTTTATTTGTATCAACACAGGCGTGGATCCAGAGGGGGGGTTCCGGGGGTTGGAACCCCCCCTTTTTTTTGGACGATCAATGCATTTGAATGGGGACATGTAATTGGAACCCCCCCCCCCTTTGTCCTAGGTTAGGACCCCCCCTTTTTAAAATGGCTGGATCCGCCCCTGTCAACAGTAAGACTCTAAGGTAATTCTATTCCCATGCTTTTTACATCCTTACATAGAATAACTTCTCCAGCAGGAGTTAAAACATGTATAGCATGATTCACTGAATCAGACACTAAAATCAATTCAGTTGTGGTAATTGCCACATCTTTTGGATAAAATTCAATCTAATTTGAATTACTTCTTTCACAACCTTTGTAGGTCCAATGGAATTTCCCCCCATAATCTAACATTACTACCATCCCCTCCTCTTCTTTGTTAACTAATATCTTATTGTTGAAAGAATTAATTCTACGAGGGAAAGTTAACATTTTCTGTCCGTCCCTATCATATTCAATTAGTATGTTGTATGTCTTCATCCTGGTTCCTAACTTCAAGTTTTCTTATACTGTCTTTTGATGCAGGTAGTATTAAATATTCCACCAACCCCACTATTATCCTATTATTGTTTGTGACATGAACACCCAAAGTTTTCAAAGGGGAAAAACCCTTAAATGTCTTCAATTCACCAGTTTGTGTATAGAGTTTCAGATTATTTTTTTTTAGATGATACTAGTATTTCTCAAGTTTTTATACGCCTGCAAAAATTTTGCGGTCATAAGGTTCAATACCACAAAAGGAAGGTTGGGATTGATTTTGGGGGTTATGGTACCAACAGTTAAGGAATTAGGGGACAAAAGGGGGCAAAAAATAAGCATTTTCCTAGTTTCCAGACAATAACTTGTGTTCAAGTGTATGGATCTCTCTGAAATTGTACTGCAAGGTACCATATCACAAAGGGAAGGCTGGGATTGAGTTTGGGGGTGATGAATCATAAGGGGGTTCAAAATTTTTTTAGGGGGGATTTTTTTTTCTTCATTTTTTCCCCCTTTTTTTCCTTTTTTTTTCTTTAAAATTTTCTATTTTAAGTTGGTTATTTCTGATTTATATATAAAAGCAAATAATAATGATATGGCAGGAGATATACAGGAAACAGGATGTGTAAATTATTATATTAAGTATTGTGC
This sequence comes from Mytilus galloprovincialis, assembly GCA_037788925.1. Lineage (NCBI taxonomy): Eukaryota > Metazoa > Mollusca > Bivalvia > Mytilida > Mytilidae > Mytilus > Mytilus galloprovincialis. The sequence continues at coordinate 39,985,254 of CM075334.1, read as the reverse complement.
AATAGCAAGAATTTTTCAATTGCACAGTATTGCGCAATAGCATGAAATCTTCAATTGCACAGTATTGCGCAATAGCATGAAATCTTCAATTGCACAGTATTGCGCAATAGCAAGAAATATTGAATTGCACAGTATTGTGCAATTGCAAGAAATATTCAATTGCACAGTATTGCGCAATAGCAAGAAATCTTCTTTTGCACAGTAATGCGCAATAGAAAGAAATCTTCAATTTAAATTTAATACAATTTTTTTTAACCCATTTAAAATTTTTAGATAATTCACCACATTTATTTTGTGTCAGAAACCTATATTATGTCAAAAATTTGATCACATTCCAAATTCAGACAGTATCAAGCTTGAATATTGTGTCCAAACTTGCACGAACTGTTCAGGGTTCGACCTCTGCGGTCGTATCAGGCTGCGCTCAGCGAAGCATTTTATTTTGTAATTTATTCAGTTTAAGTTATTTCCCTTTGAACGGAAAATTATATGGATAAAATAAAACTGTATTTCATTTCAACATAAACTAAATATATATAGGGCTCTTTCAAATGCTGAATCTAAACATGTATGAAGATATTAGATTTTTTGGTACAGCTTTCAAGTTGGTCCAAGTCAGGTTTGAAAATTGAATTTTTCATTTCTGTTCTCTAACTTTAGTGTGCCTCTGCCAAATGAATTAAAACTGAAAAAAAACCAATGCTTATGACCACAAAATACAGATGAGTTTAAATTTTGGTGATGTCACTTTTACTGTTCATCCGTTATGTCTTCATATAGCATTATATGCAAGGGGGCATCATCTAGGTCTCATGAACACATTCCACATTTATTTAAAATTATTTATCACATAAATGTAGACAATGAAATTTTGATATTTTTGTTACTATAAAATGTATGTCACGTTGTTGTAGGATGAAAAACAACAGTTTATAGACTCTTTTAGAGGACTGAATCCAGCTTCAAATTACAATACATTTCTATTGACAGTTGGAAAGAGACCAACAGTGCAGTATAAGATATACAAACAATCATATTGCAGGTATGGTAATCACACAATATTTGGAATGCACACAGACATATGATAATTATTAAATATTCGGTAGTACATATATCTGTAGCAACTTTACCTGACCATATAGGAAAATAGGTATTTAGTCGGATCTTAACACGTACTTGTGATTTGGTTAAGAAACCGGTTTTGTTCAAAATATACGAAGAAATGTCGAAATGTTCAGGACTTAATTAAATCCGTATTTCGGTAGGATGGTGCAAGCATACGATTTTTATTGCGTCTTACACTTTGAGAAGCGAATAATCTTCAACTACTTTATTCAAATATTGTGTAAAAACGTTAATTTTGAGCTATGAAAGTCGAGTGGCTCGAGTATTTTTCTGAGGAATTTTAAAAAAATTGCAAAGAAATATTTTTACATTGGGTTAGGTTTCATTAGTCTTAACTATCTATAGATTAACAACTTTTGGTTATATTTATAATTTAGATTCATAATTGAAGGTGGGGGACGATTTCGCAGATAATTAATTATATTGATGTGCCATTTGTATGCAAGAGTGACATTTCGTTGTATTATGTGCCAATTCGAAAAAGTTATGCGAGTATTCTCTCCCCTTATCAGGTTCATTATTTTATAATTAAGTTTAGGTTTCTGATATAATTTTGAATAATTACTAAATGTATCAATTCAATATATTTCAGTTTTTATACGACCGCAAAATTTGAAAAAATTTTCGTCGTATATTGCTATCACGTTGGCGTCGTCGTCGTCGTCGTCGTCCGTCGTCCGAATACTTTTAGTTTTCGCACTCTAACTTTAGTAAAAGTGAATGGAAATCTATGAAATTTTAACACAAGGTTTATGACCACAAAAGGAAGGTTGGTATTGATTTTGGGAGTTTTGGTCCCAACATTTTAGGAATTAGGGGCCAAAAAGGGCCCAAATAAGCATTTTCTTGGTTTTCGCACTATAACTTTAGTTTAAGTTAATAGAAATCTATGAAATTTTGACACAAGGTTTATGACCACAAAAGAACGGTTGGGATTGATTTTGGGAGTTTAGGTTTCAACAGTTTAGGAATTAGGGGCCAAAAAAGGGCCCAAATAAGCATTATTCTTGGTTTTCGCACAATAACTTTAGTTTAAGTAAATAGAAATCAATGAAATTTAAACACAATGTTAATGACTACAAAAGGAAGGTTGGCATTGATTTTGGGAGTTTAGGTCCCAACAGTTTAGGAATTAGGGGCCAAAAAGGGACCCAAATAAGCATTTTTCTTGGTTTTCGCACCATAACGTTAGTATAAGTAAATAGAAATCTATGAAATTTAAACACAAGGTTTATGACCATAAAAGGAAGGTTGGTATTGATTTTGGGAGTTTTGGTCCCAACAGAATAAGGGGCCCAAAGGGTCCAAAATTAAACTTTGTTTGATTTCATCAAAATTGAATAATTGGGGTTCTTTGATATGCCGAATCTAACTGTCATGACTGTGTATGTAGATTCTTAACTTTTGGTCCCGTTTTCAAATTGGTCTACATTAAGGTCCAAAGGGTCCAAAATTAAACTTAGTTTGATTTTGACAAAAATGAATCAGTTAGGTTCTTTGATATGCTGAATCTAAAAATGTACTTAGATTCTTGATTATTGGCCCAGTTTTCAAGTTGGTCCAAATCGGGGTCCAAAATTAAACTTTGTTTGATTTCATCAAAAATTGAATAAATGGGGTTCTTTGATATACCAAATCTAACTGTGTATGTAGATTCTTCATTTTTGGTCCTGTTTTCAAATTGGTCTACACTAAAGTCCAAAGGGTCCAAAATTAAACTTAGTCTGATTTCAACAAAAATTGAAATCTTGGGGTTCTTTGATATGCTGAATCCAAAAATGTACTTAGATTTTTTATTATGGGCCCAGTTTTCAAGTTGGTCCAAATCAGGATCTAAAATTATTATATTAAGTATTGTGCAATAGCAAGTCTTTTCAATTGCACAGTATTGCACAATGGCAAGAAATATCTAATTGCACAATATTGTGAAATAGCAAATTTTTTTTTAATTAGAGTTATCTTTCTTTGTCCAGAATAGTAAGCAAGAAATATCTAATTGCAAAATATTGTGCAATAGCAAGATTTTTTTTTAATTGGAGTTATCTTTCTTTGTCCAGAATCAACTTAAATCTTTGTTATATACAATATACAATGTATATTCACTTTTTACTACCAACTGATAAATTATAATAAATAACATTCAGTGATAACAAGCAGTTTTTTTTACATCTTAATATTTTATGATGTATTTAAATGAGTAGTTATTGTTGCAAACTCCATTAGAAATTTTAATTGAGATTAGTTTTGGAATAAGGGAAAGGGGGATGTGATTAAAAAAATTGGGTTCAATTTTTCTCATTTGAAATTTCATAAATAAAAAAGAAAATTTCTTCAAACATTTTTATGCCCCACCTACGATAGTAGAGGGGCATTATGTTTTCTGGTCTGTGCGTGCGTCCGTCCGTCCGTCTGTCCGTTCGTTCGTCCGTCCGTTCGTCCGTCCGTCTGTCCCGCTTCAGGTTAAAGTTTTTGGTCAAGGTAGTTTTTGATGAAGTTTAAGTCCAATCGACTTCAAACTTAGTACACATGTCCCCTATGATATGATCTTTCTAATTTTAATGCCAAATTAGAGTTTTTACCCCAATTTCACGGTCCACTGAACATGGAAAATGATAGTGCGAGTGGGGCATTCGTGTACTGAGGACACATTCTTGTTTTGAGAGGATTAATATTCAACAGCATAGTGAATTGCTCTAAGAGAAAACAAAAATTTTAAGTTCATTAGAACACATTCATTCTGTGTCAGAAACCTATGCTGTGTCAACTATTTAATCACAATCCAAATTTAGAGCTGAATCCAGCTTGAATGTTGTGTCCATACTTGCCCCAACCGTTCAGGGTTCAACCTCTGGGGTCGTATAAAGCTACGCCCTGCGGAGCATCTGGTTGTTATTGGTGTATCAAAAACATTGATGTACGAATATAATTTCATAAATTTGAAACGTTTAAAATGATTACATACCAATATAAAGAACCGTTCATCATTTTTGAAAAAGACTATGAACGAAAATCGATTAAGTTATCTTCCCTTGGTGACAGATTGATTGGGAAATGAACCAACGTAATATAATGGTAATCACAGAGAGGGACCAGCAAGCAATTTTTAATTGTAGCTTATTCAACGTTAAAACAATTTTCCACTATAAACGAATGTTACTTTATACAAATATAAGGACTTTGTTAGCTAAATCTACAAATTTTATTAGATATTATGATTTTTTATTGCAATAGATTAATATGCTAATATCTGTACTACATTTAGTTTTAAAATGAGCACTTTGTAAAAATGACAAAAAAAGTGTTTGGTGGAACATGCAGCTTTTAAATAAGAACTCCAGTGTTACAAATCATAAGTTTTAATCTTATTGACCTTATGACACTTTTGATGTATGTCCAAACATTTTGGAGTCTCTTATGGTTGCAAGTGACATATGAATCTCTTATACATTTTTCTATAAGCAAAGTTACTGTGAATTCATTTATTTTTTGTGAATACCAATTTTTAAGGATAGAGGAAAACTTGCTTTTTTGTGGATGTTTAATTTTGTGGTTTTGCCAGATATAAACAAGAATGTGTCCCCAGTACACGAATGCCCCACTCGCACTATCATTTTCTATGTTCAGTGGACAGTGAAATTGGGGTAAACCCTCTAATTTGGCATTAAAATTAAAAAGATCATATCATAGGGAACATGTATACTAAGTTTGAAGTCGATTGGACTTCAACTTCATCAAAAACTACCTTGACCAAAAACTTTAACCTGAAGCGGGACAGACGGACGAACGAACGGACGGACGAACGAACGGACGGACGGACGAACGAACAGACGGACAAACGGACGCACAGACCAGAAAACATAATGCCCTACAAAACCTCTGCATACAAACCGTATGCAATATTTGTGATTCCTTGAAAATTTTGAATATGTGATTCACTTGTACCCAAAAAAAATTGGTGTGCAACTAATAATAATGAATCCACAGTATTTTAAATTTTAGCTAGAATAAGGTGCCAAATATGGGCCTTATAAAACCTGTATTTTGTACTCATATTAGTCATAATGAGAAGTTTAAAAAAAGATAATTGTCTAAGGCCAAAATCCAGCCTAGCCGTCCTCAATACTTTAATATTTGATCTAGTTGTATATTTTTTACAGTATTTATGCAACATCAGAAAGTGAAAGAGATGGTCTGGCAGTTTGTAATCTTCCCTATGGTATAATGATATGTACATTTCATCAGCCTGTACAATGTTGTAAAGCTGTACAATGCATTGAAAAATTCTGTGATCTTCTCAGAACATGATCAGGTAAAAGTGAAATTCAAGGGTATACTTGTGTTCTGGAAACGGCTTTAATTCAGTCCTGATAACATTAGTTGACAAAGTAACTGATGAAGGACAGCATTCAATTGTGATCTCAGATTTGATTGGGAATGACCTTTTCAATAGACCACTTTGCAGTAAACTACATTCCTGTGATTTTGAAAGGCAAATTTAAAACATGATGGTGTGGTTGAAGAGGATTGTGTATTAAATCATTCTGGAAATATTTATTAGCTTGCTGTACATTAAATGTTGCAAGACAAGTGTTACTTTATATATATATTAAATTAGATGTGTTACTTGCAAGCTGCTTTGTATATTTTGTATTCAGTCAAGATTGATGTAGTGAAAAAGTTTTGAAAATATTGAATGAAATGTATTTTACTTACATGGATCTTAACATTTCATAGGTCAGGAGATTTAGAAATAAAGAATAAAAGAGGGACGAAAGATACTAGAGGGAAAGTCAAACTCATAAATCGAAAATAAACTGACAACTCCATGGGTAAAAATAAAAAAGACAAACAGACAAACAATAGTACACATGACACAACATAGAAAACTAAAGAATAAGCAACATGAACCCAACCAAAAACTAGCGGTGATCTCAGGTGCTCAGGAAGGGTAAGCAGATCCTGCTGCACATGTGGCACCCGGCGTGTTGCTCATGTTATAACAGATCTGGTAAATAGTCTAATTCAGTAGGTCACATTCATGAAAGGGAAAGGGATTGTAGTTACGACGTAAGGAACATATCCGATATCATCTGTGAAACGGTTATTCCATAACAGTCAACCAACTGGTGATGGCATCCGTAAAATTTACGAAGGGATGATTTCAATTTCACCATTTGGAACTCTTGGTTTAATAGCTTCCTTGTGAGCAGCAACCCTCTATCAAGAAATCATGATAGGAAATACTAGCACGAGAATATCGTATCAATTGGGAGATATATACCCTGTATGCAGGTGCTTCTGGAATGTTGCTACTTAAAAATGGAAAGTTCACAATTGGAAAGCTGAAATCGTCTCTTTTGTTGTAAAGTTTTGTTTTCAACTGACCCTCCTTTATATCTATATTAAATTAGATGTGTTACTTTCAAGCTGCTTTGTATATAAATGTTTAAATAAAAGTTACAACATATATAAATGTTTAAATAAAAGTTACAACATATATAAATGTTTGAATAAAAGTTACAACATATATAGTTACGAAGCTAATCTATCAATAAATCAAGAAAAAAGATAGTTATGGAATTACGATATTAATATAGTACTACAAATCTATTATTTTGTGAATAGGAGAAAGATACATTTCAAATGTTTGTTTTGCAAAAAATAAATGGAATGAATGTTAAAAAATTATGACAAAGGTCGATAGAAAATGTTATTGATTTACTACTGAAGGATTCATTAATCAAGGAGATATTGCCCTTTTAAAGTCAATTTTTCACAAATTTTTGTTATCTTTTACAAAAATCTTCTCCTCTGAAACTACGGAGACAAATTTCACCAAACTTAGCCACAATCATTCATAGGGTATTTGTTTAAAATATATGTCAGATGGCCAACCAACATGGCTGACATGGCTAAAAATAGAATGTAGAGGTAAAATGCAAGTTTTATCTATTAAATTGTAAACCACTATGAATAGAGAAAATCTGACAGGGCAAACATGTTAAGAATGTTAAGCTCTACAAACTATCCATCTAGTCAAAATTGTCAGACAATTTTTTTAATAGGAATTATTGCCCTTATATCACAAATTTTACCACTTTTTTCATGTTTGCCTGTTATCTTGAAATTATACTAAATATAGAGAAACATTAAATTGCAAAAATGATAAGGAAGACAAGTTCAACAAATAAGTTAACATTGTTATAAATGTCAGCTTACTCCTTTTTATAAGACTGCAAAATTTTTGCGGTCGTATATTGGTATCACGTCCTCGTCGTTGGCGTCCTCGGCATCGTCGTTGTCGTCAGCATCATCCGAAGACGGATGGTTTCCGGATAATAACTTTAGTATGAGTGAATAGTAATCTATAAAATTTTAACACAATGTTTATAACCACAAAATGAAGGTTGGGATTGATTTTGGGGGTTATGGTCCCATTGGTTTCGGAATTAGGGGCCCAAAACATACATTTATCTAGTTTCAGGACAATAAGTTGTGTATGAGTATTTCAATTACTCTGAAATTGTACCACAATGTTCATACCATTAAGTAGAAGGTTGGGATTTATTTTAAAGGTTATGGGGCAAACAGTCTAGGAATGAAGGGCCAAAAAGTGGCCAAAAAACAAGCATTTTTGAAGTTTCGGACAAAAACTTATGGTTTACTGTATGGATCTCTCTGACATTGTACCACAATGTTCCATATAATGAAGGGAAGGCTTGGTGTCAGTTTGGGGTTAATATCCCTGAATATTTAGGAATAAGGGGCCAAAAGAAGTATTTTTCTAGTTTACAGACAATAACTTGTGTTTAAGTGTACGGATCTCTCTGAAATTATACTAAAAGGTTTCATACTAAAAAGGAAAGGCTGGAATTTAGTTTTGGGGTTCTTGCTTCATGGGGCTTTCAATAAATGAGGGGACAAAAAAAGGGGCTCAAATAAGCATTTTTGTAGTTTTCCGTCAATAACTTGTGTTTAAGTGTATAAATCTCTCTGAAATTATACCACAAGTTTTCATACTGCAAAGGTATGGTTATAGGGGGTAATGGATCAAATCATTAAGCAATTAGGAGCCAAAAAGGGGGAAATAAGGGTTTTTCTGGTTAAAGGACAATTTAGACAATTTAAAAGCATTGTAAGGGAGGTAATCCAATTCCAATTAAAATTTAAGGAATACTGTTATATATTGATTACTTGATTACACTGCTTGAAAATTATGTTAAAGGAAGTGATAATTATCTTGAGATGTGTAGCTGTAAATCTATTTTTAGAAGTTACTGTTAATTAATATTAATTTTAACCATGACTGTAAGTTATTTTATATTTTAATACTTTATGATGTACTTAATTGAGTAATTATTGTTGCCAACTTAGAAATTTGAATTGAGATTATTTTTGGAATAAGGGATTGGGGAGGTGAAGAAAAAAATTTCTCATTTCAGATTTCAAAAATTAAAAAGAATTTTTCTTCAAATATTTTTTTCTGAGGGAATTTATATTCAACAGCATAGTGCATTGCTCAAAAGCAAAACCAAATAATTTTAAAATTCATTAGACCACATTCATTTTGTGTCAGAAACCTTTGCTGTGTCAACTATTAATCACAATCTAAATTCAAAGCTGTATCAAGCTTGAATGTTGTGTCCATACTTGCCCCAACTGTTCAGGGTTCGACCTCTGCTGTCGTATAAAGCTGCGCACTGCAGTGCATCTGGTTAGAGTTATTGCCCTTTCATGATGATTTTTACAATATTTGTTTTTTTTTGCTTTATTTCTTAAATGTTATGATAGATGGACAGAAACCTAGACAGACAAAAGTGATTAGCAAGACAAGATCTACAATTGATACAATATAGATGAAATCGTCCGATCTACTAACAAATCAGATTTTGGTGATAAAGGTAGTAGGCTGTCACTCTTAATAGGAGTGATTGTCCAGCCCCTAAATAAGGTATTTTTTTTACCCTGTTTTGTGTTTTGAACTAAACTAAAAAAGAGAAACTAAACTGACTAAATGATCAGCAATACAAAATCAACAAAACAGAGATTTGTCTTATGAATTCTATTCTTGTCTTCAATGTTGGAGAGTGTCCTTTGTTGAAAATACACATATACCAAGGTAAGTAACACAAGCTCTTTAGAGCCTCTAGTTAAAGGGGCACAAACTACGATATATATAAAAAAAAATCTAAAGTATGATTTGTTTTTGTTCAATCAAGAATAAAAGTGTAATAGTGAAATAATAATTCGCTTTTAACAGCCAAAATGGTTTAATTTTGTCAAATTAAGCTAAATAACATTGATAATGAATTATTCACTTGCAAGTGAATAATTCGACCTCATTAAAATCCGTATTCATGTGAACTTCAGTTTAACCCCTTAACTAGAGATGGACAACGCATGCATTATACGTGCACTGGTTATTTAAAGGCGAAACGTGTCAACATTGAAAAAAACCAAATGTAAATCATTTCATGACTGATTCGATCCACAAAAAAATTTTCTTATACAGATAAAAACGATGAGAAACATATATTTTTAATCTTTAAAATAAAATTTAACAGACCTATAAAAATCCAATTGCACGAGTTGGTTTAATCTATTTATATCTATATTTATGTTCACATCGCTTATATGGTCATCTGAGATCAACTCGATAGTTAATAAGATGGAGTATAGACTAAAATATACATGAAACGAAACTATATATCATCGACCCTATGCTTTGTAAATTGTTTACTTTGGACTTTTGATAGTTTGGATAAACGTTTTACATTGTTATAAAAAAAATATGAGAATTTGAGTCAAATCGGTGACCATGAATTTGACAGCTAGTGGCCCTTAAAAGGATAAATTTCACTTACATTTAAAGTTGTTAACATTGATAGATAAGTTGCAGATCTCTATTAGTTTGTGACAAATGAAAGAAAAAGTATTTGGAACTATTACTTATATTTGATTATAATTTGAAAAAAAGATATACATTGAGTTAACTTGTATCGTATCTAATTCTAGAAAACTATGTTTAATGATTAAATCATATCGAATGATAAGAGTACTATGTTAAACCACATTTCTGTTCAAAGGGAAATAACTTAAAATTCCATGAACCAGTAATGATAACATCAAAATGTCTTTAAGTCATGTGTTATGAAGGTAGATGTCACAGCTGTTATGTGGTATTTATTTTTTGGTGTGTGTGTTAATGTTTTGTCTATACTTGCTCAACTGTTCAGGGTTCAACCTTTGCAGGTTAAATCCGGTTTGCTGTCACTTGACAGTTTCTTGTTGATGATTCTGTGGATCACTTAGCAAGCATGCTATTCAAAGTTACTTTATTTACCTACATTCTCAAGTCCATGTGCTGTCATGTCAATACTACATTGTTCGATGAACTTCGAACCAGATAAAATTGAAAAGACTTACCAGATACTTTGTTAAATGCTTAAATTTTTTTATATTTCATTAGAAGTTTAACAAAAATATCCAAAACACAAATAAATAGTAATTAACCACAGATTGCTTTTTCATGGAGTATGAAATGTGTATTCAACATCTATCTTGAACCTGCCATGCGTATCCTAGAGCAGAAGCGTCGGATGTAATTTGTTTATTTGGCATAATCATATCATCGTAAAGTTCATGGTTCAGTGTACCAAGCAGACCTCTTGTTTTACCAAAATACCACTTGCTCAAATAAATGTCTACCATATTTACGGTTGGGTCGGATTTAACTTGGAATCCACGTCCCTCAATAATCACATAACCATCGTCAGAGAAAACTTCAAATTCTGATGTTCTGTAAGGTAGATCCATAACTACACCGTCAACGCTGACCTACAGAACGTATAATAAGGTGAATTCTTTTGTTATGTTTCAAAACACAACAATATACATGTAAAAGGTAAAAGTCTACATGCAGAATAAACCTTACTGCTATTTTTCAATCACCACAATTTGATAGTCTTATGCATACATCACACTTTTCCTAATGGAGTCTTCCAAAGAATATTTTATTAAAGTCATAGATTTGTGGATATACATAGTGTATTTCATATATAGTACATATAGAATTTGATTGATATTCCTCATATGAAGAAAGTTATAGTTACCCATCCATTTGGTGCTAGTTAATACAGACATGCAAAGTTAACCTTAAAGCCATTTTATTATCTTTTTACTTTTTATACATGAATCACATGTTTAACTTTCGCAATGGAGTCTTGCGGAGCATATCCACGATATATATTTGTAGATATACACATAATGTTTCATATTTATGTACATATAGAACTATGTAAATATTCCTGTAGAGAACTATATTTACCTTTCCATTTGGTGATAATTGAACATTTTGTTGGTGAGAAGTCAAGATTAACTTCTTCTTTTGTCTGCCCAAATAATTCATGATGATACTGAAGTTGCCGTCTACATAATCTCGTGCAAGAACGTAGCTACATCGACCATTGAAGTCATATTCTTGACCATCGAAAGTTGTAAAGTGTCGGCCATGTACCTTTGCACTTGCTGTAGAAATTTAAATTATAAGTGAAATATATAAAAAATTGTAAGGTTCCGCGAAACCCAGTGTCTCGCCTACTTTTGCTGTAAATCGCAGGCTCAACAAAAATGAGGAAAAAAATCAATAAAAACATTCCTCTTGATGCTATCTTTTGATTGTAAGAAGCTTCTGTCAAAGTTTGGTAAAAATCCAGGATAGTTTATGATATTATAAATGTTTTAAAAACTTTAACTGCAGACTGTATGTAATGTTAACTGGAAGAAAAACTAAGTCCATTTATATGTAAAATACAGATACACAGGAACAATTTTAACTACATTTCCTTCTAGATACTAGCGTTTGATCATAAACAAGCTTCTGTCTAAGTTTGGTGCAAATACAAAATAGTATAGGAAAGTTATCAAAATTCTAAAAACTTTAACCACAGAGTGAATGTGTTGTTTCCTGGCAGAAAAGTCCATTTAAAAGTAAAATAAAGAAAAATGAGCTACTGTCCAAGTTTAGTAGAAATCCAGTATAGTTTAAGAAAGTTATTAAAATTTCAAAAACTTTAACCACAGAGTGAATATTTGTGGACACCGCCGACGACGACGACACCGACGACGACGGAATGTAGGATCGCTATGTCTCGCTTTTTCGACTAAAGTCGAAGGCTCGAGAAAAATAAAGACACCCCCCCCCCCCCCCGTCTACCATTTGTATGAATGAACCTTCAAAAAGTTTTACTTAATCATAAATCTGATTAATATCAGCTTTTATCAATGACCCCTTTTACAACTTTGTATTCTATAGAAGGTAGTACCTAACACTACATGGAGATAACTCTGTAAAATCAGCTGAACGCTTTAATTACGTTGTTACGTTGCGTTGTGAAGGCAATATTAAGCTTCTCAATGATCAAAATACGTTTTTGATAAACTGCTATATTACCAGTGTAATTTTTCTGATAAAATGGTTGGTTCAAATATTTTAAATTTTGATATTTTTGTCAAAGGGTCAAGTTAATACTTTGTCAAAATTTTATGAAGATTAAACGAGCCAAATTAATTTTAGTGAAGGTGTTGGGTACCACCTTAAAACTAATTTCATTTATTATCAACATTGATAAATACGTGAATAATAATAATTCATAAAAGTCATAAGGTAAATTCATTTTGTGGTGGACACATTGCATTGCCAAATGTGTACAGTGATAAGTTTCAAGAGTCAATATTTTATGAAGATTAAGAAATTATGTCCTTGTTTTAAAAACATATTTAGATAAGCACTATCATTTTATCCTTTGATTATTTAAATTTTTCTTGAAACAAATTATTCGAGATTCTCAGTTAAAAAATTCGAAAACTTGATGTTTACAAACCTGTCCAGGTCATGTGTGGTATGTAATCCTCTATAGATCCAATAAAATTTGTGTTTGGAGTTTGAAAGCTCATATCTGGAATGTATTGTCGTACAGGAATGTCTTTTAGTGAGCTGAGAGTGTGTACATTAGCAGGAAGGTACAAATCTACTTCAATCTCTCCATTATGTATATCATATTTTATAACTTTGGATTTGAGTACATTTCCGAAATCTTCTTTGGTACCATCTTTTTGCAATTTATCATACATTTTGTCAACTAAAGCATTTTTTACGTTTTCTTCAAATTCAAAGTTTTTGTATGCAGATGATCCCTTCAAAAGAAAACGCGAATGTTGATTGACTTTCATAATATTATATATTATATATATAGTGTCTAAAAATAGCAACCATCAACATTCAATCTATCTAGGTGTGGATCAGTTTGTAAGTCATCAAAGGTACCAGGATTTAATTTAATACGCCAGACGCGCGTTTCGTCTACATAAAACTCACCAGACCCTCAGATCAAAATAGTTATCAAGCCAAACAAGTACAAAGTTGAAGAGCATTATGGACCCAAAATTCCAAAAAGTTGTTCCAAATACAGCTAAGGTAATCTATTCCTGGGATAAGAACATCCTTAGCTTTTCGAAAGATTCAAAGTTTTGTAACAGGAAATTTTTAAAAATGTCCATATAATTGATAGAATGAAATTCATAACAGTGTGGTCGACGGTAAAACGTTTATTAGTAATTGTACTGAAAAGTTTACCTATAACTTGTTTGTCGTGGGCGATGATTTTATGCTCACTCAGTCTATCGGAGGCCTTCAAGTGGGGATTTAAATAATCATTTGTTACACATTTTGATACATAAAATGAAACTTTCTTTTCACAAATCATTTAAGGAATTTATTTTAAATAATTGTTATACCATCACTTACAACAGTTTCACTTTTAAGAATATTAATGTACAGAGCTGATATCAATAAATAATAATAAAAAAAAGAAGTTTATTCATGGTAAAAAACAAAAAAACTTTTAAGTTAATGGGGACCCGCGTTATTTCAGAAAATATCTTATTGATTAAGAGAATAAAAACTTCTACGTTGTGATCATTTAAGAGTGGCCTTCTATTTATTCAATGCTAACCATGTGGGCTTTGTTTGTTTTATATACAATAAATCGATTCGTTCATTCAAATATTTGTCAGTTTGCCTTGGCTCTTCAAGTCCAACACACAACTTCTCACGAAATTGGTATTTTTCTTACAAAAATTACATCCATGTGATGTATTCTTTTCATGGAGAATGAATGTTGCACCTTATTTTATTTGTTATCGTTTTTTTTTGTGTGTATCATTGACGTATAAGACAACCTAAATCTTCTTTATTCAAATTTAAAACATACGAGATGGCAATTATAACACAAAATAACTAAATTAAACTTACAGCAGAAGAAAGATAATGAACATCGCTTTTATAGTCTTCTAAATATCGAAGACGCGTGGTCTTTTTAAAAATGATGTAAATTTATAAAGGAAACAACAAACAAAATAGTTCGAATATTTATATTGGAAAAAGTAACGGTGTGCAAATCATAACAATTATTTTATTTCAATGAAAATCAAACTGTTGAATTTTTTCCGCTGCGAGCAAATGTTTAATTTTGGTCGCATTTTGAAAATCAATAAATCTTGTATTTTTGTTGGAAGCTGCACTGTGTAGTTTATACCCGTTTTTTTTTAATGCCGCACAAATCCAACACAGACAAAAAAAAATGGTAGGTTCAAGAAATAATTGATGCAAACTATACTTTATTGTAGTTTTAACATGGGTAGGCATTATATTCGTGATTATTTTTGCCCGAGCGATATCGAATAACTATTATAAAAAGTGTCCTAGTTCAGTGAAAATGTACGTCATACTTATTTCCTAAACAAATAAATAAACAAACATTAATTAACATACAACACTACCAAAGGCCAGAGACTCCTTACTTGTATGATTTTGTAAAAAAAATGCATCTTTTTAAAATAGTCGAAAACAAAATTGTCTGTACAATGGAAAAGTCGAAGCCCAAAAAAGATGAACAGTGTATTATAGAAACATAGAAGCTGGTTGCAAAAGTTGACGACAAGATCTATTTTATAATTACTTGAGTATGGCCTAATACTATTAACCTGAAATAAATATATTTATAGCAATTCCCTTGATACGAAAGATCTACATGTTGCCTTGGGCTTTTTTTTTGCTCTTTGGTTGGGTTTTTGTCTCAATGACAATTCAATTTTCATTCTTATCATGATATAACTGCATGTTAAAATAAGATAAGAATATGAAGTGTGATAGACAATCAGACACATTCTTTCCAGGAACCAACAGGCGTTATCAAGCTATAGGTCCCCGTATGGCCTTCGACCATTAGCAAAATACACACTTTATAGAATGAAAGCTCCAAGAGGTCTTGAGATGAAAAAAACAAACATAAAAGATGAGGGAGAAAAAAAATAGGGATACCTCATGGAAATTGGAAAATGGTCCGCAACATTAATTTAGTCAACTCACTTAATTGAAATTAAAGACCTGGCGAATTTTTGCCTTTTGCAATGGATGTGATGTATGTTTAAAAAAAAATCATGGTTTGTTTGGACATTTTTATAAATCAAGTCTTGGTTTTAAATTATTTGCAAGTAAGTTTTAAGTCATGAACAAATAATCACTCACAGAAAGACATCAAATCCATCAACAAAAGAAAAAAATTAATAGACGACCGACAACGCACAGAATATCATGTATGTGTTCCGGACCATATGAGTATTTGGACCATACGCATATATCATGACCATAAGGGTATACTAATATGGTCCAACCATACACGTATGGTCCAAATACTCATAAGGTCCGGAACATATTTTATTTGCGATCACAAATGCACGAAGACGTCCATTTCTATGTAAATTGGGTCGATTTTTTGATATAGATAAGATGAATGCGTTTCTGTTGCCAAGTGTTTTTCACAAGTATAGTAGCAGTATAGCAGAACGGTTTAAGTTTCCTATATACACCAAATGATACATTTTGCCAATACAATAACGTAAATGCATGCAAATTTCACAAGGTTTAATCCAAATAGCTTTCTTACTATCCAATAACTTTCAAGTACGAAAAAGACAAAGCAGAAGTATATTTTGTCTTTATGTTTCGTATTTGCACAACTTTTGAAAGTGGATTATGCATTCGTTCTAAAATAAAACTAGACCAGATTAAAGTTAAAAGATTACATAACTCGACAATCGCAATTGTTAAATCGCTTTGACATCCGAAAAAGATAATCAATCAATACATGCATTTCAACTTTTAAAGCCAGTAAGTCATTCTTTTTTCTGAAAGAACATGGCTTTGCGATATCTTATTATGAAAATTGATTGTCGAAACATAACAAAAACACAAGTAAAGGACGTTTAATTAATCAATATAAATCAAAACACAAATTCCTGATTAGTATTTCGAATTATTTTATATAGGCGTTGAGAACCTTTGGTGACCCCACGGTTTAAATGTTTATATTAAGGACGTCGTGAGCAATGGGCGTTATAGACGAACGTTCACCTAATCTGTCCCAGTCAATGGGATATTAAAGTGCGCCAATCAATGTCCACAGCCACACTGTTATGAATTCGATTCTATTTATGTTAACAATCAGAAATCAGATCAACGTCGGGTCTCTAATTATCAAATCGGCGTCCAAATCTGACGACACGTTCTCCAATATTTTATCCCTCTCATCGACGTCTGATCGATGTGTGCTCTCCAACTTTGTACTTGTTTGGCTTGATAACTTTTTTAATCTGAACGTCACTGATGAGTCTGATGCAGACGAAACGCTCGTCCGGCGTATTAAATTATAAGTCTGGTTGGTACCTATATGTCTCCTCTCATCGCGATGTCATTAAATTAAATTTATTTATTTATTTTTAAATTTGATCTTTGTATATTATTATCTTTAATTAAAGAATCAAGTTTAAGGCAAAGCATAACAAACAAGCAATTTATGTGGAATTAACGGCCACAGTTCACTTTGATTGACGAGGTCTGACATGATAACAGAATGCCGACATGATTGATTAAACTGACAAATCTGTGCACCATTGGTTCCTCCAGGTTAAATCCTAAAGAGAACGAGGGCCATGATCCCCAAATACGTCGGGTCTTATTCGCATCACCCCCTGGTTTCAGGGGAGTAAAGATTAACAATTTAACAATTTCTAGATCAACAAACAGTTAAGCTCGAACTGGTACCAATTCAGAACCGGCCACTCAGGGTAGACATGAGATGGTCTCAACAGAACTTCCTGCGGTAACGCAGGAAAGTAAAAAACTAATATGATCCGACGTACAATACAGGAATGGATCATGACCCCTTAATCTTGCCAGACCCCGCCAAACAACCTTTTACTGTGACAAAATGTTTTATTACCATATAATGAACAATTATACTAGTATTGGAGATAAAAACTCTGAAAGTTCATAACAAAAATTTAAAGTACTATATGTGTTCCAGGTGGATAAACTAAAATCATACTGATTGTTCCAATCACATTGCTGGTGGCTGGTTGTCCTGGTAAAACTGTAGAACACTCACTCGAATATTTAGAATACGATAGTTCTTAAAAGTTTGTTCAGCAAGCAATTCCATCGGCTTAGTCTAGTCATCTTTGATTTGTCCAACAACGTATTAAGTATCAGGCTTCTCTCTGAACAGCCTGAAAAATGAATAAAACAGCAGCAGACACAAGTAATTGTTGATAGAGTGTGAGGGGAGGTGGGTGGGTTTTGAAACTTTCACTTATCCAGAGCAGCTAGTTCAACTGTGAGGCTGAAGTCACGTGATGTTTATAAGCCGGAAGCGAGATGCGGATCCGAATGATAAATTATGTCATTTAAAAGGAAAATAAATATATTAATCAAATCTCTATCATTAAATTGGTTTATCTTATAAGTAATAAACCTTATTAATTAAAGAATCAAGTTTAAGGCAAAGCATAACAAACAAGCAATTTATGTGGAATTAACGGCCACAGTTCACTTTGAATGACGAGGTCTGACATGATAACAGAATGCCGACATGATTGATTTAACTGACAAATCTGTGCACCATTGGTAGCAATGGATGCTCAAGTTCCTCCAGGTTAAATCCTAAAGAGAACGAGGGCCATGATCCCCAAATACGTCGGGTCTTATTCGCATCACCACCTGGTTTCAGGGGAGTAAAGATTAACAATTTAACAATTTCTAGATCAACAAACAGTTAAGCTCGAACTGGTACCAATTCAGAACCGGCCACTCAGGGTAGACATGAGATGGTCTCAACAGAACTTCCTGCGGTAACGCAGGAAAGTAAAAAACTAATATGATCCGACGTACAAAACAGGAACGGATCATGACCCCTTAATCTTGCCACGTGAGTGAGTCTATACACACTCATTAAATACCCCCCTTTTTTTTAACCCCTTGAAAACCATAAGAAATTCTATTTAAATTATACTTCTGGGAAACGCCGAATTTTTTGAGATGATAGGAAAGTTTCAATACCCCCTTGTATGTTATTCAAGTATATATCATAACCAATATCGGATAAGTGAGTTCCGTCATATCTATACAAGTTCATCTCTCGAGCTCAGATATTAGGATGTTAATAGCCCAGTTTACTCGTTTTC
The DNA here is from genome assembly GCA_037788925.1 of Mytilus galloprovincialis. Taxonomy (NCBI): domain Eukaryota; kingdom Metazoa; phylum Mollusca; class Bivalvia; order Mytilida; family Mytilidae; genus Mytilus; species Mytilus galloprovincialis. The sequence goes on along the minus strand of CM075334.1, from coordinate 39,966,549 downwards.
GAGATCTTTCGATAGCTTTTCCATCTGTATCACCGTGCCAATACCTTCGCATTAGCATTTCGCTCCATACGATGCGAGTGTTAGGTAGAAGTAAATGCAGACGCAGAATATCCCTTTCAATATTTTGGATGAGTTCCAAAGTTTTAACTTTGACCAGATCATTGGAACCAAGCTGAATGATTATCATGGCGGGAGGAGAAAATTTGTCAACTGCATGGGATACCTTGGCATTAAAATCATTCCACAACATACCCCTTTTTCCAAACCAGCGTATGTACACCCCTCTGCTTTGAAGACCAATGTTTGGGCCCCCGTATCTCGTTTTTGCATTTGTCTGTGCCCAATATACAATTGAAGATCCGACGAACCAAATAGCTTTTGAACCTAAAAGGAGGTAATATGTATTATAATATTAAAAACACTTCGTTTGAGCTGTAATGCAAGTTAAATTTAAGACTCAGATACGAATATAGCGTAAATATGCAACGGAAGACCATCGGCCGCACTGCTTGATAATATCGTCTTTAACACCATTTTTTGCCATATCAGTAGCTCGTCCTATCCGAAAAGAATGAGAACGAATGTGGAACGGTAGTTCACAGAAACCCAAACATTTTTGAAGCAGGGAACAAAATTGATATTTTGTTAAGGCCAAACCATTAAAATGTGTATATAATTTATTTGATCCATTTACGCCGGAGTAGCGAACCTGCAAGTAAGATTGTAATAGCGTGATTGGACAGATATTCGAATCTGCATGGCTTTGAATGATCAGGGTTATGGAAGTATGCTTTTGATCGGTTTTTGAGCTGCATATTTTTACATGTAATTCGGTTTGACCCTTACTCTTATCAAAAGTGATATCTTCACATTTCAATGCATGTCCGCTTTCGTCAGTACGACTGTCACTTACCCGTAGCATGGCGAAATACGCAAGAGAAAAAGCAGAAGAAAACAATATAGCTTCATATTGAGAATTGCAGACGCTCCGTAGACTGTGAATTAAACGTTTTAACAAGTCGAACGATATCGGCGTTCGAACATCTGGTTTTTGCGGATTTTTTCTACGCAATCCTTCAATCATTTTGCAGATGATGAATGATTTCGTGTTATCTGTTACATTGTTAATCTTGTGTGTGTGGGCCAATCCGGAGATGGATGTAGAAACAGTAGACGCAGAGAAACCTTTGTACGACAGGTATGCTATGAATTGAGCTATTTCGTCGATAGGTACCGGCCAAATATCGCGATTGTTATAAATAATGCGAAACTTTTTTAAACAATCTACTGCTGTTTTATAAGTTTTCCAGGAGTTCGGAGCCATTGAACATTTAAGTAATAGGTCTGCCTCGTCTTTTAAACATTCCAGAGATGGGCCGGAATCGAGTATGGGTTTGCATCTGCTGTGGGGCATAGTTTCCGGAACTTCTGAAAATCACAACGAGAGAGGGAGTCAGCAAGAGAATTCAAATGACCTGGGATATGTTCGGCTTTAATCAATATGTTGCATTCCAAGCAGGCCAATACAAGTTTTCTGATTAGGGACATAACACTTGTCGACTTTGAAGACTTTTTATTGATTATAGAAACTACGCTCTGGTTATCTATGTGAAATAAAATTTTCTTGTTTTTTAGACATGCCTCCCCAAATGTCCAAAGCAACGACTACAGGGAACAGTTCTAGAAAGGTAATATCGGTTAAAATTCCTGAAATTATCCAATTGTTGGGCCAACTCGCCTGGGCCCATTTCCCTTCAAAATAAATACCAAAGCCTTTTCCGACCCCACCTGCACTGTCAGTGAACAATTCGAGATCTGAGTTAGATGACCAGAATTTATCCTGAATTACGGTAGTACCGTTGTAGTTTGATAGAAATAGTAACCAAATATTAAGGTCTTCTTTCATAGCCTTAGTTATTCTGGCTCTGTGATGGGGCCTACGCAAATTGCAAGTGGCATCAATCAAACGACGACAAAAGGCTCGACCCGGGACAATTACTTGACATGCAAAATTTAGTATACCAATCAAAGATTGTAAATCCCGAAGGGTGATTTTGGATCTACCTAAACAATAAGAAATTCTGGCTTTTAACTCAATAAGTTTGTCTTCGGGGAGACGCATTATCATGTTGGAATATCAACACTTCCGTTGGCTCGACCGTTTTTTCCTCTGCTAACGGAACCCCCAAAGTTTACAAGAATCCTGAAAACACTTTAGAGTGTCGTGGCATTGAGAAGTTTGTGCCTCGCCTCCAAACAGAAAATCGTCCAAATAATGCAAAATATTGTCGTTTTTTGACTGTTGCTGTACAACCCAATGCAAGGCGGTGGGAAAGGATTCAAATAGCGCCGAGCTAATACTGGCCCCCATTGGGAGGCATTTATCAAAGAAATATTGATTCTCAAATTTGAACCCCATCAGATCAAAATCACCCGGATAGAGTCTTAGCAAACGAAAAGCCGATTTTACGTCGCACTTGGCCAAGAGCGTGTTCTTTTTCAATCTGAATCATATTGACAGCGTCGTCTATACTTGAGTATTTTACAGAACAGTACTGCTTGTCAATAAAGTCATTAACGGAGTGATTTATAGGAAAGGACAAATTATGAATTAACCTGAATTCTGGACTAGATTTTTTAGGGATAACCGAGATCGGAGAAATACGAAAGGTGGGGAACGGAGGTTCTGAAAAAGGACCAGCTACCCTACCCAGGTTAATTTCTTTAAGGATTTTGTCCCTGGCTATGGTGGCTTTCTCTCCATTCATTTCTTTAGAATCTATATCCATAGGAAGTCTCGGACCGGAGTATTTTAGTTTAAACCCAGCTTCGAGACCTTGTATCAGGTCTCGCGCAACCTCTTGATGTGGGTAATTTTTGAGAGCTTTCTTTACTTCATCGACGTTTATTGGCGAATTACCTAGAGAATACAAATGCGTGTAACTTGCAAATTAAAAACAAAAACAAACACAAATTAATTAACATGATAAAATATAGTAAATACATGTTTTCTAGTACAAGGAGAGATAACTCGACCATTTCTATCAAACAAGTTCAAATGTACTGAAAGATATCTAAATATAATTTCTAGGAAAAATGATGTTTACAAAACAAGGATCAACAAGGTAAACAAAAACAAAGCGGAATTAATTTCTGCATTCTAAATAGGGATGACTACCATTACATTTCGAGCATTTGTGAGTAAATTTGCAATTCTTGCCAAATGTACAAGTACCCTTGTTATTGAATAATCTGCATGTAAACACGCGTCGTTGTCCTACATTTTGACTCGACGCCCCACTTGTCGATGAATTCCCACTATGCGATTGATGGTTATTGCCATTTGAAATTCCTGTGTTAAAAGAAGGACTAACGTTCGGAGTAGATACACATAGTAACCACAGCTCCATATCGACAACTCCACATGAAGAAAAGGGGGAAAAAACTTTACGTAACCTAAATTGCTCATCATAATAAACCCAGCCTCCAGAGTAACCCCTTGAGGCTGCCATTCTGACTGTTTGCATGTATTTGAAAAACTCCAGACCTTTGTTGGGCCATTTTTCAAGCATGACACTTCCATAAATCATGAATGCGGAAGTCCAGACATAAATACTTTTTATGGGACTTTTCTTTTGGTTAACTAGGGATAAAACACCCCCTTTTACTACCAGTTCACCCTCTAAATTTTGCTCGTTTACAAGGTCCCGGGTGGATTTTAGAAGAACGTTCAGGTCAATAAATTCACCGTTCCATATTTTTTCTTTAATTTTGACCGGAATATGGGATGAAATGGGATCGAAAACACTTGAAATGTATGAAGGGGATTGGTCCACTTGTAAACGAGTATCTAAAGACCCAGCACCCGACCCGTGAGAAACATTTGAGACAGTTAACATACCAAGGTTGTTGTTTGCTGGACTCATCACCCCGCTGGGGCCAGGTTGTGGAGTCAGTGGTAACAAATCTCCCCTTGGTCTGTCCAGTGCGTCTCCCTCGTTGCCATTTGGACTTTCTGTATCCATCTCATGTTGAATCCTGAAAGGCACGAATGGGGCTTCCTTATGTGCGTCTGATACAATGTTAATAGCTGGACACCTAGCAATTGCCAAATTAGAATCTGTCGCTGCTCTAGACACTTGAACGGTTCTTGTCGTGTTCTGTGATTTTGAAAGTGCTCCTCGTGTTGACGGCACTTTGCCTTTTCTAAATTTCTTTGCTGGACCTGCAGGCTGCTGTGAAACCTTTTTGGGAACATAACGAGGCCTTTTCCGTGGTTTCATATCTGATTAGAAATCTATAAGTTGCGGATTTCGAAGATTTTTTGACGATTGTCTTTTGAAACTTTTGAAACTTTCACTTATCCAGAGCGGCTAGTTCAACTGTGAGGCTGAAGTCACGTGATGTTTATAAGCCGGATCCGAATGATAAATTATGTCATTTAAAAGGAAAATAAATATATTAATCAAATCTCTTTCATTAAATTGGTTTATCTTATAAGTGATAAACCTTAGTATCGTTTTGTCTTTTTGTGAAGTAACTTACATAAACTATACTGTTTTCTTATAATGTTATCACAAGACAATCACCGACATCATATTACTAGTATATGCAAATGCATATTTAAATATTTTAGTTAAAGACGTTCATGAATATTCTCGACCTATGTTGTCGTTTTATCTTTCTATAGTTCCTTTATAATTCATACACGCACATAAATGTGGTTAAACATTGTACAACAATCAGACAGAAACCAAAGAAAAAAATAATTGAAAGACATCTAGAGGGCAGTATACAGACTTAAACAATAGAAAGAAAACAAACGTTTGGCCACTTTTTGAAAAGTTTTATGATTTGTCTTATATTTTTCAATAACTTTTCGAGTTTTAGGTTCAACCCCACATTTAGTGAAAATGTGATTTCACTGCGACAAGTCCATAAAACGGACGTCGATTAGAGAAGTAAAAAAATGGACGTCGATTAGAGGGACATAAAATTGGCCGTCGATTTGGAATGTTACTTTATTGTGACTTCAGATTTAGACGTCATCTAGAGATCGGATGTCGATCTTAGTCTAACATATATATATATAACTCGTCTAAACATCAACCGAACAATGTTAGATCTGTAAATTTGCCTTCGCAAATTTTTGGTTCTTCCCTCGCCGGGTTCGAACCCGTGCTACTGTGATATCGTGACACCAAATCGCCTGCACTGCAGCCGTCCCGCTAGACCACACGACCACCTGGGCTCTCAAAAAAAGAGCTTTCGCTGGCCGTGTGTTACCTTTCCACGTCAGTTTTAATCTAGCGGCGTACTGCAGTACATGATATATAAGGCATGGAGATGTAATTGTTACAGATCAGCTAAATTATCTATAGTAAAGGATCCTACAAATTAATGTAATATACAGTCACAGAAAATAATTATATTTATAAGTACGTCTGAGTCAGTGACAACTCTACAACAGATATACCCTCAATATATATATATACATATATATATTGAGGGTAAGTTATATGGCCTTCCAAATACCGTTTCGATCCCTAACATCACTGAAGAGACATGTATTGCCGAAATCTAGATCCGGTGTACAAACAAAAATATTGACACCTTGTGTTTGTGGCAAAACATCTTGGCCACAAGTTTATCGTTTTCTGTTTAGTATTAAATTTAAATTAAGATCCATTTTGTTACATCTCTTGATCAATTTTATTTGGCAATCGCCAATGACAGTCAGCAGGGCTTAAGAACATCAGTTGTTCGACCTATTAGTCAAATGCGTTTTGTTTAAATATACCTTTTCACTTTTTTGGTCTTTTGGCAAATGTTGTTTGTGCTGTATTTAGACCCTTCTACAACGAAATTTGTTTTACATGCACACGTATAAAATTTGCGGTTTTTATCCAACGCAATCATAGGTTTGAACGTAGTTTTCAATTTAGACTCGTTTATATATATATATATATATATATGTATATATATATATATGTGTTCCAGACCATATGAGTATTTGGACCGTACGCGTACGGTCCGGACCGTATACGTATACTCATACGGTCCGACCATACGCGTACGGTCGGACCGTATAAGTATACGCGTACGGTCCAGTACGATCTGACAATACATGTTATTTGATCATATGGGTTAAATTGAAACAATCTTTATTTTTAGTTTTACAAATTGTTATTGATAATTTGTTACAATTAGATAGATAAAATGAACAAACGAACAATTGAAATTAGGTATTTGTTTAATTGTATATATGAATCCTATTTTGGTACTCTCGCCCAAGGTGACACAATTCAAGTAACGTAATATTTTTAGCAATTTCATGTATGCAGTTCATGCATGTTCTTTTGCATTTGTTTATTTTTTTGGTAAAGTTGCTAAATATTTTAAAACAATTGAACTCCCACTTTATGTTTACTTCCGATATCTTCAATTTCAGCGTTCATAATACAATTAATGTACTACTGATCGACAGATCGACATGCTTAATACAAGAGATTAGCATATTTAATTAGCGTGAATTAAAAACAAGTTAGAATATAAAGTTTTAGTTTCAATTACAATTGAACTTTTTTATATTAATTTGATAGTTAAGTTATGTTGATCTGCTATATGCATTTGTATCTAATAAACTTGACCAACTTTTTAATAATAGTCAGACCGTACGCGTACGGTCCGACCGTATGAGTATTTTGAAAAAGTACGCATACGGTCCAGACCGTACGCGTACGGTCCAAATACTCATACGGTCTGGATATATATACAACTCGTCTAAACATCAACCCAACAATGCTAGATCTGTAAATTTGCTTTCGCAAATTTTTGGTTCTTCCCTCGCCGGGATTCGAACCCATGCTACTGTGATATCGTGACACCAAATCGCCTGTACTGCAGCCGTCCCGCTAGACCACACGACCACCTGGGCTCTCAAAAAAGAGCTTTCGCTGGCCGTGTGTTACCTTTCCTCGTCAGTTTTAATCTAGCGGCGTACTACAGTACATGATATATAAAGCATGAAGATGTTATTGTTACAGATCAGCTAAATTATCTATAGTAAAGGATCCTACAAATTAATGTAATATACAGTCACAGAAAATAATTATATTTATAAGTACGTCTGAGTCAGTGACAACTCTACAACAGATGTATCCATCGGATCGCCATCAATGATGGTGATACATGGCTGTGTACATAATGTATATACAACTCGTCTAAACATCAACCCAACAATGTTAGATCTGTAAATTTGCTTTCACAAATTTTTTGTTCTTCCCTCGCCGGGATTCGAACCCATGCTACTGTGATATCGTAACACCAAATCGCCTGCACTGCAGCCGTCCCGCTAGACCACACGATCACCTGGGCTCTCAAAAAAAGAGCTTTTGCTGGCCGTGTGTTACCTTTTCTCGTCAGTTTTAATCTAGCGTCGTACTACAGTACATGATATATAAGGCATGGAGATGTTATTGTTACAGATCAGCTCAATTATCTATAGTAAAGGATCCTACAAATTATTGCAAGATACAGTCACAGAAAATAATTATATTTATAAGTACGTCTAAGTCAGTGACAACTCTACAACAGATTTATCCATCGGATCACCAGCAATGATGGTGATACATGGCTGTGTTCATTATGTATATACAACTCGTCTAAACATCAACCCAACAATGTTAGATCTGTAAATTTGCTTTCGCAATGTTTTTGTTCTTCCCTCGCCGAGATTCGAATCCATGCTTCTGAGATATCGTGACACCAAATCGCCTGCACTGTAGCCGTCCCGCTAGACCACACGACCACCTGGGCTTCACAATAATAAAGCTTTCGGTGGCCGTGTGTTACCTTTCCTCATCAGCTTTAATTTATATATATATATAAATAGTATATAGGTATCAAAGGTACCAGGATTATAAATTAGTACACACGACGCGCGTTTCGTCTACAGAAGACTCATCAGTGACGCTCATATTTATAAAGCCAAACAAGTACAAAGTTGAAGAGCATTGAGGATTCAAAATTCCAAAAAGTTGTGCCAAATACGGCTAAGGTTATCTCTGCCTGGGATAAGAAAATCCTTAGTTTTTCGAAAAATTCAAAGTTTTGTAAACTGGAAATTTATAAAAATGACCACATTATTGATATTCCTGTCAACACTGAAGAGTTGACTACTGGGCTGGTGATACCGTCGGGTACGAAACGTCCACCAGCAGTGGCATCGACCGAGTGGTGTAAATAGTTATTAAAGGTACCAGGATTATAATTTAGTACTCCAGACGAGCGTTTCGTCTACATAAGACTCATCAGTGACGCGCATATCAAAATATTTATAAAGCCAAACAAGTACAAAGTTGAAGAGCATTGAGGATCCAAAATTCCAAAAAGTTGTGCCAAATACTGCGAAGGTAATCTGTGCCTGGAATTAGAAAATCCTTGGTTTTTCGAAAAATTCAAAGTTTTGAAAACAGGAAATGTATAAAAATGACCACATAATTGATATTCATGTCAACACCGAAGTGTTGACTACTTGGCTGGTGATACCCTCGGGGACGAAACGTCCACCAGCAGTCGCATCGACCGAGTGGTGTAAATAGTTATCAAAGGTACCACGATTATAATTTAGTACGCCAAACGCATGTTTTTTCAACACCAAAACAATCCCAAAATCTAATGGGTATATATATTGTATGGTTGTCATTTTTTTTAGACTTGTTTGTATAATATACTTATCTGTAGTGACTGTATAATGAATTGAATCATTATCCCATATGGTAAATAAAAATCGTTGAGGTAGAAATATAACTACTTTTTGTATGAAAAAAAAATGATAATTATAACATCTACGCAAGTTTAACACACATGTCTTATATCCATTCCTTAAACCACCTTTCGTGACAAGGTAACACTACGACTATTGAAGATTTATTTGTCAGCCGTGTTAAAAAAAAATTTTAAAATCTGTTGGAGATAATTTTTAGATTTATATTTCTAACGTTCATATTTTGATTAATAAGTGAGTTCCATCTCACATTAAAAATAAGCAGAGGGGAGTGTTTTTTCCTCAACACAATAGAAAAAAATATCCCAATATAATGTGATCTAGAGCGCTGGAACACGGTCAGAGAAGCAACAGTTCGAATCCCGCTGATCTTACGTTGTTGGGCTAAATTTGGGACGAATTGTATATATATGTCGTGTAAAAGTTGCAATTTTGTACAGGTTATAACATGTACAAAAATATTGTTCACGTTATAATTTGTTCAATGCCAAAATACAAGTTAAAGCATATACAAAAGTACCTCGTGCATGTTATAACATGTACAAAATATTTCTTAAAAATGGTTTTAACCTGTACAAAATTAAAAAATAATAATAAAGCAGAATATACATTCACGATTGAAATCAAATAATAAAAAAACTATAATCAAATGTAAAAGAAGGGGCATTATTTACAGCATTTTTCATACATTTTAGAAACAAGTTTGTTTTACTTGTTGCCACAAGACAGAGACATGTGATACCTTTGAGTTGAACAAAACTTTCATTTTTCTACATTTACACCTACCAGACTTACATCTGCCTTCTTACACTGACAATGCACAAAACTTTGTCCTCCACTTTATGACATCTAACGCACCATCTCTCTCACAATCATATCACTCATTGAGACTTCATTTAAAGTTGCATTTGCAAGAAATCGAACCTGGTTTCTACTCATGCATCCCTTTATTTTTCCAACTAAGTCTTTAGTTCCAATTTTATAGCCGCCATGTTCATACACATTCATTACCACGTCTTTTATGTTTTTCTCATCAGCAAGGCCCATATCAATGGACGGAATAGGAATGATAACGTTATCCCCTTGGGAGAGAACAGTTAATCTAGTTTTTTGAGATTTTGTCAAGGCATCAGCTTGTACCTGCTGGACAGGAAGGGCCCTCTTTCGTGCACGCTTGATGTCAATATTTGAAATCTCAGACAAAACCTCACTGGTATTGACAGCAGGAATATCACCACCAGAAAGCGCCCTCTTTCGAGGAAGTATAACAGTAGTTGTCGTGCATGCTGATACTTCCTAACAAACCAGTGTTAGCATCACTTCATTCAATACCAATTCTAACTCAATAGTTTGTTCATTGTTGTCTGCTGATTCATGACCATTCAATTCACCGTCAGTTTCAGTGTTTGTGTCAGTAATAATGTCAATCTCAGACATTGTTTTGTCTGTTTCAATTTCAGTGTCGGTATACTGTTATGTCTCGGTAAAATGGTATTCTCCGTGTTGAAGACCGTACCTTGACCTATAATAGTTTACTTTTATAATTGTGACTTGGATGGAGAGTTGTCCCATTGGCGCTCATATAACACCTTCCTATATCTATTCACTTTCAATTTTATTGGATACAAAACTTGCTTAAAGTATTGCTTCTAAGTCTTCTTCTGTTTGAGTACCAGGTAAGAATACCAAATAATGACTTCATATGTATTTTAAAAGACTTTAAAGTATTCAGTAATTATAAAAACTATTTATATAGTCATTAACTGTATCAAAAAGGTATCAAACTAACATGAATGGACAATAACCCAAAAAAGTTATGAAAATATTATTGAGGTTAATGGCATGTGTTGTAATAATAGAAAAATATTTTTATTTTCAAATTTTGTACAAGTTAAAACCATTTTTAAGAAATATTTTGTACATGTTATAACTGTATGAGGTTCTTTCGTACCTGTTATAACTTGTATTTTTGCATTGTACAAATTATAACATGTACAAACATTTTGTACATGTTATATATAACCTGTACAAAATTGCTACTCGTACACGACATATATATATTATATAAAAAGTACGTCTGAACCAGTGACAACTCTGCGACAGATTTTATCCATCGGATCACCAGTGACGAGAAAAGGTAACACCCGGCCACCGAAAGTTTTATTTTTGTAGAGCCTAGGTGGTCGAGTGTCCTAGCACGTCGGGCATAGTGTAACGCGATTTGGATAATATTTCTGATAGCATGAGTTCGAATCCCGACGAGGGAGGAACAAAACAAATGCGAACGCAAATTTACAGATCCAACATTGTTGGGCTGATTTTTAGACGAATCATATATACAGAAAGTGTTTTCCGCCTTGTATCACCATCGCTGCTGGTCATCCGATGGATAAAATCTGTCACAGTGTTGTCACTGGCTCATACGTACTTGAATATATTTTGTTTGTTATTGCATCCTGCATTAATGTGTAAGATCCTGTACGATAGATAATTGAGTTGATCTGTAAGAATTCAATCTTCATGCCGAATACTAGTGTATCATGTACTACATGTACTGTGCTACGACCCTAGATAAAAACCTACTAGGAAAGGTAACACCAGGCCTCCGAAAGCTTGTTTTATTGTAGAGCCTAGGTGGTCGAGTGGTGCTGTGTGTCGAGCACAGTGCAAGACGATTTGGTGCTACGATATCTCAGTAACATGAGTTCGACTCCCGACGTGGGAAGAACAAAAAATTTGCTTCTGCAAATTTACAGATCTAACATTGTTGGGCTAATGTTTAGATGCATTATATATACAGAATGTATTTTCAGCCTTGTATCACCATCATTGCTGGTGATCCGATGTATAAAATCTGTCGCTGAGCTGTCAATGGCTCAGACGTACTTATAATATAAATATTTGTGTGACTGCATCTTGCATTACTTTGTAAAAGATTGTACGATAGATTATTGAGCGTATCTGTAGGAATGCCATCTTCAAGCCGTATATATCATGTACGACATGTACCGTGTTACGACGCTAGATAAAAACTTACGAGTAAAGGTAACACCAGGCCACCGAAAGCTTTATTATTTTAGAGCCTAGGTGGTCTTGTGCGTCGGGCACAGTAGTGCAAGACGATTTGGCGCCTCGATATCTCAGTAACATAAGTTCGACTCCCGACGAGGAAAGAACAAAAACATTGCTTTTGCAAATTTACAGATCTAACATTGTTGGGCTGGTGTTTAAATGCATTATATATACAGAATGTTTTTTCAGTCCTGTATCACCATCACTGCTGGTGATCCGATGTATAAAATCTGTCACTGAGTTACCAATGGATAAGACGTACTTAGAATATAAATGTTTTTGTGACTGCATCCTGCATTAATTTGTAATAACCTATACGATAGATTATTGAGCGTATCTGTAAGAATTCCATCTTCAAGCCGTATATATCATGTACGACATGTACTGTGTTACGACGCAAGATAAAAATCTACGAGTAAAGGTAACACCAGGCCACCGAAAATTTTATTATTGTAGAGCCCAGGTGGTCTTGTGCGTCGGGCACAGTAGTGCAAGACGATTTGGTGTCACTATATTTCAGTAACATGAGTTCGACTCCCGGCGAGGGAAGAACAAAACATTTGCGTCTGCAAATTTACAGATCTAACATTGTTGGGCTGATGTTTAGATGAATTATATATACAGAGTTGGACACAATGCAAGGCGATTTAGTGCCACGCTATCTTAGTAAAATGAGCTCGACTCCCGGCGAGGAAAGAACAAAACAATTGCTTTTTTTCAAATTTACAGATCTAACATTGGTGGGCTAGTGTTTAAATGAATTACATATACAGAATGTGTTTTCAGTCTTGTATCGCCATCACCGCTGGTGATCCGATGTTTAAAATCTGTCACTGAATTACGAATGGCTCAAACGTACGTAGAATATAAATGTTTTTTGTGACTGCATCTTGCATTAATTTGCAATATCCTGTACGATAGATTATTGAGCGTATCTGTAAGAATTCCATCTTCAAGCCGTATATATCATGTACGACATGTACTGTGTAACGACGCCAGATAAAAACCTACGAGTAAAGGTAACACCAGTTCACCGAAAGCTTTATTATTTTAGAGCCTAGGTGGTCGAGTGGTCTCGTTCGTCCGGCACAGTGCAAGGCGGTTTGGTGCCCCGATGCTTCTGTAGCATGAGTTCGACTCCCGGCGAGGGAAGAACATCTAACATTGTTGGGCTGATGTTTAGACGAATTATGTATATATATATTTACATATAAAAGAGGGGCACATATACCAGAGGAACAGTCAAACTCATATATCGAATATAAACTGACAACACCATGGCTAAAAAAAGAAAAAGACAAACAGACAAATAATAGTACACAAGACACAACATAGAAAACTTAACACTAAGCAACATTAACCCCACCAAAACTTGGGGGTAATCTCGGATAACGTTTTTCCAATCAATTTGATATCGGTCGTATCCTTAGTAATATATGTTTTTAACTTTTGTAACATATTTTAAAATAAACACAAGTTTATACCTACCATGTTGTACATTGATGTCGGTAACGAGTTGATAAGTCTTTGGTTTATCCCCTCTCTGATGTTGTTTATGCTTGATGTGTACTGGTTAGCAATGTTAGACCATTGCTCATTTAATTTCATATTTTTAAGCTGATCCTTATAAGTGGTATACTTCGATTTTAAATTGGCAACCGTTTGTTGATTCCCAACAGAGTTTTTATAATCTGAAATTATTAGATTTTACTTAAATATTAATGTATAAAAATGTAAGCAGTAAGAAGTACTAAAGCAATATTTTTATAGTTTCTTTGTTGAAATTTTTTTTTTATGTTAGCATATATAAACAATAATGTGCGTGTCTTGGTTTAGCTAGCTATACAACAAGTTTTAATTCACCTTTTTCTAAATAAGAAAATCCCTGTACCAAGTCAGGAATATAACAGTTGTTTGCCATTGGTTTGATGTGTTTAAGCTTTTCATTTTGCCATTTTACAAAGGACTTTTCGTTTTTACATTCCCTTTGATTTCGAGATTTTTATTATTTACTTCTTTTTCCAAGTCAGAATTCTGTAGTCCAGTAGTTGTCGTAGGTTAATGTCTGCCATTATTGTTTATCGTAAAATTATTTTGTGATAAATTAGGTCATTAGTTTTATGTCAGGATCTTCTATAGCCGAGTATACGGCATGGTTATTTCTCATTGCCGAAGACCGTACATTTGCCTATGATTGCTTACATACACTTCATTTAAGTTGGTGAATCGTTGTTTCATTTGCAAACATACACAATCTACTTATATTTGTATTTATGTCCGTTTTAGGTTTGAATAGATCCCCAACGTGTTTGATGAATTCAAGATATTCAAATATTTTAAGGTGGTACCTAACACTACAGGGAGATAACTCTGTAAAATCAGCTAAACGTTTTAATTATGTTGTGTTGTTAAGGGAATATTAAGCTTCTCAATGATCAAAATAAGTGTTTGTCAAACTGCTATATAACTAGTGTAATTTTTCTGATAAAACGGTTGGTTCAAATGTTTTGAAATTTTTATATTATTGTAAAAGGGTCAAAGTAAATACTTTGTCAAAATTTTAAGAAAATTAAACGAGCCAAATTAATTTTAGTTAAAGTGTTGGGTACCACCTTAACCTCGAGTATCATCGAAGTGAGAGAAATTGTCGAAATGGGCACCTGTGGCAGGGCAATTGATGCCGTTTATGTATTGGAAAAATATATAATGAAACGCAAATGATTAAAAATTATATATACTGTGATACCTTATATAATTTTCGTTTGAAGATTAAACTATTTGTACGAAGTTGTTCCATGAAAATAAGAAAACAAACGGAGGTATTAAAATGATAACAATTACCTAGTAATCTCTGATAAGAATTTGTTGAAATGCTGTTTAACTGGTTACCCATGTTGATATAAGTATCTTTGGTATAGGCATCCAGTCTCTGAAACATGAACGAGTGTGAAAAAAAGCATCTGATATTCTGCAGGTTTATAAAATAATTTTTCGAACTTTTCGAGTAAAACAAATGTAAATCACAAATAGACACTGTATTTACAATTTCTTATTGTTCTTGAATGTGATATGAAAACTAATAAAGGAGAAAATTGGGAATTATTAATTTTATTTTTCAAACTTCCTGACTTATGTGACGTAATTTAAGTCTTTTCGCATGCCGGGAAACTAATCTCGTTTAAGTCTTGTTCGTTAACCATCCAATAACGCGATTTAAAGCGCATCGACGACTTTTGATGTAGCTATTAACCAACTAAAAATAAGCGATAGCCATGCAACTTTTAAAATTAGATTGTAGGATTTATGTGTGGATTTTTTATACGAATTTTAGTAAAAGTAAATCATACAATAGAACATTTTATGATTTTTTTTTCTACAAATACTGTAAAAACAAACATATGAAACTGACATGATCGATAGTGTATTAAAAATACATGTTTGTATTCCGACCTTTCTGCTTCAGTCCAGCAAACATTTTCTGAAAGTACTGTAGAAATACAATGTGTATTGTTATGTGACACTTAGTGAATGTTGAATGCGTGGTTAAACTCAAGGTAATTAAAAGATTAGCATTATGTAATTCTAATATTTTGATCTTCATTCAGTGAATTCTAGCCGTCACGGTTCACCGTTCCAGGTGTGAACAACATTTCGTATGAATGATAAACGGGAGTGATAGTTTTAGACAAAGAAATGTAAAAACAAAGAATTAAAATTAATCTACTGGAGTAATAAGGTCGCACAATAACTGGATAGCCGTTGTATATTTTTATATTTTGCATTAGCTCACTTTTAAATGAGTTATGACTTCTGATTACTTTTGTAACGATGAATTAATGAATTAATTTAATTGAATGAATTTATAAATAATAAAAGCCTTCCAAACACGAGTGTATGAACTAAAATTGTACTATTTTTTAATTAGAATCGGTAACCTTTAATATTTGAAACAGATCATTACCAATTGCAATTATATAATTTAGTCCATCCAAAGCGATCTTTATTTACATATTCAGGAATTTATGTTCTCATCAAAATATTTTAAATCTCAGAACGCATAAATACCTCAGTTATTTGAAAAAAAAGATGTTTAAAAAATTGACTGGAAATTTAAGGATCTTCTTGGAATGGAATCGAAAAATTATGAACAGATATTCTTTTCAAGTGTGAAAAACATTAACAAAATTTATACATAATCGGGAATGTCCTTAATAAAATAGTCTTCCCCTCACAACGTCATCTTTCTCTATTTTTGAATGTAATTATAAGTCTGTTTTAACTGGCAAGAATACCCATAAAGCGGACAAGCACTTAATTCTTAAAATTTCTGTTATTGAATATCAAGAAAGAAAATAAATCCCGAAATTGATTTGAAACTTTGATACTCAATAGTTTTCCTGGAAAATATTCACATCCCTTGGGGATTATTAGTGTATGTCGAGTTGCATATATATATTACATGCATGTCGGAACAAATAAAGACAAATTTCTTCCTATATTCGAGAACAATCTATAATTGAAATATAAATCTGCTATGAACCAAAGCAAGTTATATATCGACCTGTATTTGAATCAAATTGTTTCTCTTCTTTTTCTTCATTTAATATACAATAGTCTTTCGACATTTGATGATTACATACTGTTGGCATACGTGGACTAGTCTATTTACAAAACTTTTATCCCAATTTACCCAAAATGTATGTTTCTTTCTTATGTATACATGTATATATTTCAAATTGCGCTATAGTTCCGTAACTTTCTATCCAGGCGTATATACGAATGGTCGACAAGTGCGTACATTTTTTAAATCAATATTTCTGGTATGTTCCAATCTGTCCTTCACAATTAACAACGAGTATATACTTACATTTTTATAAATAATGTTCTTTACACCAAAAATGTTTTTTATAAACAAGCGTATGAGTTTAGTAATGACTAGTATATCACTTTCGGACACGCAAGACAGAGTATTATACACCTGATAGTTCAAAATGAAAAGTTACAAGTTATTGGCCGTGTACACTGATCAATACCTTCAAAAGTGAAACTATGCATGAACTTTCAAGTCCGACAGGAACTCGCTTGAATACCTGGACGTGTCACCTGACAATACCTTTGGGAGTAATACCTTTAGCCATGCTGGTGATTAGATGAGGGAGGTCTGAATTTATTTAAATTAAGTTTATTACATAAAAGAATTATAAACAAATAAGATTTGAACTTTGACTTTTTAACTAAGTCCAATTTAAACAGTTTTAAATAGACAGACCATGGTTATCTAAAAAATAATAGCATTTTTCCGAAATCAAGTTAGTTAGTCGGATAAAACAACCGTACCATTGACAAGATATCGACACGCAATTACGACTACATCGGGTTACTGTAGTTTTGGTCCTTTGTAGTTTATAGACATATCGTGGTTTCTAAACGAAGAAGATGACAAAATGGCCGAATGCAGAGAATTGATACTCTAAATTTAAAATCGATGGTGATCTCTTATCTAGCAGAATAAAACTTTCATATATATGAATTTGAGCATTTTTATACAGAATGGACATAATATCATTTTTTGATTTTTTTTGCGAAGTTTCCCTTTAAGATTCATCTTACGAACAGGTTTTTAAATATCTATTTTAAATTCTGAAGAAAAATACTAATTACATTTATAATAACCAAAAATATTTTATGGTCTCAACAATGTTTTACTAGGTTTTGGATTTGCAAATAGTTTAAAGCGGCATTTTTGTTTTCTCAAGAAAAGTGAAGATTTTTAATTTCCCACCCACCTACTCCCTTGATTCTTTAACAGATTTATATTCATAAGTATTGCCCACTGGCATCCTTGAATAGACGTTGCGGAAATACACCGCTGGTACAGTAAATTTGATACTGCTAACATTAAAACTTACCTGGTGTAGTTGTTCAAGACTGGTCATATATTCATCAATTTTATGTTTGACTTGGCATCTCCCCCAAGCTTCATTTAAATCTTCCGCAAATTCACTGAAAAAAAAATAGATGTTGTTACAATTGTGGCTGTTTTTCTGCGATACTCTAACTGCTGATGAATCTTAAAAATTTAATTCAACAAGTTTTATGCCCCATTTATGGGCATTATGTTTTATGGTCTGTTCGTCCGTTCGTTCTCTGTTCGTTCGTCCGTCTTTTCGTCCGTCTGTCCCGCTTCAGGTTAAAGTTTTTGGTCGAGGTAGTTTTTGATGAAGTTGAAGTTCAATCAACTTGAAACTTAGTACATATGTTCTTTATGATATGATCAACTCATGCCAAATTAGAGATTTCACCCAATTTTCACAGTCCACTGAACATAGAAAATGATAGTGCGGATGGGGCATCCGTGTACTGGGGACACATATTCTTGTTTTCGATTGAGATAATGATATTTCAGCGTAAGGATTTTAATACAAACGTACCCGATTCTTGTCATGGTAGTATCAACTGAATTACAAATGTCTTGAAGATAAAAGGCATTGTCTTCTTTCAATGTCCTGAGTTCAGACAGTTTGTCAGTGATGGCATCATCATATAATTTTACTTCTTCTGTATAGGCTGATTGGATTAATCGTCTTTTGTATACTATTTCTTTATTAATTTCATCAGAAGATGCTTCAATGGCCATGCTAGATCTTATTCCATATTCTTCAACTCGTTTTCTTAATTCAGCCTGAAATATTTATGAACTATTTAAAAACTCGCTCGATCTGCATGCACATGTCCTGAGTAAGGAACCTTTTGTTTAGTGCTTGTCGTTTGTTGATGTGGTTCATAAGTGTCACTCGTTTCTAGTTTTTTTATATAGATTATAGCTTTTGTTTTCCTATTTGAATGATTTTACACTGGTAGTAATTTTTGTTGTTCGGTGATAGCCAATGCTCCTTGTTAAAGACCGTATTTTGAACTATAAATGTTTATTTTACAAACTGAGACTTGGTTGGAGAGTGGTCTCATTGACACTCGTACAACATCTTCTTAAATCTATTACAGTGTAGAAGTTTGGTAATTATTTGATTTTTTTCAATGCAGTCAGTTATGACATTTAAAATTTATC
Source organism: Mytilus galloprovincialis (assembly GCA_037788925.1). NCBI lineage: Eukaryota > Metazoa > Mollusca > Bivalvia > Mytilida > Mytilidae > Mytilus > Mytilus galloprovincialis. Next base: position 39,947,623 of record CM075334.1, on the reverse strand, counting down.
TTTCACAAATGATGATGTAAAACGGCATAAACAGAAATCAAACCGATTATAATGTGTATGCGAACAAAGTTTATCTTCCACTGAAATGGAATGTCATACAAAAATCACCATTGTAAAATGAGCTGTTTCTACTTCCAGTTTAATATTTTTTTCTGTCATGGTTTGTTTGGCTCATGCTTTTTTGTCTCACAACATTGACTTTTTATCAGTTATTCGTTTTTTTATGTTGGTCTTTTTTGTTATGTTCAATGTCTTTTTTAATCTTATTGTTTTTGTTTACCCCTTTCGTCTGTTTGCTGTTATTTCTATAAGATATTAACTTCACTACAGGAATGATTTATAAGATATCTTATGATGATTTTCCTTTTATTCCTGTTTGCTATCTGTATATAAAATTTTTGAGAAAGTTACATATATACCTTGAGATCACTGATAATTGATGGACGCCAGTAAGCACGTGTATGGATAATCATGGATGTCTTTAATCCGAGATTAAGCAAGCTGTCTACAGTTGTCTTCTGATTTACATTTCTGAACACTCTTGCAGAAATTCCTTTCTCGTCTGAGAACTTAGTATTCACATGAAGTGTATTATCTGGATTTTCTGGAAAAAGATAGAAATAGAATTAAAGTTGTGTGATTTTTTTGTTAGAACGAATATAAGATATAATTTTAAAAAGTTCAACTTAAAAAAAATCACTCTTTTTATCCAATTATTGAACACCAACTTATTTGGTAATGATGACTTACTAATATCATAGTTCATGTTGAAATCCATGCTGCCATCATTATGATCAACTGTCAGCTGTGAATTGATTGGCTTGGTATCATCAACAAGATTTTTGATTGTCAGTTTGAAAGGTGATGTCTCCACACGAGCATCAAGTTTCATCGTTTTGACTGGAGAATGAACCTGTGGTTCAAAAGTCAAAGATTAAAATACGTTAAAAGTTATCTTCCAACTTTTAGATTTTTTTTATTGAGTTTATGAGTATACTTTCAGTCAGACGTATCACTTTATATACGACAACACAAACTCATAAAATTATGTTTTTCCCATTGATATACACTCCAACTAAGCTTAATAACATTTATGATCAAAATTTATATACAAAATATTCTAAAAAATAAATTGATTTTGTTTCTTCTATTATTCAGCCAGGATAAAAGAAAATGAAAAAATAATAAAATTCACACAGTATAAACTTAAATTCATTTTTTAAGTATTAGTATGTCAATACCTGTATATTGAGTTGACGTTTGAGTTTACCAATGTCGGTTATTATCGCGATGTTCTTAGTTTGACGTCTTGCAGTCAGGTATTGGATATCGAATTCAGCTGAGAGTTTGTCGTAAGATGTTCCGATTATTGCCTTAGTTTGGATGTCCACTGTAGTATATGGGTTACTGATACCAAGTAAGAACTTGTAACTCTCCCCACGACCTGATACATCTTCTAATTTTGAACTCAATGTAAAAGTTTTACGAGAATCTTTTGAGTATCTGAATGCAGTACGGCCATCATAAATAACGTTTCCACTTCCAATTAACATTTTGTAATCAAGTTGAAGATCCTTTAAAATAACAAGAACACTACAAAACTGTATGCATGAGAGAATAACATAAGAAAATAGATTTAACTGTAAATATTTTTTAAATGATTTTTCTGTGCCTTGGAAAATATTTAATTTCGGTTTGTACCTAGAATATTTGTGCCATAAGACTTGTGTAAATTGAATATTCATATAACTTATAATACAGATGATTTCATTACTTATATCATTTTATTTCTGCGATACTCAGATGAAGTCACCAGTTTAGAGACACGACAATATCCTCTTTAAATAAGTTGTATTTCAAAATCCATTTAATACTGCCTAAATGAAAAACGTATTTTGATATCTTTAATCCATTAATTTCTTTTTTCTAATAATAAATATATTTGTAATTACCTTCCCGAGACTTGGCATTTCTAAACCCAATGCAAGTTCATCTCCATCAGATCTGGTCTTAATTACTACTCTTTTGTTTTGGTCTCTCTCTGCATCCCACGAGAAATCAAATACTTGACTGCTTAGTCCATATCCTGATAATACAGTTGACAATACAACTGTCCTAGATGGTAGCTGTATAGTGTATTTTGCTTGTCCGTTCTTTTCGAATATTGTTTCAATTCCATGTGTTCTGATATCATCTTTTTCTATAAATAGAACAATTTTGTACGATTCATCAGGACGGTGATACGATGCTCCAATGCTGCAAGATTTAGACCCACATACACCTCGATAGCTTGCAATCTGTTTTTTGTCAGACCAATCTGAATTGAATTTAACATCCATTCTGCAACTGCTGTCTCTATCTTGCTTGTTCCAATTTACAATCACGTATGTTTCTGAGGAAAACAGTTTATTTAATTCATACCTCATCTGTCTTGGTTCATTGACATTAATTATTAGTGTTATTTCCTTTCTTTTCTCAGCATCCATTTCAAAATCAACATCGAACAATGTTTCTTTGTTGATTTTCATATTTATTGCTACTTCCAAATGATGTGTTTTGCTACTCCAGTCGTATTTTACATATCCATAAGCTGTTCGGAGTGATTCCCAAGGAGAAGACACTGATAGTGAGCAGTCTGTCTTCGTGAGAGATGCATCTATTGTTATTCCGTTGCGCTCAGTCAAAAATGCTTCAATGAGAGATTTAAATTCTCCCAAATTTTTGTCATTTTTCATGGATATCCGTATATTTCGCAAATTAACTAATTCAGTTTTAAGCGTAAGAGATCCATCTAATTCCTCGAATCTTTGGCCAGTAAGGCGTGCATCAAAGTAAATTTCAGATAGGTATGATGTCTGTATATTCAGTGCAGCATGATAATGTCCTCTTGATAGAGATGCTTTAATCTGTGTTCTCTCATATCCTCGGATTGGTGTTTGAAGATTTATGTTCAATGAGAATGGAGTTATTTTCATAGCAAGAGTAAACTTTTTCCATCTATTTGCAACGTTTCCGTATAGTGAAAAGGTGTCGCCAAAAAATCTCGTTTCTAAACCAACATCGTGCAATGTTTCTTCGTTGATTTTCAAATGTGTTGCTACTCCAAAATTAGTAGATCGGATGTCGTATTTTACATGCCCGTAAGCAGTACGTAGTAATTTCAATGGAGTGGACAGTGAAACTGACAAGCTCGTTTTAGTGAGAGATGCATCTATGGTTATTCCGTGGCGCTCAGTGTAAAATGCTTCAATGTGAGACTTTAGTTCTCCAAGATTTCTTTCATTTTTTATAGACATCCGGATGTTTCGTAAATGATCAAATCCAGTTTTAAGTGTAAGAGATCCATCTAAATCCTCAATTCTGTGGCCAGTAAGGCGTGCATCAAAGTCAATTTCAGATAATTTTATGTATGATGCCTGTATGTTTATTTTCATTGCAGCATGGTCATATCGTCTTGATATATATGCTTTAATCTGCGTGTTCTCATATCCCCGGATTGGTGTTTCAAGATTTATGTTTAATGTAAATGGAGTTTTTTTCATAAAAAGAATGAACTTTTTGCGGTCATTGGCAGCAGTTCCGAATAATGAAAACTTGTCGTGATCAATATCTATTTCAAAATCAACATCGTATATGGTTTCTTTGTTGATTTTCATATTTGTTGTTACTATCCAATTAGGATATCGGCCTGTGTATTTAATCTTCCCATAAGCAGTTTGAAGGGATTTCCATGGAGTGGATACTGAAACCGACCAGTCCATCTTAGTGCGAGATAGATGTATGGTCATTCCATTACGCTCAGTGTAAAATGCTTCAATGTGACATTTTGATTCTTTATGATTGTTTTCATTTTGAATAGACATCCGGATGTTTCGTAAATTATCGAATCCAGTTTTTTAAGTCTAAGATATCCATCTAAATCAAGAATTCGTCCAGTAAGACGTGCATCAAAGTCAATTTCAGATAGGTATGATGTCTGTATATTTACTTTAGCATGGTAATGTTTTCTTGATACATATGCTTGAATATGCGTTTTCTCATATCCCCTGATTGGTGTGACAAGATTAATGTTCAATGAGAATGGAGTTATTTCCATAACAAGTGAAATCTTATTGCGTCTAATGGCACCATTTCCTGATAGTGAAAAGGTGTCGCCAAAAATATTAACATTTACATCAACATCGTACAATGTTTCTTCGTTGATTTTCATACTTGTTGCTATCCCATAATAAGCATATTGGATGTCGTATTTAACATGCCAGTAAGCAGTATGGAGTGATTCCCAAGGAGTAGACACTGTTAGTGAACAGTCTGTCTTCGTGAGAGATGCATGTATTGTTATTCCGTTGCGGTCAGTCCAAAATCCTTCAACGTGAGATTTCAATTCTCCAAAATTTTTGTCATTTTTCATGGATATCCGTATATTTCGCAAATTATATAATCCAGTTTTAAGCGTAAGGGATCCATCTAATTCATCGAATCTTTTACCAGTAAGGCGTGCATCAAATTCAATATCAAATAAGTATGATGTCTGTATATTAAGTGCAGCATGGTATGGTTTTCTTGAGGCAGATGCTTTAATTTGTGTTCTCTCATATCCTTTGATTGGTGTATCAAGATTTATGTTGATTGAGGATGGAGTTTTTTCCATGGCAATAGTTATCTTTTTCTCTCCAATTGCAGCATTTCCGGATAGTGAGTAGGTGTCATCTTTCATTTTCATGTCTGCATTGACGGAATATCTGTTTTGTGGTGTATTCAATGAAATATCGACAATTTCTTGTGTTATCTTGAGATTTCCGTTAATAAGAGGCCTATTTTCACTGAGCGCCAAATATGCAGATGAAGTGAGACTGTCTGCTTTGAAATCATGACGATATTCACCGTTCAAATGACGAATTACGGTGAATGGAGTTTGGAGTTCCATATTCAAGTACATACTTTCTGGTCGATACATTGTGAATCTAGCATTGCCTTCCATCTTTTTGTTGGGTGCATATTGAAGACTTCCGGTTGTTGTGAAAGACTTCACAGATCCAGTATGTTCAATCTTGATATTTACATCTCTTAGTTTCTCAAATGGTGTTTGTAAGCTTAGTGAACCCTCGATAGATGGAAGGTGTTTAAAGGATGCATCGGCTTTGATTGTCTTGTCGGCATGTGTTGCCTCAATGTTTGTTTTAAAACTAGAAATGGAACCATCATGTGAAAATTTAAGCTGAGACGATTTTACATTTCCAGATAAAGTGGTTTTAAGTATTGTGTCGAAGACTATTGACATTTCTCCTAGTCTGACGGTGGTTATTTCTTCAATTCCATTCATGTTACCAATGGATGCCCTTACTGTTGTTCCGAAGGACTTCGGATTTTCATTTACGTCATATTCTATTTTGATGTCTTCTAGAATAGGTGTTGATAGCAGCATGTTCCCTTTGATTGCTTCTGAGGACCACTCATGGTTGACTTCTCCTCTAACTCTTTCTTGCCCGTAGCTAACAGACGATTCGTATCGGAATGCATGTAGACCTCCATTTACGTTTATAATCACCTCAAAGTCTTTAGTAAGTGGCGTTTTTAGACACAGTTCGATTTTTAAACCAGTTGATGTATCAATTTTGCCATTTAGTTGAATTTTACGTTTTCCAATTTTCGCCACTGCCTGTCCAGAAATGAGAGATTGCACATTTGAAAATGTAAGAAGAGCCGTATTTCTTTCATATCCAGAAAAAGGTGTCTCCAACGTAATTTTCAGTCCACTAGAAATATCAAAATTAGTATTTGAGTTGATTTCTTTGTCGTTTAGGGTTAATTTGATATTTGAACGGAAGTTTTTCGAAGTACCTTTGAATTCGTGTGAAACTGATGCTTTCATGTTTCTGATAGGTGATTGTATGTCAATGTCTATATCTAAACCATTTGGTAAATCTAGATCGAAATTTGATAAAAGTTCATGTTTTTCTTCACCATATTGAAGCCCAGCCTTGGTTTTCAAGTTTTCAATTTTTCCATCGAAGGAAATTTCTAGCTGAATGTTCTTAGATATTGGCGATTGAAGGGCCACATTTGCAGATAATTTTGAGGTTGTGTCCATGTCAAAAGTTAAAGCAGATCTTTTATCATTATATTGAACTTCACCAGATACTTGGAACTGTTTCACTGTGCCGCTACGTTTAAATGTCGAAATAATTTCGTGTTGTTTACTTCCACTGTAGGTTGCACTAGCATGTGATGTGAGCTCAGTTGAGAGCTCAATTGAAGTGCCTTGATTGTCAATGAAGATTTCCATATCATCAGTGAATGGTGTTGAAATACGTGCTTCTAATTTTATTCCACGGGTAAAGTCGGTTTCAGCTGAAGTGGTGACTTTCTTTCCGTTATATGTAGCATCTCCCGAAAACTGAAATTTTTGTAGTTTACCAGACCCTCCAAATGTTATGACGGCTTCATGTTGTTTGGATCCACTATATGAAATGTCAGCTTGTGATTTGAAATGACTAGGAGAACCCTTATGGTCAATTATAATTTCTATGTCGTTGGTAAATGGAGTTTTCAAACTACCCTTTGTCATAATACCGTCTGTGGAGTCGAATTGTAGTTCTGATGACACTCTTTTGGTATTATAAGATGCAGAGCCCGAAGTTCTGAAATTTGTCATATCTCCATTATGCGCAAATGCAACATAAACTGCATGTTCTTTCTTTCCGCTGATGGTTATTTCTCCCTTCGTATTAAAGTTCAACATTTCCCCTCTATGGTTTACTTCCAATTCGATATCTTTTGTGAATGGACTTTTTATTTCCATCCTGCCTTTTATTCCTGTAGACTTTTCTAATGTTGCTTCCACTGATGCTACCTTAGTATTGTATGACAATTCTACAAATACTCTCTTGTCATCATTCTGGAGTACAATATTGGCTTCATGCTGTTTTCTACCCTTGTAACCGATCTCTCCATGACTGATAAAATTATGTAGAACCCCTTGGTGAGAGAAAGAAACTGTTATATCATCAGTAAAAGGCGTTCTTAAAGTTGCTGTTCCCTCTGGATCATTCAAGATATCCAAATTCACATCACTCGAAATTGTTTTTCCGTTGTAAGTAACTGACCCCGACGACTGGAATTTTTTTAATTCGCCATCAAATTTGAAATCTGTAGTAACTTCATACATTCTAGATCCTCCATAAGTCACATCAAATTGATTGTTAAAATCGATCAATTTAACATTGTGTGAAAATGATACACGAAGGTCTTTGGTCAGAGGAGTGTTCAATGAAATTGTGGATTGTACTCCATTTGTACTATCAAATGATACTGATCCAGTTACTCTCTTTGTATTGTAAACAATATTGGAGCTGGTGGAAAATTTCTTAAGTAATCCATCGTGACTAAAGGTAACAGAAATGTCATGTTGTTTGCGACCACTGTATGTAAGCTCAGCCTGTGTTTTAAAGTTCAAAGGTTGTCCGTTGTGGCCGATAGAAAGAATGATATCATCTGTGAAAGGTGTCTTTACTGTTGCTCTTCCTTCAATTGTCAATTCAGATTCAAGACTGACTTGGACAGATGCTGTCTTTGTGTTGTATGTGATATCAGCAGAGGTTGTAAATGCTTTCAGTGCACCAGTATGTTTGAAGTTAACAAGACCTGCATGTTGTTTGCGACCACTATATGTAAGCTCAGCCTGAGTTTTAAAGTTCAAAGGATGTCCAGTGTGACCGAAAGACAGAATAATGTCGTCCATGAAAGGCGTCTTTAGTGTTGCTTTTCCTTCAATGTTCAAATTTGACTCGAAACTAACTTGAACAGCTGATTTCTCTGTGTTATATGTCACATCAGCAGAGGTTGTAAATGCTTTCAGTGTACCAGCATGTTCGAAATTAGTAAGAACTGCATGTTGTTTGCGACCACTGTATGTTAATTCAGCTTTTGTTTGGAAGCCATATGTGTTTCTTTGTTCTTTGTTACTGCTGAACATAAGTGAAAACGATACTGGTTCACTTATTGGCGTTTCAATTTGTCCAGTTGCTTCAGTCCTTTCTTGTATTCCTTTTGATGCGCTGAACGATAATTTTCCAGTAACCTTTTTCTTATTGTATGCACCGTCAAAATTTGTTCTCCATGTCTTGATTGATCCTTCAGCATTAAAAGAAATTTCAAGTTCGTGTTGTTTCTGTCCACCGTAAGTAAGTTGGGATACGGATGTAAAGTCCATCAGTTGTCCAGAAGTCTAAGTACTAATGATTACATCACTTGAAAATGGAGATTTCAAAAAGCCGCTTATTCTTATATCTCTTACCACATCCACTGATACCCGGGCAGACCCTGTCGTGTAACCGTAACTTAATTCACCATTAGATAAAAACCGTCTGAGTTCTCCTTCATGGTTTACCTTAAGAGTGATATCTTTAGTGTATGGCGTTTTCATGAATGCCCTTGCATTGATACCTCTAGAAGTTCTCAGTGTTAGCTGTCCTTCTGATCTCTTTCCATCTTGTACATATTCACCTGAACATTCAAAATCTCTCAACTGTCCAGAATGTTTAAATGACATTTCTGCACTACGGATCATTTCATATGGAGTAGTAAGTGTGGCTCTTCCTTGAATGGATCTTTGGATGGATCGAATGTTAGATTTGACACCAGCATGTCCCAAATATATGTTGTTTTCTTTCTTTGCAGATGCATCAACCCGTATAGAATTTTTGTTTACCTGCACAGTTACAAGGGACTTCAGGGAGTCTTTAGCATCATGGGAAATTTCTAGGGACGAGGTTTTAAATCCACTAAATGGTGTCTTGATGTTTAAAGATCCTTGGAATTGACGAAGGCTCAATGGTTTTTTCAGGGCAAAGGCAGCTGATATTTGGTTATCTGGTTTCCAGTTGACATCAAAGTTTGTTTTATATTCGCTTCTGTCTGACAAATGGTTCATACCAAGTTTAACATATCTTAACCCTTTCGCTGCAGTATGTACTGTTAAGCTGCCCTCGATTTTGACTTGTTCGTTACCATTTTTCTGTTTCAAAGTTGCGTCAACAGAAAGTTGTTCTTTTCCGTCAGATTTTATGTCAAAATGTGCATTTTCGTTTTTGCGATTTATGTTGATTTTGTTATTTTGCAGTGGACTTTTGAATACAAGGATTGCATCAATATCTTTAATGGTGTTGTATGTGAGTTGAGTGTCAACAAATATGTGTTTGTCCTTGTCTGCATTAGCATCCCATTGAATGTCCAAATGTCCAACATAGATCGGTCCCTTCTTCTTTTCTTCAAATTCAGCTTTGACTCTTCTTGAAGGCACAGACACATCACCAGAAAGTCGTAGAAGTGCTGCTTTTTTGTATTGAGAACCAAATTCTACCGAATAGTCATTATTAAGTCGAGATTTGACACGAAAGTTTCTAGGATCTAGGTTGAGCAGTGCTTCAAGATGGACTGGCTTCTGTCCGGACATACTTATATCAGTGCTGACGTCATACTCTTCATTAGAAAGTTTAAGATCACTGACAACTTTTGTTTTGTGTCCAGCAATGTTTGAGATCAAGTCATTTGTGTATCTTCTTTTGTTCTTCTGTTCAAAATTGTTCGCAATAGAAAAGTCTTTGTCATTCCATTTCAGACTTATATCTCCAGTTAAGGATGTAAATTTTTTGGACTTGTTCTTCATTACCAATGCAGCGGATAATGATTGCTTCTTGCCGTATGATAACCCAATATTAGAATTAATACTCTTCAGATTATGAGAATGCTTTACTTTCAGCTTAAGATCAAATCCCTGAAAGTACCAATATGATTATGTCATTATTTCTAAACTTTCTCAGAATATATTTAAATGTTGAAAGCACGTGGTTTCAGAATTTTAAAATATATATATAAGATGTAATGTAACATATCGATTATCAAACAATTTCAATCGAGTAAACTCACATATACTGAGTAACTCGCATTTAGAAAACCTTAAGTATGGTCCATTTTGGTCTTTGAGGTCCTGCGCTTTACCAATACAAAACTATTTACATAACCGCTATCAGTGAGGCATGATTCTGATTTTTTTTACCTGTATTTCAAAAATTAAAGTGTACTCTAAAAGTGACAGGAGCCTGTTATTCAGGGGTTGTCGTTTGTAACTGTCTGTCATAACATTTTTTTTAAATTTTTTTTTTTTTTTTTTTTATCTTAATTCAAACAGTTTTCTTTTTTTGTTTGTTTCACATTTTGTCATGTCAGTTGCTTATATACACTTGATATAGACTCCGATAAATAGTTGTCTCACATCTCCTTATTTTACATTGATATAATATTTTCCATATGGCATTGCCTCCTTTATTTTTAAAACAGCATTTTCTTTTATGAATGTATACTATCTAAATCAAAAAGGCTGATGATGGAGAAAGAACAAGAATGTGTCCATAGTACACCGATGCCCCACTCGCACTATCATTTTCCATGTTCAGTGGACAGTGGAATTGGGGTCAAAACTTTAATTTGGAATTAAAATTAGAAAGATCATGTCATGGACATCAAAGATTACCTTGACCAAAAACTTTAACCAAAACTTTAACCTGAACTTCGCACTATCATTTTCTATGTTCAGTGGACCGTGAAATTTGGGTCAAATTTGGCATTAAAATTAGAAACATCATATCATGGGAAACATGTGTACTAAGTTTCAAGTTGATTGGACTTCAACTTCATCAAAAACTACCTTGACCAAAAACTTTAACGTTAAGCGGGACGAACGGACAGACGGACAGACGAACGAACGATCGAGCGGACGGACGTAGTCACAGACCAGAAAACATAATGCTCCTCTGTCGTAGGTGTGGCATAAAAATAAGCACCTAATGGTATTCTATGTTATGGTTTTCTTACCAGAGCCAGATGTCGAATATCACCAGTTATATCTAATTCAGATTTCTTCAATCCCAGTTCATGATGTACTAATGATGTAACAAAGATACGCTTGTTTTCATCCTTTGGTTTTGCACCATATCTAAGGTCAAAGTTCACTTTTGTCAATCTCGCTTTGTTGTTCATGTCTGTATTGATAACAACATTGTAGTCAACATTCTTCTTGAAAGTTAAAGATCTGTAAATATACAAAACAATATCATTTCATCTTTTTTTCTTCCAATTTAATAATTGCATTCCTAGAATTGGGTTCTGAGTACCACTGACTATACATCATTTACTAATTGCAGTTTTGATGTAAAAACATAAAATTACGTATCTCATATCTGATATTATAGTCGAAGGGGACTTCAGGTTTGCACTCAGTCTGTCTGTCTGTCTGTCCATTTGTGGTTGAAATTTACAAGACAAATATAGCTTGATGAAAATTTTATGTTTTAATTACACCTTTTGATATTACGGTGAAGCATATTAATTAATATATTAATTCATAATTATCAAACATTTAACAAACATTTCGGACAGACTCTACACACTACATTATCCGAATATTCAGCGATATTAGAGAATTCTCATTCGGATAGAATCTGTTACATAGAAGCTAAATAAAATGTATCACTAAAAATGTAAAATTTAATAGCATTCATATATGTTAACATACCCTTTGCCAGCAAATGACCAGACACTCTTAGTGAAACCATAATTGATTTTACTGTTGACTGTTATTTTGTCCCTGCTGATTCTTGGGATAACGTAATCGAGATTAACTCTGGTGACTACAGCCGTTTTCTGAAGTACAATGTTTGAATTTCCTTTTGCTTTAAGAACTGGAGTTCTGATGTCAACTTTTGACTGATAACGGGCGTTAGAATTCCTTAAGGTTCTCCTTAGTTTTGCTAAAACAGACATGAAGAAAATTATATTGTAACCACTACTCTATGAGATAGTTAAACTATTTTCAATAGATATTTGTTCGATATTTGAGATTCTTATATTGCACTAAATATAATATTTTAAAAGATTGACTAAACATTTAAGAGGATATTTGCTTGATGTTATTGAGACTTTATTCATATTGATTAAAATTGACTTAAATAAATTGTAAATAAATTGTAAAAAAAACTTACTGAACACTTTTACTGTTTTGTCCAATAACCTGTCAAGTGTAATGTCCACCATAATAAGTGAACCACTTTTATATTCCATGGATCCTCCCAGGGCTGTGACTTCCTCCTTTGGTGTACGGATGGACAAATAAGGCATTAACTTTGTTGCTTTCTTTGTTTGTGTACGGAGCAATCTGCTTTCAAAACTGTAATCTTTCCCAGGTTCAAAGGAGATGGATGTGTACATAGAAGACATTACTTTCTTGGATATCAGGTTTACTGAAAAGAACATGTCAATTTATTCTAATATAACGTTGAAAAGTAATATTGAAATTATAAGTAGATTTCTATTTTATATTGATCCATTTTTATTTTTCCATATATGTCATTGATGGGTTGTCTACTTTGAACCGAACTCGATTCGATATATCTGGAACAACCACAGACAATAATCTGATCCGATCAGTATGCTTACTTTGAGAAACATACCATCATGTATTTAACTATTAGCATGATTATTTTTTAAATGCTTTTCTTTAAAGTTTTGAATATTGCATTATACTTAAATATTACAACAGTTGAGGTATAACTGCACACAATGTTTATGCACAATAAATATTTACGGTATACCCATAACCTACCTTTTGACTGAATGTGTTGCTTAGATAGTCCCTTTATGGTCAATTCACCGTTGAAACTTTTGCCGACAACATACTCTACAGAACTGCTGAGTCTGATATTTTCCATATTTGGTATGATGATTTCAATGTATGGATTGTAAGTATAAAGCTGTCCTTTCCTTGTTCTGATCCATTCTCCAGTCACAGAGTATTTATCTTTGTCGTCGATAACAATTCTTCCAGTCACTTGTTTCTGTGGATTGTCACCAACCAATGCTCCTAAACATTTCAATCTTATTTACTATTTGATTATATTTCCGTAAATGTTCATATTGTTTGTGAATTTATTTTATTACATCTAAGAATAATTAGTCGACATTGATATTACTAGTAATACATAGAAAGCAGACACATATGCTTTTATTCTTTTCACAATGGTCCACAATTATACGTATAGTTTAATAATATGAAACTTCTAGTTTAAATAATAAAATTGAGAGCTGTCTTATTAATTTACATGAATGAAAGCGAGTTATGACTACATAGTGCTAATCATTTCATATATACCTTTAAGAAAATAATGCAGTAATCAGTTCTTATATTTAAAGGTCTTCAAATTTGAACGAATATCTTTTTAACATTGAAGATAATATTTTAAGCACAAAACTTCAGCAGAAATTCAAACGGTTTATGTCTTTCCTATAATGACATTTATTTACCTCTAATTGAAACTCTCTTCCATGGTGAGATCATGCTTATTTCAAGCAGAGGGTCAGAACGAACAACACAATCAAAACTCAATTCACGGTCTACCTTAGAGCCTGGGGTGCTGAAGGCTACTTTGGCTCTGGATTTTTGTTTATCCTGCAATAAAAAAGGGGTAATATATTGTATTTATTCAGTACATAAGATCCATTTATGCATTTGACACAACTTAAAGCTAAATATTTGCGTTTTGATTTCTATATTTTTCATTTGAAATTTTGAGTCGGGCATTCAGTATTAAAATGCTTACACTTTAGGTAAATGTCGGAGACAGACCATAGCGATGGGAGAAATTCTTTGCTAAATGTCGTTCATGCTTTGTCTAAGCATGGTTGAGAACATAAATGTGAGGTAATATAAAAAGACAATTATTACAGGTAAATTGTTTTAACATATTGGAAAAAATAAATCGGTTAAGAAATTGTTTGTTGAAAAGGACATACTGTTAGGCAATTACACAGGAATATTCAAATATGAATTAAAAAAAACCAATTATTATATATCCTAAATGGACTCTATGGAAAATTAGGAATTCAATAAAATATAACAAAACGCCTAAAGCACTTTTAGAAATTTATAATATCTAGAAACGTAACTCGAAAAAATAATATAAAATGTGTTCTTCAATTGAAAGGCACTGACGTCATCGATAAGACAAAATTGAAGTCGGAGATAAAAACAATTTAGACAATAAATATAGTATTTATTTATTTTATTTCTAGTGTATCGTAAAGGCATATTTGTTTTATCAATATATACGTACAAAAATGATAAAAAAAAGTCCTGCTTCATATGTGGCACCCGTCGCGTTGCTAGTTTTATTACAAATCCGGCAAATAATCTAATTCGGTATGTGGCATTTCATGAAAAGGGAAGGGGATTGTAGTTACGACGCTTGAAACATATCCGATATCAAAACGGTCAACCAACTCGTGAAATTTACGCAGAGATGATTTCAACTTCACCATTTGGAACTCTTGGCTTAAATAGCTTCCTTGTAAGTAGCAATCCGATATGAAGGAAATCATTGTAGGAAATACAAGCGCTGGAATATCGTATCAATTGGGAGATATATACTTCGTATGCAGGCGCTACTGGAATGCTGCTACATAGAAATGGAAAGTTCACACTTGGTAAGCTGAAATCATCTCGTTTGTCGTATAGTTTTGTGTTCAACCGACCCTCTTGGTCAATATCTAGATGTAAGTCAAGATATAAGGCAGTTTAATAAGTTTTACATTAAACAACGAAGAGATTCTGTAGTTTGCAAACTTATTTTGAGGGATTTCACTTGTTTCTTTGAAGTCTCTTAAAAAGCATGCAATCACAGAAGTTATATATTTTTACATTCGTGTTATATTATTCTAGGTACTTGTTCATTAAAGATGAGTGCATACTTGTTTCTCGTTTGATAGTGTCTCATAAGGTATAATCACCTTATTTGCATTAATTAATTTTTAAAAGAGACCGCAGTTTTCAAAAACTCGTGTCTTTTTTTAATTATTGTTATGGCATTACCTTTACAAATTTGTATTCCATGTTGTAACTTTCAAGTGTGTCACGTTTCAGAAGAGTGACTCCAGCGCTAACTGGTCCTGTCATTGGAAAGTATGGAGCATCGGCTTTCAATGATGCATTTGGATACTGAACTTCGGCACAGAGTTCCAGTCCGGTAATCATGGCAAGTTTGTCTCCAGAACATACTTTCTTAGTCTGTCTGTTAGCAGTAATCATTCTCTGTTCTCTCTCGGATTCACGTTGAACAGTGAAAAAAACAGTCCTGTTGATAATAGACAATACCTATGTCATGCAGATAAAATGATCTACGGAAGCCAAATTATACGTCAGGTATCTTTGATGACTTTATTTAAATTTAAGACGATCAATGTATTACTTATTTAGAACTCCATAATGTATAACCTTAACATTATTTGTTTCAACAGCGAATCATATTTCTATTGTTCTAATTAAGAATAAGACAAAATAATAATAGAAAGTTTTCATAGCAACAATTTAAAAAAAATTAGAAATATTACATACTTGACATTGAAAACTTCCATTTTGTCAAATGGTGTTTTGATCTGTGCACTTAGTACTTTTCCATTTGTCAGTTCTACGTGTCCTTCGAGAGAAGAGGATGAATGCATAGTAGAAACCATCTTCATTCCACTTTTTGTTACAAATGCATCTACACTCATCATACTGTTGATCTGGACAACGCCACTGTGGAAACATTGAAATATTAATATTTAGAAACTGCGGCATTTGAACGCACTAGCACTAAATAATATATTTTAACTAAGCCTAGAATAAATCTAACGAAGCCTGGTTGTTTTGTTAACGTAAAAAGCATTGTCAAACAATAATTACAGAAAAACACATATACATAAACACAATAAAAACTATGTTGGAGGTGAATTTTATTCGATTTTTATAAAATCTTTTTTCATTGCTCTTAAATATATTTTTGGCAACAAGTGTTCACATTCACATAAACTATCCCCATAAGCAACACGTTTCATTACATATGTCCAACTGATAGTGATCCTACGTCTTAATAAGTCACTTATGTATTCCCATAATTTATAACAAATTTAATTCTGCCAGAGATTTTCCCCATTTGACTCGCCGTTCATTTTACCTAGTTATTTGGTTTGATTTCGTCCGAAGACAGTTTCCAATCTTTTAATATGCCAGTCATACTTTACTAACCTTGGTTTCATATATCCATCCAAAGAAAGACTTGGTGATCTGTCTGTTATTTTTTTCAAATCCATTTTACCAGAGGCACGTAAATCAACGGTAGCTGATCCATCAATGGTCAAATTTAATGGGAAGCCAGCCATTGTTGGAATGATGACGCTGCTATCCAAGAACACGTAGCTCTGTGTGAAAGAGTATTCTTGTTTCTTGGCAAGAGCCGTAAGAATGTCCAAAATATTGATTGATTTACCATCAGTGATATCACTAAGTCCTGTGAATCTTGTAAACAGTAGCTCATTTCCAAAAACTCTCATGTACAAATCTCCTTTCAATAAGTCAGATTTTGTGTCAAACTACAATAGCAAATTGATCTTGTTAAGAAGGGTTGTATTTTGGTTCAGTAAAACAAACTTAAATCGATACAAGTCATATAAATCAAACCAAGCTTTAAAATTTTGCACTATTTATCTACAAAAGAGTTCTTAAATTTGTAAATCAAAATGATATTTGAAATAAGATTACATTAAACCAATGGCACATTTTCAGACTAGATATTTAAGATATTATTAATGATGAATTACCTGTTTGTCGATGTCTTCCATTTTTGTATTACTGATTCCTTTAATGTTCTGTTTTGTGACTTCTCTGACATCATTTTTCTGGAAGTATCCGTTAGGTCCGAAGTAAGATTCAAGAAAATACTCCAGGCCCTCCATTCGACCACCAATTTCTAACAGGTTAACGGAATGTCCAAAAAGGTCTAATGTTATGTTAGTCATGGCAGATCTTGGTAAGAAAGATTTTGAAGACCACACAACATTGCTGTCAATAGACGCTCCAGTATTTAGTTTCTCAAGGAAGAAGGAGCCTTCGTAGTTTCTGGAATATTTTAGTTTTTCAAGATCGAATTCTTTCTTCAGCGCCTGGTCGTTGATAAGATTCTTTATTTCTTGTTTCAGTGGGCTTGAAGTCTCCATTAAATTTGTTAAATGAGACCATACATAAGAACCAACTTGGTTGACCTCTTCTGATTCAAGTACATTTCTAACACGAGACAGGACATTATCTGAAGGGCATGTCATAAGAGCCTGGTAAGAAGCAATTCTCAATTCGGAATCCTCGTCTTTGTTCCTGAAGATTGCCATGACGTCGTCTCGCTACAAGGGAGTATACGATTTATATATATTGAAGTACGCAATGTATGATGTTATACACTAGAATAAATTTTGCATAACTATTATTAGTGTTGTCGTTTATCACTTTATGAGTCATTTACACTAGAAAAAAAAATTAATCAGACTTAATTGGAAATTTTACAAAATTACAAATAAAAAACTTACGCTAATTGCGCATGGCATGCGACGGAAGGCTTGCATAGCAGAAAGGCGGACTTCAGTGGGATTCTCTCTCTTGGTCATACAGTTCGAGATGGTTCTAATGGAATTACTAACGAATCCAGCATTTCCAAGTGATCTAAGACTACGGATCACCTAAAAAAAAGTTTTAAAATTAATCTTAAATGATACATGAACTTTCTTTAACCCCAAAAAACAAAAAAATACTTTACACTTCTGATTTAATCAACTATAGCAAATCCACCATTTCCAAGTGATCTAAGACTACGGATTACCTAAATAAAAATTTGAAAAAGAATCATATATGATGAAAGAACTTTCATTAACCAAGAAAAAAATCGATTATACACTTCTGATTTAATCAACTATTGCATCTTTTTTTTATTCTAAAGTCATATAAAACTTAAATATTTAACAAACTTGTAATTCCTCAGGAAGAGCAGATTGTGTTTAGCCAGTATTTGAAATGTTCACTTGCAATTCACAGCAAAAAAGTTCCATTAGGTAAATTATGTCAGATGTCACCATTATATTTCACATACCTTGTCAAGATTGTTTTTGTCTACATGACACCCAACACCAATCTTGTCTTCTATAGAAGCGACAATACGTGCAATGTCCACATCCTTTTCACATTCATTTTTCTTGCAGTAGGCATATACGAGTGAAGACACACCCAGCATAGCCTCCTCGTTGTCCTCGGATGATATGAGTGGCTGTCAATAAAGAAAAACGAAATCAGAGTAAAAACCTGTTGTAACTAAAACCATTTTGAGCATGGCAATAGACTCTTATGTTCTTGAGACAAAGTTTCCGATTTTAAAGTGATGAGTTTAGTAATGTTGACCTTATATGATAGAGGTATTGTTCACAAGATTACAATATAGTGTTCAATTTTGACAATTTTTTTTTATAAAATTCCACTTTATTCAAATTTTGATGTATCTTGGGAAAATTGAATACGTTAAGTCACAACTGAAGTAACAAATATTTTTTTCAAACAAACATAAGACCTACTTTGACTTCATTCAGCATTTCTTTTGTTGGGTCTTTGATGAACGATAAAGTTGTTAGCCACATATTTGCCTCAATTCCACGAACTTCTTTCTTGTTAATCAAGTTAGTAATCAGTCTCAGTGAAGCTTTTGTTCCAAGCATTGGAACGGCATCAAGGAAGAATTTTCTACAAAGAAAATATTTAAGTTTTCATCAATACCAATAAAAGTTCATCATTTCAAATTGTATTTAAATTCCTAATGCTTCAGATACAAACTTGGTAGCAAGTGTTTTAGTTGTATTTAATACTTGACAATAGTAACTGATAAATGCCACTTACTCAACTCTCTTTTGATTCGATGCACAGAACCTGGTTCCTTTCACCTTTCTGTAAATCTGTTCCAGATCATCACTTTCTAAAGCCTTCATCAGTCTAACCAGTCCAGAAAACAAAAGTGGAGTGTCCGGTTTCACACTGTCAGATGTGGATACACAAATTTCATTCAGTTTACTCATGACATCCCTGATTGTACCTCTACAATCGTTAGAATGCACAAACGTCAATGGAGAGCGGTGTCCAATGGAAACTGTAATACAAGTACACTGGTTCTTATATAAAACTTGGAAATATATCTGTTGAAATAGATATCTTGTGAAGATTCTGTTTTTACTTATTTTATGAAAGAATGTTTGATTTTTATAGTTTGATGAGAGAAATATTATTCAAAATTTACTATTTTCAATTAGAGTCAATTATCATAAAAATGATTCAGTGATATATCTTTCAATGTTTTCTTACTTAAGCTAGAAGATGATACTCTTTCTGTTACATATTTCAATGTCTGTTTGGTCTTTGTTATAGCACCACTAGATTCCCTTGAGAATGGTCGGAGAACATGTTCCTCTTCACATACACTGCTCTGTAGAATACCAGCCTTGCTGATGTCTTGTGAACACTCATGGCTACCTTTTATCAGTGGCAGAGACTGAATTTCCTAGAGATGTATATCAAGGTCCATTGTGAAATACATATATTCGACAGAGCCGTCAATGCATCCGTTATAAAACTTTGCTTATTATTTATTCATTGTGTCTTCTGTTAGTTAAAAAACTCATTTATAGTTATATCTGTCTAAATACATGTATTTTTTGTGTGTATAACCCTTTTATGTGTAAATAGAAGTCATATACAAAGTAAACGTTTATTCTAGTCAAAACGACCCTCCATGCAGAAAGAGATGGACAAATGTATTCAATGTTCTTATCAAAATACTCTCATAGAAGAAAACGGATTGGAAGAAAGATAAAAAAAAGAATTATAACTTACAGATTGAATTTTGTATGGTGTTCCCTGCATAATTGTATTGTATCCATGTCTGTCTATACATCCAAGCAAGTCTTTGCTCTTCTTGATTGTTCTTGAGTACCATCCGTTTCTAAATTCAGTATAGGCTGTTTTGCATTCCCCGGTGATGTCGGTCTGTTAAACAAAACAAAACAAAAATAGGTGGTGAATACTGTTAAAATGCTGAGTTTATACTTTTTTGGCTGTATCGATTAAGATTAATAAACCTTTGCTATAATTACCATTTAATCTTTAACATAAAGGTGTAATTGTTAAGTTATTTGAGTGAAACTATGATATATTTTTGTTTACCTCTTGGACTGTTTGATCCTGTGTCAGGTCATCCATTGAGTTTTGAACTGCTGAGAGGATACCACGTTTAATGTTTAGTACCCATGTTTTCTCAGGTATGGATGTACAAAGTTCTACAATTCGACCATCTTGGAAGGAGAATGCCAAAGCAGATTTCTCAAGGTTAGTTCTAAACTCTCCACTTTTGTCGGCATCAATCAGTGTTTCAGGCGCTTTTGAGTCTGATTCCAATAGTCTAACATTGTCAAGCTATAAATTTAAGAAAATAAATGTCTATATTCCATCAAAAAACAAAAATTAACTGCAGATTAGTGGTTAGTTATTAGGTCCTGTCATGACTTAAGACAATACTTCTTTTACATTTCTCCGTAGATCAATTCAGAAATCATTAAGAAACAAAAATCCACAAATGCCTCAGGCAAAGTTAGTTTGAACAATGTTTAATTTTTCAAACAACATTAAACATGTTAAAGACAAATAAACAATAAAAATATAGGGATTAAGAAACGAAAAAAAACCCATATAGATCCGTCTGCTTAACTCAGGGAAATTTGACATTAGATGAATTTGGCTATTCGTAAAACTCTATTTTAATCCTTCACGGATTTAAGTATTTACACATCCTTGAGTTTCATTTAATTTTGGCTTGAGTGTTCCTGATAATGGTTAATTTATAAAGTGTTTATTAAGTGAATACATATATGTATATGGAAATCTTTTTAGCTTGGTAATTAAATATTATAATTTCGGAACGAAAAAAAAACATCAATTCTCCTTAGACTAATAACTTCAAGTATTTACCCGAATATTCATTTCACATTTTGAGACGACATCGATATAAACTTTGGCAGTCATCTGAACTCCTGCTTTTTCCTCGGATGCCCCTTGTATTGTTGTGTCGACTTCGGTTGTGTAATCATATTCATAGGTTTTCCCGGTCTTGTATCCAAACTTTTTTGTTTCTGCAATAAATATATATGTGATATGCTAAAAATGTATTTTTTTAATCAAAGTATTCTAAATGTGAAATAGTATAGGATTAGGAAAAATTGATAAGGGTTATCTTATATTAGATAAAAAAAACAAGTAAATTTCAAAATACTTGAAACTAATTAAAAAAAAATGCAAGTTCTTTTATTTGCTATTTTCAGCTTTGCTTTAACTTGATTTAAATGTTCTGAATCGATTTACTCGAAAAAAAGTATTACAAAATACCGAACTCTGAACTGAAGGTAAATTCAACTAGAGGCTCAAGAACCTTTGTCGCTCACTTTGCTATATGTGCATAAAAAGGATACTCTTCAACATTGTAACTAGAAATATAATTCATGATAAAAATCTTTGTTTTCTTGATATTGTAATGCTGATCAATTAGTCTAATTATTTTCTCTCTATTTTCTTTAGTTTTTTCTCAAAACACAAACTAGGGTAAAAATATATCCTTAAGTAAGGAACTTGTTAACGACTCCTTGAAAGGGCGAGAGCCTACTAATTATATCAGAGAAATATGAATTGCTAGTAGATTTTGACTCGCTGCTCATTTTTGTGATTTAAAGTGTCGTTTTATCTATTATTTTTTTTTAAATATAAGGCAAACAAACAGATAACATTCGTTATCAAAGGGCAATAAATCCACGGAGACATCGGAAAAATACCTCATTATTGTCTTACTTCGCCGTTCCAGAATCTAATGCATCCTGGGTAATATTTTCAAAAGTGTACACAAAACGTCGTGATTGGTTAAAAGTGTCATAAACAATGGAATTCAACCAATGACGTGATGTTATTTTCATTTTGGGGATACGAAAAATGATAGGAATTACCCACGATTCTTTAGATTCTGAAACGGTCAATTGGAGATCGTGTCTTGCTGATCTTTTTTGCTTATTTAAGTTTCTATTATCTATCGTTTATATTTTTTAAATATAAAACAAAAACGCCAAAAAAATTTATGAAAATTATCAACATAGGGTTATTACTCTAATATGGAGACGGCTGACTATTTCGACAATTGAATTTATTTGTAGTATTTGTCCTATTGATCGTTTTTGCAATTTTATGTGTCTCTCATTTTATTCTGATTTTCAAGATAATATGCACATATAAAAAAATGTTAAAATTTTTCTTTCAGTGCAATAACTCCAATAAGAAGTCGTCTGATAATTTTGACGTAAATAGACATATGGTAGAGATCATATTAGGAACATTTTTGCCCTGCTAAGATTTTCTCTATTCATAACGGTTTCAAATTAATTGCCAAAACTTGAATTTCAAATTATTTTCTAAATTTAGTCATGACGGCCATGTTGGTTGGCAGGCGAGGTCATCATTATTAAATTTTTTATAAAAGTTTCAGAGCAGATGATTTTTTGTGAAAGGGAACGGACGACTACGACAACGACGACGGAATACGACAAAAATGGACGACGGATGCCAAGTGATGGGAAAAACTCATTTTTTCCAGTGTGCACGATGAGCTTAAATGAGGATGTCAATAAAAAAATGCAAAATCAAACGTTATCAACCAACGAAACGACTTAAAAAAACTATCATATTTCTGACTTTTTACACATTTTCCAAAGAAAAAAAGATTTGAACCTGTGTAAACTACTTTTGTATCTGATTTTACTAATAATTAAATGAAATAATTTTACCTGTACAATGTGTTGAACATGAATCTGTTCTTAAAGTTGATCCTGAAAATAAGAAAATAATAGTTAAATGTTTTTACGTTGGGTGGAAAAAACCAATAAACATGTTGAAACGATCAATTGTTTTGCAATTAAAGAAACAAAACAAACCCAAAATACTTTAGAATATAATTTTTGTTATAAAACTATTATTGCTGGAACGCAGTCTTGTAAATGAAAACCCCAAATCACCATTTGTTCTGACTGAAAAATTAAAAAATGTATTTTACGTAATGATTGACCGTTGAATTGTCGTAGCATATTTTAAAACTATAAATTCATCTAAATACACAAAAAACAGTTAGTTTTTGATAAGCTTGCAATGCTGGACATTTTCCGAAAACCTCCATTTTTTAAATGAAAAAAAAGTATTTCGTTTATCAAACTGTCAGGATCTCAGGAAAGGACAAAGCTTCTTTATTGTCTTTGTTCTATTATTAATATTACTTTTACTGTTGAATGGTTTTATGTGATACCGTTTGACGTGGCTCGGTACTTATACATCTCGTCAATGTGTTTGTTTTGTCTTTCATTTTTTGGTGGCGTGTTTTGTATATGCGACTTTTTGTATTTCTTTGGTTCTTATAACGTGACTCTGCACTTTAAAAGATCCCGTCAGTATAATATTGTTCTATTTTATGTCATTATGATATATTTCTATTATGAATTACAAAATACGTTGAACGTCAAAATCATTCAATCCCGTAGTGGAATTAACTATTTGTGGATTCTTATAAATTTTATATTTAACTTTTGGACTATTTTCAATCTCGGTCTATTTCTGAAATTTATTCTTACATACTTTTGATTTTTTAACCCTATATGCTAACATTGCCTATGTAAATTTTAAAATTGTTTGTATGCACATTGAACGACAAATCTATGTGACGTATAAAATTTTCTGACGTCAGACACACAAATCAATGAATGTGCTTGTAGATAGATGTTTTTGTGTTCTGTTAAATTGTTCCTTTTAAAATTGTTATACGATGATGACTGATGTACCCATACTTTGACTACTTTATTTATTGTGTCTGTTAACGCATCAATGTAAATATAACGGAATTTGATGAGACTGTCATCAAAGTGAGAGGGTTAGCGCTATAAAACCAGGTTTAATCCACCATTTTCTACATTTGAAAATGCCTGTACCAAGTCAGGAATATGACAGTTCTTGTCCATTCGTTTTTGATGCGTTTTGATATTTGATTTAAATTTTTGCCATGTGATTATGGACTTTCCGAATTGATTTTCCTCTGGGTTCAGTATTTTTTGTAATTTTACTTTTTACTATAAGTAAAAAACTTTTATTCATAAACTAAATTACACGAATTTAAGTATTCCAAATAATCTATTCTATTAAATCGTTCAAAACTCAAGTTACTGGACACAATATAATTGTTATCTGCATAAGAAAGGAAACAAAACATAAAAAAATGAAAGTTTCTTTGATATTGTATTGATATCAAATCGGTCATATATTTCATTTTAAGAAAAGAAGTACACTCATTTGAATAAAAATACAACTTACCCGCCCATGTTGATGCCACTAAGGCAAGCAGAAGAAAAAATGTATTCCCCATTATGGAGCTGGTGGTTTGTACTCGGGCTCAGTTTTTTTATGACGTTAATCACTAGTATACTACTGCTGAGGCCAAAATGACATTTAACTAATGACTTTTACTAGTAATTATGACTGACATATTTGGGACTTTGTAACCGTGTCAGTTATCTTTTATCAAGATATATATTTACACAGTCGTGTGTTTATAATAAGCAGACACGATGTGTTTATGTCTCAATTCAGGAGGGACATACTTTTCCATCCAAATTACACCTTACATAAGAATGCAAGATTTTGATTGGTTGGTAGCCAGTGTATTTTTCGCATATTTCAATATTTTTTTCTCATTTCAAACGAATTTGCCTGTTGTTCACCACTGCCGGTGAATATGCCTAAAATACCATGGTATTTGCCATTTTGGATATTCTTTTTTTCACCCTAGCGAGTCAATTCCCGCCAAAAGTTGTCGGATACGACGTTACTTAAAGAAAGCGAGTTAACGCGTATTATTACATGTATATTTCTTTCGGTTCTATGGTAATATCCACTTATTTATTCTCAAAAGTAATGTATGCACAAACATGTTTATAAATTACAGCTCACAAGTTTTAACTTCACCTGTACAAATAGTTTCAATCCATATCTATTCGGTGTAATTAAACAGATATATCATTTTATGGAGGGGTATTTGCGAAAAATACCAGACTTAGAACCGAATTTACTGGTATTTTTCGCAAATAGTCCCTAATAACATGATATATCTGTTCAAAATATGGCAATAGTGTAATTGTGTCCAATTTCTTGTCGTAGTGTCTTTGACCGAGACTGGATATGTATCACAGCTGGTGCATGCTTATCAGAACACGCGCACCCTGTCGACACACTTAATCCCGCTTCATTTAGAACACATATATATCTATTGTGTCTGAGCGTTGAATTACAACAAAATCTTGAAATTTTGAAATCTATTTTTTTATAAAACGGTGTTCACCCTCGCCTGCCTTTTTGTGTTTGTCATATGAGGTAACTTAATGGCATGTGATATATTAAACCATTGTCGTGACGTGAGCCTATTCATTTACCGTGGATTCTTTTTCTAGAATCAACACTTCCTTAATCTGTTGATGAAACGGACTCACAAAATTATATTGTTTCCTTTGTGTGCCTAATTTCATTTAGTCTGAATTGGCTAATATATTGATTTCAATTCATTAATGGAATTAATTTTAAAACGTTCTTACCTTTAAGGTAGCACAATACAAAGATTTTTCAACTTCCAATAATTTAAAAACGTTCTTACTTTTAAGGTAGCACAATACAAAGATTTTTTAACTTCCAATTTCCAACCTTTAAAATGCTGTTTCTTTCTTAAGACTGCATATAAATTAATAAAAGAGGTATATATTGATAGATAAAAGAATAATCTTTTAAATGAATGCAATATTTTTGTTATGCAATTATCATGTTATCAATTATTATGCAATTAATGACAAAATCTTGGTCAGTTCACTTGAAATGAATTTAACGCTATCATCTCTATAGCTATACAGGAAATTTTACCGAAATCTTAAAAAAATTTGCAGGAGCTACAAAAGTGTGTCTCAAATTATTGTTGTATTCCATTCTCTCATAAATCTTTAATTAGTGTTTACATCCTTACCACATAAAAGTAGATAACGTTTGTTTGATAAGGTGTAAAATTTGATCTTTACATTCTGTCTGAAATCTGAGACACCCTTTTGTATGTAATGACGCTAGAAACAACAACACTCTAGGGATATCAATGAAGAAGCTAATTTCAATTGAAAGTGGAAATATCTTTTTTTGTAGTCACAGTTAGTTAACAAAAGTTGTGGCATTTTAAAACTGGGGAATTGGAGGTATACAATCTTTATATTGTGCTACCTTAATTTTTGTTATTTCTATATGCCTTCACTGGGAATCGAATCCCTCCTTGAAATCCTTTATGTGAGACATCAACATATCGACGAAACCTCCCGGCTACCAATGGGTTACAATTTAAATTTCTATTTTATATATATAAATAAACAGATAATATATATCGGTACAACGGACACATAGGACTTGTACCTTTATATATATGTTCCGGACCATATGAGTATCTGGACCATACGCGTATGGTCATGACCATATGGGTATATACTCATATGGTCCGACCATACGCGTATGGTCGGACCGTACGCGTATGGTCGGGGTAATCAACACGTATACTTTTAAACTCTTCATTTGGTGTGACCCTTCTGGTTGTTACGTCATTAAAATGTAATTTTATTATATATTAAAACAACTTATTAAAAAAAAAACAGTTTCACACAGTTAATAATACTTACTATTTGTAAGTACAATTATAAGAAGATGTCAAAATCAAATGAACATATTGTTAAAGGAATTTATTGTTTAAAGTAGGTTACATCACCGGCAAGGATCATGCTATTTATTTAAAGATCATGATATTTTTTAAGACAGTTTTGATAAGTAAAATATTAAAAGTGTATGTTTCTTTATTTTTTTCTATTCTTTATTTCTATATTTCTATTCTAATCTTAATTATAAGACCGGTAAAATAGCATTTAAGAGCTATGAAATAGCCACTGCCTTTATTTGATTTGATCTTTAATATTCATTTTACGATATTGGAGATCTAGAGTTGCACATTTTCGATCTAAAACAAGCAATCGCAGAAAAGCTACATGTATGGTACCGTGTGAAGGTCATTCGAAATATACAAAAGTATAGACGAATACAATTAGCGATGAAAACTAAGATCAACTGACTGTGGCATCAATATTTAATGTTTATGTAGCTTTTGAAATGTAAAACTAATACTTTTTTTTTGTAAACACATTTGTTTTTACGAAAAAGTTTATTGTTTTATTTCTATTGTATTTTTGAAAAAAATACCTATATGGTCCAAATACTCATATGGTCCGGCTCGTTAATAACCAAACGAGTATAATACTCATATGGTCCGACCATACGCGTACGGTCGGACCATACGCGTATGGTCGGACCATATGAGTATACGCATATGGTCATGACCATACGCGTATGGTCCAAATACTCATATGGTCCGGAACATATATATATATGTTCCAGACCATATGAGTATCTGGACCATACGCGTATGGTCATGACCATATGGGTATATACTCATATGGTCCGACCATACGCGTATGGTCGGACCGTACGCGTATGGTCGGGGTAATCAACACGTATACTTTTAAACTCTTCATTTGGTGTGACCCTTCTGGTTGTTACGTCATTAAAATGTAATTTTATTATATATTAAAACAACTTATTAAAAAAAAAACAGTTTCACACAGTTAATAATACTTACTATTTGTAAGTACAATTATAAGAAGATGTCAAAATCAAATGAACATATTGTTAAAGGAATTTTATTGTTTAAAGTAGGTTACATCACCGGCAAGGATCATGCTATTTATTTAAAGATCATGATATTTTTTAAGACAGTTTTGATAAGTAAAATATTAAAAGTGTATGTTTCTTTATTTTTTTCTATTCTTTATTTCTATATTTCTATTCTAATCTTAATTATAAGACCGGTAAAATAGCATTTAAGAGCTATGAAATAGCCACTGCCTTTATTTGATTTAATCTAAAACAAGCAATCGCAGAAAAGCTACATGTATGGTACCGTGTGAAGGTCATTCGAAATATACAAAAGTATAGACGAATACAATTAGCGATGAAAACTAAGATCAACTGACTGTGGCATCAATATTTAATGTTTATGTAGCTTTTGAAATGTAAAACTAATACTTTTTTTTTGTAAACACATTTGTTTTTAAGAAAAAGTTTATTGTTTTATTTCTATTGTATTTTTGAAAAAAATACCTATATGGTCCAAATACTCATATGGTCCGGCTCGTTAATAACCAAACGAGTATAATACTCATATGGTCCGACCATACGCGTACGGTCGGACATACGCGTATGGTCGGACCATATGAGTATACGCATATGGTCATGACCATACGCGTATGGTCCAAATACTCATATGGTCCGGAACATATACATAATAGTATTATCAATATCAATCTCATAGTATTAGTTGGTAGCCCCGTGGTTAGCATGGTTATTTTATTACGAGTATAGCAAGATTTAATATCCAAATAAGAATGAATTTCATATCGTTGAATCCTCAAGCTAAAATCAATTAAGTAGTCTATTTTAAAACATTGTTAGAAAAATGTATCTCTCACTATTTTTATCTTCTAAAAATCAGAGAAAAGCACATTCCTCGTTAGAAAAAATATTTTATATCGAACACTCCCTTTATCAAAGTAACAGATAACCATGCAGAAATATTGTATTAATTATAAACATATCTGAACTAACATTGAATTTCTATTTGTTTTAACTGACTCTATGTTACTGTCTGTGTTTGACACCAGGTACTGAATAAAATTTTATCAATAGAAAAATAG
This sequence comes from Mytilus galloprovincialis, assembly GCA_037788925.1. Classification (NCBI taxonomy): domain Eukaryota; kingdom Metazoa; phylum Mollusca; class Bivalvia; order Mytilida; family Mytilidae; genus Mytilus; species Mytilus galloprovincialis. The sequence continues at coordinate 39,918,784 of CM075334.1, read as the reverse complement.
GTTAATATCTTTGAATTAAAGATAGGAACTTATTGGTTTAGTTTTGAATCCCTGCAATCTCTTTGTTGTCACTTTTCTTGAGTTTTTCCTGTTTTTTTCTTCTTGTTTTGTATGTTATAGTGGACATTTTTGTAACAATTGCGAGTTTACCATATTGTTTTTTGGATTAATTTTGGCCATTTCACGAATATGAAACGAAAATTATTATATTTCATTTGTTCATTTTTGTTTTAGAAGAATAATATGATTTTCATCTGTTTAACTAAATGAGTATACAAAACTTATTCGCAAATATCTATGCGGGAAAAATCGTGATGGTCTTGATTTAAGCTTTTTGCTAGACATTTCGGTAACATACTTAGTATATATACTTTATGTATGCTCTTTGGTCGGGTTGTCTTCTTTTTAACCCATTTCTATTTCCATTCTAAATTTTAATTGAAATACGTTCGAATATGTCTTGGTATAACATAAAAATAAATCTGTTTAAAATTGGGAATGGAAATGGGGAATGTGTCAAAAAGACAAAAACTAGACCATAGAACAGACAACAGAAGAAGGTAACCAATAGGCCTTCAATGTAGCGAGAAACTTCCGCACCCGGAGTTGTCATTCAGCTGGATTCTACAGGGATAAAGGACGTCATACTAGACTCCGATTAAACTTTTATGTGACTTATTCAGTAAATTATTGTATTCAATGTTCCTTCTTTATCAGGCACTGATAAAAATGCATAGAGATATATTCCATAACTGCATCAATCGGAATACGATATTTCTCCACTGGAGACAGTTAAATGTTCACATAAAAAAACGCAAGGCTTGCAAAGCTTTTAAATGTTCAATATCTAAATGTCGTCATACATAGTCTCCTTTTTTGTGATGTCGCAATACGATTCAGAGGCAAACAAGAACATTTAACGTCAGAGACGAATTTTTACCATTGACGATTTGAAATCAAACGAGTCCTCATGTTGATTAAAAAAAGAAAATCATCAGATGAGATTTAGGGTAATTATTAAAGAAATAATTAAGACAGGTCTGAAGTCAATATATCAATCTTTTGGGCTTACTGATTGAGGTAATCAATCATTATGCCTTCTGTTTTAAAATCAATATCAATATATGTGCATATCTATAGAAGGTATAGAGGCTAGATTATATGTTCCGTTTATATCAAGGGATCGAAATTTTGTATACGTATACAGTTATTCTTGGAATGCTAAATCATATTGTCTCCAAGTACTGTTAATAACGACGCTTTCTGAAATCTACTCTGAATTGCAGAAACTTATTTTACAGTGTAGGACTGCATGATGTTAAATCAACAGATTAATCTTGCTTAAAGTAATAGAAGACATTATTTTTTACGGTATAATTATGTTTTTATATTGTATATTAAATTGTTATTTTAGAATTCAGTGTTTTTTCCCCTACTGAGTTTTTGTTTATTAGGTCTTTCCACCTTTCCGTGGAAAGACCTATTGAATTTGTTCTGATTATTATTATTAGGTCTTTCCACCTTTCCGTGGAAAGACCTATTGAATTTGTTCTGATTATTAGGTCTTTCCACCTTTCCGTGGAAATACCTATTGAATTTGTTCTGATTATTATTATTATAATTATTATTTTTTTTTTTTTTTTCTTCCGCCTAATTTTTTTTCTTGCGTATTATTGATGTTTCAAAAGATGTCGCTTAGATATTTGGAATATGGTATCGTATAGTTTATACGCTTTAAAAATTTACAACTGTGTAACAAAATACTTTACGTTGTAAGAGTTATCTCCCCAAACACTGTTTTTCTTGTGGCCACTACTCCTTCGCAACCGTTAAAGATTACGACAAATTTATTTTACCAAATTGCTCGTTACATCTTCAGGATTAGGAAATTCATTTGGACCGAAGCTTTACGGAGACTCCATATGAGAGTTATTCCCCCTTTTCCCTTAAATTAAGTGATATGCATTTCTAAATGGTAAACCATAAGTGATAAAGACATAGGGTCTTTAGATTTGGGGTCCTTGGTCGAAAATAATAAAAATGAGGTCAAGGTCAAAGGTCAAGGTCATATTCTAAATTTTGATTTTGGCTTATTTTCATTTATTTTCAAATACCTTATGACATATCGACAAATAATTTTTCATAAATTGTTAGTTGCGACATGTCCTTACTTGTATATTTTGATTGAAAGGGTGCGCAGACAATAAATAGGAGTTTTTGCCCATCTTACATTTAGAATTACGCGTAAAGTGATATTACTAATAAACCAAACATATTAAAGACCTTGGGTCTTTTGATTTAAGGTCCTTGGTTTGTGAACTTGAAATTGAGGTCAAGGTCATAGGTTAATATGACGTTCTAGATTTTGACCTTTGCTTTAAATTCATATAAATACATCATACAGCCATAGGAACTAACATTTTAAACTGATTTTTAATATTTCAATATCAAAAAAGATCTTTTCTAGTGGAAAGACCTACAATTGTTCTCTGAACAATTGGTTTTTAATTATTATTATTTTTTTTTTTTTTTTTTTTCTTCCGCCTAATTTTTTTTCTTGCGTATTATTGATGTTTCAAAAGATGTCCCTTAGATATTTGGAATATGGTATCGTATAGTTTATACGCTTTAAAAATTTACAACTGCGTAACAAAATACTTTACGTTGTAAGAGTTATCTCCCCAAACACTGTTTTTCTTGTGGCCACTACTCCTTCGCAACCGTTAAAGATTAAGACAAATTTATTTTACCAAATTGCTTGTTACATCTTCAGGATTAGGATATTCATTTGGACCGAAGCTTTACGGAGACTCCATATGAGAGTTATTCCCCCTTTTCCATTTAATTAAGTGATATGCATTTCTAAATGGTAAACCATAAGTGATAAAGACATAGGGTCTTTAGATTTGAGGTCCTTGGTCCAAAATGATAAAAATGAGGTCAAGGTCAAAGGTCAAGGTCATATTCTAAATTTTGATTTTGGCTTATTTTCATTTATTTTCAAATACCTTATGACATATCGACAAATAATTTTTCATAAATTGTTAGTTGCGACATGTCCTTACTTGTATATTTTGGTTGAAAGGATGCGCAGACAATAAATGGGAGTTTTTGCCCATCTTACATTTAGAATTACGCGTAAAGTGATATTACTAATAAACCAAACATATTAAAGACCTAGGGTCTTTTGATTTAAGGTCCTTGGTTTGTGAACTTGAAATTGAGGTCAAGGTCATAGGTTAATATGACGTTCTAGATTTTGACCTTTGCTTTAAATTCATATAAATACATCATAAAGCCATAGGAAATAACATTTTAAACTGATTTTTCATATTTCAATATCAAAATAGATCTTTACTAGTGGAAAGACCTACAATTGTTCTCTGAACAATTGGTTTTTAATTATTATTATTATTTTTTTTTTTTTTTTTCTTCCGCCTAATTTTTTTTCTTGCGTATTATTGATGTTTCAAAAGATGTCGCTTAGATATTTGGAATATGGTATCGTATAGTTTATACGCTTTAAAACTTTACAACTGTGTAACAAAATACTTTACGTTGTAAGAGTTATCTCCCCAAACACTGTTTTTCTTGTGGCCACTACTCCTTCGCAACCGTTAAAGATTACGACAAATTTATTTTACCAAATTGCTCGTTACATCTTCAGGATTAGGATATTCATTTGGACCGAAGCTTTACGGAGACTCCATATGAGAGTTATTCCCCCTTTTCCATTTAATTAAGTGATATGCATTTCTAAATGGTAAACCATAAGTGATAAAGACATAGGGTCTTTAGATTTGGGGTCCTTGGTCGAAAATAATAAAAATGAGGTCAAGGTCAAAGGTCAAGGTCATATTCTAAATTTTGATTTTGGCTTATTTTCATTTATTTTCAAATACCTTATGACATATCGACAAATAATTTTTCATAAATTGTTAGTTGCGACATGTCCTTACTTGTATATTTTGATTGAAAGGGTGCGCAGACAATAAATGGGACTTTTTGCCCATCTTACATTTAGAATTACGCGTAAAGTGATATTACTAATAAACCAAACATATTAAAGACCTTGGGTCTTTTGATTTAAGGTCCTTGGTTTGTGAACTTGAAATTGAGGTCAAGGTCATAGGTTGATATGACGTTCTAGATTTTGACCTTTGCTTTAAATTCATATAAATACATCATAAAGCCATAGGAACTAACATTTTAAACTGATTTTTAATATTTCAATATCAAAATAGATCTTTACTAGTGGAAAGACCTACAATTGTTCTCTGAACAATTGGTTTTTAATTATTATTATTATTATTATTATTATTTTTTTTTTTCTTCCGCCTATTTTTTTTCTTGCGTAGTATTGATGTTTCAAAAGATGTCGCTTAGATATATGGAATATGATATCGTATAGTTTATACGCTTTAAAAATTTACAACTGCATAACAAAATACTTTACGTTGTAAGAGTTATCTCCCCAATCACTGTTTTTCTTGTGGCCACTACTCCTTCGCAACCGTAAAAGATTACGACAAAATTATTTTACCAAATTGCTCGTTACATCTTCAGGATTAGGATTTTAATTTTGACTGAAGCTATCCAGAGACTCCATATGAGAGTTATTCCCCCTTATGTATTTGATATAGATGATATGCGTTTCTAAATGGTAAACCATAAGTGATAGAGACCTAGGGTCTCTTGATTTGAGATCCTTGGTCCAAAAAAATGAAAATAAGGTCAAGGTCAAAGGTCAAGGTCATATTCTAAAATTTGATTTTGGCTTATTTTCACTTATTTTCAAATACCGTATGACATATCGACAAATATTTTTTCCTAAATTGTTAGTTGCGACATGTCCTTACTTGTATATTTTGGTTGAAAGGGTGCGCATACAATAAATGGGAGTTTTTGTCCATCTTACATTTAGAATTACGCGTAAAGTGGTATTACTCATTAACCAAACATATTAAAGACCTTTGATCTTATGATTTAAGGTCCGTGGTTTGTGACCTTGAAATTGAGGTCAAGGTCATAGGTTAAAAGGACGTTCTAGATTTTGACCTTTGCTTTAAATTCATATAAATACATCATAAAGCCATAGGAACTAACATTTTAAACTGATTTTTCATATTTCAATATCAAAATAGCTCTTTACTAGTGGAAAGACCTTCAATTGTTCTCTGAACAATTGGTTTTTAATTATTTATTTTTTTCTTCCGCCTAATTTTTTTCTTGCGTAGTATTGTTGTTTAATAAGTTGTCGCTTAGATATATGGAATATGATATCGTATAGTTTATACGCTTTAAAAATTTACAACTGCGTAACAAAATACTTTACGTTGTAAGAGTTATCTCCCCAATCACTGTTTTTCTTGTGGCCACTACTCCTTCGCAACCGTAAAAGATTACGACTAAATTATTTTACCAAATTGCTCGTTACATCTTCAGGATTAGGATTTTAATTTTGACCGAAGCTATCCAGAGACTCCATAGGAGACTTATTCTCCCTTATGTATTTGATATAGGTGATATGCGTTTCTAACTGGTAAACCATAAGTGATAGAGACCTAGGGTCTCTTGATTTGAGATCCTTGGTCCAAAAAAATGAAAATAAGGTCAAGGTCAAAGGTCAAGGTCATATTCTAAAATTTGATTTTGGCTTATTTTCCCTTATTTTCAAAAACCTTAAAAGATATCGACAAATTATTTTTACTAAATTGTTAGTTGCGACATGTCCTTACTTGTATATTTTGGTTGAAAGGGTGCGCATACAATAAATGGGAGTTTTTGTCCATCTTACATTTAGAATTACGCGTAAAGTGGTATTACTCATTAACCAAACATATTAAAGACCTTGGGTCTTATGATTTAAGGTCCTTGGTTTGTGACCTTGAAATTGAGGTCAAGGTCATAGGTTAAAAGGACGTTCTAGATTTTGACCTTTGCTTTAAATTCATATAAATACATCATAAAGCCATAGGAACTAACATTTTAAACTGATTTTTCATATTTCAATATCAAAATAGCTCTTTACTAGTGGAAAGACCTTCAATTGTTCTCTGAACAATTGGTTTTTAATTTTGTATATGTTTTGTTTTTGTTTTGCTAGTTCACTGATTGACATCAAATGACGGAGAGGATTGAGATAAACAAAACAAGTTTTAAAGTCATATAAAACGAGTGAGTGGTGAAAAATAATGTTTATCCAATTCTTGAACCAATGCATGTATATATCCTAAACTTAGTCTTCTTTGCACGATTTTAACATTATTTTCGCAAATATATCATATAATCGTCAATTTTTTTAATTTCTCTCTGTTATGATTTAACAAATATGGCTGCTCATTAAATGCCGTGTTTTGAAGCCGAGTTTTACCGATTGTCACCTTATAGTAAACAAATCACAAAAAAGCATGGGTATTGAGCACGTGTTCAACATGTATAATCAGATATTTGTTTAATTCAATGACAGATTCATGCGTATTGAGATCACCGGATTTTTACGAGGAGGGTTACGCTCGGGTCACTATGCATACGGAAAATATGTCGGCGAATTGCTTCCTGGAAGCAAGCTATAAAAAATAAGTAAACTTCTTCTAAATGTGGACAAATTAAAGAATTATCCTCAGAAAAAAGTTTATGTACATAAGTTATATAGTGAAAACTATGCATTTAGTTATAAAAAACATATGCATATTTTTTTTTTAATTTGAGGTTTCTTATGACTTTAAACAGTCACATGCTTATATGTTTGTTCCTATTTATTGACCTCGTTAAACTTTTGTTTGTCATTACATTTTAATATTATCGGCTATTGTTAGAATTTGTTTAAATTATTGTTTTTATTAGTGTAAACAATATTTTATTGTGATAAATACAAGTATAAATTATAAACACATATTCACAATAAGGATCCAGAAACAAGCTCCAATTGTTTTTATTCACAGCTTGTCTCCAAAGCTAACAAAACATATACTGTAAATTAAACCAACTTATTTTCGCGGATACTTTATTTCGCGTTTTATCCTTTCTTGACCACTTCGCGGCTATTTAATTTCGCGATTTTCTGATTAACTTAATGAAGTTTAATAAGGAAAGATCCAAGGTCTACATATTCGCGACGATTTATCTTCGCGTTATTTTTCTACTCGCGAAAGTCGCGAAAATAAATCGCTCGCGAAAATAAATTGGTTTACAGTATACTTGATAGTTGTCTCATTTGAAATCAATGCATACCACCTTACTGTTATACTGTAAATAAACTCATCATAGATACCAGGATTGAAATTTTGTATTGTACCAGTCGCGCGTTTCGTAAAAAAAAAAGACTCATCATGCAGTGACGCTCGAATTTGGTATGTCATATCCGATTTGTTGTTCGGCATGAAAAAAAAATAATGTTCAGATAATGATAAATGGAGTTACATAAAAGTACCTTTTCTAGTAGTAAAATTGTTAGAAGATTATATCTCTAACTATTTTTTATCTTTCAAGTCAGAGAAAAGATCATTTCTTATTAGAAAACATATTTTATATCGGACAATCCCGTTATCAAAGTAACAGATAACCATGCAGAAATATTGTATTAAATATAACCATATGTGAATTTACATTGAATTTCTATTCGTGTTAAATGACTATATATATGTAACTGTCTGTTTGTATATTTTAATGTTATCGGCTATTTTTAGAATTTGTTTGAATTATTGTTTTTATTCACAACTTTTCTTCAAAGCTAACAAAACATATATACTTGATAGTTGTCTCATTTGAAATCAATTCATACCTTCTTATTTATAAGAGTAAATAAACTCATCATAGATACCAGGATTGAAATTTAGTATTTGCGCCAAACGCGCGTTTCGTCCAAAAAATACTCATCAGTGACGCTCGAATTTGGTATGTCATATCCGATTTGATATAAAAAAAAAAAACCATTGTTGTTCAGCATTAAATAAATAAATGTTCTTGTAATGATAAATGGAAGTATATACATTGACATTTTCTAGTAGTAAAATTCATTAGGGACAAAAACAAGCAGTTTGGGTTCTTTCCTAATAGAACACAGTTCCACCCTTCCATATTGATATAAATAAATAGATCTGATATTAATTCCAATGAGACAGTTATCCATCAGATATCAAATAACATAGATGAAGGCTACTATTTGTCGCTTTACGGTTTTCATCAATGGACGATAGTTATTAAAGGTACCAGGCTTTATTTTTATACGCCAGACGCGTTTCGTCTACATAAGAATCATCAGTGACACTCAGATCAAAATATGTATAAAGCCAAACAAGTACAAAGTTGAAGAGCATTGAGGAGCCAAATTCCCAAAAGTTGTGCAAAATACGGTTAAGGTAATTTATGCCTGGCATGAGAAAATATATAGTTTTTTTTTCAAAAACTACATAGTTTTGAAATAGGAAATTTATAAAAATGACCATGCAATTGATATTCATGTCATCATCGAAGGGCTGACTACTGGGCTGGTGATACCCTTGGGGACGAAAGTTCAACAGCAGTGGCTGCGACCTAGTGGCGTAAAAAGTCATCAATGGTACCAGGAAAATAATTTTATACGCAAGACGCGCGTTTCGTCTACAAAGACTCATGAGTGACGCTCAGTTCAAAATAGTTTTAGAGCCAATAAGTGCAATGTAAAAGAGCATTGAGGAGCAAAAATTCCAAAAAGTTTTGCTAATACGGCTATCGTATGCTTGGCATAAAAGAATTCTTAGTTTTTCGAAAAATACATAGTTTTGTAAACAGGAAAATAATAAAAAATGACCATATAGTTGATATACTATGCGGCTGGTAATACCTCGGGGACGAAACGTCCACCAGCAGTGGCATCGACCCAGTGGTGTTAATAGTTATCGATGGTAATATTTCTATGTATGTTGGTGTTTGATTTTATTGCACTTCAGTGTTCCTGTTGTTCCTTTGTTTTCCTCTTAGAGTTGATGTGTTTCCCTTGAGTTTTGTTTGTAACCAAGATTTGTTTTCTCTCAATTGATTTTTTACTTTCGTATACTACTCTTTTCTTTATTTACATTAAATGTTTGGTCAAGCTTTGCTTGATTTGTTTATGATTCTCTGAACTAAAATAAATGATTGGGGGGGGGGGGGGGGGGCAGTGCCGTTCTTCTTTTTGTATGAGCTTAATTTAACAACAGATATGTCTTACTTTCCTTCCCATATTACCTTAGTTTGACCTCCATTCTTTGTTGCGTTTCCTTAACTTTTGGAATTCTTCATCTTTGGATTGGCTATTTTAGAAAAGAAGGCTATAAATCATTTCCATACAAATCACTGACTACTGAGCTGATGCTACCAGGGAGAATATCAATACACTAGAAGCGGTATCGACATACACGTCGAAATTTATACGAAAGTTTTAAACGAAGTAAAACTGAAACGATTCTGGATTTGGCTTTTATCAAGAACTCTCAACAAAATTAAAACATTTGAAATTTCAAAGAATTTGAAGCTTTATGATAAAGCGGACTTAAACAGAACATATCATACCATCTTATATCAACATCACCAGTATACTGCAATAGAAACCTGATATAATTGCATGTGCATTTTAAAAATTGTCGAAAGGCGTGAGAAATTTATATTCAATAATTCGCTGATTAATAGTTATGAATTATATCGCCCATCCCATCAGTAACTTTAAATTACAAATATTAGATAAAATTGCGGACATCTGTTTCAATAACAGTATCATGGCGTCCAGTTGGTCGCTAATGTTTGCATCATGGCATATTGCATATTTAAAAGTATTTCAAAATTTCAAAACTCTCGTAAGACAAATAATAGTTTTAACTGTGGTATTTTTGGTACGGTAGTTTAATCCATTCCGAAAAGTCACTGTTGCATATAAATTGTAGTGGATGTACAAAAACAAATCGGCTTACATAATTTAAATCTAGATTTGTCGGGGTTATGAATTATGCAAGCCTATGAAAGGTTGTTATTTCAAAATCACCGGCGTTGTTCATTCTGTTCCCTTTGGTTAATATTTAGCTCCAATACTTTGATCTTCCTATTTTCCTATGAGTTCATCAGACAAATATGAATTATTTACTTTTTGTGTCTTGAACGCGTTTTTGCGACGAAATAAAGCGAGACATTTGGGACTGTTTTTCCGACGAAGACGATGGCGACAAATTCGTATTAGGTGTCTGCTTAAGTTAGTTTGAAACGAACACTTGTGATTGATCATTCATTTTTACTATGAAATTGCATAACTATAATAACATATCAGATGAACGACCATCTTGAAAGCCTGCCATCTAGGATATGGTCCAGTGACTTCGAACTAATTAGCAGTTGTCAATGTTAAATTATCTGCTTAAATTAGTTTGATGGAATATACTTAAGATAGACCAATTATATGTATGTATGAAGTTGTACTGCTATCAGTTTATACATTTCAGTGTTGACCTGAATATCAATAATGTGTTCATTTGTATAAATTTCCTGTTTATAAAACTTTGAATTTTTCGAAAAACTAAGGATTTATTTAACCCAGGCATAGATTACCTTAGCCGTATTTGACACAACTTTTTGGAATTTTGGATCTTCATTCCTCTTCAACTTTTTACTTGTTTGGCTTTATAAATGAGCATCACTGATAAGTCTTATGTAGACGCGCGTCTGGTGTCATTAATTTTAATCCTGGTACCTTTGATAACTAATTATCATTTTTAATGTTTTCACGAAGCTACTACATCCTCATTTAATACTCTTCTTCAACGATCCCTCTATGATTAAATCACGTTATTACCACGCGTGCTTTGCGACTTTACTACGATTTTCACGATCTTACTAAGCTTTTAACGTTTTCACTTTCGACTCTAACACGATTTATCCAATTGCTCTCTCAATAACAATATCATGGCCTGGTCGTTAAGATTGTGCATTTGTGTCAATGATTGTAAAAGCATTTATACATATATATGATCTTGTGTTCCCATGGTTCAATTGAAATTTATGTTTCAAAAATATCTGGTGATTCTATATACTAGTATGTTATGTGACATGACTTTAACTCGAATTTGTCGTAGTATGAACGTATTTATATCGTAGGAAAATCGTGGTGAGAGCGACATGAACGTGACAGAATCGTACTATGGTTTTGAACAGCATGGTATAAACTTTGTATAGTTTTGGAAGAAGTGTGGTCGGGTCGCAGTCAGAACGTGATGGTCGCAATGAGGTCCAAGTAACGTCGCTGTAAGATCGTAGCGCCGTTTCTCCGACTAGAACCGCGCTCTCAATACGCTGCTTCTACAACCTGAGTTAGCCATGACCACACAACGATTGTTTTCAACATGTTTAAAGTTGGTAAACCCAATTAAGATTATGAAGACCTCAGCACGACCGTGCCACGACCTTACTGCGGCCTATCCATTTTTTTCTGAGATCAGAATGCGATCGTGGCCTAGTGTGTATGCAGTATTACAGATTGACTGCTATTTCAAGGTACTGCACTCTGGGATATAGTCTAGTGACTTGATTTGAGTAGCAATTTCCAATGCTAAGTTTCCAGCTTAAGTTAGATTGATACGATCTACTTGTGATAGATCAATAATATTAGATATAAAGTTGTATTACGTTCAGTTCATATCTGTATGATGACTATTTCCATGCCCTTCGGCTTTCCGTAAATTATGGTCCAGTGACTTTGACTTTTAACTTACCGAATCAGACTTATAACCAGGTTTGTACTAACACGAAGAACATGACGGGTGCCACATGTGGAGCAGGATCTACTTACCTTTCCGGAGAACTTAGATCACCCTCAGGTTTTGGTGGTTTTTTTATAATATATACACCACTAGGTCGATGCCACTACTGGTGGACGTTTTGTCTCCGAGGGCAACAACTGCCAAGAAGTCAGCACTTCGGTGTTGACATACAAATCAATTATATGGTAAAAAGCATAAAAGCATAAAATTTTCGAAAAATTAAGGATTTTCTTATCCAAGGCATAGTTTACCTAGGCCGTATTTAGAATTTTTGGGTCCTAAATGCTCTTAAAAAAAAGTAAAACCACAAAAATTCTAAACTCCCAGGAAAATTAAAAAAGATAATACAAACACATTTACGGGATGTAAAATTTACTAGTAAGTACCAAGTCACATCAAATGGATATCACAGAAAAACAGACAAAACAGTAAAAGTAATATTCATTATAGAACAAAGACAAATGAAAGAACAATATAAAACGGTTTTTTTAAGATGATAAACATAGTCAGTACGCATAATCTTTACATCAAGACTATTATGTAGTATTTGTGAAGTTGATACGGAATATTTATCAACAAGGTCCTGATACATATCGATGAACTTTTTTTTAGAAAAGGGACGAGACATTCTTTGACATGATCCTGTTTTATACACTTTCTGCTCAGACAAGTGACGTTTAACAAATACTAAGTAGGAACTGCAAGCCCTTGCATATCGAGTAAGTTAGGAAATGTATATCCCATATGCAGGTGAAGTTGGTATATTGCTACTAAGGTGGAAAAGGGGGGATTGATAATTTCAAAATTGAAATCGTCTCGTTTGTCATAGATAACTTTGTACTCGTTTGGCTTTCAAACTATTTTGATCTGTTTGTCCCTGCTGAGTTTTATGTTGACGAAACACGTTTTTAGCATATTAAATTGGTACCTTTGATGACGATTTCCTCCGTCGTCAGATTTTCTATGTTGTATTTTGTGTACTATAAGTACAGTAGTCAACACTTCGGTGTTGACATGAATATCAATTATATGGTCACTTTCTATGAATTAACTTTTTGAAAAAGTATGAATTATTTTTAAAATTAAGGATGTTCACAGGCATAGATGACCTTATCCGTATTTGGCACTACGTTTAAGAGTTTTGGGTCTTCAATGCTCTCCACCTTTTTTTTTTAAAACTTTTAAACTATTTTGATCTTAGCGTCACTGATCAGTCTTGTGTAGACGAGCGTCTGGCGTATCAAATTATAAGCCAGGTACCTTTGATTATAACTATGTACACCCATGGGTCGAAGCCATTGCTGGTGGACGTTTCATCACCAATAGTATCATCAGCCCAGTAGTCAGCACTTCGTTGTCGATATAAATATCAATTAAAGGGTAATTTTATAAAATTCCTGGTGACTCTTTTGTAGACGAAACGCGCGTTTGGAGTATTTAATTAGAATCCTGGAACCTTTAATAACTATTTACACCACTAGGTCAGTGCAACTGCTGTTGGACGTTTCATCCCGAGGGTATCACCAGTAGTCAGTACTTTGGTGTTGACATGATTATCAATTATATAGTCACTTTGCGTCCGGCGTCTGTCGTCGTCGTCCGTCGTTGTCGTCCGTCGTCGTCGTTGTCCTTCGTCGTTAACTTTTACAAAAATCTTCTCCTCTTAAACTACTAGGCCAAATTAGACCAAACTTGGACACAATCATCATTGGGGTATCTAGTTTAACAGATGTGTGGCTTGACCCGGCCAACCAACCAAGATGGCAGCCACGGCTGAAATAGAACATAGGGGTAAAATGTAGATTTTGGCTCATAACTCTGGAACCAAAGCATTTAGAACAAATCTGACATGGGTTAAATTTTTTATCAGGTCAAGATATATCTGCCCTAAAATTTTTCAGACGAATCGTGCAACCAGTTGTTGGGTTGCTGTCCATGTATTGGCAATTTTAAGGAAATTATACCGTTTTTAAGGAGTAATTGCCCTTTATAGTCATTTTTTACCAATTTTTCGTAATTTTTTGTAATCTTTTACTAAAATCTTCTCCTCTAAAACTACAAGTCCAAATTTAATCATACTTGGCCATAATCATCATTGAGATACTAGTTAAAAAATGTGTGCGGTGACCCTGCCAACCAACCAATATGGTTGCCATGGCTAAAAATTGAGCATAGGGGTAAAATGTAGATGTTGGCTTATAACTCTGAAACCAAAGCATTCAAAGCCATTCATACATGAGGTTAAATTGTTTTGCAAGTCAAGATCTATCTGCCCTGAAATTTTCAGATGAATCCAACAACCGGTTGTTGGGTTGCTGTCCCCGAAATGGTATTTTTTTATGGAAATTTTGCCGTTTTTTGTTATTATCTTGAAAATTTTTATAGATATATATAAAATGAAAACAGCAATAATGTTCAGCAAAGTAAGATCCACAAATAAGTCAAAATGACCAAAAAGGTTTTCCTCTGTAACTAATATGCCAAGTTCATTATAAATTGAGATAATTGTAAGAAGCAAGAATGGTCAGTAAAGTTAGATCTACAATCACATCACCATCACCAAAACACACACAAAAAAAAAATAAGAATTTTCAAAAACAGAGTTCATATTTGTGGAAGTCGCCGCCGCCGACGACGACGGAATGTAGATTTGCTATGGCTCGCTTTTTCGACAAAACCTGAAGGCTGAACAAAAAAGTATTCATGCTCTTGACAAGAAAAAAACATTTTTTGCTGTTGTCAAAAGTCCAAATGTCGATGATTTTTTTCTCTGTCTACTGATGTTTCTTTCTTCTGCTTTCTCAAACGATTGATCATTTCTAAGAAATACCATGGAAGCTAAATGAAAACATTATAATCTAGAAATTATTATATTTCAGAATTAAGATCACTTATAAGCAAGGACTAAACAAATCAAATTATCATATACTACTCATGTCTAAAGAATACGAGATAAGGTATCGTTACTCTTTGTATCCGACAAACAAATGTCAAAATTATAAATAGAGAAAATGAAAACAAATATTGTTTGATTGGCTACGAGACAACTCATTACTATCGTTTTAAAAAATAAGCACAACCCCCTACCGTTAGTTAAGCTATATAAGCCATGAAATGATAGGATGTAAATAAATCTAAACGACAAAGTCAGAGTCCTGCTAAATGCCAAAAACAGAATAAACAAACAAAAACAAACAAACAAACAAATTTAATATGATAGCAACAAACGAGCGTTCAACCTTCCCTCAATCATACGACAGTTGTGTAACCAGCACAACATTAGAACAAAATGTGGAAGTCATATACAGAAGCCTTGATATTCATATGATGACGACATAATCTTTCAATCAGTTTAATTGAAGTCTGGAGCTGGCATGTCACTTATTACACAGTGTGATAATGACATAAAACGATATATATAGGGTCGGTAAATTTGAAATGCTCGAACCGTTTATGGTTAATAATTCATCTTACCGACTATCTTAACAAGTTGCATTTAGATTGGTGGTCTATCAAAGTGAAACATTATTTAAGATTAAAAACCCTATTTTATTAGTCTATACAAATGCAAATGCCATCAATAACAACTTTTTGTTAGCTTTTAATATGTTTTCTGCACTCATTTCAATCGATTATCGTCAATTAAATTATTTTCTTTGTTTTTGTTTTTCTCAACTGACGTTATACCACTACTAATGGTAACGTGACGGTATCCCAATTGCACCTATTTTGACAGTTTTTCACCTACGTTTTTTTATGATCAAGAAAAGAATGAAACTAATGTGTTTATTTTGTAGCCCTGTCCTTCTTTATTGTATAGGTACACCAATTTAAATTTAATCCATATTGAGTCATAAAAAAATGGGTTTGAATCAACCTCCAAACTATTCATGATTCTGTAATGAGGAGTACCCAAATTGCATCCATGCTTAAATTCACATCGTCAAAAGTCTTATAACCGAGCTTTTGTTTAATTTCTTCAAATATTTTGAACAATTGGATATTAGTCCATGCTTACTCTTCACATTTTGTGAAATGGATACTTATAACTTATTGTATTTGCTACTTTTAAACAGATGACGTTTGGTGACGTCGCATGATGACGTTTTCGTTCATTTTGCTTTTTCAGTAAACAGTCCATCTGTTGATAAATACTGTGAACGTTTTGTGTATATCTAAATATGTTTACCTATGTTGAAAGACGTGCATAGTATCAAATCATAAAAATACAAATTGTTTAGTCTCTGGGAAATCTTGTAAGATTTCCGTTGCTAATTTTTCTAAATAGGTGCAATTTGGGTACTCGGTGCAATTTGGGTACCCTTACGTTATATGAAAAACACGCCTACTGACCCCATATGAGTCACAGTCTCCACGCATTCACATTTAACCAATCATATTCCAAAAAAGGTATAAATGATAAGATACAAAAAGAAGATGTGGTATATATGATTGCCAATGAAACAACTCTCCACAAGAGACCAAAATGACACAGAAATTGACAACTATAGGTTACGGTACGGCCTTGAACAATGAGCAAAGCCCATACCGCATTGTCAGCTATAAAAGGCCCCGAAATGACAAGGTAAAACAATTCAAGCGAGGAAACTAACAGCCTTATTTATATATAAAAAATATGAACGAATTTTTTTTAACACTTAAACAAACGACAGCCACTGAATTAGAGGCTCCTGACTTGGGACAGGCACATACATACATAATGTGGCGGGGTTAAACATGTAAGCGGGATCCCAACTGTTTATACCTATTTCAAAGAGCTAATCTATAAATACAAAATAGCAAAATATTACGAAATTAGTAGCACACAATAAGTCAGGTGTGAAGAGAAAAAGTTTTAGTTTGATGAAAAAAGATCAAGCATTTATAAAAATTGTCCATAACAGTTTTCTACATATGCAACCTGTACTAAGTTATGAATATGACAGTTGTTATTTATTCGTTTGATGTGTTTGAGCTTTTGATTTTGTCATTTGAAAACTAAATGATTTTTAAGTAATCGCATCATATAGAAAAAAATTACGCAAACATAACATGTGTTCAAATATCACATTGACCATGAAAAGCGATGGGCAACGAAAATCACATGTCAAAGAATTAAATACATTACAATGACCAAACGTTAAAGACTAAAAAAATAATTACAATCCACGTAATCGACACAATTCCGTCATTCTTTTTCACAGTGCATTCTAAACATATCAAACATTATTATTACACACATGGTTTTTAATGTACATCAGACCCGGATACTGATCATTGATGCATTCAATTTTTCAGTGATACAATATAAAAGTAGCACACATTTATACAGGTAAAGGCGTAATATTTGTTTAATATTTTAAATATCAACAATGTCGATACTGTATCTGGTAATTTTCAATTTTTCTAATGCAGGTCTGCGTTTTACAAATACAAGCATGTTATTATTTCAAGTTTTATATTGCTGTTTGATCCCATTCGTAAATAAAGGCAACAGTAGTAAACCGCTATTCGACTGTCATAAATCAATTGAGAGAAAACAAATCCGGTTACAAACTAAAACTGAGGGAAACATCAAATATAAGAGGAAAGCAAGGCATCAGAAATACTATATGAACATAGATTACGGTAGTCAAGGTAAATTTATTTTTTCGGCTTTGTTCTATTTGACACAGTACATGATGTTTAATGCAAATATTATATATACATATCACCTCTTGCTCCGCTACGCGAGATCTTCTTAAATGGTGCTTAACGATATCTTAAAGAGTGCAAATATATACCGAAATCGTCTTTTTGTTGCCGTTATGCGTTTTGAGCATGGCTCCTTTTGTTTGGTTTTGATTTTTTGTTTTTGTTTTGCCAGATGTTCGGAATTTTCTGATTTTATCCATGTATTGCCATTAAAAAGTCCCGCAACATGCAAACCCTTTTTTATTTTCATTTTTTTATCACATAAAGTTTAAAAGCCATAATTTTGAAACTCTTGTGAAATCCTTGTTATTTTTCATAGTTTTTGAAACAAAACAAAAAGGTTAATAATAAAAGTATGTCATCATTAGAGCAAAGCGTTTCCTGCCAAATTTCAATGGCTTATATCAAACATGCACACACACCTTTCATTTGTTTCTGTTTTTTACGTTCCTTTATTTATATCTTATCATTTTAAAACAATCTTTCACAACGCTTGGTATTTCTTATCCCAAGAATATATTATCTTAGTCGAATTTGGCACCACTTTATGGAATTTTGGGTCCTCATTAATGCTGAACTTTTAATTTTACTGGCTGTATAACTTTGTTGATCTGAGAGTCACTGATGAGTGTCATGTAGACGAAACGCGCGTCTGGCGTATTAAATTAAAACCTTGGAACTTTTGATAAATATTAGCTACCTTTAAAATAAGGTTTGATCCACCATTTTCTACGTAAGAAAACGCCTGTTCTAAATCAGGTAATAAAATAGTCGTTTTCATTTGTCTGATGTATTTTAGGTTTTGATTTTGACCTGTGATAATGGACTTTCCGATTTCAGTTTTTCTTGAAGTTCGATATTTTTAATATTTTACTTTTGACTAATTTTAATTTTAAATTATTGATAATTACAAATGTTTTAATTAAGTGTGTAAGATTTTTGTGAAAGAAGTCCTGGATCTAGATATAAACGATGATTAAGATGTCCTATACACAATCAAATTATTGAGAAACAACCGATGTGTTCAATTTAGAAGATATTTTAAAATATCGAAATACACAATAAATTACGTTGTACTGTTCCTATTTTCTTTGAGATTTACAGCTTTAATCCAAGAGTCTCAATTACAAAACATCAGTTAAAC
This sequence comes from Mytilus galloprovincialis, assembly GCA_037788925.1. Classification (NCBI taxonomy): domain Eukaryota; kingdom Metazoa; phylum Mollusca; class Bivalvia; order Mytilida; family Mytilidae; genus Mytilus; species Mytilus galloprovincialis. Next base: position 39,900,184 of record CM075334.1, on the reverse strand, counting down.
TACAAATGAACTTATATTCTGAGGATAGCCGAGTTAAAATTATCCTTTGCGGCCATCCTCGTTAAATTGAATAAATTTCACGTTTCATTAGAAGTTTCTATCTTTAGTTATCAATAAAAAACCAATAAATAGTTATCAAAATGTACCAGGATTATAATTTAGTACGCCAGACGCGCGTTTCGTCTACATAAGACTCGTCAGTGACGCTCATATCAAAGAAGTTATAAAGCCAAACAAACACAAAGTTGAAGAGCATTGAGGATCCAAAATTCCAAAAAATTGTGCCAAAAAAGGCTAAGGTAATCTATGCCTGGGATAAGAAAATCCTTAGTTTTTCAAAAATTCAAAGTTTTGTATACAGGAAATTTATAAAAATGACCCACATTATTGATATTCATGTCAACACCGAAGTGTTGACTACTGGGCTGGTGAAACCCTCGAGGAGGAAACGTCCACCAGCAGTGGCATCGATCCAGTGGTGTAAATAGTTATCAAAAGATACCGCTATTTGAAATTCATAAATCGATTGAGAAAAAAACAGATCCGGGTTACAAACTAAAACTGAGGGGACGCATCAAATATAAGAATACTACGACACAACAGAAACACAACATTAAAATGTAACACACACAGAAACGAGCTATATTATAACAATGGCCATTTCCCTGACTTTGTACAGGACATTTTAAAGAAAAACATGGTGGGTTGAACCTAGTTTTGTGGCATGCCAAACCTCCCGCTAAAATGGTCATGTTAAATATAACATTAAAATGACAACATTACATGACAGGAATACAATACAAATAAATTGGAGAAAATATAGGACAGAGAAACACACAAATAATAGCTAACAAAAGGTAAACTAAAGCTACAGCATAAACATTGCATCTACACGTGCCATTTTTATATCTCAGCATTGGATGGCATTCTTCAAAAAAAATTTAGAAAGGCAAGAGGAAACTAATTTCTTCTGATTGTAAAAGAAAGATTTAACACCCATCCGGATGTGTAAATTATATGATTTCACCTATTGGTGTTTAGAAATAACCATATGTCGTAGATTTATCTGATATTAAAAGTATTATTCTTTTTTGTTTTAGTCCGGTTAATTCCCTCAAACTCGATTTAAGAATGGAGAAATTGAGACAAATTGCTATTGGGACATGTATTGCTGGCTTTCTGATGGTCTTAAGTGGGATTGTAACACCAGGATGGCTGATTTGTGACTACAGTGAGGAACAATTAGAGACGGAATGGGAGACAGAGGTTGGCCAAATTTTTTTTCATGGCAATAAGAACACGAATTAGATTCAGTAAATAACTATCAACAAATTTTTAAATTTGAAATACTAAAAACCGTTAGAATTCAATTTAAAGAACAAATGTTGTTAATATTTTTTTTAGATAAAGACAACAGTAGTATACCGCTGTTCGAAATTAATAAATCAATTGCGAAAAAAAAACAAATCCGGGTTACAAACTGAAACTGAGGGAAATGCATCAAATATAAATGGAGACCTACGACACAACAAAAACACAACAATAAAATGTAACACACAAAGAAACAAACCTTTCTAGCAAAAATACAAAAATATAAATCAATAATAAGACATTGAACATAGAAAAGACGATGATTTAATGAAGATGTGAGGGTACTCATATATGAAAACAAAAATGAAGTTTGTTCTGATTAATAGATGTTTTAACTCCATCATGGTAAAATTACTCCGTGTACATGTAATGCAGCCCTATGTGGTCAATTTCATATGGTAAATTTTTGCATTATATAAATTTTATAATGTTTGACAACTTTTATTTATAACATGGTATTGAAAGTTCAATATTGTATTATGCAGCTAAACATATCTCTGCCAAGCAAACGTGAACGTCAAATATTAAAACAGCAATTAGAAAAACATCAGGTATGTATTCTTTAACAATTGGAAGACGTATCTGATTGAAATAATAAAAATCAATATCATTTTTGAAGTAAAAAAAAACCCAAAACAGTAAGCATAATTCAGAAAATTTGCTGAAATCAGAAAAGAAGATTCTAGACAAAAATACTTTAGGTAAGATAAATAGAAAATAAATAGACAGCAATACTCTAGTGAAATTGTGGGTATACGCCAAACGGAAAAAAATCTAACGACAAACCTTATTTTTTTTCTTTTCTAATCATTTTGGCCAAAATTCAACATTATGGTGATTGTCCAGATACATATATGTTCACAACCAATGATAAGCAATAAAACAGTGTTAATCCATGTAGAATTATGTAGGTTGTTTTGATATTTATTTTTTATATTCTAAATCTTTTGAACCCAACAAAGAGTTTTAAAATGTTTGACAAATGTTTCGAAATTAATTAATCATATACAATATTTTATTATTCAGCCATTTTCTGTAACGGTTACCATTCCAAGAGAACGTGATCTTCCAAAATTATTTTTTGGGCCATTTTATATGTGCTTGTGCTTGCCGTCGAATAAATTATGTGTTCTGTTTTCGTCAGGAAATTTTATAGGGTTGATAGAAAATACAATCCAAGATCATCCAGGTAATTTTTATTTATCGATTTAGTTACTGCACATTAAAAAAATGAAATTTATTTCATTTTATGGAAACATGTAGAACATGTCCTGCATTTATTCCACATTCACACCTTGCACTGTTATTCAAACGTACTATTGGACAAATTATTGACAAATGTAACACAGAAGCATCCTCAAGGCTGTTGTGCAATGATAAGGACCATTCGACACAGGTATTAGATGTCTTGGTTTGATTGGGAATCTTTTGAGAAATGCAGGTTAGAAAGAGATGTTAAATCTCATATACACTCCAAAATGCCATCACGCATATCCTTAGTGGAAAACATGTAGCAAGGGCCTTTAGAAGTACAGCACTACTTTCAGAATTTCCGCTGGAAATTTTGAGTTTTGCGAACAAAATATAAATTGTGGTGATTAAAATTTGTGTTTGACGAAAGAAAGTCATAGTTCTACTTTCGGACTCTCTGCCTGATCAGACAATACTGAGATTCACCTTGAACTCGTTGTGACTTTGAAAGAAAGTCAAGAATCAGCTGATTAAATTAGAAAAATCATACTTAAGTTTATCCTATAAACTTCAGGAAGTTATTGTTTTGAAGTGAGTAATGACAATTGTTTTATTATCAGCAACGCAAATGTTTTGATGCATAGTTTTACTTAAAAGTTTTCTTTTTAACGATGGTCCGGAAAAGAAAACTTTTGTTAAGAAGAAAAACATTCAAAAGAAAAAAAAATGACTTCAGTCTTTATCCTCCAACAAGACGGAGGTATCTGATAAACCTATTGTAGATAAATGTCGTGTTACCCGGTAAAAATCGAAAAAAAAATTGATGATTTCATGATCTATTTTAGCAGTTTCACATTTTTTGTAAGTAAATGTTCATTATTGATTAAGTGTGTATTCATTACAAAGGAGATTAGATAATAGATATCAAGAATTATAAAAAACAACAATGTGACAAAATGATTATTTCTTTTTCGAAAGAAGGAAAAATTTAAACTAAAATTAGGTTTATTTTTGTAGGCAAACAAAACTTGGAAGTGGCAAAAAATGTATTGTTTATATAAACAAATGAGGTGGTAAAAAATAAAATTGACCCAGTTTAAACCCTTACTACATTGCTCGTTGGTTTCAGAAAATTTAATGTTGACGTATCCTATTTATTTTTAGGAACCCTATTCAACCAGTGATTCAAATAAAATGAGGGAGATTTATCATTTGTATTCTCAAATACCTTCGCGATAGCTGTAAGTTTCAGAAGCGTGTGGATCATGCGTCTTGAAAAATCATAGAAACAACTGTTTTGAGAAAAACGAGCAATAATTATTATAAAGCCGAAACGTACAACACAAATCAATCCTCTATCCCCCACCGATTGTGTACTTACCCTCAGCGAAAAGAAGGGTTTTACTAGTTGAATAACACTGTCTTACTCTTGCATATTCTCGTGTAATCCTAATCCTCTGTTTATGATTGATTTTTAACAGCTATTTCTTACTCTTTTGCATTTCTTAAGGTAATCCCTCTGTTTATGATTAGTGTTTTCCTTTGTACTGTTTTATAGGTTATTTTCATTTTGTAGTCGTTTCTTTTTTCTTTTTATTGATCATTATATATGATACTGTCGGGTTGTTATTTCTATTTTTGTTTGAAGATTTTAATTTTTTTTTTTTTTTTTTTGTTAATACAACTCGCGTCACAAAAGAAACACAACAAAAAAATGCAACACACACAGAAACGATCTATAATATAACAATGATCATTTTCTGACTTGGTACAGGACATTTTTAGAAAAAATGGTGGGTTGAACCTGGTTTTGTGGCTAACCAATTCTCCCACTTTATGGCAATGTTAAATTTAACATTAAAATGGCAACTTTAGATGACAGAATTCCAATAAAAATAAATTGGGTGAACATACAGGACAGATAAACACACAAATAATAGCTATCAAAAGGTACCAGGCTTTTAATTTAATAAGCCAGATGTCACTGACATATCATATAACAGTCATAAGATGGCCGTAATGTAAATATAAGGTTAGGATAGTTTCGAAAGCAACGACCCAATGTATTCAGGGTGTGACATTGATATTAAAACCACTGATATTCTTGACTCCTCGAAACGATACTTCTATTCTTAGCAAACATGTTTACAACATACAAACTCAGAATATATCAACATATCCACAAAAATATCTTAAAATATGTATATGTGACCTTTGCAATAGTTTATAGACCATTGATGTATGCTTTGTATCATTTTAGATTCAAACTTAAAAACAACGATGGGGTTTCTGCATATATTCATAAAAACACGTATGTTGTTCTTTTACTATAATCATATTTCGACTAAAACTGTAGAGATGTTTTAAATCGGAATTCAATACATATTTTAAAAATATATATTTGAAGCCTGTGTCATTGATATTAATGTGGTTTGTGTTTTAAAAGGAAGGCAAATGTTACCAAAAGGGACATTCAAAATCATAAGTCGAAAATAAACTGACAACGCTATGACTAAAAAAAGGAAAAGACCAACAACAGTACATAAAACACATTATTGATTGAATCAACACCTAGAACAGAGAAAAACGAACTCCACAAATACACTGGAGGTAATCTCAGGTGTTTAAGAAAGGTAAGTATCCTTCTCAATATGTGGCACCCATTGAGTTACTCATGTTAGTACAAACCCGATGATGAGTCTAATTCGGTAGGTCACATTTGAGGGAAAGGGGGGGGGGGGGGGGGTCGGGAGAGTGAAAGGATTGCAGTTAGTTTAATTGGAACATATACGTTTTCATCTCGTGTAGGCGTCATAAAAATTTACGAATTGACGATATCAACTTCACCAATTGGAACTTGCAGTTTAAAAGCTTCCTTATAAGCAGCAATCCTCTTGGAAGGAAATCATGATAGAAAATGCGATTTTAGGAACATCGTTACAATGTATATATATATATATATATATATATATATATATATATATATATATATATATATAAGTGCCTATAAATAGCAGCACATGACATACAAATCTATGGGAGTGTGGATTAATCAGTACAGAGATTAAGTCAATTACACAAATTAAATTATAGATTGCCTAACAATGTAATTTTAACACACTATTTAGTATGTAAATATAAAAATGTTTAAAATATTTACAAGATGATGAGAATAAACGCAATATTTCGCTAGACCAACTAGCTTTATCAAGCGTGCTTCTATCCAGGTGAAATCGGATGTAGAGGATATATATATATTAAACTTTTTCACTTTTTTGGTCTTTTGGAAAATGTTGTTTGTGCTGTTTTTAGACCCTTCTACAACGAAATTTGTTTTACATGCACACGTATAAAAATTACGGTTTTTATCCAACGCAAAATAGGTTTGAACGTAGTTTTCAATTTAGACTCGTTTATATGTTTTCGTTTGGGCTTGTATCATATTTTCCCTCCGGGTTATATGATCCGTTCATCTTATATTGACTCTTAAAATTCAAGAGTTTATCTAAAAATGAGGGTACTTTTTATATGGCCTTCCAAATACCGTTTCGATCCCTAACATCACTGAAGAGACATTTATTGTCGAAATCAGGATCTGGTGTACTAAAAAACATTGACACCGTATGTTTGTGGCATAACATCGTGGCCACAAGTTAAATATTTTTTTCTGTTTAATATTAAATTTATATTAAGATCCATTTTGTTACATCTTGTGATCAATTTTATTTGGCAATCGCCAATGGCAGTCAGTAGGGTTAAAGAACATCAGTTGTTCGACCTTTTAGTCAAATGCGTTTTGTTTAAATATACCTTTTCACTTTTTTGGTCTTTTGGAAAATGTTGTTTGTGCTGTTTTAAGACCCTTCTACAACGAAATTTGTTTTACATGCACACGTATAAAAATTGCGGTTTTTATCAAACGCTATCATAGGTTTGAACGTAGTTTTCAATTTAGACTCGTATATATATATATGTATATATTCCGTGACAATTTTAATCCTTTTTGTAGTAGCCGAATACAATAGGCGAGTGTGCATTATAGACAAAAGTTGGTCCATCTTGAATCGTTTACAGAAAATCTATTTTTGATTTTTAAGAATTATTCATAGCTTTTTGTACATTTCGTTAATGTGTTGATTTGTTGCTTATAGTTTGATAATCAATGAAATCTCTATCGAAAGAAAATGAAAAAAAAAATATGAACAGAGTCTTCGATTCAACATTATACAGTAATCGCATTTAGTTCATATATACGTCCTGTTTTGTGGTTCGAAAACAAAATTGTATATGAGAAAATTTTGCTTTGTTTTATATTGAAGGATTATTCGACCGCATAGTTGTTTAAAATTAGTTCCACTTGTGCTATTCCTATATTATTTTTTTTTCACATATACGAACGAAGAGAGGGACAGCACAAATAAACTACTGATTTTAATTTTTAGACTAAAATCATTTTATGCACTGGTTTTATCATTTGATTAAAAAAAAAAACTATATGTCGTAAATTATTAATATACGTCTGCTCAATAAAATTCCTTACATCTTTTATTTTTACTTCAAATATAATATTGGTTTTGCTTATGTATGTACTTCATTTTCAATATTGAAATAAAAACTATTCTTTCAAAACGTTTAAAATTGCAATCCTTAGCTTTTTAAATTCATTTATAATTTGCTTACATAGTCGAAGATTAGCTGTATTCTACGCTGCAGTCTTGTAAATATATAATGACTTTATGAAAATTGTCCTTATTTAAATACATTTGGGGAACTAGCTCTACCTCATCTTTAATTTGTCACTGTTTAAAGAACAAAATCATGTTGTATTTTCAATCATTTAATTTTTCTTTTTTCTTTTCAGTGCTTGATAGGTATACTGCCCTAACTGTTGTCTGCACACTAGATTTGATGCTGTCATTTGTCTCGTTGGTTTTAATCTTAGTGTACAACTGTAAACGGTATCCACGGAAAAGACTTGGAGTTATTTGTAGTATCTCTATGATTCTCTCACGTATCAAACTAATTTTTTGAAGTCATATTTTTAAATTTAAGTACTGTATTTCTTTTTAGCTCATCTGGCCCGAAGGGCCAAGTGAAGTTTTCTCATCACTTGGCGTCCGTCGTCGTCGTTAACTTTTACAAAAATCTTCTCCTCTGAAACTACTGGGCCAAATTTAACCAAACTTGGCCACAATCATCATAAGTGTATACGGCCACCATGGCTAAAATAGAATATATGGGGTAAAATGTAGATTTTGGCTTATAACTATGAAACCAAAGCATTTAGAGCAAATCTGACACGTGTTAAAATTGTTTATCTAGTCAAGATCTATTTGCTCTGAAATTCCAGAGGAATCGGACAACCGATTGTTGGGTTGCTGCCCCTGAAATGGTAATTTTAAGGAAATTTTGCCGTTTTTGGTTTTTATCTTGAATACTATTATAGATAGAGATAAACTGTGATCAGCAATAATGTTCAGCAAAGTAAGAACTACAAATAAGTCATCGTAATCAAAATGGTCAGTTGATCCCTTAAGGAGTTATTGCCCTTTATAGTCAATTTTTAACAATTTTCATTAATTTGGTAAATTTATGTAAATTTTCACAAAATATTTTCCTATGTAACGAAAGGGCCAAGTTTATTATAGATAGAGAAGTAGCAAGTATGTTTAGTTACGACGTAATGAACATATCCGATATCATTTGTGAAACGGTTCTTCCATAACGGTCAACCAAATCGTGATGGCGTCCGTAAAATTTACGAAGGGATGATTTCAACTTCACCATTTGAAACTCTTGGTTTAATTGCTTCCTTGTAAGCAGCAACCATCTATCAAGAAAGTTATGATAGGAAATGCAAGCACGGGGATGTCGTTTCAATTGGGATATGTGTACCCCGTATGCAGGTGCTGCTGGAATGTTGCTACTTAGAAATGGAAAGTTCACAATTGGAAAGCTGAAATCATCTCTTTTGTCGTAAAGTTTTGTTTCCAATCGACCCTCATTGTCAATTTCTAGATGTAAGTCAAGATATGAGGCCGACTTAACTGTATCTGTAGTATCATTTATCTCTAGTTCGATGGGATGGATGAGTTCAACGTAGTCACCAAATTTTGAATTATTTAGTGAAAGAACATCTTCTATATAGCGGAAAGTAGAGTTAACAGATATGGCTAACTTCTTGTCCTTCTTCCTAAGAAGTTCCCGTATGAAGTCAGCCCCATAATAATAAAAAAACAAGAAAGAAAGAAATATTTTTATTATTTTAATATGCACATAGACCGAGGTGAGCGACACAGGCTCTTAATAGCCTCTAGTTATTAACAGTCTCGCGCAAGTAAGTTCTTCAACTTTATACATTGTACCTTAATTCTAAAAAAAGTTATTAAATACAACAAAGACGGTTTAAATACATATGACATATGGGCGAAAGATACTAGAGGAACAGTCAAACTCTTAAATAGAAAATAAACTGACAACGCCATAGCTAACAATAAAAACGACAAACAGACAAATAAAAGTACACTGATCACTACAAACCCTACCAAACTCTGGGTAATAGCAGGTGATCCGGAAGTTATTAGTCTAAATAATTGGGTATATACTAACAGAAAACAGGTACCGAACTTTCCAAAGAATGTTCACTTATTTTTTTTCATTATAAGTAAATAGTTCATATTTTTTGTTGTTGATAGTTAACATAAACATGCCCGCAATTGTGGATTGTCTCCCACTTGCACAAATACTTGCCGTTTAATCTATAGTATAAATACAAAGAGTGGCTATCAACCGAAGCTGCTTACTTTCTTCATATTTCTGTTTCAAACATTCAAAAATATTACTTTGTAAAAATGTAAGCAGAAGAACAACAATCATAATGATTTCAAATAAATATTTGAATGATATATAAATATATATTTATACGATATGTTCTTTTTTTTAAGGTACGACCACTTTCCTCTTTACATTGATATATTTGATAATGTACGGACGCTACACGAACTCTCTGACTGTACAACCGTTTACAGGAGCCTTTGATTTTAGTTTTCCTTACTCGCCTGTACTGTGTATCTTTGGATCTATCGTGTATTTTGTTTGTGCCAGCATACTAATTAAGCTGACAATACAATCAAAAGGACAGTTCAATTATGAGATGATGGTGATTGACATATCAGAGGGTGGAAGCACATACATCGCAAAGACATAAATGTTTAGGATTTTTACTTTTCTATTCTAACTTTTCAATAAGTGAATCTTTTTTAATTAACATATCAACATATGGGTCATTTTCAAAAAATGTCGAATTTTCAGTACACCCATGCTAAAATTTTTATTTCTAATGGAAATTTCAGTTGTAATGGTTTAAATTAAAGCTTGTCGGATTTGTGATTCAGAACATTAATAATAAACACACCTTACATCTATTTTGATAAGATTAAACTGCATTTAAGTCCGATTTTGGGGGTATTTGTGTGCGTACATTGTCAGAAAAACACATTTCAAATGATTTTTTTCCGATTTTCTGATCGCCTTGATATCTGCAAACGGGACTTTTTAAGAACGTTAATTATAATTCTAACGAAAAATCGTAGCTTCTTTATCATTGTATGTAACAGATTATCTACAAACTAAATTCAATCAGCGTACAGGAGGTTCATGTCTATCCTGTTACCGCTACTTAAATCAGTCGTTAAATTATTCTCCCTATGAATATTGAATCAGTCAGTGTTGATTTCAAAAATGCAAAGTAATCTTTACATTTAAAACGCCTCGTTTCTTGAACGACCGTGTAGAGAAAAGAAATTTCAAGACATTTGGTGAAAAAAATAGAGCGTACTTTTTTTCATGTCTGTGCTGTTACCAACCATTTTGATTAATTACACTAACAGTATGGTTGTAAAAAGTGCAATAACGTGTTGGAAACCAAATTCACAATAGAAAACCATAATCACTTCACTAAAGGGAGTAGTTATTTCACAACAGCAATCAAAAACGAAGAAATTTGTCTATCCTGTTATGTCTATCCTGTTACTATGGTTGCTATGGTTACAGTAACAGGATAGACAATTATAGACAAAAACGTCGTTAATTTTTTTATCTTAACATGTAGGTGGAAAACGAATGAAATATTTCATTGTTTGAACTCATCTTAAGGTTATAACGTCTTAATCTTCCCAATAAAGCATTTGCAGGTGCAATACTGATATCGGTAACAGGATAGACAAAAAGGTAACAGGATAGACTTTTATATAGTGATATATCAGAAACGTACGTTCCTGTTACCAACGAAATAAAGAGAAAAGTAAATTAACTTATGAGGGATTTACTTGATGTTGGGTTTATTTGAAAGGGTGAAAAAAGGCCGAACAATATAAATTGCTATCTTAGACTTGCATTGCTGGTGGTAATTTTGACAACTTTTGAAAACCAATTTTTAGAGGTATTTTTCAGTACAACCTGGAAAATTGGGAAACAATCTACTATTTTACAGAATGAATATATATAGAAGTTTATTCTCTTGAAAACCATCTTATTGGCTACGTAAAACAAGCTTAACATTTTATCTAAACCTTTTCTTAATAACCCAAAATTTCTTTTGAAAATGGTAACAGGATAGACAAAATATTGTACCACCGATCAAAAAATGTTTCAAGATATTCTTGTATGACATCATTAAGATTGCATCTTTTAATATGTTGTTCTTAAAGTACTGTTTGTTTTGATTTGCTTATGTAGAGGGTTGTTTGAATAAGTAACTTTTAATAAATTTTTCAATTTCAAAATTCGACATTTTTTGAAAATGACCCATATAATCATTCATGTTGAATGCGAATGCAGAACTATTGTCTCATATATTATTCGGACATTTCTATTCTTGATGTTGTATTTAGTTTGTTCTTCAAACTGTTTTGTTTTAGCCCAAATGATGCGTCTTAAACATCTTTTATAAACTATACGACTGTCGTATAAGTTAAATGTTAACGTGCTTTAAAACCAGGTTATCTCCACCATCATCTACACGAGCAAACGCCTATACCACAACAATAATATGACAATTGTTTCCATTCGTTTAATGTGTTTGAGTTTTTATTTTTGTTATTTGATAAGGCGCTTTCGGTCTTCAATTTTTCATGGAGCTTGGTATTTTTGTTATTCTATTTTTTTTTATATTTTTCTTGTGGTCTTAAATTGGAGCAATTCAACATGGAAACAGAAAAATGCGTTTGTCCCACAGTAAACAATTTTAGGTCCGCTACTTTTGCTTATCATTATTGACGATATAGTAAATGACTTTTAATCAAACTTTAACAAATGTTTCTGAAAACTTACTAACTCTGAATATAGTCAACATACGTTCAGATAGATAATCAAACAAACCAATTTAGTTAATTTCAAGTATTCCAAGATAAATGTAGTTATAGTCTGAACAAAATAAAGTTTGAACAATGTATGCAACTAGGAATAAATATATACGATTTTTAAATGTACCAATTGCGGGGATTGATAAGAAGAAAACAATAGGACTTAATTGAATGCATTGAAAGCTCAGCGACTAATGATATATTTATAGATTATCGTTGATCATCTCAGCGTATTAATTTGTTTATCGCTATTTTACCTATGACAACGTTGTCAATTTCATGTCAATTTCATTAGCAACGCCACGTAACTCCTTCCTTTCTAGCGATAATTTTCCATCTCGAGCGAGTAGCATGATATTATCAGAATATTACATGGCATTTTTCATATCGCATGTAATATCAGCCCTAGGTTCAATATCAGCCCAAGAGCCGCATGGCTCGAGGGCTGATAATACATGCGATATGAAAATTGACATGTTATTATATTTTTATCATATCCTTTAACAATGGAGAAAAATAACAGATTAATATATTGATCCTTTTACGTGGTTCCCAAATAGAAGTTCAAAAAGTGAAAAGTTCACGGACGTCGGACCCCAAATCTAGTACAATCGATATGAAATCTTTTTATCAAATGCCTCAACAGAGAAGAAAAACATTTTAATATGGACGAATCGACAAAAAAAATAATTTAACAATATACATACTGAACACTGTTTGGAAATGTAGTAACTTTCTAAATTAGGTTTGAAACTTTTCAAAAATGCATTTATCTAATATTTTTATTTTTTACCTTTTGTATTTACTTAATTTTAATTATTATTTTACACAGTATACTTTCCAGAATCCATATAATTGTTTTGTACACTATAGTCTACTTTGTAATGTTTTTCACTGAAAACCTAGCATTGAGGTGTAGTTTCCGGAATTTGAAGAGTATCACCGGATTGCCATGCGATAACGTTACGGAAAGTGATAACAGTCGAAGCCTGTGATAAACTTTTCATATCAGCCCGATTAGCAACAATTCGAAAAATATGGAATTTACGTTAATTTCATGCTTTTATGATACAGTAAAAATCATATGTTATTTAGTCTAAGTATATAATAAAAAATATTATCAAAAAAAAGATCAAAGGAAAAATGAGCAAAAGAGCGATAATTATCTTAATTGCCTTCCTGTTCATATTTGGCAATATTCCCAATTAAAACTGACAAAGGTTCTCTTTACTTAAACAAATAAACAAAAAATACTCCAGTATCAGCAAATATAGCAATAAATATATTTACTGTAAAACAAACAAAAGCAATATTATGAAAAAAAAGTTCTCGGATTTTTACTCATGATAATGACATATACAGCACATTCTTATCTTTTTCCTATTTTCAAACTGTATAAAAATGAATTTCAATGACCACATTCCTGCAAGCACCCTTATCAATAACTCTATGATACATATTCATGGAGAAAAACGAGAAAACAAAACAGTTGTCTACAAAACACTACATAGAAAACTAAAGACTGAGCAACACGAACACCGTAGAAATCTAGGGGTGTTACACAGATAATGCCTTTTAATTGGCACCCTCTGTATTGCACAGGGTAAGAAAAGATGAATGAAGATAACAGAAATAAACCCACATCACATCTCATTATCAATGAAAACAAGAAACAAAAAAACATAATAAAGTTTTAGACGGCTTCAAACCTAATTTGACCTAAACAAAATATCAAGTATTCGTCGCTTTCTGTGTAGCACTAGAATAGGGCAGTCAAAAAGTTTCAAGGGTATCGACGTTTGATTTCTTCAGTTCAACTTAATTCTGACGGATGTTATGACCTAAGACCAACTTCAATTAACAAACTATGTGTACCAAAGAAAAGGTTCCTAATGTAATCCCGTGATGACGAATATAAACGTTAATTTGCTCAAACTGTGGATCCTCTAGTGCAGTGGCATATGAAATCCAAGCTAGTTAAAACAAAATTGTATATATTACGCCCTATTATAACGCTGCCTCCCTGGTGTTAGAGTCGGACACCAGAGATAACAGGTTACAATAAAAGGGATTGCTTTAACTGGTATGATTATAATACTATAAAATGTACGGCCCCGACGTCTCATTGGAATACCGTCGAACCAACACACTTTACAACTTCGTTAACCTAGACTTCAGAGGTCTATCAAATGTTATATAATTATTATTTATAAATAAAGACAAAGCATAAAAAAGTTTTCATCATTTATTTGACAATCTTAAAATGGCAGAGAGAATGGCTGTGAAGGCTCTTGTTGTTACTGGTTTGGTTGGGTTCCTGGTATGGTTGGTCTATCGTATTAAATATATGTATACCCATACATATATAGCAATCCAGAGTAACTACTCTGTAGATTTAGTCGACAAGTTTGAAAACTATCATTAGCATATAGCTCATTCAGGCTTACAAAGGGTCTCAATAAAAGAACACCTATAAAATTATGTAGCCTTAATTCAACAACATCTATTTAAAATAACTATCTGTATAAAAATACCGTAATGGTTATTACTGTGACCAAGACAATCTATTTCTTTAATACTTAAAGAAATATATTTACTCCCATATAGGCTCCCAACTTTATCTCCTTAATTTCCTCCTAGAGTCTCCCAAATATGTCTCCCAACTTTACTCCCATAGCTCCCAAATTTATCACCTTAATTTCCTCCTTAAGCTCCCAAATTTATCTCCTAACTTTACTCCCACAGCTCCTTAAGCTCTTAAATTTCCTCCTTAAGCTCCCAAATTTGTCTCCTAACTTTACTCCCACAGCTCCTTAAGCTCCCAAATTTATCTCCTTAATTTCATCCTTAAGCACCCAAATTTGTCTCCTAACTTTACTCCCACAGCTCCTTAAGCTCCCAAATTTCCTCCTTAATTTCCTCCTTAAGCTCCCAAATTTGTCTCCTAACTTTACTCCCACAGCTCCTTCAGCTCCCAAATTTATCTCCTTAATTTCCTCCTTAAGCTCCAAAATTTGACTCTCTTATATAAGTCGGACCAATCAGCAACCATCTCTCTAATTAGGGCAATTCCTGAAATGGCAATTCAAAATGTAAACACTGGACATTTTATGTAAATAAAGATGTTTTCCAGCTTAAATTCATTAAGAACTAACATATGTATTCATAATGAAGGTTATTACACCAACAGGATAACTTAGGAACACATGAAAAAGGTAAATATCTCAAATAAACAACAAAACTAAAGGTACCGGCACTCCGGGAACAAACTTTGTCACCGTGAGTAAATTAAACTCATAACATCACTTTAAACACAATAGAATTAAATCAATTTTAGTGTAATCAGCGTATCAAATACATTCATATGCAAAGCATATCATCTCACAGACATCTTCGTATTATTATTTGTACTTAATAACACAGCATACTAGTATTCAAAAAGGGGGGTTGACGGCATTACATTGCCCCCATCCTTCAGAATTTGGTCCCCAAATAGGTTGATTTGATTTGGTTCCCAGCAATAGGAACTAAAATTGGGTAATATTTTATAATATTCAACAAACATTTAAATAACATTGATCAGGCACATATTCAGTATACTTACAGTACTTTATGACTTTGATTTTTCAAAACAAAAATCTTATTCCAATTTGGCGGATATTTTACTATATCTGATAAACAGAGTATATAGATACAACTCAACGACATAAAGATATAATTTTCTGCAATTAAAACACATAAAGGAGCTTATTTTTTTACCAATAATACATGTATTTTACTATCGGACTGATTACTTCGTTTCACTCTGGTTTGAGGTTCTTTCCTTTCATTCTCATATTCTGGTTTGCAAGCATAATGAAATGCTTCTCCAACAAAACCATTTTATCATTAAATGCTCCATAAACACTGACCAGTGATTAGGTCACTCGTGTGTCTATCTCTTTTGAGCATATATGTCGTTTCTGTCTGTTAATGATTTTTGTTTTAAAACCCTATTTGGTGTTAAATATACTTGTTGCTCTCTTCATACTTTCCACCGGGCTTGCAAACATTGTACAATGTTTCTCTTGCAGACCCGTTCTTGCCAAGCTTTGCTCTATAGACACTGACCAGTAATAAGGTCACTCATGAGTCTATCTCTTTTGAGCAATCAAACACCACCTTCTATACGATCTGTGAAATATCTTAGGTGCACGCAGTCTTCTTAGAAAGGTGCCTCGTTGTGTACCTCTCGTTATTTACTGATCACTATGTACTCTATCTCTTTTGATCAACTCTCTCGGAAAACATACCTTCAGGTTTTATATTTTGACTGGCCATGCCAAAACATCTACATTTCAGTACTTAACTGAGACAGTCTTTCTAGCAACATATTTTATTTTAATTTTCTTTATTAAAAGTATAGATAACCATTCTTTTCAAAGGGCCTTTCACTAAAATTGTAATCATTCAAAAATCATCCTATCAGTGTGTTGAACAATCGCAAAGCACCACATAACCAGAATTTTTAACCAAACTGTCAAATTACTTTTTATGTTTTAATAAAGTTCTGAAACTAAAAATACCAATTAAGTACAGTTTTTTCACCCAAAATGTTCGTAAGTTTAAAACAAACCCCAACAAAATTTTATTTAGCGCGACCATATACTGTGCCGTTAGTAATAGTTTATCTCTGTAGCATTAACTTCTACAATTTCCGCTTTGGAAATTTTAAAGAGACATCATCTCTCATTTTAAAACCAATGAACAAGGTATAACCTCATTTTTTTATAACTATTAAGCCATCCTTAGTGAAAGGATATCAACATGATATTTATACATAAAACCTATTCCACAAATGGCGACATCTTTTATTTCCGCCCGATAAAAAAAACATCATGTTTAAAATACATGAGTATCTAACTTTAAATCTAAAACTGCTTTTTAAATCAAATTGAGTCAAATACTCCTCCAAATCATCTGAGCCGTCATAGATTTGAGGTTTAATTTTGCATGAGATATCAGGTTTTGACTGTCGGATATCTGAAATATGACTGTTATTTTTATGTCTTATCTTGCCTGATTATGTGTTCCCGGATATTTGCTGTACTTTCAATTCTCCGTCCTAAAATTGGGGTGGACCTACTTTTCATAGCTTGCACTTCAAATTTTGCAAACATATGGTTCATATCATTTGAAAAATCGGAAAAACATTTGTCCATCCGGAGTTTCATTTCTGACCGTGCCTCTGCCATCATTCTCTCCTTTCTTTTTTTTTATAAATTTCATAACTTTGTGTCTCTAATAAACCTTAATACATAGTTGCATCTGCATCAACAATCTCATTGAGATGTGGGCCAAACGTAACAACGTTTGAATCATCCATTCTTATTATAATTTTTGGTTTTATAATTAAATTATGTAATTGTACAAACAACAACAGACTCTATAAATGTATATCCCACCGCTGCCACCAAATATAACGCTGCCTCCCTGGTGTTAGAGTCGGACACCAGAGATAACAGGTTACAATAAAAGGGATTGCTTTAACTGGTATGATTATAATACTATAAAATGTACGGCCCCGACGTCTAATTGGAATACCGTCGAACCAACACACTTTACAGCTTCGTTAACCTAGACTTCAGAGGTCTATCAAATGTTATATAATTATTATTTATAAATAAAGACAAAGCATAAAAAAGTTTTGATCATTTATTTGACAATCTTAAAATGGCAGAGAGAATGGCTGTGAAGGCTCTAGTTGTTACTGGTTTGGTTGGGTTCCTGGTATGGTTGGTCTATCGTATTAATTATGTATGCCCATACATATATAGCAATCCAGAGTAACTACTCTGTAGATTCAGTCGACAAGTTTGAAAACTATCATTAGCATATAGCTCATTCAGGCTTACAAAGGGTCTCAATAAAAGAACACCTATAAAATTATGTAGCCTTAATTCAACAACATCTATTTAAAATAACTATCTGTATAAAAATACCGTAATGGTTATTACTGTGACCAAGACAATCTATTTCTTTAATACTTAAAGAAATATATTTACTCCCATATAGGCTCCCAACTTTATCTCCTTAATTTCCTCCTAGAGTCTCCCTAATATGTCTCCCAACTTTACTCCCATAGCTCCCAAATTTATCACCTTAATTTCCTCCTTAAGCTCCCAAATTTATCTCCTAACTTTACTCCCACAGCTCCTTAAGCTCTTAAATTTCCTCCTTAAGCTCCCAAATTTGTCTCCTAACTTTACTCCCACAGCTCCTTAAGCTCCGAAATTTTTCTCCTTAATTTCATCCTTAAGCTCCCAAATTTGTCTCCTAACTTTACTCCCACAGCTCCTTAAGCTCCCAAATTTCCTCCTTAATTTCCTCCTTATACTCCCAAATTTGTCTCCTAACTTTACTCCCACAGCTCCTTAAGCTCCCAAATTTATCTCCTTACTTTCCTCCTTAAGCTCCCAAATATGTCTCTTAACTTTACTCCCACAGCTCCCAAATTTAGCTCCTTAATTTCCTCCTAAATTCTCCGAGCTTTCAAGTTTGGTGTTTCGTAACATTCAATTCCAAACCACAACAATTACTGCTTTCTGTAGCTGATCATTTTAGTTTTATAAGAAAATCAGCCAATCACCGACTCTCTTATATAAGTCGGACCAATCAGCAACCATCTCTCCTTATTAGGGAAATTCCCGAAATGGCAATTCAAAATGTAAACACTGGACATTTTATGTAAATAAAGATGTTTTCCAGCTTAAACTCATTAAGAACTAACATATGTATTCATCATGAAGGTTATTACACCAACAGGATAACTTAGGAACACATGAAAAAGGTTAATATCTCAAATAAACAACAAAACTATAGGTACCGGCACTCCGGGAACAAACTTTGTCACCGTGAGTAAATTAAACTCATAACATCACTTTAAACACAAAAGGATTTAAAATCTACAATTTTAAAGCCCGTTATCCATTGGGTACAAACTTTAATATTTTAATTTGGGTAGGTGGTGGTTCACTGTTGGGTATTTAACATTTGTGTTGATTAGTTTGATCGCAACCTCGCCTCAATCTCCCATACAGACAGAGTTATCGTCCTTTCCTCCTCAATCTCTCTGCACCCGGCTAATTTTGGTCGCATTTTGCTACCATGTCCGCGTTTATAATAAAACGACCTACGACAGTTCCAGAAAGTATTATTTGTCGTCTTTTATGTCTCTTTACCAAAATATATGAAAAAAAACATGTGTGATCGTTATGTTCGTTCAATATTTAAATAAATAAAACAAAATAGTTCGCGGAAGGACATTGCATTTGAAAATCGGTTTAAAATGTAAACAAACGCACATGTACTCGAAAAATGGATCAGAATGCACGTATTCTTGAATGTCTACGTAAATATGACGACAATATCACTTTGAAGGACAAACAATTTGAGTGCTTGTGCAACATTTTAAAAGGCAATGAATCAGAAGTGATTTGTAATTTACCGGTTGGTGGTTAGTCCTTTGAACATTATCCAGAAAGACCAGCTCTCCTCTTTAAGGACACGTGGAGTAAGTGCTTGCAAACTTACATTTTCTTGCAATGTAGATCATGTAGATGGTGGAGAAGAAAATGAAATGGACTTGAAGGACTATTCATTGACAGATGTTATTGATGGCAAATATTCAGTCATTTTATGCCATCCTGAGGCACTCTTCAACACAAAATCTGGACAAGGACTTTTAGAAATAACACATTTACCAGCAAAGTTCAGTGTGTGGTTATTGATGAATGTCATATTGTTGAAAAATGGTAAATATGCAATAGCTTTTTCAGGTAGTTTTTCTTTTTGGCCCAGGAACCAACCCCTCCCTAAATAAATATTTGTGGTAATCTATCATTCTGTCTGCTTCATCAATTTCCTACACAAGAACAAATATTTGTGCATGTAAATGTATAAAAGACTTATATTTTGTTCTTTCTAATGTATAAATATACACATATATATTTGTTTAGGGGCCAGCTGAAGGACGCATCATTGAAGACCTGTTGGTGACCTTCTGCTGTTGTTTTTTTATTTGGTCGGGTTGTCGTCTCTTTGACACATTCCCCATTTCTATTCTCAATTTTATTTAACTTTAAAATACAAAATGAAATAGCACTTAATTGAATTTACCTGTCCTTGATTTCTTGTGCCAGATCACTAATGAATTTATCCCCTGAATCATGGAGCAAAGGAACCGATCTACACTTGTATAAAACAGATGACAGTGCTATATTCCGTGTTTCTAAAAGTGAACACTTCTTGTCAATTTCGTCAGCAAAGGCCTTCTCTAATCTGTTTTTAATGGAACTGTCATTGAATAAAGTATG
The DNA here is from genome assembly GCA_037788925.1 of Mytilus galloprovincialis. Taxonomy (NCBI): domain Eukaryota; kingdom Metazoa; phylum Mollusca; class Bivalvia; order Mytilida; family Mytilidae; genus Mytilus; species Mytilus galloprovincialis. Next base: position 39,879,906 of record CM075334.1, on the reverse strand, counting down.
AATTAAACCATTTAGATCATTGTTTATCAAACATTTAAACAAGTTCTGAAAAGTTGTAGAATTCCTGTCTTTTAATTCTGATTCATGCTTGTTTTCAATATTAATCTCCATTGCTCTTTCAGTTTGTGGTTTGCCGGTGGTACGAACAAAATAGCAATGATCATGATGATCATTTATTTGATCAATATTTCCAATGGTTCGGTCCATTGAATTGTCCAAAATTTTACTAACCAACGGTTCCCCTGGTTCTGTAAGAATTAACATTTTTTTTGCAGATGACCTAGATGTCGATTTCGATTTTTTGTAGCCTTTACTCACTTCTTCACATTTACTTAAACTCTCACATGGGGAATTGTACATTCTCTTACTCCTGCATACATTTTCCTTTTGACTGTAGGAGTCAGCATTCTCCTTCATCATAATTTTGAAGATGTTCCATTTTTCAATGAAGTTTAGGCAACCTCGACAAATTGGTGCCTGGCAATTTACCAACTCTGTTAGGATTGTCGAATCTAAATATGACGAAATAATGTTTACCAGACCGGTTTCCTCGCATTTCTTGCCACCAAGCTTAAAGGATCTTGTCTGACCAGCAGAAAGACAACAAAAACAAGTAACGTTTTCCTTCTTTACCGGTGTGGCCATATCAGGGCTGCCATTTTTGCTGTCATGTGACCGATTTTTCACCGCGTGATCGAAAGTAGTTCTTAGCCGGGTGCAGAGAGATTGAGGAGGAAAGGACGATAACTCTGTCTGTATGGGAGATTGACCTCGCTTTGGTCTTTTCGAAATAGACGGCAAGGTTTCAGAAGACGAAAATTGGACGAGAAAATAATCTTCTTAAAAAAAGTTGAAATAACACCTGAAATAGGTTTGATAAAGGGCTATAAGTGTATATTGATATACGATAAAGACGGATTGATATCGATTTAATCCCGATGTCTTGAAATTTTAGTTAAAAGCGACATTTTAAAACATACAAAAATTTAATGTGCAAATGAATTTCGAATTTAAGTAAACGGTCACAGCCAAAATAAATCAAAACCAAGATTGGGTTAGACATTAAATTTTTATGCAATTTGAAAGTGTGAAGGAATCTACGATATGTTATTGCCGTACTTTAGGGATATAAAGGGTTTCCAAATCAACCAAATGTTTTCACGAGGAATTTTGAAATAGCTTATTGTCAGCATATAAGTTGATGCAGTAGATAACTTAGTTCATCTAAATACAGGACAAAATGAGCAAAAAGTTGAGTGTTTTGACTCTATTTATTGACAAATTTGCAATGACAAAATTTCCGGTAAACGGTGGGCATAAAAACCGGAACCGGCTTTGATAAACTCATATGTTCCGGATTCGCACAAATGGTAAAACAATCATTTTAGTAAGTAGTAATTGATTCTTAGTTTATATATCCTGAGAATAACACGAAAAAGCAAACTATAGGCATATAATCGGAGAGAGATTTGTAAATACGTATGTTGTTCGATATTCACTTTTAATATTTTATATATATATAAGGTAAAACACATGTATTTATTTGAATGAAGATTACACATACACTTTAAGTTTCAGATCATATATAGGAGGTCCGGCAGAAAAAGGGTGCCGACAAGCAGGGCAAATAATGGAGGCGCAGCGGCAGCTGCAATGAAGTCGAAACAGCAACAGGAAGAGGCGACTGCTAATATTGCAGATAGATTAGCTAGGAATTTACCTAGAACAAGTGGAACACCACCTGTACAGCTCGGCTCAAACACTGTGACAACTAATGTACTACCACACAGTCCAATAATGATCCCAGCAACACTGCCAGCAGAAACAATTTACCCTGCTCCAGGTAATACAACATTACACCAACCCCTAATTAACACAGGTTATGCCTTACCCATTGAAACGGTTAAGGCGTCAGATGACATAGCGCGAAACGTTTCGCAAAATGTCAAACAAAAAGTAATAAATGGGGAATATGTAGATATGGGCAGTTTGTTAAATAATTCACAAAACATAACAGGAGTGAATAAAACACTTACATTTAATCAGGGACAGATTATATTACAACCTAAGCAACAGGACACAAGAATTAACACAATAGGTATATGGACGGATGCCTTTTTAATATATATCAGTATTTATTGTTCTATACATACATCTCAGTTCCAAGAACTGTTGAAGTATATGCAAACTGTCAGGTTAGGGGCTAAACGCTATGCAGGTTTAGGATGGAAATTGTATGATGAACAGTTTAGACTACGTAGATCACAGGAGCCTGCTGGATCCTGGTCTGTCATAGACACTGAGCTATGGTTATTGTGTATGCAACCAGCAGGTCCAATAAATGGGCCAGAGTTCAATATTGCACAAAAACCAACAAACAATTTTCTTAAATGCTATGCATATACTTATAATGGGACGTGCACCCAACAATATTGCACATACAAACATGCTTGTTTAAAATGCAGTGGGGTACATCCGGTTATATATTGCACTAATAGCAAAGTGACTAACTCTAATAATCCTCAGTCACCTTGGATTGTTCAGAGATTCAGATCAGCCCGGCCTCAATCACCACAGAAAACAGCATCTAATTTTCAACCCTTTGCACCTAGGCAAATGCAAAATAACACAAGATTCCGTTCTCCTGGAGCATTTATGGGACAAAGGCAAAACCCCAGTCAAAATTAAATCGTTAAGAGAATTACTGTCAAATTATGAAAACAAAACTGATGCAGCAATGTTATTATTGGGATTTATAGAGGGGTTTAGATTAAACTATACTGGTCCAAGGATCTCGAGTTTTGCAAGCAATCTCATTTCGGCAGAAGTTCACAAAACTGAAACGAATTTAAAATTACAAAAAGAAGTGCATCTTGGTAGAATGTTGGGCCCCTTTTCAAAAATACCAATTTCAACTTTAAGAATATCTCCTATTGGGGTAGTTGCAAAAAATGACGGGGGATGGCGTCTATAACTCACTTGTCATATCCTCCAAACTGGAGTGTGAATGATTTCATTGATCCAGAAATTTGTAAAGTAAAGTATTCTTCTTTTGATAAAGTAGTTGGGATGATCTCTGAATTAGGAAATAACGTGCTTTGCTCAAAAATGGACATTAGTCAGGCCTTTAGAATTTTATTGGTTCACCCAGCTGATTTTGACCTGCTGGGAATTTTCTTTGATGGGAAATATTATATAAATAAATATCTGCCTGAAGGCTGCTCTATATCATGTGCCCTCTTTGAAAAATTTGCCACCTTTTTGCATAAAACAGTTGCATTGAAAGCTGGCATTGAGACTTTAGACCACTATTTGGATGACTTTTTCTTTGCTGGTGAAAGTTCAACGGATAATTGTACCATTTTGATGGACAATTTTAATGAAGTATGTAGGCAGTTAGGTGTTCCACTAGCAGAGAATAAAACAGTAGGTCCTACTACATGTATCACATTTTTAGGTCTTGAAATTGACACAGTACTTATGTTGGTTAGAATCCCCCCTGAAAAACTAGATAAACTTAAATTTATGCTTGATCAGGTCTTGTCAAAAAAGAAAATGGCGCTGAAGGAACTTGAATCAATTACTGGTTTAACGGCATTTTGTTCAAGGGCTATTATATCAGCCCGTGCATTCATTCGTCGTTTTTACGATTTGATAGCTTCAGTTAAGAATGGAAAGCCTTATTATACTGTCAGATTGAATTCAGAGGTCAAAGCAGATGCTAGAGTTTGGTTAAATTTTCTAGATCAATTCAATGGTCAGTGTTATTTTCCTGATAGATTTTGGTCGACTAATGAAAGTCTGGAATTATTCACTGATAGTGCAGGTAATGTTTTATTAGGTTGTGGAGCTTATTTTCAAGGTCACTGGGTACAATACCAGTGGCCCAGTAGTTGGGCTGATACTAGCATTTTATTGGGTATAACAGGTTTGGAGCTTATTCCCATCGTGCTGTCTTTCATGATATGGGGTCCTTCATTTAGAAATAAAAAGATTTTGTTGAGAATAGATAATCAGGCATTAGTAAGCATTGTGAACAAAAGAACATCAAAATCAAAGAGAGTTATGATATGGATAAGACAACTAGTTTTTCTCACTATGAACAATAACATACAATTTAGGGCACAACATATTGAGGGTGAGCATAATGCAATCGCAGATGCTCTTTCTCGATTTCAGGAACAACGTTTTATGGACTTGGTCCCGAATGCAGACAGTTCTCCAGCAGCAACCCCACAAGAATTCCTGTCGATGATTTCAGAACCGAAATGAATCACTTACTTAGAAATTCATTAGCACCCAGTACACAGAAAGCATATTTGCATAGCATGGACATATTTGTTAAATTCAGAGAAAGTCATGGTTTTTCTGATGTCTGGCCTATTCCGCTTGATGACTTAACATCATTCATTGTTTATATGTTTAGAAAGAAATTGTCCCACTCAACAGTATCTGGCAATATATCAGGCTTAAGTTACTTTAATAAAATTTAGAAGACAATACACAGAAATTTGTGGTCAGAAAATTGATTGAAGGAATAAAAAGGTTGGGGGGGGCCCAAATCAAAAGGACACTAGATTACCTATAACGAGAGATATATTGGAAAAATTATTGAGGTCACTGGCGGTGATTTGCAAAAACGGGTATGAGACAAAACTGTTTATGACTTCATTTTCGCTAGCCTTTCATGGTTTTATGAGAGTAGGTGAAATAACAGTTGATTGCAAAAATAAGCAGATGCATACTGTAAAATTTGAAAATATAAAGCCTTGTGATGCAAGATTAGAGGTTTTATTGACGTCATCTAAAACTGATCAGTTTGGTTCTGGAACAACAATCGTTATCTCTAAGCAGAAAAACAAAAATGTATGTCCAGTACAAATAATGGCAAATTTTATGAATGTTCGCCCACCTTATGTGGGACCTTTATTTTGTCATTTTGATGGATCCCCCCTTACAAGATACCAGTTTTCAGCATTATTAAAAAGGTCTCTGTCAGTAATTGGTATAGAAAACAATGGATTTAAGTCCCATTCCTTTAGAATTGGCATGGCAACTACATGCGCATTAGAGGGTATTTCTGATGAACAAATTAAAGAAATGGGACGTTGGAAGTCACAGGCCTTTTTGCGTTACATTAGGATTTAAATGTGTCTGAACATTATATATAAAATTGAGAATGGAAATGGGGAATGTGTCAAAGAGACAACAACCCGCCCAAATAAAAAACAACAGCAGAGGGTCACCAACAGGTCTTCAATGTAGCGAGAAATACCCGCACCCGGAGGCGTCCTTCATTTATTTGTGTAAATATGTTTCTATATTTGCTTATTTCGTAATGCAGTCTTGAGCTGGCATTTGAATAAATATCATTATGTAAATAAATGGTATGTCCTGCATCAATATAAGCAAGTAATAATTGCTTTCTAAGAATTGCAGGACATGCTACAGTTTGGATCGTTGGATCCTCGATTATTAAGCATGCCTTTGGGGAAGCCAGAGGAAGACCGGGAGGGGTAAAATTTGGGGCTGCAGAGGATGGGAGTAAATATTTGGTGGCAGGGAAAATGTGGAGGTAAAGTGCTGGACATGAAAAAACAAATAAGAACCATGTTAAAATATGAGGATCCGCCAACTATATTAGTTTAACATATTGGAGGCAATGATATAGGGAAAGAAAGTACAAAAACTCTTTGTGAACTAATAAGGAAACAGTTCAGTTGGATGCGTCAACTGATGTCGGACACAGTTTTTGTCTGGTCTCAAATTATTCAGGGATCAAGTTGGCGTTACTCTGACAATATTAATGCCATGGAAAAATGCAGAATGAGGGTTAATACCTCTATAGCATCATTTTTAACCAAAACAGATGGTTGTTACATCCGTTACCCTGATATAAAGGCTAATGAATTATTCTTGATGAAAGATGGAGTGCATTTGACGTCTTTTGGAAATAACATTTTCTTGAATACCCTCCAGGGAGGATTAGAAATGATTATCAGGAATCTTGGCATTAATTTAACCTTCCCCGACTGTAATTAGATACAACTGTTATGTTAACATTTTATATCTGACGTTTCAAGTAAGTTACTAGGAAGTAACTTGAAAGTTAATATATTTAATTGTATTTGGCACAGCTTCGCGCAGCTTCACTCCCTCTTTTCAGTGGCGGTTGTCCAATCAGATCAAGTTGTTACTCTGATCTTATCGGACAATTTGGCACATTTTGCTGCGCTGGATTTAACATTCATATATTCAGTGAACAGTAATGATAGCCTCTGATTACCAGGACTCATCAGTCAACTTCTCGTACCAGACATATTACTTAAATATATTTATATTAGTGGTCTGCCATAATTTGCGATAGCCACATTATAATTTACATATATATTAAATACAGACATTGATAAATATATTTCAGAGCAAGATTGCCAATTTAAATACATATTATATCATATCATATATGTTATATTTTATTCAAGATAAAGCTGTGGCCAAATACTGCAAAAACCTTATTATCTATTTGTTATGTCTTGGGCCTCGAGGATAAAAGGATTTAAAATCTACAGTTTTAAAGCCCGTTATCCATTGGGTACAAACTTTAATATTTTAATTTGGGTAGGTGGTGGTTCACTGTTGGGTATTTAACATTTGTGTTGATTAGTTTGATCGCAACCTCGCCTTGGTCTTTTCGAAATAGACGGCAAGGTTTCAGAAGACGAAAATTGGACGAGAAAATAATCTTCTTAAAAAACCCACCACCCTCCCAATGTAAATTTATTTTGTGTTACATGTGTATTTGTTCTGAATGGAAGTAAGAAACCAGATACTGCTTTTAAGTTTATATTTCAGCTTATTTCTGCTAATGGTACTTAGATGGGAGAGTAGGAGACAACTAGTGAACATAATGTAGATGTAAAAGTTGGACTTGGCAGAGCACATTTCGCTGCGCTGGATTTAACATTCATATATTCAGTGAACAGTAATGATAGCCTCTGATTACCAGGGCTCATCAGTCAACTTCTCGTACCAGACACATTACTTAAATATATTTATATTAGTGGTCTGCCATAATTTGCGCCAGCCACATTATAATTTACATATATATTAAATACAGACATTGATAAATATATTTCAGAGCAAGATTGCCAATTTAAATACATATTATATATCATATATGTTATATTTTATTCAAGATAAAGCTGTGGCCAAATACTGCCAAAACCTTATTATCTATTTGTTATGTTTTGGGCCTCGAGGATAATAGAATTAAATCAATTTTAGTGTAATCAGCGTATCAAATACATTCATATGCAAAGCATATCATCTCCAGACATCTTCGTATTATTATTTGTACTTAATAACACAGCATACTAGTATTCAAAAAGGGGGGTTGACGGCATTACACTATTTATTAATCTGTTTGTCTGATTCCAATTAGTAATGTATTTAATATTTATAACTAGTGCGAAACCATATCATTATATAGTACACCATATAAATGCATACGTATTTTAAGAACTATTTGTCAACTTGCAGTTACAAACCCGAAGATAATATCATACACTTTCTAAAAAACAAAATACATATTTCACAGAAGTTTAGATTTTATCAACTTATCTCGATTTCATAATGATTCAACCGTTTAAACCCCTATACCTCCCTATTTTGCCATTATAAAGCAGATTTATTTTTGTATTATTATTATGCATCCCGATGTTGGGTTACAATTTAGGATGGATTCAGCTTAATTCGATTTAATTGCAATCTTATTAAAATAAGTTCTCATCACTTGCTCCTCGATTTTTTATCACACGGCGACATATAAAAAATCGAGGAGCAAGTGATGAGAACTTGTTTTAATAAGATTGATTTAATTGATAAACAGATGTTCAATTTACTTCCAATTTAACGAACAAATCTTAATATACCAGGGATTATGAGGATCTGAATTAGTAATCAAGAGATTTCGTATACAGTGTAACCTATACATCTTGGTATATATGAGGGATGTCAACGAGTAATCGAATCGCACGGGAGTACCGAGTATCGATTACCAAAATAATACTCGACTAATCGGTTTCATACTAGAATGTTGTTGCTTTCTTAAGTTAAAACAAAAACATATTTTTATTAAGAGCGCCTCTTATGAAATCATATATCAATCAACATTAATAAAAATTAAAATACCATTCGAGTGTTTACATTTAGCTGTCAATCAAAATTCCTCCACACAGATATTGAATATATGAACAAAAGCACTTATCCAAGGCTTACACTTTTAGATAATATTAGTCATTACCTAACAAATTTGAGAAATCGTCTCGTCCTAGAAAAAGTTGACAAATGATATTTTTAAAATACAACACATTCGTTGCGTCGACCCTCAGAAATTGAAACACCCGAAACACTTTTAGACATATTGAGACAAATTGGAAATTGTTCATGATTTGGCTAGGATCATATCCGTGTTACAACATGCTTACCTTAATTAATGACGTAAGCGTTACCACAATACATGATGAACTTAATAGGTGCATTCCCGTGTTTTACCAACATTTTCATCATCTGGTACATTGGCCATCTCTTAATGAATGGACAGCAAAGATGGGAAACTGGGAAAAACTCCCAATGGCAGTGGGTGCTATTGACGGTACCTCAACGGAAATTTACAGGCCACTTGTTGAGCCTCAGGAGCTTAATTATTCTGGACATTGCCACTTTCATTGCGTACATACTCAGGTTGTCATCGATAGTTTAGGTAAACTATGCTATACTGATGCCGGGTTTTTGGGATATCAAAATGACGCACAACAGTTTGCAATGATGAGGTCAATTGGTAGAAATGCGGAGCTTGACTTTCCTGAAGGAATAGTTTTACTGGCAGATAAAATATATCCTAATAGATAGCATCTTATGACACCCTATACACGCCAGCAAATACAGCGAAAACCGGACAATTTAAAAAGGAGGTGTCGCAAAATTAATAATTTAGTCAAAGAATACAGAGTCACTGTTGAACATTCTATTGGAGAATTGAAGAATTATAGATTTATAGGAAGTCTTTGGAGACATCCGAGGAGAAAACCTCGTCATATAGTAAATATTTGTGCTGCTTTTGTATGCAGGCGTAACGACTTGTTTCGTTTATTTGAATGAAAAAAAATTTATTTGAGTTATTTTCAATTTGTCAATATTGTACACTTGGAAATGGCCCCTCTACAATTATCTGTAAATGTCATCATAAATGTAAACATAAAAGTTTAAAACACTTTCCTAAAATGTCTAATAGGCATCGATATATAAGTTCTAATCATCCTGCACCCTTTTGTTGATCATTAAATGATTTTTACGGTTTCCCATATACTGTTGTTTGAGGGATAATTTTTCTATAGATATTGATTAATTACTTAATTAGATCATTGACAAATTACATAATTAGTACATGTAGTAAATGAGCTATTAATAATGGTATACAATTCCTTGGACTATTATCTACTCCTAGGTAATAATAAAAAGGGTTAACTTTAATAAGACAAGGACCTTTTATTATGTGTTTGCATTTTTTAAATGTTTTACAAAGCGATACCCGAGTACTCGCTCGGTGAATCCAACGAGTAATCGAATAGTAAATCTTCACCGAGTTGACATCCCTAATATATATCGATGACACGAAAGAAATTGATTTTAATTCAGCAATTTTGTACATTACAAGCTTTTCATAAAGGCTAGAGGCATAGGGGAAGGGTTGAGATCTCATAAACTATTCAACCTCGCCGCATTTTTGCGCCTGTCAAGTCAGGAGCCTCTGGCCTTTGTTAGTCTTGTATTATTTTAACTTTTTGTTTCTTGTGTACAATTTGGAGTTTAGTATGGCGTTCAAACAAATGGAAGTGTTTAACGACCTTGACTGGCTATACAGCCCTCGCACGGTCGGTTATGGCGTTCATTACCACTGAACTAGTATATATATTTGTTTAGGGGCCAGCTGAAGGACACCTCCGGGTGCGGGAATTTCTCGCTGCATTGAAGACCGGTTGGTGACCTTCTGCTGTTTTCTGCTCTATGGTCGGGTTGTTGTCTCTTTGACACATTCGCCATTTACATTTTCAATTTTATATCTATAAACACATGTCATATAAATTATATTTATAAAAATAGATAATTGAATAACATTGTGTATATTAAAGATCCTATATACACTCACTGTACGCACTTTTCATAAGTGTACTGGTGACTGTAGTTAATTTACTATTTTTCTATCTCTGATGGGAGGCAAAGTCATACCAAGCATGACATTTTAAGCCATTAATCACACCATTGCACACGTATGTTGTTGACTTTTTATTTAATTTAAATCAAACCCGGATATTGATCATTGCAGCACATACTTATACAGGTAAAAGGTGATTTCATTTTTTTTTTATATTTTATAATTAACAGGTCCGTAAAATGTTTACTTCTGTTCTTTCATCAGCCAAGACTTTTTCGGGCAATTTTTGTATATTCTTATTTCTTGATTCAAAGTTGAATCGGTGCTTAAAGCAGGGCTGAGATCTTGCTCCGAACGGCATATTTTTATCATAACTCGGAGTGTTGTTTCCATGTGTAAACAACTTTATTTGTATGAAATGTGAATTTCGTTTTTCAGTCATGCCGTTGTCATTTTATTTTCCACTTTATGTTAAGCCTATCTTCAAATACATCAAATAATGACTAAAACACTTTATAGTATCTTCATGGTAGTCTTATATATTAACAGTGTTGTTGGTATCTTCAAGGTTGGTTTATGATTATTGGAGTGACTGTTACATGATTTCCAAAATCGTTGAAGTTTCAACCGCCACCTAATATTATTAAATATTTTTGTCTACTTTTGTCAGGAACACCCAATAAAATCACAACATAAGTGGAAAGAAATTTTGCATATGGAAAGGTTCACTGGGTTCTTTTCTATATGCATCCTTTCAAGTGCTCTGAGTAATAAACTGATCATTTTTCAATACAATATTTTGCACAGAATATTATGCACTAATGATCTGCTATTTTAAGTGTAAACTTAAAGAAACACGCCTATGCAGTTTTTGTAATGAAACAAAAAGACAATAGAACATATTTTTGGGGAATTTTACATTGTCAAAAATGTTTGGGTTCAACTAGTCGATTAAATTCAGATTGCATTTATGAGCTTCTGATATCAAAACAGAACATCCTCTTGGGATCAGATATTATAAATATCTCTGAAAATGTTCTCACTGTTCTCATGAAGTACTATATTTATTCGGGTAGATTGAACTCACTGTTACCTTGTGTTAATATTGCATTTAAGAAATTGAAAACTTATTATATTATTGAAAAAATATCTTCCATCTTTCACAGTACTCCTACAGTAAGTGAAAAAATGGGAACCATTTCAACAATTAAGTTTATGATCTAAGAAAGATAACTCAAACTTAACTGAATATAAACATCCAATTGGACAGTAGTTAGTGTGCATCCTATAGATATTATATATAACTCCTATTATCATAACATAGTAATACACATTTAATTCCTAAATACATATATGTGTATTACTATGTTATGATAATAGGAGTTAAAATATTGGTTTTATATGAGTACATGAATAAATACAATAACTATGTTTTTTTTTTTTGTTTTTTTTTTGTTTTGTTTTGTTTTGTTTTGTTTTGTTTGTTTGTTTTGGTTTGTTTTGTTTTGTTTTGTTTTGTTTTGTTAATATAATGCATATAAATATTGAATGAAATGAGGAAATAAAAAATAAAGAATTATAAAAAAAAAACGCCACTTAATTAAAGCTACGAAACTAAGATATCCTTTCAATCTAAATTTCGTTTTGTGCATGGCAAATCATTTCTTTGGGCCTATAGTTTAAGATAAGCATACCGTTTTTTAGAAACAAACACAGTGTCTACAGCTTTTAACAATACAATACAACAGCTTCAACGGAAACCGCTCAACCGAACGTTCTTGATAGTTAAGTTGAAATTATGACATATGGTTACACAAAGTATTATCAATAGATTGGAATAAACGGAATAACACTGTAACAGCTAAATAAAAGCGAAAAAGGTTTACCCCTGTTCAATATCGATCGGATATGTTAAAATTTTCTCAGTAGAAGTCTCTTTATAATTGATCTGGAAATACAATTAATGCGTGTATCACATAAGCGAATGAACTGTATACCCTTCCTGGGCATCCCTCTGGACGCCTTCTACATTTTCTACTTTCTGTTTCGAAGTGATGCACGCTTCAGTAGGGACTGTATTCATAATAATATCTAAATTATGTGTATCTTCTTCCAATATCCCTTATCCCTTTTATCAAGACTGACAGAAAATGTGAAAACAATGGAGATCGGTTTTGTATCCAGGTATAATTTTTGTACTTTTCATAAGTGAAAATAAGTCTACACTTAATAACAAAATAATCTAGTCGACTCTGCCTAATAGGAGAGGTTTGACGCCATGTACATTTTTTTTTACAGGTTTTACAAGGATCGAAAAATTTAAAAGTTTGTGAAATTTCTTCAATCTTATATCGAAATTTCTATTGTGCAGAATATTATAAGTGTCCATTTGAAAATATTGTACAACATTCTAGTCACCACACATTAAGATGCTAGTATATGTATAGGAAGTGATGGTGTGTTAAATATCACTAAACATTACAATGATTGTTCATCAGTATTAAATCTATTAAGAGTGACAAAGGTTAAGCTTTGTTCATATTATGATGAGTCTTAAACAATGAAACGAACTTTCTGGTCTATCTTAGAATCATGAATCTTAAAATCAAGACCCTTGTTAAACATCACACTAACACCAGCACTTCTATTGTTGCAGTGACTGAAAATGCATGATTTACCCCATTCATCTTGCCAAAGTTTCTCGATATCCTCATTACTGTGAGTCTCTTGAAAACAAACAATAGATGCATATTTACCTCTTACCCAATCAAAGTTATATAGTTATCTAATCGTTTTTTCTTGCTCGAAAATATGCCCCTTTCATTCATATATCAGACTGTAATATTAGTATCAATAACCATTAAGTAAAATGTTCAATAAGACAATAGAAAAACAAAGCAGTACAATGATGAAAATAAAAATGCATACCCGTTCTAACAGCACATATACATCACAAATACACACAAAAGATGGCGCTTGAAACAATATTCAATACACATCAGATACTTTTCACAGATTAGCTTTCATATGACAAATAACACATTTTTCATTCTGATAATTGGTGTTATATGATTTTTTTTTAAATTAATAGAAATGAGAACATTTTCTTTTTTCAATATCAATATAAATTTCAAGACAATAGACAATATTTTATTGGCACAAACGCATTTACAATAAATGGTAATGACCGAATGGATGAACAGTTTACAATAAATGGAAGTAAAAAACAAACAATTATATATAAATGTGAATAAAAAATTAAAGGTATAATGAAAATCTATTGCAATAGTTTAGTTCTAGTATTTAAACAATTTGTTACGAGAGAGGAAGATAAGTTTGATGCCGTATAAGATGTATTATTAAGTATAAGATTTATTTTATTTTTATCGCACAATGTGGTTACACTTTTCACTGTAATTTTGAACATTTTTAATACAAAAGTCTTTCTAATACTGGAGTTACCTCTGCAGTGGAACAGCATGTGCTGTTCATTTTCAATTTCGCCACTTTAATTTTTTTTTTATAAATTTCAAGTGTGTTGAAAACGAGTTTATTGTAAAAACAGAAATAAAGTTTTTAAAAATGGAGTCAAGTTATATTGTTAGTTTGTTTTATTTAAATCTAAAAAAAATCTTTAATTATTTTTTTATCTGTATAGTCATAAAGATCAAATTTTATTCTGTACTCTGTTCTTCAATTATATACACTACAGTTGCAGAACCAGGCATTATTTCACATATCGCTCGTGTTTAGTCTAGCTAACAGTCCAAGATATCTTTGGGTTATATCGTCATGAAATTTAATATCATTCTTCATCCCTTCTTATTTCTCATTATTTTGATTTTTATTTCGGTAGTTCTATAGTATATCTACATAGATATTCAATAGAACAATTAGTTCCAATATTAATTTGATGATCTTATAAATAAGTCCATTTAATAAATAATGGAATTAAGAACCAAATTTGATATGTTTACAATTAATTTTTAATACCCTAGACCACCTATTGTTTGTCAAAATATTAACATGGGTAGGCATTAAATTTGTCATCAATTTACAACTTGCCAACGCTCGGTATAAAGATATTGACAAATGTAATTCCAACCCTTGTTAAATTGATATTAGTGTCTGACATGAAAGAATTATTTCTTAATTTACTATGTTAACCTTATCTTGACGTAAAAAATATACGTTTTTACCAATTAATTTAAGATACAAATAATTGAGAGTAAGAACGTATATGCCTTGCTGTTGCTTGACCAGTCATTGACACATTGCATATTAAGCAATAACGGACGCAGATGTCATAATATCGTAAATACAGCATCTTCGTAAAATTGTTTTTGTTTTTGTTTTTATTAACAGTTAAATGTATCTGATATTATATTTGTTTTACATTTTCTACAGATAGGAGAATTCTCTCAACCTCAAATTGAAATGCAGAAATTAAGACAAATTGCTATAGGAACTTGTATTGCTGGTTTTCTTGTGGTTTTAAGTGGGGTTGTTACACCAGGATGGCTGATCTTTGAATACGATCGGAGAAAATTTGATGACCAAAGTTGGATTCAGGTATTAACAAAATTTTCTGAATAATTTGAGTTAAAATATAACAATCAGTGAAAATTTGAATATTTTTCCTCATCAAGTCGTTTTTCCAAAGATTCGTCATTGATGATTGTTCTGATACATAGATGTTCACACCGCATCATGGTAGAACAATGAAGGTAGTGGTGAGTTTCATTTTCATTTGCTTAATCTTTAGTACCTTAAACATGTTTTAAGTTTAAACAAATTTTCTTATAGCATTGTACTCAGACATACTTAATTGTATTCCATTGTTTATTTTCAGCGAAACATAAGCCTTGTGAAGAAATATTCAACCAAACAAAATCTACCAAAATTTGTATTCGGAAAATTTTATATGCAATTTTGCGATACATTTGAACCGGAATCTAGAACCGTTGTTAATAAATTTTGTGTAGCGATGTCGTTAGGAAATTTTATAAAAATGGCGAATACTGAATATTCATTTAAAGGTAAGTTGTATTCATAAATTTAGTTACTGCACAATGAAAACAATGATTCAATGAATGATATTTAAGTTAAAGACGAGACTGCACTGTCGGATCCCGTATTTGTGAGTCGACTGGGTTATAGATAAAAAAAAATACGACCACCTTAAGATCTACCCAGACTTACAGTAATCATAAAAGAGAGGCGAAAGGTATCAGAGTAACAGTCAAGCTTATAGACAAATTGTCTCATTTGCCTTCTTACCACATATATTTCAAAAAGGAATCTTTATACATATCCTAGGTGGATGCATCTTCGCTAGCCAAGGGTTGCAATCCAGTCCCGCTCTCTCAACTTGCGACCACATCTTATTTGTTGCATTTTTTTAAAACAAAACGTTTCTATTAACAAAAACAAAATGTACACATACATTCAAACTTAAATATGTCAACCAATCCAAAACGTTAGCTTAGAATATGCATATGTTACAGGGAATTTGTAAAATCACTGGACTAATAAGTGGTTTTGTAAAATCCATGAAGTTGTTAGGGATTTTATAAAATCGCTGAAAATAGAGCTAGGGATTTTGTTAAATCCCTGATTACAATTTTAACCTGCTATAAATTTGTTGATCTTAATATTAAAAATAAACCAAGGCTCCGTGTTGAAGGCCGTACTTTAACCTATAATGGTTTACTTTTTAAATTGTTACTTGGAGAGAGATTGTCTCATTGGCACTCACACCACATCTTCCTATATCTAATGATTTTGAAATGTATTTGTTAAACAAATACTATGAGCTAAAGCTAGTGTATAATGATTATGTCTTAAAGGCATATACACAGATATTTAGACCACAAATCCTTGTCCATCACAAATGGAAGACAGTTTAACAGCTTGTCGAAAAGACATAAAGTTTCAATTGAAACAGCTGATGGGCTCAAAAACAAGGATTCAGTGGGTTCAAACTGGTTTCTAGTGTATGACCCTAACAGAATACCATGCTTGGTAGCAAGACGATAGCCTTTTTAATGTTTTTTTTAACATATCCACATTGAAGAACTTTATACCTTTTTTATATATCAATGTTCATGTCACAATAAGATGCTCTAGCCCTGATATGCATGACTTTATTTGCCACTGAATCAAATAATCAACCCCACTCAATTCCTTATTCCTTTTATAAACAATTTGTTGTTCTTCTCTTATGACAGCAATCAACATAATAATCCGTTTTTATATTTGATTATGAAAAATGAAATAATTAGTTTTATTTCACAGTAATTACAGAAAAAACTATAACAAACTATAGCTTGACAATAAGTTTAAAATTTCATAATTTTTTTCCCGGTTCCATATGTTGCACTTTAATTTTCCCTCAATTATTTGGAGTAACTTATGTGTTTATGTTTGCTCTTGACTTAAAGACATCTGTGCCTGAGTTATTTTTCTACAGTATATCAGTTGTTTAGGGCATTATGACTGCTCAATTGGTATTAAAATTAATAATGCTGTATGATTCTTTCAGAAAAATGTTCAATCGATAACAATGAATCTTTTTTTACATATTCCATGAAAACAATCAGCGAATCTGTAAAAAAATATTTTAATTATTTCAGGGATTTTGTATAATCACTGGTCAAAATCACGGATTTTATAAAATCACTAATCAGTTCAGTGATTTTACAAATTCCCTGTAACACATATTTGACATATGAAAGAATTTATAGACATCTGGTGTATGATTTGTAGGTATTTTAGCAGCGGCGGATTTTCTGCATTTACCAAGTAAGTTTTATTTGTACAGTTATCATATTTCGATTGTGAAGATATATTTTCAATTGTAATGTACATGTAATTGGTTTAAAAAAATATATTTGTAGCAGTGTTTCATGATTATGGATGTTTGTTTTTTGTTGTATTTTTTTAACTTAATTTTTTTTTGCGGAAATGTGAGTAAAATTTTCATAATTTTTTGAGTCTTTTCATTTAATTTTCCGGTTTCGCACTTTATGTTGCCTCTAATTTTCATCTTAAGGAATAAAAGAGGGACGAAAGGTAACAGAAGGACAGTCAAACTCATAAATCGAAAATTTACTGACAATGCCATAGCTAAAAATAAAAAGGCAAACAGACAAACAATAGTACAAATGACACAACTTAGAAAACTAAAGAATAAGCAACCACCAAAAACTGGGGGTGATCTCAAATGCTCCGTAAGGGAAAGCAGATCCTGCTCCACAGCATAAAGTATTTTTTAAATATTGATTAATTATTGGTTGATTAACGTCCAGTACAAACATTTCATTCATGTTTAGGAAGAGAACCAATTCAATTTACATGTAAATATAATAAGTAAATCCTACAGTAGATGCCGTCTGGTATGAAGTTCAAGGAAATTAAGATTTCGCTGGGAAATCAGAATAAATTTGATAGGAATCGAAATTTGCATGGCAAACGTCCACCACCTACGAACCCTTCAAAGAGTTGTTGCAAAGGTTCTTAACGTGTAGATAGCTGTATATTCTTTCTGCGTGAGCCATCGGATTCAAGGTCCTCCTTCTGACCGAACGTGGCTACGTACTTATATTTTACTTACAGCCGAACAGACGCCCAACGTTAGGAAGTTTTTTTTATGTCTGTCGATTAAAAACATGTAGTTACCATAATTTTTTTCCCAGTCTCCCTTTGGTGATGAGTGTCGAGTGAATAACATACTATAACTAAAAGTTGATAGCATCCACGTGAATCAGAGTTGGGTGATTTCATTGGCAATTTTACCACATTTTATTTTAAAACGTTATTGTATCGTGAATAGTCATCTGCACTAACAGTAGTACGCAGGTCAATGTCTCTATTGCCAAGAAACTGGTAACTCTTTTTGAGCAGATAAGTTGCCCCTTATTGTTTTGTGTAGAAGAAGATTTGGAAACATCGCAAAATATATCAAATGACTCAAAAAGTAGATAATTTTTATGTTCCAGAATATTTGATTACTATTATTTGGAACATAAGCGTTTGTTCATGACCTTTTGCGTATATTAATATGGTCCGACCATATTCGGATTTTTGGACCATTTTGATATACATTCGTTTCATTATTTACGGGTGGGATCATATGAGTATTTATACCATATAGGAATTGTTTCGAATACATGTTAACCTCATTCCAACAGACACAGTATGTTCTTTATATCAAAAATTACAAAAGAACTAACTTAGATCCTTTGACATTGGCAGTTTGTCTGAGTTTTGGGACGCGTGTCTGGCGTGTATGATGCGTAGATGTACGACCAAAAGCATATCGACAATGACACCTTTGATTATCTTCGACCGCTTGAACGAAGCAAAGGCTGAAAGATTTTTTATGTTGCCTAAAATACACAAAACGGGCAAATCCAGATCGACCAATTGTTTCAGCGAATAGTCACCCAACTGAAAAGATTTCCGAATTTGTAGACCATCACTCAAGACCTCACGTGAAAAAACTACCGTCTTACATCTAGGATACGACTGATTATCTAAAGAAAATGGAACTCAATCAACTACCAAACAATACTATACTCACATCCATGGATGTGTCTTCTTTATATACCGACATTTCACAAGACGAAGGAATAGCAGCGTGCGAAGAGTTATGGAACACTCTTAGCGAAAAAAAATCCCCCAACTGAGTGCCTTGTTCATTTCTAAATATATACATATGTTCGAAATTCATAACTCGATTGAGAAAAAAACAAACTCAAACTGAGGGAAACTCATCAAATATAAGAGGAGAACTACGACACAATAGAAACACAACATTAAAATGTAACACACACATAAACGAACTATTATATACCAATGGCCATTTTCTTGACTTGGTACAGGACATTTTAAGAAACAAATGGTGGGTTGAACTGGGTTTTGTGGCATGCAAACATACCGCTTTTATGACAATGTTGAATATAACATTAAAATGACAACATTACATGACAGGACTACAATAAAAATGAGAGAATATATAGGACAGAGAAACACACGAATAATAGCTAACAAAAGGCACCAGGTTTAAAATCCAACACGCCAGACACGCGTCCCGTTAACACAAGACCAACTAGCGACGCACAGATGAAAAAAGCCCGAAAGCGAAAACAAGTACAAAGTCGAAGAGCACCGAGGATAAAAAGTTCCAAAAAGCTGTGACCAATACCGCCAGGGTTTTCTGCCTGGGACAAGAACATCCTTACTATTTAGAACAACATACTTTTGCATACAGTAAATTTCATAAAACGACTATACAATAGATATGCATGACAAACCCGAAGTGGTGATTAACTACAGAATAAAAACAGCTACAATACATAATATAAACTAAACTGGCACATAAAAATACACAGCCGAGTTAGCAAAAGCCATCAACGCACAAAGTGAATTTCTAAAACTAGTGCTGAAGAACAACAACTTATATTTCATTGACAAACACTATCTCCAGATAGACTGCACTAGTATGGACACAAAATCTCAAGAAAGTATTTTCCTCAACCCCAGTCATGGCCTTCAGAAGACCTGAACACATCCGTGAAAAATTAGTGGCATCTGTATAAGTAAAGCAGCCTTCTCCACTTCCCGGTTGCTGAAAACAATGTGGTCAAAGGAATTTCTCGTGGTGTAATGATGTCAATGCAAGCAGTTCTTTCATCAGGTCCGTTACTAAACAAAATTATACCATCTTACTCAAATTCCAAATGTAAAACGGAGAACTCAATTTATTTATTAACATGTGACACTTGTGGCATTCAGTATGTGGAAGAAACACTCGATAAATTCAATATCGGCTCCATAACCATCGTTCATGGTACATAACCAACAAAACTGTCCTCTCACAAGACATTTTTGCTCAAACAAACATCCTTTCAATAATGTTACTTTCAAAATCATAATAGTTAACACGGCGAGTGACACCACGGAGGAGGAGAAGATAAAACTTTTGGATCCACCAGCTCCACACTTTAGACCCTTAACGGAAAAGATACAGGAACAATAAAGAATAATTTAATACACAGCATCGTCCTTTTTATCCGGTAATATTGGCCAATGAACGTTGCAAACTTCAACCACCAATTTTGTAAATAATCTTGAATTTCATCCAAATTATGTATTATTTACAATGCAGCTAATTTCAAGTGCAATATGTACATTGGGCTGCAAAAGTTTCTTATCATCTACATACGATAGACACTGGTGGTAAGCGGATGGTCGTAACTAAGTTACGACCATCCGGAGATGGGAGACAACTCTAGGGATACATTTTTCTTTTCCGATTTTCGTGCAGTAAAAGGTTCATTTGAGCCAAACCGCTTGTCTCATATACACTTATCGTGAGTTCGTTGATATTGAAACCAAATTTGATAGACAAAATCATTTCAATTTTCGTAAAATAGTCATTCAAAAATTCGAGCATGATTGTCGTAACTTTAAATGTGTGATGGTCGTAAATTCAACTATAGTATTTTGGATGATGGTCGTAACTTTTAAAGATGACCGTAACTCGAGTATTTAGACAAACTTTTATTAATGTATTTTAAAAGTAAAAGTAATAATCTCAGATGTCATGTATGATTTGTTACAAAAAATATTATTCGTTACTCTGATAATGATATGCAGAAATTAACCTAGAGAATTAATTAAACATACACAGTTCTGATGTATTCCAAACGCTCATCATTTAGGAGCAACAGCTAAAACTTATCAATTCGCATTAAGCCAAAAAGTATGCTAGGGTTGAGTACTAATTATGTTTTACTGTACGTTGACTTAAGGCATAACATTATTAAATGCACGTGTTTTCCCCCATATTTTTTTTTACGACTTTTTTTTATATCTGCAATAATGTTGGCAGATGAAATTATTAAACGTACAAATCTGAACAATCATCTTTAACATTTAATCAGCTATTGCAGTTTTTATAAACTATTGGCCATCAAATATTCGGCTTTTGGTCGTTCAAGAGGAAATTAAATCCACAAATACACTTCGGAGTCCTGGGTTGAGTTCAATTTCATTACAGCTGCGTAGTGCTTCGTTAATTTTGACTATTCAACGTGTAGCTATAGACTAGTTGCTACATAGATATTGATAGCAGCTACGTAGCCGCTACGATATTGAACTCAACCCAGGATTGTATAACGTGTTGTCTTTATTTTTTTTATCGATTACATAACGATTTTATATTGCTGTATATCATTGATATTAGTTCTAATTATTGGTACATGTACGGAATGAAAACTGAAGCCACGGTGTCGCAATGAAAATTGTATTAACCTCGAAAGTACATTGCTTCACGCGCTGAATTTAAGAGGAAAATAAAATACTAGTTTCTAGCCAGGATAATATTAGATCTACAAGGACTTACGTAGAACTGAATGTACTGCGGCAACTATCACATACAAACCCCATGCTATGCAGGTTGAACATTATGTGTATGTTACATGTTTATATTATATGAATGGCTACACGCTACTCATGGACTTGTCATTGGACATAACAGTGCACCTTATTGTCAGGTTGATTTCACCAAAAAACAATATGACTTCTAAAAATCCAAGCTAAAAATAAAGCGTATGTTTTTCACTCGAATGGTCTAGTCTAGATAAGGACCTTCATAACCTATCAATATTTTTAGATTATTATGACTCCTTACTAATGCTCTTTCGACTTCATGTATCAATCTTAAATTGAAGATTTAAAAATCAGCTTGAAGATACATCCTCAATTCATCAAGAAAAGAAAAGAAAAACAGGATACTGTTATTTCAAGCGATGTCCAATTCATTAAAAATGCTTTTCCTTAAAACCATTTATTTTGTAATTAAAAAATGATTTGATACATTTCGTGCTTTTTATTTCTAACTAAGAATGATCATAACCAGAGCTGTGTTTCTTGTCTTAAAATGAATTCTCCACTTTTGAGAAATTCACATTTATGATGAAAGTAACAGCTTACAATAATTCAACTATTTGCCTCTGGTTAATATTATACATTATATTTTCATTATATATGACTGTTCATTTCATTTTGTATTGTCTAGATCGATTCGTTCCAATTTCTTCCGTTTCGCACTTTACATGTACCCCTCTCTTCACCCCTTTTAATTTTTATTATTTGATATAAACAACTTCACAAATGTATAACATAATTTATAAATATAATAAAAGACACTTTAAAACTCTTGACTTGCTTTGTTCGGTCCAAAACATTTAAAAAAATTAGAACTTTAATCCAAATTCCCAAAAACTATTATTCAAAAACGTTTTAAGAATTTGAATTGATAAGTGTAATACGGGTTGAAATTGCTTTATCTTACGCTGTAAGTAAAAATAAAAAAAAAATTCAGAAATACATCATATTACATATGCATATAACAAAAGACATCATATTATATATACATATAAGAAAAGACACGTTTAAAACTCTTCACTTGCCTTATTGGGTCTTATTCAAAACAGAGTTACGACCATCACAAATTTTCGTTACGACCATCCTCAACATTTTTGTTTTTTTAGTTACGACCATCATGCTGGAATTTTTAAATGACTATTTTACGAAAATTGAAAGGTTTTAATGCATCAAATTTGGTTTTTATATCACCGAACCACCGAATAGCATGTATGAGTCTAAGACAAGCGGTTTGGTTCAAATGAACCTTTTACTGCACGAAAATCGAAAAAGAAAAACTTTTTTTGCTTGGTCCGTTTCTGTGTGTGTTGCGTTTCTGTGTTGTGTCGTTGTTCCCCTCTTATATTTAATGCGTTTCCCTCGGTTTTAGTTTGTTAGCCCGATTTTGTTTTTTGTCCTTGGATTTATGAGATTTGAACAGCGGTATACTACTGTTGCCTTTATTCATCCCTAGAGTTGTCTCCCATTTTCGGATGGTCGTAACTTTTAGTTAGCTAGTGTGTCTAGCGAAATATTGCATTTATTTTTATCGTTTTGAAAATATTTTAAACATTCTAACAATTGCATACTAAATAGTGTGTTAAAATTAAATTGTTAGGCAATCTTTATATATATATATATATATAAACGAGTCTAAATTGAAAACTACGTTCAAACCTATGACTGCGTTGGATAAAAACCGCAATTTTTATACGTGTGCATGTCAAACAAATTTCGTTGTAGAAGGGTCTAAAAACAGCACAAACAACATTTTCCAAAAGACCAAAAGAGTGAAAAAGTATATTTAAACAAAACGCATTTGACAAACAGGTCGAACAACTGATGTTCTTTAACCCTGCTGACTGCCATTGACGATTGCCAAATAAAATTGATCACAAGATGTAACAAACTGGATCTTGATATAAATTTAATACGTCACAGAGAAAAAAAAAATGTTAACTTGTGGACAGGATGTTGTGCCACAAACATTCGGTGTCAATATTTCTTTAGTACACCATATCCGGATTTCGACAATAAATGTCTCTTCAGTGATGTTAGGGATCGAAACGGTATTTGGAAGGCCATATAAAAAGTACCCTAATTTTTTAGAGAAAGTACCCTCTTTTTTAGATTAACTCTTGAATTTTAAGAGTCAATATATAGGATGAACGGATCATATAAACCGGAGGGAAAATATGATACATGCCCAAACAAAAAATATAAACGAGTCTAAATTGAAAACTACGTTCAAACCTATGACTGCGTTGGATAAAAACCGCAATTTTTATACGTGTGCATGTCAAACAAATTTCGTTGTAGAAGGGTCTAAAAACAGCACAAACAACATTTTCCAAAAGACCAAAAGAGTTAAAAAGTATATTTAAACAAAACGCATTTGACAAACAGGTTGAACAACTGATGTTCTTTAACCCTGCTGACTGTCATTGACGATTGCCAAATAAAATTGATCACAAGATGTAACAAACTGGATCTTGATATAAATTTAATACGTCACAGAGAAAAAAAAATGTTAACTTGTGGACAGGATGTTGTGCCACAAACATTCGGTGTCAATATTTCTTTAGTACACCATATCCGGATTTCGACAATAAATGTCTCTTCAGTGATGTTAGGGATCGAAACGGTATTTGGAAGGCCATATAAAAAGTACCCTAATTTTTTTAGAGAAAGTACCCTCTTTTTTAGATTAACTCTTGAATTTTAAGAGTCAATATATAGGATGAACGGATCATATAAACCGGAGGGAAAATATGATACATGCCCAAACAAAAAATATAAACGAGTCTAAATTGAAAACTACGTTCAAACCTATGACTGCGTTGGATAAAAACCGCAATTTTTATACGTGTGCATGTCAAACAAATTTCGTTGTAGAAGGGTCTAAAAACAGCACAAACAACATTTTCCAAAAGACCAAAAGAGTGAAAAAGTATATTTAAACAAAACGCATTTGACAAACAGGTCGAACAACTGATGTTCTTTAACCCTGCTGACTGCCATTGACGATTGCCAAATAAAATTGATCACAAGATGTAACAAACTGGATCTTGATATAAATTTAATACGTCACAGAGAAAAAAAAATGTTAACTTGTGGACAGGATGTTGTGCCACAAACATTCGGTGTCAATATTTCTTTAGTACACCATATCCGGATTTCGACAATAAATGTCTCTTCAGTGATGTTAGGGATCGAAACGGTATTTGGAAGGCCATATAAAAAGTACCCTAATTTTTTAGAGAAAGTACCCTCTTTTTTAGATTAACTCTTGAATTTTAAGAGTCAATATATAGGATGAACGGATCATATAAACCGGAGGGAAAATATGATACATGCCCAAACAAAAAATATAAACGAGTCTAAATTGAAAACTACGTTCAAACCTATGACTGCGTTGGATAAAAACCGCAATTTTTATACGTGTGCATGTCAAACAAATTTCGTTGTAGAAGGGTCTAAAAAGAGCACAAACAACATTTTCCAAAAGATATATATATATAAACGCCTAAAAAGTGTACATAACAACACCAATGATATAAAAAGGAACTATAAATGTAATTATTTATAAATATTTCGGATACGTTTGATATATATATATATATATATATATATATATATATAAAAAATTTTAATTGAAAACAACGTTCAAACCTATGATTGCGTTGGATAAAAATCGCAATTTTTATACGTGTACATTTAACAAATTTTGTTGTAGCGGAGTCTAAATACAGCACAAACAACATTCAACAAAAGACCAAAAAAACAGATGATTGTTTTTTTTTTAATAAAACGCATTTTATTAACATCGAACAACTGATGTTCTTAAACCCTGCTTGCTGCCATATATATTTTTATTTATGTTCACTAAATTAATTGTGTTCCTATATAAAAGAGGGCCGAAAGATACCAAAGGGTCAGTCAAACTCATAAATCTAAAATAAACTGACAACGCCATGGCTAAAAAATGAAAAGGACAATCAGAAAAACAATAGTACACAACATAGAACATGACACAACATAGAAAACTAAAGAATACACAACACGAACCCCACCAAAAACTAGGGATGATCTCAGGTGCTCCGGAAGGGTAAGCAGATCCTGCTCCATATGTGGCACCCGTCGTGTTGCTTATGTGATTACAAATCCGGTAAATAGTCTAATTCGGTAGGTCACATTCATGAAAGGTATACATATTACATTATTATGTTCAACTTAAAGGGGCACTAGCTACGAGATATATAAAAAATCTAAAGTTTGATTTTTTTCTGTTCAATCAATAATGAAAGTGAAATAGTGAAATAACAATTCGCTTTTTGCAGCCAAAAAGGTTCAATTTTGTCAAATTACGCTAAGAAACATTGATAATTAGTTATTCACTTACAAGTGAATGAGTCGACCTCTTTAAATCCGTATTCATGTGAACTTTAATTTAACCCCTAGCTAGAGATTGAAAACGCATGCATTGTACGTGTACTGGTTATTTAAAGAAAAATAATGTCAACAATGAAAGTGAAACTACGGTAAATCATTCGATTACTCATTCGATGAACATAAATTCATTCTTATACGGTTAAAAACAATGAGAAACATCTATTTTAAATCTATAAAGTAAAATCAAACAGACCTATAAAAATCCATTGCACGAGTTAGTTTAACATATTTATGTCTTTATTTATGTTTACATCGCTTATATGGTCATCTGAGGTCAAATCGATAGTTAATTAGATGACGTCTGGACTAAAATACACACGAAACCAACCTATATCTTATCTATCCAATGCTCTGTAAACTGTTTATTTTAGACTTTTGATAGTTGGATAAATGTTTTACATTGTTATATTTCAAATATGAGAATTCGAGTCAAATCGGTGACCATAAATTTGACAGCTAGTACCCCTTTAAGAACAGAGAAACAGAAGGTATCAACTACTAATGATTTTTAGCTAAAAATTGATTGTATTTCAATTTTCATTTATACTGATTATTTTTTTATTGTTTCAATAAGTCAAAATGCCTGTTTTATAAATTACAAATTCAGGGGCGGATGCAGGAATTTTCGAAAGGGGGGGTGCTAACCCAGGGCACCCAGGGCAAAGGAGGGGGGGGGGTTGCAAAACATATGTCCCGATACAAATGCATTGATCGGCAAAAATAAAGGGTGGGGGGTGCGCACCCCCGGAACCCCCCCCCCCTGGATCCGCCACTGAAATTTACGACATTTCCAATTTCCAGTTAAAATATCCTTACAACGTTCATCGTATTAAGTAATCAGACCGTACGCGAATGGTAGGACTATATGATCCCGAACCAATATGGTTCATGGTTCGATACCAGTTCCGGCGAGACTTAATTTTCGGCTCTCGCTTGACACCATTTGCGAGTATGGTCTTAAGGAATCGATGATAGTCCATCGGACGGGCTAGATAAATGACTGACCCGTGTTTAGAGTAAACATATCTCTTGCACCCTTGTAGATTTCGAAAAGAGTAGACTAATGCCGAAACATAACAGCACTCGCACCCGCAAAGTAGAAAGGGGTTAATATAAGTTGCAATAACTTGTTACCAATACCACTATTAACAAATATGGTTAAAACAAAAAACTAAAAACTGACCCCTAACACATACAATAAACTTTAATAAAGATAACAGAGGGACATTCATACTTATCAGTTAATAATAAACTGACAACGCCATGGCAACAAACAAAAGACAAACAACAGTATACAAAACACAATATGGAAATATGAGGACTGAGCAACATTAACCCAATCAAAAGCGGGTGTGACATATGATGTTGGGTTTGTCCTTCATCTTCATTTTTATACGCCCGTCAAAATTTTGACGGGACGTATTATGGTATACACATGTCCGGTGTCCGTCCGTCCGTCCGTCCGTCTGTCTGTCCGTCTGTCTGTCCGTCTGTCCGGCGTAAACATGTCGCACCGTAACTTGAGAACGACTTATCCAAATTTCATGAAACTTAATATAGTTGTTTCTTATGATGGTCAAATGATCTGTATACTTTTTGGTGAAAATTAGATTTAAACTTTTTGATTTACGGCACTTTGTAACTAAAACAGGGGTGTGTTTTTTTCACATGTCGCACTGTATCTCAAAAACGATTCTTGATTATGGCTTAAAACTTTAAACACTTCTTAGTTATATTAATTTTAATATCTGTATACTTTTTGGTGATGATTCAAAATTTCATTTTTGAGTTATTGAGTATTTTGTAAAAAAGGGGAAGGTTTTATTTACATGTCGCGCCATATCTCAAAATCGATTTATGATTATTGCTACAAACTTTACACATGTCTTTGTTATATTAATCTTAAGATCTGTATACTTTTTGATGATGATTCAAAATTTCATTTTTGAGTGATTGAGTATTTTGTAAAAAAGGGGGAGTTTTTTTTACATGTTGTGCCGTATCTCTATAACAATTTATGATTATTGCTTAAAACTTTACACACTTCTTTGTTATATTGATCTAAAGATCTGTATACTTTTTGGTGATGATTCAAAATTTTATTTTTGAGTTATTGAGTATTTTGTTAAACAGGGGAGGTTTTTTTTACATGTCGCACCGTATCTCAAAAATAATTTATGATTATTGCTTAAAACTTTACACACTTCTTTATTATATTAATCTAAAGATCTGTATACTTTTTGGTTTTGATTCAAAATTTTATTTTAGTGATATTTAGTTTTTTGTTAAAAAAAAACAAACCCAGGGTGGGGGGTTTCCCGCCGTGTCTCAAAAACTATATATGGTTATTGCTTAAAACTTTCTCAGAAACTATTTATGATTATTGCATATAACTTCCACATAAGACGTCGGGCGTATCATGCGCTCATGGCGCAGCTGTTTATTATAATATATTAAGCTTTTGAAATTGCAATTTTTATAATTTAGTTAAATGTTTGGAGATACAAAGAGGTAACATTGTTTTTTTTTTGTACTGTACCTTCTTTTAAATATGTACCAACTTTACGAAAACAGTCTTGGTTTGAAATAAACTGAGAGGTTAGCTATATATTATAGAATATAACACTATTTGAAAGAGAAAAAGAAAGCTGTTGTATTTACTGCAGTAAATCCTTTGTTACTTTCAGTACATAAAACGTATACTGCCATTGTTGTAATTTGCTCACTAGCTTTGATACTGGCATTTGTCTCATTGGTGTTAACATTAGTGTACAACTGTAAACGGTATCCACACAAAAAACTTGGAGTTATTGGTAGTATCTCTTTGATTATGTCAGGTATTGGATAAATTTCTTATTGTTTTTATTTGTAAATATGATACAGTATTTGTTTATTTCTTTATATTATCCAGCCTGTTCCTACTTAGCTAACGATACAGGCTCGTGATTTCACAGACCGCCAGAATCAGTAAATACTTAGACAATATATACGTATAGTGTCTTGAAATATGAAATTTATTTGTATGAGGCTTAGAAACGGGAAAATGTGAGGTTCTACCGAGCATTTTCCCGTTTCGTGCCGAATACAAATAAATTTCATATTTCAAGACACTATACGTATATTGTTTTTATACTGAAATCGAAAAAAAAAAAAATTTAAAATGAAAAAA
This sequence comes from Mytilus galloprovincialis, assembly GCA_037788925.1. NCBI lineage: Eukaryota > Metazoa > Mollusca > Bivalvia > Mytilida > Mytilidae > Mytilus > Mytilus galloprovincialis. The sequence goes on along the minus strand of CM075334.1, from coordinate 39,850,639 downwards.
TTATATAACAAAAATGGTTAAAAAAAGTGTTTGGAATTTCCCTCTTTGGGTACCATTTTGGGGTATTTCCCTATGAGCGTAGTCCAGGCGATAAGACATTGACATATTGAGGAATTAGAAAGGGAAAATGAACTTAATTAATAACATTTGATAATCATGGTATATAAAAACCAATTTGAAGACATAAAAGTATAAATTCATAAAAGTTTAACCATTGTTACTTTACCTTGTCATGGTCGTGACGTGACGTTGTTGATGAAATACAATAAGGAGGCGGGGCTTATAGGTAAGTTGGGGTCATTGACGTATAATAATAATAATACTTTATTCCAAAAGCAAGTACAGCTTATAGGATATACATTCATTTTTTGACAAATTAATTATACATGCACCATATTAAATAAACAGACATATAATAATAAAATGTTAACTACATTGAGATACATTAAATAACTTGTATACAATACAATTTCAAGTATAACGCAGAGTATGAAATTCATAAAATTAATAAAAGTTAGCAGCGTAGTTTCTCCGCTAATTTTAAGTATTTACCAAGATTGTTCAGTTCTTTAATATTCTGTACAGATAACAATTGTATCAATTTATAAGTAGAGGGGTGCCTCCAATAATATTGTTTGATATATTTTTCTCTAATGTTAGTATATTTATTACATTCCAATAAAAAATGAAATTCGTCTTCAATGGAACTTGAATTACAATAAATACATAATCTATCTTTCCTGTCAATATTATAATATCTTCCTGTCTCTATATTCAAATTATGTGCACAAATACGGTATTTACAAATATAAGGTTTATATATGTAATTCACTTGTTTGTCTAGGTAAAATTGTAAATTATGTGTACAAAAAATAAATTTATATAATTGACATTTGTTTGAGACTTCAAAGAAAGCATTTGCTTCGCATATAAATGTATCAACCATTCTCTCTTTTAATTGTCTGAGAAAAAAATCTACATTATCTACCTTTTGACTTAACCAAATAAAGTTAAAGCCATATTTACCTAAAATATCTTTAATTTTACAGCACCAGTTCTGTTTATCATTTGGTTTATACGTATAGCTTTATCTGAATAGTAAAATAGCTGATTGCAGTATAAATGTTTTTAAATGTCATTGTTATACATTGTACCTCAATTAAAAAGGTAAACAATAACGACAACGCACAACGCCATACCAAGTACCATTTTGCATTTTGCCATGAAAGGCTTTTTATGATCGACATCAAGATTTCGCACACATTTATTGATATAATATTCCCTCAGCTTCTTATAAATAAACATGCAATTAGATCGGGAAGTATAGGCTAGACATTTACTTTATCTATATTACGTAAAAATATAGCCACAGCGTTAAACTTGAAAATTATAATATCTCCCCTTGCAGTGTTGGAATATAAGAGGTTTCTCCATTAGAAATATCTATCAAAGAAAGTTAAAAATATTGTTAATCTCAATTGAATAGGTTTATGCAATTGCTTATGATAAGAAAGTATTATTACATGGACCAAGGTACATATTAGACGTTTTCACAGTTGTCCCAAGTAAATTAAATTTCGGCAAGAAAAACATGTTCAGTATATTTGTTTGGATAATTCTTCGAAAATTGAGCTAACATACCTTGTTCTGTTCTGATATCTATAAAATATATAGTCATCATACTACAATTAATTTAAATACATAATGCAGTTATTGTTTCATTTTACAAACGTCAGCAATACATATCACACGAATTGTGTAATAGTTTACCGTTGTACATAAAGAGTCGAAAGTGTTTTTATTATTATTTAGTGTACTATAGTATTAGGATTATTATAGAAATAAGAGGAAATGTGATAAACATTGGTAAGTTGATAATAATACGAACTAAACAAGTGCTCAAGTCTATTTTTTATTGTTTTTAAAGAGATACATGTATTCAAAATTTCACACAAACCTCATGTTATAGAATATAATAAATTTTGATATTTTAAGGAAAAACCTTTAATTATTTTCATATTTAATTATAAAAAGCATTCAGACTCTAAATTCAGAATAGAATCAGATCCACAATCCTAGTGATTTCAAGTAAACACGTGAATAGTTTATAAATATATTTATACGATGTTTTATTTTCTTTGAAGGTACGACCACTTTCCTCTTTGCATTCATATATTTGATTATGTATGGACACTACACGAATTTGTTACAACCGTTTACAGGTGTCTTTGACTTTACTTTTCCTTACTCGCCTGTACTGTGCATTTTTGGATCTATCATGTATGTTGTTTGTGCCAGCATACTAATCAAGCTGACAATACAATCCAAAAGACAGTTCAATTATGAGATGATGGTCATTATTGACACATCACAGGGAGGACGCACATACATCGCAAAGACTTGAATGATTCTGATGTTTACTTGTCAACTCTTTTCTGAGTATTTTTTATTTGTTTTTAAAAATATAAATATATTTCAATTAACTATCATGGCGAAATTGTGTATGTTCAACAGAGATCGGATCTAAAGACAAAAATAAATTATATGTGTAAACATTAAAAGATTATTACTGACTGTAATTTCTTAGTGCGGAGTCATAAAAAAAAAATATGTACCAGTTTTTTATAGTATGAATATTTTCATTAAACTTCGTCGTTTTCCAACTTATTGTTATTATATAGAGTGATTTCAATTCAACCTTTTTTTTTAATCGATTGATTACCAACATAGTCCAGTCAAACTAAGATTTAACCTCGAACTAATTGCAACAGAAAATGTATTAGTTATAATCTATAGCATTATGCCCTTAATATACACAGAAAAAAGTTTCATAAAATCTAACTTGGAAAAACTCAAAATCAGCATTTTTAATTTCCTATGGAAGTTAACATTGGAAGGGGAGATAACTCCGCAAAAATGAGTCTTTTTTTAGTCAGTTTTTGGTTGATTTTCTTGAAAAAAGTAAAGTAAAGTATGATAATTTGATGGGGTTATAAGTTTGTATTTAATTAAATTATATAATATTTTGCTCATGAAATTTACATATCCGAAGTGTTATGGGTAGTTTTATTTTATTTGTGCATTTTTCATTAAAGAAATTGCAAATTTGGAGCTTTGTGACCATTTTGAAAAATTATGTGAAAATTTGGTACTATTTGTATCTGTATATTATATTTTTTTCAGAATCTTACTTATATATAGAAACTTTTAACATAAAAAGAAGAATACATGCTTAATTATTTTTATTATATTTGAGATTCTTTACTTTGACATGTTGAAAAATTACAAATGGTCAACTATTAATTACGACATTTAGATTAAAGCTTGATAACATATTTGAAAACACCTTTAGAGTTGTTTGTCATACTATAAAGACCGCTAAAATATCAAGAATCAATACATTCTAAAGAATAGAAGCGGTAAAGTTATAATTTTGTAACAATTTTTATTGATATTTTTGCCTTTTTTTAAGAGTTATCTCCCTTTCCAATGCAAATCTCCATAGGCATTTTAAAAGGTGGTTTTAAGTCTTCCTGAAGTAAGATTTTATGGGATTTTTTTCTGTGTATATTTGGGTTATAATGCTATAGATTAAAAGTTAAAAATCTTCTGTTGCAATTACTTTCTGGTTAGGGTCAAATTTATGCTAGATTGACTGGACTAACAGTTAATGGTGTCATTTATTAATATTATTAATGGATGATTTTCCTCGGTTGTGGTGTGTGACCCGGATGTGTTTTCGCCAAATCGATTTATGACTGTCGAACAGATGTAAACTACTGTTTCATTTATTTATTAACATAGAAAACATGTGTGGATACAGATGAGTGTGGATAGTATGTTTGGATGTTTGACAGTGTCTTATGACAATAAAGTTCTATGTTTTTCCTATATGGTGTTAATAACTGTGTTGCACGGTGACAACCGATCTGAGCATTAGGAGTGTTATTTATTTGATATTTTTTTATGTTCAATACAGACATGGGGAGACAGTAATTACATTAGTTACCAAATGATTATGATAGAACATGTTCTACATCTTTGGTTTTGGATACATTTTGTAGCTGGGAGAGCAATTGTTAATTTCTGTGTCGATTTGGTCTCTTGTGGAGAATTGTCTCATTGGCAATCATACCTCATCTTTTTTATATGTATTTGCTTACTATTGGTATGGTTCTATTTACATTACATGTTGTACTTTGTGGTGGATCGTTAGGAAGTAAACCTCTGTGCTGATTTATATCAATTCTTTATATCTCCTCCAAAGCTGGTCGAAGCAAAGACAAATTTTGACCAATATAAAAATGATTTCTCCAAAAGAACCTTTGTGAGCATGCTTCAAAGACTCATAACTGCTCCAAAAGTAATCTGATCGAATTTGAAGCATGTCAAGCAGATATCATCAACATCTACTTAAAAGTCTTAATATGTCTAAATACCTAAAAAGCTCTTTATTACTCAAAGGTATTGCAAAATTATTCCTTTTCATTTTTTGTTTTGTTATATGGATACAAATATAAGTGATAAATATGTACCAATACAGTATTTGTTGTGGTATGCAAGTGTAGTAATTAACATTTACTGTAACAATGTTAATTCACACAAATTAAGAAATAACAAATGAATGGAACAGATACTCCGCAGGGTGCTGCTTTATACGACTGAAGAGGTGGAAACCTGAATGGTTGGGGCTAGTATGGACACAACATTCAAGCTGGATACAGCTCTGAATTTGGATTGTGGTTAAATAGTTGACACAACATAGGTTTCTGACACAGATTGAATGTGGTCTAAGGCCTAAATTAAAATATTGTTGGTTTCCCCAATCCCGACATCCACAGTATGTTATAATTTTACGGCTTCCTTTTTACTTATACTGAAGTTATTATCTGGAAACCATCCGTCTTGGGAAGACGATGACAGGATACCTACATGTACTTCAACTGCAAAAATTTCTGTGGTTGTTTAAAAATTTCAAACATGTACAATGAAATATTGTTTTAGAAATTGATAAGCCTAGATATGCCTTATAATTTTTCCCCGCATAGTTGAAGGACCATTTACACTCAGAACCGAGTCATCAGTAGGCAGCTAGTACAGATGTATTAAAACAACCTAGCATCATATTGCTAGTTGTGGTAGTAGCATTCTCGGGTAAATTTGTTCTTTTTTTTTATAATATGTTTGGTTCAAATCAAAATAGAATGCTTTTATCTCCCTAATACTTACATTGTAAATAGAGGTGATACTACTTTGACAAATCCTTTTCCATGAGAGTTTTCTGTCAAATCTTTATTTCACAAAGAATGATTTGCATAACAATGAACTGAGCTCAAAGCAAAGTACTTTAATAATACACTTAGACAAAGAGCTAAATCCAGTGATATACTTTGTACTACAGGTCCTTCATTAACATCCATCGACCAAAACCACATCTCAAAAACATTCCATACTACATGGTTGGATTCAGAAGTCCTGAAAAAGACATGATTTTTTTTATCATATTTTAAGTATATATATATACACAGGTTAAAACTTTCTTGTGGTACAATCATTCCGTATCTAGCAACTATCAATTTGCTTCATGCACATATTGATATAGGTTGAGTTTACCTCTGTTGGAAATAAGAACACACAAACCTCCACCTAATTTTAGTCAACGGACAAAACATTCAAAACTATAAAATATTATCTAAGACTTGTCAGTGTCTATTTACCATTGCCACTGAATCAGTGATATATGTACACATAATTATGTACATGTAAGACTAAAATTATAAAGTATATATATAAGACTAAAACTGACATTCAGTCTTTACGATATATCTTCATTCCCAAAGTCATTTTCAAATCTGACTTCATGGTAAAATAAGATTCCATATCTACAACCAATGAAAAGGAAATATCCCTCTAATAGACTAGCATTTAAATCACAGTTTTCGAAAATGGAAGCTAGGTCACCGTGGAACCTAGAACTAAAAAAATCGAAACAATATATCTTAAATATTTCAAATGCATGTACATGAAATAATATTAATCTCTAAAATTCACCATATTGTTCCCTTTTTTATCTTCTGTTCGATACTGTATATCCAGTGGCGGATCCAAAAATTTTCTAAAGTGGGGGCCCACTGACTGACCTAAGAGGGGGCTCGCTCCAGTCAAGATTCAGTGATTCCCTATATAAGCAACCAAATTTTTTCTCAAAAAGCAGGGGCCCGCCCCCCCCCCCCCCCCCGCCCCCCCCCCCCCCGCCTAAATCCACCTCTGATATCAACCTCTAGATGTCTTTCAATTACATTCAGTTTAGTGTGTGTTGATGTTTGATTGTTGTACATGTTACAATGAGCAAAGCCCATACCGCAGTCAGCTATAAAAGGCCCTGACAAGACAATGTAAAACAATTCAAACGAGAAAACTAACATGTTTGTTTAAGGTTAAATCATCAAAATATGTAGGGAAGGTAGGTAGGTCGGTATTTTCTTTTTATTATTTTGTCCATTTTATTTTATGCGCCATGATTTTGAATTGTGTGGTCCATCTGGAAGGTCCGAGTTGTCCATAGGGCGAGAGTTCCCCTATTTATAATGATTGGATTATTTCTTACGACGGCAATAAAATGGCTTAGGGTGGGTGCTCAAAATAGGATCGGTCAGGTTCCCGTAAACAAACATATATTTTTTTGGCCTTACCGAGAGCACCATTGAAATATATACAAATCACGGATGGGATATGCATCAACTATGTAAGACCTAATTTCAACACCCCTAAACAGTGAATATTTTTATCGCAAACAGTAGAATTTTATTACATAATCTGAAAGATGAAACCTTGAACATCACAGGAAAAATCGTTTAAAAAAGTATCAGTTCAATATGTAAAGCCATTATTATAGCATTTTTTCAACTAAAATAGAATTTTCACCTAAATGATAGCATCAAAGGCATACAACTTGCTACTTAAAAGTAGCAAAAAGTGTTGTTTTTTTTTAAATGTACATGTACTAAATAACAGATATCATTTAAATCTATTTGTTTTAAGTTTTGAAAAACTACAAAATCCCAATTTGTGACTAAACCTTGCAAATTGAATTTTCTACTAAAAAAAGTGATTTAATAATCACTTATTTCAGTAAGTCCCCTGCATGACTGAACATGGCAATTTATGAGCTGCCATTTTATCACACCAAAACATCGGACCATATGAGTATGAATACTTGTTTGGTTATTAACGGGCCGGACCATATGAGTATTTGGACCTTATAGGTATATTTTTTTAAATTACATTATACAAATTTCAATAATACAAAAACTTTATATAAAAAACAATGATGGTTACATGACAATGTAATATTTTTATAATTCAAATACTACGTAAAATTTAAATATTGATACCATAGCTAGTTTTCATCGCTAATTACATTCTTGCATGTAGGCTTGGGGTGACATTTACTTCCACATGGTATCATAGCCTTTTTTGTACAATCTGCAACTTTTGGTTGTGCAAGATCCTTTTCATTTACATCTTTCGTTTGCAAGTGAAAAGCTAGCCTTTTTGTAGCTGCGTACAGTGATACCGAGGTCTTGGCCCATTCCGATATGTCTACGGTGTTTTTAAGAGGCTCTAGATCTCAAATATCTTAACATGACTGCAATACACCATATTCACAAGACAACTTAAATAAACTTTCTTACTTCCAGTGACTTCTTGTGTAACAGTTCATTAAGAAACTTTTGGAATTTCTTTTTATAAGTCGACATATGCCAATCACTCGTTATACCAAATCAGTAATGACCATCGGTAATGACCATCGGTATAAAATGTGTTTATTATAGTATTGACAAGTAAGTAAAATTAACAATGTAAAACTTCTAATTTTTATTAAGCTAACCTTTTTATTATAATATTACATGTATAATAAAAATTACCTATATGATAGCGTCTTTTTAATGAACGATCATACAATGAAGAGTCTAGGAGTATTAAAGTAAACTGTAACAGAGTGTTAATTACCCCGACCATACGCGTACGGTCGGACCATATGAGTATATACCCATATGGTCATGACCATACACGTATGGTCCGTATGGTCCAAATACTCATATGGTCCGGAACATATAAACAATCATTGCTAAACTATACATTTCATACTCTATGCATTTATAAATAAATATTGGTTTAAAAAAAAAGAAATATTGATGTGTATGACAGTCATGACTATCATGCTTATTCCAAATTGATGGTAAATTCCATGTCAGCATTGTATTTTGGGAATTCCCAGGTAAATGCCATGTCTAAATACAGCTGCTTCATCTATACTATAGCTGTCTGTAAATATATTCTTCCAATCAAGGCAAACTCAGCTGAGTACGGTGTATAAAAATACACTGAGTATCCTCCACCAGTATTTACATGCGTACAATAAATCCGTTAAAGAGTAAACCTCTCCTATCCCCCCTCATTAAATGCACCAAGAATTTCAGGGCTGTAATGTAGGTCATTTATACACACCAAAATTGTACAAAAAACTTATGTCATGTTTCTGTATACCAAATTATCATGAAATTGAGCTGTTTCCTTCAACATATACAAATATGTAGAAATAATGTACATCGTTTTCATTAAGATACCAGATACGACTAAACATGTAAACAACCCCTGAACTACAATGTTATATATGGAATCGTCCATAATGTAAACCCCTAATATACAATGTTGTATGGAATCGTCCATAGCAGGCGAAAGACAGAATTCGCGAATACACGGTTTCCGCTGTTAATGCAGGTGTTATCATGACTGACATTAGGGGATGAAATGCATATAGATGTCTATAAACAGCTGATAAAGTCTATTCAATAGTAACTTTTTTGTTCGTTGAAATGTGTGGGATTGTGCAGCACGTGTCATCATGACATGTGCCCCTTCGCGGCCTTCAGTTTAGATTATAGACTAGAGAAGAGACTAAATGCGTACAAACCTGATGTCAAATGAAGATATACGGAATTTAAATAACGTTGATCCTTTAAATGTACGAAACACAAACACATATGACAATTGTTCACATAAAATAGATAGTAAAATTTTCCAAATGAACGTCCATTAAAATTAAGTCTCTGATGAATGTTTCCCGCACAAATGTCATGGAATAGACCAAAACGAATTTTAGGTGTGTGTTGTCATTAAAACATTCGGGTCAATGAACACAGTTAGATTAAATATATAAATATGTTAACTATATTTATATTGGTTTTTTAGAAAAGTGACTTTACCAGATTTTTTTTGTGGCAAACAACGGTAAATAGCCTATATCATCTTGACATGACATATGAAAACCCCTAAAGCATAATGGTGTGTGTATGGAATAGTCCATGGAATTGTCCAAACCGATACAGGTGAAATACGTAGAATAATATTGCTGTGTCTATTGTGGACACAGCAATAAAATCAGATTTAAGATCCTTATGAGCCCGAAGTAAAGAAAAAAACCCTGTAAAAAGCCTTATTTAATAAAATTTGCTCGATTAACCTTGAAGTGAAGACTAATCAAAATTTGCGTGTATAGTGAACCCCCTAAATAAAATAATACTGTGTTCTAGACCACTTCCCCTTTCGGTGATCTACAGAAATGATTTTTTACTATATAGTATGTTAACAACAGACAACAACAACGACTGACGATGACAGACTTCAGAAACCAAGTGAGGCCAGGTGAGCTAAAAAGGCATATCAATGATTGGCAGTTAAAACAACCCACTCAATACATCCTCAATCAGTATATAGTATTCACATATTCAATAGAGGCACATAGTAAAAAAGTTATTCCCAGAAATTGGTCAAATTAAAGTTTAAACAATAAAGATCTACACTGATAGCTTAATTTGCTATACAATGTTGATATCTGGTAGCATTACATTCTTGTAATGAAGGTTTGTTTATCAACTTGGAAAATGGTCAGAATATGATTAGGCAAAGATCAATCAATACATTGTACTGGTAGTTTATAATTTCTGGACAAGATAAAGTCCACATTTTTGGGGGGATTAAATTCAGATATAAAAACACATTCATGTAAATTTATACATATGAAAATACTTCTTATTATAGACTCTGACTTGTTCAATTCAAAGACTGGACTTAAAAGGTTGAATGGGGATAACATGACAAGGAAGGATATCAATTTCTTTCATTGTTAAATAGGTTATCAGTTTAGATTAACAGATAAACTACATCCATTTATAATTGTTTAAAATCTCCTTAAGAGTATAAAAATGGTTTCACATAAAATTACTATCACCAGGAAATCTGACAAAAAGTTGTTTTCTAGGAAACGTGAACAATTTATTTTGTGTATTCATTTCACTTATCAGTTTAATCATTTTAAAAGTTGGAAAAAAAAATTGGTAAAAACAAAGTATTTTCCACAATATACATATGAATTTGACACATACAAAATTCTGTTCTGTTTAATATGGCTTTATCCAAACCCCAGTTAGGAATACAGTCTCCAAGTCTGTGTCAGTTGTGTGAACAGAATCTTAAAATCTCCTGGAAATGTTTAGAGTGTGACCTACTGATGTGTAGTTTATGCAAGAACAACATTCATCCTAAAATCAAAACTGCCGGGGAACATAAGATTCTTGCAATCAAGGATATCAGTAGTTCATCACCCTCCAGCAAGGATCCTGTTCATTTTGATATAACTCTAATTGAGGAATTTCAAACCAAGTTAGATGGGGTCCATCACCTGGCAATATCTTTAGATGATTCATTGTGGATTGGTGTAGGATTGTATAAAAAGGGACTGAGATTATTTTCTTCCCACACAGGACTGCAGAAAGTAAAATGTGAAGGAAATAAGCTAAAGGTCATATCTAGTTTTAACATTATTATTTGTGGCGTGACTATTACTCCTGATAATGACCTACTGATATCAACCAATGGATCAGTGCTAAAGCAGATCAAAAGTGGAACAAATAAAATTGAAGATACTGTTTATAATGTTGATCCATTACAGCCATTATCTCTATATGTAACCAAAAAAAATAAGGTGATAGTAGGAACTTGGAATGTTAGTAAAGAACAGAAGTCCACAGTGATAGTTATGGACCAAGAGGGAAACCATGAAATGGTATACGGTGATGACCAGAGGAAGGATATTTTATTTTCCTTCCCATGGAAAATAACTGCAACTAACAATGATCACATTTTTGTGACTGATCAAGATAGGGTGGTAGTACTGGGAAAGGAGGACAAAATTAATACCTATTTAGGACATCCAGACATCAACACTGAAGATAATACATTTGCACCGTGGGATTTAACAACCACTCCTGCTGATTATGTCATTGTTGTTGACAATAACAACTGTGCTCTTCATATCTTAAATTCTTCAGGTAACCTGATTACATACATCCGAACTAAAGACAAAGGAATAGTGCAGAATCCATTTTCCGTTGGAATTTCAATGGCAGGACAATTTTGTATGTTGTACTTAGGATCTAAGGCTAATAGAAAAGACAAAAGCAAACTTTATAAACTGAACTTGGTTGGTTGTTAATACCAAAAGTTTTACTACTACATAGATACAATTACATCCTAATGTAAATATATTAAAGGGAAAACCTGTTACCTGTAAATATGTTACATAAACTAGAGGCTCTAAAGAGCATGTGTTGCTCACCTGTATTTACTTATGCTTTGGAAATCATGTAAAATAAGATTAAAATCATAATTTAAATTTGAATTTTTAGAAATACTAAGGCTTTTCTACCTCAGGCATAGATTGCCTTAGCTATTGTTGGCAAAACTTTTTGGAATTTTGGTTTTCAACGCTCTTCAACTTCGTAATTCATTTAGCCTTTTTAACTTTTTTTGATTCAAGCGTCACTGATAGTCTTTTGTAGACGAAACGCGCGTCTGGCGTATATACTAAATTTAGTTCTGGTATCTATGATGATTTTATTTAGATATGATAATATTATCTAAGATAATAGCAAAAAACTTCCAATTTCAGGGCAATTTTAAATACGATAATAATATCCAAGATAATAGCAATAAACTGAAAATTTCAGGGCAAATATTTTTAAATCTGATGAACATTTTTGCCACAGTAAGATTTGCTCTCAATTTAACACCGTCAGATTTGCTCTAAATGCTTTGGTTCTTGAGTTATAAGCCAAAAACTGAATTTCACCCCTATGTTCTATTTTTAGCTGTGGCGGCCATCTTGGTTGTTTGGCCAGGTCACGCCACACATTCTTTAAACTAGATACCCCAATGATAGTTGTGGCCAAGTTTGGTTTAATTTGGCCCAGTTGTTTCAGAGGAGAAGATTTTTGTAAAACATTACTAAGATTTACGAAAAATTGTTAAAAATTGACTATAAAGGGCAATAACTCCTAAAAGGGTCAACTGACCATCTTACTTTGCTGAACATTATTCCTGTTCACAGTTTATCTCTATCTATAATAATATTAAAGATAATAACCCAAAACAGCAAAATTTCGGGGCAGCAACCTAACAACGAGTTGTCTGATTCATCTAAAAATTACAGTGCAGATGGGACAATACCCCTAATGCGCCTTGAAATGAGGAACACAAAAGTCGCGTGTAAACAAACTAGAGGCTCTAAAGAGCCTGTGTCGCTCACCTTGGTCTATGTGCATATTAAACAAAGGACACAAATGGATTCCTGACAAAATTGTATTTTGGTGATGGTGATGTGTTTGAAGTTCTTACTTTACTGAACGTTCTTGCTTCTTACAATTATATCTATAATGAACCTTGCCCATTAGTAACAGAGAAAAATATTTGGTGAAAATTTACATAAATTTACCGAATTAATGAAAATTGTTAAAAATTGACAATAAAGGGCAATAACTCCTTAAGGGGTCAATTGACCATTTAGGTCATGTTGACTTATTTGTAGATCTTACTTTGCTGAACATTATTGCTGTTTATAGTTTATCTCTATCTATAATAGTATTCTAGATAATAACCAAAAACGGCAAAATTTCTTTAAAAATTACCAATTGGAGGGCAGCAAGCCAACAACCGATTGTCCAATTCATCTGAAAATTTCAGGGCAGATATTGACCTGATAAACATTTTTATCCCATGTCAAATTTCCTCAAAATGCTTTGGTTTTTGAGTTATAAGCCAAAAACTGCATTTTACCCCTATGTTTTATTTTTAGCCGTGGCGGCCATCTTGGTTGGTTGACCGGGTCACGCCACACATTTTTTAAACTAGATACCCCAAAGATGATTGTGGCCAAGTTTGGATTAATTTGGCTCAGTAGTTTCAGAGGAGAAGATTTTTGTAAAAGATTACTTAGATTTATGAAAAATGGTTAAAAATTGACTATAAAGGGCAACAACTCCTAAAGGGGTCAACTGACCATTTCGGTCATGTTGACTTATTTGTAAATCTAACTTTGCTGAACATTATTACTGTTTACAGTTTATCTCTATCTATAATAATATTCAAGATAATAACCAAAAACAGCAATATTTCCTCAAAATTACCAATTCAGGTGCAGCAACCCAACAACAGGTTAACCGATTCATCTGAAAATTTCAGGGCAGATAGATCTTGACCTGATAAACATTTTTACCCCATGTTAGATTTCCTCTAAATGCTTTGGTTTTTGAGTTATAAGCCAAAAACTGCATTTTACCCCTATGTTCTATTTTTAGCCGTGGCGGCCATCTTGGTTGGATGACCGGGTCACGCCACACATTTTTTAAACTAGATACCCCAATGATGATTGTGACCAAGTTTGGTTTGATTTGGCCCAGTAGTTTCAGAGGAGAAGATTTTTGTAAAAGCTAACGCCGGACGACGGACGCCAAGTGATGAGAAAAGCTCACTTGGCCCTTTGGGCCAGGTGAGCTAAAAATTAGTGTAATTTATATAAATAAACGTATAACCAGGGGCAGATCCAGGATTTTCAGTTAGGGGGGCGCAAAGCTTTATTTTCGCCGAGCGGATTATATATATTTATAATGATTGGATTATTTCTTACGACGGCAATAAAATGGCTTAGGGTGGGTGCTCAAAATAGGATCGGTCAGGTTCCCGTAAACAAACATATATTTTTTGGGTCTTACCGAGAGCACCATTGAAATATATACAAATCACGGATGGGATACGCATCAACTATGTAAGACCTAATTTCAACACCCCTAAACAGTCAATATTTTTATCGCAAACAGTAGAATTTAATTACATAATCTGAAAGATGAAACCTTGAACTTCACAGGAAAAATCGTTTTAAAAAGTATCAGTTCAATATGTAAAGCCATTATTATAGCATTTTTTCAACTAAAATAGAATTTTCACCTAAATGATAGCATCAAAGGCATACAACTTGCTACTTAAAAGTAGCAAAAAGTGTTTTTTTTTTTTAAATGTACATGTACTAAATAACAGATATCATTTAAATCTATTTGTTATAAGTTTTGAAAAACTACAAAATCCCAATTTGTGACTTAACCTTGCAAATTGAATTTTCTACTAAAAAAAGTGATTTAATAATCACTTATTTCAGTAAGTCCCCTGCATGACTGAACATTGCAATTTATGAGCTGCCATTTTTTCACACCAAAACATCGGACCATATGAGTATGAATACTTGTTTGGTTATTAACGGGCCGGACCATATGAGTATTTGGACCTTATAGGTATATTTTTTTAAATTACATTATACAAATTTCAATAATACAAAAACTTTATATAAAAAACAATGATGGTTACATGACAATGTAATATTTTTATAATTCAAATACTACGTAAAATTTAAATATTGATACCATAGCTAGTTTTCATCGCTAATTACATTCTTGCATGTAGGCTTGGGGTGACATTTACTTCCACATGGTATCATAGCCTTTTTTGTACAATCTGCAACTTTTGGTTGTGCAAGATCCTTTTCATTTACATCTTTCGTTTGCAAGTGAAAAGCTAGCCTTTTTGTAGCTGCGTACAGTGATACCGAGGTCTTGGCCCATTCCGATATGTCTACGGTGTTTTTAAGAGGCTCTAGATCTCAAATATCTTAACATGACTGCAATACACCATATTCACAAGACAACTTAAATAAACTTTCTTACTTCCAGTGACTTCTTGTGTAACAGTTCATTAAGAAACTTTTGGAATTTCTTTTTATAAGTCGACATATGCCAATCACTCGTTATACCAAATCAGTAATGACCATCGGTAATGACCATCGGTATAAAATGTGTTTATTATAGTATTGACAAGTAAGTAAAATTAACAATGTAAAACTTCTAATTTTTATTAAGCTAACCTTTTTATTATAATATTACATGTATAATAAAAATTACCTATATGATAGCGTCTTTTTAATGAACGATCATACAATGAAGAGTCTAGGAGTATTAAAGTAAACTGTAACAGAGTGTTAATTACCCCGACCATACGCGTACGGTCGGACCATATGAGTATATACCCATATGGTCATGACCATACACGTATGGTCCGTATGGTCCAAATACTAATATGGTCCGGAACATATAAACAATCATTGCTAAGGCCATAGTTATAGTTATTATATTTTTAGTTTTACGAAATTTTTTGACAAAACCAGTGGGTAGGAGGACGGAAAAAAAAAAAAAAAAAACTGCTGCTGCTGATTTTTTTTTTAATACCAACCGTCAATATCAAAAAAAAAAATTATTTCACCCCGAGATTTTCTACTAGTGTAACAACTAATTTTTTTTCTTGACAAGGTTTGAATGCAACAACTTACTAAATCACCAAGAGCATAAATTTAGATTCTTTCATGCAGTTATGAACTAAAATTTATTTTTTTTGCATGAAAAACACTGGGTTGGAGGAGAAAAAAAAATAAAATTCAACATTTTTAATTTTATTTTTTTTCCTATTTGGCAAAAATTAGGGTAGGAGGGTTCGTAAAACCAAAAATAAAAAAACTACGGCCTAAACTATACATTTCATACTCTATGCATTTATAAATAAATATTGGTTTAAAAAAAAAGAAATATTGATGTGTATGACAGTCATGACTATCATGCTTATTCCAAATTGATGGTAAATTCCATGTCAGTGTCAGCATTGTATTTTGGGAATTCCCAGGTAAATGCCGTCTAAATACAGCTGCTTCATCTATACTATAGCTGTCTGTAAATATATTCTTCCAATCAAGGCAAACTCAGCTGAGTACGGTGTATAAAAATACACTGAGTATCCTCCACCAGTATTTACATGCGTACAATAAATCCGTTAAAGAGTAAACCTCTCCTATCCCCCCTCATTAAATGCACCAAGAATTTCAGGGCTGTAATGTAGGTCATTTATACACACCAAAATTGTACAAAAAACTTATGTCATGTTTCTGTATACCAAATTATCATGAAATTGAGCTGTTTCCTTCAACATATACAAATATGTAGAAATAATGTACATCGTTTTCATTAAGATACCAGATACGACTAAACATGTAAACAACCCCTGAACTACAATGTTATATGGAATCGTCCATAATGTAAACCCCTAATATACAATGTTGTATGGAATCGTCCATAGCAGGCGAAAGACAGAATTCGCGAATACACGGTTTCCGCTGTTAATGCAGGTGTTATCATGACTGACATTAGGGGATGAAATGCATATAGATGTCTATAAACAGCTGATAAAGTCTATTCAATAGTAACTTTTTTGTTCGTTGAAATGTGTGGGATTGTGCAGCACGTGTCATCATGACATGTGCCCCTTCGCGGCCTTCAGTTTAGATTATAGACTAGAGAAGAGACTAAATGCGTACAAACCTGATGTCAAATGAAGATATACGGAATTTAAATAACGTTGATCCTTTAAATGTACGAAACACAAACACATATGACAATTGTTCACATAAAATAGATAGTAAAATTTTCTAAATGAACGTCCATTAAAATTAAGTCTCTGATGAATGTTTCCCGCGCAAATGTCATGGAATAGACCAAAACGAATTTTAGGTGTGTGTTGTCATTAAAACATTCGGGTCAATGAACACAGTTAGATTAAATATATAAATATGTTAACTATATTTATATTGGTTTTTCAGAAAAGTGACTTTACCAGATTTTTTTGGTGGCAAACAACGGTAAATAGCCTATATCATCTTGACATGACATATGAAAACCCCTAAAGCATAATGGTGTGTGTATGGAATAGTCCATGGAATTGTCCAAACCGATACAGGTGAAATACGTAGAATAATATTGCTGTGTCTATTGTGGACACAGCAATAAAATCAGATTTAAGATCCTTATGAGCCCGAAGTAAAGTAAAAAAAGCTGTAAAAAGCCTTATTTAATAAAATTTGCTCGATTAACCTTGAAGTGAAGACTAATCAAAATTTGCGTGTATAGTGAACCCCCTAAATAAAATAATACTGTGTTCTAGACCACTTCCCCTTTCGGTGATCTACAGAAATGATTTTTTACTATATAGAGGGGGGGCAAGGGGGGTCCCAATAACAGCAAAACAGCAAATTGATTTGGCTCATAACAGATAACAAGGAATTAAAATGGACAAAAACAGATAACAGTAAATGAAATATTAAAATAATTCGGTCTTTGACAAATCAGTATTTCTTATTACGGATATAATATCACTACAAACCATTAAAAGTCTGAAATGGCCTATATCTGTACTAGACTGTACTGATTTTTACTCGACCAGTCTGAATTCGTCTGAGATTTACTTGATAATACTCGACTGTAGTCTGAACCATACTTAACAGTCTGAATGTGTACTTGACCAGTTCTTAACCATTTTATACTAGTCTGAACCGTACTCGACCTAGTCTAAACCGTACTCGACCTTGTCTGAACCATACTGGACCTAGTCTGAACCATACTCGACCAAGTCTTAACCATACTCGACCTAGTCTGAACCATACTCGACCAAGTCTTAACCAACCTAGACCTATTCTTTGTATCTATCAACTGAATTTTATCAATTTAGGATTTTTTTTTAAAATAAAAATGAAATTTGAACAACAAATTGAAATTAAAAATGTATTCAATGCAGTATTGAAATTAAAATTTCACAATAATCAATCATAATATAACGTCAACACAATATTAATCAACAGTTACGTAAAAATATATATCAACTTTTAAAATATAAATAAAATAAGCTGATCACATAATCTAAAAAAATGAATTGTGACTAACAAATGACTAATATTTTCAATATTTATTAAAAATGTTATGAATACTTCGGAAGTATTTTATGGTAACTGGAATATTTTCACCATTAACTTAAACCTAGTAAAGATTTAGTTGAGTTGAATTAATAATGCAGTGAATGTTTTTTTTTATTAATATATATATATAAAAAATTATATAAAACAACTTAATAAATTTAAAAAAAATGAGAGCTTAATTGTTTTGTTTTATTAAACCAATAATTTAATGTAATCATGATAATTGAATTTCCATAGCAATCCTTGATAAACTTTTAAAAAAAAGAAATGTATTCCAAAGTAACAGTAACAATTTATTTGAATTAATTAAAGTAATTTTTTTGGTCAAATTAGCATGGCATACAGAAAGCATTTTAATATGGTCTAATTACCTCAATACATGTGTGTTTTACAGGTAAAAAGAAAGCCCTATTTTCTTAAATTCGTGTATTACTTATCTAGTACATACATGTATATTTGAAAGGCCTTGTTATTTAACTTGAACAGGATGTTGCAATTTTGAATCAATGTTATTTAGAATTTAATACCTCTGACCAGGTGTGATCTTATTTATGAGTTTGCCACAAGCAGAGGTTATTCTTTATATTTCACCACTAATTAGAAAAACAATTTTATTTATTTATTTAATATTATCCTTTTTTGATATCAGTTTTATATAATATATTTTTTTTCATCCTAAATATAATCATAGATATATTTCTAATATAAGGTTAAATTTTTTTATAAATTTTGTTGGCTGTTGTTATATATATGTCATTAAATAGAAATTTATTTTAACAGTTAAAAAATTGTTTCGTCTAGTATGGTTCAGACTGGTCGAGTACTGTTCAGACCTTTGCTTAAGTATGGTTCAGACTGGAAAAATAGGTCGAGTACAAGTCGAGAATGGGTTAAGACTGTTTCAGACTGGTCGAGTAATAGTTCAGACTATTTTCAACGGAAAAGATAAGGGTCAAGTACGATTCAGTACAGTCAAGTATGGTTCAGACTGGGGTCGAGTAATGTCAAGTAAAAGTCAGACCAATTCAGACTGGTCGAGTAAAAATCAGTACAGTCGAGTACAGATATAGGCCATTTCAGACTTTAATGGTTTGTAGTGTTAATCCTTTGTAATGCATCCATTTTTTATGACTATGTTTTCAGTATTAATTTATGTATCTAGAATGTGTTTAAATTACTACTCAATATATTATAATATTTTTTATACGCTCGTTTAGACGTTAAGCACGATATTGCGTCTCAAATGGTAAAGTCAAATTTTTACGTTTTACGGCGATGAATGATTATTTGGGATAAGTTTTTTTTATTTCACTTGTAATTTTTGTTTTGCATATCAATATGGGTACTTCTTAATGATTAGTTGTACTAAATATGCATGAAATATTTCCCACTGAAAGTAACGTAAGCAACAAACAACAAAATATATCGTATTTTTTGGGTAATGCATAAATATATATGAAATGAGAAGATATATAAGGTATGATTAGTGCCAATGAGACAACTCTATTCCAGAGACCAATTGACATAAAACGTAATAAAATGCAATGTTTCCCTATTTAGATCCGAAAAGGAGGAAGATATATATTTTGCTTAACTATGAAAAGTTTGTCGGGAATTACAAGTTAAACGGGTCTTGCTTATCAATTTACTGATAGCGGTACAATTAGATTAAGAAATGAAACGATTGTCAGAAATAAAAGGTTAATTATAATTCATCTCATATATTTACAAGCTTTGTATGATGTGCAGAAGTGTATATGGCAAATGGCCCACTTTAGGCATAATTTCATTTTTACTTTCAAGTTCTATACATATAGATTCTTACACTGCAACAAGTGTATTACGATATTTCTCCACTCGAGACAGTTAAATTTTATTATTTAAAGCGCGAGGCTTGCCGAGCCCTTTAAATATTTAAAATTTAACTGTCGAGAGTGGAGAAATATCGTAATACACGAGTTATAGTGTCGGAATCTGTTTCTCTAATGCTTTTTATCGTTCTTTTTCAAAGATTTTCAGAAAATTGTGCTCTTTATATGCGACGTCATCAGGCAAGGTCGCCTTTTTTCATGACGTCACAATAGGAAAATTGAGAAGAAAACAAAACATTTTGACGTCATAATCAAATTTCGACTAATCATTTGCCGAGAACAGATTTTTCACTAGTGAGGAGAAATATTTTTCTCACACCGGTCAGGAAATGTGAAAATAGCACAAAAATTAGAGAAATATGAATCTTATTGCAGAGAAATAAAAGTTTTACGCTTCCCAAATTTGACAATTTGAAAAAGAGGATTCTTTTATCCTCTCAGGATACTAACTTTTTCTCAACTTAAGAACCTCATCTAAACGAACAACCCAAGTCATCGGATTTATTTTAATACTTTGTGGTCTTATTGATAGTATCTGACCATTAAGAAAATTTTGTCTGAGGAAATATACAGATGATCCACCATAAATAGCGTACCCCGAATAGACAACGTTGAAAACGTATGAAAATCGTCCAGTGGACAAACTTGCAAGACATTTCATTTTTTTGAAAACGAAGTCGTTTTGACTACGCAAATTATTAAAAACTATGTAGCTGTTTTGCAAAGTTAAAGCACAATTACGGAAACGCACTATGTAGCATGCAACTAATCTAATTTTTCAATGAATAGCGTCGCAAATGCCAATTTATTTGTAAAAAGCGGCAAAATCCGACATTGGACATCTTGCAAGACATTTGCCAGAAGCCGTCGCATTTTTATATGAAGTGTGACTGCTGCAAAAAATCGATTCTGATATGTTCTATGTATGTACTTTTGTGAGCATAATTTACACAAACGAAATTTCATACAATTTTATATTTTAAAACCTATAAATTTTAATAACTTAACATTTTCCAAAATCTGACCATATAATGACCACTATTTGTTTTTACCAAAAAATAGCGTTGATCGTTACAGGAACGCATATTCAGTAATATGTAATATTTTATATATAAAGCATATCATTCATTCGAATTTTCGTGGATATAACACTGTTTTGAAGAACACAAACACCCCTGCAAAAGTTATTATGCGTATAGTCTGTTACGTCTGACACGCATATTTTTGACGTTTTGTCAATATGTTGTCCTTATTTTAGAATACAGTAATGTATGATAAAACAATTTGCACTTTTTTTCGAAATAGTATTTACCTGTCTAGTCTATGGATATAAGTTTTATATATCTTAACTGTTCTGATTTTATAGAAAAGCTGTTTATAAGGGTGGACTTGTTGAATACACAGTATTGACGCAATAACGTGCGTAACGTCTTACGGAACGTATTATTGTATACTGTTGTCCGTCTGTTGTCAACATGTCGGACATTAACTCAAAAACTCTTTAACCATTTGCATTAAACTTTGGGAAATTGTTTATATCTATTGACGTGAGCTCCCTTTTTTTTTTTTTTTTTTTTTTTTTATAAATTTTAGATTTTAAGTTTCTGGGTAATGGGTTTTTATTCAATAAAATTGGTGTTTTTTTTTTCAGTTTTCTGATAATATCTCAAAAATGCTTTCACAAAGCAAGGAATTTTGGTGAATTGTTTATATCTATTAACATGAGGTAACTTTCAATTTTTATAAATTTTAGATTTTACGTTTCCGGGTTTTATTAATTAAAAAGGGGTGATTTTCCAGTTTTCAGACATTAACACAAAAATGTTTTCAGCAATTCTCATGAAACGTTGGTGTATTGTTTATATATATTGACTGAAGCTCCCTTTGTTGCTAATCAAAAACGTGACCTAAAAGAGTTTGAATATTCTGACTTTTTCTAAATGACCATTTAATGAGGTGTGAAAATTTTTCTTAATAAAACTATGAGGCGATGTGGTATATAGGGTAGAAAAATTAAAAGCACCAATTATAAGCATGCAATTTATCAAGTACTTCGAACGAATTTTGACACTCTAATTTATTCCACTATTTTCAAAAGCCTTATTTGAACAAATTTTTAATCAGCTGAGGTTTTTGATTGTACCAAGTGTACTAGTAAGTAGAATACATAGTTTAGTAGGGAAACAATGGCTTGAAACGAAATAAATCTTTGTTTGTAATGAGTTATGTGCAGCTTCGGACCCAAGTACATGGTTGGAACATTCATTGTACAATGCATTTGGTTCTGCTTTGAAAAGAATCACAGAGCTGAGTCTATGTACCATATTATATAAAAGGTTAAGTGGTTGTTAGGACCTAGTCCTTAATTGAGATCCTTGTCAGATATTCCTGGCCATATGTTTTCCTTTTTGTCATATTAAGAATTGTTTTAATTTAATATGTTCGTACGGAAAACAAGGAACATTATTCTCATTCAAAAAATTAAGATAATTCTAAATACACATTCATAAAAAAAATGGAATTTATTATAAAGGATAATCATAAGATATACTTGAATTGTCCTGGACCTCACTTCTGTGATGGGTATATGTTAATGGAATCCTTCTCTGAATACGGGACAAACATATTAGTAGTGGTAGACCCCAATGGCAAATGATCTTCAATTTATACCGAATATTGACTGTCAAAAAAAATGCTAACATTCCAATTTTCAATAACAGTTAACAGCAAATACATTTTCACAATAACAGATAACAAAAAAACTAAAAGCCCAATAACAGCTAACAAAAAATAAAAAAATAACAGCTAACAGCAAATATAGTTTCAAAATAACAAATAACAAAGAATTAAATTGCCCCATAACAGCATAACAGTTAAACCCCTTGCCCCCCCCTATATAGTATGTTAATAATTAATTTTAGTAGATCAGAAAATATCGTTGTGGTCTTTAATGATGCTCTTATTTAGTGTTAATGTTTAGTGTAAATTCACATTACTATAAGACGTGTTACGGTACTTATCTATCCCAAATTCATGTTGGTTTTGATGTTATATTTGTAATTTTCATAGGATTTTGTCTAATGCTTAGTCCGTTTATGTGTGTGTTACATTTTAATGTTGTGTCGTTGTTCTCCTCTTATATTTAATGCGTTCCCCTCAGTTTTAGTTTGTTATCCCGATTTTTGTTTTTTGTCCAGGGATTGATGAGTTTTGAACAGTGGTATACTACTGTTGCCTTTATTTATTCATTTAGAGAAATGACACTGCACAGACGAATGTCCTGAATTCAAAGTTAATTGCGCCACTCTATAGGACACGTAAACTGTAATGCTAGTTGACAATGTTTATGTGTTACAAACTAATATTGAAGATTATGAAAATAAGTAAATGTAGTATAATTACCAATGAGACAGCTCTCTACCAGAGACCAAATGACATAGAAATTAACAGACTAAAAGTCATCATACGTCCTTCAAAAATCCGAACCGTATATTAGCTATGGAAGTCCCCGGAATAACAAATATATAAAAAAATTCAAACGAGAAAACTAACAACCTGATCTATTTAAAAAAAAAAGGAACGAAATACAAATGTGATACAAGGCAACAAACGATAACCAATGATTTACAGGCTCCCGACTTCGGACATGCCAGAAACAATGTGGTTTGCTTAAAAATGCGATTGGGCGCCCAATCCTCTCCTTACTTTGGATAGCGGTGTAACAGTACAACATATCAACACACTATAGAAATCAGTTTTAAAGAGATGAACTCATAAGATCGATATATAGCAGAAAAAGAAGTATCAAAAACACAAACCAGGTTGTATCTCGATCTTCTTATTTCTAGCTTCAAAGATCTGGCGGAAACTTTTACCACCACTTAAAATCTATAATACTAAAATTACGAAGTCCAATTTGTCAGCCGTCATCGGGTAAAAACGACAAATCAAAGAATTCAACTCTATATAGAACTAATATAGGACAATGGTGTAGATTAAAAATTACACCACTCCAGACCCTTTTGTTTTCCACATAATTAATATTGCCAATAATTAACAAGTTCCGGGTCGAATCCGATACCGATACCAATAGTATATTCACCTGTTAGCTATTACCTTATCTGTACGTTTCGCATTTGACAGGCGCACCACCAAACGGTGTATTTAGGATTTTGCTATATTCACGGGTCATAATCAAAGAGCTGACACTACTAAATTCTATCATTGTCAAATTGTTCCCTATTGTAGTTTTATTCAGAAATCAGCAAGACTTTCTAGGATAACTAATATAGGACAATGCTGTTGATTAAAAAATATTCCATTCCTGGATAGCCAGGACCTTTTGTTTTCCAAATAATTAATATTACCAATAATTGATAAGTTCCAGGTCGACGGGTTCAAACAGAAAGATTTGAAAGCAAATAAAAAAAACTGTGTATCTTATTATCGACATGACTCAGTGGCGGATCTAGAAATTTTCATAAGACGGGACCCACTGACTGTCTAAGGGATGGGGGAGCGCCCGATTCGGTCACGCTTCAGTGATTCCCTATATAAACAACCAAAATTTTTCTGAAAAATGGGGGCCCGGGCCACCTGTCCCCCCCCCATTAATCCGCCTCTGTGACTTTATCAGATGACAATACCAATTACTAAAATAAGGCTTAGGCATAGTTAAGTCAATCACGGACCCGCGATATCACGGGTGTGTACTTGTATACTTTATTTAGATAATTAAGTCTTGTTTTACGTTAATTTGTACTGTAAGGGTGCAAAAAGATTGTTTTTATGTTCACCGACTGATTTTCCTTAATGATGCACTTGAAAATCTCTTGATTAAGGCAAGGATGCGAATAATGAATGTGCTAAATCAGAGACATATATGTCTCTGGCTAAATTTAATTATAATCCATTTGTGAATATCAATATCAGTTGAATTAATCATTAAGCAATGTACAGATGAACATCTTAGGCAGCAACCATTTGATTTTCTGGGGGGGGGGCTATGGTTTTCTTTTTTCTGGACAAATTTTTTTTTCCGCCTGTGGCGAAAAACAATGTATTTTTTTCACGACAAGTTGAAAACAATTTTTTTCTTTCAATTTTAGCATTACATATAGGGGCAGAATCAAAAACAAATTATTTTTTTCTCCAAAAACTGGAAACAAACTTTTTTTTCCAAAAAAGACCATAGCCCCCCCCCCCCCCCCCCCCCCCCCCGAAAATCAAATGGTTGCTGCCTTACCGTTTAAAATAGTATATCCAACAAATTTAAAATGTGATCCAAAAAGTTCTCGCTTCGAAAATCGCGACTTCCGGATAGCGTACAGAATAGTATCTACACTGTGTACCTGTCAAGGTAGAATTGTAATCTGATTGATACTGTTGTTACTCAAGTCACCATTAAACAGCAGTACACTACACATGCTAATGCTGCCTTTATTAATTACAGTTTTTTTTTCCAAAAAAGACAGTTTCTTTTCTGAAATCAACATATTTGCAATATGTTTTGAAACTGCAATTTTCTCTGTATGTTAAAGTGTCGTTAATTTTTTGTTTCAATTCAGTGTTTCATTTGTTTTCCTCTTATAGTTGGTGCGTTTCCTTCGGTTTAAGTTTGTAACCCGGATTTGTTTTCTCTCAATCTATGTTTGATTTTTGAAAAGGGGTTTACTACTGTTGCCTTTATTGGACGTCTTTCAATATAGATATATAATAAGCTGACGCATTGTTCAAATATATCCTAAAATGTTGTTAAAACCTTGATGGCTACACATGTAGCTGTAATACGGTGAATTTTATTAATAAAAGCCACAGTATGTTATTTATTTTTGGAAAATCTGCTTTACCTCATTGAAATATTTTTTCCCCGAGGTCTGAAAATAGATAATAATAATAATGAAACTGCATGTTAAGACCTTGTCTCTGCTTCTATTTTACAGTGATTAATATGTATAGCCATTATTGTTGCTAGCTTGCTAGCTTTCATACAGTCATTTGTATCCTTGGTTTTAACCTTCGTGTATTGTTGTAAGCGGTATCCACCAAAAAGACTTGGAGTTGTTAGGAGTGTCTTCTTAATTCTTTCAGATAAGAAATGTGTTGTCACAACAACTTAATATGTACTCATCCTTACTAAAATTACTATCAAATTTATACAATATTTGTTTTTGCTGATGCTGTTTCTGGGATAGAATGGACACATGTTGCTGCAGGAGTTATAGCTTGCCAATATAAAAATAAGATGTGGTACAAAACTATTCAACTGATTGGTATAGTTTGTTCTTATGTTGTGCTGTTACATCATTGTCCCATGTTTATAGTGGGTTAGGCGCCCATAGCATTGTTTTTTTTTCTTTCCCAAGTTGACAGCCTGTAATAAAATGGTTGTCATTTGTTGCTGTTTATCAATAAATGTTAATTGTTTTGTACCATAACAATGTTGTTAGTTTTCTTGTTTTAATTGTTTAATATTTTTCATGTCATGGCCTTTTTTTAGTTTAATATGCATATATGCTGTATGGATTTTGCTAAAATGCTATACAGTGAATAATAGATGTTTATTTAATTCAATGTCATTTGGTCTCTTGGGGAAAGTTGTCTTATTGGCAATCAAACCATTTTTCCATCATTTCATTTTGAGATTAAGCATACTACACAAACAAGAAGGCCTGCTTATATCTTAATCTCTTTTTCAATATTGACACAGATGGGCAACTACAACACTAGAATGTAAGAAAAACATGAGAATCTCAACGTTTCATTGTCAAGTTTGTAGAATTCACAATATTCCAAATAAATGAACAAAAAGTTTTCACTATTATGCTATATAAATCGTTCAGATTTTGGTAAAAACTGTACTATTGATCCTTTTAATAAATATTGTCTCTGAAGTCCAACGCCCATGAGGTTAAGGCAAAATAGACAAACAACTTGATTTGATCAAGGTGACATAAACACATGCTCAATAACAACTTGCACAGAGAGAGTAATATGTCAATATATGAAACTAGCGAACACATGATGAAAACTAATGAAAAAGGCTTTTTTTGTTTATTGATTTTATTTGTACAACTTTCTAGCTATTTAATAGTGGTGCAAATAAGCATCAAATATTCGAATATTCTCCTACAAAATGTTAATAACAATTCCACATTTTGTATGACATAGAGTATTGTACTACCCTCAAATTTGCGCTTAACTGTTCGCTGAGCATTATGTATAAAAAAAAAATTTGAACTAATCATAGCATCACATTAAAATAATGTATGAAAGTATTTTTTACTTTTCCTGTAGTGCATGTTTGGCTGTGTCAGAAGAAAAAATATGCAGAAAACTAATTTCTAATATGGATTTTGACACCATGTAGCTTTAAAAAAACTCGCTTAAATACTTTTCATTATACATTTATTACTAATCATGATATAGATACTTACTAAAGTTTTCGCAAAGTATAATAAACAAACCAATTGAACTATAAGTTCAGAAATCTTAACAACCTAAATTTATATATAAATGATCTGGCTATGAATTGTTAGACAGGCAAAGCATGATCAAATGCATGACGAATGATGACTACATGGGAGATCTTAACAAATGTACAAATCACAGGCAGAATTAACCCTGTCCTTCCAACCTTCAAGGAGCTACACTTGGTAATGCATAGACTTTTACAAGTCCCACACCCCACATAGCTTAGATATGCACAGTAAGTGTATCTTAAAAAGAATAAAATTTATATGGAATTCATAGATAAACTAACTCAAAATATTATAAACTTTTCAAAGCCAAAATAAAGATAGAATCTATGACCTCTATAAAGCCTCTTATATCTCAGAAACTAAAAATACATCATCCAAGGAGTAGAGGCAGGAATTCAATAAATAGCCCTTTTAAGTTTTTTTTTTTTTTAAACTTTAATTATAAAATGAAATCTAGTGGTATGCATTGCTAACCAGCTAAAGGGATATTTAAAAGTATAAAACAAAAATTGTGTATCTACTTCATATTTATGAATATTTTAGCCTGAAATAGGAATAGATTTCATTTTGTTTATTTTTCTAGAAATTTTCCCACCTATTTATATGATTATGTATGTGGCGCCACCCCTCACCCATTGAAATCTGTATTGAAAAATAAAGAATATGGTATATAAAGACTATTTCAGCAAAAATATTTGTGGGCAAAGGTTAATTTTCAGAAAACCATCAAAAATATTGCAGAATTCTGCAAAAAAAAAAATCCGTCTTTACAGAATTTTATTCATTTAGACGTCACTATTGCATGAAGAATATGTTTTAACTGACACAATAAGACATTTTAACATATGTTTTAATCAAATTTCTATTACATTATCACAGTGAAAATTCTTCAGATTTTTAGAGCCCAAATTTTTAGTTAGTAAATCAACACCTTTGTTTATATACTGTAATAGCTAGTCAGAATTGAATATACATGTAGGTTGATAACAAATTGCAATACAATAATAAAGCTTTAAACAAGTCAGATTATTATCATTAACAATAATTATCAAAATTTTTGTAACACATGCCAGGATAGGCCACTCAAACAAATACATGTATCAATTCACTTATTCATATCACACATCATTCAGTCCACAACCACAAGAGAACATCTGATTTTGGTCTTTCTGGTCATTCTTTTACAATAAGATTTCAATATGATCCTATTATATCAATACCAGGTTTTTTTTTCTGAAGGACAAGAACAATTGATGTCATAAAAAAAAAATATTGTGTGTTTACAGATTATCAGCAGCAACATACCATATCATCACAAAATATCATGGTCATATAAAAATAGATAGTTCACAGCCTTCAAAGGAATGTATCCATTAAAAAAAATCCCATTAAAGATAGAAGATCCCCAAAAAATATGAATATTATTTCCACCATCCCCTAAACTGAGTATGAACCACAGTTTTTTCTTGAGGACTAAATTGTAAAATAGTTGTTATAGCATTCAACATTTGTTGTTTTGACTGAGGATCAGTTGTTATCAGAAACTTATATGCCACATTTTTCAAATATTCCAAGTTAGCCCCTTCTCTTGATTTGTCTCGCTCACATTTTCTGATTTCTTCTTTCATTCCTTCTATTTTATCATGAAGCTCTTCTTCTCTTGTACTAGCAGTGACTTGTAATTCCCTAAGCGATGTTTCTAATTGATGTTTTTGTTTCCTCAGTGAGTTGATCTCCACATCTTTCCTTGCAATCTCCTGAGAAAAGAACAACATATTGGAATCATTCTGTCCTAAACTCCGTAAATTAAGAAGACGTGAAACTGCTTCCTCTTCTTCCGTCTTTTGTCGATTTAAATCTTGTGGAAGTTCGGCTGATGCACCAGAATCTGGAGGATTTCTTAAATGTGGATAATATGGATTTGCTTCAAAATTCTGATGTCTGAAAAAGTCTAATTCCCTATCTTTTTCTGCTAGCAATGACACAGTTCTGTCCCTTTGTTTCTTAATTTCCATTTCAAGTTCAGACATTTTATGACGATGCTCTGCTTCTGTTAGTGCCACATCATGTTTATGTTTTTCTGTTAGATTTATTGTGGCTTTATGGGAGTTTTCTGCTTTCTGTTTTAATTTTTCACATTCGTCTTCATGTTGTAGATGATGTGATTTGACTTTCTCTCTTAGATCTGTTATTTGTGATCTAAGGGCCTCTACTTCTTTTGATGGTCCAGTATCCTATAACAAAAAAAAAGTTTGTAGTTTCAATATTTTTCCTTAGAGATCTATACTGATTTTCCAAATACTTTCACTGTATTAATTTTCATTTGAATATGCTATTCACACTTCTGATTTAAAGGGGCACTAGCTACGAGATATATAAATAATCTAAAGTTTGATTTTTTTTCTGTTTAATCAATAATGAAAGTAAAATAGTGAAATAACAATTCGCTTTTTGCAACCAAAAAGGTTCAATTTTGTCAAAGTTATGCTTAGAAACATTGATCAGGGTTCTCCCTAAGGATTTTTGAAGGCTAGTCCAGGGACTCGTCATTTTTGACCATGGTGAGTCCAGCAGCAAGAAGAAGATATTTTATTGCAATATAATGTAATATTTAAGTCTCCATGGCCTAACAGAGCAATGAAATGACATTAAATTCAGATTACTTTTGCTATACATGTAAAATAATATTTGTGTTTAACTCTGTTCAGTTTATACAAAATATTTCAATCTTGATGCATCTGTGGACTTACCAGTTATGAAATTGGTGAGTCCAGACATATTTTGATGAGTCCAGGACTCATGGACTCGCCTTAGTGAGAACCCTGATTGATAATTAGTTATTCACTTGCAAGTGACTGAGTCGACCTCTTAAAATCCGTATTCATGTGAACTTCAATTTAACCCCTAGCTAGAGATTGACAACGCATGCATTGTACATGTACTGGTTATTTAGTGAAAAAGAATGTCAACAAGGAAAGTGAAACTACGGTAAATCATTTGATTACTAATTGGATGCACATAAAATCATTTTTATACGGTTAAAAACAATGAGAAACATCTATTTTTAATCTATAAAATAAAATCAAACAGACCTATAAAAATCCAATTGCACGTGTTGGTTTAATTTATTATATCTTTATTTATGTTTACATCGTTTATATGGTCATCTGAGGTCTAATCGATAGTTAATTAGATGGCGTCTGGACTAAAATACACACGAAATGAACCTATATATTATCTACCCCATGCTCTGTAAACTGTTTATTTTAGACTTTTGATAGTTTGGATAAATGTTTTACATTGTTATAAATCAAATATGAGAATTTGAGTCAAATCGGTGACCATGAATTTGACAGCTAGTGCCCCTTTAAACATACATAAGTTTTTTTGGTGTGATTTTGACTTATTTTATCAATCAGGTGTTGTTCTAGAACCATTTACAAAGATTTTATTTTCAACTTCTATTTGATTATGGAAAACAGGTATATCAATTAAAATACCGCAAAAGATCACACATGATTTGAAATTAAGGAAGTTTCATTAGACCTTTTCTAACAGTTACAAAAAGTTTGTTTAACTGAAATCTTGATGAGAAGGGATTGCTGACAATGTACCAGTGCCAACTATACAAGGTTGTTTAAAGTACATTGTACACTTAGAAATGTTGTGTTTTCTAAGACAAAATGTGCAAAAGAAAATTATCAATTCATCCTTTTGTTAAACCAGGACAATGCAGAACAAATTTCTTTTTATTATTAAATCCACAACAGAAATCAATAAATGAAATCATCAAGGAAATATTATATAATTTACTAACACTGAAAACAAATGCAATTGCTTTTGTTAACACACTTTTTCAATCCAAATATTGTTGACAAACCTTTGTGTTTTTATTTTTCAGAACAGACTGAGCTCTTAGTTTATATCTTTCAAACTCTTCCTTTACTTGTTCATAATCATCCTTAGCTTTATCACAGAATGGACAGTCATTTAAAGTAGCATCTTCCTCATCAGTAAATAAATCTACAAACATCACAAACATTTATAAAAAAATTAAGTAAGAAGAAAATAACTGAGATGTGTAAACTTTTGTTTTCTTCGGACATATCTGAGATACAAACAGTTTATCAAATATGGAACTTTCAGTTTCTCATTCACACAAAGTTAAGATACTAGTTATGGTAACATTGACCACTTCAAAAAGCAATTGTATCAATTAAAAGCTTTTAAAATAAAATCTCCTTACAGATGTATTTGTCAAACTGATGACAGAATTTTATAAATGTATAGAAAAGGAAGTTTAAATAAACAAAAGAACTAACCTTTTAGCTTGACAGGATTTTCTGAATGTTTGTTGGCAGATTTAAGCAAGTCTTTCAGATTTAAGATTTTATCAGCAAAGACCTGTGGATCAGAAATATCATCATCTTGGCCATACGTCCCTGACGACTGAGACTGACTCAGTGCTGTATTCTCTAGATCTAACTGAGTCACTCTTTCTTTTAATTTCTGTATAGTTATTTGGTCCTGGCATTTAAGTCTTTCATACTCTCCAACAACCTTTGATATTTCTGAAAGTTTGGTTTCCAACATGGCTACCCTTTCTTCACTATGTATAGACTGCTGCTGAAGTATCTTCTCAGATTCGTCCAAATTCCTTTGTTCTTGGTTTATATGTTTTTGGTTTTCAACCTAAAGTAAATATTATCTATATTTTAACCATCAGACTTATCTGTATTGAAGCTACATAGTCCATCCCAGTATTTTTTATTTAACAATTAAAATAGTTCATAATGTCATCTATCAATTTAAGAAATAACAGTACTGTAGTTGAGGAGTTACAGCTGTCAATTGTTAATTTACCAATCACAAATGCAGGTGTACTTGCAAAGCGTAGTAGAGACAGTAAAAAAGACATTTGAGACTGTCAAAGCCCAATTGACTTTTATTCATATTCTAATGCATCACAAAAAGAAATTGTGCATTCCAGCTTAAAAAATGCAAAAATGTATAAATTTAAGATAACAAAAAATTCCCTGTAACATGACATCAAGAAAATGAAATATCTCAAACCAAAGATTATTTCGTTTTGATTCAGATTAGGATAAAATATCATGAAAACATTGTTTTTGATGTAGGTTATGTTTAATTTTCGATTATAATTATTGTATCAATCAAACATTTGAGGATTCTAGTAAACTTCAAAATGGTTACCAAAGGCATGTCAAATGTAGATTAGACATTTTATTTTAGCCAATGAAACATTTTTACAAAAAGATTGCACTAGAATAAGAAAAACATACAAGTACTTATCAACCAAATCTCTTATAATATTTGAATGAGCAAAGTTGAGGTTCAAATCAATTATGATTGTTACATTGTTCTGTTTCTATTCAACAATTAGAAGTAAAAGCTAAGCGTTGTTGGTTCAGTCAGAAAAAAAGTGTTACAATAAGGTGAAGTTTCTAATTTCTAATTGTTTAACAATGAAATTATTTTAAAAAAAATTGACACTGCATTTACCTAGAACAAGAAAAAAGCCACACCTAATCTGACTTTACTGTACCTTGAGACGTTCCATTTGTTTCTGAAGCTCTAAGAACTCAGGACTTGGTTGTTTTGCCTTACGTTCAGATTCCCTCAGTTTTTCTTTAACATTCTTAAGGTCAGCTGACAAATCTTTCAGTCTTTTCTCATACACCTCTGATAAATTAGGAACTAGTTTTTCTTTTTCTTTCAAAGCTGCTGTTGCATCCTCCAGCTATAACATATTGAAAATTAAAGAACCTTAGTGAGCACGCTCACATACCCCACGTCCCCACATTGTCATTGGAGAAATTAAATAAGTATAAGAAAAAATATTGAATAATAATTTCCTGTCAATATACATAGTATGTCCTTATTATCTACAAAATTTCATGAAATTCTGTTGTGTGTTTTCAGAGGAGTTGAGATGACAAACTGTTGCAGAAGTACATTGAAGCAAATAAGTTAAAAGGGGCATAACTCCTAGAAAAAAATTGAACCGTAATTTCCTGTTGATATGCACATCTACATAGTATGTCCTTATTATCTACAAAGTTTCATGAAATTCTGTTGTGTGGTTTGAGAGGAGTTGGGATGACAAACTGTTGCAGTAGTACATTAAAGTAAATAAGTTCAAAGGGGCGTAACTCCTAGAAAAAAATTTGAATCGCAATTTCCCGTCGATATGCACAACTACATAGTATGTCCTTAATATCTGAAAAGGTTTCGTGAAATTCTGTTGTGTGGTTTTAGAGGAGTTGTGATGACAAACTGTTGCAGTAATACATTAAAGTAAATAAGTTCAAAGGGGCGTAACTCCTAGAAAAAAAATTGAATCGCAATTTCCCGTCGATATGCACAACTACATAGTATGTCCTTATTATCTGAAAAGGTTTCGTGTAATTCTGTTGTGTGGTTTGAGAGGAGTTGCGATGACAAACTGTTGCAGTAATACATTAAAGTAAATAAGTTCAAAGGGGCGTAACTCCTAGAAAAAAAATTGAATCGCAATTTCCCGTCGATATGCACAACTACATAGTATGTCCTTATTATCTGAAAAGGTGTCGTGAAATTCTGTTGTGTGGTTTGAGAGGAGTTGCGATGACAAACTGTTGCAGTAGTACATTAAAGTAAATAAGTTCAAAGGGGCGTAACTCCTAGAAAAAAAATTGAATCGCAATTTCCTGTTGATATGCACATCTACATAGTATGTCCTTATTATCTACAAAGTTTCATGAAATTCTGTTGTGTGGTTTGAGAGGAGTTGCGATGACAAACTGTTGCAGTAGTACATTAAAGTAAATAAGTTCAAAGGGGCGTAACTCCTAGAAAAAAATTTGAATCGCAATTTCCCGTCGATATGCACAACTACATAGTATGTCCTTAATATCTGAAAAGGTTTCGTGAAATTCTGTTGTGTGGTTTTAGAGGAGTTGTGATGACAAACTGTTGCAGTAATACATTAAAGTAAATAAGTTCAAAGGGGCGTAACTCCTAGAAAAAAAATTGAATCGCAATTTCCCGTCGATATGCACAACTACATAGTATGTCCTTATTATCTGAAAAGGTTTCGTGAAATTCTGTTGTGTGGTTTGAGAGGAGTTGCGATGACAAACTGTTGCAGTAATACATTAAAGTAAATAAGTTCAAAGGGGCGTAACTCCTAGAAAAAAAATTGAATCGCAATTTCCCATCGATATGCACAACTACAAAGTATGTCCTTATTATCTGAAAAGGTGTCGTGAAATTCTGTTGTGTGGTTTGAGAGGAGTTGCGATGACAAACTGTTGCAGTAGTACATTAAAGTAAATAAGTTCAAAGGGGCGTAACTCCTAGAAAAAAAATTGAATCGCAATTTCCTGTTGATATGCACATATACATAGTATGTCCTTATTATCTACAAAGTTTCATGAAATTCTGTTGTGTGGTTTGAGAGGAGTTGCGATGACAAACTGTTGCAGTAGTACATTAAAGTAAATAAGTTCAAAGGGGCGTAACTCCTAGAAAAAAATTTGAATCGCAATTTCCCGTCGATATGCACAACTACATAGTATGTCCTTAATATCTGAAAAGGTTTCGTGAAATTCTGTTGTGTGGTTTTAGAGGAGTTGTGATGACAAACTGTTGCAGTAATACATTAAAGTAAATAAGTTCAAAGGGGCGTAACTCCTAGAAAAAAAATTGAATCGCAATTTCCCGTCGATATGCACAACTACATAGTATGTCCTTATTATCTGAAAAGGTTTCGTGAAATTCTGTTGTGTGGTTTGAGAGGAGTTGCGATGACAAACTGTTGCAGTAATACATTAAAGTAAATAAGTTCAAAGGGGCGTAACTCCTAGAAAAAAAATTGAATCGCAATTTCCCGTCGATATGCACAACTACATAGTATGTCCTTATTATCTGAAAAGGTTTCGTGAAATTCTGTTGTGTGGTTTGAGAGGAGTTGCGATGACAAACTGTTGCAGTAGTACATTAAAGTAAATAAGTTCAAAGGGGCGTAACTCCTAGAAAAAAAATTGAATCGCAATTTCCCGTCGATATGCACAACTACATAGTATGTCCTTATTATCTGAAAAGGTTTCGTGAAATTCTGTTGTGTGGTTTGAGAGGCGTTGCGATGACAAGAAACAGGACTGACGGACTGACGGACGGACGGGTCAAAAACATTATACCCTCCGCAACTTCGTTGCGTGGGGTATAATAAAGATTCTTTAATGAGCTAGCTCACAAACCCTCCCCCAAACCTAAAAAGGGGGATGTTTCTTTTTTATTTCTGATTTCAGACAGTCATAGTGTATTAAACTTAGTGACCTCAAAACCTTTATGTGTCTTTCTCTTATCATTTTTGTCCACAGTTCAAAGTTGCAATTCCATAAAAAAAATATTTGATTAAGCACCAGGATACCACTTTCCTCTTAAAGTGTGGTATATATTTGGTAACTATGACCCTACCTTAGAAATGTGACTTCAAATCAATAAGGATCTTTCTCTCATTTATATGTATGGATATATATGTGGCTCAGTTTCAAAGTAATCTGATATCAAGTTATGGCATCTGCAAACCACTTTCCTGCACAAATTTCTGTTATTTTTTTAACCATAAGTTTAGACATGGTGACTATATGTGACTTGTATTCAAGTAATAAGAATAAGAAGATGTGATATAATTGCCAAAAAGACAACCCTCTTCCAGAGACCACATGACATAGAAACTAACATCTATGAGCAAAACTCATATGGTATTTTTAGCTATAAAAGGCAAGGAAATGATATTTTTGGTTGCTATCGTATATAAAAATATCTGATTTAGCATCAAGAATCACTTTCCTGCACAAAAATCAACCTAATTCTAGTAAATGTGACCTTGACCTCAAAATCAATTCTTTATCTAAAGGGATGAATACCTGACTCTCAAACTGTTCCTTTATAATTCTCTCAGCAGACAGTAGTTTCTGTAATTCTCTCAACATAACAGCATGATCTGTCTGTTCCTTTTCTCTGTCTTTCTGCTGACTGATAATCTTTGACTTCAGCTAGAATGTAAAAGACAATTCTTTTAGAATCGTAATCCTTAGTTAAACATTTAATCTATATTATCATCAGCAATAAAATCATCAATTAGTTCTTGTTTATTTTACTTCCTATGTTTAATTAGATTTGCAACATTTTACAAAAGTAATACATGCTATTTTTTATAAATACTTGCCACTCCATAGGCACAGCATAAAAATTCCTATTTTAGTTCATTTGTAATTCTATCAGTAATTTCATGTAGGTATTGAGTGGAATTTTTGATTTCATATAGATATTGATTGGAATTTTGGTATATAAGTATAAATAGGCAAGTTTGTGTTTGTTAAACATGTTAAACATGGTAAAGATAAATATTATTGCACAGAATAATAACAATTGGACAAAGAAAATTTCATAAAAATTAATCTGTCCAAGAACTCTTTTCAGTTATAACTGTACATTGTGTATTGAGCAGATGTTTGCTTTATTGTTGTATAATGGTGAATGAACGATGAAGTTCATTTCACAGAATAATTGAGTCCTTTTATCATAGGCAGGCAGGAAAAATTATGTCATCAGGATGCATCTAGTTTTTTCAGAAGAAAAATCCATAATAACAAACATGTTATATCAAATGTATAGTCACTGATAATAACATTAACACTCCCAATTTTATTGCACCAGATTGCATTTCATAATTGATGTCTCTTCAGTTCTGTTCACGGCTGAAATTTTGCATACCTCTTGTACTTGTTCTTCCAGCTGTTGAAACTTTTGTTTGGACTGCTCTTGTTCTTCACTGATTCTTTTAGTTAATTCTTCATTTTCTGTCTGAAATTGGTTTCAATTTATGCATATTTACTAACAATTTATGAATATGTACTAACATTATCATCACAAAGGGTGCCACATGTGGAGCAGGTATTGCTTACCCTTCTGGAGCACCTGAGATCACCCCAAGGTTTTGGTTTGTTCCTGTTGCTCAGTCTCAAGTTTTCTATGTAATGTTTTGTGTACTATTGTAATTAGTCTGTTCGTCTTTTTTCCTTTCTAGCCATGGGCTTAGCCAGTTTATTTTCAACTTATAAGTTTGAATGTCCCTCTGGTATCTTTCACCTCTCTTTAATAAACCAAAATAAACATGATGATCATGACATTCAGAAGTCTGTTTTCTTCAAATTTCTTTTGTTGGATTGCTGTCTCATTGATGTTTCATCACATCTCTATTCATTCATAATAACTACCATATCTAAGACCCATCTAAAATTAATTAAGGATTTGTCAATGTTAGAAACAATGACATTTACATTGTCTGAATGTTAATCTCTTGATGTCTTTTGGTTTTTGTGCTATTTCATCAACTTCTATCCCACATCCCACATCTCTTTTTATGCCCCACCTACGATAGAAGGGGGGGGGGGGGCATTATGTTTTCTGGTCTGTGCGTCTGTTTGTTTGTCAGTCCATTTGTCTGTCCTGCTTCAAGTTAAAGTTTTTGGTCAAGGTAGTTTTGATGAAGTTGCAGTCCCATCAACTTGAAACTTACACATGTTCCCTATGATATGATCTTTTTAATTTTAATGCCAAACTAGAGTTTTTAGCCCAATTTCACAGTCCACTGAACATAGAAAATGATAGTGAGAATGGGGCATCCGTGTACTGGGGACACATTCTTGTTATTCATATTCTAGTATTGTGATTTATATTTATTGTAATGAGCTTCCTCTAGGTCATACAGCTTCTTCTGTATTAACATATTTATTAATCTTTGGCAATCAAATTTAAGGTTTTTTAGAGTTCCTGATGAAGGAATATACACAGATCCGTCAATCATAACATAATTTCAAACTGTTATTTTCATTTTCTTATGGCAAGAATGGAAAAATAAACCATTAAAAGAAATACGGTAACTATGTTTTCCATAATCAAGAGTTATTAGTTAGAATTACCAGAAGCCTTTTCTTATCTGCAACATAACTGGCTTCTACTTTTGATTTCTCCTGTGTAAGTGTAAACAGTGATGATGTCAGAGTCTGTATATGGTCCTCTCTAGGTTTATCATCACTAGAATCTTCATTGGAAGATTTCTCCTAAAACAAATATTTTTTATCAAGTTAGCAATGATGTGAAAAAGGACATGTAGATTGCATTTTTGATACTGTTAACCAACTTATTTAGGGAACAATTTATTTTAAATTTTTTTTAAGTAGAAAAAGTTGTGTGGATATCATTTGTCAAGAATATATGTAGTTATTGATAACCTTTTGCTTCATAAAACTGTTTTTTAACTTGTTTATTATCTAATTTATGTGTACACCACATTTCCCAAACTTTAATGCATATGGACCAATAAATAAGGGAAACTTAAATACTTTGTGTGTTATCTTATTGATGTGTACCTAACATCTCCCAGCCTTTAATGCATATTGACCAATCAGGGAAACTTAAAATGTAATAAAATTTAGGAATTGACAAAATCTATATATATAGATTCTACCACTGCATCGAGTGTGATACAATATTTATCCACTCGAGACAGTTAAATTTTCAAATTTAAAAAGTGAGGCTCGCCGAGTGTTTTAAATATTTAAAATTTAACTGTCGAGAGTGGATAAATATCGTATTACACGAGATTTGGTGTTAGAATCTGTTTCTCTAATGATTTTCAAACAATACGCAGGCAAACTTATTCCTTCTTTGCGATTGATCTGCAAAAAGATGTGTTCTTTCTATGTGACGTCATCAGGCATGGTCACCTTTTTTCATGCCGTCACAATAGGAAATTTAGATGAAAACAAGAAAAGTTGACGTCACAATCGGATTTTAACCAATGAAGAACTGAGATCAAACGAACCACACGTTGATTAAATTTTTTTATACAATGGGTGCAGAAAGGGATAAATTGACGAAGAATTAGAGAAATATATATATATATATATATATATAAAGCTGAAAAATATCCGAATATTACATCACATAAAAAATATATATGTAAGATAAAATGTAAAAAATTTTTTTTAATCTTATGCAAGTTTTGACACTATCTAGTAGATCTGATTCTTGTTATTTGCCAAAAGTTTTGGCAACAGGTAGCAATTATAACACAGGATTCACAAAGGCTTTCTTATTCATAGCACACAATACAAATAAATTTGCTAACATGATAACTTTAACCACAAAGGAAAAGCAGGAACCCCATGATTCCAGAACATGCATCATGCAATTAAACCCTTGTTCTTTTTAGCTTGTATGCAAAACGAAGTGTGAAATAAATATGTTTGGAAAGCTTTCAGGAATAATGCCACTGATTTTTTTGTTTTAAGATAAAATAATATTTGTGTCCATGAAACTCACCTCTGAGTCAAACAATAGAGCTAATAGAGGTTGCTAAAATGCAAAATGTTACAAAGCATACAACACCTAAAGACTTTTAAAAACCTATGTCATGTATGTCATAAAATCATACTCATAAAAATGGAAAACTATGAAAACAGTGGGCTCTGTCCACAATATCTGTATTACCCTGCTCAAAAGTCATGGAATTATCAAATTCTCTAGCTGCTTTGATAAATTCTATTAGTGATTCCTTCACAATATAAAATTGGATGTCAACAGTACTTTTAAAAAGACAATTGAAACATTGAGAGGTAGAAGTCAAGCTTGCATTGCAGGATTTATGGATGGGGAAACCACCGTCATATAAGTTAAAAGAAGGTCATGACAAGTTAATCCAGCTCACCACAAAAATATTTTGGATAAATACTTATTATATAATTAAGATCTGACAGTATTTCATGTATAATGTTATATCTAGATATTAAGTACATGAATCGAGAGGACTTCTTAAGTTTCATTGTAAGTAAAATTGATGATTGTAACTGCATACTTATTTTAAGAAATTTCAATTTGGACTTTTTGGTACCCTATTCAAGGCAAAGTATACATAAGAGAAGTAATTCAGACTTTAATCAAATGTAACTTTTAGAACTTCTTTGAATCTAAAGAAAAATTGAATGCAGGATTTTTCACTGTTTTTTCTTTCTTACACTCTATACCATGTATACATCTAGTACTAAATATATCTTTAAGATCAGGGTGACTTACATCTGAAAGTTGAAAAATTATTTTTCATAATTTTTCAACATTCAGGTGAATGAATTCACTCTGACAGTTCTAACTGCATACAACATGTACAAAACAATCTGGGGGAAAAAAATCAGCCCAATTACCTATACCGTGCCTTTGAATACATTAATGTTCTGTGGAGTATTTGATATTTTCATACATGTACAGTAAAATAAATATTTCACTCAATTCACATAAAATCTTGAAACAAAAATTGATGAGTCATTAACTAGTAAGCATAACTTCTGATAAATTTTAGACAAGAGACTTGAGTGAATCAGACTTCTGTGAAAAATAATGTGGAAATAGGCTTAATACTTCAAAAGTAGAAAATTATGGAATAAGTGAAGATTTTTTTAAATTTAAATTTTAATTAAATTCTGTACATACATCTTGACTGACATTAAGAGGGTCTTGTATTGACTGTTGGTTCTCATCTTTATCTTTTTGTCTAGAACTGGTTAATGCCTTGATGCTTGCTTCCAATGCATCTTTTTCTTTAATAACTCCTTTATAAGCCTGGATAACATCTACAAAAAATTATTACTTGTAATGAAAACTACTTCTTAAACATGTTAAAGGCAATATACAACATGTGCAAAATGTATAGGCCAAGACTATAACTGATACTCATTGTTAACCACAATTACATTTTGATTTGCTTAACATTCTCATTTTAACAAATTAAATCTTTTGCCAGGTCAGAACAGAGAACATATCCATCAATATTTGCCATTTCTTCTTAAAAGCAGACATTTAAAAAGTTTATAACACACACTGGGTGTTCTTCTAGGCTATCACAGAATGAGTTAGCACATGCACTATAACAAAACAAATCTGGTTTGTCTTGCTAAAAAAAAAAAGAATTAAATTCACAATTAAATTTCATATCTATACTACATGTACTAGTATAGATGTAATCATAAGTATATGGTTATAAGATACTTTCGTTTGACATTTTTATTGGCAGTTCTGACATCTATTTATTTTGTCTACCTGGGACGTTTTGGATTGTTTCCACAACTTGTATTCATGACCTACAATGTATCTGCAATTTAAAGGGTCCAATCCATAAAGATATTTAACATCAACCAACATATTTAATCTCCTGGTCCTATCCTTATTCAGAATTTTGTAGCTATCATGCAATTATGAAATTTACCTCTTAGCTTTGCCTCATACTTTTGTAACTTTTCCTTTTGTGCCTCAACTGTTTTCACTAGTTCAGATCGAGTTGCTCTATCCATGGTTCTGAACGATCATCCCATTTTGTTTAAATTTACCTACAAATAAAGCACAATCATTATTCATAAACACAACATTCTTTGGAAAAACATCCTATCACGTTTGATGTGAGCAGTTTGCATTTGAATATAAAAGATGCATTTAGTTATTATTGTACTACAATATAACTACATGTATCATAAATTGTTGACAAAAATATGTGTCTCGTCTGTATGTTGTTATGATGCAAATGTTGAAATCAAATTATCAGCATTTAACTATGTAAAACATTTAAAGTCAATGAACAATGACTGAAAGTACATGCAATCTCCATGGAAATAAAAAATGCACTATAATTGTTTATTATAAAGAACTGTGGGTAACATCATGATGGAAACTTCAAAGTAAAATAAATGTTAACAAGAATGTGTCCCTAGTACATGGATGCTCCATCCACTCTATCATTTTCTA
Source organism: Mytilus galloprovincialis (assembly GCA_037788925.1). Taxonomy (NCBI): domain Eukaryota; kingdom Metazoa; phylum Mollusca; class Bivalvia; order Mytilida; family Mytilidae; genus Mytilus; species Mytilus galloprovincialis. The sequence continues at coordinate 39,808,187 of CM075334.1, read as the reverse complement.
TGTTCAGTGGAAATGGGGTAAAAATTAGAAAGATCATATCATAGGGAACATGTGTACTAAGTTTCAAGTTGATTGTCAGAACTTCCAACTTTATCAAACCAGATGCTCCGCAGGGCGTAGCTTTATACGACCGCAGAGGTTGAACCCTGAACGGTTGGGGCAAGTATGGACACAACATTCAAGCTGGATTCAGCTCTAAATTTGGATTGTGATTAAATAGTTGACACAGCATAGGTTTCTGACACAGAATGAATGTGTTCTAATGAACTTAAAATTTTTGTTTTCTCTTAGAGCAATTCACTATGCTGTTGAATATTAATCCTCTCAAAACAAGAATGTGTCCTCAGTACACGAATGCCCCACTCGCACTATCATTTTCCATGTTCAGTGGACCGTGAAATTGGGGTAAAAACTCTAATTTGGCATTAAAATTAGAAAGATCATATCATAGGGGACATTTGTACTAAGTTTGAAGTCGATTGGACTTAAACTCATCAAAAACTACCTTGACCAAAAACTTTAACCTGAAGCGGGACAGACGGATGGACGAACGGACGGACGAACGGACGGACGCACAGACCAGAAAACATAATGCCCCTCTACTATCGTAGGTGGGGCATAAAAATGTTTGAAGAAATTTTCTTTTTTATTTATGAAATTTCAAATGAGAAAAATTGAACCCAATTTTTTTAATCACATCCCCCTTTCCCTTATTCCAAAACTAATCTCAATTAAAATTTCTAATGGAGTTTGCAACAATAACTACTCATTTAAATACATCATAAAATATTAAGATGTAAAAAAAAACTGCTTGTTATCACTGAATGTTATTTATTATAATTTATCAGTTGGTAGTAAAAAGTGAATATACATTGTATATTGTATATAACAAAGATTTAAGTTGATTCTGGACAAAGAAAGATAACTCCAATTAAAAAAAAATCTTGCTATTGCACAATATTTTGCAATTAGATATTTCTTGCTTACTATTCTGGACAAAGAAAGATAACTCTAATTAAAAAAAAATTTGCTATTTCACAATATTGTGCAATTAGATATTTCTTGCCATTGCACAATACTGTGCAATTGAAAAGACTTGCTATTGCACAATACTTAATAATTTTAGATCCTGATTTGGACCAACTTGAAAACTGGGCCCATAATAAAAAATCTAAGTACATTTTTGGATTCAGCATATCAAAGAACCCCAAGATTTCAATTTTTGTTGAAATCAGACTAAGTTTAATTTTGGACCCTTTGGACTTTAGTGTAGACCAATTTGAAAACAGGACCAAAAATGAAGAATCTACATACACAGTTAGATTTGGTATATCAAAGAACCCCATTTATTCAATTTTTGATGAAATCAAACAAAGTTTAATTTTGGACCCCGATTTGGACCAACTTGAAAACTGGGCCAATAATCAAGAATCTAAGTACATTTTTAGATTCAGCATATCAAAGAACCTAACTGATTCATTTTTTGTCAAAATAAAACTAAGTTTAATTTTGGACCCTTTGGACCTTAATGTAGACCAATTTGAAAACGGGACCAAAAGTTAAGAATCTACATACACAGTCATGACAGTTAGATTCGGCATATCAAAGAACCCCAATTATTCAATTTTGATGAAATCAAACAAAGTTTAATTTTGGACCCTTTGGGCCCCTTATTCTGTTGGGACCAAACTCCCAAAATCAATACCAACCTTCCTTTTATGGTCATAAACCTTGTGTTTAAATTTCATAGATTTCTATTTACTTATACTAACGTTATGGTGCGAAAACCAAGAAAAATGCTTATTTGGGTCCCTTTTTGGCCCCTAGTTCCTAAACTGTTGGGACCTAAACTCCCAAAATCAATACCAACCTTCCTTTTGTAGTCATTAACTTTGTGTTTAAATTTCATTGATTTCTATTTACTTAAACTAAAGTTATTGTGCGAAAACCAAGAATAATGCTTATTTGGGCCCTTTTTTGGCCCCTAATTCCTAAACTGTTGAAACCTAAACTCCCAAAATCAATCCCAACCGTTCTTTTGTGGTCATAAACCTTGTGTCAAAATTTCATAGATTTCTATTAACTTAAACTAAAGTTATAGTGCGAAAACCAAGAAAATGCTTATTTGGGCCCTTTTTGGCCCCTAATTCCTAAAATGTTGGGACCAAAACTCCCAAAATCAATACCAACCTTCCTTTTGTGGTCATAAACCTTGTGTTAAAATTTCATAGATTTCCATTCACTTTTACTAAAGTTAGAGTGCGAAAACTAAAAGTATTCGGACGCCGGACGACGACGACGACGACGACGACGACGACGCCGACGCCAACGTGATAGCAATATACGACGAAAAATTTTTCAAATTTTGCGGTCGTATAAAAATACCTCAACCAAAAACTTTAACCTGAAGCTCGACAGAGGTATGAACGAAACAGATACATGTACACAGACATGACAGACTTACATATGAACGGATGCAGAGACCAGAAAACATAATGCCCATAAATTGGGCATAAAAATTAGTTGAATTTCCATTATTAAGTACAGTGTTACTCAATGAAAACATTATTTTAAAAAACATAGATGTATGTATCGAATGGTAAATAATAAGTGACTCTATATGACAAATAAAAGTAAGGTATAATCCTTGTATTTAAAAACCTTGGTAGTAAATTTTAAGTTACTCCCCTTGTTTTATCATGTTTTCAATTCCACTCATTAAAATAATGTAGCTTGGTAGATATTCTTTATAAAATACAAATCAAACGAAGTATTATATAAGAATGGTCTTTCAATGATTTAAACTTTCTATGATAGATAGAAAATATTATTTATATATATAAATTAAAAAATTATTTCAGATATCTATCATGTCCATCATGTCTATACTTTCAAATGTTAAATAACATTAATGATACCATTCTTAATGTACCATGATTGATATCTCTTAGTTTATATTGTTTGAACATATTAGCATTATTATGTTGAATAAAGTAAAAACTACTATAACTTTGATGGGATTTTTTCGTTTTTCAAATGGTAAAACCTGTATAGCTTATGGGGGCCTGGGTTTGATGTCATTCAAGAGTTTCTCAAGTTTAACCCTGGCTGGGTGAGGGTTGGAACCAGGGTACGAGGGGTTAACTCGAGTGGTTCGAGTAAAATCGTTTTGTTGAAACCCGAGTTAGTAAAGTTAACTCGAGAGTTTCAGGTGAACTTGGCCTATGATAATCAGTACCTATTTAAAGTTAATTATTTATTTATTCTTTTGTAATTGTTTTTAAGATTTGAAATAATTTTTAAAACAAAACGTATCAAAATGTTTTATTTAAACATGAACCACGGGTAACATGGGTAACATCGCACAAGGCAATCCCGACGTTCAGAGGGGAATATGTAGTTTTGTTCGACGTCACATGTGATAGTTTTAACCAATCAAATGTTGATTCCGCTATCAAAATCAACATGCAGTGGAATAATACATAATTTGCATCGGTGCATAGAAAAAATAAAGTTTCCTTTTTTGTTGTTGTTAGGTTCATTGAAAACAGTTTTTTTTTTAATGACATAACAATGAGTAGTGTACATTATTCTCAGTGTGGGTGTTTTACAGCCATGCTGTATCAGTATTTGGTTTACCGTTGCTTTTCTGGTGACAGATTTTAATTTAAAAGTTTTTGACGAAAACTCCTAAAACTGTCCGAACGTTACCGGAAGTGTGTTGGCATTATTTTATTTCAGCTTAAAAGATTTTTTTGACAGTAACATTTGATATGAAACCTAGTTCTTTCAAAAGTGAGCAATGATATTCAAAACAATACTATTTAAAAGGATGTAAATATTCAATAAACAGCTGTTTCTTACAAAACCGGAAGTAAACAAATAAATTCCGAACATTACTTCCGGTTTAAATTAACACACAACACGTGAAAGAAGAAACTGTAAAATTTATTGTATGTCTCCTTGTACTTTGTATATATACAGTGTTTATTAATGATCTGGCAATAGAAAAAAACTGAGGCTTTAGACAAACATAATACCCACCGCACTTCTGAGTAAACACTTGCATTCATAACTTATCAGATCTCGCTATCAAGACATACTAACGTTCACTCTTTCCAAATACCATCTTGCAAAACCAGCATCAGAAAAGAGTCATTCTATCCACGCACGATCAGAGATTGGAACACCTTACCTGCCTCAGTGACCGCTGCAAAAAGTCTGTACTCATTCAAGAGACTGCATGCACATTAAATTTCAAGTCTCATGATTTTATTTGCACCATGTAAAAATGTTATGTACATGTACAGCACAAATTATTTCCTTTTTATTAAAGTTATTTTTTTTGGACTTGTTAAGTTTACAAGCGCACAACAAACAGTGACAGGATAGTCAACCAAATGACGGTGGTCACTTAGTGGTAGAAGTAGAAGAAGATCTAGTCCAAATAATATTTATCTGTTTATGACGTCAGCAAGGCTATTTTAATTTTTTTTCTGGGATGCCTTCTTTGTAGCACGTCATAATTATTTGGACTACATCAGATCATAACTGCATAACTTATTCTCGACTCACGAAACAGCAAAAGTTTGGCAAACTAAAGAATATCGATAAAATGTTGAAATAAATCTCTAAATATACATGTACCCATTGTTTTTTTTACATTGGTTCTGATTTGCATTTATTTTTTACCTTCACGTCAAATCTGGCTTCATTTGTTTAATTTTTATTTATCTCTCCATTTAGATATGTTTCATCTACCGTGTCTACCTACCAACCTTGTTTTTGTTATATTTGTACAGTTTTCAAATGGATGTCAAGTTAAGAGAGATTCTTTACCCTTTTCTTTCAGAAAAAAAAACCCAAGATGGATGAAATAAATAAAGATAGCAGATTTTCACAGATCAAAAATGATCCAAAATTCAGAAGAATGCCAAGAAAAGAAAAGAAAGTCAAAATTGATAAAAGATTTAAGGACATGTTTAGTGATAAAAAATTTAAGTTGAAATACTCTGTTGATAAACGTGGAAGACCTGTCCAGACAACAACAGATGAAAACTTCAAGAAATATTATGACATATCAGACAGTGACGAGGATGATGATGAGGAGGAAGGAAAAGAGGAGGAGGATGATGATGATGAAGTAGTTAATGGTGATGAATCAAATGAATTACCTAAGAAGTCTTCACAAAATCAGAAGTTAAAAAACACATTACAACAATCTTCAGGTAAATAATGCACAGTGTGACTAAAAAATAAACATATACAATGTATTAAAATGAGGTCTGCTGCTCTTTACAATTACAGTTAGAGTCAGACTTTTATGATGAACTCCTCTAAAACTATACAAGACATATGTGATTTAACATACCGGTATGTTGTTATGCTATGTGCTTTACAAAATTTATTTGTGTTTATATCTTTGCTACTTTTTTTGTAAATATTGCAGAGCTCAAAAGCTATATAATATGTATAATATATATAACAGTACTTTTTCTGTCCATGAAACTAATTTGTTTGTAATGACAATCTGATTAAAATCATACTTTCACTTTTTCAACAAGAAAAATCAAATGATGCAGAGTGAAAAATCAGATTTCAATCAGATAAGATATATATTGAATGATTCACAATACACTAGATACTTATACAAATGTAGGTTATTAAAAGTTATCAGTACTCTAGTTTAGAAAACTGTGTGTGTCACATGTACATGATGTACAATTACAAAGAGGTATTTCAGAAAGAATCACACATAGTTACCAGCTTTTACTGAGGAAATCACCAATATAGCAGGTTTAATACATGTACCAATATTTATTTCCTGCATTTGGTTATACTGTTATATTTGCATTTGCATTTGGTACTTCTCTATAGTACATGTACTATTTTGTTTATTTTCTTTGGTTACATCTTCTGACATCAGACTCGGACTTCTCTTGAACTGAATTTTAATGTACGTATTGTTATGCGTTTACTTTTCTACATTGGTTAGAGGTATAGGGGGAGGGTTGAGATCTCACAAACATGTTTAACCCCGCCGCATTTTTGCGCCTGTCCCAAGTCAGGAGCCTCTGGCCTTTGTTAGTCTTGTATTATTTTAATTTTAGTTTCTTGTGTACAATTTGGAAATTAGTATGGCGTTCATTATCACTGGACTAGTATATATTTGTTTAGGGGCCAGCTGAGGGACGCCTCCGGGTGCGGGAATTTCTCGCTACATTGAAGACCTGTTGGTGACCCTCTGCTGTTGTTTTTTATTTGGTCGGGTTGTTGTCTCTTTGACACATTCCCCATTTCCATTCTCAATTTTATACTATATTGCTGGAGATGTATTTATATACTTTTCAATGAAAAATAGATGTACTATTGCTAATTTGAAAATATTTGCATTTTCAGATGTCCATGATGAACCAGAAGAATCCCCAGAAGATGAAGAAGATGAAGACAAGGAAGAGGAATCAGAGTCAGATGAATCAGGTATATAATGTGGATTTCAGAAAATTTTCATTGAACCAAAACATTTAGTAGTGCATGACTATAAATTCCTTTTTCTAATTTTCAGCTGATTTATCTTAGTGATATTCTCGATCATTGTTCTTTATTAGTCATTATAGATGTCAATATGAAATCTTTAATGAATAATTATTCATTAAAGATTTCATATTGACATCTAATTATAAAGCTTTCCTATGATTTTACAATTGTGGCATTACAAAAAAGGTTTTCATGTCTGATGAACTATAAAATGTTATGATTTGTCTTATTTTAATTTTAAAATCTAATTACAAATACAAAGATTCCTCAATTTGTTATCATATATGGGATACAATTTTTCTCAAGTTATTATATTTCATTTCCATGTTAAATAGTCAGCCTTGTACAATGCTGTATTTAAATCAAAACATTCAAATTTATATTTATATATATAAACAGAAAAATGAAAATGTGATGAAGTGATACAGTTTTCTATTGACTAAGAAACATTATTAAATCATCTCACTGTGAAGAATTTAAAATTGCATCAATTTATGCACTAATAAGTGGTAATAGTTATCAAAGACACCAGGATTATAATTGAATACGCTAGACGCGCGTTTCATCTACATAAGACTCACCAGTGACGCTCAGATCAAAACAGTTAAAAAGCCAAACAAATACAAAGTTGAAGAGCATTGAGGACCCAAAATTCCAAAAAGTTGTACCAAATACAGCTAAGGTAATTTACTCCTGGGGGTAAAAAATCCTTAGTTTTTCGAAAAAATTCAAATTTTTTTAAAACAGGAAATGTATAAAAATGACCATATAATTGATATTCATTTCAACACTGAAGTGCTGACTACTAAGCCATCTTTGATACTGATAGATAAAATTTTTTATATGACTTTTTTTCCAGGATTGGGAAGTGGTCCCGACTTAGCTAGAGGAGAAGGAAATGTAGAAACTTCCTCAGAAGAAGAAGAAGAGAGTGATGAGGAAATGTTTGATAATGGTTTGTCTACAACTCTCAATATATTTAGAATGATCAATAACTGCCACTGGCAGTGCACCTCTTTCCTGCTAGGCAACAGTTACAGAAAATCATTAACACCCAATATAAATCATGAATAAAATGTTACCTAACAATAGAGCATAATCCAATTGTGTCTGTCACCTAAAAAGTTTAATCAATTATGCACTCCTTTATGTCTGTCACCTGAAAAGTTTATCAATTATGCACTCCTTTATGTCTGTCACCTGAAAAGATGATCAATTATGCACTCCTCTATGACGTCATTTAACAGATAGAGGGGACCGCCTGTATCCCTGCACTATTAAAGTTCACCAAGCATCTTCATTGTTGTCATTATCATGATTATGTATGATCAACTAGAATTAATGTTCTGTTCCCTAGGTACTTAATCACAATTCAATATTGACAGCAGTGCTGGTTATCACAAGAATTTGCTGAATAATTTGTGCCATATAGCATAATTTTTTTCTACCAAGTAACTCGTTGCGTGGGACATGGAAATACTGGGCGTCTGTACAATATATAAAAATATAACCAGAATATAACACACTCAAATTCTGGCTTTAGGACAATGACCCAATGTTTTACTTTTAAACCAGTAATTCTTATTATCATGATTACATGGTATGTATGGATGACTAGTTATTAGGTATAAATTTTTCTTGGCAACAGGCTTTTGAAGGAACAACTTTTTTTATTTGCAGACGACAACTTAGTAATAAATATAGGAGACTTAGACAAGGATGCAGTAGAAGCTCCAGAGATAACCAGTAGATTGGCTGTCTGTAACTTAGACTGGGATAGAGTCAAAGCACAAGATATATTTGTATTGTTACAGTCATTTAAACCTACAGGAGGTCTTATAAAATATGTAAAAGTATGTATGTTACATTGATGGAAAAGAAGGTTTATTGTATAGTAATTTTGAAAAGACATAAAAGTCTCTGCGAACTATTCCCAGATTTAAAGCCTGTTAACGAAACATGAAACTCAAATTAATATAAAGTCTAACATATGTCCAATTTACAATTTCTGATATTGTGTTGATGTATAATAAGTTTTGAGATAATATTGAGTTGGAGGAAAGATGTGACTGGAAAAGAATGAAGTATTTTATTAATGGTTTACAACTAAATTCAAGAAACTGTTATATTAGATTCCTATTTACTAAAGAATTTTGTAAAAAATACAACCAGACATATTTTGTTTTTATTTTCTTCTGTCACATCAAAATTTAGAAATCAATAAAAAGTCTGGACAAGACAGGCAAAATACTTTTACATATTGAATAAATTGAGGTCTTGGTTTACAATTATTTGGATTTTCTAAATAAGAGTTTGAAAACAGTTATCTCCTAATTATCATTCATTGATTTAAAACTACTATATATTAACCTTATATTTTAAATTGTCTCAAATAAATTGATCTGATTTTTTGAGACATTCAACCAATTTTTTTTTTTTACACAACTGTAATTCTGTCGTTAAATAGTTTAAAGAATTCATTAAAGTTTAGATTAAAGACCTATGAAAAATTTATTTCTTCATTATTATAGGTGTACCCTTCTGAGTTTGGAATAAAGCGTATGGAAATGGAGGCATTAAAAGGACCAATGGAATTAACAGAGACACCTCTTGCGAATCAAGACAGTAACAATCAAGATGACCAAGATGATGAAGAGGGTAGGTGAAATGAATATATTACAGTGTTTTTCATTCGTCATTTAAGACGGGTGTGCTGACCATATTCTTTTGAAAGCCGACCACTTTTCCATTTTAAATGGTTGCAAGTGTTTTTTTTCAAAACACCCACCTTACCTTAGTGAAAAAAAGGAGAAAACTATCAACTTCTGGTGGAAATCAATGCTTTGAAGATAATTTCTACAACTTCAAACAGTTGAAGAAACAAAAATGCTACAAGTGTTGTACCTCTAGAAACAATGCATATTGAAATACAGTGTTAAGGAAAAATATTAATTTTGATAACTAGTCTTCCATATAAAAGTGCATACGTACAACCATGAATAAAAGGAGATGTGGGGTATATAACTGTAAGCAACAATTCAACAAAAACAATAAAATGACATTCAGAAGTCAACATACAATATAATCTTCAACAATACACAGATATCAAGACAATATACATAAATTGCTGGAGTGTAAGACTTGTATCATTTGACTAACATGACTATTCTGATAGCAAAATTATGACAAGCCCACGAAACATACTGTAAAATCATCTTCACATGGTAGTACACAATAGTGAAAAAAATTACGTTCCAATATTATGTATATGAAATAAAAATTTCTATGAATTGCAGTTGTAAGATAGTTTTTATGACACATTTAAAACAGAATTAAAGGCTATAAAGTATGTGATTTGACCATGTCTGTAGGTTGTGAATTTATAGACAACAAACAAATTGTCTAGTATTGGAAACTTTTTTAATTATTTTTTTTTTAAGGTGGAGGTTTTCATACAGAGAAGCTAAGGAGATACCAGTTAAACAGACTTAAATACTACTATGCTGTAGTAGAATGTGATTCACAAGAAACAGCCAATAAAATCTATGAAGAATGTGATAATATGGAATATGAAAGTAGTTCTAATAAACTAGACTTAAGGTAAACCAACATTTCGTTATTTTACAGTGACTTGACTGTTAGTGTTGCTATTCACCAATTGCAACTCATTCAAAATTTTGACCCAATTGCAATTTGTTTTATTAAATCAAATTGTTCAACTGGTCAAAAATTTGAACAAACTGTTCAGCCAAAATGTGAAAGTGCAAAGTGATAAAATAAATCATACTTACAATCCTATAAGTCTGTAACGCCACTGTATTGATGTAATTCCTAAATCAGTCTATCAATCTGTATAGTTATATTACAGCCATTACCATACTAAAGGTGAACTGTTTTATTTTGAATTGCTATAAAAATGTCAAAACTAAGCTTTTATAGAGTTTTTCTTTCGAAAAGTATTCTATATTTATAAGTATCACACATTATGTGAATAAAAACATTTCATATTCAGTAAAATATGTATGAAATAACAATATACTTCCTTGGGGAGATAACCTAAAATACTATTCTTTTGAATAAAGACTTTTTGAAACCAAAAAGCGATTATCTCCCCTTCCTACAAACATATTGCAATTTCAAATATTTTACTGAATATGAAATGTTTTTATTCACATAGTGTGTGATTCTTATAAATATAGAATACTTTTCGAAAGAAAAACTCTATAAAAGCTTAGTTTTGACATTTTTATAGCAATTCAAAATAAAACAGTTCACCTTTAGTATGGTAATGGCAAAAATATAACTATACAGATTGATAGACTGATTAAGGAATTACATCAATACAGTGGAGTTACAGACTTATAGGATTGTAAGTATGATTTATTTTATCACTTTGCACTTTCACATTTTGGCTGAACAGTTTGTTCAAATTTTTGACCAGTTGAACAATTTGATTTAATAAAACAAATTGCAATTGGGTCAAAATTTTGAATGAGTTGCAATTGGTGAATAGCAACACTAACAGTCAAGTCACTGTAATCATTTTCAAGTAGGAATTTTACTGATAGGGGGCAGTTTTTATTTTGCATCAAGGTCTTAATTTCATCTTATTAACAACTTCCAAACTGCAGAAAGTCTGAAACAAATATGCTGTTTCTAAATCTTAATTAATTTTTAAGTCTCCATAATTTATAAAAAAATATCATACTTTAAACCTCTACTTTTTCTCTATTTGTGTATCACATGTTATTTGAGAAAATGCTTTTCCGGTTCCAATTTGTGGCAATTGAGTTAAAGAATAAAAATGTAGGCGTTTCAAATAATTTTTGCATATGCAGATAACTTTATTTTAATTTCAGAAAAGAAAATAAAGTTTATAATTTTGAACACTGAAAAACCAATGCAACTTGATCAATTTTTTTTTTCATTGACAGGTTTATTCCAGAGGATATGACCTTTGACCATGAACCTAAAACAGTGTGTACAGAACCACCGACCTCATATACACCTTCATTATACTTTACAACAGCTCTATGCCAGTCTAAGGTATGTGTAGAATTAATTACCAGTCTTGCTAGAATCAGGTTTTATTTAAAATTTGCAAAACGATGGACGAAAATAATTTCTCATTTTATCCACTGATAAAGGCATGCTACTGAAGAATGGCAGTAAATGCACTTGTCTGCAACAGTGGAATATCAAGATTTTTGTTTTGGTCGTAGGTAATCATGGTAATTAGGATTGGAACTTATTCAAACTTCTCTTTTAATCAGATATCACTATGATTAGATTTTAGATGAAAAAAAATAGATTGCCTTGTTTTGCAGTCAGGACATTATATGTACCACTCATCTGGATTATATTGTGGATTAATTTATTTTCATTTTGATCATTTTTTTGCGGTTTGAGGGAAAAAACATATTGTGGATATTTGATTTCAGAAATCTGCCAAAGTTTTCTCACAAGCCTATAAAAATTTATGCACTTCGTTGAAGATTTAAATTCATGGTTTACCTTTATCCATGAAATCCAATATTTAGAACGAATCATGGTATCTAGTTTTAGTGAAATTGAAGCTTTGCAGTTCCTTACTTAAATGTTCATTCAGTTGTTTCCTAGTATATTACTAAGCTTATGTAAAGTAATTTCCATATTTAAAGGTTGATTTAACATGGGATGAGACAGACCAGGACAGATTGAAGGTCACAATGAATCCTAGCATAGGAAAGAGGACAAAGAAAGGGAAAGGTGAAGTGAAGGAAGAAGATTTTAAAGCTTATTTAGCATCTAGTTCTGAAGATGAAGATGAAGACAAAGGTAATTAGCTTAGGGGATAATCTAGAAATGTAAAATGTAAAGATGTAAAAATTTCAATTAATATTAAAAAATGAATGTGCAACAGTCCTTAGAGGTTAATTCATTATGTGTCTTTTTATACCAATGTGAAGAAATGCTTTCACCTGCTAGCTAGTACACACACATTCAATACCAGCTAAATGAATTGAGCAGAAATTTATTCATATTTCAATAAATGTAACAATCTTCATGAGAAAGGTATAATACCATGCATATATGAAAAATAAATGTCTCTCTCTGACAATTTTTTTATTCATTCTATTTTTTATTGCTGATAATTTAACTCATTCCTATTTGTGGTATTAAGAATCCATCCAAGGACTTTCATTTCGATTTAAGAGGATAATTCTAAAAATGAGGGCACTATCCAAACAAATTAAGGAAAAATTGGATATGTCCTCAATGACTTACCATACTGTGTTCAAACCTATATTTAATAAAGGTAACACCATATTAGATGTAGTACATGTAACCAACCCATCTCTTGATTAATTCAGAATGATTGATAGGGCAGGTATTGATATGATAGGGCAGGTATTGAATGATTGATAGGGCAGGTATTGATATGATAGGGCAGGTATTGAATGATTGATAGGGCAGGTATTGATATGATAGGGCAGGTATTGAATGATTGATAGGGCAGGTATTGATATGATAGGGCAGGTATTGAATGATTGATAGGGCAGGTATTGATATGCATTCATAGTTTTTCTATTCAATGTTTTATTAATTGACAGCTGCTGGACCTTTAGGAAACTTAGATTTTGGAGATGAAGAGAGTGAGTCAGACAATGAAGAACAACAGATCAACAAATATAAAAGTTTAGTACAGAGTATAAAGGAATCAGAGGAAAAGAAGAAAAAAAGAGATGTAGAAATGGAGATAACTTGGGAACCAGGTAACAAGAATAAATACAAGATTTATTTTGCAAATATTCTGTAGCAAAGTGTCAACTCCCTCTAGCATAGTTAAACTGTTTTGACAGTTCTCTTTAGGCCTTATTATTATACTAGACATTATTTATATGTTTGGCTGTCTAACCAGAAAAGTGTGTCAAGAATTCAAACAAATTATAGTATCATTGGTTTATATTCAATTAGCATGATTAGTGCAAAATAATTTTATGACATACTGTAGATTCATTTGTTTTCGTGGGTACCAATTTTCATTGATTAAGGAAAACTAACATGTGCGTGGATATTTAATATTGTGGTTTTACTGAGGTCCCTGTACTATCTTATGAGAAATATATCATTCGTTGAACCTTTAATTTTGTGGTTCACTTGCACTAAGGAAATCCACGAAATTGGTATCCAACGAAAAATAATGAATCCACGAAATTGGTATCCAACCAAAAATAATGAATCCACAGTATCTGATTCTAGCAACCTTTATAGAGATTTGCTGATATTTTACAGCAACTGGGTATGACATTACATGTATATAAAAATAATAAGGGCTCAACTGACTTTATCGAAAATGTTGATTATAGGATTAAAAGAATCTGCAGAGAAAATAATAAAAAAGAAGGAAAAAGAAAAAGGCATGACTGTATGGGATAAATACTTGGAAAAGAAAAAAGAAAAGAAACAAACAAAGAGAGATGATAGAAAGAAACAAGACAAATCAAAAGTTGTAGAAGAAGAGGATTCTGAGGTATGTGAAAAACAGGAGAAGATACTTTTTATGGATTCATGATTCAAAATCACAACGTGCACTTGTCAAACCAAGTGTAAAAGAACAAACAGTGCAGCATTATTGTTATTTCTCTTAGATTCACAGTGAGGAATTTAACATCTATCAAAGGCTAACACTCCATTATCTTCAAAGTTTAATATGAAACTCTGGCACTCTGTCTTTAAAAGTTATTACAAAATGGACCAGTACCAAGTTGGAAATTTCCTTCTGAGATAAATCTCCAATGTGACATGGTCCTCAATGCTCTTCAACTTCTTACTTTAGTTGGCCATTTCAACTTTTTTTTATTCAAGCATCACTGATTAGTCTTTTGTTGACGAAACGTCAGTCTGGCACAGATACTAAATATTAATCCTGGTATCTATAATGAGTTTATTTCTCCAGGGGTAGAATAATAAATAGCTTAAATGAGTTTAATCGTGAATGAAAGTGAAGGAAGCATGTTTTATCATTATAATACAGGGGGAAATACAAAGGTAATTGTAAAAATATGTAAATAACACTAATTTGGTAAACAAATTCAGAATTGTAAGATATATTTATTTTCTCAAAATATTAAGATACATATTGGTAACAGTCACTAACTGGGAAAAACGTTTAATAGACAGAGGGTTTTGCCAAATATTGAGGAAAATTGAAAAAAAATGAGTACAACATATTAAGGTGTAACACCACTAATTCAGGCCCGGCCAGAAAGCACATACCAGAAAGTAGTACATATTTAACACAAAATAGTTCCTACGCATGGACATAACTTTCAATATATTTAGAATATTTTATTAATTTTGGTATCAAATGAAAGCTGCATGACTGGTGATCATTGCAGAACAATTTTTGACTGATAAATTTAAATAATAAAAAAATGGCATGTAATTTAAAAAGGAGGGTACATTTTGCCTTTTTGTCAGCTCAGAAGTACCTGTTTTGGTACATCCGAAGTTCCGGGAACCAGTTCTTTCTTATATGCAATGTAAGGTATGTTAATTTTTCAGTACAGGACACCAGAAGGTGTTGCTTTGACATGCAATGATTGTCACTTTATTTGAACTTAAGATAAAAGAGCTGTGACCACTCGAAATTGAGGAATTTAACATAGAAAGCAATGGGGCCATTAATTAGTGGTGTACTTCCATAATGAAATATATTGTTGATTTATCTCCCTTATTGCAGGCTGAGTCAGGTGAAGAGGCTTTCAGTGATGATGATGTACCAGAAGATTTAAAATCAGATCCTTTCTTTCAACACAGTGATGATGAAGATGATCCTAAACTGAAAAAGAAAACCAAAGGTAAAATTCTGATTTACAATCCACCACTTTCTTTTAATAACAATTTGACAAAAAAGCCAAATTATTGCATTAAGGTCAGATAAAAGTAAATATCAACAGGGAACAACAAATCAGACCCGAGAAAAAGAAAAAAAACTTATTGCTGTTTAACTCCGCTTTCAGCACTATTGTGCATTTTTGGGCAGTAAATTTTTAATTGACAGAGAAAGCAGGAGTGCATGGAGAGTACCATAGACTGAGTAGGAAAACGGACAATCCAAGACAATACCATTGGAGTTGATCGCACTTGCCACATGAGGGTTAAACTCAAAACTTCAGTGTTGATAAACTAATGATACAGCTGTTTGACTACTTAGACCAATCAGCCATAAAGGTCAATGAAAATAGGGATAATTGTGCTATAGGTAAATACTGTGATGCAAAAAATATTAAAAGAATGAAGTAACAAAGTTCTCTTTTCCTAATTGGCTCTTTACTAATAAAAGCATTACATTTCTTAGTAACATGTTCCAATGATATCTCTAAAACTTTATTTAATGTAGGTAAAAAGAAATTTAAAGGAAAGGAAACTCAGGAGGAAAAAGAGTTGAAGGAAAAACAAAAGGTTGGTTAATAAATAAATGTTTTTGTTTGTATCTAAGAAAAAAAATCTGCTTACCTTTTAGCCTCGGTCACACCTTACCAGATAGCACGAACGGACGTCTAACCAATGTAAATAAAAGTTGTCCATTGACAAAATTGTTATCCGTTGGGAGTCCGTTGATGTATTGACCAATCAAAAAGGATGCGTAACGAATGCATAACGGACACGCACCGGATATGCAACGAACGAGAAACGGAAACGTACGGGACAGAATGGATGTCAAACGTACATCCAACGGACAAGTACCGCATAAAACGGACCCCTAACGGAAGCGTACCGGATAAAACGGACAAACAAAGATATACAGAAAATTAAAGGCAACAAAATAAGACATGATTATTAAAAATGTTTCTGTGTAACTGGTTTTGGTTTGTTCTTCAAAATGCCACCAAAGGGCAGTGTCTGGCCTGAATAACAGCTGCTTGATTGTGAAATCGTGCCCTTACTCTAAGATCTATATTAATAATAAGAACTCATGAACCTTAAGAAATCTAATTAGCATTTCTGATGCAAAATTTTCAATTGGCATTTATCCGTTTCAGATCCGTTAATTGTCCGTTTTATCCGTTATACATCCGGTAGGAGTCCGTTTCACATTCGTTCAACATCCGTTTTATCCGTTAGACGTTCCTTAGAAGTCCGTTGGTGAATCTGCCAGACCTCCAACAGATGTATAATTGACACGTAAAGGATACAAAACGGAAACAAAACGGACGAGTACCAAAACAAAAAGGACGTTCAACGGACATGTCATCTGTTGGACGTCCGTTCAAATTTCAAAATTTTCCACTGGACAAAACGTACGCTAAACGGACATGCAATAGATATGGACGGACGTCTAATGGACATGAGCGGAGTGATTCAAAGTTATCCATTAGGCATCTGATCGAGCTATCCATTAAGGTGTGACCGAGGCTTTAGGTCATAATAGTAATGTTCTCCTTATTTTCAATAATTTTCAATGTTGGAAATCATCATAATGTGTGTATTTACATGAACATTAATTTTTGAAGACAACTGTGTCAAAATTTTTATTTAGTAGATTTGATTCTATTATGCTTTTGTTAAAAAAATTACAAATTTTTTGTAAAAATGCAGTGTTAATGTCTATAACAGGAAGGTTCTGTCCTTTCTAGTGAAATTTGGACAAAATGTGATGATAAATTTAAGTTTTGTTCAAAATCTTAAATTTGTGGAAATATCTTTTCATCAATAAGGACATTATCACCTTCATTGTAAATGTATTAGTTCTTAAACTTAATAGTCATAATGATTGTGCTACTTAATATAATAAAAAAAAACTTTTTACTTTAAAAATGTTATATATTATTTAATGTAAGCATTTGGATTAAAACACAGATTGTTATGAATATCCTTAAAACTACCTGCAAATATTAAAGTATAGTGTAGAAGTACAAGTTTTAAGATAAAGCAATGTATAATATTGGGGATTTTATTTTTGGTTACAGGCAGAGTTATCTCTCTTGATGATGGATGAAGATAATGATGAAGATGACAAAAAACATTTCAGTTTGAAAAAACTTGTACAAAGCGATTCAAAGAAAAAGAAGAAGAAGTTGCAAAAAGGAAAGTTTGAAAGCAAGAAAGACGATGGAGATGAGTTTAAGGTAAATAATTAAGATTTCAGGTAGTATAAATTGATTTTTTAAGAAGTATGAAAAGTAGAAGGCAAGAAGCTTGTTTTTAATCAGTATGCTGTGCAATTTTTTTTATATTCAATGAATTATACATGGAGAAAAATTTAATGTGGATAGAAAGGAAATTGATACTAAAATGTTTACATATAAATGTAAGCAGATAACTCTGATAAATTGCTGTCAGAAAAATTGATAATAATGTGTCACTGTATAAACCTATTTCTACATAACCAAATAAATAAATTTAAGTATAGTCAAATCATATGTTTTTGTACTATGCATGTTTTTTCAATGGAAATTTTGACATCGCAATGCTTTCTTGATAGCAGGAAAACCCATGAGACAAAGATACATGACTATAAAACCAAATAATATAAATTATCTCCCCTTCAGTTTTCCGATACAAATTCTTCATTTTTAATTTCTGCAGATTCATAACTATTAGTTGGGTACCAATTTTTATTGATATCTTGGGAAACTACATATTAAAATACACAAAAAAAACAAAACTTTTGAAATCAAATATCCACGAAAAATAAATGAATCAGTAATTCAAATGTAAGGTCAGATTGTGTGTAAAGGGGTTTATTATTTGTTCATTATATTGTATGTGTTTTAGGTCATAAGTTGTTTAAGTTCAAAAATAATTTTTCAGAGTTTCTATTACAATATCTAAAAATTTGTATACAAATTCAGCAAACAGAATGTTAATCTGGGATCATTATGATATTTTTCTGAAAAATTGATAGTGGTCTAACATACTGCACTGCAAATAATTCATTTTTGCCAAGTAAATAAGAGTTGAGAATGAAAAAGGGAATATTTCAATGAGATGACAACCCCAAACAAAGAGCATATAACAGCCCAAGGCCACCAATGGGTGTTCAAAACAGAGAGAAAATCCCACACCCAGAGGCAGGCTTTAACTGGTCTCTTAACCATAATGTATACTAGTTTATCAAAATGAATGTCACACTTACTATGAAAAACATAATTAAAAAAACACATAAGACAAACAAAGGCTAGAGGTTCCTAAAGTGGAACATTCATATAAATGCATCAGGGTTACACTTATTTTGTGAGATCTCAACCCTTCCTCTATACCTCAAGCCAACGTTGAATACAAACATAAAGCAATATGTACAGTAAATACATGTACTGAGTGAAATATCGCATAAAAACTATGTTGTATTCATATGAGTCATTTATCATGATTAACAAATTCATGCTTACCCAAAACTTTTTTTTGTAAATAAATATTAGTACTGTTATCAAGTTTTTTTTGCAAGTTTATCAGGAGATTACAAGAATTTTATGTTAAATGAAGATGATAAGAATATAAGAATGCAGGGTTTCCTCTGGGTCAATTATTTTTTTCGCCACCTCTTTCGGCAAGACAATATATATTTTCGCCACTTTATTATTTTTTCGCCAAGTAACATAAATATATTTTTCGTTTAAAATCTACCCTTTTTTCTACCCCCCTCCCCCTTCCCTTAAATAATATGATTTTACCCATTTGTCTATATGATTATTCTCTCAAACTTATTATAGAGTCTACATTTTAATGAATAAAAATTAAACATTTACTTTAAAACAACAGAATTTTTTTAACTTGAAAGGGAAAAATATTCATTGTATTTTAAACAACTTTTCTAAATGAGGAGGCCACTATACTTTTATTTATTAAGAAAATATAAGTCCTGGAATATAACAAAATTAATGGACATGTTTTGATCATATAATATTTTTCTTGCTTTTGAACATTTTTCATCACAACAGCTTTCTTTTCTGAACTATCTTTAAAAGGAGAGGAGACGTCAAAAATTTGCTTCAAACATGTGCGTCACAAAGTGGTAAATAAATTCTGTATGTGATATTTAGCTGAAGCCAGTTAACCATATCATTTTGTCAAACAATTCAATCAACACTTTTATTAATTAGTCCTTTGTTGTTGATAGCTATAAAATGCAATCAGCTGATTATTGATTTTCTGTCCAAATCTTAATGAGGTCAAGACGAATTTCGAGTATTGTCTGATCGGGTTAAGTCCGAGAAACTCGAAAAAAAGTAATTAAATAAGATGGAGAAAAATAAATCGTTATATATATTTCTTTCGCCAAATGTAATATAGAAAGTAAGGACTTTCACTCAGTCAATACGTTATATCATTGGCGGATCGTGGGGTGGGGTGGGGTGGGGGGTTCCAGGGGTTTGAACCACCCTTTTTTTGGCCGCTCAATGCATTTGAATGGGGACATATAGTTGGAAACCCCCCCTTTGTCCTGGGTTGGGAACCTCCTTTTAAAAATGGCTGGATCTGGCCCTGGTTATATATGGACCTGTTAGATTGTATTGACACTCAGACTTTGTCCTCAGTCAATATAATTTAAAATTTTAAAGAGGTCCATATATAACGTATTGACCTCCTCAAAAGTCCATAATCGATAAATGACAGTCAGTCATTTGAGGTCAGGTCTGGTGGGTAAATAATGGTGTCTAGTATAAAATTCATACAAAATGCAGATACATTACAACATTTCATGCATTTTTAATTGTATCTTTTGGACTTTTTAAGATGCTGTCAATCAAATATATGTATAAGAAGTTGGGTCAAATAAGAGATCTTGAATTTGACAGCTAATGGCATAATGCCCCTTGAGGAGTGTTTATAAAGATAAGCTTAACCTCCTGTGATAAAAATTTCATCATTATCAGATCATTGAAATTTTGTTTGACACAATTTTTTTTTATTTCAACACACCTATTACACCAAGCTTAAACCTTATAGTAATGACTTAATCAATTGTAATTGTGTAGGGTTTAAACTTTAAAGGTTAAACTTTTTAAGGAAATTTTGAGCCTTTTAATAATTATTGCAGTATTCCATTCAATTTGATGTTGTTTCCCGGTCAAATATATAGCATGACTTACACTTATCTTTTTACTTGGAGTTTATCATACAAAAGATTTAGTCTACAAGATGAATCAGGATAAAAGTTTTGATTTTAAAAGCTTCCCTCACTTGAACTGATTAGATATTTTGCACTGAAAAATCAGAATTTGAAATATAATTGCATTTGAAATTTATCAATGTTAACATAATCATTTGTTTTCTTTTTAACCTCATATTTAAAAAATAAATTTCAAACTAATATCTGTCAATGAAAGTCCAAGAAGAAATTATAAATTTATGATTTAAGAAAATGAATATTGATGTAATTTAAGAAACTTATTGGAAATTTTAGGAAAGTTTTGTTTAGTTGTTGCTGAGCAATAACCTAAAATTTGATATATCTAGCACTAAGTTCTTACTTTTTGACATCAGATGAAACAGATATCATGGATATATTTAATAAACATTTTGCATAAGATATTAATATAAATATTTATTAGAAATGTCTTACTCTTATTTCTAAAATTATTGATTGATTCAATTAACTAAGAAAATAATCGCAAGAAGAAAAAATCATTAAATTTCAGCTTTTGATATGGTACTTTAAATTTCTATTTTATATTTTATATTATCGAAATGTGATATGGAATATACATAAAATCAGGGAAGACATTGAATGGTTCAAATATACTATGCAACTAATGGACAAATGTTACTGTTCATGCCATATATATGCAAGCTCTAAATTGCCCAGAATCTAGTAAAAAAGTTTTGAATAAATTTACTAAGATTACTGAGGATCGTTATTCTTCTTGGGATAACAATTTTTGTTGATTTTTAGTGGGTTCACCTGAACCACAAGTTGCAATGTTCAAGACAAAATAAATTTTCTTTAACCTTGTATAGAGACTTTGATAATTCAGGTATTATTTCTCAATTAACATTATACATATAGATTATTACATTGATACAAGTGGATTATCGGATTTATCCAATCGAGATAGTTAAATTATCAATTTTAAAGTCCGAGCCTCGGAGAGGACTTTAAAATTTATAATTTAACTATCGAGATTGGATAAATCTGATAATCCACGCGTTACTATGTAATAATCTGTTTCTCTAATGATTAAAAGATAAATTTCCTTTTTTCTAAACCAAAATCCCCTTCGAGTGCCTTCCACTTTCCACGAAGTTGTAAATTTCATTAACACCTGTTAGAACATTTTGATCATTTCAGTGAGCTGAGAAAGGTTATGACCCTTTGACTCAGCTCTGAGATCACCGGCAACCACACGTTGATTAAATTTTTTTTATACAATGGGTTCGGAAAGGGATATTTTTCCAAAGAATTAGAGAAAAATATTTATACCATCAAATAGTATATTCTCATTGGAAATGTCTTATAGCATTGTATAGAATTTGTATTTATATTTTCAGATTGATACAAAAGATCCAAGATTTGAAGCTCTATATACTTCACATATGTATAATGTTGACCCTTCTGCACCAGAGTATAAAAAAACAAAAGGAATGAAAGATATCATTGATGCCAAACAGATATTCAGAAAGACAGATAATAAAAGAAAATCTTCACAGATAGATGAAAATGTGATAAAATCCAAAACTGTTAAAGTGAATGAGGATACAACCCAGACAAAAGACACTTCTTTACAGAAACTGGTAGAATCTGTGAAAATGAAAACAAAGCATTTTAAAAATAAAAAATAATTATAAACAACTTTTTTATCATTTTATAATTTTTTTTTATTTTCTCTAGAAAAGAAGGTAAATCAATTTTGCTGCATACAGAATAATTTTATAAATATTACATTGCAAATACCAGTTCATAAAGATAAGTGACTTAAAATCTTGCCTATCTAGGACTCTGATCTATTTACATTATTTATATACTCCACACAACAAATTTGTCATGGGTATAATGTTTTTGTCCATCCGTCTGACTGTCAGTTCATCAGTCCTGTTCTTGTCATCTCAACTCCTCTGAAACATGAAATTTTTTAGAATTTCATGAAACTTTATGTTAAAGATAATGCATATTTTAAGATTTTTCTTGTCGTAGAACTCACTGAGGGATGTCAGGATTGATTAAATGAAAGACCAACCTTAAGGAGGTCTCTCTTTGGGTAATCCTGACACCCCGGGGTGTGTTCTACGACAAGAAAAATCTTAAAATATGCATTATCTGACTAATATACCATAAAAAAATATAGTTTTTTTATAAAGATTTGCAAAATTCAGTATTTGATTTTACAGACCACACTAAAGTGGGATATTCCTTTATAATGTGTTCAGGTTTTAATACCCCTTACGGCTAATTAAGAATGTGAAATAAAACTCACCAATTAATTTAGATATAAACCTTTTTGTAATGACATTTCTATCCCAGAAAAGTGGATATTTTTTCATCAATTTTATTTGAATCGAATGAAATATTCAGAATGATTTTCTTTTGAATAGCAATACATTTTTAACAGATAATCAGGATATAATTTTATACCTTCCCCCTCCCCACCATAGCCCATTGTGAGGTACGTGGATGTTATTCAAAAGAATATAAGAATATTTTATTAGTTGATCATTTGATAGAGTAAAAGGTATACATGTAAAAAAGTTAAAACTGACACTAAGGCAGTGTGAAATCGTGACATGTTCATGTAACAGGAAAGTGAATATCAATACATGTAGGTCACAGTATGATTTCCTATTCTGTGTAAATCAATAAGATTTTCAAAATCTTACACATGAATATGTTTAAGTCTGGATTCTTTTAAAAAAGTGTTATGAAAGTTTTACATAAAAATTCATCTCACATATATGATAATGTCTGTATTGTAGTGATAAATTAACAAAACTTCACATTATTTGTTTATAATTTAATTTTAGATGTAACACGTCTTCTGATTAGCTGACGTTGTTTTGTTTATCAGCTCATAGACATAATTTTGTCATGTGACCGTGGCGTCATCAACATTTTTTCATGGTTTACTCCGGTTTAAATGGAATTTTGAATTAAATTATGAGAAATGACTGTAATATTTTATCTGTCTTTTTGAAATAACATAAAAAAATGTCGTGCACACTTTAAAATAACCAGCTACTACGGTTATTCAGTGTGCACCACATTTTTGTGGATATTTCTTCATAGACGGAAAAAATATTAAATCATTACTCACCTAAAATCTAAATTTGGGCAGTGACGATTTTTTTTTACACCTTTAAAAACTTTTAAAAAAAGATTCCCAAATCTGCAACAAAAAACAATCAGACGAATATAATTTTTAAGTAAATTAGAGTTTGCATTTTTAATATCAAGGAAAATAATGACCTCACATAGGTCATTATTTTATGCCTTGGAGAATATTTCATTGAAAAATGGTATCGTCCAGGTTGATTCTTCGAAAGAATGACCTATTGTTCTGAAAAAAACAACTTTATATAGGTATATAAAGTTAAATGACATACTATGTAGATGTGCATATCAAAAGGAAATTATGTTTCAATTTCACTAGGAGTTGTGCCCTTTTTTCCAGAAACATACTACTGCAACAGTTTGTCATTTCAACTTCTCTGAAACCACACAACAGTATTGCATAAAACTTTGTAGATAAGAATGAAATTCTATGTAGATGTGCTTACTGACAGGAAATTTTGATTCAATTTGTTTTCTAAGCTCATGCCCTGTGAATTTAATATAGATGTGCATATCACAAGAAAGTGCTATCAGTTGACTTTTTCAGGAGTTTTGAGTCTTTAAATTTAGACATCTGATGAGTTTTGTTTGCAAAATGACAATTTGGGGGCATGAGGTATATGAGCATGCTCACAAAGGTTCTTAAATTAATTATATAACATTATAAAATTCAAACCACATTCATTTTAGTTTATTTTTGTGGTATAGATTTGACAAAAATATTAACTTGACAGATAAAAAATCTGGACCAAGTTTTAAGAATAATGTGCGAAAGATGGCTTACAAAATCTCTCATATCTATTGATTCAGAAATGTTTAACTGCATGATGACCATAAAAACCAGGGGTTAATGTACAGTGGATCCTTCAAATGTAAAATTATAATTATGTTTTTTTTTTTAAAAATTTTCTAGCAATTTAAAGCTTCTGATAGGAGACAGGCACTTGTTTATTATTTAAGATTATTATAGTTTTGGTCTTGATTTGACAGAGCCTAAAAGCATGATTTATCAGACGGCATCAACAACCTGTGTTAGTTTATGATTAGGACCCCACTAATAATAAATCATGATATTTGGCCTACAGTTGGTTAAGTATTGCCACATCTCATTTACATGGAGGTTCTTTGGTCTTATCCCCTCAGCCATGGTCTATTAACCTTAGAAAGACATTTGCTTAGTTCAAATGTTAAAGATTATGATTAGGTCAGTTTTCTAGAAAACAACTAATGGTACATAAAAAGTAGAATCACAAAAATACTGAACTTGGAGGAAAATCGAATTGGAAAGTCCATAATCACATGGCAAAATCAAATAACAAAACACATCAAAAACGAATGGACAAGAACTGTCATATTCCTGACTTGGAACAGGCATTTTCAAATGTAGATTTGTAAATGATGTTTGGTAAGCAGATGCATGAGCACAGTCACATCTTTTCCGCTTTGAGATTTTTAAGCCCTGTCCCTTGGTCATGGTCTATTGAAATATTTGCATACTGTAAACCAACAAATTTTCGTAGGCCATTCGATTTTTGCAACTTTAGTGAGTAGAACAGTTACATCATGTAAAACTTGGATTTTTCCTTATTTATCTTCATCAAATAAATTTTCGAATTGCAAAATTAAATCACAGTGATGTTAGAAAGGGCTAAACGTGATCAAGTATCCGCGAAAATAAGTTGGTTTTACAGAATTTAATATGATAAAGGTTTGTGATTAGGTCAGTTTAGATAAGTTATTGATGTTTGGTATGCTGTTTTATAAAATTGGTACATTTCATGGAGATAAATTGTTGTCTGCTCTTTGGTCGGTTTGTTGTCTCTTTGACACATTCCCCATTTCCATTCTCAGTTTTATGTTTCCTTAGTCATGGTCTATTGACCTCAAAACTTTTGCAGAGTTTACATGTAAATGTGGATGTGGTTAGGTCCGTTTTGAGGGAACAATTACAATTTAATGAAGATGTTTGGTAAGCAGTTGTATTATCACTGCAATTGGCATATATCATTTTCAAAGAAATTATTTGGCCCTGTATCTTCAGTCATGATTCTTTGACATATTTTTTATGTTAAATTATTGTCATTTTAATTTCACGTATTTTACTATCAAATTGCATGCAGGTGAGAAAAATCTTTGTGTCAATAATTAACTATTTATTGGTAATGGTTATTATGCAGAGAGCTAATGAAAACTCAGATAGTTATTAAAAATATCAGTATAAACTAATTGACAGTTGTTGTAATTTTCTTCAATCATCCCTTTCTGTTTAAGACTCGGCATATATCTAACATAATAAAATACATTCTAGAAATAGAAGTATGTATACAGAAAGTACACTAGGTACTATTAACTTGACGAATAGGCAAAAGTTGCATTAGCTTTAATAACATTTTTTAAAGTATGAAAGTAGAGTAAGTTCAATTGAACATGGTTTGGGAAATCATACTCATCAGTTATGCTTCAGAACACATACTGTGACATGGGTCCAGACCCGATTTTGATCTTATCCTGTATTGTTCTCACAAGACTTTAGCAGATGTGATTTTGAATCTTATCTATAAACAAATATATGCATCAAAAGAGCAAAATGAACCTAGTTATTTCCTTTGTTGCATATTGTTTATCTTACATATTCTTGTAGTATCCCCACTCATGTTTATATCAGCGCATGCAATTGCTTTTTGTTACCTTCTATTTTATCTCTAAAATTTCCTTAATGCCCGCGTCACACTGTCCCGATTTTTACGCCGATGGCAACACGATTATGGAAATTTTCAAAATCGGGACTGATCGTATCCAGATCGGGCTATTCGTAGTGCCATCTTTAACCATCGTAGAACCATCGGCCACTTTTTCTAGCCTTCTGGGACAACTTCGGGAAGGGTTCTAAATTTTTTAACATGTTAAAAAATCCCCGAAGGTGCGTCCGATGTTGAGGGTTCGTATTGAGTTCGTATCACCATCCTCACCATCGTAATGTCACCGGGAATGCATCTTTGAACATCGTATTGCATTCGTGTTTCCATCGTTTCCATCGGGCAGTTTTGACATTACGATGTCTACACGAATGAATCACGAAGTTACCCGAAGGTCTTACGATGGCAACACGACTTCGTGAAGACCTCGTAATCCCGTCATGATGCCATCGAATAAAAGTACGAAGGTGACAAGATGGAACTACGACGGCAATAAATCCAGCTAAATGTAAGTTAATTTTCGCGCTTAAATACATTTAAAGTGCAGTGGCGGATCCAGGGGGGGGGGGGGTTCCGGGGGTGCGCACCCCCCTTTATTTTTGCCGATCAATGCATTTGTATCGGGACATATGTTTTGCACCCCCCCTTTGCCCTGGGTGCCCTGGGTTAGCACCCCCCCCCTTTCGAAAATTCCTGCATCCGCCCCTGAAGTGCCATGCGCGATATGCACTGGTCAGTCTAATACGACAGTTAAGAAAGACGTTCACAAAACATGGAGCTCATATCATATGATTCTATGAGAACAAGAAAGGCGACAGCGTTGTTTCTATTAATTCAAATGGAACAAGAAGAGCAGGTATTACAGGCTCAGGATTTACTTTTACAAATAAAATATTATTTTTTGTCAATTTTTCATATCAAATAACATAATGAAAATCATAAACGCGCCTCTTATACCAACACTGCAGGTACACGTATATAGGGAAACCAACTTTTTCTTCATTATTCTGATTTTTTATGTATCGTCTGAGATGTTGTCACACGAATGTTTACTCCATAAACATTTTGTTTTCTATATGTCATATTTTGCCGCATTTGTTGCTTTCCCCACATCCTTCCTTTAGTCTATATTATTATGATATTCTCCTGGAAAGAGCTCTTTTTGAATAAAAGGGATCAACGAACCCATTACCTTACCTTTAAGATAGATCAGTAAACATGGGCATAATTATGGGTGATTATTCAGACTAGTGCACACATATTACAGTTCAAACAAGGCAATGCCGAGCGTGGCATCCCCTCGTATGTAACATATTGGGGATAAATATGGACACTATATTTGTATATGACACATGCAGAAAATGGTAAATTGAATACGCATATTTGATACATAAACTATTTTTTTAGAAATCAACCAAATTATTCAGTAACTGGAAATACCCACGGTCTTCCGTCTTATGATTAAACCAAAAATTAAATGTACAATATAATATATATTCAATATTGATCAAACAATTTAAAACGCGTGATGCCTTCGGCATATAATTTAAATGCATCGTAAGCTGTACAGACATCGTATGGCCATCGCGCCATCATCGTAATCCATCGTGTAGCCTTCGTGGTCCATCTTGTAGGCTTCGGCTGAGATATGAAGCTTAAATACCGTCTTCGGTTAACCTTCGTATGTCCATCTTTTGCTATCGTATATACTTTCGGCACCCTCGTATAGACATCGTTATTCTTCGTACTTGCTTCGGTCACTTTTTGGTATTTTAACGAGATCGGGACCAACTTCGTACGAACTTACAATTTTCGCATTCGGGTGTCCATCGTATATAAAAATCGGGACAGTGTGACGCGGGCATAACAGAAAATAGATAAGTGGTCAACTAATTTTTGATTAACTTATTGTATCTTTATGCCATTATGCCTGTTAATTTTAAAACATTTAAAACAGCTTGCATTATGTACTACTTGTGTTATTAAATTCAATGTGTCAGCTATATTTTAAATTGAACGAAAACATATCAAGTGTTGTCTCTAATTTTTAATGTGATTTCAACCTTTAATAATTCATTATAAAATAACGGGTCTATCGATCATATTCCGTTAAAGGCTCGGAGCAGTATAAAATGAAGCCTCAATGCTAAACCAGGGAACTACGAAAATGCTATCGAAGTGGATAGGTAAGACAATTCATTGTTTTTGTATTGTATTGACGCCTTGAATTGTGATATACGTATTTATCTTCGTTTTTTTAGATCGGCGATTTTTTTCTTCAGATTTTTTGAATTTTTCTTACTCTCGACTTCAGTGTCGCTTTCTCAAGTTTAATATACATTTAAGACATTTATATTACTCGCCTTTTAAAGCATTCCTCTACTGCTTCTTGGTCGCTTGCTATTTTTTTTTATTATTTTGGTTTAGTTTTTGACCGACATGGAATTTGTCATATCCACACACTATAGTGCACCTCTGTATCCCGGTGCTATAAAAATTATATTTTGGGGATTTTCCAAAGCGAAAAATTGACCTTCATTGCTTTATTTCGGCCCGGAGTACTCTGTTGATATCCGCAACTTATTTACATATTCGCTAATTCTTATTTTAGATATGATGTTACAGATATATTTACTATTTCCTTTTCGTGAAGTAAGAAAAGTAAAAGTTTTTTCTACTGACACTTTAATTCTAAACAACAACTGAAAATAAATAAAACTATCATTCAATCGATGGCGAGTGTATGCCAGTCTGGCTACAACCGAGTCTTCGTTATCAAATAACGTTATGGAACTTCTAAATCGCATCCGAACGCGCGTCTGGCGTATTAAATTATAATCTTGGTACTTTTGATAACTATTTACACCACTGGGTCGATGCCACTGCTGGTGGACGTTTCGTCCCCGAGGGTATCACCAGCCCAGTAGTCAGCACTTCGGTGTTGACATGAATATCAATTATATGGTCATTTTTATACATTTCCTGTTTACAAAACTTTGAATTTTTCGAAAAACTAAGGATTTTCTTACCCCAGGAGTAGATTACCTTAGCCGTATTTGGCACAACTTTTTGGAAATTTGGGTCCTCAATGCTCTTCAACTTTGTATTTGTTTGGCTTTTTAACTGTTTTGATCTGAGAGTCACTGATGAGTCTTATGTAGACGAAACGTGCGTCTGGCGTATTAAATTATAATCCTGGTACCTTTGATAACTATATTTCGAAGAAGAAAAAATTATTAAATATGGACTTCTGAATATCTTTCATCACCACATTATTCACCAAAAGGAGCCAGGTTAGATATAAGTAAAGATAATATTTGGAGACGTTTCTAACTTTGGACAAGCACATAACTAGCTGTTTGTGTTTAACTAATTTAAAAAAAATATTCTTGTCCATCATGATCAGAAAAATTACTGTGGAATCGAAACACGCACAAATACGAACACAATTTAAAAACTTACATTCTTTTCCCCTAGATCAGTTACATTTGAATTGCATTTTGTTCAGAATAAAACAAAAGTTCATTAGAGAAGATAGATATAATATGAAGAAATGTGTTGTTCAAATTTTGATAATTTTAATGTTCTATTCATAATACATAGTATTTACGAGATTTGGAATTTTATTTCTCACAACATTAACGTCGCACTACATAATGCTTGTTATATTTCAAAAAGTTTTCTTTTGATATAACGCATGTAAGCAGTACATTGTTTACAATACTATCAAGACATGTTTTAGAATATAAGTAGCACACGTTTTTCTCAAAGTAACACCAGTATCTAGCGACGTATTTTTTAATTTTAATGCCTAATTAATTTTACTACATAACAAAATTAGAATATAGATCAATTGATTAGTTTACATATACTAGAAAGAAACTTGTTTTTAAATATAAACCTCGTCAATTGATAAATTTTACGTAATTTCAGCTTTCGGTTCAGTTCTAGTAATTATATCCTATGCATCAGCGACAGCCCAAAGAAGTCCATACAATAAAAATGAAGGTACAAAGGACTTACCCACCAAAACCGATACAGTTACAGATAAATCTATTATTAAAGATAATCAAGAATCTGCCTCTGTAAAAGATCCACCTGATGGAGATGAACAATTAAATGACCCTGTCAAAAATGACGAACCCGTAAACAACGACCAAAATATTCAAGCAGGAAGCAGGTCTAGTGATGAGACTGGCAGTGAAAATGGACCACCAAATGGACAAACAGAGAGTTTCCACTGTGAAATGATACCATCACCTCACATGCGAGCTTTTGATTTTGACGAGCAATCTGGAAGGAAAACATTTTCAGAACCGTTTAAGTCCATGATGCGTCGATCAAAGAATGACAAAGAGATATTAATGAAACTTCAGGCTTTTATGATAATGTTAGAGGAATGTAAGTAATGAATTAATTTCAATTCCTTACTTCCTTTAAAACTCATTCGAAAGGGCTATTGATGCAGAACCATAACTGGTATATTTCGTTTTGCTTTTTCTAGGCCATGTTCTTTCACTTCAACATAGGACAAATTTTATTACGCACCCGCCGCGTCATTAAGCGTCGCCCCTGTCCGCCTGTACGTCTGTCCGTAAGAGGGTAGAATTCAATATGAAAAAATACTATAAATTTACAAGTGTATTCAAAATTAATATTAACTATTTGTCATACTTATAATTATGAGTTATCTTTATTCACCTGTATGTGTACCTGTAAAAAGAATGCGCGCAAATGTTATCAAAAACTGCACGCAAACGTAACACATTTTAATCCCCATATGCGCACAGATGTAATGTGCCCTCTAGTCCATGTTATGTAATGAATTAAAGAGAGTATATGATAAAACATTTTCTTTAAAAAAATAAAAAAACACAATCTGGATTTAATGTGTTGACTATATATATGAAAACGAAGCCTGTGTAACTGAACTGAAGGACAACCTACTTCCAATTCCTTCACAAAGGCTGATAAATTTCTATAAATGTAGTCTGTTGTTTTATGGTTTACGAATGAAAGGGAAATTTAAGGTATGTGTGACATTGTCAATCATTGCAAAATCAGTACATAATACATACATACAAACACTCATAATCTCTTCTAAATAATACCATTTTCTATGCAATATTTGATCCATGTGATCATCTTACTTGTACTTATGCTCTTACGATACTTTGCCACTGAACGATAAGCAACGAACTATCAATCTTACGATACCTCATTGTTATTAATTCGCTTTACTAACTGAATCAAACACAATTTACCTATAATGCTATTTTTCAAAAAGGAAAGCATTCTATTACGCATTTCAATATTTGTATGAAAAAGAATTTACAATGAAGGTGTAAACTAATAAAGAATGATATTAAACGTATAATATATATATATATAGAATTCGTCATAATAACAGCACAACAATGTTAGATCTGTAAATTTGCGGAAGCATATATATTACTAGAACACACCCGTGATATCGCGGGTCCGTGACTGAATTAAAGTATATAACTATGCGTAAGCCTTATTTTAGTATTGGTGTTGTCATCTGATTAAGTCATTAAGATGCACTGGAACTTATCAATTATTGGTAATATTAATTATTTGGAAAACAAAAGGGCTTGGAATGAAGTAATTTTTAATCAACAGCATTGTCCTATATAAGTTATAAGATGTTATAAATAAAGTTGGATCCTTTAATTCGCTGTTTTACGTCATGCCGGCTATCAAATTGAAAACTGTACCTATAGGCTTTATTTTAAGTCCAGATTTTCAGTATTCGTATTGTCATCTTAGAAAGTCATACTGATTAAAATACTACAATAGGGAACAATGTGACAATGATTGAATTTAGTAGTGTCAACCCCTTGATTATGACCCGTGTATATAGCAAAATCCTAAATACACCGTTTTGTGGTGCGCCTGTCAGATGCGAAACGTACAGATAAGGTAATAGGTAACAGTTGAATATTTTATTGGTATCGTTATCGGAATCGACCCAGAACTTGTTAATTATTGTCAATATCAATTATGTGGAAAACAAAAAGGTCTGAAGTGGTGTAATTTTTAGTCAACACCATTGTCCTATATTAGCTATATATAAAGTTGAATTCTTTGATTTGTCGTTTTTACCCCATGACGGCTGATAAATTGGACCTCGTTATTTTAGTATTACAGATTCTCTAAGCTAACACTTTACTCCATTACGCTATACCTCCCTACTGTATAAAAAAAAACTCTTTTACCATTGCTCCAATAGTTATCAAAGGTACCAGGATTATAATTTAGTACGCCAGACGCGCTTTTCGTGACGATCATCTCAAAATATTAATAAAGCCAAACAAGTACAAAGCTGAAGAGCATTGAGGATTCAAAACAGTTCCTCTTTACAGAAAACACGCGATATATAACCATGCTTCAAACACAATTCATCTCTACAGCATAAACGTTTTATTTAAAAGTTTACACCAGCTAAAGCACGGTACATATGTAATGCTCGATTTGAAATCTATCAAAGTCGCTGAAAAAACTAAATTACATTTATCATCGATACCATGATTAAAAGTTTGTACGTCAGAGTTTCCGTCTTAAAAAGAAAAAAAGTGACGTTCGAATAAAAAAGCGAAATGAGGCCAAGTAAAGTACGAAATACAGAGACTACTACAACACGTAAAAAAACTAAGATTGCTAAGCCATACCCTATGTGAACCTGAACGAGTTTCGTAACTCCTATTCAATTTAACATGTTGCAGGGTTAAAATGAATTAATACATTACGGTTTTCAACCCTATGAAGTTCACCCAACATTTCCTATTTGATGCATTATATATTTCACTATGTATATTTTATAGTTTTGAAATCACTTCATCCTTTATCCACCAAGATGGCTATCAGGCAGCTGTTCAGGTCCTTAAACTTAGGTGACCAAGGGTTATTATTCAGAATAAAGTCTTTGTTTCGATTTGGTTCAACCGAGGATTTTACAGCAAAAGAGTTTAACGATTTTATCAATATCATAAGAACACTTGACGTGAGTATAAACTAATAAGAGTTCTGTTTTGTCAAATTATTTGCAATATGAGATATATGCAGCATATTATAGGGGTTAATTCAATAACAAAATCTCCCATTGACTCTCATGCAAATCTATGTCTTGAATTAAATTTATACCCGATTAACCTTTAGAAATAAAACAAATGTAGCCCCATCTTTTGCAACAATTAAAACAGGGTCCTGCGCCGTTTTGGAGCGTTAACATGTCCTGTTTACAAACACTGTTGATTCGCACTGCAATACTGACCCCTATTACTTTTCAACACTATTTGTAAGTAATAAGTGGTTTCAGCTTTCATTTTTTAATGTTTTTTTATGAGCCATCTATCAGAAAATAATTATTACAAACATTATCTAATAATCAAAAGAGCACAGGACTTCAGTGATTATCTTCAGTGTTATACAGAAAGCTCTTCCCCAAATGGGAGAAACTATAGAATATATATTTCTGGAATCAGAGGGAAAGTAGACGTGCATGTTATAATTTAAAAATCTTAAATGTTAAACTATCGAATTTTGTATTGCTTATCGTAAAAATGTTTTGTGTAAACATATACATGATATATGAACTTGCTAACCAATAATATTAACTGAGATGGACAACATCTATCTCTACATAGAACAAGTTTTCCTTTCTTGTTACATTTGTAGATAAATCTGATGTGAAAAATATGGGTTTTGATTCCTGATTCATGCTAGGTATTACAATAATAATGAAATTTTCGAATATATGTCATGCGTTTTTGTTCGTATTCCACTTCGCCATTGCTTGGAAATGAATGATTGAAACGTAAACATTCAAGTAACAAACTCAAAGCATGCCAGTTTTGAAACATGCCTTATAATCGCAATCTAGTATTATGCACGTGACTTCCTCATTTTCTATCTGTAAATCAAATAGTTTTATAATTCGATCGATTAAAAAAATATTGTGTAATAATCTCTCTTACAGGAAGAGCCAATGAATGGCGCTGTAAATCGAATGAATGACCAGATGCTCAAATTACTGTGTACAGATCATTTAATCAAGTTCCCATGTCTTACAATGTTTGCTGCACTAGAAGCAATGAAAAGTAAGAGTGCTTCTTGCCTACAGTTTGATGTAAGTACTCTTGTTAAATCACAACACAACAGAGGGTTACATTTTTTTCGATGAAAAAAGAAAGCTTCATCCAGTGGTGGATCCATAAATTTCCATCAAAGCGCCAACTGAATAACTCTTAAAAATTATATGTATCAATAAATTTTTTCAAGTTTGTTTTAAAGTTTTTTTTTAATAGGCAAGTAAAAAAAACATAGTTGCATGTGTAATCGTTCTAAGCATATTCCAAAAACGATCGAGATTCAAAGAATAGAAAACCTTGATAAAGATGAATAAAAGATTCGGAAAGCGCTCACTTATTTTCTATTGGTCAATATCAAGCAACTAACAAAATATAAATTCATTCTGTTCACTAGGTCACTAATGCTATCATTTAACATGTTACTTAAGATGCATGGTATCGACAAACAGGAAGAAATGAAAAGTAGTTGTTTTAACAAACTTGATGATTTTATATCGGGTCATGTGCCAGATAACGTGTATTTTTCTATACCACTTGTGAGTTATGATTTTGTGTGTTTACAACTAAAAGCACTAGATAAATCAAAAGCAACAGGCCTTGATACCATAA
Organism: Mytilus galloprovincialis; assembly: GCA_037788925.1. NCBI lineage: Eukaryota > Metazoa > Mollusca > Bivalvia > Mytilida > Mytilidae > Mytilus > Mytilus galloprovincialis. The sequence goes on along the minus strand of CM075334.1, from coordinate 39,772,983 downwards.
GTGCAAAAATTTTAAAGATGTCTTCTCATGCTATTTTACTACCACTTTGTCATATTTTTTTAAATTTAAGTATCAAAAAATGTATTTTTCCATCTCCATTTAAACTGGCAAAATTCATACCAGTTTATAAGAACAAAGGCTCAAAACAAGATGTTTTTAATTACAGACCAATTGTAATTTTACCACTCATTTCTAAAATCCTTGAAAAACATGTGAAAACACACTTAGTAAAAACAATTTATTGTAAGGAATGCAGTCAGGCTTTCGTGCAAACCATTCTTGTCAAACTGCGTTAACAGCTTTAATAGATAAGTGGCTTAAAGCCATTGATGATGGCGATCTTGTTGGAGCAGTGTTTCTAGATCTAGCAAAAGCCTTTGATCTTCTCAATCATGAACTGCTTATTCAAAAAATAAACAAATACAAATTGCTTATACTTCATTACGCTGGTTTACATCATATTTGGCTGACAGATATCAGAAAGTATCTATTTCAAATATATTATCAGACATACAAAAACAAAAAAACGGGTGTTCCTCAAGGATCCGTATTAGTACCGGTGTTGTTTATAATTTTTATTAATGATCTTCCTTTCTCTAATCCGAATCATTACACCGATTTATTTGCTGACGATAGCACCAAAAGTCATTGGACAAAACAAAAGTTGCATCAGTCAAAAACTTAATACGGTTTTACAAGATATTTTTCGCTGGTGTGATGACAATAAAATGACTGTAAATGTATCTAAAACGAAAGCAATATGCATTGGATCTAAACAAAAGCTTTCTGTTACATTAAATGAAAACATTAATCTTGCTTTAAATGGACAACAAATTATAGAAAGTACATGTAAAAAGGTTCTAAGTATTTTTATTGATGCATCTCTATCTTGGTCTTCTCATATCGATTATATAATCAAAAAAGTTAACTCTTCTTTAGCTTTACTAAAAAGGATAAAGAAATATTTAAATCACAAAGCTAGACAAATGTACTATAACGCTTACGTTTTACCTCACTTAGATTATTGTTGTTCAATATGGTGAAACTGTAATAACTTTCTATTAGATAGTTTACTAAAACTAAAAAAAGGGCAGCAAGAATAATTTTAGACGAACATGATTACACCAAACCTTCAAGAGAATTATTTCACGAATGTAACATTGTGCCAATCACACAAAGAGTACTTTATCACAAATCATTACTAATATATAAGGCAAAACATGGCTTAGCTCCAGAATATATGTCCAGTCTTATTTTATCAGCTTCTGCAAACCAAAAATATAATACGAGATGTTCATCCTCAGATAATTTTATAATTCCAAAACCAAATACAGAGTTGTATAAGTCTAGTTTCTCGTACACTGGACCAAAAGTGTGGAATGCTCTTCCTAATTCAACCAAAAAATCAAATACAGTATCATAATTTAAACATAAATACAAATCTATGTACTTTTAATATTACCATCATATTTGTACTGTAATGCCATATCATAATTGTTTATTGTATTTTAAATTGTATATAATCTTTATCTATCATTATTATACCCCCGCTTTAAAAAAAGGGGGGTATACTGTTTTACCTCTGTCTGTCAGTCCGTCCGTCAGTCCGTCCATCAGTCCGTCAGTCAGTCCGTCCCATGAAACTTTCGTCACATTTTTCTCAGGAACTACACATCCACCCTTTCTGTAATTTGGTATCAACATTTATATATGTTAGCCATACCGTGTGATGCGTTTTCAGATTCATCACTTGACAACTTCCTGTTTGCCGAACACTTGTATGATTTTACACATGATAGCCAAGTTCAAAATTTTCGTCACATTTTTCTCAGGAACTACACATCCACCCTTTCTGTAATTTGGTATCAACATTTATATATGTTAGCCATACCGTGTGATGCGTTTTCAGATTCATCACTTGACAACTTCCTGTTTACCGAACACTTGTATGATTTTACACATGATAGCCAAGTTGAAAATTTTCGTCACATTTTTCTCAGCAACTACAATACAAGGATTTCTGAAATTTGGTTTCAGGATTTATATAAGTCAGCTATACCGTGTGATGCGTTTTCAGATTCATCACTCGACAACTTCCTGTTTACCGAACACTTGTATGATTTTACACATGATAGCCAAGTTGAAAATTTTCGTCACATTTTTCTCAGCAACTACAATACAAGGATTTCTGAAATTTGGTTTCAGGATTTATATAAGTCAGCTATACCGTGTGATGCGTTTTCAGATTCATCACTCGACAACTTCCTGTTTACCGAACACTTGTATGATTTTACACATGATAGCCAAGTTGAAAATTTTCGTCACATTTTTCTCAGGAACTACAATACAAGGATTTCTGAAATTTGGTTTCAGGATTTATATAAGTCAGCTATACCGTGTGATGCGTTTTCAGATCCATCAATTGACAACTTCCTGTTTACCGAACACTTATATAAGTCAGCTATACCGTGTGATGCGTTTTCAGATTCATCACTTGACAACATCCTGTTTACCGAACACTTATATAAGTCAGCTATACCGTGTGATGCGTTTTCAGATTCATCACTTGACAACATCCTGTTTACCGAACACTTGCATATTTTTACACTATTAATATTATCCACTTGCGGCGGGGGTATCATCAGTGAGCAGTAGCTCGCAGTTTCACTTGTTATTGATGCATTGTTTATTTTTAATGTAATTATTATTGTATTAAGAGAACCTTATTGAAAATTGGTGTAATCCAAATGAGTTACTCTCTCTAAATAAAGATATAATTATTATTATTATAAGAAAGTGTGCGACTCCAGGTTGGGTATACACTGGGTATATTTGGTAATGGTTTGAAATAGACTTACAGAATATTTTGCATATGATAATGACATTGGAATTTTAAATGCAAGAAATTAAAATGTAAGAATTTGAAATGCAAGATGTTTTTTACAAGAAAAAAAAAGAGAAAAAAAAACAAGCCTGCAAAATTTTATAGTGTAAACAGTTTAAGTATTTTTCTCTTGATGATGATACCATCTTTTTGACCCGTCTTGTATGCTCGCCTTTGTTTTTAACACAACAAAGAAGTGGACAATGTATGTCATATGGATCTTTTTTATTTTGTTGATTTTATTGAACCACATTATACTGTATATCTTAGTACCCTTTGTTAACAGCAACCCCTGTGTGAATAATTCTTCATCAGACAAACTCATAATATTGTATTTAAAAGCTATCTCTGTCAATATAGGAAGTAGCTTTACCCTAGTTATGCAAATTTTTTTTTACTTTACTCAACCAGAATATTCCGACAAAAATACAGTTTGTTTCACTGAAAGTTAAATGGAACAAATCACCAAAAGATTGGCAAGCGGATAATTGGAATGAGATTATACATACGTACATGGACGTATTTGTTGAATTCACCATACTGCACTACCAGATTCCAGACAATATAGTCCTGAGAATGTAAGTTTTCCCCTATTATAAACAACATGAGATATGGGGTAATACGTCAATGAGACATCAGTCCAATGACACTGAGAAATAACTAAATAAATGTCCCTAAACAGGGCAGTTGAGGTGGTACCAAATACCTTGACTTACATTAATTACGTTCATTTAAATTTCATAAAATGTTGTCAAAATAGTTACTTTGACCCTTTGACATATCTATATGAAAATAAAAAACTTTTAACCACACATTTAAAGGAAAAAAATCATTGGATATATAGCAGTTTGACAAACACATATTTTGATTATTGAGAAGATTAATATTGTTTTAACAATAGAACATGATTTAAATGGTATATAGTTATCTTCCTGTAGTGTTATGTACCACCTCAATAATAAAAACTTCCATAAATTAATGTTATTCATTTAAAAATAATGCCTCTGTCATTACATTTGATTTGATATTGATTTAATATCTGTATTTAAAGGCCACTTTCAAGTATTGCTTTTCGGCTTTTTCTCGGCCGCCAGTTTTATTGGTGGAGGAAGCCGGAGTGCCCGGAAAAAAACAACTACCTTCGGTTGGGGTTGGGATCAGAGTACGAGGGGTTAACTCGAATGGTTCAAGTAAATTCAGTTAGACCACTCGGCCACCGAGGCCCTCTCTATCATTACAGAGTTTCCTTAAATTTGTTATATTTAAAAAAAGGAATATTTTTGACTTGTCATTCATCGTATCCCGTAATAGTTTCACAATCCGGTAACCTGTTGCCTCGAATTTAATATATTGTTCTCTTTTATTGTAATTCACTTCATAATTTTGATCAGATGAACTGATAATGTTCATGAAATGAAATTTAAGGAAGGTGACAAACAGATCTAATACTCTTGTTTTGCATAAATAATTACATGTTTGCAAATGACCATCCATCAGAGCCCAAATGATGTTCATGTCAGCATTGCACCGTACTGCAAAATCCTTACTGTATAGTCAGCGGTTATAATTAAGTCAGTGCAATGCAGACAATGACAAAACGTGAAATTATTATTATTTGTTCTATCGACAAAAAAAGAATATGTCATGAATAAAAATGCTTTGTATAAACTAGAAAATCAATTTAAAGAGTATTTTAATTAAATTATAATGTAACAAGCAATAGTTTCAAAACTCTGACTGAATATAATTCATATATGCTCAGGTGGCAACCGATATCAAAAAGATGTAGTGACATACCAAAATCATCGAACAAGGTACTGTTTAAAAAAATAAAGAGAGCTTTTGGGAATCTTACTGAAAATATGATGGGTGAATACAAAACGCCTGTATTTCGTTTTATCAAAAAGTGTGGAGGAGATGCTTCAGAATTTGCAACGAAAGAGGAGGTATGTTTAACTGAGTAAAGCTATTATCATCTGTCATGCTAAATGAAACGATATCCTTTGTGGATCCTTATTATTCATGTAGGACATTTGTTTAATGGAGTCACAGTTTGTAAGAATAAAAAAAAGACCAAATGGAAAAGTAGCATGCAAATTGTTATCACTTAAATTTACACAAACACCCAATTAACCATTTCTAATGTTATTGTCTCTTTTCTGACGCCGTTCCTGATGCAAAGTTCGAGATATATCAAATTGGCGGTACTGTGTCGTGTACACGACGACCAATTATGTCCCAGATATGCTCAAGCTTTGTAAAGACTACAACAAAAAACAGCAAATCCAACGTTTGTACTATGGAATGAGAAGACGATTAACTTCGGTGAACTATGGTGTGAACGGTAGTTTCACTCGGTTTTGACATTGTTGCGTTTATTGTATACACTGACGACACATATTTTTCGAATTGCTATTTAAAATTTTCCTTGTAAAAGTTAATCAAACTTCATTTTTTAGTACCACAGATATCCTCTTAATTTTCAATATCTAAACTTCTTTAATTGTATATTTTACTTCAAACGTTTTATTTTATGTATGCCTGTGATATTTTCAATAATAAGTCAGTTATAAGTCAGTCGGTCCGTCCGTCCATCAGTCCGTCAGTCCGTCCGTACCATGAATATTTTTTGTCACATTTTTCTCAGGAACTACAATACAAGAATTTCTGTAATTTGGTTTCAAGGTTTATATAAGTCTGCTATACCGTGTGATGCGTTTTCAGATTCATCACTCGACAACTTCCTGTTTACCGAACACTTGTATGATTTTACACATGATAGCCAAGTTGAAATTTTCGTCACATTTTTCTTAGGAACTACAATACAAGGATTTCTAAAATTTGGTTTCAGGATTTATACAAGTCAGTTATACCGTGTGATGCGTTTTCAGATTCATCACTCAACAACTTCCTGTTTACCGAACACCTGCATATTTTTACACTATTAAAATTATCCCCTTGCGGCGGGGGTATCATCAGTGAGCAGTAGCTCGCAGTTTTACTTGTTTTTACACTTTTGAGTTTACTACAAATATTTTATGATATAAATAAAGGCAACAGTAGTATACCGCTTCTCGAAATTCATAAATCGATTGAGACAAAAAACCATATCCGGGTCACATAATAAAACTGATGGAAACACATCAAATATAAGAGGAGAACTACGACACAACAGAAACACAACATTAAAATTTAACCCACACAGAAACGAACTATAATATAACAATGACCATTTTCCTGACTTTGTACGGGACATTTTAAGAAAAAAATGGTGGGTTGAACCTGGTTTTGTGGCATGCCAAACCTCCCGCTTTTATTGCAATGTTAAATATAACATGAAAAGGACAACATTGCATAACAGGGCTACAATAGAAACAAATGGGAGAATCCATAGGACAGAAAAACACACGAATAAAATCGGGGAAGCGCGATACCTTTTTTCTTGGTGAATATAAACTCATTATGGATACAAGGGGTAACATTTTTTACGCCAGACACACGTTTGGTATACAAAGTCAAGACATAAGTGATGCTTATCAAAACAGTTGAAAATAAACCAAAATAAGTACGAAAATATAGTGCGCGGAGACCTCAAAAGTCCGAAAGGTTTTCAAAATACAGATAAGATAATCTATTTCGTTGGAAGAATAATTGTTGTATTTAAAATAATTTGATATATTTATATTTTTTATTTAGTATTTTTATACTTACTTTCTCTGAATCATTACTCAGCTAAGTGTTTCAATGCATGCATGCATTACGATACCTTACCTTTGGTAGGGGCCGTTTTGAACTTGCAGTGAGTTGTTAGTTTCCCCCGATGTTGAAACCAATTATGCTATTTTGAGATATAGAAAAAACCGTTTCATATTTTGTTAAACATAATAATTCGATTTTGTTTATTATCATTAATAAACCCCTCCGTAGCAATTATATTCGATTTAGATCAACTACAATTGTACATGCTACTTACTTTGTAACACTTGTTACCGACAAAACATAAATATGTTATTTGACAATTGATTTAGGAAGTAAATGATTTCAAGCCAGGCGACAGTAAAAGTATGTCTTCTCGGAAGCGAGCTGAAATGGCTAGAAATGTTCCAAAAGTGTTAGGTAAAACCCCTTCCGAATTGACTACAGAGGAAATTATTCAGTAAGTACAACGGCATTTCTTTTGATGGTAAATCAAAGCCTCCATAAGGAAATACACAATGCAAAATGTTTCAAAAGTGAATAAATTGAATATTCTAGTTTTATAATTGCAATTAAAAAAACTCCTTTAATAAAGGCAACAGTAGTATACTGCTGTTCGAAAGTCATAAATCGATTGAAAGAAAACAAATCCGGGTTACAAACTAAAACCGAGGGAAACACATCAACTCTAAGAGGAAAACAAGGAAAGAACAGAAACATTGAAGTGAACGAACAAAAAACAAACGACAGTGCAACACACACAGACACGAACTATAAGATAACAACTGTCCTTTTCCTGACTTGGTACAGGACATCAGAAAAAAAATCATTATTTGAGCACAGCAATAACTGCCTCTTCGTCCATTTGCTAGGCACTCAAAAACGTTGGTCATTGTCAAAGCTTTTATATTGTCATATTTTATCATAGGTACATAGAACTTCTGATGTCAAACAGATATTTTCTAAAGCAGCTGAACCCAGATAACCTAAAATTGGCTATATGCAAGATTGGCGAAATGAAAGATTTGAAACTTAAGTCTGTAAGTTTATAACAAACATACTCTATTATAAGAGCTAAAAAGGGGTATCCAACGCTTTTCTGACGCTTTTTACTCAACAGCAGGTATAAGTGATAGATTCTTAATAAATTATACCTAGATTCAATTCTTGTTGAAGATTAAATCATTAACTATAATTTAGAGTTATTGAGGGAAATATGACCAGTAAGCAATAACTCGCAGTATTTCTGCGAAACATATTTTATTGATGGGACTCTTTATGCATTATACAAAGCTTGGGTAAAACTGAGTATTGTATTTACATGAAGGGAGCTATAGATTATCACTGTAAAACAACCCAGCAGGACACGAAAAAGGAAAACAAGTGAAATAACCAAAATACCGAACTCCGAGGAAAGTTCTAAACAGAAAGTCCATAAGCAAATGGCAAATTCAAAAGTTTAAACACACCAAAAGAATGGATAACAACTGTCATATTTCTGACTTGGTACCGGCATTTTCTTGATGGAAGGGGTTATAGCTGGCTGAACCTCTCACTTGCATGACAGTCGCATACAATTCTATGATATTGACAACGATGTATGAACAAAACATAATACATCTCAGCCTGGTTGCAGTATATAATATCCTAAAGCGTTTTGCCAATATAATGGAGCTTTAAACAACTCATATACAACTAATACAAGTTGGAGGTTTTCTGGCTATACAAGATTTTATCCAAAATTTTCTCGATGGGGTCCAACGGATTATTATTTTAAGGTTTTATTGATGTCCCCATTTTTTAATTAACCTTATGGTACGGTATTTTGTTAATGTATGTTTATAACAAAATTGAACTTCACGTTTCAAGTTTTCTAACGTATACTACTCTTTTTATATTTATGTGTTGTTTCTTCAATTCAAAGGATGTTTTGCTGTTACTTATATAAATGAAATAACAAACAATAAGACACAAATTATAACAACATGAACAGTCACCTCTTAAATATAAACGATAAACTCTTAATGTATTAGTAAAAAGCAAAGCGACAACAACATCATAAATGAAATGATAGGTTTATAGTTATCAAAGGTACCAAGCTTATAATGTCATACGCCAGACGCGCTTTTCAACTACACAAGACTCGTCACTGACTCTAAGATCGAAATAGTTATAAAGCCAAACAAGTACAAAGCTGAAAAAATAAGTCTACTTCTGTAAATAAAGGCAACAGTAGCATGCCGCTGTTCGAAATTCCTAAATCGTTAGAGAAAAAACAAATCCGGGTTACAAACTTAAACTGAGGGAAAAGAATCAAATATAAGAGAACTACGACACAACAGATACACAACATTAAAATGTTTCACACACAGAAACGAACTATAATATAACAATAGCCATTTTCCTAACTTGGTACAGGGCATTTTAAGAAAAAAAATGGTTGGTTGAACCTGGTTTTGTAACATGCCAAACCTCCCTCTTTAATGGCAATTTTAATAATAACGTTAAAATGACAACATTACATGACAAGACTACAATACAAATAAATTTGAGAAAACCGCCTTGTTGGTATCCTCTTCTTCCTCCTCCTCCTCTTCATCGTTATCCTCATCCTCATCATCAACTATTTTTGTTCGTTTTTTTATAGTAAAAATACGTACGTAATCTTCTTTAGCAATCATAGTCCTTCATCATATAGCTTTTGAAGTGTATGTATAATTTCTCTTATATACATATAAAAAAAAGTAATCTATCTATTTTATACTATCAGGTTATCAAATTCAAACAAGTAATGATGGTGAAAATTCCAGAGTATAGGAAAATTAATTATTATGATATATCAAAAGTCCGATGCCTACAACATTTACTGGCAGGTTATAATCGTCATCAAATAAGCAGAATTCCAGATAATGTTATGGTAGCCTCTATCAACGATGGCATTTTAAAAGATGTCAGATTCAGATGTTTTCCTGTAAGTTTTCTAACGACAGAAAAGAGCAATTATTATTACTTGTTTTACACATTTAAGGTTACATTACGATCAGAGTGCTTACAATACTGTCTCAGAGTGACACGAAAGAGCTATATGTCTGTCTGTAAGTTTTCTAACGACAGAAAAGAACATTGATTATAACAATCCGTAATTTTCATTTCATTTTCTGTTGGCAGAAACCTTGGAGGTTGTGGTACAATCAATTTAAAAAGGACTGATACAAACTGACCTGGGATATTGGTTTTATCCGTCTTTGATCGCTGTTCACTTTTTGTTTGTCGATTTTACGTCATTTTCATAAGTGAATATAAATTGTTTTGATTTAAACTCCAAAAATTTTTGGGTAAAAATTGCATGAAATGCAATTAAATCTTCTAAGGTTTATCGTTACTTTTGAGTTACACAAACTCATTGTGCGTTGATCGTAACATTCTATAAATCATATTCATAAACATTCTAGAAATGTATGACTTAAAAAGATGCTCAGATATAGAGTTACAAAATGATTTTTACTCGCCGAGAAAAATACATAACTTTTGCAAGGTGCAGGAACCTAATATCTGTTCTAGAAATATCAATGATGTCATTGTTAAAGTCATCTTTAAAAATTGGAGTTATCACTATTTGCTTAGAACTGTATATGATTCAAATATAACCAATGTTTAACACAATGCAATATCTAGTTTAACTTCTACTGATAAATTAAACCATCTTTACCCTTGAGTCCTTACAAGCACTTTGATTTTTGCTGTAGATAAAACATGTATCTTGGATATTAAGTGATAGGACTTATTTCTTTGAAAGGTTTTTGTTTGTGCCAAACATACAATTCTTAATACGATCATTCAGATAAAATTTCAAAAGCACGCATATATAATCACAGCAAATAAACAAACAGAAATGTCTTTATACGAATCTACATATGATCATACATTGCATTCATGTTTACCAAGTGTTTAAATTTACATCCATATTATTTAAAAAAAAATGTTGTTGATGAAACGTACATCTTGGATAATTCGTTATACTTGTTTTTTCATTCATTCAGTTACTAGGCTTTGAAAGAAAAGATTTTGATAAGGAAAAACGAAGAATTTATTCATATTCCAAAGAAATTTTAAGTATTATTGACGATTTTTTTTCTCATTTTAGGCACGAGTAATTTTATACAAATTCAAGATACAGGAAAGTCCCCACGTAAGTATTACATTCCTTTTAAATAAAGGTGTGCGACTATTCCAAGCTTACTGGTTATGTGCTTTGATTGTATAGTCAATTGGTTATGTTTAAATTGCGGTTAATTGCAGAATCTATTCTAGAATACTGTTGGTGGCACACGTCCAAGTAAGAAAAAAACCAACATGAAAAACTCAAACGTTGAGTTATAGAATTAAACCAATAAACATGCCTTGTCTGAACTTATATTATTAGTTACATGGTGTGTAAGTGACCTAATACGATATATATATGGGGTCACCCCATATGGAATTTACTGACCCCATATATATCGTATTAGGTCACTAGCACACCGTGTAACGAATTTATTTTACCGACTATCTTCACATGTGGTAATTTGACTAGCGGCCTATCAAAGTGATCAAGTCTTAAAAATACTTAGTATTAAGATATCCTACTTCCATTTGTCTATACAGAAAACAAATGCCAACAATAGCAACTTTTTAGCTTTAAATTTGTTTTATGAATTTATTTCAATCGTTCATTACATGTATCCATTGCTTTGTCTGTTGAATACTTTCAGATTTCTATTTTTTTGAAAGGGAAGTAACCCCGTTATGCCAACAATAACAACTTGTTAGCTTTAATAATGTTTTATGAACTTATTTCAACCTTTCATTATCAATTTCGTTGTCTGTTGAATCTTTTCTAAGCTAAGAAAATAGAATGTTGGTCTTTTCCTTAAAAAAAGTGGTTGACATACACCTCACTTGATAGAAACAAAGACACAAATTTCTTTATAAAAAAAGTAAAATCACAAAACAACTGAGCTCCGAGGAAAATTCAACACGGAAAGTCCCTAATTATATGGCAAAATCAAATACATCAAACGAATGTATAACAACTGTCATATTCCTGACTTGGTGTAGGCATTTTCTCATGTAGAAAATGGTGGTCTGATCCTAGTTTTATACATGGCTAAACCTCTCACTTGTATGACGGTCGCATCAAAATATATAACGATAAACTGTAATTATTTTTTTTGATATATTGATATATTTTTAAAGAAAATTTTGATAGGGGGAATTAAAAGCAGAAGAGATGATGAACTTTGGAATAATGCTGAGATGTTTTAAAGCCAAACACTGGAAAGATATCAAACCAGAGGAGTTTACTGATGAAGTCATTGAACACCTAGCAACTGGATATGAAATGAGGAACATAAAACCACGGAGAAATGTGATGATAGCCATCTTAGATCTTGTATGTATGCAGTTATATCAGAAATTAAAAAAAAATGATAATTATGGACTAAAACTAAAATTTAGATATACAATTCTATCATCCTCCTCGAACGACTTATCTACCAAAATCCAACAATTTTATCAGTTTGCCCTTTCTGCTGTCTTCTTCTTAAAAGAAATATACTTTGTCTTGAAAATTATCTCCCCATTCATTAAACGACTTACTATTCGTGAATTTTAGATATAAGCATCCTATAATTAGACCAAATTAGATTGTTTCATTTACAGTTTAAGATAGCAAAAGTAGTTAAGCCTCCGGATTTATTTCTTATGGCATGGAACTTAGGGAAATGTCAATACGGTTGTAAATTTAAAAAAACAAAACCATTAAGGTTCTGTGATTAATATCATAAATAAAAATGTTTAAAAAATATTTGGCCACCAAAAACTTATAGATAGGATCCATGATATTTATCAGGCAACACAAAGAGAAGGTGCTATGGATAAATTGGCTGCGACATATCTGGGTTCATTCTTACCAGAAGGAGTAGGAAAAGGATACATTATTGCTCGACAACTTCAAAATGGAATGGAAACAATTATGGAATGTACCTGTGAAGAGGTAGTGTACTAGTATATAACTTTGCACTTCTTATCTTCGAAAATAACTTACAGTGAGTAAAGTATTTTAGAAGAAAGAGAGTTGATATACATGCATACCATTTAATTTGAATACTCAGTTCGAAGAAATGATATAGTTAATGCTTCATATGACAATACATAAATCACATAATGATATATATAGACTATTGTCATAGCTAGAAAGCATTCATAGACTTTAACAACAAATAGTTAAATACTAAAAAAAAGTGTCTCATCCGATAGTAACAATAATGATTATTTTGAATAATCAGATGATGTAATGAAAAGATCCAAAATCATTGATTGTTATTTTTACTTTTTAATTCAAGATTAAGAATTATGAATTTTCGAAATCTGAAGAAAAATCCGAATATTTTAAACTCAAAGAATGTAAAAAAAATACCAAGCCGTTGAAGACCAACATTGACCTAAATATAATTCATAGCGTAGAACAAAAACACATGGTTCTACCTGCTTCTGAAATTAGAATCTGAAAAAGACAACTAAGCGTGTCTGCCTTGTTTGAAGCATTATTCCTGTAAGAATGTATAAATTGGGTAAACGTTTATGAATTTTCAATTAAAATGAATAGTATAACACCAGAGACAGCTTCATAGAATATTTTAGTTTATCTTTTCAACATCATCACAACCATAAAAGAGGTGCGAAAGATACCACAGGGACAGTCAAACTCATCGATCGAAAACAAACTAACAACGCCATGGCTAAAAATGAAAAAGACAAACCGACAAAAAAATAGTACACATGACACAAAATAGAAAACCAAAGATGTAGCAACACGAACCCCACCAAAAAAATGGGGGTGATCTCAGGTGCTCCGAAAGGGTAAGCAGATCCTGCTCGACATGTGGCACCCGTAAGGTTGTATGTAAATCGATATCACGTATGGAAGTGTTTCTTTGATAAGGTAAAAAACAAAACGAAACAGAGAAGAAATAATCGTGGCAAATAAAGAATAAACAGAAAAACAGAGGCGAACGATACTAAAAGGGACATTAAAATTAATTTAAAACGCCATGGTTAGAAAAGAAAAAGAAATATCAGACTAACAAAAGTACACAAAACACAACACAGAGAACTATTGAATAAAAAACATAAACTCAAATGAAAGTGAGATTACATAAGATTTCAATGATTTAACGTCATGGTAGGTACATAAGAGCTTGTGCCACTAGATCCAAGAGTACTGTTAAATGCAAACGTATGCCATTTTAATCACCTTTAAATTGAAATCAATGTTAACTACGTAACAGGCAAAGATATGTTGGAATGAATTAACAGAGACATTAGGACCTTTATCAGAATGGGACCCTTCATATATTACAAAACTTGTTGGTTCTACGATATGGTATGGAATGGACTTAGCGACTATCGGAAGTATTCCTGACACCATACTATATTCATTTCCACCTGAAGACTTGATGTCTGCAAACTGCAGCTCTTTTAAACAGGTGATTTAATTATTTTAAAGTCAATTAAAGGGAAATATTTAGACGATAATGATGTATTATTTGTTTGCAAATATGTTATGAATTGTTGTATTTGCATTGATATTTCAAGTGATTTTGGCAAAATAAAATCAACTACGAAATTTGTTTCAATATCAAAATAAAAAATAATTTCTTTGAAAATAATTGCAAAAATCAGCGTTCCTGTCATTTTTGAGCGGATTGATATATTTTACAAATCACACTATTATATATTAAAAGTGAATGAAAAAGCATTATGTTGTTTGATTGTTTCTTTAGAAAACTGATTTATCCGGGAATACTTTTACGGGAATAGACATATGCCACTTTCAATGAAATGTTTATTTAAATATGTATGAAAAAAAATTTTTTTAAAAAATACTGAACTCCGAGGAAAATTCAAAACGGAAAATCCCTAATCAAATGGCAAAATCAAAAGATCAAACACATCAAACGAATATAAAACAACTGTCATATTCCTGACTTGGTACAGGCATTTCCTTATGTAGAAAATGGTGGATTGCACGAAAAAGTGTAAGTCTCAGTTGCATAAGTATTGAAAAATTTTTTTGATCTCTCCTAATGAAGGTAAGAACAGAAAAGCGATTCAGACGTATGAAATTTATAACGTGTTGTTTTCATTTTACTTATTATTATTCAAATAAAACCGTTTGGAACTATAGAACTGATAATGGCCCATGCAAAACAGTTCCTTAATTGACTTGCTGCTATATTAAGTTACAATTATTTACAGATTGAACTCATGTTTAGAAGATCAAGAATTGTGAGGGAGGAAGACTCTTTCACCAGTAATACATTGATAGACTATGAAACAGAAGTTAATCCAACTAAGGGACTACAGTGGTTTTATAATGCATCGTAAGAATAATTCTAACGCTACATTTTATATTCCCAGCTGCTATAATCGAAAGGTTAGGGATTCGAAAAACATCCTAACTTTTATAATGTTTAAGCTGCTAAATAATGTTTTTTCCCCCTAATTCTACATCGGAGGATTTGTTCGTGTATTCCATCTTAGTTCAGACCTTCTGAGGATTTGTACATGCGTATACAAAGTTGCTCTTAAATGTCGTCATTTGGTGTCTAATGTAAAATTAGACCCCTTTTCATAAATTGAAGTTTTGCAGAAATCCCGACCCATTTGTATATTTCAATGCACAATGTTAGTCTATTTATATATTTCTCAATTGTCTAACATGACTTTGAACGACTTTTTCACTTGTAATAATTGAAATTACATTGGATTGTTTCAACTCGATTGTAGCATTAATCAGATATATAAAGTGATCATTTCAGCAAGACAATTTTGGTTTTTAATCTCTTCATATTTGGGAGAGATATACCTCGCATGAAAAATTGCACACAAAAAACGAATTTGGTGGAGTAAAGTTAGCACCACTAATTGTAAAATGGTCATAAAATGATTAGGTGGATATAGCAACTTCTTCATGTAAATATTAATCAATGTTAATAAAAAGATTTTAATTATAAAATACACGATCACGTTCTAAAATTCAGTAAAAAAAAACAGTTCTAAAAAACAGTGAAATGGGGTTCATAGCCGTCATATAACATATCATGTAGAAGTTTTCGTCATGATGAACATGTTGTGAAAATTGTGGTAAACACAATTTCATGGTGAACTACCATGAGCAAAGCCTAAACGTTACTTTAAAGACAAACAAACACGAATCCCAATAATACTGGTACTAAACAGGAATCAGTGAATCGGAAAAATAGCAGATCTGTCTTCGCTTATGGCGTCAATACTGTTGCACATGACATTTGAAAAGTCGCATATAGGTCGTATTCGAAGATTTGTCAAGAATGAGAAAAGAAGGATGAAATTGTTAAAAGTGAGGAAAACAAAGGGGGAGTCAATAAAAACATGTCATCTTTGTCAAATAAAGGCAACAGTAGTATACCGCTGTTTGAAATTCATAAATCGATTATTCCGTATTGTTTAATTTTCTTCTTATTTTTTCTTCTTCTACAGTATCAATACGTTAAAACTCATATTACATGATAAAACTATTAAGAAATATATGTATTGCATATACAAATTTAAGACGATTAAGTTTATTTTATAATGTCAATAATGTGAATTGGGTTTTCCTCAATCTTTCACTTGAAACTGTGAAAAACGACAGAATAAAGAAAATCTGTTCAAAATGACGTATTTTAAAACACTGTTGATTTAAAAATGACCTTAATTACAACCATGCATACTACATACTCTTATTCTTCTAGAATGGCCGACTTGAGAAAGTATAACGAGGAAACTCGGGAACAGATCTGTGTAGAATTAGGTGCAGTTGACATTTCTCGAGTTTCAATACAAGATATACGTGAGATAATACAGATTTGCCCATGGTGTACGGTATGTCTATTTAGTACTTGTGAGGACAGGGAAATATTCTCATCCAGAAATCGGGAAATATAAACTACAAGAATCCTCTTTCTGGTTAAAGAAAGTGTTCTTTCTGAATCTAGATATTAATAAAATGTCTATGCAGAAAGCGGCATTGAAAAGGTAAAGATGAAATTAGCGAACTCCGAGGTAAAGTGAAAAAGGGGGAGTCAACAAAAACTGTCAAAACTAAACGCTCCACTATTAAAAAAAAACTAACAAAGCGAATGAATATTAAGGTGGTACCCAACACTTTCACTAAAATTAATTTGGCTGAATTAATTTTCATAAAATTTTGTCAAAGTATTTACTTTGAGACTTTGATAAAAATATAAAAATTTTAAAAAATTTGAACCAACCGTTTTGTCAGAAAAATTACACTGGTTATATAGCAACTTGAACAACACCAATTTTGATCATTGAGAAGCTTAATATTCCTTTTACAACACAACGCAATTAAAACGTTTAGCTGACTTTACAGAGTTATCTCCCTGTAGTATTAGGTACCACCTTAACTGTCATATTCCTTTCTGTCATACAGGCTTTTTTTCGAGAGAAAATATGGTGGATTAAACCTGGTTGGTGTTGATCTGAAATTCACGTATTCCCTACGAGTTTTTGCAAATAATTTAAAAAAAAATGGAAAACAAAAGCAGATATAGTTTGAAAAAAATGTTTTGTGTTTTATAGTTTTTCCATTAATGATTTAAAAAATTTCAGCCAAGCGTTATAACCAATGAAATATTCGAAAAATGTGGTACTTTAATGTGTGGGTTGTCAAGCAGCCAAATTATGAATATTGATGCAGATGCTTTTAAGACGCATGCAAAAGATCTGTGTGAAAAATGTCTATGGAACAATGAACATAAAAACGTCCTAATCAGAGCAGGCATGCAATCAGAAGCAATTAAGTAAGTTTACTATCGCAATTGTGCATAATATGTATCTGAAAGAACATTTTAAAGCAATAATTTATTTGTTCTTTTCAAGTTTGCCAAATAAGAATTTCATCTGGAAATCTGAAAACAAGCAATATTTCTATATTAAAGTATGAATAATTTAGATCATAGAAACAGTTTTTTTTTTTGTCTCAAATAGCTGTATATAAGCAAATGAAACCATCTAATACCGATTTTTAGAGTTTCTGTACATTGAGCCTGTGAAAGTTTTTTTTAGGGTTACCCTATGTAGGCTGGTATTATACGTTATAGGAATAATGGAAATCATTAGGGTTTTTTGATAAGGTCAAGTCAGACTAATTAACGTTGGGTCATGTTATGAGTCTTGGTCAAGCAGATTTCATTTCACACTTTTTACTTCGGATTTTAATGACAAACTACGGATACACTTATATATTTTCAAAATACATGTACCAGTCAAATAACAATTCTATGTTGCCATTTAGTATTAGTCTAAAAATTATGTAATTATCGTTAAAAATTGAAAAGTAAGTGTATCCGATTCATGCCAATTACCTTGTCCAAAATTTTAATCACTCTAATATTATAGTTCTGATACAATTGATATATTTATATTAACATCTGTATACAGTCTTACATCCAAACCCAAGAATTTGCATTCAAATGATGTTGAATAAAAACCTCTGGCTCACATGTGCCTGTGCATTTTCCTAAAACTTTTAAAGTTTAACAATTTTGTGTTTTACAAACAACTGTTTGTTAAGTAATATTATCGGTCGACTTATCATCATGAAATGACAGATTTATAGCCCTTCTAATTGAGAGAAGATATGAAATTTTCACTTTTCTTGAGCAGGATGTAGGACTGTATACTTTATATACAACCACAATTTTTAATGGTATGATCCCTTTGAATATGTTTCAGTTCATCTATGCCGAGTTTCACAGAAATAGATATTTGTACTTTAGGTACATGCACCAAGTCTTTGTCAAAAGAGCTGCTGGAGTCTATTCCACTGGTAAGTACATTGCATGGCAATACCTTATGGTACATCTTATGAACTTCTTATGGAAATGTAAATTGCATTAATAAACACACATGTTAAAGCAGAATCATTTGTTAAAATACATGTAAAATGATATATATTATAAGATAACGAAAGTGAACGATTTAAGATCTAGATTTTTTTGTGGTCTTTAATTGCAGAATTCTACATTTTAAAGATTTTTTATTTCAATTACAAATATATTAATTTCAATTTACCGAATAAAAAAGACAGTGAAGATATGATTAACATGACACATAAAACATGTTTATAATCCAGAAAGCGCTTTAGACACATGAAATTATAAAGTGTAATTATTTTTATTATTTTTTTATCTACAACAAAAAAATTATTTTTATTATTTTTTTTATCTACAACAAAAAAATTAATTTCATTAGGGATGATTATTATTTATCCATTTTTTAAAATCTCCTCTTTAGTAACAGGTCAAAATGTCATTAGTATTTAACGGTTTCAATTATTGAAAAACACCACAAAAGTTCGTCATTTAATTCTTAACGTGTGACAGACCTTTGTCTTGGAAACCTTGCTGGAAGTAATGTTTTTATCTTCTTTTTGAAAATGCACACCCAATGTTAATCAACCTTCAAAGCACTGCTAAATACCAACAAAAAATAGCTTTAAATTCGAATTTTACATTTTCAATGTTCCTTATTATAAACAACAAAAAAATGCGCGGTGGCATTGAAATGTGCAATTCATTGTTCGAGATTAATCCTTGACTTTCACTTGTGTGACTTTATACAGCTTTTACATTTAATATGTGATAGAAATTAGGGACGGGGCATAGAAGGTGAATGTTGAGGTCAATATGTGACAGATTAAATTAAGTTACAAAATTTTGATATCAGTTATGCAATGTATAACATGTGAGATAAAACAACTTTAGAAATTTGGTGTTCCCTATAAGCTTTTTTTCTGGATTTCCCTTCATCTTGAACATTTTTTTTTTCAAATGAAAACTATGGATGTAAAAGTACCTAAATAAACGAGGCGCTTTATAACTTAACGAAATAAAATTCTGAACAAAACAGCCTCTTTTTTATCAGGAAATGCTGTATACCTCAAATGAATGTATCACAGAGAGTAGTGAAAAGAAGAAATCGAATATGCAACAGCGTATGACGCGTGGAATTAAGAAAGATCTTTCGGACGAGGAGAAGACCATGGAGAAAGAGGCAGAAGTCGACTATAGCGGTGTACTGTTAAAATCAGTAGATCAGATGCTTCAAGATTCACTGTATGGTACTAGTAGGAAGAAAAGATCTGTAGGTAAGGTAACTGACTTTGACTAGGAGTTTATGATCCAGTTGAAGAAAGTCATTGTACATAGTCACATTGAAAAATTAGAAAAGAATATGTTGCAATGATAAATTGGAAGAAAGTAGAAATCTAAATTACTGACGCGTACGGTAAAGTTATTTGTAAACATTATTCCAACAGTAGTTTAAATTTTAAAAAAATTTGATAATACGCCCGTGAAGCTCGGGTTGATCATCTGGCGGTTGGGGCATCAACCTTCGTGAAAGGGGATTTATAAGAATCGGGTAAAACATGCAAATTGCCTATTCATAGTAATGAAGAGGGTTGTGGTAAACATTTTACAACTCCTCCAAAACCGGAGAATGGATTTCAATCAAGATCTATATGGCCAACTGAAAAATCGTAGCAAGTTCGGAGAACTAATTGTTATTAGATTTACTTTCACATAGTGCCATTCTACATCAACTATGTTACGTTTTGTTCATAAACATTTCTGTGGTTTCCATTTATAAACTGAGATTTGACCCATTCATATCATAAGAAATGAATATCTCATGTTTACAACTCGAATCGAATTGATTTCTGAGATTTCCATTCAAAAGCTTATTATACTGTGTTAAATTCTCCCATCCGCACCTCTTAATTCAGTAAATGGATTCCATTCTAACGTTTAGGAATTCTTTATGACATTATACCCTAGACGACTTTCCAAGTCGTGCATATACAAGTAAACTTCATATGTCACAATGGTTATGTTATTTCGTCAAAGAAGGAACCGATCATTCGATGATGTTGTTACGCCGATTGACACCGAGGCAACCTATTTAATCTTTAAAAATAATAATTGAGCTTGGTTTATTGTGAACCTCCTACATAGCTTTGAATGGTGGATCTGAAAACATTTTGGGTACGTTTTACTAAAGATAACTTAATTGCCATTGATTTATTTGTAGAGGAGTACCCTCTTTGAATCAGCAATTTTTCAAATTCCCTATTCAGTTCAGCTTTACTTTCGCGCAATCTTTATCTTTATCATTATGCTATTGTACACTTGTTTTTTGGAACCAGATGATTTTGGGGTTTCCTTTCCAAAGCATGGCCTTTTCTAACGCATTATTTGGGAGGTATCCATATCATATCCGTATACATGTAGTGAACCTCTTGTTGCAATGTATTGAAGTTTACAATTTAAACGATTTACATGTACTTATATTTTGAGGTTCATCTGACGAGACCATTTCGATTCAGCAACTCTTTAAACTGCTAAATTACATTTCTTGAATCTTATAATCTTACAACCATACACTGCTATTGTGTTCCACTCTTGTTATTAAAATCAAATAGTTTTGGAGTTTGTCTTAACAAAACATATATTTTAATACACATATAAACATACCTGATCCATTTAAAAGTAAAAGTAAAGGAAGGTTTTGTGTTGTTTGCTGATAGTATCTTTTCCAATCCGTACAGGCTTTACCTTGACTTGTGATGCGCTAGCGGAACTTGGAGATGGAGTGATAGCTTTAACTGTTGAAGATATAGGTTCAATTCCAGACGATGAAATCACAAATTGCCTTGAAATTCTTGGAGGCGTTTCAACATGGAGTATTGAACAGAAGAGAGCTATTTTAACTTTACTTCAAAAGCAAACGGTAATAAGTTATTTAGTTGAAAAGTAAACGATAAAACACAAAACAGCATTTGAATTAGGTATATTAGTATGCAATACTAAGTATATGATCCTCATTTAAAGCCTTATTTCACATCCCTAAAGAATTTAAAACTAATTGGATTTCACACCAACAAAATACTTTTTTCACAATGACAAATTTAAGAATATGATGTTACTAAATGGAGAAAAAATAAGATAACAAACGTCAAAGAAAATTCTAAACGGAAAATCCCTCTTCAAATGACAAAAATGTATCAAAACTGTGAAAATAGATTGTGTTCTATTGTAAGAATACAGGTAAATTAATTAATGTTTCTTTAGTCTTCTCTATGTATTATATCATGAAGTAGATTTGTAAAAATGAAACGAGAATATAAGTGATCGACTTTGATGAAAATATGAGTCTCAGAATGAATTTCGTTTTCACCGTTTTTACTTCAGGTATTCGGACAGCCTGGAACATGGACCTCAGACACATTATCTTCTGCTGGTGCTATCATTCAAGGAATGACCATCGATGAAATAAAATCATTGCAACTTGATGTTGATGCAATGGAAGTATTAGGAGAGCAGGATGGTTGGACGGAAGCTCAGGTATACTGAAACTTCAATAATATAGTTATCGTTATATCTTTTATCCTCTGTCGTTTCGATCATAAATGTATAAATTGCACTTAGTACATATGCACTTAATATAATATAATAATTCAAATATACTTTCTAATGTGTTCGCGCAAATGTGCTTTTCAAAATATCAGCATTTATTTTTACAAAGACCATCTATAACTTATTTCTATACTTCTAGTTAAAAGTTATAATCATGCGACCATGCCTGATGACGTCACAATGGTGTAGACAACTATAGGTCACCGTACGGCTATCTTTGATAATCAGTGGGACGCATACAGTTGCTGAGTTTCATAACACAACTTTTGGGCAAATTTTAAACAGGAAGGATCAAAATCATTAGAGAAACAGATTATATCACACAAACTCGTGTATCACTATATTTTTCAACTCTCAATAGTAAACGTAAATCATTTTAAAAGCTCGCCTGTTAATTGTCTGTAGGAGATATATCGTACCACTTGTTGCAGTATCACCTAAATCTCTGTTTATTGTGCAGAAAAAAGAAGCATTCCAGCGATTCTTGGATTATTACAAAAATGGTCAGCATGTAAACGCTTTGAGTGCAGCAGAAATCAGCATTTTGGGCCAATTCACATGTGGAATGACAACGGATCAGATAGCGACGATCCATCACACCACCTATTTGTAAATAATTATAGATATGATTCATGTTTTGTCATGTATTTTTTTTATTTCTGCCATACACTATAGTTCATTAATATAATCGTGTGGATGTTTAACTTTGAATATAAAAGTAAGAATATGCGGCATGATTGCAAATAAGACAACTACTTAGTAACTACAAGTGACCAAGAGGCAATGGTGTAGACAACTATAGGTCATCGTACGGCTATCTTTAATAATCAGTGGGACGCATACAGTTGCTAAGTTTCATCTTAAGTAAACAATACCCAGGTTTATATCACAAAATCTACTCTGGGTCATAGACAAACCGATGCGTTTATGTAAGTTTTTTAAGGCCTGACTGGACTCGGATAATAGTAAATAAAAGTTATACGAAGTTTATGCTTTAGAAAATTAAAAACTTGTATGGATTCTGGTGTGCATTTTTCCAGTCTGTAGAAGATAGCAAAATAAACTAAGCAAAATAAACTAACAACTGAGTTTCATTTGATATGATCCACTCAGTTGCACAGTTTAAATCACCTATTGTTTTGAGATGTCTTTTATCCATCTATTGCCCAATTAAATCAATACAACTTACAAATGGTAAAGTTGATATCACCTCTTCTTAAATTTTACGGACGCCATCACGAGTTGGTTGACCGTTATGGAATATCCGTTTCACAGAAGATATCGGATATGTTCCTTATGTCATAACTACTACAATCCCATTCCATTTTCACGAATGTGACCTACCTAATTAGAGTATTTACTGGGTTTGTTATAACATGATCAAAATGTGGAGCAGGATCTGTTTACCCTTCCGGGTCATCTCAGATCACCCCCAGGTTTTGGTAGGCGTTCGTGTTGCTTAGTCTTTAGTCTTATATGTTGTGTCTTGTGTACTATTACTTGTCTGTTTGTCTTTATTTTTTCTTTTTAAGCCATGGCGTTGTCAGTTTTTTTTTATCTATGATTTTAAATGTCCGTCTGCTATCTTTGGTTCCTCTTTTTTAACAACATTTATTATATGAGTGGAGCATCTCTAACCTCTTTACTAACTTGTTTTTTTTACACATTCCGCAGATTTCCATGTACGTGTACACAGCTTTGTCTATACTCAGGGTGAAATTTTTGGTGTAAATACGGCCATGTTTGGCTATGATGAAATCAAAAAGGCTCAACGTTACTATTTTTTCGTTTTGAATTTCATTTTAATCTCTTGCATTCAAATGAATATGATATGATAATATTACGACAGGTTCCGAATAGATTTTGTTTTGGTCTTGACATAATTCATTGGATAAACATGTATTTTCATAGATAAGAATACGTGTAATAAGTATACAATAAATAAGTTTAAAATAAATATTAAATAATAAATATACAAAGCAATCGATATTTCGAATACCATCTATCCTTCATATTATTATCAATTTTCCAATGTGAACTGATGACTTATTCTGACCTAAGAAATGATTTATATTTTTTATATATATATATATATATATATATATATATATATATATATATATATATATATATATATATATATATATATATATATATATATAACATGACTAAAAGTTTAAATTCTCTCTTACAGACAAAGTTCACCTTGAAATTTGGCAGTGTTTCGTATGCGTCTATGTATTTTTTTACAATACCTTTATAATAACGAAAGTGAGAAACAAAAGTACTCCAAATATACTTGAAAAAAAAAACACGAGTATACCGGTATGCTGTTTCATACAAATACTGCTCTTACTTTAGAACAAGTATCACACAGTTTAATCATATGTTTATTCGGTCGATTATATTTTCAGAAATGCGTCAGAAGCTATTGGACAAGTGACAAGCTGTAATGAACTACAATTTATTGAGTGGGCTAAACTTGCCAAACTAGCATTTGGTGATGATGTATCGACCTGGGATACGTCTACCATTCAGAGAGTTGGCACAGTCATTGGTATATTTTACATTTACTCCTTTATGAAATGATAATGAACGAATCTATAAGATTTATATGCCTTATTTATGGGCATTATGTTTTCTGGTATGTGTGTTCGTCCGTCCGTTCGTTCGTTCGCCCGTCTTTCCCGCTTCAGGTAAAAGTTTTTGGTCGAGGTAGTTTTTGATGAAGTCCAATCAACTTGAAACTTAGTACACATGTTACCTATGATATGATCTGTATAATTTTAATGCTAAATTAGAGTTTTAACGCCATTTTCAAGGTTCACTGAACATAGAAAATGGTAATGCGGATTGGGCATCCGTGTATTAGGGACACATTCTTGATCTCATGATTGTTAATGTATCCTCTTCTGTGTCCTCCGACCATGAATCAAAATAACTATGCAACCAGTAATAACAGATTAATACTTTTGATGTTATTCATACCCCAAGACGTCAATCGTGTTCCTTTATGTCATTGCATTGTTATTTGATTATTTTATTGTATGTAACCGTCAAATGTCAAATAGGCCTTACTGGTTTTTCTCTCTGTTCATCTGAACAGTTACAAACAGTTTAAAAAACAACTAGTTCTCAACTTTGAAAGTGAAATATATAGGTTCTTTAATTTCTGCGTACATTTGTTAAGTGAACTTGATTAGAAATAAGAAGATACGACAACAAAATTGGTCACTTTTGTAATGCACACGATTCAGGCACAAGTGATCTCGAAATTTATTTGTATCAACATCCTCTATTCATTTGTATCAACATTATTTATCAATTCATATTTTTGAATGTATTTAACTCCTTCTCGCAAAGTTGACCCAAATGACAATATTTACTGTTCTGGTTTCGATTTAAAATTTAACAAATGTTGTTTTTTTTTTTATATTTGACTTCCCGAATTCGGGTTTATGATGTGAGGTAATCAAGAGAACTACAAATCATCATCATGGAGTTGCCTTTATATATAAATAAAAAAGAAGATATTGGCTTTTTACAGGCGGCCTTAAAGAAGAGGATATTCAAAAGCTTTCTGAGGATCACATTGATAGCATCAATCCAGATCACATCACATATATTCCAACGTCTACATTTGAGGTTTGTAATTAAACATAATTCCCCAAACAACAGACAGTGAATGTTTCGATAATAAATAAAAAAGATACAATGCATAAGCGTTTGTTCGTTAAAAAAGATACCATGAGCTCAGAAAATAATGAGCCTGAATTCACAGCAGCTGTTTAAATATTTTACATTATCTTTCTACGCTGTGTCAAATTTTTCATATTTTGTGGTAAAATCAAATTCATAGACGACAAACAAAGTAGAACAGTAAACTTAAAGTTAAACAGAGAGGGTGCAAATATCACTAAAAACTCTTCAATTCCCGAAGAATTAAATGCCAATTTTCTTTCAAAAATACAATTACCCATAAAAGAGGGACGAAAGATACCAAAGGGATAGTCAAATTCATAAATCTAAAACAAACTGACAACGCCATGGCTAAAAATGAAAGACAAACAAACAACAGCACACATGACACAACATAGAAAACTAAAGAATAAACAACACGAACCCAAAAAAAGTGTACTACTTGCATGAGTATAGATACATATCATGATAATGTATTATCTACATATCTTACAGAAATTTTCTAAAGAACAACTAGGCTTTTTCTCTTCAAGCCAAGCCCAGTCTACAACAACATCTCAGTTAGAAGCTTTAAACCCAGAACAATTATCTGTTCTAGTTCGTATCGCATCAACAGTTGATGCTGGCATTCAAGCATCTCAGAATCAAGGTGGAAGCAATTATGCCGGCAGTTTCGGTAAGTTGTGAAATTTAATGTATCTTGTCTATTATAATTACACATTTTTTTCAATATTACAAGTATACTTGTTAGGAAATTAACTTCACAGGGGATTATGGGATTATGTTTATTTCTTTAAAAATATTCTGAACTCCTATTTCAAATTGATGGAATAATAATGCAGTCAAGTAGATGGAAAAATATAATATTCTGAATTCAGATTTCTTCCATACATGCACCTTACAGTGTTAAATTTTGTAAAAACAAATATTTGATTGATAACGTCAAAAAAGTTTGTAATAATTGTTCACCTTAGCGTTTTGCACGAAAAAAGAATTCTGAATAAAAACCCGTCCCTTGACGTTAAAAGGTTACTCCCTTAAATATTTATACATTTATATAATTGTTCAAATTTAAAAGATCACCCCAATCTATTTGAGATTTATCATGTAATAATCTTTAAACATAGTATTTTGTCAAGGATATACAACAAGGACAACTGAAAAAGCAAATTTGATTAATTAATCGAACGATGAAAGTGGTTTTAACGAACTTGGCTGCCCATTAGGGTCTTGTATGGTCGTTCAATATAACAAAACAAAACAGAGCTAAAAGTTGACATACTACAACTAAAAGAAAATTAAGAATTTACTTTGTGTACTCAGAAAAAGTTTTTTCACCTGCTCAACCGATTTATTTACCACGAGCACAGCACATATCCAGGAAAAAGTCCTACTATTCTAAATCTTAAGAAATGCCATTACTGCAGAGGATGGTGTACGTCTTTCAGTATACGTCAATTTTTGTCCTTTTTTCAATTATCATATTCCTTCCAAAGCAATCAATCAATACTCAATGACAAATAAACTTATTTGTAGCTATTGATTTTGTTTAGCTGAGGTAATTCTCATTGGCGAAGCAATATGTGTTATATATTTGTATATGCCCCAGCTAGGGGCATTATGTTTTTCGGTCTGTGCGTCCGTTCGGCAGTCCGTCTGTTCCGTTTCAGGTTAAAGTTTTTGATCAAGGTAGTTTTTGGTGAAGTTGGTTCAACTTGAAACTTAGTACACATATTCCTTATGATATGATCTTTCGAATTGCATGCTAAATTGGAGTTTTTATTCGAATTTGAACCCGATTGTGCGAGTTAGGCACTATACGTTGGACACACTCTTGTTTCTCTGTAAAATAATCCCTTCATTTAACAAACTTTCAAGGGTTACAAATAACTGCCATGTAATACTATCAAATTTATTATAAGTACTACAGCGATTGTTGCGAATAATGTACTTACGTGTTGCAACTGGTGAGTTTTTTTTTAACTTTACAAGGAGCTGCTGTAAACACAGCATGGTTTAATACAAGAATTCAATACGTTTATGTCTGAATCTTTGAAGAATTTTATTAGAGCAGTATTACTTTCAGTACTTGAAAACGCTAAACCAGTTTTAAGTAAGATTTAACTTAATTTGCAATTTGCCAAATTATTTGTTGAAACCTGCATAATTACTCAGTATTAATCTTTATGATGAACAGAACTACAAAACATGATGAAGATAATTAATGTGAAT
This sequence comes from Mytilus galloprovincialis, assembly GCA_037788925.1. Classification (NCBI taxonomy): domain Eukaryota; kingdom Metazoa; phylum Mollusca; class Bivalvia; order Mytilida; family Mytilidae; genus Mytilus; species Mytilus galloprovincialis. The sequence continues at coordinate 39,744,909 of CM075334.1, read as the reverse complement.
AGTTAATGTATGGATGTACACTATATAATAACATATGTGAATATTGTAAATGCATAGTTTTATTAATTTTTTTAATTTTTGTTTATGCAAGGCAAAGGTAACTATTCGGAAAGACTGTCATCAAGTTGGATAGGTACAGTGATATTGGTTTGTTCTGGGATCCTACTTTATTATTAGATGGAAGCAGTAACGAAACATTTTTCTGATGTTGAATGAAAACCGACCTATGATATGGAAACGGACTATGGTTATGAATTTTCGTCTTCAACATTTCAGAAAATTAAGAAATAAAAATATTTGACTTATTAAAAGACTGTCGCGTAATGAACAAATAATTGACTTACCGATATTTTGAAATCTTCTGTGGTCATGTTTTCAAGTTAGGAATGCATCTGAAAAATAAATACTACGTATCATCCACTGTAGATAACCTTCTACGTATTTAGACTTGTGAAACATTGTTAAAGGTCGTTCAATTCCTGACTGTAGATAACCTTCTACGTATTTAGGCTTGTGAAACCTTTTGAAAGGTCGTTCAATTCCTGACTAGTTGGACACATCAGTATGACTGCTTAGGTTAGATCTTTGGGTTACTTTGGTAGTCAAATAGTGAATTGATTTCTGCTTTCTGAGATGTTTAAGAAGTTAAGAAATGTTGCTTTTTTTTATTAATTGTATTATTGTGAGTTGAGTACCAAGCATTTTTTTTCAAAGTTTGCAAAATGGATATCTTTTTTTTTTAAATTGACAAATAGTATAACATGTAATAAATTGTCCTCCATTCTCCAAATATAACTTGGTTTTCAGTCAGTATTTTTCTCTTTGTCAACAAAATGTAAATAAAATTGAGAAAGGAAATGGTGAATATGTCAAAGCGACAACCACCCGACCATAGAGCAAACAACAGCCGAAGGCAACCAATGGGTCTTCAATGTAGCGAGAATTCCCGCACCCGTAGGTGTCCTTCAGCTGGCCCCTAAAATATGCATAATAGTACAGTGATAATGGACGTCATACTAAACTCCGAATTATACACAAGAAACTAAAAATTAAAATCATACAAGACTAACAAAGGCCAGAGGCTCCTGACTTGGGACAGGCGCAAAATTGCGGCGGGGTTAAACATGTTTATGAGATCTCAACCCTCCCCCTATACCTCTAGCCAATGTAGAAAAGTAAAAGAATAACAATACGCACATTAAAATTCAGTTCAAGAGAAGTCCGAGTCTGATGTCAAAAGATGTAACAAAAGAAAATAAATAAAATGACAATAATACATAAATAACAACAGACTACTAGCAGTTAACTGACATGCCAGCTCCAGACCTCAATTAAACTGATTGAAAGATTATGTCTTCATCATATGAATATCAGGTACAATCCCTCCCGTTAGGGGTTTAGTATCATACTATCATAAAATATATGAGAAGAACATAACCCGTGTCATGCCAACAACTGTTTTTTTAGAAATAAATGTGTTTAGTTCCGATGCAAAGACCCTATCAGTGAATCAATGTTAAAGCCAAAATATGCAATCTTTAATGACCTGACAACAGTATCGTAACTATATCCCCTTTTAATAAGTCTATTTAAAGGTTTTGTTAGTTTCTGAGGAGAATATTGACATTTTTGTGCTTTATAAAGAATATTTCCATAAAATTTTGGATGTGAAATACCTGAACGTATAAGATGTCTGCATGTTGAGTTATATTTACGAATTATTTCCTTATACCGGTGATAAAATTTAGTAAATGTTTTGACCAGTTTGTGATATCGAAAACCCTGGTGTAATAATTTTTTCATTTTTTTTGTGTATATAAATAATTCAAATGTTAAATTGTAAAATATTTGCTTTAATTTTTTTTTTAATTTACTTCACAATAAGGTTGTCATGAATTAATTTTGTTTTCAGCTGTGTTTTTTTTTTTAAATCCTTCCAGGGTAGATGGAAACTATGATCGTTTTGCAAAATATAAAGTTTAAAAAAAAACTAATTTTGCAAAGGATATTCACGTGCGTTTCATGATTTTTTAATTACTGCATGAAATTTAAAAAAAAAAAAAAAAATATGTCAAATGCATTTACTGTAAGATAAATGTGCTTTTCTCTTTTTCATACTCACAAATTTAAATGCTTACTGTATTGTGAAGCCAACTTGTGATGATCTTAAAAATTCGATGTTATAATATATATAGTCCATTGATTGTGTTCTAGATATGAAGATGTGTGCTGTCTGATAGATCAAATGACGACAACACTATCTAATACTTGACATACACTTCAATAGAATGATTTTTATATGCATATTTTATTATGTAACTTGAGATGATTTGACATGGTAAATAGGGATCGGGAGAATAAAAGAGATTAAAGAAAAGCAGAAATAATATGTGACAATGGGGGAAAGCAGACGAAGAGAAAAAGAGACTTGAATGCATGAAGAGAAGAGATTATGGTTTGAATTTGTGAATGAATGAAAAGTCGTCTATGAAAATTTCTACTGCAGATTTGTTTGATTTATAGTTATAGTTAGTTTATTGTTGAGTATTAAACGTTTGCATTGCAATAATGTCTTTTTTATAATTATTCATCAGCACACCTTCTGTAGTTCTAGTTCTAATGACACAAACATTGTTTTTATCTAGACTATAACAACTAAATGAGGCAAACTGTTAATCAGCTTATTACAAATGAAAGAGGATTCGTGTGAATGCAACACAGGGTCAACGGTCATAAAATATTTCAGCTTTTTCCCCATTTTTATAGAGGTCATTATGTGTTCGAAACATTATAAATGAATGAAGGATTTCCATCTTACCGTTCAACTCTTATACAAACAGGTTTAGCTGACCTGAATTGATTTCTTCTTCATAAGATTGGTATATTATGAAGGTCATATAAATACTGAAACAGACAGGGAAGTGTTTAACATAAATTTTCAAATCACAAAATGTATGCGATCATAAATGACAAAAGAAATAAGACAAATAGAACATATAGTTGTGGTCTGAGAATCTAGAATTCATCCGATGCTAAATTTTAATTAATAATAATCTATTATTTCTAAAAATTGCATTTGTTTGAAAAAAAAAGTATTTAATTGAATATAAAATGAACAGTAATTACAGTGGTTTATCGATTTTAAAATCCCTCTGAAATATAGTAAACAACTAGTTAAGAGTAACTTGAAACAAATGGTATCGTACAAATTAAAATAAAGGTGATGATGATTGATTGTTGGTTGCTTAACGTCCAGTGGCAAATATTTCATGCATATTCAGGACGAGAACAAGTTCACAATAAATACAATAGGTAGGTCTTGTCACAATAGAGGCCATCTGGGATGATGGTTGGGGAAATTTGGACTGCCACTGGAAAATGAGGTATATTGGAATGGGACAAAAATTTTGCCTTGCAACAGGCCACCTACGGACCCCTCAATGAGTTGTTGCAAGGGTTCTTAACGTGCAAAGAGCGTGGCACTCTCTTTACACGAGGCATCGGATTTAACGTCCCCAATCTGACCGGACGTGACTGCGAACTTGATACATCCCGCACAGCCAAACGGACGCCCCACTTCGGCAAGCGTTTTACTGCCAGTCGGAAGAAGACCAAGTGACCATATTTCTATTCCCCAGTCACCTTTGGGGACTAAAGGTGATGATCATGGATGGCTGTTTAACGTCCAGTGGCAAATACTATGCATATTCAAGGCGATAACATTTTAACAGTTTAATGATATGAAAATGTACCCTGTTTTGTACTAGAACATGCAAGTTCGCTAGTTAACAGTCCACTGGAAGACATTTCCGAGCCGACCAGTCTTTGCTCTTAATTACTCATTATTGCCAAGTGCTTAGCTGAGAAGCAAAACAAAAAAAAACAAAAAAAACAAAAAAACAAAAAAAACACCAAATTTTATGGATGTACTTCGGTGCAATTAAAAGAACTAGAATTTAGAAATAAAAATTATATAAGTGAGAAGAGCATTAGTTAAGGAACAAAATAAGTTAAAGATATTTTTTTTTACTGATGGCGAGAATAGGCTGACTCGGACTTTTACCATAAGTCATATTTGTATCACAGTTATTTGGGCAACGGAGTCCTCTTTTTTGGGCCCTACTGTAAACTAGAGGCTCTCAAGAGCCTGTAACGCTCACCCGACTCTACTTGGGTTTTTGAATTCATACAAAAACAGATAAATTTTGGCTACAAAGTAACAACACTTGGCCAGCACCTCATAAAGAAAGGACTATTCATGCTATGTTTGATTTCATTCAGTTCCGTGGTTCTCTAGAAGAAGACTTTTGTATGCATTCCCCGTAGGGTCCTATGTTAAACTGAGCCCCCCGCTGGCAGCCATCTTGGATGATGGATCGGAGACAAAATAACAACACTTGGTCAGCATCTCATAAGGAACATTCATGCTATGTTTGGTTTCATTCCATTTAGTGGTTCTCTAAACATGCTAAAAGATGTCATTTGTATGCATTTCCCATAGGGTCCTATGTTAAACTAATTCCCCCTGCTGGCGGCCATCTTGGATGATGGATCAGCTACAAAGTAACAACACTTGGTCAGCACATCATAAGGAACATTTATGCCATGTTTGGTTTCATTCCTTTCAGTGGTTCTCTAAAAGAAGTCATTTGTATGCATTTCCCATATAGGGTCCTATGTTAAACTAAGTCATTGCTGGAGGCCATCTTGGATGATGGCTCGGAGACAAAGTAACAACACTTGGTCAGCACCTCATAAGGAACATTCATGTCATGTTTGGTTTCATTCCATTCAGTGGTTCTCTAGAAGAAGTCATTTGCATGCATTTCTCAAAGGGTCCTATGTTAAACTAAGTCCCCGCTGGCAGCCATCTTGGATGATGGATCGGCTACAAAGTAACAACACTTGGTCAGCACCTCATAAGGAACATTCATGTCATGTTTGGTTTCATTCCATTCAGTGGTTCTCTAAAAGAAGTCATTTGTATGCATTTCCCATAGGGTCCTATGTTAAACTAAAACCCCCGCTGGCTACCATCTTGGATGATGGATCGGCTACAAAGTAACAACACTTGGTCAGCACATCATAAGAAACATTCATGTCATGTTTGGTTTCATTCCATTCAGTGGTTCTCTAGAAGAAGTCATTTGTATGCATTTCCCATAGGGTCCTATGTTAAACTAAGTCCCCCGCTGGCGGCCATCTTGGATGATGGATCGGCTACAAAGTAACAACACTTGGTCAGCACCTCATAAGGAACATTCATGCCATGTTTGGTTTCATTCCATTCAGTGGTTCTCTAGAAGAAGTCATTTGTATGCATTTCCCATAGGGTCCTATGTTAAACTAAGACCCCGCTGGCGGCCATCTTGGATGATGGATCGGTTACAAAGTAACAACACTTGGTCAGCACCTCATAAGGAACATTCATGCCATGTTTTGTTTAATTCCTTTCAGTGGTTCTCTAGAAGAAGTCATTTGTATGCACTTCCCATAGGGTCCTATGTTAAACTAAGTCCCCCGCTGGCGTCAATCTTGGATGATGGATCGGCTACAAAGTAACAACACTTGGTCAGCACCTCATAAGAAACATTCATGTCATGTTTGGTTTCATTCCATTCAGTGGTTCTCTAGAAGAAGTCATTTGTATGCATTTCCCGTAGGGTCCTATGTTAAACTAAGTCCCCCGCTGGCGGCCATCTTGGATGATGGATCGGCTACAAAGTAACAACACTTGGTCAGCACCTCATAAGGAACATTCATGCCATGTTTGGTTTCATTCCATTCAGTGGTTCTCTAGAAGAAGTCATTTGTATGCATTTCCCATATAGGGTCCTATGTTAAATTAAGTCCCCCGCTGGCGGCCATCTTGGATGATGGATCGGCTACAAAGTAACAACACTTGGTCAGCACCTCATAAGGAACATTCATGCCATGTTTGGTTTCATTCCATTCAGTGGTTCTCTAGAAGAAGTCATTTGTATGCATTTCCCATAGGGTCCTATGTTAAACTAAGACCCCGCTGGCGGCCATCTTGGATGATGGATCGGTTACAAAGTAACAACACTTGGTCAGCACCTCATAAGGAACAGTAATGCCATGTTTGGTTTCATTCCATTCAGTGGTTCTCTAGAAGAAGTTCAAAATAAAAAAGTTAACGACGACGACGGACGACGGACGACGGACGCCAAGTGATGAGAAAAGCTCACTGCTAAAAAAAGGTCTCATTTTTGCTCATATTTACTACTTTCTACAAAGTAAAGATGTATAACAAGTCTCAACAATCCATTACTATGTTATCAAGTTCTAAAAAAGGAGCAGGTTCGTGAGGATAGTTAAAAGGGTATTGTAATCGACTATAGTAATGGGTTGTTGAGACATTTTATATGTCTATATGTATTGTAGAACATTTTAAGTATTGAAAAAAAAACTTTTTTTTACAGTGGAGCCCACAAAAGGGGTGTGCCCCAAATACCTGTGATTTGCATGAGTATTATTTGGGTCTCAAATCGAAAGAAAAGAAATCTAGAATCAACTTTTATTTTGATAAGTAACCTTCAACGAGCTGTGAAGTATTATATGAAAGAAAAAAACGGGTCTTATTGGGGAATATTTTACCTTGTATCGTAGGAAAAATCACAAGAAATCTGAACGTTTGACAAAAAAAAATCCTAACCTGAGATCACCTGACCTAAGAACATCCTTAAAATCTTTGATTTGATTTGACCTCGTCGGGGTTCGAACATACGACCTACTGTACAATATGCAACAAATATCCCCCTCTCACTTTAAAAAAAAATTATTGATCCGCTAGCTCAAATATATACGTACACCATAAAATTACTTACATATTTTATGTTTTCGTTATAAAAACTAGATTCTAATAAATATATTTCAACCACGAAAAGAGAGCGCAATAATTGTATTTTCGATGTAAGAATTCCCTTTATAGTACACTGATTACGGTTTGTGGTGATAGATATAACCGAAAACGACCCTTATGGTTGCAAAATATAATGAAATATAATTATTGTAAAATATTGTAATACAGATACGACTGTCATACAAGTGAGTGGTTTAGATAGCTATAAAACCAGGTTTACTCCACCATTTTCTACGTAAGAAAATGTCTGTACCAAGTCAGGAATGTAACAGTTGTTATTCATTCGTTTGATGTGTTTAAGCTTTTGATTTTTCCATGATTTGATTATCATGGACTTTTCGTTATGGATTTCCCTCGGAGTTCAGTATTTTTGCACATGATTTTACATTGTCCTTTATAATTTGGCCAATAAAATGTAAACTCACTATTTACCGAATGTGTGAGACCAGCAATCTGATGGTAGTCAAGGTCGCAAATGAAATGCCATGCCATATTGGTGAAAAAGAAGTGCACCGCTTTATTGAGAATTAGAGGGTCCCCTTGATTACTCATGTTACTTGAATCTTGATTTTTACCTGTCATTTACCATTTTAGTTTAAAAAATATTGTAAAAAGGAATATCTTTTACAAGGTACTTAATTAATCTCTATTTGTCACGTAAGAATTTTTAAGAAATCTAAATATTCTACATCTGTGATAATATTAACCACAGTGGCTGACCAAAAAGGAGGGTTCCGGAGATTGGACCCTCATTTTTATTGATCTATGCATTTGAATAGGAACATATAGTTGGACCCCAATCCCATTTTATCCTGGGTTGGGAAACCCCTTGACTTTCAGTAAAAGATTGAGAAACTATTCAAAATAAATATATTAAAATTTTATACACGGGTGAAAATGATTACGTAACATGTTCTGGTTACAGTATATTTTAAATAACCAAACTTGTACCATATGAAAAAACAATCATTATAAAAAATGAATATGTTTTACAAACGATTTAATTAATTTATATCTTAAAACCAAATTGAATCCCCTTTTTACAATGTATTTAATATCATATAAGTATAAGTAAGTAAGTATAAGTAATGACTTTATTTAAAGAGGGTGACGCTAATCTACATTGAGGCCCTCATTCAGAACAAACAGTACAAATATTACAAAGCTTACAATTTTTAACATATGTTGATGCAATATTCATGCTAACTATAAATTTTCTGTAGAACAAGACAAAAATAAATTCATATATACATATACCATGATATACATGAAATACAAAATCATACTATTATGTATCTGAAACAAGTAAATTACATGTATAAAGTGTCAAGATGTTATTCCTTGAGGACCCCTAATCGTTAATGAAGTTTAGTCAAATTATCAAGTAATTGACAAATGTCGAACGTTATAAAGTCGAAAACTAAAAAGTTTTTTTTTACACTATGCGCCAAAACGTTCGCAGCTGGTCATTAGTGATAGTTATAATAAATGTTGTGTTTGTTTGCTATTTTTGAAGTATTCTGTACCTGTTTTCCTATGTGTAAAAATGTTAATTAAACACCATGGTTATTTATTAAGATTACAGTTTAGATGAAAACATTTATGAAAGCAATTTGGATAGTTGAGCCTATTGAGGAGAACTATTTCCAATCTATAAATGGCTCTTAAAACTCTTGATGCTGGTGCGTCCAGAACATATTCCAGTTTATGCAAATCAGTGAATCGAGCACATCCACGAGGTACGCCATTTTCATGCAGACACGGAAAGAAGAGGAAGAAACAAAGGGTTTTATATTAACCTTAACTGCAGTAAATTGTTAAGCTCCCTGGTTTGCCTCAATCATGTCATATATAGATTCTTTTGGTATCAATGACAATATCACAACTGATTCCAAATCTTGCTCAAGTGATGATTTATTTGACGGCATTTTAGGCGATTTCACCCTCGTGAACGATGGAACACGTGAAAGTACAACATCAGACGAACAATTAATTACACATTTGACAGGCTCATTACACCACTCAGAACCAAACACAACGAAAAATTCTGTGCAATACTTAAAATCAGAAACTACATGTATGTCAAAAAATGCAATTCTTGCACGAGAAAATCGACAAAAGAAGAAGGAATATGTCACAAATTTGGAAGCAAGTGTTGAAAAATTGCATGTCCAAAATTCCAACTTGATGTCAAAGATGGGGACAATGGAATCGGAAATGTCAGATTTAGTGGCTGAGGTTGAATATCTCAAAGGTGTAATTGCTAATCAGAGCACTCTTTCAAAACTAATTGGATCAGTTTGTTCCACTCCTGGTGTTCGGTTTTATTCCTCATTTAATGTTAACAATAATAGTCCAACAAATGTAAGCAAGGATGAAAATACAAATCTAAGAAAACGTAAAAGTTCAGTTTTTGATGGGTCCCGTGAAAATCGGGAAAATGTAGAATCTCCTACTGTGAAGAAAGTTGTACGAAGATCAACAAGAAATATAAGTTGTAGTAATAGTGTTGGCAATTCTGAAACGCAGGAAAAAACATCAAAAGAAAACACTGAAAATCAGGAAAATAAGACAATTATCAACTCTGAAAATCTGATGAATGGAATTTGCCTTCATGTTGCTGGAGATGCAGTGTCATTAGAGTTCTGTGCGACCTGTTCAAAAATGGCTACAAACACAAAGAAAGCAGCAAATGTGTCAGGTGATCACACTTATGGTAGAATAACTGATCCCAATTAATGCAGCAATTTGGTCTGTTTCAGTTTCTGTTTTTTATTTCATTACTTTTTTGACTTCAGTGCTGGAATATTTTTTTTTTTTATGACAAGGAGATATCAATTTACATATTCAGTGTACAGAAATACAAGTATAAACATGTACATGTACATGTACATGTAAATCTTACGTTGAAAAAATAACGATCTTTATGCACAAATTATGTTATATTAACATAAAATGTACTTTAATGTTGGCAGTGTATGTAATTTCTCTTGTGAAAATGAACATTTACATGTAAATAAGTTAACATATTGATTTTTGAATGATATGGATCAGTCCATTTTATGTAAATAAGAAATGTAACATGTATATTTTGTTGTACATACATTGTACATGTCTTTGATAGATGACATACATTGTACATGTTGCACCTTTAAGAATTTAAGTTAAACAATTTGTTTTGCATTTACAGCTTCACATGTACTGAGAGAAAAAGTTCGGAAAAGAAAGAAATGAATTTCTCAAAACGGTGGAGTATTAATCAAATGGTCTGTGTCATTTAATTTTATTTTCAGTGTTTTTAGATTTTATGCTTTTATTTTTTAAAAACAGGGTATATATACTATTTACAATGTATAGACATAATAGATATTGTTTACTGGTATATCATAATTGGGAAGACCATTTTGCAATTGAAAATTTTATTGACTGATATTCAAGTGTGTCTAATCCTTCTGTAAACAATTTTTTTTTCTTTTTGACATCTGATCTGAAAAAAAATGGTGTCTGGGTTTCTGTTCTCCTTTCTTACCAAAAACTAATTTGAACTTGATACAAAATGCCATCCAGCGTTGTAGATATTGTAGATATCTTTTTTTTCTGATGTATCGACTATTGTCCCTTAAATTTTCCTATACTGACCTGTATAAAATTACATGTAAGAGATAATCTAGGAATAGTGGTTTCAACTGTTTAACTTAAACTCCCTGTACACATTGTAGTAAAGTGTATAAAAAAAATATTATGAGAATATTATATATTTATATTATATTATCTTTCTGTTTCTTGCCTCCTTTCAGAAAAAAGAGGTTAGGTACATGTAGATATAGGTTTTAAAATTCTTTTATTTGATAGGTTTTAAAATACTTTTATTTGGAAAAATATTTTTAAGTTGTCTCATTGGCACTCATACGGTCATACCACATCTTCCTATATCTACATACTAGCTAGTTACTTTTCTTATACCCTAACAAACTATTCCTAAGTCCACGAATGGGGGTGACAGAAGTTATATTTTGCTGTGCTCAGCATAGCCCTTTGTAATAGATTATAATTATGAACTCTGATTGCAGGATATATTTTTGTAATGACCTCACAGTTTTAATCCTTTACTCTTATGCTTATATAATTTCAAATGTTTTTTTTTACATATATGAATGAGAAAAGTAAAAAAAATAATTGCATTTGAGAAAGGACACTTCTGACAGTGCTGAGAAGCAAATAAAAGGGATTGCACATTGTACAATTTAACTCTCCTTCCAAAAAAATGCATTTTATTTGTTCAGTCAGAACTGGCATTGATTAAAAAAAAACGTCTTCAAACTGCAAGAAAAATTTCACATAAACATTAAAAAAAAAGCATTTCAACAATAGAAAATAACAACATTAACCAGTCCCAGATAAGACCAGATTAATGGAAGTCAGTTGTACAACTTCCATGATAGAATGTCGCAGTACATGTATCTGGAATCTGGACTATAATTGATTGATTGATTGATTTTTAAATAGCTGATCAATGAAAAAATGTTCCAGACTATTTCAAGCAACACTAGCACACACCCGCGAAATCGCGGGCATTTAGAGCTTGTAAACTGTTGTAAGGAGAATTTGTGTAAAAGATTTCATGTCTGGAGAATTTCAGAAAAGGTATCCAAATGCATAGGTACTTGGAAACAGTTTAAGCCCTCTCCTTTGCTTCCAAAGTCCGTTATTTTTTTTTCTGTTAAATTCCATTAGTTTCGCGTTTCTGTATACTATGAACATACATATTCTATAATTAAAGTGTATTTGCTATCAACTATCAAATTCAAGTTTCTTCTCCCCAAGGGATCACTGCTATATTATTTAGAGAGTCTATATCAACGCGACTGATGATTCATGTAATTGATAATTGTTGTCCTGTCCAGGAGTACTCTTGTGAAATAGTCCTGTTTGACTTATAAGCAAAATTGCGGGCATTTTAAGCTTGGTTGAAAGTATGTTAGGATGAATTTTTTAAAAGATTTTATGTCCGGAGAATTTAAGAAATGATATCAAATATCATATAGGTACATGGAGACAGGACAATATTTTTAAGCCCTCTCTCTCTTTTTCAAAGTCCGTATTTTTTTGTTTTCTGTTATATTCCATTATTTTCGTGTTTTTGTATACTATGAACATACGTTTCTATATTATAAATATGAAAGTGTATTTAATTTTTTATTAACTATTAATTCTAAGTTTCTTCTCCATGGCGATCACTGCTATATTATATAGACAGTCTCTATATATTATAGTAGTATATTAATTATAGTATACATGCAGATGACATTATAAAGACGAAAATAATTGTCCTGTCAGTAGAATGGATTACAAATGCACGGTACCTATGGGACACAGAGGCATGATGATTAATTTATTTTGGGAGGAAGAGAAGCGCACACAAAATGAGGTCTTCTCGTTTAATAGCATAGATATAACATGTTGTGTTTGTTCATCTTGTACAATCAGATCATGTGAGTCCACAATAATAAAAAAAAAAAAAATCTTGGGTGGAAAATTTTTAAAACATGATGAAATAACAATTGAAATATGACCAGAATGAAAACATAATTTCAAAGTACATTGGAAGTTCTAAGATTGAACTTTATACATCATATCTGATAATAACAATGATTATACATAAAAATAAAAGAATGCCGAACCTTACAGTACAGTATTTATTGAACACAAAAACAATCTCTTCCTTCTTACAGTTATAATGTGCAATATGCAAGCCCATGTTACGTTAGGGGCAAAATTAAAAGGCAAAAATGCCAAATATAAAAATCCTGCAAACAGAAAATTTACAAATTTTTAGACTAAAAATTAATATGATTTTTCTTGTTTTTATTTCAGTTGATGACCATAACTCAGGTGATTTGAGAAGCGATATCTCAAATAGAGAAGCGATTACATTATATATAAGATTTATACAAATGGTAGGTTTCAGTATATAGTGACAATTCTTTATAAACATTTATGTATATATCCATAGTGTGTATATATTGGGGGTAATTTTCAGTGATCATTAAAAAATATATACTGATTGACTGTTAAAACCTTGATTCAAAAAGGAGTACCGGTAGGTCTGGTAAGAGCCCATTTTGGCCTCAAATTTCAGGTTTATCCGATGAAAGATTTTGTACACTTTTTAAACATTTAAGTGTCTACTTCAGTCTATTCAATTAGTTTGTATGAAAGATTTGAACTGATTTAGTCATTTCAGACACTCACATTCAAGCTTAAATATGAAAAATCTATCAAACATGTCAAATATGCCATAAAACATGTAATATGCCACTTTTCAGATAGTTTTTGTCAAAAATGAAAGTGGTCGCATCCGTGTTCACCCTCAATCTTTATATATGTTATGTGTAATCCTCGAAATACAACTTAGATTTAAAATTAAGAATGATCAGGGATGTGGCCACTTCCATTTAAGACGAAAACCGTCCCAAATGTAACGCAAATGCTAAAATTGTGAAGATTTTGGTAATTTAGCATGACTTGATGCTCATACCCGATATATATATATATATGCATTGCATTGTCAAAAACAGCCCATATGTGTGTAATAGAAGTGTTCTATAAATTGCTAAAAGTTTACATTTTAACAATTTTGTAAAACAGCTATATTTCATGTATTTTGGGACCAAAAAGGGGTCTTACTGAACTTACTGATTATTTTAGACTTTCATGCTATATATTGATTTTTTGCAATATTGAGAAAGATCCTGTTCAACTTGTATGAAAAATTTCTAATGCGAGTTTAAGTTATTGTGATTACATTGTATAACCATTTCACATTTTTCGCAATAATAAAAATATTGCAATAATTTCTGCATTTACAGTATTCAATATAGAATGAAACAATTTATCAAATAGTGAAATAATCCTGTAAGTTTTAGTATTTAATGTATTGTGAAGAACATCAATTGTACAAATGTAATTGACCTGAAATGTAACATTACCATTACATGTATTTATTTTCATGTTGTTTTTTCAATGTATGGTAAATTTTTCTCATGATTTGTAATTAAAGAAATAAATTGAAGCCCAAAAGAGACTTATTGTTGAGCATCTAAATGTATATAAGATTTTTTTGTGTACATTACAATAGGAAGTCTATCTGAATTTGAACTTTTAATAGTTGTTAGTTTGTATTTTTTTCATAGTTTGGGGAGTAGTGGCAAAAGCATTAATGCCATATTCCTGGAGTATTAACAGTGGCAGAGACCTCCATAACACCTGCCTGGAGGTCAAACAGTGGCAGAGACCTCCATAACACCTGCCTGGAGGTCAAACAGTGGCAGAGACCTCCATAACACCCGCCTGGAGGTCAAACAGTGGCAGAGACCTCCATAACACCCGCCTGGAGGTCAAATAGTGGCAGAGGCCTTCAGAACAACTGTCTGGAGAAAGAAACTAGCTATTTAACAGAATGTATATGAAATTTGAAGTTCATTTGAAAATATATTTAACACAAAAACAATAGAGTAAATGTTCTACCATTGTAGATAATAAGATTGAAAACTTATTGTGAATTAATATGGGATTGAGTGTTTATATTTAAGTATAGGAATTGCAAGTGGAACAAAAACAGAACAAATGAATTTTAAGAAACAGCACACAAACAAAATTTTGAATCAAATCATTAAAAAGCTGTGTGAATGACAAACGACTAAATTGTATTATAGTCCTGTCTTTTGCATGTTTTACCCTTGTTCGTCTGTACGTAAATACCTATGTTGGTTTCTGTTTTCACAGATCAAGTTTGAATTTTGGTGGTGTCTCTTCTAGAGTTATGCCCCTTTAAAAATTGAAAAATTGCTGAATTCATTTTTCATTCTCTATATTTAGTTTCCCTCAACCAAATGTGAAACTTATACACAATGCTTTTTGACACCAAATACAACCCAAGTTTTAATTTTGGGGGTGTCACTTTAACAGTTCTAGAGTTATGCCCCTTTACAAATGGAAAAAATGCTGAATTTTTTGTTTCCGTTATCAATCATTATTGAGGAATCTAGTTAAAAAAAATCTAGTGACCGTCAAGGGAACTATTTTAGCCATAGATGATGAGGTATAAGTGCCAATGAGACAACTCTCCTTTCAAGTCACAATTTATAAAAGTAGACCATTTTACTTCAAAGTACGGTCTTCAACATGTGTGCAATGATGGTTTGCAGATATGGTCACTCAGTCAGGGGTACTACTTGTACAAGTTCTTTTTATTTACTTGAAGTAAATATTAATATACATGTACATATATAAGTATTTGTAATATACTTTTAAAAGTGCATTTTATTTACTTGTATAGATAAATTATTTTAATGGCTTAGTTATGTCCCTTAGACAACCAGATTGTTTTTTTTAACTTAAATACAAGTAAAAAAAAGTCATACAATCTTTTCTTGAATTTCTCAGGACTTGTTTGCTTTAATAGAATTTTTAATTAACTGTCCTTTGCAGGTGTATTTACTAATCATTCAAGTGTAATTTAAGGACAAAAAAATCGAGATGAAAGGTTGAACTATAATAAATAATTATGAGCTTACCAGAAAGAAATTGTTTAAGGCATGTTTTTACTTCCCAAAACCTTATCAACAAATTAAACTTGTACTATCAATTTTTTTTAGAAAATCGAGGGCAGATTATTCAAATTTTATAAAGTAAATATGTATATAACAAATTTACTTATATACTGGTATGTACTTGTATATTATTATTTGCTTCTTCAAGTAAATAAAAAGACCTTGTACAAGTAGTACCCCTGGCTGAGTGACCGCATCTGCAAACCATCATTGCAGAGCTAATAGAAAAAGTAGGGATAAAATGCAAGATTTGTCTATTATCTTAAAAACTGCGTTAGAAAGTTAATAAAATCTGACGGAGCAGAAATATTTAGAATGTTGTGATCTACCTACTGCATTGGCTATTATCTGTCCAATGAGACAATTTTCTACCAAAGACCAATTGACATCTTAGTTAATATCTTTATTTCACTGTACAGCCTTCAAAAATGAACAAACCCATACAGCATAGCAAGCTACAAAAGGCCCAAAATGACAAATTTAAAACAATTCAAACAAGAAAAACTAACGGCTTAATTTATTTGCAAGTTAATAAAAAAAATATGATAGCAGCAACAAACATCAACCTCTGAATTTCAAGCTCTTAACTTAGGACATGTATTAACATAATTTGGCGGGGTAAACCCTGTTAGACACCTAAACCTACGCTAATCTGGAAAGTTTTGTAACCGCACAACATAGAACAAACTATGAATATCACTATTGGAAAGTCTACATGCACATCCTGGGGTGCCTTGGTTTTTTTGTGAAAAAATGTTGGTTGATTATATAGGGAATCAATGAAGCATGACTGTTGTGGACCACTCTTTTGGTAGTCAGGGCGACCCCCTTATAAAAAATTATGGATCCGCCACACTGATATATGTCTGTCAGACTGGTTTATCCTTGCCCTGATCAAATTTTCATGGTTAATCTTTAGTTCTATGTTGTCTGATCTTTTTATACGACCGCAAAAATTGAGAATTTTTTGGTCGTACATTGGTATCACGTTGGTGTCGTCGTCTTCCGAAGACATTTGGTTTTTCGCACTCTATCTTCAGTAAAAGTAAATAGAAATCTATGAAATTTAAACACAAGGTTTATGACCCTAAAAGGAAGGTTGGGATTGATTTAGGGTGTTTTGGTCCCAATATGTTAGGAATTAGGGGCCAAAAAGGGCCCAAATAAGCATTTTTCTTGGTTTTCGTACAATAACTACAGTATAAGTAAACAGAAATCTACAAAAAAAGGTCAATGACCACAAAAGGAAGGTTGGGATTGATTTTGGAGTTTTAGTCCGAACAGTTTAGGAATTAGGGGCCAAAAACAGGTCTGCAAAGATTGAAAATTTTTTGGTCGTATATTGGTATGATGTTGGTGTCGTCGTCTGCGTCAGCATTGTCGTCGTCTGCGTCTGCGTCGTTGTCGTCGTCCTCCAAATACTTTTAGTTTTTGCTCTCTAACTTTAGTAAATGTGAATAGAAATCTATGAAATTTTAACACAAGGTTTATTACCACAAAAGGAAGGTTGGGATTGATTTTGGAAGTTTTGGTCCCAACATTTTAGGAATTAGGGACCAAAAAGGGCCCAAATAAGCATTTTCTTGGTTTTCGCACTATAACTTTAGTTTAAGTAAATAGAAATCTATGAAATTTTGACACAAGGTTTATGACCACTAAAGGAAGGTTGGGATTGATTTTGGGAGTTTTGATTTCTACAGTTAAGGAATTAGGGGCCAAAAAAGGGCCCAAATAAGCATTATTCTTGGTTTTCGCACCATAACTTTAGTATAAGTAAATAGAAATCTATGAAATTTAAACACAAGGTTTATGACCATAAAAGGAAGGTTGGGATTGATTTTGGAAGTTTTGGTCCCAACAGTTTAGGAATAAGGGACCCAAAGGGTCCAAAATTAAACTTTGTTTGATTTCTTCAAAAATCAATAATTGGGGTTCTTTGATATGCCAAATCTAACCGTGTATTCAGATTATTAATTTTTATGCCCCACCTACGATAGTAGAGGGGCATTATGTTTTCTGGTCTGTGCATCCGTTCGTCCGTCCGTTCGTTCGTCCGTTCGTCCGTCTGTCCCGCTTCAGGTTAAAGTTTTTGGTCGAGGTAGTTTTTGATGAAGTTGAAGTCCAATCAACTTGAAACTTAGTACACATGTTCCTTATGATATGATCTTTCTAATTTTAAAGCCAAATTAAACTTTTGACCCCAATTTCACGGTCCACTGAACATAGAAAATGATCGTGCATGTTTCAGGTTAAAGTTTTTCAGGTTAAAGTTTTTGGTCAAGGTAGTTTTTGATGAAGTTGAAGTCCAATCAACTTGAAACTTAGTACACATGTTCCTTATGATATGATCTTTCTAATTTTAAAGCCAAATTAAACTTTTGACCCCAATTTCACGGTCCACTGAACATAGAAAATGAAAGTGCATGTTTCAGGTTAAAGTTTTTCAGGTTAAAGTTTTTGGTCAAGGTAGTTTTTGATGAAGTTGAAGTCCAATCAACTTGAAACTTAGTACACATGTTCCTTATGATATGATCTTTCTAATTTTAAAGCCAAATTAAACTTTTGACCCCAATTTCACGGTCCACTGAACATAGAAAATGAAAGTGCATGTTTCAGGTTAAAGTTTTTGGTCAAGGTAGTTTTTGATGAAGTTGAAGTCCAATCAACTTGAAACTTAGTACACATGTTCCTTATGATATGATCTTTCTAATTTTAAAGCCAAATTAAACTTTTGACCCCAATTTTACGGTCCACTGAACATAGAAAATGAAAGTGCATGTTTCAGGTTAAAGTTTTTGGTCAAGGTAGTTTTTGATGAAGTTGAAGTCCAATCAACTTGATACTTAGTACACATGTTCCTTATGATATGATCTTTCTAATTTTAAAGCCAAATTAAACTTTTGACCCCAATTTCAGGGTCCACTGAACATAGAAAATGAAAGTGCATGTTTCAGGTTAAAGTTTTTGGTCAAGGTAGTTTTTGATGAAGTTGAAGTCCAATCAACTTGATACTTAGTACACATGTTCCCTATGATATTATCTTTCTAATTTTAATGCCTAATTATATTTTTTATCCAATTTCATGGTCCATTGAACATGGAAAATGATAGTGTGAGTGGGGCATCCGTGTACTTTGGACACATTCTTGTTGGTTCTGTTTTCAAATTGATCTACATTAAGGTCCAAAGGGTCAAAAATTAAACTTAGCTTGATTTTAACAAAAATTGAATTCTTGGGGTTCTTTGATATGCTGAATCTAAACATGTACTTAGATTTTTGATTATGGGCCCAGTATTCAAGTTGGTCCAAATCGGGGTCCAAAATTATTATATTAAGTATTGTGCAATAGCAAGAAATTTTCAATTGCACGTTATTCCGCAATAGCAAGAAATCTTCAATTGCACAGTATTGTGCAATAGCAAGAAATCTTCAATTGCACAGTATTGCACAATAGCAAGAAATATCTAATTGCACTATAGCAAGAAATTTTCAATTGCACAGTTTTGCGCAATAGCAAGAAATATTCAATTGCACAGTATTGTCCTGTTTTCAAATTGGTCTACATTAAGGTCCAAAGGGTCAAAAATTAAAATTTGTTTGATTTCAACAAAAAATGAATATATGGGGTTCTTCAATATGCTGAATCTTACCATATATTTAGATTTTTAACCGGATTTTTGTGCCAAAAATGTCGGTTATTAATTTGGGGATGTACGGCGGGCGGGCGGCAACCAAATGTTGTCCGTGCATTTACTCATGAAGCGTTCAACCAAACCTTTTAAAATTTTAATATGTTGTTACTGACAACAAAATGGAGGTCAAGTTCAATAATGACGATTTTGACTTTTACCGTTCAGGAGTTACGGTTCTTGAAAGTTTAAAAAATGTTGTGTCCGTGCATTTACTCATGAACCGTTCAACCAAACCTTTTAAAATTTTAATATGTTGTTACTGACAACATAACGGAGGTCAAGTTCAATAATGACAATTTTTAATTTTACCGTTCAGGAGTTACGGTTCTTGAAAGTTTAAAAAATGTCGTGTCCGTGCATTTACTCATGAACCGTTCAACCAAACCTTTAAAAATTTCCTATTAGGAGTTTTGGTCCTTGTAATATTGATAAATTCCAGAACACAAATAAATGTTAAAGAATCCGGTTTACTGTCATTTTGACAGCTCTTGTTAATATTTGGGCCCGGTTATCAAATTGGTCTACATTGAGGTCTTAAGGGTCAAAAATTGAACATTATTTGATTTCATCAAAAATTGAATTCTAGGGGTTCTATGATATGCTGGATCTAACCATGTATTTAGATTTTGGATATTGGACCATAATAGGTAAATGTTCACTTTAAAATTTTTAAGTTTAAAGTTCTTACACCACATTCATTCTGTGTCAGAAACCTATGTTGTGTCAACTATTACTTGCCCCAACTGTTCACAGTTCGACCTCTGCGGTCGTATAAAGCTGCGCCCTGTGGAGCATCTGGTTGTTTAATGCAATGAGATTAAACATATTTTGTAAAAGGAAGGTTGTTTGTTGTACATTGTATATTACCGTCTGACAGGGTTCACCTGAAATTGACTTAATGGTTCATTGGTCATTGTCATGTTTTAATGTTCAATATAAAAAAGAAGATGTGGTATGATTGCCAATGAGACAACTATCCACAAAAGACCAAAATGATACAGACATTAACAACTATAGGTCACCGTACGGCCTTCAACAATGAGCAAAGCCCATACCGCATAGTCGGCTATAAAAGGCCCCGATAAGACAATGTAAAACAAGTTTGTATAAATACCATAAGCAACAACTGAAATTTACTTGAACTTGTCCGTCTAAAAAAGGTCATTTGACAGTAACTGCAGTCACATAGATCATTGATGATATTGAGGTAATATCATGTATTACAGTCATCTTCCAGACATTTTCTTGCGTTGTGTAATTTCAAATTCACCTTAATGCACTTAAGGGTCCTAATAGAGGACGTACTCTCCCAGATAGATATGTCCGTCTGCATTTGAAATAATCTCAGAAACCATCAAGATATACTGCAGCATAAGTTTATCAATAAGGTGCGTATATTTCATTCCCTAGTGGTTGATGCATGTTCAGGACGACGACAAATTAGCAATAATTACGATAGCTAGGTCCTGTAATAGGGGGTTCGACCAGGAGGAATTTTAGGAAATTAAGGCTACCACTAAAAAATGAGGGTTAATTTTAAAATATTTTAAAATTCGATACCTAATATTTACGTAGAAATGCTGGTAATTCCAAAAAGTATAACCAAAGACGGAGCAAGGAAATTGAGGTTTGCATAAGGGCGATCCATTTTATTGTGATAATGATTTCGATATCATTGAGAAATTAAAGTTAACCCAGGCTTATCAGCAAAATAAAATTAGTCGAACATCCTCGAAATTGCCATTCCACTCCTTTCAATGACGGATCCAAAATTGTTCATAAGTGGGGGCCCACTGACTGCCAAACAGAAGAACCGCTCTGTTCATGCTTCAGTGATTCCCTATATAATCAACCAAATTTTTACCAGAAAGAGTGTGGGAGGAGGCTGGCCCTCCTCTAAATCCGCCTCCGCCTTTTAAAGTTGCCCATTTCTTACCGTTTTTAGTTTTTACAGATACTATAGTAGATATAGATCACCCCAACATATATCTCCTTAAAGGTTAAAATAGTCTAAATCTTTTAATAGTTACCTCTTTACGGGAGTAATTATTTCGTTCGGGTTTAAAAAAAAAAATTAAGCTAAAATGATCAGCAAAATTATATACGGTGCAGGAAATGCTCACCCTTCCGGAGCACCTGATTTCACTCCCGGTTTTTAGTGGAGTTCATGTTGTTTCTTATTTATTATTTATAACTGTTGAAGTAAATGTCCTTTGGTTTTTTATACGACCGCAAAAATTTTAATTTTTCGTCGTATATTGCGATCACGTCGTCGTCTGCGTCGTCGTCGTCGTCCGAATACTTTTAGTTTTCGCACTCTAACTTTAGTAAAAGTGAATAGAAATCTATGAAATTTTAACACAAGGTTTATGACCACAAAAGGAAGGTTGGGATGGATTTTGGGAGTTTTGATCCCAACATTTTAGGAATTGGGGGGCCAAAAAGGGCCCAAATAAGCATTTTCCTGGTTTTCGCACAATAACTTAAGTTTAAGTAAATAGAAATCTATGAAATTTTGACACAAGGTTTATGACCACAAAAGGAAGGTTGGGATTGATTTTGGGAGTTTTGGTTTCTACAGTTAAGGAATTAGGGGCAAAAAAAGGGCCCAAATAAGCATTATTCTTGGTTTTCGCACAATAACTTTAGTATAAGTTAATAGAAATCAATGAAATTTAAATACAAGGTTTATGACCACAAAAGGAAGGTTGGGATTGATTTTGGGAGTTGAGGTCCAAACAGTTTAGGAATTAGGGGCCAAAAAGGGGCCCAAATAAGCATTTTTTTTTTGGTTTTCGCACCATAACTTTAGTATAAGTAAATAGAAATCTATGAAATTTAAACACAAGGTTTATGACCATAAAAGGAAGGTTGGGATTGATTTTGGAAGTTTTGGTCCCAACAGTTTAGGAATAAGGGACCCAAAGGGTCCAAAATTAAACTTTGTTTGATTTCTTCAAAAATCAATAATTGGGGTTCTTTGATATGCCAAATCTAACCGTGTATTCAGATTCTTAATTTTTGGTTCTGTTTTCAAATTGATCTACATTAAGGTCCAAAGGGTCCAAAATTAAACTTAGCTTGATTTTAACAAAAATTGAATTCTTGGGGTTCTTTGATATGCTGAATCTAAACATGTACTTAGATTTTTGATTATGGGCCCAGTATTCAAGTTGGTCCAAATCGGGGTCCAAAATTATTATATTAAGTATTGTGCAATAGCAAGAAATTTTCAATTGCACAGTATTCCGCAATTTTGGGAGTTTTGGTTCTAACAGTTTAGGAATTAGGGGCCAAAAAAGGGCCCAATTAAGCATTATTCTTGGTTTTCGCACAATAACTTTAGTTTAAGTTAATAGAAATCAATGAAATTTAAACACAAGGTTTATGACCACAAAAGGAAGGTTGGTATTGATTTTGGGAGTTGAGGTCTGAACAGTTTGGGAATTAGGGGCCAAAAAGGGGCCCAAGTAAGCATTATTCTTGGTTTTCGCACCATAACTTTAGTTTAAGTAAATAGAAATCTATGAAATTTAAACACAAGGTTTATGACTACTAAAGGAAGGTTGGGTTTGATTTTGGGAGTTTTGGTCCCAACAGTTTAGGAACCAAAATTGAACTTAGTTTGATTTCATCAAAAATTGAATAATTGGGGTTCTTTGATATGCCGAATCTAACTGTGTATGTAGATTCTTAATTTTTAGTCCCGTTTTCAAATTGGTCTACATTAAGGTCCAAAGGGTCCAAAATTAAACTTAGTTTGATTTTGACAAAAATTGAATCCTTGGGGTTCTTTGATATGCTGAATCTAAAAATGTACTTAGATTTTTGATTATTGGCCCAGTTTTCAAGTTGGTCCAAATCGGGTCCAAATTAAACTTTGTTTGATTTCATCAAAAATTGAATAATTGGGGTTCTTTGATATGCCAAATCTTACTGTGTATGTAGATTCTTAATTTTTAGTCCCGTTTTCAAATTGGTCTACATTAAAGTCCAAAGGGTCCAAAATTAAACTAAGTTTGATTTTAACAAAAATTGAATTCTTGAGCTTTTTTGATATGCTGAATCTAAACATGTACTTAGATTTTTGATTTCAAGTTGGTTCAAATCAGGATCCAAAATTATTATATTAAGTATTGTGCAATAGCAAGAAATTTCAATTGCACAGTATTCAGCAATAGCAAGAAATCTTCAATTACACAGTATTGTGCAATAGCAAGAAATTTTCAATTGCACAGTATTGCGCAATAGCAAGAAATCTTCAATTGCACAGTATGGTGCAATAGCAAATATTTTCAATTGCACAGTATTGCGCAATAGCAAGAAATATCTAATTGCACAATATTGTGCAATAGCAAGAAATTTTCAATTGATTGGAGTTATCTTTCTTTGTCCAGAATAGTAGTTGAATCAACTTAAATCATTGTTTTATACAATATACAATCTGTATATTCACTTTTACTACCAACTGATAAATTAAAACAATCTTTACCATTCAGTGATAACAAGCACCTTTTGTTACATTTTAATATTTTATGATGTATTTAAATGAGTAGTTATTGTTGCAAACTCCATTAGAAATTTGAATTGAGATCAGTTTTGGAAAAAGGGAAAGGGGGATGTGAAAAAAAAATGGGGGGGGTTAAATTTTTCTCATTTCAGATTTCATAAAAAAAAAGAAAATTTCTTCAAACATTTTTTTGAGAGGATTAATATTCAACAGCATAGTGAATTGCTCAAAGGAAAAAAAAGTATTTTAAGTTCATTAGACCACATTCATTCTGTGTCAGAAACCTATGCTGTGTCAACTATTTAATCACAATCCAAATTTAGAGCTGAATCCAGCTTGAATGTTGTGTCCATACTTGCCCCAACCGTTCAGGGTTCAACCTCTGCGGTCGTATAAAGCTGCGCCCTGCGGAGCATCTGGTTGAGTCTTTGTTTACTCCTTGGTTTTGATTGTTATTGTCTTATAGGAGTTACCCTTAAATGATGATTTTCCAACCAATGTATTTCCTTCATGTAATTGTTCCAAAGCTATAGGCGGAATTGACTGACTGAAATGTTAAAACAATTAACAAAAAAAATAAATTAGCACAAGAAGGTTATTTAAATTAACATACTCGTAGATCGACTGGCTCGTAGGAACTGTTGTCCCTAAATCACTATAGAATTCCATTTTCACTTACTATCATGAAAAAACTTGTGGATAGACAAAAAGTTTGTTCAGCAAAAACATCTTTTGTTGCTTTATATCGGTATCACAGTTTAACGCTGTAATACAGGGAGAAAGCCCTTGGAGCCTCTAGTTTTATATCCAGGTTAACTTGATATATTTATACTGATATTATTTTGTTGGATAAACGGGAGGTATTTGTGTTACATGTAGAAGTTTCACGTGTTATCAGGGGCGGATCCTGCCTTTTTTTTTAAGGGTGGAGGGTTCCATACCATATGTCCCCTAAGACTAAAAGCATTGATCGTCAAACAAGGGGGGGGGTTCTAACTCCATGTTAGTTTTAAAATGTTTGTTGTTGCTTTTTAAGTAGATTAATTTAAATGGTTACAGATTGAAACGGAAATATTGATTGGGCGTAATTTCATAAAACGGACCGGAGACGGATTAAAGGGGGTTAAGGTCAGAGTACCCGGGCACCCCTTTTCGTTGAAATACTTGGTTGATTATATAGGGAATCGCTGCGGATTACATACTAGTCAACAAAAGAAACGATAGAAGGCATTTGTATTTTCCATATGTATTTTCCATATGTAATGATATTGAATACACTGTACCAAGGTAAATAATGACCCGATTCCCAATCAGTCTATTATTTACAGAGTGTTATTTTCTGTTCAAAACATTTGGTTTAAGTTAATTACATGTCTATTTTTGGGGGAGGGGAATGGACTCAAAACTGAAAATCTTAACATGGTCTGCTTAAAATTTTGAATGCCTTCACAGACATTTGACTTAATTCTCACCTGGGAAATTCAGTGCTGACTTTTTCATCTTTTTCCGCAAATAAATTTGACCCCTGTGTGCAATAACACGATATTTATTAACTTTCCAATTTGGTCAGATTCTTTTAATCATATCAAGGAGGTTATATTAGATAACCCCCTTGATCATATAAAGCCTTCGCTTTGCAAATGCATGTTTTTCATTTGATAATTGAAGTTTTTCCAATTTATTATATTTATGATAAATTTGAGTTCAAACTAGTGTATCGTTTCTTTTGTTGACCAGTATATAAACCGCTTAAAAATCATATAAATCGTGAACAAAATGATAAAATTAATATTGGTGACCAAAAAAGGGGGAGGGTGTTCGTATGTCCTTTACACCCCCTATATCCGCCACTAAAACACAATACTAGCACACAGTGTGAGTTTGTTTGAAGGAAACATAATAAATATTTGTTGGTAGTGATCAAGTTTTAATTATAAAATTAAGAAGATAGGGTAAATATTAAAGTACTATAATGTCTAATGAAACAACAACTCAACTGATACTAAATTATGTCACTTGAACTGTGGGCCGTTTTCGATCTGCCAAACCTACGGAAATGTACTATTTAAATATAGATTAATTTACAGCAAATTATTATTTTATTAAATTATGATCAAGGATACTGCTCTGTACAATGTCATACTGAGATATAATAATCAGATGATGTACTTCCGAATGTGGACTTCACACAAACACGATACTGGTGAAATGTACTGGTAATTGAAAAACGAAAAAAGTAAAAAAATATGTCAAGTTGAAAAATGCTTGAACTTTGATATCATGACTATACTACAATTTGTATGAATGCTCCCACGAAATTTAAGTTCATATCATTTATCGCCGTCAAATATCCATAAAACTAATGTGCGATTTAAGCATCAGTTTACATGAAATGCATGTCAGTTTGGACTTTTATGCAATGTTTGCCTGCAAATATTCCCCCTTTTAAGAATCATTGATTTTAAAAGCATTTTGTTGTGTTATTTCATTTAAAATCTTTTTACAGGTTGTACGTACGTGTCTTGCGGCGACGTGAACTACTGAATTTAAAGACGAACAATAACATTTTTTTTTTGTTATGCATATTTATTTTTAAAAATAGCTTTAACTACACACTACGTTAACATGGTTAAGGGCATCATGCAATTTCGATCCCACAATGATTTTTTTTACGACAATTTGCACACATGCTATTTTTTACCTAAGCAATTCAAATATGTTATAAAAAATATACATGCATGTGGTCCTTTAAGAGATAAAAGGGATCGAAATTTTAGACATTTACTAAAAATTTCGGTTTTTTAATTTTACAATTATTGTATCTTTTGGATAGATCGACACACCAAACTTTTTTTTATTTCAATAGATTAACACAAGATTTTTTTATGAAAATTTCCTTTACATAAATATGCTCTTAATATGTACAACAATTCTTTGGAAATAGTTAATTTTCAACAAATTTCACGATTTTAGGAAAACAATACCATATTTTTTTTGCGGTATATTTTATCAAATTAAAAAAGAATTAATTGTTGACATTTTTCTTAAACTTGGTACAAATAATCTTCATACATAACCAAACCTAATGCCATTTTAAAAAAAAGGGGGGGTCAATAAACACGTTTTCAATTAAAATCAGGTTGAATCATAAAAAAAGTAAAAAAAATGCATCTTTTCTCGATGTGTTACAGTTTGAGGTCGAAAATAATATTTTACGTTAGCAACGTCATTACCTCCCAAGTAACTATATCGTATGCCTTTTACGGTATGAAGTGCCATTTCAATGAATTGTTAAAAGCATATTTATAAAGAGGAGATTTTCATAAGGATTTAAAAAATATCCACTTGTGTTTATCTGTTGAAAAAACGTATAGTGAAAATCAGAGACAATCAATTATTTTGAACGAGTTATGCCTCTTGAGAAAAAGAATTATAACGGATTTGCGTTTGATCTATTACCTTCATTTCTTTCAGATATTTGTTAATTGTTTTAAAGAACAAAATCAAGTGTTTTATCTAGTTAACTTATTGTCCTTATGGTTGCACTTCTGAGATATATTATTTATGTGCGACTCGGGGGACACTGGAACTCTTTTATATATTTCACAAATGAAACATATCGAAATAAACTGGTATTCACAATACATGTCGTTGACGGGACAGTTTAAACGCGTCATAAAACTGAATTCAACCTAATATGTTCATTCAAAATGTGCATGTGTTCCAACACAGAATAATGACAGTATGAATTGCAGATATTATTTGCAAATTATATGGTCGTCGACATATATTTTGAAGTAGTTAATTCAACTGTCTGACAATTTTAAAAATCAGACCGAAAGATTATTCCAGTGAGGATAGTTTATCTGGCGTAAAAACAAAATTTAATCCTGGTATCTATGATGAGTTCATTTATAACCACTGGGTCGATGCCACTGCTGGTGGAGTTTTATTCCCCGAGAGTATCACCAGCTCAGTAGTCAGCTCTTGCTGACGTGAATTATCATTAATAAGGTCATATTTATAAATTAACTGTTTACAAAACTTTTGAATTTTTTAATACTAAGGCTTTTTTTTACCTCAGGAATAGATTACCTTAGCTGTATTTGGCAAAACTTATGTACACGAAACGCGCGTCTGGCGTATTAAAATATAATCCATCTGGTACCTTTGATAACTAATTACAACACTGGGTCGATGCCCCTGCTGGTTGACGTTTCGTCGCCGAGGGTATCACCAGCCCAGTAGTCCGTACATCAGTGTTGACATGAATATCAATTATATGGTCATTTTAAAATATCCTGTTGACAAAACTTTGGATTTTTCGAAAAACTAAGGGTATTCTTATCCCAGAAATATATTACCGTAGCCCTATTTGGCACAACGTTTTGGAATTTTTGGTCCTCAATGCTCTTCAACTTTGTACTTTATTTGACCTTTCTAACTATTTCGATTCGTGCATCACTGATGATTTTTTGTAGATGAAACGTGCGTCTGGCGTTAATACAACATTAATGTCTCTATGATGAGTTTATTTATCGAGAAATCGTCCTTTAAAGATGACAATACATATATATACTGACATACATTAACAGCCAAACACGCATTTTGTTGATAGTTTTAACCATGTCATGATATTGCTTATAATGCCTACCAAACATGTTTTGTAAAATATAATGATTTAAAGTTTATTTGTTTGTGTAAAAGTAGATTTTGAATATTTAAATGTTTTCTAAAATGTTCAAGAAAAAAGTAAATCACAAAAATACTGAACTCCGAGAAAAAATCAAAACGGAGAGTCCCAAATCAAATGGCAAAATCAAAGCTCAAACACATCAAACGAATGGATAACAACTGTTATATTCTTGACTTGGTACAGACATTTTCTTATGTAGAAAATGGTGGATTAAACCTGGGTTTAAAGCTATCTAAATCTCTAACAGTTAAGACAGTTGCATCAAATTCCATTCGGAGACAAAATGATTTTTTCCATACTCCGTATACATTTTTAGATTTTAAGATTTTTATTTATATTTCAGTGTTGGTTTCTATTGTCCTTCCACTTAATATTATTTTAACAGAAGGGGAAATTATCGTCCATGCCAATATCAATGATTCTAATGCAATTAGTTTGTAACGATAATTTTCATTGGACGTTGATAAATATTTTGAGGGGTTAGATTCCACGTTCTACCAGTCCGTAACTAAGAAAGTCACCATTTTGAATTCTGATTTTTCTGGGATATGTAATTTCTCAAAAAATAAACAAGATATTTACATTTTGAGCCTCAAAATCTTCTTTTAGTCTATATTGAAGACATTCTGAAGCGTACGAAAAGTAAAAATACGTTTAGTATTCATGTTTGACATTCAGCGTAAACACATGACGTCACATTGTTTGGATGCTAAAGACAATGCAACAGATTCGCGGACTTTTTCATTTATGCCATTTTTAAGCCAAAATATTTATTAAATAACATTTATTTTAAAATGTGGCATTAGAATGGAGATAACTGTATTGTATTTTAAGCTTGGCCTTCGTAAAACTTGATTTTACTGTCGCAAATATCCGTTTACCTATCTCCGCTCCGCGTCGCTAGGTAAACTCAATTTGCGACAGTAAAATCTACGTTTTACGAAGGCCAATCTTAAAATACAATACAGTTATCTCCTAATTTCTCAGAGGAGAAAGAAAGGGGAGATTATTTTGGGTAGTTTAAAAGTCAAACTTCAACGAATCTCGAATGTAAATCTTTAGTGCATTTTTTTGTACGGAGGATTCGTCCGCACTACAAAGCTCAAAACATTACAACCTTTAACACATGTGCAGTTTTGGGACATTTATAAACGTTTGTAAATTCTTGTATTACATGTTCTTAAATGTAAAAACATCTAAGTAAAACAGGTGAAGTTATGACACGGATAGTTTTAGAAGGACAAACCTAAAAATTTAATATAGAGAAAAATGGTCCAGCTTATTTCCTCTGTCAAGCATCAAAACGCAAAAAACTAAGGTATTCTGGTAATTTCGGCGGATGTAATGTTATAACAAAGTGAATAATCCAATTCTTATGCCACTTTGATCTTGAAAATAGACAAAAAAGTACTGTGCTTTTCTTCTTTAACAACAATTTGTAGATTTTTTAAGTCGGTGCGTTTGTCTGCTGTCTTTTTGACGTATGCCCCTCATCTTCTTTCGTTCATAACTCGATTGTATTAAACTTACTGAAAGTTTGTAAAAGTCCCATTTTATGATATGTGTTGATTTATTGTTTAATAATATGAGTTATTGATAAGATAGAAGATGCAATGTATCATGTAAAATTATGTCATATTGATAACAGTTTATATCAGTTGTACTTTCGAGCAGAGATTTGATATGACTCATGATTTACGCAGAGAGCATCCAACTTTTACGTGCGTTCAATCTGACATGAACTATATCAATATCGGGTTTTGATCAAATTGGGTCGAAATTTGTTTGTTTGCTTTCTTTTTGTTTATCCTGCATAAAGGAATGTTTCGGTTCAACAACAATAAAACAGTAACTTACAAAATAATGTTATTAAAATCAAAAGCTTTCACATGTCATTGTATAGACAAATATAACGTACTTGCCAGCACCCTCTACTTTTGACACGTTTTTAATCTCAGAACCGCCCCGCTTTATTTTCTCTCATCACTTGCTAGCTTCTCTTTTCTCTCTGGACCCTTCATTTTGGATATGAGGTTGAAAATATCATGTTAACCGTGATTAAAGCACTAGTTTCTTTTATGAGAAATTATTTATTGATGGTCAAATAACAGTAATCACAGAAAAATTTTGAGAGTTTAAGTCAGTTTCAGTTTGTTTTAATTTGTTTTTGAAATTAACATTTAGATACAACCTAAAGTTAAAGTGTTAAAGACATCATTTAC
This sequence comes from Mytilus galloprovincialis, assembly GCA_037788925.1. Classification (NCBI taxonomy): domain Eukaryota; kingdom Metazoa; phylum Mollusca; class Bivalvia; order Mytilida; family Mytilidae; genus Mytilus; species Mytilus galloprovincialis. The sequence goes on along the minus strand of CM075334.1, from coordinate 39,714,294 downwards.
ATTGTCAAACTGAATGGATTTTAGGAGACTTCAAAAAGACATTATTTGTAGCCAAATTTTAAAGGTATTTTTCTTCATCTCCACCCGTATAACTGCTTGATGGACATATTGTTTTTAACAGTTAAAACCAAAATAATGCCTCCCCTCTGTTTTCAAAATAAATCATCTGTAAAAAATCGAAAAAAACATGAAAATTGGGTTCAATTCAAAAAAGCTTCTGTGGTCCGACCATCCTTGTAAAATACGAGTTGAAGTGCTTCAGCTAATTTTCAAAAATAAATACTCTGCGGAATCTTAGCTTCTCAATAATACCTAAATTAATCAAAACATGTTTTTGTTTTTTACTAGATTTTGTACGTTATAATGGATTGATATTTATATTTTATTACTATTTAATTTATTTTGTTTTTCCAACTTATCATATCAGTAATAATAAAGAAACTCAGTATAATTTACTGATAATCATAATAACTATAGCTTTAAGAAATATTTTATATATCCTTTTATGGAGAAGGTTCACGAAGGGTTAAAATTGGCCCTAAATTTTTGACGTTTTTAAAATCGGGCCAATTAATTACAAATTTTGCATAGAAATACTTGTGACAATACTATCAATATAAAAATATATTTTATTGGCACCTTCCTTTAAAATTTATGAAGCTATGACCCCTGAAATATACATTATTTGTATTTTTGGTCAATTTTGGTCAAATTTTTTCACAATTTTAATTGTTTTTGGAATAATTAACCTTGGCCTCCATCCACGATCCAAAAAGTCTTTATGAATTCTATATCAAAATTCGATTTTTTTGGCTTCAAAACATTTTGGATCGTAGGTGGCGGCCAATGTTTTCCTAAAGCTTTTAGGTCTAAAAATTGAACAAATTTACCATATTTTGACAAAATGTCCCTAATTGGGCCTACTTGGGAGAATATTATGTACTTTTATGAAAAGAACTGGTTTATTTAGCATTAGGTGTTTTGAAATAGACCCATTTACGAATCAAATTGTGACCTTTTTGGGGTTTTATGATAAAGTTGATATTTTAGGCCATATTGTGCCATAAGTGAACCTTGTCCAATCCAATCCAGGATTCCCTCAGTAAGTAAAAAATTGGATATACCAAGTTTCACTGATAAATATTAACTGGACTTTATTAAGTAATTTATTTTTTGAATTTTTAAGTTTTACTAGTACGTATTGGACTTCGTATGAGGATCGTGTATCCCACGAATTCCAATTTGCACTGTTGCATATACACCGAAAGAAGTACGAAGCAATCGACATACTATGAGTTGAGTACGTAGTATTCATCAGGCGTAAGAACAAAAAGGAATCACACAATTACAATCTTTTGATTGATAATTGAACAAGGATCCCCCTTTTCATGTTAAGTCATTCAAGGCCAGTCAACAAATTCATGTCCATCTTCGTAACTTCATCTGAATTGGGTTGTTTTCTTAGGTAATTTTCATTACCCTGAAAAATAAATTGCAAATAACAATCATTCACAGTTTAGAAGCTCATGATCAAAAAGTCATATATTTTCTATTTTCTATCGAGATTATTTATCAAAATATTTCACCATATTCAAATGTAAATATAAAAATCAAATAGTACATCGACCTATACTTTTAATAAACATTCACATGTTGATTGCGTAAATACATCTCGATAAAAGATAACTGACACGGTTACAAAGTCCCAAATATGTCAGCATTAATTACTGGTCGATATGCATTAGTTAAATGTCACTTTGTACTCTGGAGTAGTATATAAGTGACTAAACCTCACATTGCTTTAGAAAACTGCGACCGAGTACGAACCGCCAGCTCCATAATGGGGCATACGTTTATCCTACTACTTGCCTTTGTGGCATCGACATTGGCGGGTAAGTTGTATCTTTTTGTGATTTTCATTTTACAATTTCGTTTTTTATTTAATTATGCAGACAATTTTACTATTTATTTTTATTTGATAACATTTTTTATATATAAATGACTTAATATTATTGTGTTTTTAAACAACTGTACATTTCAAATAGTATATTTTTCATTATTTGTATTGAATTTACAAAAAAAAACTTGTAATAAGATTTATTACTTGCATTTTCTTTAGTGTCACGTCGGTGTTCTTTACCATTAATTCTGTGCACAGATGCGGGTAGTTTTGATCGACTAGGCTTTTTATAATAATTAAAGTATTATGAATTTAAATTTAATTTTCGAAGGCGCGAAGTTTCTTTGAATGAAGGATTTCAAGCAGTATTGTACTTAATTAATTTGCTAGGTTATTTAAAATACCGTGTTCATGTAATGTCATGTATATACGATTCGTACGCAAGAAGATTTTACAGTGTGTTTTCACCTATTTTGCCTTCTCTTGTATACATTCTGTGCTAGGTTTTTTTTATGTTTGTTTGAAATTTTTAGTTTCTTGTATGTCGGTCATCTATGACTACAAAGTTATGGCTGCTTGATCCCAAAATTGTGATCTATTTTATTCATATAAATGTATCCGCGAAAATATAAATGTCACAAAAAATACGTAACTTTTTTTACACTGATCTATGAATTTGACGCACGAGTTTATATTTCGTTTGTGGTGTCCTGGTGTGCTGTCGTTAATTCATTGATGTGTCCGCGGTTTACATAATGTATTGTACTATTATATTATTAATTTGTGTATTTCTCTGTACTGAGTGTTCTTACGTTTGTTAATACAGTATTTTCTTGTCATGTAATGTTTTATTTTAAGCGGTATTTTAATATTGTCATATGTGCGGTAGGTTAAGGTAACCATGTAACAAGGTCAAACCCTCAATTTTCTCTTAAAATGTCCTTGACCAAGCCATGAATACGACGGTTGTTATCTACAGTCCGTTTCTATATATATTGTCGTTTGTTTCTGTGGTAATTTAGTGTTTCTGATGTTCCGTTGTTTGACTGATGTGTTTCCCACGGGTTTAGTCTGTTACCCTGATTTGTTTCTGTTTAATCGAACTATGACCACTGAACAACGATATAATATTGTTGCCTTTATTATTCTATTATGTCTGTTTGGGATGCGCACCCAATTTTGGCATTACTAGTATAAGCAACTGCCATAAAAGTTTGAGGTTTAGATAGCTTTTACCAACAATTTTCTTTAGATAATGCATGTACTAGCTGAGGAATATAATAGTGGTTTTCAAATCGTTTAATTGGTCAATAAATTTTGACTTTGTCAGTTTTACGGAATTCCTCTTTTTGAATTTACATCGGCGTTCGATAGTTTCATAATACTATTTCATAAATATTTTTATTACTTATTTATTATACGGACGTTTTGTGCTTTTATGTTGATGAGATCTTGACAATTTTTATGTGAAATACATTATTTTTTAAAATTGAGAAGAAATGGAGACTTTGAATAATAACTAGGCAGAAACAGCAGCCTCACAATGCAAGCTAATAAAACACATAATGTTAAGTACTATTTCGATGAATTTTGTCGTTAAATCAGTTAAACTTAAAGTTTTTTAATGTATGCTTTTTTTATATTATAAGCATGCTCATCAATTGTTAACATTTTAGGTAGTGATAGATGCTTTTTATTATAATTTTTCAAAGTAGATATTTTGAATTTTTCTATTTTCAGGACCAATTATTAACACAGGATCATGTTCAACACGTTGTACAGGTATGTTTTTTTTGGTTTTTTTTGGTTAATTCAGCATAAAATTTGAGAAAAAACTGTTTCCCCAGGTTTTTTTTTGTCTTACTGAAAATTTCTGTTTAAAGTCAGAAATAAGACAGTTGTTTTTCAATCGCTCCATTTGGTTAATACCATTTAATTTTGTTATTTAATTTTTTTTATGGACATCCCCTTTTGAATGTATCTTTGAGTTTGGTATTTGTTATAATATTCAAATCAAGAAAAGGAAAACTGCAAAAACAGTTAAATTTAACTGTTAATAAAACTTTGAATTTTTGAAATACTAAGCTTTTCTACCTCAGGAAAAGATTATCTTAGCTGTATTTGGCAAAACTTTTAGGAATTTTTGGTCCTCAATGCTCTTCAACTTCGTACTTTATTTGGTATTTAAAAAAAAAAAAAATATTCGAGCGTCACTGATGAGTCTGTTGTAGGCGAAACGCGCATCTGGCGTAAATTTTAAATTTGAATCCTGGTATCTATAATGAGTTTATTTTTAAACTCGTAGAAATAAATATAATGCTTTCATTATTAGGTTTGCTAATTATATATCATTCAGACTTTAAGAATCATGCAGAAATAGCAAAGATATTTTAAGCATATCATACATGCATTTATTGCAGAAACAAAGAAATTTGGATACGAAACCGGAAAAATCTACGAATATGACTACACAACTGATGTCGACACAACAGTACAAGGGGCATCCGGGGAAAAAGCCGGAGTTCAGTTGACTGCCAAAGTTTACATCGATGTCGTCTCAAAATGTGAAATGAATCTTCGGGTAAAATACTTTAAGCTATTTTTCTAATGCGAATTGATTTATTTTACGCTCCAAAAATTACAATGTTATATTACCAGCATTAAAAGATATTAATGTATTTATTAACTTTAAAGTTTAGGAAATTCACGAAAATAACACATTATAAGTTTATCTTTATCAGGAACGATCAAGTCAAGCATTTCATAAGCCAAAGATATGTAAATACGTAAACACACAATAATCCGTATTACTTAAAACGAGGTGCTGTTTTGACAAATAAGACATGTTCAATATGGAAATTTCTTTTCTCAAATTTATAGCTTGACAATGTTAGGCTATTGGAATCAGACCCAAAAGCGCCTGAAACACTGATAGATGCCGACAAAAGTGGAGAGTTTAGAACTAACCTTGAGAAATCTCCATTGGCATTCTCCTTCCAAGATGGCCGAATTGAAGAACTTTGTACATCCATACCTGAGAAAACATGGGTACTCAACATTAAACGTGGTATCCTCTCAGCAATTCAAAACTCAATGGATGACCTGACACAGGACCAAACAGTCCAAGAGGTAAACAGAATTATATCATAGTTTTACTATAAAAACTGAACAAAGACAAATTTATGTTTAAAGCTAAAGGGTAATTGGAGCATAGGTTTATTAATCTGTGTAGTTACAGAGAGAAAAAGTATATACACACCACTTTAACTATATTCATATAGTTTTGTTATGTTTAACAGACTGACATCACTGGAGAATGCAAAGCAGCATATACGATATCTAGCAACGGATGGTACTCAAGAACAATCAAGAAGAGCAAAGATTTGCTTGGGTGTACAGACAGACATGGATACAATACAATGATGCAGGGAACACCATACAAAATTCAATCTGTAAGTAATAATTATTAGTTTATCTTTCTACCAATACGTCTTATTCTAATGTCTATTTTAATAACATGTGTCCATCTGTTTCTGTATGGAGGGTCGATTTGGGTACAATTTCTAATTACACTGAAAAAAAGTTTCGTTTAAACTGGAATAAAAATTGACTTTGAATAGGACTTCTATTCACCCCTAAAAGACTTTTTTTACACGTTTTCTTTTACAAGTATTTATACAGATACAACTATAAATGAGTTAATATTTTATAACTAACAAAAGATACAAGGAATTAATAATATGTTTGCCCCAATGGACTTTGATATACATTTTTAGGAAATTCAGTCTCTGCCACTGATAAAAGGCAGCCATGAGTGTTCACAAGACATCAGCAAGGCTGGTATACTACAGAGCAGTGTATGTGAAGAAGAACATGTTCTCCGACCATTCTCAAGGGAATCTAGTGGTGCTATAACAAAGACCAAACAGACATTGAAATATGTAACAGAAAGAGTATCATCTTCTAGCTCAAGTAAGAAAACATTGAAAGATATATCAATGAATCATTTTAATGATAATTGACTCTAATTGAAAATAGAAAAGTTCGAAAAAATATTTCTCTTATCAAACTATTAAAATTAAACTTTAATAAAATAAATGTAAACAGAATCTTTACAATGTATTTCAACAGAAATATTTCCAAGTTTCATATAAAAATCAGTGTACTTGTATTACAGTTTCCATTGGACATCGCGTTTCATTGACGTTTGTGCATTCTAACGATGGTAGAGGTACAATCAGGGATGTCATGAGTAAACTGAATGAAATTTGTGTATCCACATCTGACAGTGTGAAACCGGATACTCCACTTTTGTTTTCTGGACTGGTTAGACTAATGAAGGCTTTAGAAAGTGATGATCTGGAACAGATTTACAGAAAGGTGAAAGGAACCAGGTTCTGTGCATCGAATCAAAAGAGAGTTGAGTGAGTGACATTTATCAGTTATTCTTGTCATATATATTAAATACAATTGAAACACTTGCTACCAAGTTTGTATCTGAAGCATTAGGAATCTTAATACATTTTGAAATGATAATTTTTATTGGTATTGATGAAAAGTTAAATATTTTCTTTGTAGAAAATTCTTCCTTGATGCCGTTCCAATGCTTGGAACAAAAGCTTCACTGAGACTGATTACAAACTTGATTAACAAGAAAGAAGTTCGTGGAATCGAAGCTAATATGTGGCTAACGACTTTATCGTTCATCAAAGACCCAACAAAAGAAATGCTGAATGAAGTCAAAGTAGGTCTTATGTTTGTTTGAAAAAATATCTGTTATTTCAGATGTGACTTAACGTATTCAATTTTCCTACGTTTAATCAAACTTTGAATGAAGTAGAATTTCATAAACAAAATAATTTGTCAAAATTGAGCACCGTATTGTAATCTTGTAAACGATACGTCTATCATTGAAGGTCAACATTAATAAAATCATCACTTTAAAATCAGAAACTTTGTCTCAAGAACATACTAGCCTGTCGCCATGCTCATAATGGTTTTAGTTACAACAGGTTTTTACTCTGTTTTCATTTTCCTTTATTGACAGCCACTCATATCATCCGAGGACAATGAAGAGGCTATGCTGGGTGTGTCTTCACTCGTATATGCCTACTGCAAGACAAAAGAATGTGAAAATGATGTGGACATTGCAAGTATTGTTGCTTCTATAGAAGACAAGATTGGTGTTGGATGTTACGTAGACAAAAACAATCTTGGCAAGGTATGTGAAATATAATGGTGACATCTGACATATAATTTACCCAATGGAACTTTTTTTGCTGTGAATTTAAAGTTAATATTTCAATTATTGACTAAAACACAATATAGTATTCCCGAGGAATTACAAGTTTGTTAAATATTTAAGTTTTATATCACTTTATAATAGAAAAGATGCTATAGTTGATTAAATCAGAAGTGTAAAGTTTTTATGGTTTTTTTTGGTTAAAGAAAGTTCAAGTATCATTATTTACGATTATCATTAATTTTAAAACTTTTTTTTAGGTGATCAGGAGTCTTAGATGACTTGATGTAGTTGATTGAATCAGAGGTGTAAAAAAAAAAATTCTTCTTTTTTTTTTTTTTTTTGGTTAAAGAAAGTTACAGTGTCATTAAATATTCACTTATGAACTTTGTTTTAGGTGATCCGTAGTCTTAGATCACTTGGAAATGCTGGATTCGTTAGTAATGCCATTAGAACCATCTCTAACTGTATGACCAAGAGAGAGAATCCCACTGAAGTCCGCCTTTCTGCTATACAAGCCTTCCGTCGTATGCCATGCGCAATAAGCGTAAGTTTTCAATTTGTAATTTTGTAAAATGTCCATATTGAGTCAATACTAATAGTTATACAGTTTTTATTCTTGTGTATAGCATCATACATTGTGTACTACAATGCCTATAATAATGAATATATAAAGTGTGTTCTCCATTGCAGCGAGACGACGTCATGGCAATCTTCAGGAACAAAGACGAGGATTCCGAATTGAGAATTGCTTCTTACCAGGCTCTTATGACATGCCCTTCAGATAATGTCCTGTCTCGTGTTAGAAATGTACTTGAATCAGAAGAGGTCAACCAAGTTGGTTCTTATGTATGGTCTCATTTAACAAATTTGATGGAGACTTCAAGCCCACTGAAACAAGAAATAAAGAATATCATCAACGACCAGGCGCTGAAGAAAGAATTCGATCTTGAAAAACTGAAATATTCCAGAAACTACGAAGGCTCCTTCTTCCTTGAAAAACTAAATACTGGAGCTTCCATTGACAGCAATGTTGTGTGGTCTTCAAAATCTTTCTTACCAAGATCTGCCATGACTAACATAACATTCGACCTTTTTGGACATTCCGTCAACCTGTTAGAAATCGGTGGACGAATGGAGGGCCTTGAATATTTTCTTGAATCTTACTTTGGACCTAACGGATACTTCCAGGAAAATGATGTCAAAGAAGTCACAAAACAGAACATAAAAGGAATCAGTAATACAAAAATGGAAGACATTGACAGACAGGTAAATTTTATTATTAATAATATGTTAGATATCTAGTCTGAAAATGTGCCACAGGTTTAATGTAACTTATTTCAAATATCGTTTTGGCATACAAATTTAAAAACTCTTTTGTAGATAAATAGTGCAAAGTTTATAATCTTTTTAAGCTTGGTTTGTATGATATGACTTGTATCGATTTAATATAAAAAAAAGAAGATGTGGTATGACTTGTATCGATTTAATATAAAAAAAAGAAGATGTGGTATGTGAGATAACTTTCCATTAGAGACCAAATAAGTTTTGTTAACCTAATTGCTGAACCAAAATATTATCCTTCTTAACAAGATCAATTTGCTATTGTAGTTTGACACAGAATCTGACTCATTGAAAGGAGATCTGTACATGAGAGTTTTTGGAAATGAGCTACTGTTTACAAGATTCACAGGACTAAGTGATATCACTGATGGTAAATCAATCAATATTTTGGACATTCTTACGGCTCTTGCCAAGAAACAAGAATACTCGTTCACTCAGAGCTACGTCTTCTTGGATAGCAGCGTCATCATTCCAACAATGGCTGGCTTCCCATTAAATTTGACCATTGATGGATCAGCTACCGTTGATTTACGTGCCTCTGGTAAAATGGATTTGACAAAAATAACAGACAGATCACCAAGTCTGTCTTTGGATGGATATATGAAACCAAGGTTAGTAATGTATGACTAGCATATTAAAAGAACGAAAACTGTCTGCAGACGAAATCAACTCAAATTTCTAGGTTAAAGAAAAAATGAGTTAAATTGGAAAAATTTCGTACCGTAACGAACACATATAGGTCATATGTGTTGGAGCGTGTTACTTGCGGGAACAGTTAATATCAATGTAAACACTTTGAGCCACCAAATACTTAAAAGCAATTAAAAAATAGTTTATTATAACAATAAAAATCTACTAAAGTTTACCTCCTATATAGTGTTTGTTGTGATTATGTATACGTTTTCTAAATTTTAATATTTTCAATGTTTCTACAGCGGCGCTGTCCAGATCAACAGTATGATGAGCGTAGATGCATTTGTAACAAAAAGTGGAATGAAGATGGTTTCCACTATGCATTCCTCCTCCTCTCTAGAAGGACACGTAGAACTGAAAAACGGCAAAGTACTAAGTGCACAGATCAAAACACCATTTGACAAAATGGAAGTTTTCAATATCAAGTATGCAAAATTTTTAATATTTTACAATAACTTACGGTTTTGAAAACTTTTTATTATTATTTTGCTTATTCCTTTATAGAACAATGAAAATTTGATTCGTAGTTAAAACAAACAATCTTTAGGTTATTCATCATGGAATTATAAATAAGTAATAGAGTGATTGTCTTAAATTTATATAAATAGTCATCAAAGATACCTGACGTATAATTTGGTTTCCGGTGCACGTTTTGTCAGCATGTCGTAGGTATAAGTCGGGAATGCAACTAAGAATATAATAATTTTATATAATAATAATTGACTATTATCAACAGGACTGCTTTCTTCACTGTCCATCGTGAATCCGAGAGAGAACAGAAAATGATTACTGCTAACAGACAGACTAAAAAAGTATGTTCTGGAGACAAACTTGCCAAGATTACCGGACTGGAACTCTGTGCTGAACTTCAGTATCCAAATGCATCATTGATAGCAGATGCTCCATACTTTCCAATGACAGGACCAGTTAGTGCTGGACTCACTCTTCTGAAACGTGACACACATGCAAGTTACAACATGGAATACAAATTCGTAAAGGTAATGCCATATCAATACTTAAAAAAGACCCGAGTTTTTGAAAACTGAGCTCTCTCTTTAATTTAATTAATAAAAATTAGGAAATTTTACCTGATAAAACAGTATCAAACGAGAAAAAAAAAACAAATTAAAGAATTTCGGCGAATAAAGAAACAATCGAAAAGCTCTCAAAATAAGTTTGCAAACTATCCTTAATCGATTCAATTTTTCCAATATGTTAAAATACTTTTCCTTTATTAATGTTTTTTTTTATATAACCTCACATTTATGTTCGTAAACATTCTTCGACAAAGCATGAACGACATTGAGCAAAGAATTTCTTCCATCGCGATGGTCTGTCTCAGACATTTACTTAAAGTGTTAGCATTTTAATACTGCATGTCTGACTCAAACTTTTAAATGAACAATACAGGAATCAAAACCCAAATATTTAGCTTTTAGTTGTGTCAAGTGCAGAAATGGAACGGATGTACTGAATAAATACAATATATAACTTCTTTGTTTGATTACAGGATAAACAAGAGGCCAGAGCTAGAGTAGCCTTCAGCACCCCAGGCTCTAATGTAGACCGTGAATTGAGTTTTGATTGTCTTGTTCGATCTGACCCTCTGTTGGAAATAAGCATGATCTCACCATGGAAGAGAGTTTCAGTTAGAGGTAAATAAATGTCATTATAGGAAAGACATAAACCGTTTGAATTTATGCTGAAATTTTGTTAATATAAGAACTGATTACTGTATTTTTTTGTTATAGATATATATGAAATGATTTGCACTATGTAGTCATAACTCGCTTTCATTCGTATAACGTGAAAAGACAGCTCACAATTTTATAAATTCAACTAGACGTTTCATACTATTATAATGTACGTATAATTGTGGACCATTGTGATAAGAATAAAAGATATATGTGTCTGCTTTTCTATGCATTTTCAGTAATATAAAGATCGACGAAATATTCTTAAATGTAATTATTTTTTACACAAAATATATGAATGTTTACGAAATCTAACCAAATAGTTAATAAGATTGAAATGTTTAGGAGCATTGGTTGGTGACAATCAACAGAAACAAGTGGCTGGAAGAATTGTTATCGACGACAGAGATGAATACTCTGTGACTGGAGAATGGATCAGAACAAGGAAAGGACAGCTTTATACTTACAATCCATACATTGAAATCATCATACCAAATATGGAAAATATCAGACTCAGCAGTTCTGTTGAGTATGTTGTCGGCAAAAGTTTCAACGGTGAATTGACCGTAAAGGGGCTATCTAAGCAACCCATTCAGTCAAAAGGTAGGTTATACCGTTTACCGTAAATATTTATTTTGCCCAAAAATGTGTGTGCAGTTATAGTTCAACTGTTGTAATCTTATATCTTTTTATTTAATGCAATATTCAAAATCTTCAAGTAAACCATTCAAAAATGATCCTGATATTAGTTAAAAGTATGATGGGATATTTCTCAAAGTAAACATAACGATTTGGTCAGTTTATTGTCTATAATTGTTCAACAAAAATTGTACCGAGCTCGGTTTAAAGAAGGTAGCCCATTATCACTTACTGAAAATAAAAATGGATCATTATAACATAGAAAAGTACTAATATTTTCCATATTATTTTTCAACGTTATATTAGAATAAATTGTCATGTGATTTTCAGTAAACCTGATTTCCAAGAAAGCAATGTCTTCTATGAAAACATCCATCTCCTTTGAACCTGGGAAGGATTACAGTTTTGAAAGCAGATTGCAGAATACACAAACAAAGAAAGCAACAAAGTTAATGCCTTATTTGTCCATCCGTACACCAAAGGAGGAAGTCACAGCCCTGGGAGGATCCATGGAATATAAAAGTGGTTCTCTTATTCTAGTGGACATTACACTTGACAGGTTATTGGACAAAACCGTTAAAGTGTTTAGTAAGTTTTATACAATTTATTTAAGTCAAAATTTAAATGAATATAAATTAAGTCTCAATTACATCAAGCATATATCTTCTTTAATTTTTAGTCAATCTTTTAAAATAGTATGTTTAGTGCAATATAAGAATCCCAGATATCGTACAAATAACTATTGAAAATAGTGTAGCTGTCCCATAGAGTAGTAGCTAAAATAGAATTTTCTTCATGTCTGTTTTAGCAAAACTAACGAGAACCTTAAGGAAATCAAATGCCCGGTATCAGTCAAAAGTTGACATCAGAACTCCACTTCTAAGAGCAAAAGGAACTTCAAACATTGTACTTCAGAAAACTGCTGTAATCACCAGAGTTAATCTAGATTACGTTATTCCAAGAATCAGCAGGGACAAAATAACAGTAAACAGTAAAATCAATTATGGTTTCACCAAGAGTGTCTGGTCATTGGCTGGCAAAGGGTATGTATACATATATGAATGTTATTAAATTTTACATTTTTAGTGATACATTTTATTTAGCCTCCATGTAACAGATTCTATCCGAATTATAATTCTCTAACATTGCTGAATATTCAGATAATGCAGTGTGTATAGTCTGTCCGAAATGTTTGTCACATTTTTGATAATTATCAATTTAATATGCTTCACCGTAATATCAAAATGTGTAATTAAAATACAAATTATTCAACAAACTATATATGTTTTGTAAATTCCAGCAACAAATGAACAGACTGACAGACAGACTGAGTACAAACCTAAAGCCCCCTTCGACTATAATTTAAGTTTGGAGATACGCAATTTTATGTTTTACATCAAAACTGCAATTAGTATATGATGTCTAGTCAGTGGTAACCCAATTCTAGGAATGCAATTTTTGAATTGAAAGAAACAAATTAAATTAAATTGTTCTCTATACTTACAGATCTTTAACTTTCAAGAAGAATGGTGACTACAATGTTGTTATCAACACAGACATGAACAACAAAGCGAGATTGACAAAAGTGAACTTTGACCTTAGATATGGTGCAAAACCAAAGGATGAAAACAAGCGTATCTTTGTTACATCATTAGTACGTCACGAACTGGGATGGAAGAAATCTGAATTACATATAACTGGTGATATTCGACATCTGGCTCTGGTAAGAAAGTCGTAACATAGAATACCATTACATGCTGGTCTAAAAATAAAGAAGGCAATGCCATATGGAAAATATTATATCAATGTAAAATAAGGAGATGCGGTATGATTACAAATGAGACAACTATTCATCAGAGTCTATATCAAGTGAATTTAAGCAACTGACATGACAAAATGTGAAAAAAAAGAAAACTGTCTGATTTAAGAAAGAAAAATTAAAACTACAAAAAAACTGTTATCACAGACAGTTACAAATGACAACCACTGAATTACAGGCTTCTGACACTTTTAAAGTACACTTTAATTTTTGAGTTACCGGTAAACAAATCAGAGTCATGCCTCACTGATAGCGGTTATGTAAATAGTTCTGTATTGGTAAAGCGCAGGACCTCCAAGACCAAAAGGACCATATTTCTAAATGCGAGTTACTTATTATATGTGAGTTTACTCGATTGAAATTATTTGATAATCGATATGTTACATAACATTTTAAAACTCTGATAAGGGTGGAATTGTAGAAAGCCACGTGCTTTCAACATTTAAAGACAGACTGTGAAAGTTTAGAAATAATAACATAATCATATTGCTACTTTCAGGGATTAGATCTTAAACTGAAAGGAAAGCATTCTCACAATCCAAAGAGTATTAATTCTAATTTTGGGTTATCATACGGCAAGAAGCAATCAGTATCCGCTGCATTGGTAATGAAGAACAAGTCCAAAAAATTTACATCCTTAACTGGGGATGTAAGTCTGAAATGGAATGACAAAGACTTTTCTATTGCGAACAATTTTGAACAGAAGAACAAAAGAAGATACACAAATGAGTTGATCTCAAACATTGCTGGACACAAAACAAAAGTTGTAAGTGATCTTAAACTTTCTAATGAAGAGTATGACGTCAGCACTGATATAAGTATGTCCGGACAGAAGCCAGTCCATCTTGAAGCACTGCTCAACCTAGATCCTAGAAACTTTCGTGTCAAATCTCGACTTAATAATGACTATTCGGTAGAATTTGGTTCTCAATACAAAAAAGCAGCACTTCTACGACTTTCTGGTGATGTGTCTGTGCCTTCAAGAAGAGTCAAAGGTGAATTTGAAGCAAAGAAGAAGGGACCGATCTATGTTGGACATTTGGACATTCAATGGGATGCTAATGCAGACAAGGACAAACACATATTTGTTGACACTCAACTCACATACAACACCATTAAAGATATTGATGCAATCCTTGTATTCAAAAGTCCACTGCAAAATAACAAAATCAACATAAATCGCAAAAACGAAAATGCACATTTTGACATAAAATCTGACGGAAAAGAACAACTATCTGTTGACGCAACTTTAAAACAGAAAAATGGTAACGAACAAGTCAAAATCGAGGGCAGCTTAACAGTACATACTGCAGCGAAAGGATTAAGATATGTTAAACTTGGTATGAACCATTTGTCAGACAGAAGCGAATATAAAACAAACTTTGATGTCAACTGGAAACCAGATAACCAAATATCAGCTGCCTTTGCCCTGAAAAAACCATTGAGCCTTCGTCAATTCCAAGGATCTCTAAACATCAAGACACCATTTAGTGGATTTAAAACCTCGTCCCTAAAAATTTCCCATGATGCTAAAGACTCCCTGAAGTCCCTTGTAACTGTTCAGGTAAACAAGAATTCTATACGGGTTGATGCATCTGCAAAGAAAGAAAACAACATATACTTGGGACATGCTGGTGTCAAATCTAACATTCGATCCATCCAAACCGTATCTTTAGATCTTAGTCATCAGAGTAAGGATACAACTAACGAAAACAGCCTCGTTCTAAATATCAATGGAAATGAATACAGATACAAAGGTAAACTCACACATGATAGAGCAGGTCTTATGATCCAGCAGAGCGGTAGAATAGCTCTTTCTTCACCAACAAGCCGATACGATTCTACATGGCAACACAGTAATACACTCAATGATATAACAACAGTGATCACAACCAATATTAATGGAGAGCATTATGAATTTAACATTAAGGGCAAACATAATATTGCATGGAAAGAAGCATCCGTTCAGTATACATTGACCTCCACAACTCCATTTGGAAAAGGACAACTTATGGTTAGTCATTTACATAGAGACAGTTCCATGGACACCATTCTCTCGATGAGCCACAATAGCAAAAACCTATTTACAAGTGAAGTTCATCTTAAAACTGAAAATGGGGAACTCATTGCTACCGGGAACCTCTTACTCAAAGGTGAACAAATGGTTGTAATAGAAGGACGATTGAAAACTGGATCTCAGAAATATGTTTTGGTTACTTTATCTACACCATTTGAATCATTCAGAAGACTTAGAACAGAGATGGAATTTAAAGGAAATATGAAGTCAATGACCTCCTCTGTCAGCTTTGAACTACAACCAATTGTAAGAAAAATTCGACTCTCGTCTACATTTAACAGAATTGGTGGTGTGTCTGGTAATGTAAGACTTGAAACCCGATACCAACAACTTCCATCCAGTGAAATAACATTCTCAAACCGCCCTGAGAATGAAAAATCGAGAACCGATATAAAGGTTGAATACTTACCAGGAAAGATCGTATCATTTACATCAAGAACTCTTTTAGATGGACAAAGGCTAAGCGCGGATGTCAGTATTTCAACTCCTTTTGAAAAATTACAACGTTTAACAGCCGGTATTACACACGACCCTTCCGTCAAAGGATGCATTACGAAAGTTGTGATGGAGTATCCAGAGGGAAAATCTTACTATGCTGAGCTTGCTGTTGAATACAACGAAAACTATCAAGCTTCAGTCACAATACGTCTTCCTAATTACCATCCAATAACCGCTACTTTGAGCCACAAAGGAACATGGAATCAATTCTTATCTGGGGCTTACTTACAGTATGACAAAAATGGTAAACATCAACTTGATATCAGTTTCCATAATGGAAAGCGTCTCCAAGGTTCCTTCACTATGAAGTCGTCTCTTGTTGAAGATACCATTGCTTCCTTCTCTCACAGTGGAAATAGAAAAAGCATTAATTCAAACATTCTAATAAAATACGGGAAGAATAAGCCAATAAATGTAAACATAGAAATGACAAATGCCAAAAGAATGAAAGGAACATTAAAGGTTGCATCTCCCATCATGGATGATATCACAGTTCTCTTTGTACACAAAGGCAAAAATACAAGCTTCAAGACAAAAGCAAAGATTGGATGGGGAAAGAAGGAGGAAATTGAAGGAGACCTGACATTCAACTTTATAAAAAATCTGAAGGCAGACGTTTCAATATCCACACCATTCAAGAGCATCAGAAAAATGTCCGCTTTTGTAACACACGACGGGAATTTACGCGACTTCAAATGTCAGTCGGAATTGAAAATCGGGAAAAATGTTTGGGGTGCTAATGTTAAATCAACGGTTGATCCAAAATTAGTAACAGAGCTTACTGTCAACACACCTCATGAAGGATATGAAAAGATGAGAGCCTCCTATACACACAACGGTCAACTTTCTAACTTTAAATGTCATCTGGAAGTTTCGAAGAACAAAAAAGACATTATTGGTGATTTGCAATTTGCATCTCAACCATTGATCCTTTCTGCAACTCTTCAAACACCGGTGAAAAATTATGGCAATCTTAAGGCGTTACTCAGTCATTCTGGCCCGCTTACTAACTTCCGTACTCAAGCTGAAATAACTTACTCTGATTCTAAAACTATAACACTAGATACATCAGTCAGCACAAATGACCGATTAACCGTTTCTGTTGATATCAAGACGCCATTCCAGGAATATGAAGAAATGACAGCCAAACTTTCACATTCAGGAACTTCCAATAATTTTGCCTCACGATTAGAAACTCTTCTCCAGAAGAAAAGAAGTCGATTGGACGTTTCATTCTCTAGTCTTGGTCCAATTGAAGGAAAACTTACCCTTATTACTCCAAAATATGAACCTGTAAGGATGTCGTTATCGCATAGTTTTGAATCATCCCTCAACAACCAAGTTTCATTTACATATGGAAGAAAAGATATTTTAAATAGCAGAATTTCGTATCAAAAGGAACCAAAAATGAACGGAGAAGCTTCCTTTATATCCTCATTTACACCTGACATGTCAGTATCATTTGAACACAGCGGGAACCTTCGACGATGCGTTTCAAACATCAAAGGAGCATATGGAAAAAAATCAGCTCAAGCAGATCTTAATCTTAGTACTGACGATGACCTTTCAGTTCGACTGAACATGAGAACACCATTGGATATTTTAAGGTCAGGAGAACTCAATATTAACCATAAAGGACAACTAGATGACTTCGAGAGCACAGCAGATATAGACATCAATTCTCAAAAGATCAATGGAATATTAAAATTTTCAAGCAACAATGGAATTCAAGGAAGAGCCACACTTACTACTCCATATGAAATGATCCGTAGTGCAGAAATGTCATTTAAACATTCTGGACAGTTGAGAGATTTTGAATGTTCAGGTGAATATGTACAAGATGGAAAGAGATCAGAAGGACAGCTAACACTGAGAACTTCTAGAGGTATCAATGCAAGGGCATTCCTGAAAACGCCATACACTAAAGATATCACTCTTAAGGTAAACCATGAAGGAGAACTCAGACGGTTTTTATCTAATGGTGAATTAAGTTACGGTTACAAGTCAGGGTCTGCCCAGGTATCAGTGGATGTGGTAAGAGATATAAGAATAAGCGGCTTTTTGAAATCTCCATTTTCAAGTGATGTAGTCATTAGTACTGAGACCTCAGGACAACTGATGGACTTTACATCCGTATCCCAGCTTACTTACAGTGGGCAGAAACAACACGAACTTGAAATTTCTTTCAATGCTGAAGGATCAATCAAGACATGGAGAACAAATTTTGACGGTGCATACAATAAGAAAAAAATTACTGGAAAATTCTCGTTCAGCGCACCAAAAGGAATACAAGAAAGGACTGAAGCAACTGGACAAATTGAAACGCCAATAAGTGAACCAGTATCGTTTTCATTTATGTTCAGCAGTGACAAAGAACAAAGAAACACATATGGCTTCCAAACAAAAGCTGAATTAACATACAGTGGTCGCAAACAACATGCAGTTCTTGCTAATTTTGAACACGCTGGCACACTGAAAGCATTTACAACCTCTACTGATGTGACATATAACACAGGGAAATCAGCTGTTCAAGTTAGTTTCGAGTCAAATTTGAACATTGAAGGAAAAGCAACACTAAAGACGCCTTTCATGGACGACATTATTCTGTCTTTCGGTCACACTGGACATCCTTTGAACTTTAAAACTCAGGCTGAGCTTACATATAGTGGTCGCAAACAACATGCAGGTCTTGTTAACTTCAAACATACTGGTGCACTGAAAGCATTTACAACCTCTGCTGATATCACATACAACACAAAGACAGCATCTGTCCAAGTCAGTCTTGAATCTGAATTAACAATTGAAGGAAGAGCAACAGTAAAGACACCTTTCACAGATGATATCATTCTTTCTATCGGCCACAACGGACAACCTTTGAACTTTAAAACGCAGGCTGAGCTTACATACAGTGGTCGCAAACAACATGACATTTCTGTTACCTTTAGTCACGATGGATTACTTAAGAAATTTTCCACCAGCTCCAATATTGTTTACAATACAAAGAGAGTAACTGGATCAGTATCATTTGATAGTACAAATGGAGTACAATCCACAATTTCATTGAACACTCCTCTGACCAAAGACCTTCGTGTATCATTTTCACACAATGGTAAATTGATCGATTTTAACAATCAATTTGATGTGACTCATGGAGGATCTAGAATGTATGTAGTTACTACAGATTTCAAATTTGATGGCGAATTAAAAAAATTCCAGTCGTCGGGGTCAGTTACTTACAACGGAAAAACAATTTCGAGTGATGTGAATTTGGATATCTTGAATGATCCAGAGGGAACAGCAAGTTTAAGAACGCCTTTTACTGATGATATAACAGTTTCTTTCTCTCACCAAGGGGTTCTACATAATTTCATCAGTCATGGAGAGATCGGTTACAAGGGTAGAAAACAGCATGAAGCCAATATTGTATTCCAGAATGATGACAAGAGAGTATTTGTAGAATTGTCATACAATACTAAGGTAGCATCAGTGGAAGCAACATTAGAAAAATCTACAGGAATAAAAGGCAGGATGGAAATAAAAAGTCCATTCACAAAAGATATCGAATTGGAAGTAAATCATAGAGGGGAAATGTTGAACTTTAATACGAAGGGAGAAATAACCATCAGCGGAAAGAAAGAACATGAAGTTTATGCTGCATTTGAGCATAATGGAGATATGACAAATTTCAGAACTTCCGGCGCTGCATCTTATAATACCAAAAGAGTGTCATCAGAATTACAATTCGACTCCACAGACGGTATTAAGACAAAGGGTAGTTTGAAAACTCCATTTACCAACGACATAGAAATTATAATTGACCATAAGAGTTCTCCTAGTCATTTCAAATCACAAGCTGACATTTCATATAGTGGATCCAAACAACATGAAGCCGTCATAACATTTGGAGGGTCTGGTAAACTACAAAAATTCCAGTTTTCGGGAGATGCTACATATAACGGAAAGAAAGTCACCACTTCAGCTGAAACCGACTTTACCCGTGGAATAAAATTAGAAGCACGTATTTCAACACCATTCACTGATGATATGGAAATCTTCATTGACAATCAAGGCACTTCAACTGAGGTCTCAACTGAGCTCAGATCACATGCTAGTGCAACCTACAGTGGAAGTAAACAACACGAAATTATTTCGACATTTAAACGTAGCGGCACATTGAAACAGTTCCAAGTATCTGGTGAAGTTCAATATAATGATAAAAGGTCTGCTTTAACTTTTGACATGGACACAACCTCAAAATTATCTGCAAATGTGGCCCTTCAATCGCCAATATCTAAGAACATTCAGCTAGAAATTTCCTTCGAAGGAAAAATTGAAAACTTGAAAACCAAGGCTGGGCTTCAATATGGTGAAGAAAAACATGAACTTTTATCGAATTTCGATCTAGATTTACCAAATGGTTTAGAAATAGACATTGACATACAATCACCTATCAGAAACATGAAAGCATCAGTTTCACACGAATTCAAAGGTACTTCGAAAAACTTCCGTTCAAATATCAAATTAACCCTAAACGACAAAGAAATCAACTCAAAAACTAATTTTGATATTTCTAGTGGACTTGAAATTACGTTGGAGACACCTTTTTCTGGATATGAAAGAAATACGGCTCTTCTTACATTTTCAAATGTGCAATCTCTCATTTCTGGAAAGGCAGTTGCGAAAATTGGAAAACATAAATCTCAACTAAATGGCAAAATTGATACATCAACTGGTTTAAAAATCGAACTGTGTCTAAAAACGCCACTTACTAAAGACTTTGAGGTGATTATAAACGGAAATGGAGGTCTACATGCATTCCGATACGAATCGTCTGTTAGCTACGGGCAAGAAAGAGTTAGAGGAGAAGTCAATCATGAGTGGTCCTCAGAAGCAATCAAAGGGAACATGCTGCTATCAACACCTATTCTAGAAGACATCAAAATAGAATATGACGTAAATGGAAATCCAAAGTCCTTCAGAACAACAGTAAGGGCATCCATTGGTAACATGAATGGAATTGAAGAAATAACCACCGTCAGACTAGGAGAAATGTCAATAGTCTTCGACACAACACTTAAAACCACTTTATCTGGAAATGTAAAATCGTCTCAGCTTAAATTTTCACATGATGGTTCCATTTCTAGTTTTAAAACAAACATTGAGGCAACACATGCCGACAAGACAATCAAAGCCGATGCATCCTTTAAACACCTTCCATCTATCGAGGGTTCACTAAGCTTACAAACACCATTTGAGAAACTAAGAGATGTAAATATCAAGATTGAACATACTGGATCGGTGAAGTCTTTCACAACAATCGGAAGTCTTCAATATGCACCCGATAAAAAGATTGAAGGAAATGCTAGATTCACAATGTATCGACCAGAAAGTATGTACTTAAATGTGGAACTTCAAACTCCATTCACCGTAATTCCTCATTTGAACGGTAGATATCGGCATAATTTCAAAACAGCCAGTCTCACGTCATCTGTATATTTAACGCTCAGTGAAAACAATCCTCTTATTCACGGAAACCTTAAGATAACACAAGAAATGATCGATATTTCATTGAATACACCACAAAACAGATATTCGGTCAATGTAGACATGAAAATGGAAGGTGACAACTTCTCACTATCCGGAAATGCTGCAAATGGAGAAAATAAGATAATTCTTGCCATGGAAAAAACTCCATCCTCTATCAACATAAATCTTGATACACCAATCAAAGGATATGAGAGAACACAAATTAAAGCATCTGCCTCAAGAAAACCATACCATGCTGCACTGAATATACAGACATCATACTTATTTGATATTGAATTTGATGCACGCCTTATTGGCCAAAGATTCGATGAATTAGATGGATCCCTTACGCTCAAAACTGGATTATATAATTTGCGAAATATACGAATATCCATGAAAAATGACAAAAATTTTGGAGAATTAAAATCTCACGTTGAAGCATTTTTGACTGAGCGCAACGGAATAACAATAGATGCATCTATCACGAAGACAGACTGTTCACTAACAGTGTCTACTCTTTGGGAATCATTCCGAACAGCTAATGGATATTTAAAATTCGACTGGAGTAGCAAAACAAATCATTTGGTAGTAGCAACAAATATGAAAATCAACAAACAAACATTGTACGATGTTGATTTTGAAATGGATGCTGAGAAAAGAAAGGAAATAACATTGATAATTAATGTCAACGAACCAAGACAGATGAGGTTTGAATTAAATAAACTGTTTACCTCAGAAACATACATGCTTGTAAATTGGAACAAGGAAGATAGAGACAGCAGTTGCAGAATGGATGTTAAATTCAATTCAGATTGGTCTGACATAAAACAGATTGCAAGCTATCGAGGTGTATGTGGGTCTAAATCTTACAGCATTGGAGCATCGTATCACCGTCCTGATGAATCGCCCAAAATTGTTCTATTTATAGAGAAAGATGATATCAGAACACATGGAATTGAAACAATATTCGGAAAGAACGGACAAGCAAAATACACTCTACAGCTACCATCTAGGACAGTTGTATTGTCAACTGTATCATCAGGATATGGACTAAGCAGCCAAGTATTTGATTTCTCGTGGGATGCAGAGAGAGACCAAAACAAAAGAGTAGTAATTAAGACCAGATCTGGTGGAGATGAACTTTCATTGGGTTTAGAAATGCCAAGTCTCGGGAAGGTAATTACAAATATATTTATTATTAGAAAAAAGAAATAAATGGATTAAAGATACGTTTTTCATTTAGGCAGTACCAAATGGCTTTTGAAATACAAATGCTTTATAGAGGATATAGTATCGTGTGTCTAAACTGGAGACTTCATCAGAGTAACTATTGTAGCGCAGTAAATCTAATTACATAAGTAATGAAACCATCTGTATTATAAGTTATCTGAATATTTCCTATGTACACAACATTCTTATGGAACATATATTCTAGGTACAAACCAAGACACAGAAAAATCATTTAAAAAACATTTACAGTAATTTCATTTTATTTTCTCATGCATACAGTTTTTAAAATAGTAATGCCCTTGTTATTTTAAAGGATCTTCAACTTGATTACAAAATGCTAATTGGAAGTGGAAACGTTATTTATGATGGCCGTACTGCATTCAGATACTCAAAAGATTCTCGTAAAACTTTTACCTTGAGTTCAAAATTAGAAGATGTATCAGGTCGTGGGGAGAATTACAAGTTCTTACTTGGTATCAGTCACCCATATACTACAGTGGACATCCAAACTAAGGCAATAATCGGAAAATCTAACGACAAACTCTCAGCTGATTTTGATATCAAATACCTAACAGCAAGACGTCAAACAAAGAACATCGCCTTAATAACCGAGATTGATAAACTCAAACGTCAACTCAATATACAGGTATTGACTTACTAAGAGATAAATATAAAGTTATTCTGTGAATTTTTTTCAGTTCATTTTTTTTCCATACTGGTTGAATAATGGAAGACACAAAATTAATATTTTTTTTTTGGATATTTTGTAACTAAATTTGTTCATAAATATTTTTTGGCTTTGTTGAAGTGTTTATCAATAAAAATAACATTTGTTGTTACTTGAGTTTGTGTTTCCGTATATAAAGTGAAACACCTTACTGAACTATTGGTATATACTATAAACGAATGATCAAAGTAAAAAGTTGACAAGAATTTTTAACGTTTCTTTATGTTTGACTTTTATTCCGCAGGTTCGTTCTCCAATCAAAACAATGAAAATAGATGCTCGTGTGGAGACATCACCTTTCAAACTGACAATGAAAAATCTTTATGATGATACCAAGCCAATCAATACAGAGCTGACAGTTGATCCTAATGATGGCAGTCTGGATTTTAACATGAACTACGATATCAGTAAGTCATCCTTATCAAATACCAATACCATAATTAAGGCAAAAATAAATTTAAAAAAAACAAGCGTTACAAAATGGATAGATACTAGTAGAATAATTTGTTTTAAGTTGAACTTTTAAACGTGATATCTTATATTCGTTAAAACAGAAAAATCATTTAACTTTACTATCTTTTTCTGTGTATTTTCAGAAAACCCAGATAAAACACTTCATGTGACGGCTAAATTCTCAGACGAGAAAGGAATATCTGCAGAACTGTTCAGAAATGTAAATCAGAAGAAAACAGTAGACAGCTTGCTTAATCTGCGATTAAAAACCTCTAAGATTCTTCACACACGGGTTCACTGGCGTCCATCAATTATCAGTGATCTCAAGGTATATTTGCAACTTTTTCAACTATTTTGAGATTTATCAGTTATATACAGATAGCGAACAGGGTTAAAAGGAAAATCTCCTTAAGAGCAAAGGTCTTATAAATCATTCCCATAGTTTAGTTTATATCTAGACAATGATATAATGAAGAAAATGACAAAAGTACACATAAAACATAAGAATAAGAAAGACATTGAACACGACAAGAGAATCACGACTAACCTAAAAAAAAAGGACAAAGACAGATAAAAAATTAATGATGTCGAATAAAAAAAGGAGCGACCCAAACTATGCCATATTGAAAATAGAAACAATTCTTTTTAAAAAGTTGACTTTTTTTTATAGTATTCCATTTCAGTGGAATCTAAGATTCATTCACATACACATTTGTTTTGGTTTGCATTCTGTCTATGCCGTTTTCACCATCATCATATGACCAAAAATAACAAAACAATTTAAAAGTTATGATTGAAACATTTAAAGAATTACCAAACTTCACATGGCTCATTCATCTTTCAGGCTGAACTAACAAAAAGAATTGAAGAATATGGAATACGATCTGCTATGGCCGTTGAAGAGTCTTCTGATGAAATTAATAAAGAAATATTATATAAGAGAAGATTATTCCAAGCTGCCTATACAGAAGAAATCAAGTCCTATGCTGATGCCATCAATGACAAACTGTCTGAACTCAGAACATTGAAAGCAGAAAATGCCTTTTATCTTCAAGACATTTGTAATTCAGTTGATACTACCATGAACAGAATCGGGTACGTTTCTTTTAAAATCTTTCCGGTGAAATTTTAATATCTCACTTTAAAAAGTTGTTTTATATTTTTTTTTGTGCCAAAACTTCAAAGTATCAACAACAGTGAGAATATAGAAGAAAATGTATGCACTTAATTTGCTAAAAAACTGCCACAGAAAAAAAACTGTTACAAAATATTTATTTTTTGATTTTTTTCAGTGAATATGCAGAAGATTTAAATGAAGCTTGGGGGAGATGCCCAGTCAAACACACAATTGATGAATATATGACTAGTCTTGAACAACTACAACAGGTTATTATTATTTTTAACGGTATCAAATTTACTGAACGACAATTTCTCTTCAATGATGCTCATGTTTATACTATTTGAAAATCCAAAATCTGGTAGCTAGTTTCATTAGTTAATTTCTTTACTGATCACAATTAAGAATAAATACCTTAAAATCTGTTCGTACTCCAGATGATTCCTTACTGCATTTAAGAACAACCAGAAAAATTGTCAACATATGTTTTACGTGATCTCTCAATTGTTCGGAGCACCATTCGAGAGCTACGATGGTACAGTTTAACCCGTGTACACTCTTTATTATAATTATTTGGAATGTTTCACTAACTTTTATGTTACTTTAACACAGTGTCTGTGTTCCATTTGAATTAATTTTTTGTTAACTCGAAAATGTCGCACAAATGACTATCTATGAGAATTATTTGGTTTACCTGCAAATTGTCAGAAGTTTTATTTTACACTGTTATTTTTATGTTTCAGAGACTGGATGCCTACTCAAAAGATACTTATATCAACATGGGTGGCCAGTTTAACAGCCTTTCAACAAATTCTTATCAGAGATTACTTGGTAAATGTTATCCTTTAAATGCCTCTGTTCATTCAAATAAATCCAGGACAACTTACAAACTAAATTAAAAAAAAAACGGAAATTATATATTAAGGTATTGCTTTTTAGTGAGACTTGATGACAAAAATTAAATATTCGGAAATTTCAAGTTTATTACCCACGTAAAGGGCCAAAATTTAATCCTAATTCGGACAAGGAATTATCGCTTTCATAAAGAAGATTAATTCCTTTATTTTAAATATTTAAAAAAAAATTAGCTACTTAGATTTAGGGAGACAAAATCTGGGAGTAGCGTACTACGTTATCAGCCTTGTTTCTTTGATCATTAACTCTCCACATTGTTTAGACGTAGAAGATCATCAACAATAAAAAAAAAGTATTTGATATTAGTTCACCTAAATATTAGTTTTCATAAAGAAAGTATAAGCATCACTTTAAAATCTCTTTTGCTAATACATTCATATTTATATTTATATTAAATCTAATATTTTCAGATTACAAAAATTCTGTTGGAAATCACCAAACTGTTGTCAATTTAAAATCAAAATATAACTCTTATATGGATCAGCTTAAAAATATGAAATTAAATGAGCAATGGTCTAACGTTGCCAACCAGTACACATCAAGCATATACAACATCAGAGAGGGTATCAACCAACGACTGGTCAACTCGTTACCAACACCAATGTACAACATGGTAGGTATAAACTTGTGTTGATCGATTTGTAAGGCTGATTTTTAAAATATGTTTTAAAATATATATACATGTTTGGAGTAGACCCTATATGAAATCAAACGGAAACTGTATTAGCATCAATGTTATGAATTGCTAAAACAAAAATGAAAAAAATGAAAAAAGATATGTAATATAAAAACATATGTTAAAGTTACAACATTTATGTATATGATATTTAAAGTGAAATAAGATTTACATATTCTTTTCAAGGGATCATCTGCATACAAATACTGGGAATTTGAAGAGAATGTAAATGCTTTAGTTGACAAAATATTTGATGAATTGAAAAAAGATGCTACAAAGGAGATGTCTGTTTTAAAAGAGATTTTCGGAAATGTACTCAAATCCAAAGTTATTAAATACGACATACTAAATGGAGATATTGAAGTAGATTTGTACCTGCCTGTTGACGTACACACTCTCAGCTCACTAAAAGACATTTCTTTGAGACAATACATTCCAGATATGAGATATCCAACTCCAAAACTAAATTTCCTTGGATCTGTGGAGGATTACATACCACACATGTCCTGGACAGGTTTGTAAACATAAATTTTTCTAAGTTTTGTACTCAGAATCACGATTTATTTGTTGCAAGTACAATGAAGGGAAACAAGGATGTAACGATAATGCATGAAAGTAGATGTACTTTAAATTTGGGTGAGCAGCGTTTCGTGAACAGAGTTTGTATTTTTGTATTTTGTTCATGATGTGTTATGTTTTCTACTTAGAATGTTATATTTTATATATTCATCATACTCATGGCCAAAAAATTATAGCAGAAAACTACAATTACATGTGTGTTTTTTTTATTTTATTTTATTGTATGTTTCCTTAATGATATAAATAAAGAATAATTTGATGTTTGATTTCATTTCTACAGCAAGTGCAAAAGTACATGGCCGACACTTTACAACTTTCGATGGTCAAGAATTTGACTTCAGTGGTCGATGTAGCTACGTTCTTGCACGAGACTATGTAGACGGCAACTTCAGTATCATCATGAATTATTTGGGCAGACAAAAGAAGAAGTTAATCTTGACTTCTCACCAACAAAATGTTCAATTATCACCAAATGGAAAGGTAAATATAGTTCTCTACAGGAATATTTACATAGTTCTATGTGTACATAAATATGAAACATTATGTGTATATCTACAAATATATATCGTGGATATGCTCCGCAAGACTCCTTTGCGAAAGTTAAACATGTGATTCATGTATAAAAAGTGAAAAGATAATAAAATGGCTTTAAGGTTAACTTTGCATGTCTGTATTACTCAATTAGACATTTACTATTTGCATGTACATTATTGTATTTTGTAACATAAGAAAAGAATTCACCGTATCATACATTCTCTCTTGTAGGTCAGTGTCGACGGTGTAGTTATGGATCTACCTTACAGATCATCAGAATTTGCAGTTTTCTCTGAAGATGGTAAGGTGTTCATTGAAGGACGTGGGTTCCAAGTCAAATCCGACCCAACCGTAAATATGGTCGACATTGATTTGAGCAAGTGGTACTTTGGTAAAACAGGAGGACTTCTTGGTACTCTGAACCATGAACGTTACGATGATATGATCATGCCAAATAAACAAATTACATCCGACGCTTTCGCTCTAGGAAACGCATGGCAGGTTCAAGATAGATGTTGAATGAACATTTCAAACTCTGAAATACCATGAAAAAGCAAACTGTGATTACTAACTTTTAATTTATATTTTGGATATTGTTGTGAAACTTATAATGAAATAAAACAATTTTAAGCATTGATAATGTATCTGTTTACTCTTTTAAATTTAACATGGATCTAGGTATGACAAACAAATTATTGTTATGGATTGTAGATGGAGATTGTATATTAATTTCTAATTGTCTTGTTAGTTTTTATTGTGCTTTTATGCTGTCGTCTTTTAGGCGTATACCCGACATCCATTTTTTTCCATTGTCCCAATGAAATGTTATGTAAACATTAATTCCCAATAATCTTAATTTTAGATTGTTTAAATAATTATAGAAACATGAACTCGTCAAATAATGTCGGGTGGAAAAAACAAAAGAGATATGTAAAAGTAAAATTGAAAGTTTTAACATTAAGAAAATTTTTACACGGCTAAAAAAAGGATTCAATCTATTATCAATGTTTTGGTAAGTTAGGTATTTCAGTAACACAAATTGGTAGAAACCTTTACTTAATTCCTTCGTAGATACAAAGATTTGGTTTGAAGGGTTTGGCTATACCTTATAACTTTATTCTAACGGGTTATTGTCTGTCCTTAGTTATTATCTGATTGTTTAAATAAAAACAGAAAAAAATATGTTATATAAAACCAAAATTTGGCAACTATTTATGCTTTACTAGAATTTGTTCAAGGAATTTGTTGTCTCCGATAGCAAATAAAACTTTTGCATTAAACGGGACCAATTTTGAAAAATATTTTTCTGAAAACTCAAATTAAAGTCGACGAAAGTATCCTACAATTATTCAATTTTTGACAAGCTGTTATATCTAAAAAAAAAAATGTATACCCGGACATCTTATTCTGAATCAAAGTAACCTGATCTTTCCCTTTTTTTTAATGTAGTATGCTTACCGAAAAATAGACAATAACTGTTTAGTGTCTTTAAATATCAGCTGTATTTGTACGAGGCTAGGAAACAAGGTGTATGCGAGCTTTTAGCGAGCTACTACACCCGTTTCGAGCCGAGTACAAATACAGCTGATATCTAAAGACACTAAACAGTTATTGTCTTTATCCTGCAATTAATTCTGTATATTGTTTGTGTTTTGAAAGACACAAAAACTAACATATTTAGCATTTATTTTCGATTTGTAATCCCTTGAGGCCCGCGTAGTAATATCAAAATCAAACATTACGCTGAAGACGGGTTCGCAAAAAAGAATCTCGAATGGTCAACAATAATACATCGCTCAAGGTGAATAATTATCTATTTTAACATAACAACTAATTTCAACAGTTAAAATGAATAACAAAACATTGTCAAATTTGAAACAGAAGTCTACGAGTTGTCCTACGCTTCAGACTTGACATTCACTAAACATGCATGCTGAAATTGACATGGTTGATTTTGTAACACAATCATACACATTCAATACACATTCTGAGGTCACACAGGTTCAAACAATACTCAGTCCGGCAGTGGGCGGAGCTTTAAGCGATATCTGTATAGTATACAGATACAGCATAGCGATATCTGTAGGGCTGTATCTGTATAGTAGGACAGCCAATTGCAGGATAAAGCACTTTATTCATGTAATACTGGCGTCTTTTCATTCTTTATGAAAAGCTCTTGTATGAAGTCTTCCTTATAGGAATAAAAGAACAAGTCGACAAATAAAAGAGTATAGTTGATATCCATTGAAATTCTGATTGTTGGACAACACAACCTTCAAACGTAACAAATAGTTTGTCAATAAAAATTAAGCATCTTGATAATCAGATGGTGTGCTAATGAGACATATATCCATCAGAGACAACATGACGTAGATAATGTAATTTAAGTCTTAGGTAGACGAAACGCGCGTCTGACGTACTAAATTATAATCCTGGTACCTTTGATAACTATTAAGGTCACCATACGGCCTTCAATATCACTTTCACAGATATTTTGTTTGAATCAATAGTAGGCATTAATTTTTTTACAAAATGCGACTCATTCATTCCTTACACACAATACTTGTACATATGTTGAGTATTCTTCATATATGAAACAAAGTGAGACTGACTCTGTCAATTTATATTTAAAAAAAACCACAAGGTACGACGAAGAGAAGATTACAATATAATGAAGAAAAAAAAAGACGACAAACAATTTTACAAAACTCTGCATAGAAAAACACAAAATGTACAGCACAAAAATTTGACGAAAAATTCATTTAGATATTTTTCAATTATTCTGAGAAAAACTAATTATCAAAGAATTTTGGTTATAATTGTATATTACTGACGATTTTTTTTTAAAATAATTGTGGTGATTAACCCTTTACGGCTTCAACCATTACAATATGAAAACAACTCTTAATGAAGTTCGTACACTAAAAGCATTCTTCTTGATTTAACTTCATCAGGAACGGAACTCCAGAATGACGGATTTATAAATACGTAAAAAAGTTATATAACCATAGGGCAGAGATGAACGCTCACAAACAAACTTAACCCCTCCACATTCTATATGTTTCTGTCTGGAGCCTATAATTCAGTGATTGTTATTGGCTTCTGTCTATCATTGTGATTCCGTTTATTACTTTTTTTCAAATAGGGTTGTTGGTGTTGGCGTTTTAATTGCGTCATATTTTGTCTTGTTGCCAACTTGATGGTTTTTAATGCTGACTATATGAGATATTTTGTGATCAAAGTTGAAGGCCGAAGGTTGACATACAATTGAATAAATCTGTATTATTTTAACTGTATGATGTTTGTCTCACAGGCCATCATATCACAGCTTCTGAAATTATCTTAAAAGGAGAGCAATATTCAGTAACGATGGTTGATTGTATCAAACATTTGACACATGAATGCTTAATTTAGTAATAAATTACTCTTCCAAATTTGGGTTGCCAGCGGGATCTACCTTTCATTAGAAACGCACAAATCAAACATTTGAATGCAAAACATTTATTTATAATTGAATACTTGAATAGGTATACAACAAACATAATTGTGATTGATGCCCCAAAAATGACATTTTTGATGAATGCCATCGTTACAAAAAAAACACTTATCGATCCTTTGAAGTAACTTGTTCTAAAAGGTTACCAATTCAACACTGTAATTAGATCTTTGAATATTGTTTTTATAGGTATTAATATTGATTTTGTTATCAGTTAATTAAAAACCAACTAAATATTATTGTAACATACATCTGAACTTTCATGGTTATTCAATCTGTCGAAAACTGTATCTTGGCATTGCACAAGGTCATGTTTTTCTCTGACTGTTAATGACGTCTTAACACTTAATACATTGGATGTTGGATATGTACTGATTGATAATTAAGTCTAAGATGCATGATTTATTTTAAATAGTTGTTATTGGTTTGAACTCTCAGATCTGAACTTAGTGTCTTTTTCTTGTAAGGAAATAAAAGTAACCGTCCACTCTGTAATTTTGTTAGATGTAACTCTGTCTTTATCCGTCTAATGAGTTTAGCCTTTTTTCAACTGATTTTCATAGTTCGTTTCATAGTTCGTTCTTATGTTGTACTGTTACACCACTGTCACCGGTTAGGTGGAGGTGTTGGGATCCCATAAACATGTTTAACCCCGCTACATTCTGTACGAATGAGACATACGAAGATCCGGTATGAGTTTTAATGAGAAAACTCTCCACCCAAGTCACAATTTATAAAAGTAAACCATTAAAGGTCTAAGTAAGGTATTCAACACGGAGCCTTGGCTCACACCGAACAGCAAGCTTTAAAGGGTCCCTAAAATTACTAGTGTAAAACCATTCAATGAGCCTGTGTTACATATTTGTTTTTCGTTCATTGTTTTGTACATTAATTAGGCCGTTAGTTTTGAACTTTGCTCATTGTTGTAGATTGTACAGTGACCTTTATTTTTTTGTTTCATTTTGTCTCTCGTGAAGAGTTGCCTCAAATGATGTGGGATGACTTTCAACTCTCAAAACTAGGTGCCACCGTTAAAATGAATTGAAAAATAAGAAAAAGAACCCAGTATTCTATATTCAATAATGTTGTCTGACTAAAGTATTTATTAAATGCTGTGTTACCAGAAGGTAGGACAAGTGCTTGTATATACGTTCAAGACTTCAGTGAAGAAGGGGCAGTCTATTGTTTCGAAAATATAGCATAGATCATGAAATCATCTTAGGGACCGGTCAATATTTATTGGGGGGTTGGGACCGGTGCAATTCATATTTCTCCCTTAAAAATATCTATGTCCTACCATCTGAATATACAAAAAAAGTTGCTGTCCTATATAAAATATTTACTAAATAAGTATATGTCCTATCTAATCTATGAATAAATCAAACACACTTTATCTTCATTTCCATCAGATTAACATAGATCACACAGTCTTTGAATTTGTCTGGAATTTTAACTTATCTCCTCCTTGAAGAAGACAAATAAGATTCCTTTTCAATTTCACTTTCACTTTCACTGCCACTACTACTACTTATACTACAAGTATTCATTATTAGTATGATCATTGTATTATACACATGTCCAGTTAATCTAGCATTAATTTGACCCTAACCTTTTAGGAATTGCAACAGGAGATTTTAAAGTTTTAATCTTTAGCATTATACCCTAAATATACACAGAAAAAAGTCCCATAAAATCACACTTAAGGAAGACTAAAAAAATCACAATTTAAAATTCCTATGGAGATTCGCATTGAAAGGGGAGATAACTCTGCAAAAAAGGCAGAAATATCAATAAAAATTGATACAAAACTATAATATTACTATTATTCAACAGAATGTATTGATTCTTGATATTTTACCCGTCTTTAGAGTATAACAAACAACTCTTAAGGTGTTTTAATATCTTTTAACGCTTCAATCGAGATTTTGTAATTTTTTAGTTGACCATTTATTGAATTTTTCAACATGTCAAGGTAAAGAATCTCAAATTAAAAAAAAATAATTAAGCATATATTCTTCTTTTTTGGGTTTAAAGTTTCTTTAAATAAGGTCGATGCTGAACAAGTATAATATACAGATATAAACAATACCAAATTTTCACATTATTTTTTTTCAAAAATGCACACCAAAAATTAAAATACCCATAACACCTCGGTTTTTGTTCATTTCAGGCGCAGAAGATTATAAAATATAGTCGGCTTTGAACTTATAACTCCATCAAAGTATCATACTTTACATAAATTTTAAGAAAATCAACCAAAAACCGACAAAAAAAGACTCAATTTTGTGGAGTTATCTCCCCTTCCAATGTTAATTTCCAAAGAAAATTAAAAATGCTGATTTTGAGTTTTCCTCAAGTTAGATTTTATGGGACTTTTTTCTCTGTATATGTAGGGCTTAATGCTACATAGATTAGAACTTAAACTTTTTCTGTTGCAATTAGTTTAAGGTTAAAACTTAATTTGACTGGACTAGAACTGTCATAGGCTTTTATTACAAGGTCATCTTTGACTTTGTTTTCTTCTCTTAATTATCTAGTAAGAATGTTTTATCGTTTAAAGGTTTTCTTATTTTTAAAAGATGTATATTTTATTTAATCCTACCTTTATTTAATGATTTGCATTTGTTTAATTTGTACCACACTGATGGCAGTATATCATACCACTTATTAAAAGCTCCATCAATGTTCTCTTTTTACATTTGTTTATTGTTGTTTTGTTTCGTTTTGATTAATTTTATGTTATTACTTATTTTTTATACATGTATATTTTTTCAACCTTTATAAAATCATTACATGATTTTTCTATCAACATAATATTAATGTCTGAACTTGAAATTGTATTTATATTGTTGTTACTTGTTTGTTCCTTAATTAATCTTGTTTATTTTGGTGTAATTAGATTTGTTTAACCTATTTTCTACATTCATACATATGCCATAAAAATATTGCTGTCTATCAGTGCTGAAAACCAAAAAAGTAGAAGTCCTATCAAAAATTAAGTTAAAAAAATGTGTGTCCTACTGCGTTTTGCACCGATCCCAA
Source organism: Mytilus galloprovincialis (assembly GCA_037788925.1). Taxonomy (NCBI): domain Eukaryota; kingdom Metazoa; phylum Mollusca; class Bivalvia; order Mytilida; family Mytilidae; genus Mytilus; species Mytilus galloprovincialis. The sequence continues at coordinate 39,680,093 of CM075334.1, read as the reverse complement.
CCCCCAATAAATATTGACCGGTCCCTTAAACATAACATGTACAATATATTTGATTATATCACAATTTTTTTATTTTTTTTATTTCTAGTAAACCATTGGCGGATCCAGGGGGGGGGGGGGTTCCGGGGGTTGGAACCCCCCTTTTTTTGGCCACTCAATGCATTTGAATGGGAACATATAGTTGGAACCCCCCCCCCCCCCTTTGTCCTGGGCGGGGAACCCACCCCGCTTCCAGCATCGGTAATGTAATCATATCCTTTTCCCGAACCGTTTTTTTTTAAATAATATTAAAAGATATTGATACTTGTTTTGAAGGTGGCACGGTAGTATTTGTATTCCAGAATTAAGGTTGCTCTTTTGTGTACTCTACCTAAGTCAATGTATCTGAACAGTGTGATTGGACAAAAAATACAGTATCATCTGAAATACTTTCCCAAATTGAGGAAGAATTTGGTGTAGAAAAATATGAAAGCATTTTACATACAGATGAAAATGAATTTTTAGGATTTTTTTAAAATTATATATTCACTGCACGATAAATGACCTAAAACCACTAGTGGCCTTAGGTTTTTAAAAATAGCAAAAAAAGTAAACGGTCATGATACAGATTCAAATTCATTTCTGAATAGTAAAATGAAAGTACTTCAGTTAACTGTGAATGTAGAATTTTTCGCAGTGTGAGAAATGGGTGAAAATTCTAAAAAGGCTATCATTATCCCGGGGACCCCTATGGGCCAGGAAATACTACCGTGCCACCTTAAAATTCAGTCTTGACTGTATATAATGTTTTATAACTGATAAGCAGTCCACCATACCGTGTAAATATCTGTGTAAATATTTGATTAAGTATTAAACCATATATCCCAAGTGGGAGTGCTCCGATATATATATATATATATATATATAAAGATCACTATAATAAATGTTCTTGTATATATATAAGTACGTCTGAGTCAGTGACAACCCATCTAACATTGTTGGGTTGATGTTTAGACGAGTTGTATATATATATATATATATATATATATATATATATATATATATATAACAGAGGAAAATACATATATATATATATAACAGAGGAAAATACCTGTACAGAACAGAGCATTGGTTTTCTTCCCCATTACTTACATTCCCCATCAAAATCATGTTTTTTCGTGTTAGAATGAAGTACGCAGATCTTCTGAAGGAGAATAGATTTCTTCAACGGCAATTATATTGTATGTCGACGGAACAAAACTATCCAAACCCGCTGCATATGTATCCCCCTGTCCCGATTCAGGAGCCTGTTACAGTTTTTCAGTAGTTATCGTTTGTGGTTCATAGGTATTTCTCATATAAATAGATTAGATCGTTGGTTTTTCTGTTTGAATTGTTTACGCTAGCACCCTTACATAAATGATGTTATATATGATCCATTAAACCATCATAGCATAAATGCCATATATGAACAAAATCACTTGACAACAGATACAAAATTTAAATTTCAAAAGGTGACATCTGAAAAAGTGGAAAAAATCATCAATAAAGTTAACGTGAAAAAGCAACAGAATCAGATGGGATACCAGCAAAAACGATTAAAGCAAGTAAATCTGTAGTTGCACCTCAGCTGACCAGTCTTATAAATTTGACTGTAGCATAGGCATATGTCCAGATCGACTCAAAGAAGCCCAAGTTACACCATTAAAAACATAAAAAGAACGACCCACTACTGAAATCTAACTACAGACCAGTCAGTGTGTTACCTATTTTTTCAAAATTTTATGAAAAGATATTCAAAATATAGTTATACGATTTCTTTGATTCTATTTTTGATCCTTATCTATGTGCTTTCCGTAGAAGACATGGATGTCAAACTACGCAGCTCAGATTACTGGAAGACTGGTGTAAAGCCTTAGATAAATGTTTTTTTTATAGCTGCAGTTCTTGAGGGGTAGGGGGGAGGGTAAATTTACTAGATAAATTTTAAGCATATTGTGTTTATCTACATTCGGTATCTTTATTAAAAATATATCTTTCTGACAGAAAACAGCAAATTAAAATAAATGGTGTTCTGAGTAGATGGGCTGACATCCAAAAGGGGTATCACAAGGTTCTATAATGAGGCCAACTTTATTTGATGTCTTCATAAATGATATTTTTTATTTGGTTAACCATAGTACATTTTACAATTATGCTGACGAAAATACTCTGTCTTTTAGTAGTCCGGATTATGACCATCTCATATCCATATTAGAATCTGAGTCTCAAGTGCTGATTGATTGGTTTAAGGAAAATAAGATGCAGGCAAATCCTGACAAACTTCAAGTTATTGCTGTAACGAAAAGAACCTTAAGTTTGCAAAAAATCCATCTATACAAATTCAGCAAAATATTTTATCATGTCAAGAAACCGTGAAGTTATCTCTGGAATTGACATTGATTACCAACTAAAATGTGATGCACATATAAGTAACTTGTGTAGAAAGGCATCACAACAGCTAAATGTTCTCAAGATAATTGGATCCTTTTGAAACAGTTTAAATAAACTAACATTTTTTCATACTTTCATTTTGAGTAATTTTAATTTTTGGTTTGGCTTGGCATTTTTGTACAGAGAAAAAAATCTAAAAAAAACCTCGAAAAATACAAGAGAGAGCGTTAAGATTTGTATATACTACTTATCATCCTCTGAAACTCTTCTTGAGAACGTTAAGGTTCCAACCCTACAAGTAAGACGCATCAGGACAATGGCACTTGCGACCTATAATTTTTTTAATAATTTGGCTCCCTTATGTTTACAAAATTAACTCCAAATTAAACACACTAAATATACTTTTAGATATAGTAATATTTTGGAAGTACCACAGGTAAGAACTACCTCATATGGAAAAATAAATCTTTTAGTTTTGCTGCTGCTTCTTTATGGAATAGCTTACCAGACCATTTCAGGACTGTTAACAGCTTCACACATTTCAGAAGGCTTGTTCAGTCCTGGAGTTGAACAGACTGTTTTTGCTCTGCCTATAGGTAATTTGTGTTACATTATTTATGCTTATTATGCTGCATTAACATCTAACATTGCAACTGAAATTTTGTTTCTACATTTTATTAATTACAAGATTTGAAATGTTTACTTTATGAATTATTTAAAAAAAATTTAAATTGCAATTTTTTTCAAAATTAGTGCTTCATATATATGTTTGGTATTTAGCTAGATACATGTATATGCTAGAGTTAAATTTAGTGCTGCTTTTTATTATTTATTAGGATGCCTTGTTTTATTTGTTATTGCATATCTATTTTATATTCGGTTAAAAGCTCATTAGAGCTTATGTTTGTAGTGTTTGTCAAAATGCCGAAACAAAATAAAGTTTTACTTTATACTTACTAACTTAATTGTGAGGTCCCTTATAGCTTGCTGTTTAATTGGTCTGGGTTAAAATCGTGCGTAAAATGCCGTACTATGTCTATGACCTGTATTTGTTATTATCAGGTTGGAAACAACCCTCCCTCATGTAAGGGGTCAGTTTACTGTTGTAGAAAAGAACACAAAAAAACTTAGAATATCAATACTACTATTAAAATCTAAAGGCCGTTTGTTTGTTCACCTAATAAACATATAACAGAAGAAAGCTTATATAAGGGTATATATACTTGATAGGGTATACTGAAAATTTTACCCTTTTACATCGATTACTGTTTAAACAATAAACAATTTACACATTGATAAGTTCCGGCACTATCCGATGCGATTTTCTTTTAGTCATGTCATTATAGGGAAAACGGTACTATTTATTCTGCCATAGGCGACAATACTAACATTTTCTAATTTTACCACTTTTTATAATAAAAACCTGGATAAAACAGTTATGTGTGGTGTTAGTACTTTATTACTCTATTTTAAAAATTGAATCCAAATAGTATCATTACCAATTTCCAACGGAGCTTGTTTAGAATTAAATTCAAAACAGTGTAGCTGTGGCCATTGATTGACACATTAAAATCATCCATTGACTGGGACAATTTACGTGAACGTTTGTCTGTAACGACCACTGTTCACGACGTACCTACGATAGACATTTAAACTGTGGGGTCACCAAAGGTTTCTTAACGCCTTTAATTATAAAATAATTCGAAAAATTAATCAGGAATAACCTTTGTGTTTTGATTTATATAATTGATATAAATCAAAATATCGTGTTATTTCTGATTAATTTTTCGAATTACTTTATTTAGGTGTTGAGAACCTTTGGTGACCCCATAGTTTAAGTGTCTTTAAAAAGTACATAGTGAGCATTGGTCGTTACATACAAACGTTCACCTAATTTGTCCCAGGCAATGGATGATTTTAATGTGTTAATCAATGGATTGAATGGATTTGAATTTCGTTCTATGTTATCCATGAACAAAAATGTATAGATGTACCTTTAAAAAGTACATAGTGAGCATTGGTCGTTACATACAAACGTTCACCTAATTTGTCCCAGGCAATGGATGATTTTAATGTGTCAATCAATGGATTGAATGGATTTGAATTTCGTTCTATGTTATCCATGAACAAAAATGTATAGATGTACCGATTCAATTAAATAGTCTGTTCTCAGATGCCTGAGATACACTTCAATATTTATTATTCATTGAAAATACAATGAATATATGTGGAATCATCTTTTAGAAAAGTTGTTCTTATGGTAATGACCCAACACACACACACACACACCCCCTTTATTTTAAAGCATCAAAATATTCCTCATTTTTTAGGGGGGGGATACTTTTCATGTCGGGACAGTTTTCCTCATATTTGAAAGCTGTATGGTTGCCTGTAATTGCAATGTCATCTGAACCTCTGTTGATAGTTGTCTCATCAGGCTCATTGGCAATCATATTAGATATTAGGCCAAACAAATATATGTCTGTCTACGGTTACCCGAACCACCCTATTTTGAGTGCCGACCCTTAGTTATTTTATCCGTCATAAAGCGAACAATAAACTGAACTGTGTCAAAAGTAAAGATAGTGTCGCTTATCTCAATAAGTCCCCTGACTTAAAACAGACATATATTTTTTGTTGGCCTTACTCTTTGTAATTTTTATATGTATCAACCCTAAAGAAAAGTTGTTTGGAATGAAATGAATCCCCTCCAGATCCTCCTTAATTAGTTAAAAAGGCTTTATTTACTTCTTATCTTCTTTAGAACTTTGGTTTTGTTTATTTTTAGGGGGGGTGGAGGAGAGGTTGAACCTGTTGTTAATAAGTTGTAAATCAGGCCATTACTTTTTCTCAAGTTAATTGTTGCGTATTTTACATGTCTGGACTGTATTCTTTCTCTTTTTTGAAGGCTGTATAGCTGCCTATATTTACTAAATGTTATTTGAACCTCTGTGGATAGTCGTTTCATTGGCAATCATACCACATAATTCTATACTTTGTTCTATATGGATTGCAGACCTGAAGAAGATGTTTATGCTGCAAACTTCAAACAGCCTACTACAACTTTTTTTTACCATGGAACAATTGATCAGAATTGAACTATACATGTATACATTTATAATTGATTTCATCCCAGTCCTCTATAGCTACTAATCAACAGAACAAATGCAAATACTTATAGTTTTGATGCCATGAAAGTTAATTTTTTTTTATAAATCTCTAATCTTTATATCAATATACATGATATATTAACTGTATCCCAATATGAACATGTTGGGCTCTTCTACAGCAGAATATACAGTATAACGTTTTCTCATTTGTATAGGCCTGTTTACAGGATGTAGAATAGAATACTGTTGTCAGTCTGTCCTGGGCCGTAACTAGGGTTCGAATTCAGGGGAGGCAGGGGTTTGGTGCCGCTAAATGAGGCCCCAAGAAAGGGGGGGTTGGGGGGCGCAGCCCCCCGCCGATTTTGTTTCCTCAGTAAAATGGCTAAAAATGACCCGTTTGCCTTCGATTTACTTACTTTAAGACTCATCAGTATAAACCTGGAAGCATTTTTTATTATATATATCAATATAACAGGCGAACATGCAAGTGAGAAAATTCGTCATATAAGGTCGATATAAACTCCTATAAGAAGTCATTTGACCGTTTTGATGTGAATGGACATTAGGTAGAGATCAACATTCTAAAAAAATTGAGAATGAAAACGAGGAATATGTCAAAGAGGCAACAACCATAAAAAATATATACAAGACTAACAAAGGCCAGTGGTTCTGACCTGGGACAGGCGCAAAAATGCGGCGGGTTAAACTTGTTCTGTGAGATCCCAACCCTCCCCTATACCTCTAGCCACACATATGAAGCAATACACACAGTAAAACTCATTTTGAAAGAAGTCCGAGTCTGATGTCAGATTAAACATGTTTTTCATCATGTTTTCGTTATTCATAGCGTTTTTAATAGACAATACCTGCACTTTATCCCTATGTTTTAATTTTCACCATGTCGGCTAACTTGACTGACAGACAGGGTTATCCAACACAGTTTTTAAATTTTTAAACTAGATACGCTAACATATATATAAAATTAAGGTATATAGGAGGAAAACATTCTGAGACAAGTGCCTGTGACATCAACTAAATATGTACCACTAAATAAACCTTTACATCCAAAATGGAAAGACATAATAACTCCAGTATGGGCGAGAACAAAATTAGAATATGGATTCAATACATAAAATGTACGAGGGCCAGAAGAAATAGACCATAGAATGTAAAACAAAAATAGATCTAAAAAATATATAATGAACGAGCAGCTATCATATTATTATTCACCTATTTTTCAACAGTCATCAATCCCAGCTTGATACCTGATGAATGGACAAAAGGAGACTTTGTGCATTCAAAGTCCGCTAATTAAGTATCTCAAACATGCATTCTCTGCAAGATGCTGCAACATATAGGGTGCTCCAACATAATGCGTTACCGTCTATATTATAATAATATCATCAATCATGCTTTAAATTTACATCTTAGATGCATGATTTTTTATTAGTTGTTAGTGGCTTTGAACTATCTGTCAGTTAACTGCTCTCAGATCTGTACCAAGTGTCTTTTTGTTGCTGGGATGTACAAGTACCCGGCCACATCCACTTGTGTTTGTGTCCATCTGATGAGTTAATCCTTTTCAACTGATTTTTATAGTTCGTTCTTATGTTGTAATGTTAAACAACTGTCCCAGGTTATGGGGAGGGTTCGGATCCCGCTAATATGTTTAACCCCGCCTGTATGTATGTGCCTGTCCCAAGCCAGGAGCCTGTAATTCAGTGGTTGTCGTTTGTTTATGTGTTACATATAATTATTTGTTTTTCGTTCTTTTTTTGGAACATAAATAAGGCCGTTAGTTTTCTCGTTTGAAATGTTTTACATTGTCATTTCGGGACCTTTCATAGATTTTGGTCTCTTGTGGAGAGTTGTCTCATTGGCAATCATACCACATCTTCTTTTTATATATTTACGTAAATGTCGCAGTTGTAACTATGTGTTGTCATCAAGGATTGCGCCAAAAAATCTTTAAGGACACCTTACAGATATATTTATTTCATATTTTGAAAAAGCCCATATAAACTAGGCACTGGCTACGGTTACATGGAAATGTAACAATAATAATTTTTTTTTTTACAGGAACCGATTAATTACGAATGTAACAATAGTTATTGAGGCTACGGTTACATTGCGTTATTGTTACACGAAAAACAGCAATGTACGCTAGATTTATTAAACTTAAATCTACATAGTTTTGTTGCTTACTTCTTTTCATATGTACTAAATAATACTTTTAATAATGACGTATTAATGGTTTTGATGTTCTTAAAAATACTACAATGTACTTCAGATTAGTAGTGCCATTGCCCAAAGGCGAAAATATAGTTCGGAAAAGAGTATCGTCGTCCAAGATGTACAATGTAACCAAGACAATAGTCTTGCAGTTAACGATCTTCAGTTATTTTAATGTGTATGTTAATGCACGGTATGCGATACGGACGATCACAATGCGGCATCACTGGTGGGTGATGTCTGCTTGGAGTGGTTTCATCAAAAATGTGTCGGACTTAAACATGCTCCAAAAACCACTTACTGGATATGTAGAAAATGTCATTGTAAATAAAAAAAAAATAAAGAAATTGTATGTAATAATTGTGTGTATTGTAAATATAAAATAAATGTCTTTTATTATTTAGTACATATTACTAGTCGCATCGTACATTGCTGTTTTTCATGGAACAATAACGTAATGTAAACATAACCTCAATAATTATTGTTACATTCGCAATGTTGGATTTACATGTTCCTATGCAGTCCGCAAGCAAATAGTTGTGGTAAATCGAACAACATCAAACAGGTCCAACAGGCCGTTGATTCTGGGGGTATTTCAAGGAACTTTTCTGGATCAGGTGTTAATTAGTAAATGATATATCAGTGATATCTTGGAAAATCGGGTGTCTGGCCAGTAGAAACATCCAAACAATCAGGTGCGTAGTGTAAAATAAAGTATCATTTCCCTCTTAAAAAAGAACAGAGCAGAATGAGTTTTCAGTTGTCTTGACATAGCACCAAAATCATTAAAGACTACCAATATGAATAAAAGTAACTATAAAATTTCTCAATATTTCTTTTGTACTTTTGGGTGAATGAATAAAAAATGTCTATGTGTCACATGTGAAGCTGGATCTATTTACCTTTCCGGAGCAGCTGAGATTACCCCAAGTTTTTGGTGGGGTTCGTGTTGCTCAGCCTTTAGTTTACATGTTGTGTGTGTGTTTTTTTTAGTTATGGCGTTGACGGTTTGTTTTCGACTTCTGAGTTTGAATAATCCTTTGATATTTTTCGCCTATCTTTCTATGTGTTCTACTATAGTAAAACAGCATACTGAATGAGTGACACTATTTTCAATTGTAATATTATGAAACAAAATTCACGGCTGCTTAAGAGGAATTGAATTTTCAGAGAAGAATTAAGCGGCATGATATTTAAAGCAGCGTGAACAATTTGAATTTGAAAACATTAGGACATGACTACGACTAACTGGGTGAGGGCATTGTGCAAATCGTATATATACATGAAGGCTACTAATTTTTCGCCACTTTTTTCACATCAAATCGTATTTATTGATTTAAACTTTATGAGATATAATGCTTTTCCTATGTAAATACCAAACAGCATACTCTACAAAAAGTATTGTAAAAGGGTGGAAAAGGCTTTAAATAGTGAGAGATTTTGTCAAAATTTTTCATTAAAATAAAGTATAATATACAGGTTTCTATTCTAGGTCCATGATTTTCATATGGAATTTTGTCAATTATACACCATTGTCCTATTAGGTTTCTTTTACGTTTTCTTTCCATTATACAAGAAAAGATACAACGAAAATCACCAATGCAGAACAACGCAACAAGATACACAACATCACTAATCTTGATTCAAGGCAATTAAAAAGAAAAAAAGAAAAACAATGAATTGATGCAAAGGATTTCCCCAAAAGTTTATTACTTCACAACCTACTTATAGAACCAGAGACATATAATACAATATTGTAATATATGTCTCTGATAGAATCGAGGCCGATGTCTTTCTTTTTTTTTTAGGCCTATAGAGATTTTTTTTGTGTTGTTGGGTTGCTATCTTATTGACACTGATCAAACTTTTAAAAAAAATTGAAAATTCGAACAGACTATCCTAAATCGAATGAAAGACGTACACATGACCTTATCAAATATTTCAAAAACAGTCTCATCTCCTGGTAATTATTTCAATACTTTATGCTTTAAAATCTTTTATTTTAAATTCATTCCCAAGAGGTTTTTTTTTTCTTGTGAACATGTGTAATACTACATAAAACATGCCTATATAGATAAAATAACCAAAAAGAAAAGATGTTAATTCTTTCTGTTTCCGTTTTCCGTTTCCGTTCCGTATTCCGTTTCCGCCGTTTAGCAACACCCGGGTTCAAACAGAACGATTTTGAAAGCAGAGAAAACTGTGCATCTTATAATCAGCATGACTTTATCAGATGAAAATTCCAATACTAAAAATTTAGGCTAAAATAAGGCTTACACATAGTAACATACTTTAATTCAGTCACGGAGGAACCGCGATATCGCGGGTGTAATCTTGTTTAACTTAAAAGGGTGAGAAATGCATTATATTTGAAACAACTTTTCTAAAAGAGAGTTCCACTAATTTTGAATAATATAAAAGAAAATAATATATGTTAAAGTCCAGGAATATTACTAAATTCTTGGACATGTTTTCACCATTTAATACCAATATATAGTTCTCTGAAAAACACTTCATAAATTAAAGAAATGATAAAGTACAAGTGATAAATCAAGTTTTAATATTATCAAAATCTATTGTTTCATATTTACAAAAAAAAAAATATATTGCTCGCGTTTACTTTTCAAGCTTCCCCTAAAAATGTGCAAATCAAATATTTTTTATAATCATTTTCAAATCGCTCACTCGCCCCAAATTTTGGAGTCCAAAAATCCGTAGAACAAGATATTAAATTGGTGTGCCCTATAATGATAAACAAAATATTGAGATTGGAAACGGGGGAACATGTCAAAGAGAGAACAACCCGATAAAAGCTAAGGTAATCTATGTCTGGGATAAGAAAATCATTAGTTTTTTCGAAAAATTTTTAAGTTTTGTAAACAGGAAATTTATAAAATTGACCATTTAATTGTTATTGATGTCAACACCGAAGTACTAACTACTGTGCTGGTGATACAATCGGGGACGAAACATCCACCAGCAGCGGCATCGACCCAGTGGTGTAAATAGTTATCAAAGGTATCAGGATTATAATTTAATACATTAGACGCGCGTTTCGTCTATATAACATTCATCAGTGACGCCCAGATCAAAATATTATAAGGCCAAAAAAGGACAAAGTTGAAAAGCATTGAGGACTCAAAATTTCATAAAAGTTGTGCTAAATACGGCTAAGTTAATCTATGCCTGGGATAAGAAAATCCTTAGTTTTTTCGAAAAATTCAAAGTTTGTAAACAGGAAATTTATAAAAATGACCTTATGATTGATATTCATGTCAACACCGAAGTACTGACTGCTGGGCTGGTGATACCGGTACCATCGGGGACGAAACTAAATAAAGGCAACAGTAGTAAACCGCTGTTCGAAACTCATAAATCGATTGAGAAAAAAAATCCGGGTTACAAACTAAAACTGAGGGAAACGCATCAAATATAAGAGGAAAACAACGACTCACATGTTATAGCTGACTTATTATATACCCTGAAACCAGTTGCTTTCATGTTAAAGAGCTTATTAAGCTACTCGTTAAATATATATATAGAGATCAAGATCCAGGAAAAGGCAATGTTCATTATTAGTATTAGCTACTAGTATATTTAAAGTAAGTTCGGCAGAATAAATATTTTTAAGTCGTCATTATTGAGAGCTAATAATCATCCAAATATAAAAAATTATATCAGGAACTACAATATAAGGATTTTTGAAATTTGGTTTCAGGGTTTATATAAGTCAGCTATACCATGTCAGCCGTTTTTAGATTGATCAATCAACAACTTCCTGTTTACCGGTCCGAAATATTTGGGCGGGGTATCAATAGTGAGCAGTAGGTCACAGTTTCACTTGTTCCATTTTTATTTCGCGTTCTTGATGAAGCTATATCCAGAAACAAAGGTTGCAGTTGACTTCATCTGCAAAGTGTCTTTCAAATTACTAGTACTTGAAAAATAACCCTGCAAGTGGAATAATTGTCCTCCGGGTAGCATCAGCTCAGCCCATAGATACAGTTATTTTTATTAATTCTTATGATTGAACAACAGTTGCAATTAGTCGCGTCGAAGATTATCAACGATCAACAGTTTTGCCAGCGTAATCTAAGATGTACATTTGACATCCAAAATCAATTAAATAATTTTTAAACTCATATGATAGACACATTGCTGCCAAGCTTATATTAACTATAACCATGCTGAGCGTAATCATTCGCACAAACTTCTAAATAGAAACCACAGAAACATTAAAAACATAAATAAGAAAATGTAATGGGATTGTTGATAAACAACATTTGGTTGATGAACAAGTGAAAGGTACACAAATGTGAAAACTAACAGTCAGATCACTCTGCGACATCCATCAATGAGCCAAATCAAGACAGTGTAGTAGTAAGAATGTGGAATGGCTTATTGTAAAATATTCAACAAAAAAAACCAAAGGAAAACTAAAGCCGAATTAATGTTTTTTGTTGTTGGGACATACAAGTACCTGGCCACGCCCACTGTTTGTTTTTGTTATATCTATTTCTATTTGTATCAATCTGATTAGTTAGGCTATTTTCAACTGATTTACATTGTTGGTCCTTATGTTGTACTGTTACACCACTGTCCCAGGTTAGGGGAGGGTTGGGATCCCGCTTACATGATTAATCCCTCCAAATTCTCTATGTATGTGTCTGTCCCAAGTCAGGAGCCTGTAATTCAGTAATTGTCGTTTGCTGACGTGTTACATATTTGTTTTTCGTTCATCTTTGTACATAAATTAGGCCTTTAGTTTTCTCGTTTGAATTGATTTACATTTTTCATTTCGGGGCCTTTTATAGAGGACTATGCGGTATAGGCTTGTTGAAGACCGGATGTGTGACCTATAGCTGTTAATTTCTGTGTCATTTTGTCTCTTGTGGAGAGGTGTCTCATTGGCAATACTACGATATCTTCTTTTTTTATTTATACAATTATACAAAAACATATTTATAACAGGTTCCTGAATTCGGACATGCACTGTACTTGAAGAATGTGGCGGAGTTTAAAATATTGGAGAGCTTACCATGAACAGTTGTTTATTAAAATAAAGTGAAGGAAAAGCTGAAACATTCAGTTGGTAATGACTCGTTTATTCGATACTATAACAAAGCACCAAAAACAAACACATGTATCCTAAACCAATTGTTGACATGATACGGGTTATGTTATTTTCATATGATGAAGACACAATCTGTCGATCAATATATTGAAGCCTGGAGCTCGCATGTGAGTTACTGCTAGTAGTTCGATGTTAATCTATGTTAATTAGTGTCATGTTGCTTATTTTCTTGAGTTCCATATGTTCTAAAATTGGACTCGGACTTCTTTAAACTGAGTTTTACTGTGCTTATTGCCTTACTGAATTATACAACATGACTCTTTTGCAATTTTACTAAATACAATAAAGGTATGAGGTATATTGTAGAAGGTCAATCTATATCATTGGCACACCTTCGATCTGCTTAAGTTGCAGATAAATAGCTAAATATAGACTATTTCGTATTTTGTTTTATTGTGATAACATATTATACTCGGTACAATGTAATACTGATATAAAGTTATCAAAATGTACTTTCGAATGTTGACTTCTGGCAAATCTGATTCTGATCAACTGTACTTCAATGGGGAAAGTGAATTGAATGAAAATTTTCGTATGAACGACAATGAACTAGTTCTTTTAAAAAGTCATCATTTAAGAACTTCAGGCACTGCCATCGACATTAAGGGACATTTCATGATATCATTTTGTGAAGCTTTGATTGTCATAAATCATGAATAAAATGAGATAATGGGCATGCGCCAATGAGACAGCAAACAGAAATCTAGACATATTATGTTTCCTATCAATCCAGTTTTCTTTTCTCTCTCAATTTTTTTTAATGCCAATCTTTTGATTTTTTTTTTAATTTTCCTGTTGAAATAAACTGTATATTCAGAAAGGGTCCGGGAGAGAGTTCTGAATGATTATACCATAAAACAACTGCTTTATATAATTTTTTTCGCTTTAATATTCATATGTTCCTAAATTCAAAGTTTGAAAAAATAACTGTTTTTCTCCTTTAAATATATTCAATTTATACGCAAGACGTTCGTTTCGTCTTCAAAAGACTGACCAGTGACACTCGTATAAAAATAAAAATAGAAACGCTAAATCAAGTACGAAGTTGAGGAACATTTAGGATCCAAAATTCGGATATGTTTGTCAAATAAAGCTCATATATATGAAGTTAAATATATATATTTCCTATGATGATCCATTGTAAAATATTTCATCATATCTATATCAACTGTGTACATATCAAAATCCAATAGTACATCGACCTACACTTTTACAAATAAAAAAAAAACAACACACTAAAATTCACATGCGTAAATATATCTCGATAAAATATGATTGACACGGTTACAAAGTCCCAAAAATGTCAGCATTAATTATTTATCAACATTCATTAGTTAAATGTCACTTTGTACTCTGTAGTAGTATATAAGTGACTTAACATCACATTGCTTTAGAAAACTGCGACCAAGTACAATCCGCCAGCTCCGTAATGGGGCATACGTTTATCCTACTGCTTGCCTTAGTGGCATCGACATTGGCGGGTAAGTGTTTGTGATATTCATTTTACAGTTTCTTTTTTTATTTAATTACGCAGACGATTTTACTTTTTTTTATTTGATAACATTTTTTATATATGAATGACTTAATATTATTGTGTTTTTAAACAGTGGTACATTTCAAATAGTATATTTTTCATTTTTATTTGTATTGAATTTACAAAAAAAACCTTGTAATAAGATTTATTACTTGCATTTTCTTTAGTGTCACGTCGGTGTTCTTCTCCATCAATCTTATGCACAGATGCGTTTAGTTTTGATCGACTAGGCTTTTTTTTAATAATAATTAAAGTATTAAGTTTATTGAATTGTGAATTTAAATTAAATTTTCGAAGGCGCGAAGTTTCTTGAATGAAGGATTCCAAGCAGTATTTTACTTCATGTATTTGCTAGGTTATTTAAAATACTGTATTGAATTTCATGTAATGTCATTTATGTACGATTCGGGCGCAAGAAGATTTAACAGTGGGTTTTCACCCATTTTGCCTTCTCCTGTTTATATTCTGTGTAAGATTTTTTTTTATGTTTGTTTGAAATTTTTAGTCAGTTGTGTGTGTATGTCGGTCATCTATAATTACAAAAGTTTTGGCTGCTTGATCCCAAAATTGTGATCTGTTTTATTTGTATAAATTTTTCCGCGAAAATATAAACGTCACAAAATATACGTAACTTTTTTTTATGCTGATCTATGCATTTGACGCGCAGTTTATATTTCATTTGTGGTGTTCTTGTGTGCTGTCGTAAATTCGATGGAGGTGTCCGTTGTTATTCTGAGGTTATATGTTGTATTGTACTATTATATTATTAATTTGTGTATTTCTCCGTACTGAGTGTTCTTAATTACGTTAGTTAATACAGAATTCTTGTCATGTAGTGTTATATTTTAAGCGGTATTTTAACATTGTCATATGAGCAGGGGGTTTAGCTAGCAATGTAACAAGGTCCAACCCTCCGTTTTCTCTTAAAAATGTCCTGGACCAAGTCAGGAATATGACAGTTGATATCTACAGTCCGTTTCTATGTATATTGTTCGTTTCTGTGGCAATTTCGTGTTTCTGCTGTTCCGTTGTTTTCCTCCTAAAAGAACGATTGATGTGTTTCCCTTAGTTTTAGTTTGTTACCCTGATTTGTTTTTGCTGAATCGAACTATAAACACTGAACAACGTTATACTATTGTTGCCTTTATTAATCTAATATGTCTGTTTGGGATGAGCACCAAATTTTGTCATTATAAGCAACTGCCATAAAAGTTGGAGGCTTAGATATCTATAAAACCAGCTTTTATCAACAATTTTCTTCAGATAATGCATGTACCAACTGAGGGGTATAATAGTTATGTCCCACTCGTTTAATTGTTTAATAGATTTTGATTTTGTCCGTTTTACGGAATAATTATTCCTCTATTTGAATTTACATCGGCGTTCGATATTTTTGTAATACTATTTCATGAATATTTTTATTACTTATTATACGGACGTTTTGGGCTTTTTTGTTGATTATATCTTGAAATTTTTTACGTGAAATACATTATTTTTTTTTAAAATGAGAAAAAATGGAGACTTTGAATAATAACTAGGCAGAGACAGCAGCCTTTCAATGCAAGCTCATAAAAAACACATAATGATTATGTTTTGTAGTATTTCGATGAATTTTGTCGTTAAATCAGCTAAACTCTAAGTTTTAATGTATGCTCTTTTTACATTATTAGCATGCTCATCAATTGTTAACATTTCAGGTAGTGTCTGGTTGATGTTTTTATTATAATTTTTTAAAGTAGATATTTAAAATTTTTCTATTTTCAGGACCAATTATTAACACAGGATCATGTTCAACACGTTGTACAGGTAATTTAAAAAAAAAATTAGAATAAAATTAGAGAAAAAACAGTTTCCCCAGGTTTAAATCCTTTTTTTCCTACGGGAAATTCCTGTTCAAAGTCAGAAATAAGACTGTTGTTTTTCAATTGTTCCATTTGGTTAATACCATTCAGTTTTGTTATTTCATTTTTTTTTATGGACATCGCCTTTTGAATTTATCTTTGAGTTTGGTATTTGTTATAAGATTCAAATCAAGAAAAGGAAAACTGCAAAAACAGTAAAAAATTTAAAGCTCGTAGAAATAAAAATAATGTTTCCATTATTAGGTTTGCTTATTATATATCATTCAGACTTTAAGAAGCATGCAGATATAGCAAAGATATTTTAAGCATATCCTACATGCATTTATTGCAGAAACAAAGAAATTTGGATACGAAACCGGAAAAACCTATGAATATGACTACACAACCGACGTCGACACAACAGTTCAAGGGGCATCCGAGGAAAAAGCCGGAGTTCAGTTGACTGCCAAAGTTTACATCGATGTCGTCTCAAAATGTGAAATGAATCTTCGGGTAAAATATTTTACATTATTTTTCTAATGAAAATTGATTTATTTTACGCTCCAAAAATTACAATGTTATATTGCCAATATTAAAAGATATTCATGTATTTATTAATTTTAAAGTTTAGGAAATTCACAAAAAAATAACACATTATAAATTTATGTTTATCAGGAACGATCGGCCCAAACAATCTATAAGCCGAGGATAACTATGTAAATACGTAAACATACAATAATGACTTAAAACGAGAAACCAAAGTCATTTATTTTCGATTTTGCCTGAGTGAACGTGACGCATTTATAAGTTTTTCTCTCGGTTACTTGACCCTATTTTTCTATTGTTTATTTATCTGACTTCTGTTTTGAGCAATTAAACAGGTTCAAACTAACTTTAGTTGAGTGAGTTTAGTTTAAGTGAGTTGTGCACCTTAGTTTCTAAACTTCTAAATTGATCTACGGAAATTAAAAAAAAAAGTATTGCCATAAATAATGTCGGTCGCTACTAACTTAGCCACTGATCTGCAGTAAATTTCTGGTATTGGATGAAACAGGAAAATTTATTTTCTTAAATTTATAGCTTGGCAACGTTAGACTATTGGAATCAGACCCAAATGCGCCTGAAACAAAGATAGATGCTGACAAAAGCGGAGAGTTTAGAACTAACCTTGAGAAATCTCCTTTGGCATTCTCCTTCCAAGATGGCCGAATTGAAGAACTTTGTACATCTATACCTGAGAAAACATGGGTACTAAACATTAAACGTGGTATCCTCTCAGCAGTTCAAAACTCAATGGATGACCTGACACAGGATCAAACAGTTCAAGAGGTAAACAGAATTATATCATAGTTTTACTATAAAAACTTAACAAAGACAAATTTATGTTTTGAGCTAAAGGGTAATTAAAGCAAAGGTTTATTGATCTTTATAGATACAGAGAAAAATAGTATATACCCACCACTTTAACTATATTCATATTGTTTTGCTTTGTTTAACAGACCGACATCACCGGGGAATGCAAAGCAGCCTATACTGTATCTAGCAACGGATGGTACTCCAGAACAATCAAAAAGAGCAAAGACTTGCTTGGATGTACAGACAGACATGGGTACAATACAATGATGCAGGGAACACCATACAAAATTCAATCTGTAAGTTATAATTCTTATTTTATCTTTCTACCAATACGTCTTATACTATAGTCTATGTTAATAACATGTGTCCATCTGTTTCTGCATTGAGGGTCGATTTGGGTACAATTTCTAATAACACTGAAAACGAGTTTCGTTTAACCTGGAATACAAATTGACTTTGAATAGGACTTCTATTCACCCTTAAAAGTTTTTTTTACACGTTTTCTTTAACAAGTATTTAAATAGATATAACTTTAAATGAGTTTATATTGTATAACTAACAAAAGATACAAGGAATTAATAATACTCAACTTTTTATAACGGATGCCTAGACAACTCTATTAAATTTATGTATACCACAATGGGCTTTGATATACGTTTCTAGGAAATTCAGTCTCTGCCGCTGATAAAAGGTACCCATGAGTGTTCACAAGACATCAGTAAGGCTGGTATACTACAGAGCAGTGTATGTGAAGAGGATCATGTTCTCCGACCATTCTCAAGGGAATCTAGTGGTGCTATAACAAAGACCAAACAGACATTGAAATATGTAACAGAAAGAGTATCATCTTCTAGCTCAAGTAAGAAAACATTGAAAGATATATCACTGAATCATTTTAATGATATTTAACTCTAATTGAGAATAGGAAATTTTGAAAAATATTTCTCTCATCAAACTATTAAAATTAAACTTTCTTTAATAAAATAAATGTAAACAGAATCTTTACAATGCATTTCAACAGAAATATTTCCAAGTTTTATATAAGAACCAGTGTACTTGTATTACAGTTTCCATTGGACACCGCGTTCCATTGACGTTTGTGCATTCTAACGATGGTAGAGGTACAATCAGGGATGTCATGAGTAAACTGAATGAAATTTGTGCATCCACATCTGACAGTGTGAAACCGGAAACTCCACTTTTGTTTTCTGGACTGGTTAGATTAATGAAGGCTTTAGAAAGTGATGATCTGGAACAGATTTACAGAAAGGTGAAAGGAACCAGGTTCTGTGCATCGAATCAAAAGAGAGTTGAGTAAGTGGCATTTATCAGTTATTCTTGTCAAGTATTAAATACAATTGAAACACTTGCTACTAAGTTTGTATCTGAAGCATTATGAATCTAAATACAATTTGAAATGATGAATTTTTTTATTGGTATTGATGAAAAACTAAATATTTTCTTTTATAGAAAATTCTTCCTTGATGCCGTTCCAATGCTTGGAACAAAAGCTTCACTGAGACTGATTACAAACTTGATTAACAATAAAGAAGTTCGTGGAATCGAAGCTAATATGTGGCTAACAACTTTATCGTTCATCAAAGACCCGACAAAAGAAATGCTAAATGAAGTCAAAGTAGGTCCTATGTTTGTTTGAAAAATATCTGTTACTTCAGATGTGACTTAACGTATTCAATTTTCCTACGTTTAATCAAACTTTGAATGAAGTAGAATTTCATAAACAAAATAATTTGTCAAAATTGAGCACCGTATTGTAATCTTGTAAACGATACGTCTATCATTGAAGGTCAACATTAATAAAATCATCACTTTAAAATCAGAAACTTTGTCTCAAGAACATACTAGCCTGTCGCCATGCTCATAATGGTTTTAGTTACAACAGGTTTTTACTGTGTTTTCATTTTCCTTTATTGACAGCCACTCATATCATCCGAGGACAATGAAGAGGCTATGTTGGGTGTGTCTTCACTCGTATATGCCTACTGCAAGACAAAAGAATGTGAAAATGATGTGGACATTGCAAGTATTGTTGCTTCTATAGAAGACAAGATTGGTGTTGGATGTTACGTAGACAAAAACAATCTTGGCAAGGTATGTGAAATATAATGGTGACATCTGACATATAATTTACCCAATGGAATTTTTTTTGCTGTGAATTTAAAGTTAATATTTCAATTACTGACTAAAACACAATATAGTATTCCCGAGGAATTATAAGTTTGTTAAATATTTAAGTTTTATATCACTTTATAATAGAAAAGATGCTATAGTTGATTAAATCAGAAGTGTAAAGTTTTTATGTTTTTTTTTGGTTAAAGAAAGTTCATGTATCATTATTTACGATTATCATTAATTTTAAAACTTTTTTTAGGTGATCAGGAGTCTTAGATCACTTGATGTAGTTGATTGAAACAGAGGTGTAAAAAAACAAATTCTTCTTTTTTTTTTTTTTTTTTATTTTGGTTCAAGAAAGTTAAAGTGTCATTGAATATTCCCTTATGAACTTTGTTTTAGGTGATCCGTAGTCTTAGATCACTTGGAAATGCTGGATTCGTTAGTAATGCCATTAGAACCATCTCTAACTGTATGACCAAGAGAGAGAATCCCACTGAAGTCCGCCTTTCTGCTATACAAGCCTTCCGTCGTATGCCATGCGCAATAAGCGTAAGTTTTCAATTTGTAATTTTGTAAAATGTCCATATTGAGTCAATACTAATAGTTATACAGTTTTTATTCTTGTGTATAGCATCATACATTGTGTACTACAATGCCTATAATAATGAATATATAAAGTGTGTTCTCCATTGCAGCGAGACGACGTCATGGCAATCTTCAGGAACAAAGACGAGGATTCCGAATTGAGAATTGCTTCTTACCAGGCTCTTATGACATGCCCTTCAGATAATGTCCTGTCTCGTGTTAGAACTGTACTTGAATCAGAAGAGATCAACCAAGTTGGTTCTTATGTATGGTCTCATTTAACAAATTTGATGGAGACTTCAAGCCCACTGAAACAAGAAATAAAGAATATCATCAACGACCAGGCGCTGAAGAAAGAATTCGATCTTGAAAAACTGAAATATTCCAGAAACTACGAAGGCTCCTTCTTCCTTGAAAAACTAAATACTGGAGCTTCCATTGACAGCAATGTTGTGTGGTCTTCAAAATCTTTCTTACCAAGATCTGCCATGACTAACATAACATTCGACCTTTTTGGACATTCCGTCAACCTGTTAGAAATCGGTGGACGAATGGAGGGCCTTGAATATTTTCTTGAATCTTACTTTGGACCTAACGGATACTTCCAGGAAAATGATGTAAAAGAAGTCACAAAACAGAACATAAAAGGAATCAGTAATACAAAAATGGAAGACATTGACAGACAGGTAAATTTTATCATTTATAATATGTTAGATATTTAGTCTGAAAATGTGCCACAGGTTTAATGTAACTTATTTCAAATATCGTTTTGTCATACAAATTTAAAAACTCTTTTGTAGATAAATAGTGCAAAGTTTATAATCTTTTTAAGCTTGGTTTGTATGATTTGACTTGTATCGATTTAATATAAAAAAAGAAGATGTGGTATGAGATAACTTTTCATTAGAGACCAAATAAGTTTTGTTTACCTAATTGCTGAACCAAAATATTATCCTTCTTAACAAGATCAATTTGCTATTGTAGTTTGACACAGAATCTGACTCATTGAAAGGAGATCTGTACATGAGAGTTTTTGGAAATGAGCTACTGTTTACAAGATTCACAGGACTAAGTGATATCACTGATGGTAAATCAATCAATATTTTGGACATTCTTACGGCTCTTGCCAAGAAACAAGAATACTCTTTCACACAGAGCTACGTCTTCTTGGATAGCAGCGTCATCATTCCAACAATGGCTGGCTTCCCATTAAATTTGACCATTGATGGATCAGCTACCGTTGATTTACGTGCATCTGGTAAAATGGATTTAACAAAAATAACAGACAGATCGCCAAGTCTGTCTTTGGATGGATATATGAAACCAAGGTAAGTAATGTATGACTAGCATAATAAAAGAATGGAAACTGTCTGCAGACGAAATCAACTCAAATATCTAGGTTAAAGGAAAAGTGAGTTAAATTGGAAAAATTTCGTACCGTAACGAACACAAGTTGATGTTTGAGCGTGTTACTTGCGGGGACAGTTAATATCAATGTAAACATTTTTTAGCCACCAAATATTTAAAAGCAATTAAAAAATAAAATCTACTAAAGTTTACCTCCCATAAAGTGTTTGTTGTGATAATGTATACGCGTTTTTCTAAATTTTAATATTTTCAATGTTTCTACAGCGGCGCTGTCCAAATCAACAGTATGATGAGCGTAGATGCATTTGTAACAAAAAGTGGAATGAAGATGGTTTCCACTATGCATTCCTCCTCCTCTCTAGAAGGACATGTAGAACTGAAAAACGGCAAAGTACTAAGTGCACAGATCAAAACACCATTTGACAAAATGGAAGTTTTCAATATCAAGTATGCAGTATTTTTAATATTTTACAATAACTTACGATTTTAAAAACTTTTTATTATTACTTTTCTTATTTCTTTATAGAACAATGGAAATTTAACTCCTTATCAAAACAAATAATTGTAAGGTTATTCATTATAAAATTCTAAATAAGTAATACAGTGATCGTAATAAATTTATTTCAAAAGTCATCAAAGATACCTGACGTATAATTTGGTTTCCGGTGCACGTTTTGTCAGCATGTCGTAGGTATAAGTCGGGAATGCAACTCATAATATAATAATTTTATATAATAATAATTGACTATTATCAACAGGACTGCTTTCTTCACTGTCCATCGTGAATCCGAGCGAGAACAGAAAATGATTACTGCTAACAGACAGACTAAAAAAGTATGTTCTGGAGACAAACTTGCCAAGATTACCGGACTCGAACTCTGTGCTGAACTTCAGTATCCAAATGCATCATTGGTAGCAGATGCTCCATACTTTCCAATGACAGGACCAGTTAGTGCTGGACTCACTCTTCTGAAACGTGACACACATGCAAGTTACAACATGGAATACAAATTCGTAAAGGTAATGCCATATCAATACTTAAAAAAGACCCGAGTTTTTGAAAACTGAGCTCTCTCTTTAATTTAATTAATAAAAATTAGGAAATTTTACCTGATAAAACAGTATCAAAAGAGGAAAAAAAAACAAATTAAAGAATTTCGGCGAATAAAGAAACAATCGAAAAGCTCTCAAAATAAGTTTGCAAACTAACCTTAATCGATTCAATTTTTCCAATATGTTAAAATACTTTTCCTTTATTAATGTTTTTTTTATATTACCTCACATTTATGTTCGCAAACATTCTTCGACAAAGCATGAACGACATTGAGCAAAGAATTTCTTCCATGGCGATGGTCTGTCTCAGACATTTACTTAAAGTGTTAGCATTTTAATACTGCATGTCTGACTCAAACTTTTAAATGAACAATACAGGAATCAAAACCCAAATATTTAGCTTTTAGTTGTGTCAAGTGCAGAAATGGAACGGATGTACTGAATAAATACAATATATAACTTCTTTGTTTGATTACAGGATAAACAAGAGGCCAGAGCTAGAGTAGCCTTCAGCACCCCAGGCTCTAATGTAGACCGTGAATTGAGTTTTGATTGTCTTGTTCGATCTGACCCTCTGTTGGAAATAAGCATGATCTCACCATGGAAGAGAGTTTCAGTTAGAGGTAAATAAATGTCATTATAGGAAAGACATAAACCGTTTGAATTTATGCTGAAATTTTGTTAATGTAAGAACTGATTACTGTATTTTTTTGTTAAAGATATATATGAAATGATTTGCACTATGTAGTCATAACTCGCTTTCATTCGTATAACGTGACAAGACAGCTCACAATTTTATAAATTCAACTAGACGTTTCATACTATTATAATGTACGTATAATTGTGGACCATTGTGATAAGAATAAAAAATATATGTGTCTGCTTTTCTATGTATTTTCAGTAATATAAATATCGACGAAATATTCTTAAATGTAATTATTTTTTACACAAAATATTTACGAAATCTAACCAAATAGTTAATAAGATTGAAATGTTTAGGAGCATTGGTTGGTGACAATCCACAGAAACAAGTGGCTGGAAGAATTGTTATCGATGACAGAGATGAATACTCTGTGACTGGAGAATGGATCAGAACAAGGAAAGGACAGCTTTATACTTACAATCCATACATTGAAATCATCATACCAAATAAGGAAAATATCAGACTCAGCAGTTCTGTAGAGTATGTTGTCGGCAAAAGTTTCAATGGTGAATTGACCGTAAAGGGGCTATCTAAGCAACCCATTCAGTCAAAAGGTAGGTTATACCGTTTACAGTAAATATTTATTTTGCCCAAAAATTTGTGTGCAGTTATAGTTCAACTGTTGTAATCTTATATCTTATTATTTAATGCAATATTCAAAATCTTCACGTAAACCATTCAAAAATGATCCTGATATTAGTTAAAAGTATGATGGGATATTTCTCAAAGTAAACATAACGATTTAGTCAGTTTATTGTCTATAATTGTTCAACAAAAATTGTACCGAGCTCGGTTTAAAGAAGGTAGC
The DNA here is from genome assembly GCA_037788925.1 of Mytilus galloprovincialis. Taxonomy (NCBI): domain Eukaryota; kingdom Metazoa; phylum Mollusca; class Bivalvia; order Mytilida; family Mytilidae; genus Mytilus; species Mytilus galloprovincialis. Next base: position 39,655,821 of record CM075334.1, on the reverse strand, counting down.
CCATTATCACTTACTGAAAATAAAAATGGATCATTATAACATAGAAAAGTACTAATATTTTCAATATTATTTTTCAACGTTATATTAAAATAAATTGTCATGTGATTTTCAGTAAACCTGATTTCCAAGAAAGCAATGTCTTCTATGAAAACATCCATCTCCTTTGAACCTGGGAAGGATTACAGTTTTGAAAGCAGATTGCAGAATACACAAACAAAGAAAGCAACAAAGTTAATGCCTTATTTGTCCATCCGTACACCAAAGGAGGAAGTCACAGCCCTGGGAGGATCCATGGAATATAAAAGTGGTTCTCTTATTCTAGTGGACATTACACTTGACAGGTTATTGGACAAAACCGTTAAAGTGTTTAGTAAGTTTTATACAATTTATATCAGTCAAAATTTAAATGAATATAAATTAAGTCTCAATTACATCAAGCATATATCTTCTTTAATTTTTAGTCAATCTTTTAAAATAGTATGTTTAGTGCAATATAAGAATCCCAGATATCGTACAAATAACTATTGAAAATAGTGTAGCTGTCCCATAGAGTAGTAGTTAAAATTGAATTTTCTTCATGTCTGTTTTAGCAAAACTAACGAGAACCTTAAGGAAATCAAATGCCCGGTATCAGTCAAAAGTTGACATCAGAACTCCACTTCTAAGAGCAAAAGGAACTTCAAACATTGTACTTCAGAAAACTGCTGTAATCACCAGAGTTAATCTAGATTACGTTATTCCAAGAATCAGCAGGGACAAAATAACAGTAAACAGTAAAATCAATTATGGTTTCACCAAGAGTGTCTGGTCATTGGCTGGCAAAGGGTATGTATACATATATGAATGTTATTAAATTTTACATTTTTAGTGATACATTTTATTTAGCCTCCATGTAACAGATTCTATCCGAATTAGAATTCTCTAATATTGCTGAATATTCAGATAATGGAGTGTGTATAGTCTGTCCGAAATGTTTGTTAAATTTTTGATAATTATCAATTAAATATGCTTCACCGTAATATCAAAATGTGTAATTAAAACACAAATTATTCAACAAACTATATATGTCTTGTAAATTCCAGCAATAAATGAACAGACTGACAGACTGAGTACAAACCTAAAGCCCCCTTCGACTATAAGTTAAGTTTGGAGATACGCAATTTTATGTTTTACATCAAAACTGCAATATGATGTCTAGTCAGTGGTACTCTTAACCCAATTCTAGGAATGCAATTTTTGAATTGAAAGAAACAAATTAAATTAAATTGTTCTCTATGCTTACAGATCTTTAACTTTCAAGAAGAATGGTGACTACAATGTTGTTATCAACACAGACATGAACAACAAAGCGAGATTGACAAAAGTGAACTTTGACCTTAGATATGGTGCAAAACCAAAGGATGAAAACAAGCGTATCTTTGTTACATCATTAGTACGTCACGAACTGGGATGGAAGAAATCTGAATTAGATATAACTGGTGATATTCGACATCTGGCTCTGGTAAGAAAATCGTAACATAGAATACCATTACATGCTGGTCTAAAAATAAAGAAGGCAATGCCATATGGAAAATATTATATCAATGTAAAATTAGGAGATGCGGTATCATTACAAATGAGACAACTATACATCAGAGTCTATATCAAGTGAATTTAAGCAACTGACATGACAAAATGTGAAAAAAAGAAAACTGTCTGATTTAAAAAAGAAAAATAAAAACTACAAAAAAAAACTGCGATCACAGACAGTTACAAATGACAACCACTGAATTACAGGCTTCTGACACTTTTAAAGTTCACTTTAATTTTTGAGTTACCGGTAAACAAATCAGAGTCATGCCTCACTGATAGCGGTTATGTAAATAGTTCTGTATTGATAAAGCGCAGGACCTCCAAGACCAAAAGGACCATACTTCTAAATGCGAGTTACTTATTATATGTGAGTTTACTCGATTGAAATTATTTGATAATCGATATGTTACATAACATTTTAAAACTCTGATAAGGGTGGAATTGTAGAAAGCCACGTGCTTTCAACATTTAAACAGTCTGTGAAAGTTTAGAAATAATTACATAATCATATTGCTACTTTCAGGGATTAGATCTTAAACTGAAAGGAAAGCATTCTCACAATCCAAAGAGTATTAATTCTAATTTTGGGTTATCATACGGCAAGAAGCAATCAGTATCCGCTGCATTGGTAATGAAGAACAAGTCCAAAAAATTTACATCCTTAACTGGGGATGTAAGTCTGAAATGGAATGACAAAGACTTTTCTATTGCGAACAATTTTGAACAGAAGAACAAAAGAAGATACACAAATGAGTTGATCTCTAACATTGCTGGACACAAAACAAAAGTTGTAAGTGATCTTAAACTTTCTAATGAAGAGTATGACGTCAGCACTGATATAAGTATGTCCGGACAGAAGCCAGTCCATCTTGAAGCACTGCTCAACCTAGATCCTAGAAACTTTCGTGTCAAATCTCGACTTAATAATGACTATTCGGTAGAATTTGGTTCTCAATACAAAAAAGCAGCACTTCTACGACTTTCTGGTGATGTGTCTGTGCCTTCAAGAAGAGTCAAAGGTGAATTTGAAGCAAAGAAGAAGGGACCGATATATGTTGGACATTTGGACATTCAATGGGATGCTAATGCAGACAAGGACAAACACATATTTGTTGACACTCAACTCACATACAACACCATTAAAGATATTGATGCAATCCTTTTATTCAAAAGTCCACTGCAAAATAACAAAATCAACATAAATCGCAAAAACGAAAATGCACATTTTGACATAAAATCTGACGGAAAAGAACAACTATCTGTTGACGCAACTTTGAAACAGAAAAATGGTAACGAACAAGTCAAAATCGTGGGCAGCTTAACAGTACATACTGCAGCGAAAGGATTAAGATATGTTAAACTTGGCATGAACCATTTGTCAGACAGAAGCGAATATAAAACTAACTTTGATGTCAACTGGAAACCAGATAACCAAATATCAGCTGCCTTTGCCCTGAAAAAACCATTTAGCCTTCGTCAATTCCAAGGATCTCTAAACATCAAGACACCATTTAGTGGATTTAAAACCTCGTCCCTAGAAATTTCCCATGATGCTAAAGACTCCCTGAAGTCCCTTGTAACTGTTCAGGTAAACAAGAATTCTATACGGGTTGATGCATTTGCAAAGAAAGAAAACAACATATACTTGGGACATGCTGGTGTCAAATCTAACATTCGATCCATCCAAACCGTATCTTTAGATCTTAGTCATCAGAGTAAGGATACAACTAACGAAAACAGCCTCGTTCTAAATATCAATGGAAATGAATACAGATACAAAGGTAAACTCACACATGATAGAGCAGGTCTTATGATCCAGCAGAGCGGTAAAATAGCTCTTTCTTCACCAACAAGCCGATACGATTCTACATGGCAACACAGTAATACACTCAATGATATAACAACAGAGATCACAACCAATATTAATGGAGAGCATTATGATTTTAACATTAAGGGCAAACATAATATTGCATGGAAAGAAGCATCCGTTCAGTATACATTGACCTCCACAACTCCATTTGGAAAAGGACAACTTATGGTTAGTCATTTACATAGAGACAGTTCCATGGACACCATTCTCTCGATGAGCCACAATAGCAAAAACCTATTTACAAGTGAAGGTCATCTTAAAACTGAAAATGGGGAACTCATTGCTACCGGGAACCTCTTACTCAAAGGTGAACAAATGGTTGTAATAGAAGGACGATTGAAAACCGGATCTCAGAAATATGTTTTGGTTACTTTATCTACACCATTTGAATCATTCAGAAGACTTAGAACAGAGATGGAATTTAAAGGAAATATGAAGTCAATGACCTCCTCTGTCAGCTTTGAACTACAACCAATTGTAAGAAAAATTCGACTCTCGTCTACATTTAACAGAATTGGTGGTGTGTCTGGTAATGTAAGACTTGAAACTCAATACCAACAACTTCCATCCAGTGAAATAACATTCTCTAACCGCCCTGAGAATGAAAAATCGAGAACCGATATAAAGGTTGAATACTTACCAGGAAAGATCGTATCATTGACATCAAGAACTCTTTTAGATGGACAAAGGCTAAGCGCGGATGTCAGTATTGCAACTCCTTTTGAAAAATTACAACGTTTAACAGCCGGTATTACACACAACCCTTCCGTCAAAGGATGCATTACGAAAGTTGTGATGGAGTATCCAGAGGGAAAATCTTACTCTGCTGAGCTTGCTGTTGAATACAACGAAAACTATCAAGCTTCAGTCACAATACGTCTTCCTAATTACCATCCAGTAACCGCTACTTTGAGCCACAAAGGAACATGGAATCAATTCTTATCTGGGGCTTACTTACAGTATGACAAAAATGGCAAACATCAACTTGATATCAGTTTCCATAATGGAAAGAGTCTCCAAGGTTCCTTCACTATGAAGTCGTCTCTTGTTGAAGATACCATTGCTTCCTTCTCTCACAGTGGAAATAGAAAAAGCATTAATTCTAACATTTTACTGAAATACGGGAAGAATAAGCCAATCAATGTAGATTTAGAAATGACAAATGCCAAAAGAATGAAAGGACTATTAAAGGTTGCATCTCCCATCATGGATGATATCACAGTTCTCTTAGTACACAAAGGCAAAAGTACAAGCTTCAAGACAAAAGCAAAGATTGGATGGGGAAAGAAGGAGGAAATTGAAGGAGACCTGACATTCAACTTTATAAAAAATCTGAAGGCAGACGTTTCAATATCCACACCATTCAAGAGCATCAGAAAAATGTCCGCTTTTGTAACACACGACGGGAATTTACGCGACTTCAAATGTCAGTCGGAATTGAAAATCGGGAAAAATGTTTGGGGCGCTAATGTTAAATCAACGGTTGATCCAAAATTAGTAACAGAGCTTACTGTCAACACACCTCATGAAGGATATGAAAAGATGAGAGCCTTCTATACACACAACGGTCAACTTTCTAACTTTAAATGTCATCTGGAAGTTTCAAAGAACAAAAAAGACATTATTGGTGATTTGCAATTTACATCTCAACCATTGATCCTTTCTGCAACTCTTCAAACACCGGTAAAAAGTTATGGCAATCTAAAGGCGTTACTCAGTCATGCAGGCCCACTAAATAACTTCCGAACTCAAGCTGAAATAACTTACTCTGATTCTAAAACTATAACACTAGATACATCAGTCAGCACAAATGACCGATTAACTGTTTCTGTTGATATCAAGACGCCATTCCAGGAATATGAAGAAATGACAGGCAAACTTTCACACTCAGGAACTTCCAATAATTTTGCCTCACGATTAGAAACTCTTCTCCAGAAGAAAAGAAGTCAATTGGACGTTTCATTCTCTAGTCTTGGTCCAATTGAAGGAAAATTTACCCTTCTTACTCCAAAATATGAACCTGTAAGGATGTCGTTATCGCATAGTTTTGAGTCATCCCTCAACAACCAAGTTTCATTAACATATGGAAGAAAAGATATTTTAAACAGCAGAATTTCATATCAAAGGGAACCAAAAATGAACGGAGAAGCTAACTTTATATCCTCATTTACACCTGACATGTCAGCATCATTTGAACACAGCGGGAACCTTCGACGATGCGTTTCAAACATCAAAGGTGCATATGGAAAAAAATCAGCTCAAGCAGATCTTAATCTTAGTACTGACGATGACCTTTCAGTTCGACTGAACATGAAAACACCATTCGATATTTTAAGGTCAGGAGAACTCAATATTAACCATAAAGGACAACTAAATGACTTCGAGAGCACAGCAGATATAGACATAAATTCTCAAAAGATCAATGGAATAGTCAAATTTTCAAGCAACAATGGAATTCAAGGAAGAGCCACACTTACTACTCCATATGAAATTATCCGTAGTGCAGAAATGTCATTTAAACATTCTGGACAGTTGAGAGATTTTGAATGTTCAGGTGAATATGTACAAGATGGAAAGAGATCAGAAGGACAGCTAACACTGAGAACTTCTAGAGGTATAAATGCAAGGGCATTCCTGAAAACGCCATACTCTAAAGATATCACTCTTAAGGTAAATCATGAAGGAGAAATTAAACGGTTTTTATCTAATGGTGAATTGAGTTACGGTTACAAGACAGGGTCTGCCCAGGTATCAGTGGATGTGGTAAGAGCTATAAGAATAAGCGGCTTTTTGAAATCTCCATTTTCAAGTGATGTAGTCATTAGTACTGAGACCTCAGGACAACTGATGGACTTTACATCCGTATCCCAGCTTACTTATAGTGGGCAGAAACAACACGAACTTGAAATTTCTTTCAATGCTGAAGGATCAATCAAGACATGGAGAACAAATTTTGACGGTGCATACAATAAGAAAAAAATTACTGGAAAATTCTCGTTCAGCGCACCAAAAGGAATACAAGAAAGGACTGAAGCAACTGGACAAATTGAAACGCCGATAAGTGAACCAGTATCGTTTTCATTTATGTTCAGCAGTGACAAAGAACAAAGAAACACATATGGCTTCCAAACAAAAGCTGAATTAACATACAGTGGTCGCAAACAACATACAGTTCTTGCTAATTTTGAACACGCTGGCACACTGAAAGCATTTACAACCTCTACTGATGTGACATATAACACAGAGAAATCAGCTGTTCAAGTTAGTTTCGAGTCAAATTTGAACATTGAAGGAAAAGCAACACTAAAGACGCCTTTCATGGACGACATTATTCTGTCTTTCGGTCATACTGGACATCCTTTGAACTTTAAAACTCAGGCTGAGCTTACACATAGTGGTCGCAAACAACATGCAGTTCTTGTTAACTTCAAACATACTGGTGCTCTGAAAGCATTTACAACCTCTACTGATATCACATACAACACAAAGACAGCATCTGTCCAAGTCAGTCTTGAATCTGAATTAACAATTGAAGGAAGAGCAACAGTAAAGACACCTTTCACAGATGATATCATTCTTTCTATCGGCCACAACGGACAACCTTTGAACTTTAAAACGCAGGCTGATCTTACATACAGTGGTCGCAAACAACATGACATTTCTGTTACCTTTAGTCACGATGGATTACTTAAGAAATTTTCCACCAGCTCCAATATTGTTTACAATACAGAGAGAGTAACTGGATCAGTATCATTTGATAGTACAAATGGAGTCCAATCCACAGTTTCATTGAACACTCCTCTGACCAAAGACCTTCGTGTATCATTTTCACACAATGGTAAATTGATCGATTTTAACAATCAATTTGATGTGACTTATGGAGGATCTAAAATGTATGAAGTTACTACAGATTTCAAATTTGAAGGCGAATTAAAAAAATTCCAGTCGTCGGGATCAGCTACTTACAACGGAAAAACAATTTCGAGTGATGTGAATTTGGATATCTTGAACGATCCAGAGGGAACAGTAACTTTAAGAACACCTTTTACTGATGATATAACAGTTTCTGTCTCTCACCAAGGGACTCTACATAATTTCATCAGTCATGGAGAGATCGGTTACAACGGTAGAAAACAGCATGAAGCCAATATTGTACTCCAGAACGGTGACAAGAGAGTATTTGTAGAATTGTCATACAATACTAAGGTAGCATCAGTAGAAGCAACATTAGAAAAATCTACAGGAATAAAAGGCAGAATTGAAATAAAAAGTCCATACACAAAAGATATTGAATTGGAAGTAGACCATAGAGGGGAAATGTTGAACTTTAAAACGAAGGGAGAAATAACCATCAGCGGAAAGAAACAACATGAAGTTTATGCTGCATTTGAGCATAATGGAGACATGACAAATTTCAGAACTTCCGGCGAAGCATCTTATAATACCAAGAGAGTGTCATCAGAACTACAATTCGACTCCACAGACGGTATTAAGACAAAAGGTACTTTGAAAACTCCATTTACCAACGACATAGAAATTATAATTGACCATAAGGGCTCTGTTAATAATTTCAAGTCACAAGCTGACATTTCATATAGTGGATCCAAACATCATGAAGCCGTCATAACATTTGGATGGTCTGGTAAACTACAAAAATTCCAGTTATCGGGAGATGCTACATATAACGGAAAGAAATTCATCACTTCAGCTAAAACCGACTTTACTAGTGGAATTGAATTAGAGGCACGTATGTCAACACCATTCACTGATGATATGGAAATCTTCCTTGACCATCAAGGCACTTCATCTGAGCTCATATCACAAGCTAGTGCAACCTACAGCGGAAGTAAACAACACGAAATTATTTCGACACTTAAGCGTACTGGTACATTGAAACAATTCCACGTATCTGGTGAAGTTCGATACAATGATAAAAGATCTGCTTTAACTGTCGATATGGACACTACCTCAAAATTATCTGCAAATGTGGCTCTTCAATCGCCAATATCTAAGAATATTCAGCTAGAAGTTTCATTCGATGGAGAAGTTGATAACTTCAAAACCAAGGCTTTGCTTGAATATGGTGAAGAAAAACATGAACTTTTATCAAATTTCTATCTAGATTTACCAAATGGTTTAGAAATAGATATTGACATACGATCACCTATCAAAAACATAAAAGCATCAGTTTCACATGAACTCAAAGGTACTTTGAAAAACTTCCGTTCAAACATCAAACTGACTCTAAATGACAAAGAAATCAACGCAAAAACAAATTTTGATAGTTCTAGTGAACTAACATTTACGTTGGAGACACCTTTCTCTGGATATGAAAGAAATACGGCTCTACTAACATTATCAAATGTACAGTCTCTCATTTCTGGAAAGGCAGTTGCGAAAATAGGAAAACATAAAACTCAACTTAATGGCAAAATTGATACATCAACTGGTTTAAAAATCGAACTGTGTATAAAAACACCACTAACTGAAGACTTTGAGGTGATTATAAACGGAAATGGAGGTCTGCATGCATTCAGATACGAATCGTCTGTTAGCTACGGAAAAGAAAAAATTAGAGGAGAAGTCAACCATGATTGGTCCTCAGAAGCAATCAAAGGGAACATGCTGCTATCAACACCTATTCTAGAAGACATCAAAATAGAATATGACGTAAATGGAAATCCAAATTCATTCGGAACAACAGTAAAGGCATCCATTGGTAAATTGAATGGAATTGAAGAAATTACCACCGTCAGACTAGGAGTAAAGTCGATAGACTTCGTCACAGCACTTAAAACCACTTTATCTGGAAATGTAAAATCGTCTCAACTTAGATTTTTACATGATGGTTACATTTCAAATTTTAAAACAAGCATTGAGGCAACACATGCCGACAAGACAATCAAAGCCGATGCATCCTTTAAACACCTTCCATCTATCGAGGGTTCACTAAGCTTACAAACACCATTTGAGAAGCTAAGAGATGTAAATATCAAGATTGAACATACTGGATCTGTGAAGTCTTTCACAACAATCGGAAGTTTTCAATATGCACCCGACAAAAAGATTGAAGGAAATGCTAGATTCACAATGTATCGACCAGAAAGTATGTACTTAAATGTGGAACTCCAAACTCCATTCAATGTAATTCCTCATTTGAACGGTAGATATCGGCATGATTTCAAAACAGACAGTCTCACTTCATCTGCATATTTGGCGCTCAGTAGAAATATGCCTCTTATTAACGGAAATCTCAAGATAACACAAGAAATTGTCGATATTTCATTGAATACACCACAAAACAAATATTCCGTCAATGCAGACATGAAAATGAAAGATGACACCTACTCACTATCCGGAAATGCTGCAATTGGAGAGAAAAAGATAACTATTGCCATGGAAAAAACTCCATCCTCAATCAACATAAATCTTAATACACCACAAAACAGATATTCCGTCAATGCAGACATGAAAATGAAAGATGACACCTACTCACTATCCGGAAATGCTGCAATTGGAGAGAAAAAGATAACTATTGCCATGGAAAAAACTCCATCCTCAATCAACATAAATCTTGATACACCAATCAAAGGATATGAGAGAACACAAATTAAAGCATCTGCCTCAAGAAAACCATACCATGCTGCACTTAATATACAGACATCATACTTATTTGATATTGAATTTGATGCACGCCTTATTGGTAAAAGATTCGATGAATTAGATGGATCCCTTACGCTTAAAACTGGATTATATAATTTGCGAAATATACGGATATCCATGAAAAATGACAAAATTTTTGGAGAATTGAAATCTCACGTTGAAGGATTTTGGACTGACCGCAACGGAATAACAATAGATGCATCTCTCACGAAGACAGACTGTTCACTAACAGTGTCTACTCCTTGGGAATCACTCCGAACAGCTAATGGATATGTAAAATTCGACTGGAGTAGCAAAACAAATCATTTGGTAGTAGCAACAAATATGAAAATCAACAAACAAACATTGTACGATGTTGATTTTGAAATGGATGCTGAGAAAAGAAAGGAAATAACATTGATAATTAATGTCAACGAACCAAGACAGATGAGGTTTGAATTAAATAAACTGCTTTCCTTAGAAACATACATGCTTGTAAATTGGAACAAGCAAGATAGAGACAGCAGTTGCAGAATGGATGTGAAATTCAATTCTGATTGGTCTGACAAAAAACAGATTGCAAGCTATCGAGGTATATGTGGGTCAAAATCTTACAGCATAGGAGCATCGTATCTTCGTCCTGATGAATCGTCCAAAATTGTTCTATTTATAGAAAAAGATGATATCCGAACACATGGAATTGAAACAATACACGATAAAAACGGACAAGCAAAATACACTCTACAGCTACCATCTAGGACAGTTGTATTGTCAACTGTATCATCAGGTTATGATAAGTCAAGTCAAATATTTGATTTGTCGTGGGATGCAGAGAGAGACCAAAACAAAAGAATAGTATTTAAGACCAGATATTATGGAGATGAACTATCATTGGGTTTAGAAATGCCAAGTCTCGGAAAGGTAATTAAAATATACTTATTATTAGAATATAGAAATTTATTAATTAAAATTATCAAAATACATGTTTTTCAATTAGATAAATGTCTTTTGAAATACAAGTGATTGATAGAGAATATTCTCGTTTGTTTAAACTAAAGATTTCATCTCAGTATATATTGCACTGCAGTAAATATAATGCTATAAGTAATTAAATTATCTGTATTATAAGTTATATGAATATTTCCTATTTGTACAATAGTCTTATAGCACAAATATTCTAGGTACAAACCAACATTAAATATATTCCAAGGCACAGAAAAATCTTTTAAAAACATTTACAGTTTAATTTATTTTATTCTCTCATGCATACAGTTTAAAAGAAGTGCCCTTATTATTTTAAAGGATCTTCAACTTGATTACAAAATGTTAATTGGAAGTGGAAACGTTATTTATGATGGCCGTACTGCATTCAGATACTCAAAAGATTCTCGTAAAACTTTTACCTTGAGTTCAAAATTAGAAGATGTATCAGGTCGTGGGGAGAATTACAAGTTCTTACTTGGTATCAGTCATCCATATACTACAGTGGACATCCAAACTAAAGCAATGTTCGGAAAATCTAACGACAAACTCTCAGCTGATTTTGATATCCAATACCTGACAGCAAGACGTCAAACAAAGAACATCGCCTTAATAACCGAGATTGATAAACTCAAACGTCAACTCAATATACAGGTATTGACTTACTAAGACTTAAGAAACATATAATTGTGTGATTTTTTTTCTGTTCATTTTTTTCCATACTGGTTGAATAATGGAAGAAACAAAATTGATATATTTTTTTTTTTATTTGTATATTTATTTGTTCATAAATATTTTCTAATGAATATGTGTTTCCGTATAAAGAGTGAAATACCTGACTGAAAGTCTATTGGTATATACTATAAACGAATGGTCAAAGTAAAAAGTTGACAAGAATTTTTAACGTTTCTTTATGTTTGACTTTTATTCCGCAGGTTCGTTCTCCAATCAAAACGATGAAAATAGATGCTCGTGTTGAGACATCGCCTTTCAAACTGACGATCAAAAATCTTTATGATGATACCAAGCCAATCAATACAGAGCTGACAGTTGATCCTAATGATGGGAGTCTGGATTTTAACATGAACTACGATATCAGTAAGTCATCATTATCAAATACCAATACCATACTAAAGGAAAAAATTAAAAATACAAGCGTTACAAAATGGATAGATACTAGAAGATTATTTTGTTTTAAGTTGAACTTTTAAACATGATATCTTATATTCGTTAAAACAGAAAATTCATTTAATCCTATTATCTTTTTCTATTTTCAGAAAACCCAGATAAAACACTTCATGTGAATGCTAAATTCTCAGACGAGAAAGGAATATCTGCAGAACTGTTCAGAAATGTAAATCAGAAGAAAACAGTAGACAGCTTGCTAAATCTGCGATTAAAATCTTCCAAGATTCTTCATACACGTGTTCACTGGCGTCCATCAATTATCAGTGATCTCAAGGTATATTTGTAACTTTTTCAACAATTTTGAGATTTATCAGTCATATACAGATAGCGAAAAGGAATAAAAGAAAAATCTCTATAAGAGCAAATGTCTTATAAATCATCCCACAGAGTAGTTTATATCTGATAGAAATAAGAAAAAATAAATACTAAGGGTAGACCTAAAACATAAGATTAAAAAGACATTGAACAATACAAGAAAAAGACGATCAACCTAGGACAAAGACAGATAAAAATTCCATGATGTCGAAAAAAAAGAAATAGCAACCCAAACCATGCCAGATTGAAAATAGAAATAGTTTGTTTTACAAAGGTGATTTTTTTAAGCATTAAGTTTCAGTCGAACCTAAGTTTCATTCACATACACATTCGTTTCAGTTTGCTTTCTGTTAATGCTGTTATCACCATATGACCAAAACAAGTATAAATGTTCTTTAATCTTTCAGGCTGAACTAACAAAAAGAATTGAAGAATATGGAATACGATCTGCTATGGCCGTTGAAGAGTCTTCTGATGGAATTAACAAAGAAATAGTATATAAGAGACGATTATTCCAAGCTGCCTATACAGAAGAAATCAAGTCCTATGCTGATGCCATTAATGACAAACTGTCTGAACTCAGAACATTGAAAGCAGGAAATGTCTTTTATCTTCAAGACATTTGTAATTCAGTTGATACTACCATGAACAGAATCGGGTACGTTTCTTTTAAAATCTTTCCACTGAAATCTTAATTTTTCACTTTAAAAAAAAAAACTTCTAAGACTGAACAGCAGTGAGAGTATAATAGAAAACATATGAACCGAATATGATAAAAGACTCACACATGTGTAACGATATATTTATTTATATTGTTTTCAGTGAATATGCAGAAGACTTAAATGAAGCCTGGGGGAGATGCCCAGTCAAACACACAATTGATGAATATATGACCAGTCTTGAACAACTACAAAAGGTTATTATTATTTTTAACGGTATCAAATTTACTGCACGGCAATTTCTCTTCAATGATGCTCGTGTTTAAGCTACTAGTATTTAAAATAAATCCAAAACCTTGTATAAACGATAAAGAAACGATAACATATTTGTAGTAAGTTTCAATTGTTAATTTCTTGGCTAATCACAATTAAGAATAAATACTTTAAAATCTGTTCGTACTCCAGATGTTTCCTTCCTGTGTTTAAGAACAATAATCAACATATGTATTACGTGATCTCTCAATTGTTCGGAGCAGCTGCGAGTGTACAGTGTTATCAGTGTACACTCCTTCGTATTATTAATGGGGATGTGTCACTAACTTTTATATAACTTTATATAACACAGTATCTACGTACGACTGATATTCAATTTTTTATTACTCAAAAATGTCGCCAAAACACCTTTTTTATGAAAACTATTTTGTTTACCTGCAGAATGTCGGAAGTTTTATTTTACACTGTTATTTTTATGTTTCAGAGACTGGATGCCTACTCAGAAGATACTTATATCAACATGGGTGACCAGTTGAACAGCATTTCAACAAATTCTTATCAGAGATTACTTGGTAAATGTTATCCTTTGAATATCTCTGTTCGTTTAAATAAATCCAGGACAACTTACAAACTAAATTAAAAAAACGGAAATTGTATAAGGTATTGCTGTATATAGAAGTTTAAATCATTTACACAATAGCCAAAACGGCATGAATTCCATTGCATCAGATGCACAGGTCGACAATTTATGTCTCTTTAGTGAGACTTGATGACAAAAAATAAATATTCGGAAATTTCAAGTTTATTACACACGTAAAGGGCCTTAAGTAAAGCCGAATTCGCACAAGGAATGACGACTTTCATGAGAGATTAGTTCCTTCATGTAAAATAATTTCAAAATTTTACAACAGATAATTTGATCAAGGCAGACGAAATCTGGGAGTGGCGTTCGGCTATATCAGCCTCTTGTTTCTTTGATCATAAACACTTCACATTGTTTAGACGCAGATGATAATCAACAACAAAATGTATTGATATAAGTTCCCCTAAAAAACAATTTTACAACGAAAGTATAGAAATTCTTCAAAATCTCTTTTTGTTATACATTTATATCTATATAAAATCTAATAATTTCAGATTACAGAAACTCTGTTGGAAATCACCAAACTGTTGTCAATTTAAAATCAAAATATAACTCTTATATGGATCAGCTTAAAAACATGAAATTAAATGAGCAATGGTCTAACGTTGCCAACCAGTACACATCAAGCATATATAACATCAGAGAGGGTATCAACCAAAGACTTGTAAACTCGTTACCAACACCAATGTACAACATGGTAGGTATAAACTTGTGTTGATCGATTTGTAAGGCTGATTTTAAAAATATGTTTCAAAAGATATATACATGTTTGGAGTAGACCCTACATGAAATCAAACGGAAACTGTATTAGCATCAATGTTATGAATTGCTAAAACAAAAATGAAAAAAATGAAAAAAGATATGTAATATAAAAACATATGTTAAAGTTACAACATTTATGTATATGATATTTAAAGTGAAATAAGATTACATATTCTTTTCAAGGGATCATCTGCATACAAATACTGGGAATTTGAAGAGAATGTAAATGCTTTAGTTGACAAAATATTTGATGAATTTAAAAAAGATGCTACAAAGGAGATGTCTGTTTTAAAAGAGATTTTCGGAAATGTACTCAAATCCAAAGTTATTAAATACGACATACTAAATGGAGATATTGAAGTAGATTTGTACCTGCCTGTTGACGTACACACTCTCAGCTCACTAAAAGACATTTCTTTGAGACAATACATTCCAGATATGAGCTTTCCAACTCCAAAACTAAATTTCCTTGGATCTGTGGAGGATTACATACCACACATGTCCTGGACAGGTTTGTAAACATAAATTTTTCTAAGTTTTGTACTCAGAATCACGATTGATTTGTTGCAAGTACAATGAAGGGAAACAAGGATGTAACGATAATGCCTGAAAGTAGATGTACTTTAAATTTGGGTGAGCAGCGTTTTGTGAACAGAGTTTGTATTTTTGTATTTTGTTCATGATGTGTTATGTTTTCTACTTAGAATGTTATATTTTATATATTCATCATACTCATGGCCAAAAAATTATAGCAGAAAACTACAATCACATGTGTGTTTTTTTTTTTTATTTTATTGTATGTTTCCTTAATGATATAAATAAAAAATAATTTGATGTTTGATTTCATTTCTACAGCAAGTGCAAAAGTACATGGCCGACACTTTACAACTTTCGATGGTCAAGAATTTGACTTCAGTGGTCGATGTAGCTACGTTCTTGCAAGAGATTATGTAGATGGCAACTTCAGTATCATCATGAATTATTTGGGCAGACAGAAGAAGAAGTTAATCTTGACTTCTCACCAACAAAATGTTCAATTATCACCTAATGGAAAGGTAAATATAGTTCTCTACAGGAATATTTTCATAGTTCTATATGTACATAAATATGAAACATTATGTGTATATCTACAAATATATATCACGGATATGCTTTACAAGACTCCTTGGCGAAAGTTAAACATGTGATTCATGTATAAACAGTGAAAAGATAATAAAATGGCTTTGAGGTTAACTTTGCATGTCTGTATTACTCAATTAGACATTTACTATTTGCATGTACATTAATGTATTTTGTAACATAAGAAAAGAATTCACCGTATCATACATTCTCTCTTGTAGGTCAGTGTCGACGGTGTAGTTATGGATCTACCTTACAGATCATCAGAATTTGCAGTTTTCTCTGAAGATGGTAAGGTGTTCATTGAAGGACGTGGGTTCCAAGTCAAATCCGACCCAACCGTAAATATGGTCGACATTGATTTGAGCAAGTGGTACTTTGGTAAAACAGGAGGACTTCTTGGTACTCTGAACCATGAACGTTACGATGATATGATCATGCCAAATAAACAAATTACATCAGACGCTTTTGCTCTAGGAAACGCATGGCAGGTTCAAGATAGATGTTGAATGAACATTTCATACTCTGAAATACCATGAAAAAGCAGACTGTGATTTCTAACTTTTAATTTATATTTTGGATATTGTTGTGAAACTTATAATGAAATAAAACAATTTTAAGCATTGAATATAGTATCTATTTACATATTTTACATGGATCTAGGTATGACAAACAAATTATTATTATGGATTGCAGATGGAGATTGTATTTTAATTTCTAATTGTCTTGTTGGTTTTTATTGTGCTGTTTGGGTGTCGTCTTCTAGGCGTATACCCGACATCCATTTTTCCCATTATCGCAATGATATGTTATGTAAACATTAATTCCTAATGATCTTAATTTTAGATTGTTTGAATAGTTATAGAAACATGAACTCGTCAAATAATGTCGGGAAAAAAACAAAAAAGATATGTAAATGTAAAATTGAAAGTTTTAACATTTTTCACGGCTAAAAAAAAGGGTTCAATATATTATCAATTATTTGGTAAGTTAGGTATTTCAGTAACACAAATTGGTAGAAACCTATACTTAATACCTTCGTAGATACAAAGATTTGGTTTGGAGGTTTGGCTATACTTTAAAACTTTATTCTGACGTGATTTTGTCTGTCCTTAGTTATTATTCGATTGTTAAAAACAGAAATAATATGTTGTATAAAAGCAAAATTGGGCAACTATCTATGCTTCACTAGAATTTGTTCAAGGAATGTGTTGTCTCCAGTAGCAAATAATACTTTTGCATTAAATGGGACCAATTTTGAAAAATATGTTTCTGAAAACTCAAATTAAAGTCGACGAAATTAACCTACAATTATTTGATTTTTGACAAGCTGTTATATCTGAAAAAAAACATTATTCATACCCGGACATCTTATTCTGAATCAAAGTAAACTGGTCCTTCTCTTTCTTCTTAATGTAGTATGATTAACGATAAAGCACTTTCTGGTAAGGAACAACTCTCTTGTCAAAGATATCATCACAGAAAAGCAAGCCGAGAAATATTGTTTTGACAGGGAGATGTTCACTCCATATATGACGCTATTGATGAAATGTTGCTAAATAAAAATGGGAAATGTACAAAAGGAAAAAATGACATCCCTTATTTCGTTGTATATTTAAGTCGTCAACCAGTTGTTAGTGTTAATTTCTATATGTGATTTAAGATTTGAGTCAGACTGAACTGTTTCTGTTGTATTTATTAGGATAGACGCGTGCAACATAGTCACAAAAATTTGAATTAATTACGAAAGGATAATGCTAATGATGCAATGCAAACCATAAAGTATACATATAATACTGGCGTCTTTTCATTATTCATGAAAAGCTCTTGTATGAAGTCTTCCTTATGGAAAAAAAACCAAGTCGACAAAAAAAAGGAGTATTGTTGATATCCATTGAAATTCTAATTGTTGAACAACACAACCTTCAAAGGTAACAAATAGTTTGTCAATAAAAAACAAGCATCTTGATAATAAGATGGTGTGCTAATGAGACATATATCCATCAGAGACAACATGACGTAGATAACGAATATTTAGGTAACCATTCGGCCTTCAATATAACTTTAACAGATTCTTTGTTTGAATCAATAGTAGGCTTGAATGTTTTTACAAAATACGATTCATTTATTCTTTACTCACAATACTTGTATATACGTTGAGTATTCCTCATATATAAAACGAAGTGAGACTGACTCTGTCAATCTATATTAAAAAAAAGACACAAGATACAACGAAGAGAAACTTACAATATAATGAACAAAAAAAAAAACACGAGAAGACGACAAACAAGTTTACAAATCTCTGCATAGAAAAACACAAAATATACAGCACGAAAATTTGACAAAAAAATAAATTTAGATATTTTTCAAATATTCTGAGAAAAACTAATTGTCAAAGAATTTTGGTTTGGTTATAATTGAATATTACTGACAATATTTTTTTAAAATAATTGTGGTGGTTAACCATTTACGGCTTCAATCATTACAAAAATGAATGACGGATATAAAAATCCGCAAAAACTATATATAACCATATGGAACATTATGCTGTGCTGATACTCAACTGTCTCTGGTTATGAGAGAGATGAACGCTCACAAAAATATGTAATCCCTTCAGATTCTATATTATGTATATGTCAGGTGCCTATAATTCAGGCCTTGTTATTAGCTTCTATGTATTATTTTGTATGAAATAGGGTTGTTAGTTTTTTCGTTTTAATTGCGTCATATTTTGTCATGTTACCAACTTGATGGCTTTTAATGTTGACTTTACGATAAAATTTGTGCTCATAGTTGAAGGCCGAATGTTGCCATACAGTTGAATGAATCTGTATCATTTGAACTGTTTGATGTTTGTCGCACTGGACATCATATCACAGCTTCTTAACTTAACTTAAAAGAAGAGCAGTATTCAGCAATGATTGTTAATTGTATCAAACGTTTGTTATGAACACATGGATGCTATTTTAATGTTAATTACTACACTAAAATTTGGGTGCCATCGGGATCTACCTTCGTAAAAAACGCACAAACCAAAAATGTAAGTGCAAAAAGATTTATAAATACTTGAACAGGTATACAACAAACATAATTGTGATTGATGCCATCGTTACAAAAATAGAGGGGGGGGGAGATAAATAAATCCACAAAACATCAATTGTTAAGAAGTCAAAATGGCAAACTGTTACAAAAAAGAGGCAATAGAAAGCAAAATTATTTGGAGGTCCAATTGAAAATAAACTTTGATTAAATCATACAGAAAAAACTCACAATTGACTCCCGCAGTTAGCAGAAATAGTAAGAAACTAAATACAAGAACCAATAAACATGAACGTGTACACATAAGGCAAATAACTTTAAACTTTCTCCGAGATATTGTCAAGCGAATAGTTACCTCGTCATATCGAGATGAGCTTAGAACAGTGATCGTGTCATGTACATGTAGTTTGGATCAGTTGGACATGGTTGTGTTATTAATTACTGTTTTAATGAAAATCAATGGTGCAATATAACGTTAGAATTCTTTTCTAAATGAACGTCTGAAAATGAATTAAAGCTGGTAAATATCTTTGTTTATTGTTAATATGTAGATAAAAAAGAAAAGAAGTTATCAATATGTTTTAACTTTACTTTCCGCTTTAAAGATGATGCCCACTTCACTCAATGATAACTAAAATTTGATGACTATTGTGAACACATCTATCGCATCATTCACGTCGAACCTGATAGCACTGATACACCAGATACAAAAATGCCTCAAATCTTAACTTGACAATTAAGATCGGTTGAAAACAAAACTTTTCGACAAAACAGATGATTTAAAATTTAAGCTGCCTAATTGTGAACTTTCCATTTCTATGAAGCAACATTCCAGCAGCGCCTGCATACGGAGTATACATTTCCCTATTGATACAATATGTTAGTGCTTGTATTTTATGTCATGATTTTCTAGACAGAGGTTTGTTGCTCAAAAGGAAGCTATTAAACCAAGAGTTCTAAGTGGGGATCGTTACGGAATATCCGTTTCACAGGTGATAACGAATATGTTCCTGATTTCGTTACTTCAATCCTTTTCCCTTTTCCCCGAATGTTACCATTCAAATTAGACTTAAAACCAGGTGTATACTAAAATGATAAGCAACATGACGGGTCCTTCCCTTCCGGAGCATCAGAGATCTGGCCCTATTTTGGTGGGACTCTTCTTGCGCAGCTTTTAGTTTTTCTATGTTGTGTTTTGTGTACTTGTGTTATTTGTCTGTCTGTCTGTCTGGGTTTTTTTTTGTTTTTATTTAAGCTATGGCGTTGACAGTTTATTTTCGACTTACGAATTTGAATGTCCCTCTCGTATTTTCCCCTCTCTTTAAGGAAATTCTAATTTGTATTATTAAGATTTTGAGCAAAAATAAATCTTGCGTTTGTCAAAATTTAAAAGTTGATTACTCGTTTACCTTCCATAAAACATTGTTTACTGTGTATCATCACATACAAAATGCTACAACGATGCTATTATCGAAGCTTTATTGCACATCTGTAAAATGCTTAAATGATAAAGCGACACTTCACAATATATTTCAAAGAGCTGGTGTTGCTCATCTTGGGCAATCATACTCATATAAAAAGGAAGATGTGGTATGATTGCAAATGAGACAACTGTCCACAAGAGACCAAATGACACAGACATTAATAACTTTACGTCACCATACGGCCTTCAACAATGAGCAAAGCCCATACAGCATAGTCAGCTATAAAAGGCTCCGATATGACAATGTAAAACAATTCAAACGAGAAAACTAACGGCCTTATTTATATGAAAAGGAGATAAAAGTGATAAATGGGGTTATGAGCTTTTCAGACACGTTCGACAAACCCATTGTTGGGTAATTGTTGGAAGTAAATTAATTTTTACTAATTTTTATTGTTTTAGTTACTCTCTTTTATATCATACTTTCTTTTATATCATAAAAGAAAAGGCAGAAAGTATAAAATACAATATATGTTCAGATAAGTAAGACCTACAAATAAGTCGACATGATCTAAATAGTCAATTGACCATTTAAGGGGTTATTGCCTTCAACCCGTTTTTTTTTTTTTTACATTTTTGTGAAAGTCTTATTAAAATTTTAAAAATCTTCTTCTCTGAAATTACTTTGCCAAATACTTAAAACTTTAATTGAATGTCCCTTAGGGTATCCAGTTTATTGATTGTATTTGGGGGTTTGATCCATTTAAAAACATAGGCTAGTTTTTAAAAATATAACATAGGGGTCAAATGAACTATTTGGCTTTCATCTAAAAAATTAAAGCAGTAAGAGAAAAGCTTACATTGGTGAAAGTGTTAAATAGGTTTATATCTACCTGATTAATATTCGTCAGAACAATAGGATGTTGGGTTTCTGTCCAGATATAACTATTTTTTAGGAAATTGTACAGTTTGGGGTTATGTATCAGCTTTGATATTATTATACAAAGAGAGAAAGTGTAAATTACAAAATTGTTCAACACAGTAAGATCTACAAATGAGTCAAATGCCTGAAACTGATCAAATTCCTCTAATCTATTTACAGCGGGTTTTTTTTATGTTCATATCATGATTATAATTAAGAAGTCATATCAAGGTAACAAACAAAAAGTATGACCTCCAAATTGAGATAGACTGGGTGCAACAATATACAGTTTGAAAACATTTCATTGAATATTTTGAAGACTACATACAAGTTTGAAATGCCAAAATTAGAAATTTTCAAATTTGAAGATCCAGCATACTCTTCAAGAATATCAAGAAAGTCTCCAGGTTAATGGTCATATCCCGTTAACCTACGGGGTTTTCTTCGTATTTTATTAACATGATGAAGTTTATATCGTGTTCATCTATCCCATACCACTACCCTCCATATACCAGATGACATAAAAAATAACGTAAAGCACATACAGACAAAATACTGGTTGATATACACATATCTTATTTCATATTTCTACAGAGACAACAATTCTTCCCACAATGCAAACCCTCTCACTTAAAAAAACTAACGTATAAAATATGAAATCTTTGTATTTTTACAAAGACTTGGTTTTAAAGATCAAAGTTAAATTTCTGGATTATTCACAATTGAATATTCGGATACATTTTCCGCCATTCATCGTTATGGCAATCTTTTTAAACTTTAGGCTCAAGTTAAAATGAGTCGGATTTTCAATATCATCTTTCAGCAAAATTGACCGACGTCTACAACTTATATCTAACTTATACACTGTATTAGAGTCTTTTTCGAGTAATAACAGCTCATCACCAGTAATATGCAGTATGCTACAACCTACTCTTAAATCAAGACTAGAATAGCACTTCGAAGTACTATGTGCTTTATCTGTGAAAGTGCAATGAATGTCATTTACTTTATTGTCCGTGTGAAAACAACTGTTGGAACACTTAAAGTCTATATCAGCTACTGAACCCGGCATCTTAAATTCTGATAAAATCGTACCGTTAAAATCTATAGAAAATAACCATGAACCGCGGTCAAGCTCTGCAAGAAGATATATTTTCCCCACTTTACACGTAACCCATTTTATTAGTTTGATGGAATACTCAAGGCAAATAGTCCTGCAATGTCTTTGACGAGCTAAGTCGACTACCATGATCCCAATCACATCATTGTTTGACACCATTAAGGCGAATGTTTCGTCGTACATGCAAATGGAACCTTTATTTAGTTCGATCCCCTTATATACTTCCCGTAGCTTTATCTGTTGCGACTGATGAGTTTGCAAATCTAAAATTCGAAGAAAATGAAAAGTTGGTTTAAATTGACTGGCTGGAGGAACGGATTCTTCAACAACGAGATGACCATCTTCAGTGAAACAAAGTGCACCAAACACAGAGTTATTGCATGCTACGAGCTCTTGATACCGAGGGGGTGGAGGATGGTCATCACTTTCTATTGTTATTTGTGGTTGCTTGCATTCACTGGCCGAAACGGTGATGGCAGGTAAAGTGTCAAATTCTGTTTTTTCGTTAAATACATTGAAAAGTTTATCGAGATATTTCGTACCTTCAGAAGGTAAAACATCCAACGGTAACGTTATCATGTCCTTTTTAATCTGATCGATTAGCTTCTCATCTGATACTTGTATGGCATCGAGGTGCTTCACTGCATAAAATATATTGCTTTCAGAGGAACTACGTTCTAGCATACACAGCCAGTCCATATTTTCTTGCAATCCTTGTCTCAAATTCTTCAAATGTTGACCATTATTTTCATTTTGTTTTAATATGTTTTCATACCTTTTGTTGAGATTATTTTGAATTTGTTTTATGTGACCCTTAAAGCACTGGAGGAATTCTTTGATATTCTCATGTGCACTGTCTTTTTCTTTACTGATATTAGACAAAGTCTGTTCATGTTCGATTTGAGTCTGTTCAAGAATACGAATAACTGTACTCATTCTCTCTTTCAGATTGGTTATTGCAGCGCTGTCTTTAACGCCCCCGGCAGCTTTTTCTATCTCTAATATTTTATCGCAAAGTCTATGATTTTCTGATAAACATTTGTGACAAATTAATTTATCATGTCCTACGCAAAACAGAATAAGTTTTTCATTCTCATGTAAATGACAATTTTTTGGTACATTTTTTCTACAAGTTGGAGCATCATTTATCGGTATGACATCATGAGGAACGACAAATCTTTTGTGAGCTTTACCGCAACTTTGACAAACAGCTTCGTTGCAGTCATTACACCATAGATGCGCGGTCTCTTCCTCGTCAACCCTAAGACAACATTGACATAGTTCAGGCTCATCTAAGACTACAATAAAACATTATTATTTCCATTATTTATTATATTAAAAAGATAGTTTAAGACTCTGTCTGAAAGTATTATCTAAAATGGCAGTTCAATCAAAATTTGAAGAGTGAGATAATGGCATTTCGACCAATATGCTAGCAATGATATTTAATTTTCTATGTTGTTTTTGTATGTCTTTGCGTCGTTTTTTGTTTTGCCTTTGGATTGTCAGCATGTTTTTTACTTATGATTTCGAATATCCCTTTTGTATCTTTCGCCTCTCTCTAACAATAATATCTAGCAATAGAGGAATCACCAAAAAAAACTCTTGAAGTCGATCCTAATTGTTAGATAAGAGATTGATGCAAATAAGTAAACTCAGCACTTGAACTCATATAATACAGTGTTATAAAACAACAAAGACGGAGAAGAGACATCACTGTAAAAATAATGACAATCTAGCAGTTTATATGTTCATCGGAAGCAGTTACATTTGTATCATTTGAAATAAGAAAACGTTCCGTAATAATGACAAAATACCATGCTTTTTTAAAATCTTGTTTATGTAAGGGATATAAGCCGATAACAGTCCAACCTGTAAAATATTGGACAGGTCTGAGGCCGCAGGCCGAAGACCTATTCAATATTTTACAGAATGGACTGTAAGAGGCTATATCTTACTTAAAACATTGTTTAACACGTCCTCAAAGTTAAGTATGAAAATTGTTTTGTAAATAAACTTCTTGTCATTAAAGTATATCCTACATGTTGGCCCCTTTAAAAAGTAGCTCAACTTAAAAAATAGACACAAAGAAAGTACAGCTAAAGGTAAACAGCATGTATTGCTATATGAAGAATAAGACACAGGGTATGCGCATCATGATTTTTGCGTGCGCAAGAATTATTCATAGTTTCCGCTCATAGTCATATAGGCCGAGTTCTCTTGAAACTCTACAATCGACTTCAGAGTTAAGAGATTATCACGTGAACGCACAAGAGTTGATATTCGGAACAACTCTAAGGCCGAGTTCACTTTAAACTCTCGAGTTAACTTTACCTACTCGGGTTTCAACAATACGATTTTACTTGAACCCCTCGTACTCTGGTTCCAACCCTCACCGGACCAGGGTTAAACTCGAGAAACTCTTAAATGACGTCAAAGCAATGAGAATATTTTGTTTTTTTATGCTTGGTCAGGGCCTTACCCTAGAGTTGCTTAGAGTTGTTCCGAATATCAACTCTAGTGCGTTCACGTGATAATCTATTAACTCTGAAGTCGATTGAAGAGTTTCAAGTGAACTCGGTCAAAGTAACTCTAGGGTTAGGCCCTGACCAAGCATAAAAAGTAAAATATTCTCATTGGTTTGACGTCATTCAAGAGTTTCCCGAGTTTAACCCTGGCTCGGTTAGGGTTGGAACCAGAGTATGTGGGGTTAACTCGAGTGGTTCAAATAAAATCGTATTGTTGAAACCCGAGTAAGTAAAGTTAACTCGAGAGTTTAAGTGAACTCGGCCATTGTTTCCGTAAATACCTTTACATGCGTTTTGTTCTTCAAAATGAATAAGTGATGAAAGTATATTCCTTAAACAACGAAAAATATGTCGTTATTACTGATTGTGTTGTTTCAAACTTTGGATTAAAATCAAATGTGTATTTAGAATATATTCAGATGCATTATTTCAGTGTGGATTACAAAGAGGATTAGTCAAAGCAGCCAATAATTGCAAGTTATATATATATATTATATATTTCAAAATGTAGTCTTCTCCTATTAGTTTCTTGTTCCTTCTCGTGTTTTATTTTTTACAGGGTTAATGAGAAAAACATATCTTATGTAGATATGTTCTTGTTTAACCATGTCGAATGCACCGCCGTCGATTTTATTTCAAATATATAATTAATATGAACAAACGAAGAGATAACAGCATGCAATCAGTTATATTCTTTTGTTGGAATTTTCATGAGACTCAGTGTTATTGTTTACCCAAACGGTATCACCTCAATACCCCCCTTTTTTCTGTTTTTTTTTCTTTCTGCAAGGTCATGTCGCTCTTTTTTCGTTTCTTTGTGTATTTGAGTTCCTTTTGTCTTTTTAAATGTTACTGAAACATCACTTTGTCTAAATTTTCTTTAAAATAAAAAAAAATATAAAACGTTCACTGCGAACAAAGAGCGAATCGAACACGATTGGTTTGCTTGACAGATAAAATGCGGTAATATCTTTCTTTATTCTGCGTCCCATATGTATTGTCGTTCATAAGCGAAGTGTTGCATTATATTCATATTTAAGCAATAACTTTAAAAAAACAAAAAACTTGTAAATCAACGCTGAAACCTGAAAATTAAAAAAAAACTATTTTAGTCCACTAGTTCATGAAGGAAGTTCTTGATGGGCACTTTGTACACAAGATAAGGTTAATGTTGTTCATGACTCTTGTATTGCTGCATGATCTATTAAATTTTAGAACTATTACTTTATTGCTTTTTTCATTTAATTGTAGTTGAAAATGATGTTAGGAAGAATAAAAGCAACACCAGAGATCAATTGTGATTACCTAAAGACGGACGAAGATAAATCTTTTGAAAAAAGAAAATCATAAAGGCAACAATAACAAGACTTACGACGACCATACTCAACTTATTGGATTAGTGATAAAAGAGTCAACCCCAAAAAACGAGGGAAAATGCTGTGATATAAGTATTGGTAGTGTTAAAAATCAATTTGAAAGTGATTTTTTCCTGAAGAAACCGTTTTAATGAGTGACATAATTAGTGTATTCGAAGTTGACTTTAATAAAATGTTTTTTTAACTGTCATTTGTTTTGCGGTTGTATTTGATGAAAACAATTGTGGTAATTAATAGTTTTTTATTTCAGTGATTGAACTATCATTTATCTGTAAGAATTAGTTATCCAATATTTTA
Organism: Mytilus galloprovincialis; assembly: GCA_037788925.1. Taxonomy (NCBI): domain Eukaryota; kingdom Metazoa; phylum Mollusca; class Bivalvia; order Mytilida; family Mytilidae; genus Mytilus; species Mytilus galloprovincialis. The sequence continues at coordinate 39,629,092 of CM075334.1, read as the reverse complement.
AGCAAGAAGAGGGCTATTCTTAAAAATATTGGACAGCTAAAGGTATCATAATGGTTTCTTAGAGGTAAATGATAGTCCAATCACTGAAATAAAGAACAGGTGAAACAATAGAATGACGTCATAACAATGTTTTAACATCAGCTAGTTCTAATATATTTTCTAGATCTGAAAATCGACATAAACATTTTTTGGGGTCCAGGCGTTATTAGTTAATTTTCGAATTATGAGTTCAAAAGTACATTAGGTATCTTTCGCCTTTCTTTCGTCAAATGTTTTTTATACAATTCGTTCCAAACACATAAATACTGAGACAATTTCATACAATGTGTTTATATGATCTGAAGGGACATGAAAAGCAGTACCAAATTCTTCTAAGCTCAACTTTTCCTGAGTGAGTTTCAATCCTTGTTGTTGTATTTATCAGTGGGGAATTTCAGAAATGTATGTTATACTAATCATGTCAGTCCCGATGAGCTTATGATGATACCCCAGTGAATAACAATTCATCAGCAAAGGACCAATCCAGTACTAGTTATAACTGGTAATAAAATAACACTTTATTAATTTCTTGCGTCCGGATGTTTTTTTTTTTTAGATTAAACGTCATCAGGAACGCTAGTAGCCAGGAAAGTAAAAATACATGGAAACGGTCAGATTTATATGATCTAAAATTGAAGGGACATTATAATAACTCCGAAAAAATTATCTTAGGCCAGCTTTGCCTGAGGAAGTTTTTATCCTTGTTTCTAATGAAATTTCAGAAATGTATCTTACAAATTATGTCATAACCAAATGACTGACTACTGACTTCTAAGCTGATGATAACCACCGATACTAATAACCCATCGATAGAGGATCGACAAGATGCTAGAAAATTTAAAAGAAAAAAATAAATAAGTACCCTGGCAATTTAATTGATTAGCAGATGATCTTGATTTGACCAATATGAGTTTTTAGCTATTAAATACAATTTCAACTTCACCCTCATATCATAGGTTCCGTCATTTAGTCCATTTTTGTTGATCAATCACAAAATGCATTCTAAACAAATGAGGATATATAGCTCCGGATAGTTCAGATTATAATTCGCTCAGTAGTTTCAAAGAATAAACATCTTTGAAAAACGAAAAAAAACAGGAAGAAGAAATTAATTATTGACAGTTACGGTCATGTATATCGTGTTCTTTTCCAAACTGTTTGGACTTGATTATAAAACTCTAATAGGTCAAACATAAAAAAAATATTTGGAAGACACTTACCAGTTTTACCTTGTGATTTCGAATTCTCTTCTGTTTGTAATTCTGGTACATTAACCTCTTCTTCAATATTTGTAGCTCCAACATTCTGTTTCCTATCTCCATCAAATTCTGGATCTTCTGGTTCTTCTGTTTTCTTTGCAGTTGGAAGCTCTTCTTCATTTTCTTCCATTCTAGTGTCTATACTGACTTTTTCTCAGTCTAAAGAAGGAAAATTTTAATATAATAGAAGTCAGGTAAGGATTTTCATCTAAATGTTAAATAGCAAAGACATCTAATTTAAACCTACAAAAAACCCACCTCTTTCATTTTTAACTAATTTAAGGATTATGTACCCTTGTGTTGATTCAATGCTAAACATATGGAAATTTTATAGAAAATCCACGGCCTTTATCCTTGTACTCTCATATTTGGCAATTTGATTACTGATAAATATAGGATTATTGCATGCAGTGCTAGCATTGATTTCCTTAAAACAAGTTCATTAATGTAGTTATTGGTTAAAACAGATAAAAAATATGGACCAAATCAAGTACACCTTTTAGGGTGCGCTCAACCTTAGTGACTCAGCACGAGGTGTTTTGGAATTGACAGGTTGGTTAGAACTTTTTGTAAAAAATTAACACTAGCACATCATAGAAAAGCAAGTGAGTAATCTATGTTTCAAGTTTTATAACAAAAATTTTTGTATTAAAGGCTGTGGATTTTCTATAAAAATTTTGGTTTATTTGCCACAAAGAATGAAATGAAAAAGTAAATGATAATGCTTTGCAGCAAGTTTCTCCTTGGTGTATGTACAAAATGGCCTATCTCTATTATTCGTTATATCTGTAGTTTTGATACCATTGAAGTATGAAAAATTCGTACAAAAATGGCTACAGAAGAGGTCATAAACCTTAAGGTAATGTCAAAGGTACAATGTTGGGTGTTGGATCTCTTAACTTATAATGTTGGTATCATGATATTTGTAGTTATGGTAGAATATTTTATGATTGTATATGTATTTGTAGGAGCTACAAGGTGGGAGCAAAACTTACCAGAGGGACAGTCAAAGTCATAGATCGACTATGAACTGACAACGTCATGGATAAAAACGAAAAAGGCAAACAGATGAATAATAGTTCACAAGACACAACATAGAGAAACTAAAGGCTAAACAACACGAACCCCACCAAAAACTGGGGGTGATCTCAGGTGTTCCGGAAGGGTAAGCAGATCCTGCTCCATTTTAATACGAATTGCACAAGAAGACATTGAAACATTAACATTATGTACAACATGATAACAGTGTGGTTGTTCAGCAACAGAGCATATGGTTTATTCCAAGTTTAATCGTACTCACAAGAATGAGCGCAAAATTAAACATAACTTTCAAATTTTCTTTATTTCTTTCAAAAAAGACACCAATGCAGTTAAACCAATTAAAGAGATTAACACAAACCTACTACGTAGCTCTAATTGATTAACTATGTTTAGAAGTTTACATTTGTGCTTTAAATATGTTGCAACTCCATTCAGGCAAAGATGACCGTAAACAGTTTCTGCTGTTCCATATAGGTATTTCATTCTACCAGAGGTTTTATTCTTAGGGTTTCGTAAGTTTTGACCACAAGCATATTTTATCAAATTAGTGTAGGAAGTCATTTTATACAAGTTATGAGGCTGGATTATCCCCTCTCATACTGTATTTTTAGTTTTAAAGAAAACTTTTGTTTATATCATGATAGAGCTTATTTGAAAGTTATGGGACAATTGCGGAAAAGGTTATTCAATTAAGATAGAACAGCTACAACTTAAAGCTGCACGAATTGTAACAGGTTTGCCCGTTTACACACACTCTGAGACTGTCTTAAAAGAGGTTGGTTGGGAAACTTTAGAGGAACGAAGAAAAAGAAGAAAACTACAATTATTTTATAAAAATTCAGAATAATAATGCCCCTGAATATTTATGTAACCTTGTGCCCCCTAAAATTCAAAGTACAACACAATATCCCTTGCGAAATGGACAAGATATCATTTTACCATTTTGCAGGCTGACACTAACTTCCCAATCCTTTATCTCATCAACAATTACACTTTGGAATAATTTGAACATATCAGTTCGAAATGAAGACTCGTTATCAAAATTCAAAGTAGAATTAATAAACTACGACATTCGAAATGAGAATCAATCTAACTTAAAACATTATTTATATGGTCCAAGAAAATTGAACATAATATTAACCCAATTTAGATGTTCGGCATCGTTCTTGAATTGTGACTTGTTTAGAGCTAACATTATATCTGATCCAACATGTAAATGTGGTTTGGATATTGAGGACATGCACCCACCATTTTTTCTTTGATTGTCCTTTCTATCTAAATAAAAGGGCTATTCTGTTTAATGGTCTCAGCTGGCTTCCCGAAGGCTGCGATTTGGACTTAACACTACTGGTTTTTGGAAAAGACACTCTTTCCTATGATCAAAATGTGCAAATTGTTAAACAAGTATTCAATTTTATAAAGAGATCAAAACGATTCCTCGTAGTATAGTATCAACATAGGTAAAACACACATCATCATCATTATCATCATCAACCTAATCTCTGTCGTTCTTTCCTCATTCCCTCTACTTTTTTTCAGTATAGATAAGTTATATTTATGTTGTTTATATTATATGATGTATGCTCACGTTCAATTTGTATTGTTATATATATTGTATTGTGGAGAAGACTTTATAAGTATGTTTTACTTGTGTCTGATCCTTTTTCGCTTTGAGCAAATAAAATATGTTTAAACTAAATTTGAAAGTTAAACGAAAGGATTATTTCAATGCAAATGTTTTTTAGAGCCAATATTTTTATGAATACTGTTTAACATTACAATCGGTAAGCTGGTTCACCAAATTGAAATCCCTCAGACACCATTTACACACCGTGTAGAACGCCACATGCAGGGTGTCGGCTGTTCCTGACACGGGATGGCGGGCTTGAAGCATAGAAAAACTTCGATTTGTTTGTACCAAGTTATGTATTGCACGGAAGGAACCGAAATATAATCTATTTTCAGCAAGCAGAGCAGAAGTTTGAGTTGCTCGGTTTTCTCGAATATCTCTCTCTAGTTCTCTGTGTTCCAGATTTTGAGGCTTTTCAGAATCAAAAACTACATTTGACGATTGTTACCCGTTTAATTTATATATAAATGAATTCTCATCATAGAATTTTACCAATTGCCAGATTCTTAGTTAAAATTTATTGGTTTTTAAAACTCAATTTTCATCAATATATAATGTGTCGCTCGGGGTGTCAGGTTGTAGAGCCATGAGTGTGCATATGTATACATAAATAATATTTAGTTCGATGTAAATTTACTCCTAAAACATATCAATATTAATACCAATAAAACAGTATTTAAAGATATAATTAAAGTGTTGAATCGATCGGTAACCTTTTAGAATAAATTTTATTTAAAGGATCGATAAGTTTGCCCGGATCGTTTTCAAGTTTCCGTGCTCAGTAAACAACATCTTCGTAAGAATGAGGATGTGCTATATCACGTTTGAAATAAGTTTCATAACGGTAGAAACAAACTTCAAAATCAAACTTTGAGGCTATTGAAGAATTTAGCAAAGGTTCTTAGTAATTTGTGGTATCGAAATCCCTGATTTAATAATTTCCCAGTTATATATAGATTACATGGATAGTTCATTTCAATCCAAAACATTACAACAGGCATAGGAAAAGCGAACGATTTGTGATTTGATAACACTATAAGATGGTGCCAAAGGAACATCACCGTACAAAAAAGGGAAACTTTGCAATGTTGAACGAAGATTGAAAAATATCCTTCTTGTCATAAGTATTAGTGACTGCTATTACCGTTATATTAAATATTCACCATTTAAAGTAAGTTCCTTTGGATAAATTTCAGCAGTAACAGAAAATCTTGATTATTTAACGCAAAATTTCATCAAGATAACGGTGTTTTGTTGAATGTATCAATTAAATGCAATTAAGAGGGTCTTTATTGAGTTTGGTCATAATCTGCGGTTGAATAGTCATCGATCAAGTACAAAGATACCAAACATGGTTAAGCACCAAAGATAAAGGAATCATGCGAAATTTAAATGGAACAAACATTGGTCCAAACAGTCGGTAATAGCAGTAAATATTTAGATTTTCAATTCTGGTTTCTAGAGACCTGACACATGCCGGTTGTGATTTAAGATATAGCTGCCATCTATTTGTGGTGTTTGGCGTTCAACTATTTTTGTGTCGAGTTCGAGTTAGTAATTCTTTCAAAAAACTTTGTGTGGTCCATTTCTGTGTCAGGTGCTCATTCCTAGTAAAGAAGTTTGTATAAGGTAAACAAAGAAGTTTGTTTCTTATTGCTTTTTGTTTTGTTCTACACGTCATACGTTAGAGCGGATGGGTATGGGTCTGAGAAATTACAAGTTGAAAGCGTTAATCATCTAATCTATCTTAGATTAAATGTTGGTATACAACATAACATAGAGACAGAGGAAATTAAGGCATCATCAATGTCTATGTAATGGAAACTACACAATATTTCCTGATAAGACCAGTATAAAAGATTATTTCCTTTATATTATTGAAGTGTGATTTTGACCATAAAAGTTTCCCCTACCTTTTTAACTGTATGTATTTCCTCTATAATATCCGTCAATTATTTCTAAATCTAATGAAGCTTTCGATCGTTACCATCTCCAAATTTTATTTATTTTATCTCGCCAGCCTTATACCTTAAACCATTACTGGGTAAACTAAAAGCCCCGTTACATACAATTTATAATTTATGCAAGTGTTTTATTGGTATGAATTTATAGTTTTATAGATAACGTCTCAGTTTGATATTTTTTCTGAAAATGCTTTTTAAATAGGTCAAACAAGTTTTCAAAAATTCATTTAGATCAATAAAATTGTCAAATTGAAGGAAGTGTCTTTTTAAATAACACATTAAAGATTTATAATATACCACTTGTATTTCACAAAATAGTTTAGTTGACTTGATTTTATAGTTTTGAAGATAACGTCTCAGTTGATAATATTGTTTTCTGAAAATGTGTTTCAAATAGGTCAAACAAGTTTTCGAAATTCACTTAAAAGCTCAATACAGTAGTCATATTGAAGGAAGTATCTTATAATATAAGGAAGTTTTATAAAATACAATTTGTAATTCCCGAAAGTATTTTATTGATTTGATTTTATAGTTTTGTAGATAACGTTTAAGTCTGATAAGAATTTTTCGTTTTGGTTTTCCTTGGAGTTCAATACTTTTTATTAAAAGATGGTGACAAGGGAACGTCACCATCTAAAAATGGATAATTAACGATAGGAAATGAAAAATCACCTCTTTTATCATAACTTTTAGTATTAAGCTTTCCGTTAGTGATATAGATATCAAGATCGAGGAAAGGGCAGTGGTCATTGTTAGTATTAGCTTTATTTAAAGTAAGTTCAGCAGGATAAATTTCTTTAGTATACATGTAGGACTCTAGAGTGCGATGGTACTCTAAAGTGCGATGGTCACGCTAAAGTGCGATGGTCTACGCTAAAGTACGATGGTGTCTCACGCTAAAGTGCGATGGTTGTTGGTTCGCTAAAGTACGATGGTGTCTCACGCTAAAGTGCGATGGTTGTTAGTTCGCTAAAGTACGATGGTGTCTCACGCTTAAGTGCGATGGTTGTTGGTTCGCTAAAGTACGATGGTGTATCACGTTAAAGTGCGAAAAACCAAAAGGGTCAGGTTTCAGGGATTAAAACATCAAGGTTAAAAAATAGTCTTTTTGCAAAAGCTAGAATGCCAAGGTTTAACATGTGCATGTGAAAGGCTTTATAATTCACCAAAAGGCTGATTTTCAACAATTCGGAGCGAATTAAATATTTGGATAATTGGTGTAGCATGCCGTTCACCCTTATATGAACACCTCCCTTACAGTCATCAATGAAAATTACAAATACAAAATGTGTTCATTGTCTGAATATGCTTTATCAGCTTTAATTCAAGTGCGAAAGAAAAGCAATGTTCGCCGAGCTTTCTCCTTTTTCGTAGCGAGTACAAATACATTTTTTTTTATTTTCCTACAATGTACAGAACAAACTAATGTTTTAGCAAATAATTTATAATTCACGCATAAAAACATGTGTATCTCTATTTTACAAAAGTTACTTTCATTAAAGTCAACAGCATTTTAACGGAAATCGTAAAGTAAACTGTCACCGATAAACACCGATTCAAATGTATTCGTTCGCTTCATTCATATAGAAGCAGGATAAATTATATAGTAAAATGGTCGACTGTAGGATACAGGTCTTTCTTCCAGCATTCGAAAAAATAAACGTTGTCCTTCCGGTGCCTCAGCCAATAAAGAACGGTTAAGTTTAAATCAATTACTAGTAAGTCATGGTGTTAAAGTTGTCAATCGAATATTACTAATATATCTTGTGGCATGTTCAATTTTGGTTTGTATAAACGACTGTTAACGTCATTATCAAACTACGTTTCTAACGTCTATATTTTCGCGGACCATCGGACTTTAGCGTATGGAAGCATCGCACTTTAGCGTAGAACATCGCACTTTAGCGTGACCATCGTACTTTAGCGTCCCCATCGCACTTTAGAGTCCTACATACATACTGAAGTCGTCATTATTGAGAGCCAAAATATCATCCAAACATCTAAAAGTGTTATTTAATTTCTTTATCAGATGTTGTTTCGATGGGTCTTTGTTGATTTTTTCATGAATTGTAACTCATAGCAATACAAAAACAGGTCCGCAATAAGTGGTGCACAGTTAGTCCCCATTGGAATTCCGATAACTTGACGATATACGGAATCCCAAAGGCGAACAAAAATGTTATCTAGTAAAAATTTAAGGACATATATAGTATCAAAGCATGTCCAATTGACATAGTTTTTTTATTTATTAATACTAAAAATTAAAACATTCTTTTAAGAGCTTATCTCAGAGAAAACCATGCAAAATTTGAAAAATTGTCAAGAAGCAGCTGTTGAAATATTGGTTTTTTTTTTTTTGTTTTTTTTTTTGTTGGAAGGTCCAATGACTCAGCTTCACTTTGAAATTATATCTGTTTTGTGCTATTTTGAGTAACACGTGTATCTATTTTTATACGCCCGTCAAAATCTTGACGGTACGTATTATGTTATACAAATGTCCGGTGTCGGTCCGTCCGTCCGTCCGTCCGTCTGTCCGGCGTAAACATGTCGCACCGTAACTTGAGAACGACTTATCTAAATTTCATGAAACTTAATATAGTTGTTTCTTATGATGGTCAAATGATCTGTATACTTTTTGGTGAAAATAAGATTTAAACTTTTTGAGTTACGGCACTTTGTAACTAAAACAGGGGTGTGGTTTTTTTCATATTTCGCACCATATCTCAAAAACGATTCTTGATTATTGCTTAAAACTTTACACACTTCTTAGTAATATTAATCTTAATATCTGTATACTTTTTGGTGATGATTCAAAATTTCATTTTTGAGTTATTCAGTATTTTGTATAAAAGGGGGAGGGGTTATTTACATGTCGCACCATATCTCAAAAACGATTTATGATTATTGCTTTAAACTTTACACACTTCTTTGTTATATTAATCTAAAGATCTACATACTTTTTGGTGATGATTTTAAAATTTCATTTTTGAGTAATGGAGTATTTTGTAAAAAAGGGGGAGGGTTTTTATACGCCCGTAAAAATTTTGACGGGACGTATTATGGTATACAAATGTCCGGTGTCCGTCCGTCCGTCCGTGTGGCTGTTTGTCCGTCCGTCTGTCTGTCCGGCGTAAACATGTCGCACCATAACTTGAGAACGACTTATCCAAATTTCATGAAACATAAAATAGTTGTTTCTTATGATGGTCAAATGATCTGTATACTTTTTGGTGAAAATAAGATTAAAACTTTATGAGTTACGGCACTTTGTAACTAAAACAGGGGGGTGGTTTTTTTTCACATGTCGCACCGTATCTCAAAAACGATTCTTGATTATGGCTTAAAACTTTAATCACTTCTTAGTTATATTAATCTTAATATCTGTATACTTTTTGGTGATGATTCAAAATTTTATTTTTGAGTTATTGAGTATTTTGTAAAAAAGGGGGAGGGTTTTTTTACATGTCGCACCATATCTCAAAAACGATTTATGATTATTGCTTAAAACTTTACATATGTCTTTGTTATATTAATCTGAAGATCTGTATACTTTTTGGTGATGATTCAAAATTTCATTTTGAGTTATTGAGTATTTTGTAAAAAAAGGGGAGGGTTTTTTACATGTTGTGCCGTATCTCAAAAACAATTTATGATTATTGTTTAAAACTTTACACACTTCTTTGTTATATTAATCTAAAGATCTGTATACTTTTTGGTGATGATTCAAAACTTTATTTTGGAGTTATTGAGTATTTTGTTAAACAGGTGAGGTTTTTTTTACATGTCGCGCCGTATCTCAAAAAAAATTATGATTATTGCTTAAAACTTTACACACATCTTTGTTATATTAATCTAAAGATCTGTATACTTTTTGGTTTTGATTCAAAATTTTATATTATTGATATTTAGTTTTTTGTAAAAAAAAAAAAAAACAGGGTTGGGGGTTTCACATGTCCCGCCGTGTCTCAAAAACAATATATGGCTATAATTTGCTTAAACTTTCTCAGAAACTATTTATGATTATTGCATAAAACTTCCACACAAGACGGGGGCGTATCATGCGCTCATGGCGCAGCTGTTTATTAGCAAATGGGAAATCCGAAAAAAAAAAATCTGTCATTACTATGATAGAATCACAAAATATATGTTACAAATTAATGAAAACTCATTGTTTTGTCTGTTGTGTGAAAATTGTAACTCTGCTAATATTTAGAAGTTGTGTTAGTTTAGTGAAATACATACGAGAGGTGTTTTCAGAGATTTGTAACTGTTTAAATAACGCTTAAAGTTTTAATATTTTTTAAGAGAGGTGGTTATTTTGTGAGAAATTGTTGATGTTTAATAGCTTTTGCTGGTGATTTGATTATAGACTGTATTTTGTACAGTCAACTTACGAGGGAATTGATGCAAAATACATGGAATTTTTAAGATTAAAACTGATTTTTTCAAACACATTCTATGATATTAGCTTAAATTTTTAGCCGTATATTTTGAAATGTTTCAAAACATTAACTTTCACCAGGATTTTTTTTTATACTTTCCACATGGTCGACCCTTAAAGATATTCCACTTGCATGATGGATCTTTTGGAGAAACTTCTCTTATAGTTGTTTTCCCTAATATGACTTCTTCAAAAATATGCAGCTTTACTGGACACAATGTTTCAGAAGCAAGATTACTAAAAATCAGTTTTTACAAATATTTCGGAATCAAATAAACTCATTTAACCCCGCACATGTTTCACATATAACAAAATGTGGTATGGTTTCCAATGAGACAACTATCCGACAAAAGGTAAATGAAATGGATCTATGCATTTATAGGCAACCTATGGCTTTTCACCAATGAGGAAAACCCATCCGTACTGTCGGCTATAAAAGGCCCCAACATTAAATATTTATATTCAAATGAAAAAAACCTAACGGCACAACGCCAGCACAAACTATAAAAAACACTAAAAAAAAAGAAACAGCAATGAATGATGACCACTAAATAACAGTCTTCTAACTTGGGTCAGGCATACACAGATTGTGACGGGGTTAAAATGTTTGAAGGCGCCAACCCGCATCTTACCTGGGACATTGGTGTTACAGATCCGAAGAACAACAAAAGAACAAACCACAAAATCAGATGGAAAAAGGAACATCGTCAGTATTTCAATATTTGAAGTTTTCCATTATTTGTAGATTTTGGTTTAAATGGCAGATGTTTTTAAAATTCATTTATTGTTGAGGACAAATGTTTTAACTCCGTTAGTATTGATCAGAATTCGATTATGCAAAATTTGTTTTTCCATCTACAACGTTTAATTGACGCGTTTTTCCCATGACATTTCCGGGGTTTTTTTTATAGACATGTGTGCCCTTCTTTTAATGACGTTTGCGTTTTATAAAAAGACATTTTTGTTTTTTTTCTACAGGAAATTTTCTTTTCGTCATTGGAAGTTGTGTGTGTTTAAATACTTTTTTTACTGAAGTATCCGTGCTTTTGGATAAAGTTAAAGTGATTGTGTTAAACATTTAAATATTACAAGCACAGTATTTTCATACATGCTTCAAGATGCGTCAATGTTAGCCTTCCCTTCAAACTCTGTATTTTTGCAATACTAAGACTGTTCTTCCTCAGGAATAGATTACCTTAGCTGAATTTGACAAAACGTTTATGAACTTTTGGTCCTCAATGCTCTTTAACTTCGTACTTTATTTGGCCTTTTTAACTTTTGTTCTATTCGAGCGTCAATGCTGAGTCTTTTCAAGACGAAACGCGCGTCTGGCGCATATACAAAATTTCAATCCTGGTATCTATGATGAGTTTATCCTTTCCTCTGGCCATATCGTAAACTATATATGATGACCCCTTTCAAAGCTAAGATATTTTTAAACGTGTTAAATTTTTCGGGGTACCAAGTGAAATCATTTGTTTACAAATTTTCCGCATCCCGAAAGGCCCCATGTGATGCCGCTTTACATCTTTCTTTAGCTCACCTGACCCACTGGTTCAAGTGAGCTTTTTCTATAGCACGCCATCCGTAGTATGCCACCGTCGTCATCATCAGTTGTCCGCCGTCCGTTAACTTTTGTAAAAATTTACTCCAATCAAACTACTGGGCCAAGTTTCACCAAACTTGTCCATAATCATAATTGGGGAATCTTATACAACAAATCAGTCCGATGACCCCATCTGCCAACTAACATAGCTTTAATGATCATAGGGTAAAAATGCTAATTTCATCTATTTTTTTGAAAACCGTAAAGAAAAGAGAAATTATGACACGAGCAAAACTGTTAAGAAGGTTTAGCTCTTACAATTGTCCGTAAACGTCAAAATTGTCAGAAGACTTTTTATAGAAGTTATTGTTCTTAAAAGAGGGACGAAAGATACCAGAGGGACAGTCAAACTCATAAATCGAAACCGTATTTTAACGCGTGACATAGACAGCAGTTAAAACTTATTGGTTTTATAAACTAAATGTGAAATTAAAATAAAAAAATACTTACAAAGTATCAAAGTTGAAATATGAAAGATCATAAAAGAGGGACGAAAGATACCAAAGGGACAGTCAAACTCATAAATCTAAAACAAACTGACAACGCCATGGCTAAAAATGAAAAGGACAAACAGACAAACAATAGTACACATGACACAACATTAAAAAACTAAAGAATAAACAACACGAACCCAACCAAAAACTGGGGGTGATCTCAGGTGCTCCGGAAGGGTAAGCAGATCCTGCTCCACATGTGGCACCCGTCGTGTTGTTTATGAGATAACAAATCCGGTAAATAGTCTAATTCGGTAGGTCATATTCATAAAAGGGAAGGGGATTGTAGTTACGACGCAAGGAACATATCCGATATCATTTGGGAAACGGTTATTCTATAACGGTCAACCAACTCGTGATGGAGTCCGTAAAATTTACGAAGAGATGATTTTAACTTCACCATTTGGAACTCTTGATTTAAAAGCTTTCTTGTGAGCAACAACCCTCTATCAAGAAAATCATGATAGGAAATGCAAGCACGGGAATATCGTATCAATTGTGAGATATATACACCGTATGCAGGTGCTGCTGGAATGTTGCTACTTAGAAAAGGAAAGTTTACAATTGGAAAGCTGAAATCATCTCTTTTGTCGTAAAGTTTTGTTTTCAACCGACCCTCATTGTCAATTTCTAGATGTAAGTCAAGATATGAAGCCGACTTAACTGTATCTGTAGTATCCTTTATCTCCAATTCGATGGGATAGATGCGTTCCACATAGTCACCAAATTTTGAATTGTTTAGTGAAAGAACGTCATCTATATAGCGGAAAGTAGAGTTAAAGGATATTGCTAACTTCTTATCTTTCTTCCTAAGAAGTTCCTGCATGAAGTCAGCCTCATAATAATAAAGAAACAAGTCGGCAAGTAGAGGGGCACAGTTTGTTCCCATTGGGATGCCGACAGTCTGTTGAAAAACACGTCCTCCGAACGTTACAAATATGTTGTCAATCAAGAAATCAAGCATCTTGATAATATCGGTTTCAGAGAATTTTTTGTTTGAATCAGAGTGATTCTTTACAAAGTATGATTTATCCCTCCCTAAGACAAGATACTTGTATCTACGTTGGCCATTCTTTTTTATGAAGCAAAGTAATACCAACTCTTTCAATTTGTCTTTTAGTTTGGAATGTGGAATACTTGTATAAAGAGTAGAAAAGTCAAATGTTTTAATACTGTTACAAGATGAAAGAGAGTTAGATCAAACTAGTCAAAACATTTACTAAATTTTATCATCGGTATAAAGACATCATTCGTAAATATAGATCAACATGCAGACTTCTAATACGTTCAGGTATTTCACATCCAATTTTTTATGGTAATATTCTTTATAAAGCACAAAGGTGTCAGTATTCACCTCAGAAACTTACAAAACCTTTGAATAGACTTATTAAGAAGGGATATAATTACGATACTGTTGTCAAGTCATTAAAGATTGCATATTTTGGCGTTAATATTGAGTCACTGATAAGGTCTTTGCATCGGAACTAAACACATTTATTCTAAAAACAGTTGTTGGCATGACACGGGTTATGTTCTTCTCATATATGTTATGATGGTATGATACTAAACCCCTAACGGGAAGGATTGTGTCTGATGTTCATATGATGAAATCATAATCTTTCAGTCAGTTTAATTGAAGTCTGGAGCTGGCATGTCAGTTAACTGCTAGTAGTCTGTTGTTATTTATGTATTATTGTCATTTTGTTTATTTTCTTTGGTTACATCTTCTGACATCAGACTCGGATTTCTCTTGAACTGAATTTTAATGTGCGTATTGTTATGCGTTTACTTTACTACATTGGTTAGAGGTATAGGGGAGGGTTGAGATCTCACAAACATGTTTAACCCCGCCGCATTTTTGCGCCTGTCCCAAGTCAGGAGCCTCTGGCCTTTGTTAGTCTTGTATTATTTTAATTTTAGTTTCTTGTGTACAATTGGGAAATTAGTATGGCGTTCATTATCACTGGACTAGTATATATTTGTTTAGGGGCCAGCTGAGGGACGCCTCCGGGTGTGGGAATTTCTCGCTACATTGAAGACCTGTTGGTGACCCTCTGCTGTTGTTTTTTATTTGGTCGGGTTGTTGTCTCTTTGACACATTCCCCATTTCCATTCTCAAATTTATGTACTCTAAAAGATTTTTGGAATTTTTAAGTATCCACATCTGATTCACGCCACCTCTAGAATAGGCAGTTTCACAATAACTTTGAAGCCCGTAATTTACGTTAGCACTTAAACCGACATAATGTTAAAGTTTATCAATTATTATTATGAAAGAATAAAATGACTATGTGTTGTAATATTGTATAAATGCATGGTGTGTTATCACTCAATTCTTTCAAATATTTTACTGTTTATGCAACAAAGTTTCGATAATTTCTGAAAAGCTCCTGCAAACTGGTATTAAGTATTGAGTGGTACATCATTAAATGTGATTGACAAAATAAAGAACTAAAATTCAAAGAAACACGTGTTGTGTTGTCTGGTACATGTAACATTTAAACTGTGTACGACCTTATTTCTGACATGGCTAGACAAGAAATCATCGTTTGTCATAGTCTAAAGACTTGTACTTAAAGTTGCAAAACATAGCTGCTAGTCAAAAAGTAATTCTTGTTATAATTTCAGGTTGAATTAATTTTGGCAGAACTGTTGGCTTGCTTTGCTAAAATCGGCAAAATTTAAATTTGAATCTTTAGGATAAAGTTTTCCTCGTTTTGTATTGTTTTGAACACAAATCAGGCTGTTGCTTTTTTCAATTGAATTCTTCAACACTTAATTTTGTCGCAGCCTTTCGAAATTAATAACTTGCTACGAGGTATGGTTTTGCTCTTGATGAAGGTTTTATGGTGACATACAGTTGCTTACATCTAAGTCATTTGATCTCGGGTGGATTGTTGTCTCACTGGCAATCATACTTCATCTACTTATAACTTATAACTACATTGTATGTGCGTTAGTATGTCTTATTGTGTTTCAAATGAAACGATTTCTGTAAGATGACTGTTCATTTTGGTTGTTACTCTTTGTTATACACGACAAGAATCACATAACTGAGCATCGAACATGAACTAAACTATGACACGAATGAATCAAACCACGACACAGTT
The DNA here is from genome assembly GCA_037788925.1 of Mytilus galloprovincialis. Taxonomy (NCBI): domain Eukaryota; kingdom Metazoa; phylum Mollusca; class Bivalvia; order Mytilida; family Mytilidae; genus Mytilus; species Mytilus galloprovincialis. The sequence goes on along the minus strand of CM075334.1, from coordinate 39,613,508 downwards.
TTTTCAGTAATTGCAAGCTGTGTGCAAAAATAGATATTTTTCGGATTATTGACGGCAGTGTTATATCACAAACAGATATGTGATGAATCAGACAGAAAGCAAATAGTGTTTTTTTTTAATGCACGAGAAATCAAACAGCAACTTTTAAATTTTGACATACGCAAGCATTGCTCTGTGTTAAAGTACTAACTATATGATACAAATTTTGATGTACTAACATATAACCTATATACAAAGATACTTACCAAAAAAAACTTGAATTTATGGTCAGAAGTTACTTTTACAAAATATACTAATGTTTACATTTTGACATTGATTGTCATAACAAACACTTAACACCGTCATGTCAAACTTATTCAAACTATGACAACAATAACTGTACTAAACGCTCCTCGATGTGACGAGGTTACTATCCGTGCTCTCATTGTATGTTTTTTTTTCAATTTTAGTTCATTTTTATATTTTTGAGTTTAGTCAATTTTCACTGAACTAAACGCATTGGTGGCTTGAGTTGTTGTCTGTCATATGGTCAGGCTGTTGTATTTTTGACATATCCCACATTTCTATTGCAATTGAATACTATTTAATAACATTGAAAAGAAATGACATTATTGACCAAATTATAAAAGAGGTTAATCTTTATCAATCGCTGGGTACACCTGATATTGGTTTAAATAGACACCTCGTGGACATTTCATAAACAAGTCAATGCTACATTTTTACATTACTTAAACAGAACTAAAACATCACTTTGACTGTTACGAGAACAGTCGAATATGAGGGGTTTTTTTTAAGTTGAGTAACATTCAGAACCTTTATCTTTTGGGCTTAATAATATTGGCTTTACATTTTTCGTTTACTCCAAAAAGAAAATAAAATTAAAAAAAACTATTCTCGAGTCCGCATTTCGAAAAATGCTCCTGCTTTCGACTTTTGAAATTCAAACCTTGTTTGCAATATGTAACACAGACATTTATTATGCGGTGAAACTGTTTCCTCGCTTAGTGGTTTAACATATATATGGATTCTAAAACAAAATTCTATAGAACTTCTTGATAATTTTAAAAGAGGGATGAAAGATACCAAAGGGACAGTCAAACTCATAAATCTAAAACAAACTGATAACGCCAGGGCTAAAAATGAAAAAAAGACAAACAAACAACAGCACACATGACACAACATAGAAAACTCAAACATAAACAACACGAACCCCACCAAAACACTAGGGGTGATCTCAGGTGCCCCGAAAGTGTAAGCAGATCCTGCTCCACATCTCGATCTTTCTTTGAATTTAATTCCATTAAAACCTGAAAATTTGTCAAGCCTTTCTACTACCATTCCATATGTGCAGTTGGAAAATTGTATAAAAGAAATGATCAATAATGGATTACAATACATATAAAAATAAAACATACACCATAAATGTATTGCTTAACGATACAAAAGTGCACAAAAACGTAACACATGATAGATACACCGAGGAACAAATGATCAGTATGCTCCAGTTTCTCATTGGTAATATATTTGTTGAATTTGGAAGTAAACTTTTCCTTTAAAACGAACTATGGGCCTCTCCAGCATCAACATGATAAATCTGAGTTCCTTTAAACATTTGTTACAAACAAGAATATTCAAGAAGTAATATACAGTGCAACGTCTTGCCTAATCCAACATATTGGGGGACCAGAAAAAAATTCTGATAAAGAATGGTGACGAATTACTCAGGATATTTCTGCATGGATAAACATATTTTGGGACCATGAAAATGTGCCGGTTAAACCAGGATATTGGAACACTCAGGTGTCGGATTAGACAGGTTACACTATAAATAAATTTCACATTCAGATTGATTGTTGTTGTTTCCAGTAACAATCAAAATGTTTCGGATAAGGTTACATGACATAAATTACATATAGATTAGAGGGTGATTGAGTTTTATTCCGGGGAAATATTGAGAACCGCGGCTAAGCCAAGTTCACAATGCCTTTTCGAGGGGTAACAATCTGCTCTGTCATTCATTTGTGTGTGTTTAAATAGATATAGGAAGATGTGAGTGCCAATGAGACAACTCTACATCCAAATAACAATTTATAAAAGTAAACCATTATAGGTCAATGTACGGTCTTCAACACTAATTTTAGTACATAGCAGTCATTCCTTTTTAGCAAAGCACACAAATGGTCAAACGTCTCCGTGAGAGGTAGTAGAGAAAAGTGTCTTCCTTGTATTATCCAATCAGTATCCCGGATTTTGACATGGAGTTTTACAATAAAAAGTGATTGTGTGCAAAAACGAAAATTGGGAGAAAAAAAGGAATTGAGCCTGAAATTGCCAAGTTGTGGGATAGATTTATATGTCAAAACATTTCAACTAACGTGGATAGGTGACTAACTGACTATTATACCACATCTCCTTTTTTTATATAATTTTTGTTTGGTTCTTTTGGACAGCACTACGTTCAAGACTTTGACAATGTCAGAGAGTAATTTTTGTTTATACAAGTGGCATGTTCCCATCTTAGGAACCATCTATTGACTGATGTTAGATACATATAAATACCATTTAGTTACATTGTAACCACTAAATAATAAGAGTGCGGAAAATAAAATGACATGTTAGAGAATAAGGTAAATCCCAATTGATCTCTGTGTGCATACAGAAAAGCAACGACATCATATCATTAAACTAAATCATTAAGCATATTGATCTTTATTATAAAAGATATTCTGAAAATTAACTTTTTGTCGTCTGTTTCTCATCAAATTGTATTAATATCACTTCTAAGAAAACTATTGTAGTTTGCAATCTGTTTGCTGCGAGTTTAGAATTTGTTTTAGATATTTGCTCATCGATTTTCAGATGTATTTGTTGGTCGTTCAAATAGACCTCTTTTAAAAAAAGGCTCGAAGTCACATAGTAATTTCATATTTAGGTCTTTATTTTGCAGTGGGTGTAATGGACACCACGGAGTTTTTATGAAGACTTCAAGCACATTTTGCAGGTACACCTGTGAATAAGATAAAAAATGAATGTAAGACAATACCAAATAGTATTTTCTTTACTTTCTTTTCTAAGAAAAGAGTTACAACTATTTAATAACAACTGCAATTAAATCAAAGAACAAAAGACAAAGTCAAAATCAAAACAAACAAACATACAAATCATCAAGAATACAGAACTATATTTATGTTTTTTTTTAGAGGCTGTCCATGGACAAACAAGGCAGTGGATGGCACATGACATATTTTTTTTTCAAAATTTTTTCATCTATTTCATATCACAAATTCATTCTTTCACAAAGTTAAATTTTGGTTTTTTATTAACTGCAACAAATAAAGAGAAAAAAAATACATAGAAAGCACTGAAAACTCATTAAAAAGAGGAGACAACTCTTCATTTTGTACCAAATTTTGTTGCATTGTTAATGAACTTAAAAATCATTTTCTGAGCCATCCACTGTTGATTCAAAAATATCTTTGACATATATATCCTTTGTATGATATAAACATTGCATTGGAACCAAAAATTCAGTGGGAAAAAATTATGTTGTTCCACCCATATCATAGGATTTGCCTGATATTTACTTGGACAGCCTCTTAACAGTATTCTTTCTGTTTCAAAGTTAATTGTGTGAATGGTTAGAAGCTGCAATGGAACATACCTTAAAGAATATCTTTTGTTTTATTTTGATATTTCTTTGAATTGCATTTCTAATTGCAAAATTATGCAACATATTCGTTGTACCTGTTTACTATTCCCTAGATGAAAGTTAACAGATTATGTCTATGTTTGAAAGAGGTTCATTTTCAATTGTTTACATAAAATTTAGTCCTGGTATCTATGATGAGTTTATTTACAACCACTGGGTCGATGCCACTGCTGGTGGAGATTTATTTCCCCGAGGGTATCACCAGCCAAGTAGTCATCACTTTTTGTGCTGACATGAATTATCATTGATTTGGTTATATCTATAAATTAACTGTTTACAAAATTTTGAATTTTTGAAAAACTAAGACTTTTCTACCTCAGGCATAGATTACCTTAGCTGTATTTGGCATAACTTTTAGGATTTTTGGTCCTTAATGCTCTTCAACTTCGTACTTCATTTGGCCTTTATAACTTTTTTGGATTCGAGCGTCACTGATGAGTCTTTTGTAGACGAAACGCGCGTCTGGCGTATATACAAAATTTAGTCCTGGTATATATGATCAGTTTATTTACTGCTTGTTTATAACAAGTTCGTTTGTTCTGGAACCTTTGTTAAATTTCGTCCTTGTACTGACACCATATAACATTGTTTTTTACCTTTTAGCATAGGTAATAACATGCATGTATCTTTTTCCTATTATTTCCTATTTCTTTTTCAATATGATAATGTTTTACCTCAAGCTGCTTTTTTCTTTGTTCCAAAATCTTCTCTGATTTAGTAAATATCTTTTTAGGTGGGAAATTTATCTTGCGCATCTAAAATATAATATCGAAATTATTTTTCATAACGACTCAAAAGCTAGCAAGATGAGGTTTTTTTAGGGATAACAACTGAGAAGAGGGATAACAGATTTTTTTATACAAAATTAATTTTGTGATCTTGAAAAACTGCTAGCTTCTTCTTCATTGTTCTAAGCTTAATAGTTCCCAAAAAATTAATGCATTTTGGACAACTTCTCAAATTACTAATTTTTTAAATGACAAGTCTGTTTCTAGATGAATCAGGCTGCAATGATTTGTTAAACACAACATTTTCGAAAAAAGATAATGGAATATTCATGGTAAAATATTTTCAGGTGTTTTTTCAATAAATACATTTCATGTTGTTTTTTTTGTTTTTTTAAAGCAATTGGACGGTATGCGTGGAGACGAATAATTTCCCCTTTTGTCTCCATATTATACAGTATTTAGCCTTTTAAATGCATGACCAAATGAGAAACATAAATACAACTTGACGTCAGGGAAATCAAAGAAAGCCATTCTAACCTACATTATGCTTCACTGATGTTATTCTTAAGTTCAGTTTACCTGTATCAAGTTATTTTTACAGTTTGCTGTGTTTATTAAAGTACATAATGAAATTTTTAATTCAACTCGCCAAAGAGTAGTTTTAATTTTTTGACTTTTGACTGGTGATATGGAGTAGGTGTGTACATGAAAACATGAAAAGTATGCAAATATAATTCAAAAGTTTTAACACTAAAGATTATATTTACCATTTATCCTAATACTTTTCTTTGTATTTGCATTGCGAAATTATGTCATGAAATAAAACGGAAACATTATAAAGCTAAATAGATTTAAGAAGATGTGTTATGAGTGCCAATGAGACAACTCTTCATCCAAGTAACAATTGATAAATGTAAACCATTATAGGTCATCGTAGGGCCTTTAATGTATATATGTGTCAATAAAATTCATAGTTAATATCATAGACGACATTTCGGCCATAAATGACTTCATATGTACGTATGTAATACTTGCCTCGGGAATTCTTTGTCTCAGTTCCTTGTGCATTTCTCGAAACTTACTATAACGCCTGTAAACTGTCCAATTATCTTTCCCAATTACCAGCTGTAAAGAGTTTTTAATAGTTACATTTCTCAGAAACTGGAACAGAATGTTAATAAATAACTTACAAAAAGCTTGAAGACTATATTTTAAAGTCAATGGTGGACCTTGGTTTAACTAAGTTGATGTGTATTCGTGTCATTCTTGTTTTAAATGTGTCATTAAATAATTTATGGTAGAAGTTAATAAAACTATATTTATATAGTTTATTCATTCAATGCACAAATTGTTAATATGTATTCAAAATATTTTATTAAATAAGCTTTGCTTTTGGCGAAAGAAATTAGGCCGTGCAAGGGTTGTATAGCCAGTCGAGGCCGTTAAAACCTTCCATTTGTATGTAAAAGAAATCGGTCAGTCAAGAATTTTTTCCCTTAGAAATGAAAAATCCTTAAAACAAAAGTTAATTTCAGATGTACACTGAAAATAAATACCTGTACTTCAAACTCATAAAAGCTGTCGGAACCACAGTTTCGTAGACTGAAAGAAGAAACATTCACGCCTATACCAGAAACGTTTGTAAATGTGCTACTTGCCAGGGAAGTGCCATCCTGTAAAAGAATTTGGATAAATCAGCTTAAATGATCAAAGTACAAAACGAGTTTCATGATTGAAAATAATCCATCCTATGAATGATCATCACATACACAGATGTTTAAACATAAAAAAAAACATAAGACCATAAACAAAAACAAAACAATTTTGCTCACAAACAATTATTTTCTATTGACTATTTTCGGTAATCAGTGATTTTGTTTAAGATTATTTTGTTGAAATTGATCCCCACCAATTACCTTTCAGCTTGCACCTCGTTCATACCAAAGAGTTATTTTTGAATACATAATTATAGACTGTTATATATAACTGAACTTATCTGAAGGTTCGTCGCCCATCAATAACGTAAAATTCTGGCATCAATACTGATCTTTAAATTTTGAATATATTGTCTTACGAAAATACAGCCAATTTAGGTGCGGTATATTGCCGGTGTTACGATGGTATCTGAGGGTTCCAGTTTTGTAAGGTAGATCCCGTTTCCGAATCCTATACGCTCTCGACTGAATAATTGTCTAATTCTTTGCATTACTAATCAACACTTTGTCAAAATATCACTATCAGACATAGAGGCCAATCAGTAAACATACTAATCGGACCACTATTCTGGTTTCTACAATTCTACGAATGTAAAACATGTGGTCAGTATGTAGAGACCTTTTTTGAAAAGAGATAGTCACCCCAAATATAGCAATTATTTTAAATGTCATTTTTAACACAAACTCATTTTTTTTTTATTTCGTTGTTTACTAGAATAGTCGTCTTATCTGTTAAAAGCAAAATAACAAAAATACCGAATTCTGAGTAAAATTCAAAACGGCGGGAATTCCGTATCAAATAACAAAATCAAAAGTTCAAACACATCAATCGAATGGATAGAAGACTTTACGTTTGGAATTTTTAATTGTATCTTGACAACTTATTTAACTTACAGTATTGTTATCTGTTTCTAAACTGGCAAAACTTTCATAATTCCGTCTCTTGGTAGCCCTGAAATGCATTATGTCGTCAGCGAAGTTGACATTAAATTACAAATTTGTTCAAAACTAAAATCTAATGAGAAGGCTATAATTATAATACAAGATAGAATTATTTCATATTCTAAATTATAAATAAGCAAGCTTCCTATATCAAAAGAAAGGATATTTGGTCTTGTTACCCATCTACTGTCACAATAGATATAAAGAATATTTTTTAAGTAGTGTGATTTGTGATGGATGTGTAAGGATTTTGTGCATTTCAGATTTTTTTCAAAAATGAAACACTTTTCAGTTGCTCCAATTGTAGAATTAATTGTGGGATAATTAGCCTACATCTTTCCATTTAAGTACAGTAAAGTTATGAAAAAAATAGCCAAGCCGAATTTAGATATACCGTTAGTAATTTCTTAGCGCTGTGTGGCAAGAATTTTCACCAGATTATTTCTATACGAAAGCACTAAGTTCAAATTTAAAACCAGGTTAAAATGTTTCGATAAATGTACTAGACAACCGAGCATCATATGTTAAATATCCCACGCCAGATCTCCCGACACAATATAGTTTCTACAAATAGTGCTTTGTAAAGATTTTTTAGATCAATATGACTAGGAGATGCACCAATCCTTTCAACACTTCCATTGAGATATATATGTACAAACTTATGATAAAATGATAACGATGAAATATACAATGATTTTAATGAGTACACTTTTAACAATTGATCTTCTACAATTATTGTTTTTGAAAAAAAATAATTTTATTTAACTATATCTTAAGCCTCGCTCACACCTTACCAGATTGCTCGAACGGACGCCTAACGGATAACTTTTTTCAATCCGTTCATGTCCGTTAGACGTCCGTTCTTATCCGTTAGACGTCCGTCCATATCCGTTGCATGTCCGTTAAGCTTACGTTTTATCCATCGTCGTCCGTTCTGTCCGGTGGAAAATTTTGAGCATGTTCAAAACTTTGAACGGACGTCCAACGGATAAAATGTCCGTTGAACGTCCGTTAGGCGTCCGTTTTGTACGGTACTCGTCCATTCCGTTTTCGTTTTGTATCCGTTACACATCCGTTGGAGGTCTGGAAGATAAATTCAACAACGGACTTCTACCAGACGTTTAACGGATAGAACGGATGTTGAACGGATGAGAAACGGACTTCTACCGGACGTATAACGGATAAAACGGATGATGAAAGGATCTGAAACGGATAAATGCCAATTGAAAATTTCGTGTCAGATTTCTTAAGGTTCATGAATCTTTTTATTCATAATCGATCTTAGAGTATAGGCAAGTCTTCACAATCTAGCAGTTCTTATTCAGGCCAGACACTGCCCGTTGGCGGAATTTTGAAGAACAAACCAAAACCAGTTGCACAGAAACATTTTGAATATTCATGAGATTTACATGTATTATTATTGTCACCTTTGATTTTTCCGTATATCTTGTTCACCCGTTTATCCTGTACGCTTCCGTTATGTGTCCGTTTTATGCGGTAGTCGTCCGTTGGATTTACGTTCGACATTCATTCTGTCAGGTACGCGTCCGTTTCTCGTACGTTGCATATCCGGTGTGTGTCCATTATGCATCCGTTACACGTCCGTTTTATTCGGTCAGTACATCAACGGACTCCCAACGGATAACAATTTTGTCAACGGACAACTTTTATTTTCATCCGTTAGGCGTCCTTCGTGCTATCCAGGAAGGTGTGACCGAGGCTTTAAATACCATGTATCGAAAAACAAAATTGATATATTATCTCATTGATGTGTTTCAGATCAATTATACATGTAGTAATGACTGAGTTTAGGGCATAATTGAAAATCCAATGCTAAATTACACACTAAAACACCATGTATAGCATAAGTTTGACAAATATTGCTTCGGCTTGAAAAATATTGTTTCATCCATTATAATCTCATATGACCTGTATTTTATAGTTCCATGCATTGTGATTTTGTCATGTTGTACTTTTTGTAGGCCAGAAACAATCGGAAAATAGATTGAAAACTTTTTTAAATCAATTAAAACCAGGGTTGATAGTGTTGTCGTGTTGCAGTCTTGTACTTGACTGTTCCATAGGCTTACATGCAAAACAGCTGATCTTTGTAATTAAAAAAATAAAAAATGCTACATAGAAACAAAATTTCATGTTCATATCATGTATGGACTAATATGAAATTGAGATTTAATTGAAAAAAGTGGGTCATGCCACGAAGAATAAAAAGTTACGTAATCCTGAAGTCAAAACATTTTTTCTTCTATCTGTTTGCTGTTTTAACTAGGTTGCACCACTTCAAGTAAACATGACATCCTTCCACTTTCCTGGATTGATATCCCCCAAAAGATGAAAGATTATTTTAAATCTATAAATATGTTTCAAATCAGCATAAACTTATAATCAGACAGAAAAAATGAGTCCACAATTTAATTCAGAAAAAAATGGACTATTTTGTTTCATTCCATGTTTTGACATGCACCGGAAACTGGAGTTGTAATACAAGACTGGTACCTTAACATTCTTTTTAGATTTAACTGAAATCAAATGGTTTTACTTTCTACAAATATCGATCATACCGTTAAGATACTTAGAGCATCAGTAGAAAAAGTATGTGGTATCATTGTATCAAAATAATTTTATTAGTCGCTGAAACAAACGTAATTCAAAATATTTTGACGGTGCTTAAAATGTTAACTGTAACAAAAATTAATAAAAAAAATATTACCCGAACTTCTTTAAAAGACCCTGTTTACTATTGAAGTACATTTGATTTTATCATACAGATAGTAGAGAAAACTCACTTATTTTGTCGCACATCCCGTAGTCGACGTTTCACCTCTTGATCAATTCTGAAATATAATTCAAATATAATAAATGAATGCTATAAAGATGCATGGCTTTAGTTTCTCGTATTTTGACCAGTTGTACAAAAACCTTGGTATTTCTTTTGATTAGTTATGTCAACTTGAATTCGATTTTTGAAAATTCACATGAAAATCAAATATATGCTTCCTCTTATATCCTTCGCAATTTCATGTATATCTGTTCATGTGATATTTTTTATCTTTTGTCAGAATGCATAGCCTATATGGTAAAATTCTCCTTTTTATCTTTTTCAACAAATACGTGTCTCAATAAAGTGGATGTATGGTAAGAGTCATTATCTGGCACATTAAAATTAAACCAAATAATGAACTTTCAATAATTGAATATTAAGATATCATGCAGACATTTCATGACGTCATAAATATTTGAAATATATATGTACCTTAAATGGTCATTACTGTTGTTTTCTTAGTTAAAAATGAGCCGATGTCTTGTCCCAAAATTTTTTTTTACTCCCATACACATCTTTGTATAAATTGATAAAAAAATACAAGACTTAGAAGTTGATGCACCACATGCGCGGTTATTTTTCTGTTTGAGACTCACCAGTGGCGTTCGTATCATTACAGTTGAAATTCACACCAAACACAAGAACTACGTAAACATAACTTTTGTTTTGGTTAGATCATGGCTTGGAATTAAATATGAATGCCAATCGATTAAATAATGGCTATTTGGCAGGGTGCCACTAGTTTACCCTTCCTAGTCAGCTTGATCACCGTTTGTTCTTAGCGGTGATGTGTTGCTCAGTATCTAGTTTTTTATGTTTTATTATGTTTGTCTATGAATTGTTTTTCTTTTATAGGATGGTGTCATCTTTCGACTTGTGTGTTTTAGATATTTCCTTGGTACTTAGTCGTACTTTGACACATTATAAGCCAAAGACGAAATTTCGATATACGAGAAGTGATATCCGACATACTTTGGTTTGGAAAATATTTAATGGATGCTATTCGATAGAAATACGTTTTTCCAATCATCTGAGGGACTTATTAAATATTTTGCTCAAAATACAATAAATATTACAGTTAAACGAATTAATTAGAAAGCTTACCCACGAATTCAATGATCTTTTAAAAAACGTTCTCCTTTCGCATATCAATCGAAAAGGAGAATCCCAATCGCACTCAAATTGTAAAGAAATGGTACACAACTATAACCTTTTCCATCAAACGCTCATTTCATTTTATGATTGTACAAATAAACTCATCAAATCATAGATAACAAGACTATAAATTTTTATCTGCGCCAGACGCGCGTTTTGTCTACAAAAGACTCATCAGTGACCCACAAATAAAAAACGTTAAAAAGGCCATATAAAGTACGAAGTTCAAGAGCATGGTTCCAAAATTTCTAAAATTTTGTCAAAAACATACCTAGCCTGATTTTGTATTTCTTCTAGTTTCATGATTTCAAGTTCCAACGATTCGAATTCTCTATCCTGTTGTTCCTCAGCTTGTTGTTTTAGGATTAATAAATCTGAATGTTTTTTGTCATAAAGCTCTTGAAATTTTGTAATTTCCTGTTAGAAATATATATGCGTTAGTGGTTGTAAAACAAAAGATTGCACACATATTCACTGATATCTACCATGATAAAGCAAATATTAAACATTGAAAAGGTTACATAATACTAATGATTTGAAAACTTTCAATCACGTCGATCTTATACATGTAAGTACTATATACTTATAGCAGAATTTGTATACACCCCTTCAATATCAAAATTTTAAATATGTATTTATAATCATAAATCACGAGATGCAGTATATGAATAAAAAAAAAATTGTAGTTAAATAAGATACGAGAATATTAAAGTTGTTTTATAATGAGAGTGAAAGCTGTAACTAAATCTGTCTAAATCGCACAACAAGATACTACATATTTTGTTTGAAATGAACAGGGGTTTTTTTCAGTTGACAAAAGTTAAGTCTAAAGATAACTCGTCATGTGTCTTGCCTTTGTGAATTATGGTGAAAAATTTCAGTGCCGTAGCATGATTTGTGTAGAAAGATATCGAATGTTCGCGAAAAAATATTCAATATATCTAATTTATCGATTTATATGTTTACCTCTTGCTTCGGGTGACTTGTGGTTTTATCAATTTCCCCTTGGTTGGATGGAAAACTGAAAAATAACAAAACTATTTCTGATTCTTTGATTTTGTATTGTTTGCAACGACAGAAGACAACGTGAGGTAAAAACATATTTTGTTTGTCCTATTCTGCTACGGATTCTAAAGTATATTTTCATGATAAATATGATTATGCATGTTTAAATGTATTCAATCTAAATTCTGGATAGGATTTATTATCTGTCTAACTTTCTGAAATTATAATTTCAAACCATCTAATATTTTTTTAAAACATCATATTTTTTGTTGGAAAGAAGAAAACATCAAACGTTTGGTCTTCCGTTAATGTTTATTTGAACATATCATTCATGTTTATGTTTTATTGCAATAAAAGTCAACAAAGCAACATTCTGAAATACGCAGAAAAGATATGGTCACAAACGAGTTTTAAGAATAGACAAATTCTTAAACTAAATTGAAATCAAATTTTGGTCTATGTGATGTTCACAGGCCTCACATCTACACAATATAACTCAACAGTTGAATATGAAGTGGTAATTGTGAATTTTAACTGCAATCATCCTTACAGATTAGTTGATTCGGACAGAATTGTTAATGTCAATTGTTGTTTAATCAGTAGTATATCGGTGTTCAAAAGTCATAAATCGATTTAGAGAAAACAAATCCGGGTTACAAAGTAAAACCGAGGGGAAAACTTCAACTATAACAGGGAACCAAAGGAACAGGAACACTGAAGTGCAACAAAAACCAACGCCAACTTTCATAGAATCAAACTACTTGATAATAACTGCCATATTCCGAACTTTTTATAGCTTTTGAATCTGTTTTTTTACTAGATTTATACATTTACGTACTTAAGATCACATTTCAGTTTTTCTGTTGACTCGTTGAATTCTTTATCAAGCGCAGCAAGTCTGGACTCTAGATCTGATAACTTTGATTTTATTTCTTTCTCAATCAGATCACGCTTTTTCTTCTTTTTAAGTGTCTCTTGTGCAATCCCATGTTGTTGTTTAGTGCAGCTATCGGTTGACATGCGGAGCATCCCTTCTAGATTTTCTAGTTCATTTTCCCAATTTTGAATGGTACTGTCCAGATTGTCGCGATCCTTCTTTTTTATATATATTGTGTTATTAATTTCGGTAAGTTTGGGACTAATTGTAGATAAAACATTCTGTTTTTTCAGTTGAAATTCCTCTAACAACTTATGCCTGTTCAGATCAATATTTATTTCTTCTTTTTCTAACTGTGTCATGACTTCTTTATGGTCTTTTGAAATAGATTCTTGTTCTTGTATTAAAAGTTCTTTCGCTTCATTAATATGTGTTTGCTTTTGCAAAAGTTTAGACTTTTCTGTTTGGTTCAAGCCACGCATTTTTTGTTCACTCATCTGCTGCTCATGCTCATGGATATCTTGCCATGCTTCATCTATTTTTCTCATTTCAGATGCCCTGCTATGTTCCGCTCTAGTACGTTTATCCCGTAACAGTTTTAATTCTATATCGACATCCGTTTGTATTTTTTGTTCCTGTTGTTCAAGTTCTCTCAGAATTCGTTCATTAACATCAGACTTTGAGGTCAGTTTTGTCTTTTCTCCTGTGAAACAGTGTTCTAGGTTTTGTAAATCCTTATCTATATCTTCTAAATCTTTCAAGTTCTGTATTAATTATAAAGTCATGAAAATTTGTACAGGCGGTCATTGTAATGTCGCAGAACATGTAGTTCTTCTTGTTTAGTTTTTAATCAAAAGTTTGCTGCATATTCAAAAAAATATATAATCCTCAAAACATTGAAATGTTTGATAAGAAGAATATACTTATATTTTTCAATTTTATTCATTTTCTATGCAAATCTTCATTTTAATCCTCAGATATTATAAAATTCTTTAAACGTGATAAAAATCGACCAGTTTTTTTTTAAACCTTCTGTCCCTGCACATATGCAATAATCGGTTGTTATTGTTTGCTCTTATCGTTTTGTACAAAATTACTGCATTGAATAATTGTCAAATTTAGTATATAGGACATATTCACCACGGAACCCACAGTCAAACACTGTCATACACGCAAATGGACAAACCACAACAATATATTTAAAACCACAGTTTGAAAGAAGGACATTAAATATAACTTAAACAACTTATGGTATTGTGTAATAATTAAAGGCAACAAAAGAAGAATCACAAAAATACTGAACTTCGAGGAAAATTCAAAACGGAAAGTCCCTAATCAAATTGTAAAATCAAATGATAAAACAAATCAAACGAATGGATAACAACTGTCATATTCCGGACTTGGTACAGGCATTTTCAAATGTAGACAATGGTAGATTGAACCTGGTTTTATAGCGCTACACCTCTCACTTGTATGACAGTTGCATCCAATTTAGTTATATTTACAACGATGCGAATGAATTCTTACCTGTCCCTTGCTCTCTAATAGATAAGCGATTTTAGAATGAACGTTTGATTGAAGAGTTATTTGTGAAATAACAAGATCGTTTTCCTTCTGTTCTAAAACAAGTATCTCATCATCCAAAGACTTCAGAGTAAATTCAAGGTCTGACTTCAGCTTTGTAATTTCCTAGGCATGAAACATACAGGAATTTTTAAATAATCATATGTATATATGTATATATATATATTTTATTGTGCTTTTGAAAAATAAGACTTATTACTAAAAGATACCGGGTTAGTAATTTTGAATGCAAGATACACGTTTAGTCTTAAAGACTAACCTGTGGTTTAGTAATAACATTGAAAACAAAAAATTCAGAACAAAGTATGCATAATCCGGCTAAAAGTGCCTGAGGTACAAAGTATTTAGAATGTTTCAACTTTTGATAATCAGTAATTTAATAAAGACCTATGCGTATGAATGATATGTCAGCATCAAAGAGGAAACTACAAGTCTTGTGACACCTTTTTGACCATACCACCATCAGCATGGGCATGAAAGAAGTTGTTGCATAATCCCATTAAAGATACTAGGCTTGTTGTTTTGTCCACGAAATGAGCGGCGAGTTGTTTACACATCACTGTTGTAATGATTTCCAAAATTAATGTATGTTGTGTAATTTCTTAAAATAAATACCTGTAAAATTGCATCTTTGACCTTCGTATGGTCATCAGTTAGTTTTTTCAATGCTTTTCCATATTTTGTATTTTGCATATTGTCCTTAATAGAATAAAAAATAATATCAAATGTATTTCACATTGATCATGTTATAACGAATTAATATAACTTTGGCTTCAATGATTTCTTCAATATTTGCAAATGTAGATAATTAAAATGAGTTTCGTTTTTACTTCTAAAAACAAAGGCTTTAAAATTTCCGTTCCAGTTTCACAAATATTTGACCTAGCGAGCAAGACCCTCATGGGTAGTCAGTGTCGTTAATCCCCTCCCACTTTTTCGTCGATAAATATATAAATGTTCCAAATGTGGTGCTCTTGATAAAAGTTAATGTCGTCTTAGACATGCCCGAAGGTGAATAATTTTAAAATAAATCAGGAAGAGCTATACAAATACATAAAGACTATAGAGTTGAGTTTATACATTGTTAAGATTTCGATAGTGGTGGTTTGTTTATCTTTAATACATCTGATAAATTAAATATTGTATTATTATTTTTTATTTTTTTTTTAGTTTCACATAGGTTTCGAATTGAAATGTCCTGCTGAATGGGAATTGTTGATTTCCGAAACGGCGCTTCAACGACAAATAATTCTATTGTTGATAGTTGTCGATCATTTAAGGTAATAAGGTGAAAAGTAGATATACTTCCGCAATACTAGATTCTGGATATCTCAATAAACATTTAATTTATCTCTCACACTTTTATTTATATACAAGTAGACAGAAATACATAATACTATATCATATTACTTGATGTATTCGATCTTTTATATCACCCAAAGTAATTAAAATGTTCTGAACTTCTTGCTCCAAATTGGATATTGATGATTCTCTTTCTGTTTGAGCTTTATCATAGCGTTGTTCCATCAACTCAATGTATTTCCTAAAGAAATTTAATATGTTTTAGACAAAGGAAAGCTCACTTATATGTAATATATAATATAAAAAAAAATACCTCAAAGATATTTTTGTTTCTATGTACACTAGAAATGCTACATACAGACTTTTCTTGTCAAATAATCAATTATGTTTCTTTAGGTTGATCGCGATTTTTTGTCAGTCTATTTGGAAAATATAGTCAACTGTAGGAGTTTAAGCTACCTGTAAAACCAGGTTTCAATTACCAATTCTTCGGAAATGGTATATACCAAGTCAAGAATATGACAGTTGTTTTACAATTGTCATCTTGGTTGACAAAGTAGAACGTTTTGGATTTTTTTCTTATTTCTTTACCTTGAAATGAAGCTGGCTAGTTTTGTTATCGATTTTTTTTTTGGCATTATGTACAGCTTATTTTGTGTTATAAATTTGTACTCAGACATTTTTTTTTATTGCAATGACACTTACCTTTGTTCGTTTAACTTGTCTATGTCATCTCCGTAGTCATCTGATGTTTCCCAGCTATAGAAACATAAAATTAGAATCATTGTTATTTAGAATATACGTACGGGGCATTTGTTTTCTTTAACATCGCTATATTATCAGCACTCCTTCAAAGTCTGCGCTTTTAAAATAGTGTGGTACAGAATTTTTCAAAGGAAACCAGACGTAAATGTAATATTTTATTTTGTTCATTTTTTGATCAGCATAATTCACATTCAAACACAACGTCATTGGCCTTAATATTGTAATATTGTATTTTTATTACTCAACAGTTCATATGAAATATATAAATCATAATAAAATGGAAAATGGAAATGAGGAATGTGTCAAAGTGATAACAACCCGATCAAGTGGAAAAAAGCCAAAGGCCACCAATTCGGTCGTCAACAAATCGAGATAATCCTACACCAGGAGGCAGGTTTCAGCTCGCCCTTAAACAAAAAATTCTAATAGTTCAGTGAAAAGGAACGTCACTCTAAACTCCGAAACATATCAATGAATCAAAATTGAAAAATACAGTCGGCTCTATTTGCCATTCTTCACACAATGTTCATTCACAAATAAAATGTAGCCAAAAAGTATGGTTACCTAATACCAATGAAATAAAATTCAGGAATCCTCAAACCAAATACGTGAAACTATTTTTTATCTGGAGTGAGGGTGAAAGTCCTATATCAATAACTATTTTATCCTGCAATTCAGCATCTTTCTAAAAGAGGAAAGGGAATCATATATGATATGCGCTATATAATAAGACCGCTTTATTAAATAACAACAAACAGATTGTCAGCACATCTTTTTTTTAAATTTTTTTAATCTTTAGTTTAGATAAAACATATTTGTGTATAGTGGATTGGGAAACAATTTTTGCAACTTATATTAATCCCTTTCCACTTTGCGGGTGCGAGTGCTGCCTTGTAGCGGCATTAGCCTACTCGAAATCTACAAGGGTGTCTTTAACGTGCAAGAGATATGGCTCTCTCTTAACACGGGTCAGCCATTTCCGACGGACTATCATCGTTTCCTCAAGACCATACTCGCAGATGGTGTCAAGGGAGAGCCAAAAATTGAGTTCCTGAAATTTTCATCCCAAACGGGAATCGAACCAGGAACCTTTGTGTTAGTAGTCCGATGCACTAACCACTACACCACGGCTCTCAGTTTTTAATCTTTATAACATGTTTTTCATAGGAACATATTCAAGAGAGAAACATGAAAAACTCAAAATAGCCTTTACTTTGGATTCGTATAATTACACATTGACTTTCGCGAATAGTCTCAAATGAAAATTATTCAAAAAATCATGCAGATAATAATATTTATTCAAATTTAATAGCAAACATTGAAAAATATAGAAAACAAGAAGTTTTTAAGCATTTATGAAGCATTTTTTGTGAAAATATACCTACATTTTATCAAATTTAACTAGTTATATACTGAGTTACTATGTAACAGTAATTTTAAGGTTATGTTCTTATATATAAAAATAAAATAGAGTTGTTGGACAAGTTAAACATTAGAACCAATGTGCTCGACAGGAAGAAAAAGATATCAAAGGTACCATGCTTATAATCTAATACGCCAGACGCGCGTTTCGTCTACATAAGACTGATCAGTAACGCTCAGATCAATTAAGTTATAACACCAAACAAATACAAAGTTGAAGAGCATTGAGGACCCAAAATTCTAAATGTTGTGCCATGGTCGATAGTTTTAGGAAACAGAAATTCCATCACTTCATTCAAATGTGTTAATTAGTTCGTTCTATGTAGACATATTTGCCAATCACGTAAATGAATGACTTTTTTTTCTCCTAATGTCAAGTCAGTTCATTTCATACATTTCTAATAATTCTTCCCTATTTATTTTAATTATATCCATTGTATACCATGTACGTAACAATGGGTCACTGGAATACAATGAAGAATGTTCTCTAAAGCTAAATACAGGCATTGCTACTTATAGAACTTTGATAACAAACAAATATAAAACGTCGACGTTTCATTTTTATCGGATGTAAGCCGAATAGCAGACAATAATTTTAAGTACATAAATGAGAGGTGGAAGATACAAAAAGATATTCAAAAGCGAAAGTGGAAAAAAATCTGACAACATCGTGATGAAAAACAATCCCTTCAAATAAGTTTCGAAAACTCAATAAACTCAGTTAAATAACCTATAAACGCTCTGGTAAGAGTGCAACAGTACTCAGTTATACCATATGAAAGAATGCTCGTAATTATTACCGGAAGCAGAAGCAATCACTGACGTTATATTGGGGTAAAGTTTGTTAAGGTTATTTTATGGAATATATACATCCATGTTAAAAGTATTTCGTGGGAAAATAACCGAACAGTTATACCACGGACCTGTCTTTTATACTATTTGACTGTTAATACTTACTTTGATGATGTCAAGCTGTCCGTAGATCTGTACATGTCACTGATAGATCTTCCATAACCAATAGAAGGCTCCCTAGATACTGATATCCCATGCTGACAAAAGAAATAAGTACATCATAATCATACACACCAGATTTTAGAATAAAAAAAAATCGAACAATGTAAAAAAAAAATAGTAAGCGAAAAATATGCATTGACAGAATTATACATTCATGATATAATAATAAGAAACCCAAATAAATCGTGTATTTAATATAAGTCATATTCAGGCGCAAATCTAGTAAAATTATGAATTGGAACCAACAACATAGACATAAAAGATGTGGTTCGAGAAAACAATGGTTTCAGTTTTTATTTAACATAAAGAAATTGGTCTTAGTGGTCTTTGCGACTTTTGGTTTAGTCATGATGATTCCCTCTACCTTCACACTTATTCTTATTCGTGTTCGCAAATTTATAAATCTATACCCATTTATGAGGGCTGTTTATAGTTTTCATATTTTTAATTATTAGAAATTACAAAAAGAATTCGATTAGCGTCCTGATAGTGTCTGTGGAAAACTATCCTTCACTTACGTCTTTTAATTCTTCTTTCATTTTTATTGCTTCTGCTGGATTGTTAAAACGGAACATGTTAGTTTTACCTAAAAGTATAACTGCACCTGGAACAATAAACAGTAGATATTAGAATGTGTGAAAGAAACTAAATTGACAAAAATCATTATATTCTGCTATAGATTTATTAAGTATTTACCATTGTCGTGGTCCCTACTTAAATACTTTTGTAGTTTTAGAATTTGCATTATTTATATAATATAGTTGCTTGTTACTATTCAGTTCATAGACTTGTGAAATTTTCATAAAACATATTATGCATCTTTCTCCTGTAGAGTTGGACATTTTGCTGAACAACGTAACTGATAAAGGTTAGTTATTCATTCAACAACTGGTGTGCGGCGGAAATCTTATCTTTTTTATTTTATAGATGAATATGTTTGAACCTTAGAAACATTAAAACTTATCTTCAAAAAATATATTAAATTCGGACTAATAAACGGAAACAATACAATGCTCAATTGTAATAATTAAAACGTAATGCATACTGTTAAAATTTCGAGCATTTCCGGATGCTGGTATTAAAGGAATAACAGTACGGTGGTTGAAGCGTTGCCATTGTCAATTACGGATGTAATGCAAGCATATGCTGTTTTACTAAATGATGCGGAAAGTCAATAAAACGGATATATCGGACCGTCAAATCCAATATTTTTAAAATACAGTACTGTATCTCCTATGCTTATACAATATTGTTAAACTGTTCAAAAAAATATTTCGAATAACTCCTTAAAAGTCGATTGCAATTGCACAACGTTGTTCCAAATGACTCCGATCGTAAACCTTGCAATTGATGGCGCTACTTGCCTAATTGCAGTAGAGTTACAGTTTGACATGTTATTAGAAAAATTGCATAATGACCGTATGATGATTTCTGAATGTCTGCTGATTTTTGTGTGTATCGTACATGATCAGTGTTTGACATCTTGTCTTATTAGTATTGTTGTTTTTCTATTCAACATATATATGTAGGACTCTAAAGTGCAATGATGCTCTAAAGTGCGATGGGCACGCTAAAGTGCGATGGTCTACGCTAAAGTACGATGATGTCTCACGCTAAAGTGCGATGTGTTTTTGTTTGCTAAAGTACGATGGTATATCACACTAAAGTGCAATGCACCAATAGGGTAAGGTTCGTTGTACAATGATTTTTAAAAATATATATATGTATATATGCTATGGTATAACACATGTGATACATGTAGGCTTTATAATATACTGGACTGTAGTTTAGGATTACGTGATTGCTTATAGAATACCAAACACGTCATAATTGCTAAAAAGGGTAATCTAGGTGTGACAAAATGCTGTATTTCCTATTCAATCATTTTTTTAAAGTTCAGGCGCATTTAGAAATATTTGGATAATTGGCGAAGCTTGCCGTTCACACAATTCATCAATATTCTACCCCTTTTTTTACAGTCGCCATTGTAAATTTCAAATACAAAATGTTGGAATAAGTAATATTTATTTGTACAAGCTTTAATCTAAATGCAGGAAAAATGAAATATTCGCCAATCTTTCTCCCTCTTCGTAACGAGTACAAATACATGTTATATTTTCCTACAGTTTTAGCCGACAATTTATCATTTACGCTTAATTTTCAATAAAATCGACAATTATATTTTAACGGGGACCGCAAAATAAATTGCAACGTATACAATGATATAATTGGATCTGCTCGTTTCCAAAAGAAACAGGACACAGGAAACCTTATTAGTATTCTACTAGTATTTTGTATCTATATAGTAAAATGCCAGGTCTGATGCAGGACACGGGTCCTTCTTTCACCACTAAAAACGCATTTACTTCAACCGACAAATCACAGTTAGGTTTGAAATAGTGTCATAGACATTTGGTTTAAAAATAGATGATGATTAAATATTAATCTTACGCCATGTACATTTTTGGTTTATGTATAAACGACTGTTAACGTCATAATCCAACTGCGTTTCTAACGTCTATATTTTCGCAAAGCATAGGACTTAAGCGTATGGAAGCATCGCACTTTAGCGTAGACCATCGCACTTTAGCGTGACCATCGTACTTTAGCATCCCTATCGATTTTCAGAGTCCTACATATATATCTCAGTCTTTGGTACGTAATGTTTTAATAAAACAAAAATTAGAATTAGGTCTTATACTAGATATTTCAATTATTTTACCTTGCGTAAGTTTGGTTGGCTCCATTATCAAACAACCATTTACTGTGCACATAGCGGCATTCTTCGGAATGAGCTGAACTAGATTATTATCATTTGCGATTGCACAGTGTTCCATTTCTATGTCCAGTCCAGCTATTTCTGTCAATAAATAAAAATTTAGTGTTGTTTGTGTTCAAACGGAATGTTACGATTAGCAGAACAAGCGTTAATCATTTGGTAAAAATAGTATATATAATCGAACCGATAAAAAAAATAATGTAAGAAATGCATAAAAATTTCTCTTTGGCTTTTCTGGAATCCATTATACGTTGGATGACCGACATCTCAACAAATTCGACGCGAACTTAGATCTTAAAAAACAGACAATCGTTAGATCTATCAAGGGACCGATTGTGTCTTCGTGACATTTTAAACAAAAAAGGATTCGCTTGGCGGGTTATGTATGCACACAAGAAAACCGCTTACTATGGCGACACATGGTATCCTTGTTTAGAGTCCACGTGATTATCTAGGTTGTTTTTACTTCACATATATTCGTTTACACAGTGGGGTAACTAGATTCTAATATCGATCAATCATTCATTAGAGTGTACACTCTTCGTGTTTAAACTGGATAAACAGACACCAGATTGCTCAAGATCAAAACTTTAGATATCCAAAAGAACCTAAACAGATTAAACAAAACCGTTTAAATAGAGAAGCGACGTTACCAACTAAAATTACAAATCATCAGTGACAATGACAAAAACTTTTTAAAAAATAAAAAAAGAAACAGATCACAAACATAATTTAGAAAAAAGAAAAGACTGAGCAGTATGAACCCCCATAAAAACGAGCTCAGCTGCTCAGATCCTGATTCACATTTTTATCAAGTGACATAGAATCATGCAAATGAGTATATCAATTTTACTTATAATGACTTAGTTGTAAACTGAGTTTCATAAGATTCATAATCTATGAATTTACAAACAGATCATTTCAATAATGCCGATATCGAAGAATTGGCTACTTGGTAGATGGGATTTGCGAATATAGATAGTCTACCAGCAGCGGTATCGACCTATTGATAGTATAAACTTTATCATTATTGCCTTCAGAGGTAAAAGATCTACAAATAAACTCATCATAGATACCAGGACTAAATTTTGTATATACAGTGACTCTCGAATCCAAAAAAAAAACAAATCACCAATGAAATTATTCTAAATAAGATTACAGGTAATAAAACGCAAAATTTTACTTTTTTTTTTACTAAATTCCTCAAAATGTGATTCAAACGAATTATTTTAAAGAAGTGTTACACAGAATTTAGACACACTTATGTAGAGTAGATATAACGGACGGTTTCACAATAGTTCGCGTGCCTTTATCTTTGAAACAAAAAAAGAGGAGTATGTTGTTATAAGGATATAGATGACCAAGAAACATAAAATTTTCAGCAAACATCTGAAATGTCGACCAATTTTATTTCTAAAAAAAGCACATGGAGGAATATTTTGATTGAATTTTTAAGTGACTAGGTGAAAATTAGCCTGTATGCAAATTTTTATCAAAAATTCCCGAAAAATTAAAACTCGTTTCGTATGCCCTCAAAATAGGCATTTCATTAATCTAATTTCTAATGTCTCGTAGTACTGATGTTAAATTATAATGGTGGAAACACCATGTGATTGTTGTCAAGTCTACCATAAATAATGGAATCTTTGAAACCATCTATGTTATGTCATCATTTCAATATTTAAAAAAAAATCTGCAACGTAATTAATGTTGCTAAATATGATATAAATATTCAATCTTATCACTTGCTGTGGGCACGATTCGTCTGTTGAAATGACGTTTGTTTTTGTTATATAATATATGACCCTTTATTTCAGTTTATTTTTATTCCGAACAGATCCGATGCTTGAATGTTTTATCATAGGATGAGAATAGAAATTTCCTTTGTTTACTGCAGTTATGATATACAGACATTACTAATCAGAAAGAGTTCGGAGTTCGTTTTGTCTGCAGAAATGACCGTTTCTTTCTGTAATATAATAAAGTGCACTATATTTAAGTTTTTTATTCCAAATATATCGATGCTTGTATGCTTTATGATAGGATAAGAAAGGAAATTTCTTTTATTTATTGAAGTTAATGAAGTATTGATATGGAAACACTACTTAGCAGAAATAGTTCGGATAGGCAAAGTGTGTACCTTACTGTACTGAATTTTACCCGACAAAATGGAAAATACTGACTTACTTATACTTCGTCACGTTTTGTCTGCAGAAATAACGTTTCTTTTTGTTATATAATAAAGTGCACTTTATTTCAGTTTTTTATTCCAAATATATCGATGCTTGTATGCTTTAAGATCGGATATGAAAGGAAACTTCTTTTATTTATTGAAGTTATGATATGGAAACACAACTTACCAGAAAGAGTTCGGATAGGCAAAGTGTGTACCTAACTGAACTGAATCTTACCCGACAAAATGGAAAATACTGACTTACTTATACTTCGTCACGTTTTGTCTGCAGAAATAACGTTTCTTTTTGTTATACAATATACTACTCTTTATTTGTTGATTTGTATTACAGATATATCGATGCTTGAATGTTTTATGATAGAATAATAATGGAAATTTCCTTTGTTCATTGAAGTTATGATATTGAAACACTTCTAACCAGAAATAGTTCGGATAGGCAAAGTTTGTACTTAATTCTAATATGACGTGCTCCATTTGCTTTATGAATAAACTACTACAGAATAATTAGTTTTATTAAATTGGCATGCATTTAATATATTTGATCATCTTTAAACATTTTCACCCTCTTAAATGATGCACATGTTGTTACTAATTCATTTATTATGACTGTAACGTGTTGCACTTCAAATTGACATATTTGATCTAGATACGACAACCGTTCATGTTGGCTTTTGGAAACTCCTCCCTCTGAAAAATCACATGTCAGTGGTTTGCTTGTTTACAAACTAAAAAGGGAGGTTCTACACCTATATACATTGAACATAGACATTACCTTGATTGTCCTAATCAGAATCGAAATAATTGATGCAAGCTATACTTCATTTAATCTTGGGTAGGCATTATATTCGTGTTATTTCAGCCCTCACATAATCACGAATATAATGCCTACCCATATTAGAACTGCATTTAAGTATAGCTTGCATCCATTATTTCTTAATTAAATTCTACTCGACAAAATACTGACTTACTTTTCTTTGGGTACGTTTTGTCTGCAGAAATAACGTTTCTTTTTGTTATATGATATATTGTACTCTTTATTTGTGAATTTTTATTCCAGATATAGCGATGCTTGCATATTTTACGATTGGATAAAAACGGAAAAGTCTTTTGTTAATTGAAGTTATGATATAGAAATACCACTAAACCAAAAGAGTTGGGATGGTCAAAGTTTGTACTGCATTTAACTCGAGCGAATGGAAAAGACTAACCTACATTAACTTTACTTAAAAATATCTCTCACAATATAAAACTAAAACCTCGGTCACAGCTTACCGGACAGCACGAACAGACGCCTAACGTATTAAAATAAAAGTTGTCCGTTGACAAAATTTTTATCCGTTGGGAGTCCGTTGATGTAATGAATGCATAACAGACACACATCGGATATTCAACGTACGAGAAAAGATAACGTACCGGACAGAACGGCTGTCAAACGTACATCCAACGGACGAGTACCGCATAAAACGGACACGTAATGGAAGATTACCGGATAAAACGGACACGTAATGGAAGATTACCGGATAAAACGGATGAACAAGATATACGGAAAAATTAAAGGCGACAATAATGATACATGTAAATCGCATAAATAATCAAAATGTTTCTGTTTAACTGGTTTTGGTTTGTTCTACAAAATGCTGCTAAAGGACAGTGTCTTGCCTGAATAAGAGCTGTTTGATGATGAAGACGCGCACTTACTCTAAGATCGATTATGAATAATAAGAATTCATGAAACTTAAGAAATTTGACATACCAATAATTGGCATTTCTGATGCGAAATTTTCAATTGGCATTTATCCGTTTCAAATCCGTTCATCATCCGGTTTATCCGTTATACGTCCGGTAGAAGTCCGTTTCTTATTCGTTCAACATCGGTTTTAAAGCTTATACACATAAATAGAATGGATAACAACAGTCATATCCCTTACTTGGTACAGGCATTTTCTTATGAAGAAAATGGTGGATTGAACCTGGTTTTATAGCTAGCTAAATCTATCACTTATATGAGAATCGCCTCGAATTCCATTAAATTGACAAAGATGCGTGAACAAACCAAACAGACATAATAGGTAAAAATGTCAAATACAGCAGTTAACATTGTGTTATAATTTTAATCACTAAAAAAACAAACAAATATGTAACAAAGAAGTACAAAATGGCATATAGACCAAAACATATTAGCAAAAATTAAAGACAAGAATACACAAATTTGCCATAGTACAATAACACAATAACGGGCTGTATAAGTCAAGTCATATATGAAACGAAGAAACATAAAAAGGCATATAGGGCCACACCAATTTGATTAATAGTTCTTTGGATTTTCCCGTTCCTGTTTTGGAGAAATTGACTTTTCAATAAAAAAAAAAAATTACCGCTTCCGCAAATTTTTGGGCCGCATGCCGCTCCAAAATTAGTTTATCCTTGACATTTTTTTTCTCGTAGACGTTTTTCTTGTGCATATATTGCTCCGATCGATTCCAACGCACGTGTGATAAATCAATTTGTTAATAAAAGGTCAAAAATCGGGATGCCACAAGAAGTTGTGTCAGATCATTGCTTGCATAGGACAAGTAGTTATTAATCACAGTTATTTGAAATGGATTTCGTTTTACCTAAGACTTGTTCTAGAAGACAAAATAAAAAATCTTTCGTTAGACGACCACGATCACAACAGTACTCATTAGAACCATTGTCATTCCCGATCACCGTTTCAACAGACATAGTTCGAGATTAATCTGACGTATAACAGCTGTTTTGCCAGACAAGATGTGGTGTTGTCCAAAGTCCCCAGCTTGTCAGGCAAAAAATAGATGTTGGATGTCAGAGTAATCTCGGACTACAACAGACATAGATAGAGCTATCTGTCTTGGATGAAATTGATATTAAATTCACATTATTTTAAAAAAAAAAATGACATATTAATCTTATTTTCAAATTGATGAAATCCCATATCCACTTTAGTCTATTGACATGCACTCAGAACTCTTTTGTAATGGACAATTTAAGAGTTCCAATATTCGAGACAAAAGTGGTGGTTGCCTGCAAATAATAATAAGGCATGTATTATTGGTGCAATCACTTCCAGTTTGAGATACATTTAGGTTTCAGGGGCAGAAGGAAAATGTATTTTGCCAAATCAGAATAATGCATGTGAATGTGGTTTAAAGACATAATGTATTTTAAGGGAATGTTTCATTACACTGAGATCAACATGCATAGCAATATAACTATTTTATTAAACATGTAAGCACCTCACTCATTATTTTGATCCTTTTGATAATAAATAGGTCCAAGTAGATCATGTAGATGCCAAACAGCCATTAAACAATCACTTCTATATTTATGAAAACAACTGTATCAAAGATATTTGATATTTTTCATGGGCATTTTTTGGAATATATATGCACACATTTTAATTGTATTCCGTACAATATATTTACCTAACTTACATAATTCATCTCGTTAAACTTTATCCGCTTTGCCTCCTTATTATATACTCATGTGTGAATTTAAATAAAAATTCACACAGTTAAAGCATGTAAAGCTTATTTGACGAAAATAATCAAAATTATACTATTTTACCAAAGATAAACAGAAAGATGGGTATGGTATAGACTGTACTACAGGCACAAATACATCAAATTATATGCATAAGTGCATGTTTCTCCTCCTTTTTCTTTGAAGTTACCCTTTTTTAACATGTACACAAATTTCTAAATTGCACAATTTCAAAAAAAAAATTATACCGCTTGCTCCACTTGTAGAACACCCGCCTCAACAAAACTCATTTTCAAGAATTTTTTACAATCAAAAAAATTTCGCTCGCTCGCCCCATATTTTTTGGAGCTTTTGTCCAAAGAACTATAAATCAAATTGGTGTGGCTTTAAGACAGAGCAGAGAGCAAAAAATGAAAGACAATCAACAAACAAGACACTGTATATCATATACAATATTTTAGGTTTTGTTGTACTCATATGAAGCAGAATTCATAGTCAACCTTCTTAAAGTAGTTAAATCCTGCCAAAATCGAAAATTTGACTTTCAGATAAACTTATGATGTTCTGCAACAAATATCACAGTGCATACTAGATTGCAAACTAGATTGTGTGCTTCAGATCTTGACATTCACACCAATTGACAACTAGAAATGGTTTTAGTTATCTATGTTGTTTCTTGTGTACTATTATTTGTCTGTTTGTCTTTTCATTTTTATCCATGGCGTTGTCGGTTTATTTTCGATTTATGAGTTTGACTGTTCCTCTGGTATCTTTCGACCCTCTTCTATAACTAAACACTGTGACAAACGTACTAAATTGAGCTTAACCCATTGTCGACAGTTGAGTTCTCCCTTATTCAAACTACAATTTACAGTTCGTTCTTTTTGTGTTGTCCCCACTACTGTCCCCGGTAATTGGAGAGCTGCGCGCTTTAAAATATGGTGAACCTCGCTATAAACAGTATGTACAACTCCCATGAAATGAGTTCCGAATTTTACATTTTTTCACATTTGGTTATATCATTTTCTGACTAATCAAGAAACTATGAGCATTTAAATACAAAGAATGGCTCATTGACGTGTGAAGGGGAAGTAACTTACTGATATCTTGCTCTACTTGTGCGTCATTTCTACCTATTGTAGTTATGCCAACCTGAAATTAAGAAAAGTAAATTACAAAATAAATGCTAATTAGAGACAAAATGATTAACTGTTAAATGAAACCTTATATTAGTGGCTTAGATTTTGGGAGTAAGAGGCAAAATCCTAGTTGGCTTATTGACTTTTTTTACGTCTTGATTACTGAAAGGAACCAACAAAACTAGTTTTAGCTGTCATTTTATACATTAATTTAAAGGTTCGTTCTTCAAACGTAACATATGATACTTTCATGCTGTACAGATTTCTTTGTAACATCTGGAACAGGTTATTAGATCCAGGTTGTTTTTTAATTTGTTTATCTGAGATTTTTGTTAAAAGTTTTCAGGAATATAGGCTTTTTTCGCTCCTTTTGATTATGATTCATATCTGTCCATCTGTATATAATTTTGCAATGCCAGTTAGTATTCGAATAAATTCCATATCAAACCTTCAGATTATACATAGTTATCCCTGTGCTAAATATATCATCATCAATGCCAATAAGATGTGGATGTGCTGAATCTAACATAATTCCCTTTCCTTCCTTGCGAACAGCCATTGCATGGTCCTGTAGAAATCAATAATTAAAATATTTAAAAAATAACGATTAAAACCACAAATATTATCTTGCAGGAAGATATATTTATTTAAAAGACATATAAAATACCATATGCGTAGTGATGGGATTTTCAAATTATTAAACAAAACTGAAAAAAATTGAGTAACAAACAATATAATAAGAAATGTAACCCAGACTAAGTAATTATTCATTTATTGATTTTGTCTCTGTAAAACAACTTAAGGGATCACAGAGAATGTTTTAGAAAAACCCAATTGTATAAAAATGCGCATTTCAAATACTAGTAAACATTAATAAATAGTAGAAAACCATGGAAATTTTGTAGAAAATCATCTTAAAAAACTGTATTTTTTACGAATTTAATGGAGGAATTAACAGTCAAAACAGAGGAGAGACACGACGTGGAAAATAAAGTAAAATAAGGTAATAACATTTTAACGGAAGTACAAGCAAACGAGCTATATTGTTTCAATAGATATAAGAAGATGTGGTATGAGTGCCGAAGAGACAACCCTTTATCCAAGTCACAATCAATAAGAGTAAACCATTATAGGTCAAGGTACGGTCTTCAATGCTCATACCAAACAGCAAGCTGTAAAGGGTCCCAAACAATTACTAGTGTTTAACCATTCAAACGGTCTAATCTATATAAAAAACGAAAAACACCTATGAACCACACAATCAAAAGACAGCCACTGAACATCAAATTCATTCCTGTCTTAGGACAGGTACAAACAATTGCAGCGGGATTAAACGTTTTGAGTGTACCAAACCTTCTCCCTAATATGAAACAATTGTGTAACATCACAACATAGAAAGATACACTATAAAATATCAATCGGAATGGCTTAACTCAATCAAAAAACGTAGTTACACAAACTAACACACAACAAACGAATAACTTTGATCAAGCATTATTGCATTATGTGGGTGTTCAATTTTGTTTTCATACATACAGCAATATCTGTTTCATGCCATTTTTCTGTCCATTCTTCGGTCAACACCTTTACCTAAATATTTCAAGAAAAACATCATAGTTTTATTTCACATTCTCCCGATATTTTTAACACTTTTGATACTTGTAGTCAAAGAGAATTACGTCTAACTTGCATTACATATATGATTTGTCACGTATGTAATACTTTTGCATTACAGATTATATAAGTATTATGAAGATAGAAAAGTATGCTTTGTTTAAATGTATTTATATATTGAAACACTCATATGAATACCTTATTTGGATCTCCAGATTTACTGGTGGTAAATTATGAAATATAAATATGTTTTACTCATATCGTTTTAAATTTTTTGATGTCTTTATAGATTACCTTATATGTGTTTGGCAAAACTTTAACTATTTTGGTCTCAATGGTCTTTTAAAGGGTATTTTTTTATTCGAGCGTCACTGACGAGTATTTTGTAGACGAAACGCGCGTCTGGCGCAAATAAAAAATTTCTATCCTGGTATCTATTTTTATTTTTATTATATTGTGTCAGAAAATCACATTTGATTTTTGGTTTCCTAATATAATACTTACCCTGACTTCACTTTCTTGTAACATTTCCTTCACTCTTGGTTCAGCAGACTTGTCCTTGAAAGAATTTTAAACAGTGACAATATGCAAAAAAGGATTAAAATCAGTGTTGCAAAATGCAGACCGCTGTTTATGGACGTTTCGTCCTCGAGTGTATCACCAGCCCAGTAGTCAGCACTTCGGTGTTGACATGAATATTGATTATATATGGTCATTTTTATAAATTTCCTTTTACAAAACTTTGAGAATTTTTCGAAAAACTAAGTATTTTCTCATCCCAGGAAGAGATTACCTTAGTCGTATTTGGCACAACTTCTTGGAATTTTGGGTCCTCAATGCTCTTCAACTTTGTACTTGTTTAGCTTTATAACTACTAGTATTTTTATCTGAGCGTCATTGATGAGTCTTACATAGACGAAACGCGCGTCTGGCGTATTCAATTAAAATCCTGGTACCGGTGATAACTATTTACTGGTATGAAACTTCAGAGATTACAAAACAGTGAAAGATATTTAAAAAAAAAAACGTTTTGTTCTGATAATTTATGCATCAGCGACGTAATATTTAAAAGCATTTCTCATAATTATTTTTTAATTATTGGAATATTTAGCATTATAACATACCAGTTCTCCAATAAGCATTGCTTTCAGACGTAATATTTCCTCTTTCATCTCTCTGATCAATCGAACACTAGCATCCTGAAGAATTGAGAACAAATCTATTACAAACTAACAATAATTTTTCGAGGAATCTGCTTTAACAAATCTATTACAAACTGACAATGTCTTTTCGAGGAATCTGCTTTAACAAATCTATTACAAACTGACAATGTCTTTTCGAGGAATCTGCTTCAACAAATCTATTACAAACTGACAATGTCTTTTCGGGGACTCTGCTTTAACACATCTATTACAAACTGACAATGTCTTTTCGAGGAATCTGCTTTTACACATCTATTACAAACTGACAATGTCTTTTCAAGGAATCTGCTTTAACAAATCTATTACAAACTGACAATGTCTTTTCGAGGAATCTGCTTTAACAAATCTATTACAAACTGACAATGTCTTTTCAAGGAATCTGCTTTAACAAATCTATTACAAACTGACAATGTCTTTTCGAGGAATCTGCTTTAACAAATCTATTACAAACTGACCATGTCTTTTCGAGGAATCTGCTTTAACAAATCTATTACAAACTGACCAATTACAAACTGACCATGTCTTTTCAAGGAATTTGCTTTAACAAATCTATTACAAACTGACAATATCTTTTCGAAGACTCTGCTTTAACAAATCTATTACAAACTGACAATGTCTTTTCGAGGAATCTGCTTTAACAAATCTATTACAAACTGACAATGTCTTTTCAAGGAATCTGCTTTAACAAATCTATTACAAACTGACAATGTCTTTTCGAGGAATCTGCTTTAACAAATCTATTACAAACTGACCATGTCTTTTCGAGGAATCTGCTTTAACAAATCTATTACAAACTGACCAATTACAAACTGACCATGTCTTTTCAAGGAATTTGCTTTAACAAATCTATTACAAACTGACCATATCTTTTCGAAGACTCTGCTTTAACAAATCTATTACAAACTGACAATGTCTTTTCGAGGAATCTGCTTTAACAAATCTATTACAAACTGACAATGTCTTTTCAAGGAATCTGCTTTAACAAATCTATTACAAACTGACCATATCTTTTCGAAGACTCTGCTTTAACAAATCTATTACAAACTGACAATGTCTTTTCGAGGAATCTGCTTTAACAAATCTATTACAAACTGACAATGTCTTTTCGAGGAATCTGCTTTATCGCCCTCTTAGATATGCGTTATTTAAGGTATTATTCTGAATGTTCTGGTATTACTGTCTTTAAAGTCTTAAAGTGATAAAGCTGATTCTTCCTCCTCGAGAATACATTGTCAACCTAGGCTTTGCATCGGTTGACAACGTTTTTTTCGGGGTAACCATCTACTCTAAGATCCTATCAGCTAAGTGTATTGTTGTTTCTCTACTTAAATTAGTTTTATATTACATTATGACAAGCAAATACAATAGCGATTACTTAATAAAGGAACCAGTCTTTAGATTTTTATTTAGTATTTGGTATAATTGTTTGTTTATTTTTTCGTTTTGCCATGGTATTGCCAATTGTTCTTCTACTTATAAGATTTTAAACCCTTGTTATATTGCACCTCTTTTTCATACCAGATATGACGAATTAAAAGATATACAAATGCTTCATATTTAAATAAACCTCATTTTTAGTTGGTTTGTTTATGATGTTCTTCGCTCCTACTGCATATCTCAAAGTCCTTAGTGTTTCATTATAATTGATATCAGCTGGTGATATTGCTGCAATAATAATAATTTTAAAATGTTCAGTTTCAAGACAAGCAGGTCCTATTGGGATATCGCTTCATAAAATACAAAGTTCAGAACGGAAGATATAAAAGTCTTCTAACCCTTTACAAAAAAAATATAACAAAATACCAAACTTCAGGGATGATTCAAAACGGAAAGTCCTTAGCAACCGACAAAATCAAAAACTCAAACACATAAAACGAATGTCATATTCCTGAATTGGTACAGATATTTTTTTAAAGAAAATGGTTGTTAAACCCTAATATCTAGCTTAACATCTCACTTGTATGACAGTAGCATAGAATTCCATTATCTTGACAACAATGTGTGAGCAAAACAACCGAACATATAGGTATATATTTCAAAAATTGTATATATTTCAAAAATTGGGGAAGATCAGTCAACATTGTTTTTAATCTTAATTACTATAAAAAAAACTATTTCAACAAAGAAAAAAAAACATATAGACACTCTACAGACAAAGTGCACAAGCAAAAATGAAAGACAAGAAAACAAATTAGCCCGAAGCACAATATAACAATGGCGGGATTTACAAATATCGAGCCATACCAAATATATATCTTATGTAAAAGTTGTAATGTTATACAAATTATAATTTGTACAGATTTTTTGTACAAGTTATCAGTGTTTTATGAACTGCTAAACCAAAATGGATGATGCAAGCACATAGTATTTTGTTTCACAGATTTCTGTCATATTTTCACAACTTTATCATACAGTCAAATACTGAGCATTGGTACAAAAAAACATTATAAGACCACAAAAAGACTATTTATAGGTTTTAATATGGTATAGGGAGAATTAAAATTAGAATTTAAACCATTCAGGTATCCTCATTTCCCGTATGAGGACAAAGAGACAAGCACTAAATGTTAGGTTGAAGTATCAAAATTTGAATTTAAGACATTAAACTAGTACATTTTAGATATCACCTGGTGCAAGAAGGTATGTGTCAAAAAAACTTATAAATTGTACAAAAACCATGTACAAATTGTAATTTGTACAAACTTACATCTTACACAACATATGTAACCAAAATTGGACTAAACAGTAAAGTTCAAAAATGCCCAAAGACAAATAAAAGAACACTATAATACCTCATTCAGATGATAAACAACGTCAGTACCTAGAATCTATAATTCAAGATCATCATGTTTTTTTTGTGAAGTTAATATGGAATAAATATCAACAGGGTCTTGGTATCTGCAGATGAATCTTTTTTTTTTTTAAAGATAAAGACCTTCTTTAATAAAACCCTGGTCTATCAGGTTAGTGATCTGATACTGGTGACGTTCTATAAAGTCTGAGTAGCAGCTGGAAGCACTTGAATACCAAATGAGTTAGGAAATGTATATCCCATATGCAGGTGTAGTTGGTATATTGCTAAGGTGCGACAAATTCGTAATTTCGATATTAAAATCGTCTCGTTTTTTATAGATTACTGATAATTTATTAGTTATATATTATGTAATATATGCTGTTATCGTAGTTTAACAGTGCATAAGCGGTAGTATAGACACTTTGTTACATAATAAAGTTCAAGAAAAAATGCCTTTTAGATGCCAACGTCTATTGGGAAACACTTTTTATTCTCATTTAGCTAGAATGTGCTTGAATTTTAAGAAATGACTATGCAAAATGTGTTAACGTTGTTTAATACAACAGTTAACTACACCTTTTGACATATCAAATGTATATCATAAGGAAAATGCAATACTTAATAAGCAGTCGGAATGTTTCTTCACTTACTTGCTATCATAAATGTTCTAGAGTTACCACCAAGACTATCCTTAAGCAGCCACGTTAATTTAGAATCTCTATACGGAATGAAAACCTTTTTCTCTATGTCTGTGTCGGAAGATTTAGCTGAAAAGAAACGAACAATCTAACAGACTTTGAAAACGCCCAATACATTAAGAAATATTTTCATTTTAGCATAAGAAGAAATAGTAGCAAACTTTCACTTGGTTAAACAAAGTTTTGGAAATAGTTGAACAAAGACAAATTTGTCAAGTAAAAATATTATACTTTCTCTATTTTTAAGTTTGAATCTGTAAAAAAAACGTAATTCATGACGTATTATAATTTTGCTTTCCTGATTATAGAATTCGAAGATTATGAATTGTTATGATTTATTTCAGTTATTACTTGATTTATTTCACTTGACTAGGCGGAGTTAAAACGGTTCGCTCATCATTGACCAGTCCATCTACTGGTAGGTGTTTTGGGATAAACTCATCAATGAGGTTTCAGTTATGGTCATTGTAAATTCGTTTGGTGACACTGATAGCTGATTGAAAAGCAATGATAATTATAACGGCAATCGTCCTTATCACACACATCTTCAAATAGACTGTCCTTATGCAAATTAAAACGTAAGCTCCAAGCGCCCGATCAGTTGAAATAACATTGGTAATATCAGCCTTTAAAAAGGTTCCATATGGCTTGATAGTCTGATTTTCATTGGAACGCTTGTGAGCTTTTACAGGTAAAATATGAACTCTTAGGCACATTTTTTTCCATTGCACGCACAAATTGTATTCTAAAAGATATACCTAGTAGTGTAATAACTGTTCCCAGAGTGACAAGTGATCTGTTTATATTACCACCTTCTTTCAGTCTTTGTCCAGTAGCCCCTGAAGCATCTGCACTTTCACTAAAATGAATGAGAAAACAAATAGCATAACTAAAATTAAAAATAAAATTTCTTTTGACTTAGAAAGGTCAACTTTAGTTCAAGTACAAATACAAAACAAGAATGTGTCCCCAGTACACGGATGCCCCACTCGGACTATCATTTTCCATGTTCAGTGGACCGTGAAATTGGGGGTCAAAACTCTCATTTGGCATTAGAATTAGAAAGATCATATCATAAGGAACATGTATACTAAGTTTCAAGTTGATTGGCCTTCAACTTCATCAAAAACTACCTTGACCAAAATTTTAACCTGAAGCGGGACGAACGGACGGACGGACGAACGAACCGACAGACGAACGGACGTACAGACCAGAAAACATACTGCCCCTCTACTATCGTAGGTGGGGCATAAAAAAAGATTTGAACGCATGAAATGTCTTAATTTTTGGGTTTTTTTTTTTTATTTTCGAATGTATAAAGTTAAATCTACAAGCAAAATATGTTAGTTATAATCATGCAACAAAGAAGCAAATGATTCTCACGAAAACAAATGTTCCAAAAGCATCGCTTTCGAATTTAATATTAAAGTGAAAGATTTCAAGTGGACGACACGGTACTGGTATTTTGAAACCATCTGCATTAGACCAAAGGTTAAAAATACGTTAACAAAATATATTCAATGTGTTTGAGCATACAGAATAAATCAACGTAATAGTGCAGATCACAAGTATATCAATTAGGTTTTAAAATATTTAAAAAAAAAACATTATGAACTGAAAATTGCAGACATAGTATTCGTTAGTGTGATTTTGTATAGAAGCACTTGGTACTAGGTATATGAAAACTCACCTTCCAGCCAGATCTACCAAATGAATTCTACTTTGGGTTTCATAAGGCATTCCATTAAACATTCTAGCCTAAAAGCATATACAAAAATGTGAATAAACCAGCAAAATAAAAAAAAATGTAAAAATAAAAAAAGGTATGTTCATAGATATGTAAGTCAGTACTGCATTGGATTTTTTTTTATTTTGATTGTTCATACAGATTCATATCTCTTTGAAAATAGACACACATCATCAGTTGAAATTTGGGTTGATGAAATATCGAAAAACATTTTTTCTTCCAATCTCAAATTAACATGCCTAGTTTTCAAAAAGCTTAGGTTTCTTGGTTATGGCCAATATATTGACACGAAGTATATAAGTGTTATTTTCATGGGATGAAAATCTTTTCTTCACAAAACTTTCTTTAACTGTTACATTTAAAAAAACATTACGAAAGTATAAATTATATTTTATTCAAAACATTCATTACAATCTAATGAATATTTGCAAATTCTAAATTTTGATATAATCATAGATAAAACAGAAAACGCAAGGAATGCCTTTCATATTTAGATTTGTAAATGTTCAACATATATACAAAATACTGTTACATAGAGATGTTATGTATTTTAATGAAAATATTAAAGTGAGAATACCTGAGTAAATATGAGAGTAAATATAGCATGTGACCTGCTGCTGACGTCATTCATATTAGTTGGTGCTGTACATCTGAAGTTTCAAAATAGTTCATATAAAAATTATTATCCTTTGTATAAAATGATTTAAAATAAACGTGCATGTATTTTTAATAGTTTCCGCTTTACAGTTGAGATTCCTTAGGAATTTTACAATATGTAATCATTTCTAAAACTTTTTAACTTTTGAAATACTAAGGCTGTTCTAAATCATCAGGAATAGATAACCTAAGCTGTATTTGGCAAAACTTTTAGGAATTTTGATCCTCAATGATCTTCAACTTCGTACTGTATTTGACCTTTTTGGATTCGGGCGTCACTGATGAGTCTTTTGTAGACGAAAGACGCGTTTGGCTTAATTACAAATTTCAATAATCCTTAAATATATGATGAGTGTATTTTCTACCTAATACGAAATCTTAATCACATAGATTTTTTTTAATTTCTTTAAAATATATCATCTTAAACAGATTTGTTTGTTAATACTATTTTTGTTAACTGTATAGTAGTTCAGCTTATCAGCACTAGCTGTGTAGTTTAACAATAAATACTAATTAGAATCAGGATGACGATGATGCTGGGTTGGCGTTTAATTTCAAAAGGTAATTGTTACATAAATATCAGAACTATAGTATGTCAATAAACTCATCATAGATCAATGTCATATCGTGTTTTTACAAAACCAACATCTAGTTCGCATAGTAACAGTCCTTTGGAAGATATGTCAGCCTTCCCGGACTCATTATTTTTACTACAAGCCGATCAGTATTTGCGCTTACACCTAAATACCGCATTCTTAGCAAAGAAGCAGCTAAATATATATCGATGAAAATTTAACTCAGAAAAATGTGTTTGCAATACTTATAAATGAATAAACAAAATGTGTTATTTTGTATCAAAATCGTGTTTAATAGCAAAGCGTATTAATGAGTGGTCTTTCTACATTATTAATATATATGTATTCGAAGGAGAACGCTCAATTAAAAGTTTAGATCTAAAAACTTGTATACTCAATTCCATATGCCAATTTGGACATCTCTGAATGAAACAAAGGCATTATAAATAGGTTCAACCTCGTTATTGATAATGTGTATGCTTAATAATATTCAGCAGTAGCGATTTCTTTTGACTTATTCCACTCTTACCTATTCGTTTCCCCTATACGAATAAGTTCATTTGCATCTTGTAAGCTGTCTGCTATATGATGGGATAAATCTAAAGAAACAAAATTATAAATTGTATTTCATCTCAGGTTTTTTTTTTTTTTTTTTTTTTTTTTTCTCTTGGCCTATGTATTACTTCTATGATATTCAAAATTGAGTTTATAAGTTCTGTTATTCAAATGTTCATAGTGTGATCAGTGTAATTCCAAGAAATCTTTATTCTAATTATAAGCATACATATTCTTTTAATAAACTTTTGTATTCATATGTCAATGACACCCACTATCTTGTCTATAAATATGTCATTATTCGTTGCTAGGAGTTATATTTAAGACAAGATCGTTCGATATAGTATTAAAGCAAATGCTAAATTATAACCAATTACACTGTAGCTTACACAATTACTAAGCTTAAAATAAAGGTATCTTTCTTTTCCCTGTAATATTTTGACTTCATTATATAAAAAAAAAACTTGTTTATGTTTCTTTTTTTTGTAAAGTTTTCTTCAATTGATGAACTTTAAATATAAGTAAACTGCTGTTGCTGTACTTTGATTGTGGATGTTTCCCTTTTCAGTCGCATCTATACTATTTGAGACATGTTTACCATGCGATAGATACATTATGTATATATTTGTCTATATAATATTATCATCGGTACTGTCATGTTTCTTGACCTGAAGCCTCCTGCTACATGACAAGAGTTTGGGATTGCAAAATACATTGTATTACTTAATGTAATGTTATTTCAGCTGTTTTCGCTTTTATGTTCAATAGTGAGCTTGTATCTGAAGTGATACATTTGTACTGATGTCAATATTAGAATATGTTACCTTCAACATATGGGCCATACTTAGGGTGCTCTCTAACACGTAAACCCTCTCGAGCTCTATCGGGGGTTTCTAGTAGATCTCTTACTCTCTCGTTATATATTTCCATAAAACTGAAATAATAGAGAAAACAATATTAGATTTGCAAGCATTTAATAAAGAGCAAACTATAACGGTATCTGTAAATGAGACAACATCATAAATGCTACAAGTAACAAATAAATCATGCACAATTTATGTGCTTGAAAGATTGAGAATCAAAAAAGCATAAAAATTGGAGATGAATATTAAAACATAAATTAAGTTTCGATTATTATAATGACAATCCATCCTCCTGTCCCCGTGTATAACGATTCACCGAATTCGACTTTTTACCTGATGCTTACTTCCCTTGAGAAGTATATCACGTGATACAAGTGGAGAAGAAATCTTTCGAGTTCCATTGGTTCTTCATCTGTATTATTTTTCTACGTTTCTTAATGTTTCCTAATCGTGAGTTATATATTTTTCCATTGTACATGGTGTAATTGTTCTGCGACGTATTTTATTAACCATTTTAAGGTAGCACAATACGAAGATTTTTTCACTCCCAATCAGACAACTTTAAACTAATGTAATTCAATTCATCCTTCTTTATATTTTATAAATGAGGTACCAAAAGAAAGAAGAAAGATTAATCTTTCAAATTGTGATAATT
The DNA here is from genome assembly GCA_037788925.1 of Mytilus galloprovincialis. Lineage (NCBI taxonomy): Eukaryota > Metazoa > Mollusca > Bivalvia > Mytilida > Mytilidae > Mytilus > Mytilus galloprovincialis. Next base: position 39,573,478 of record CM075334.1, on the reverse strand, counting down.
TCATTATGACATAATTATTACATTATCAATTATTATGTAATTAGTTGCTATATTGTGATGTCCACACTTGAATGAATTTAGCGTCTTTGTTTTTTATAGCATCCCAAAATATTTTATGGATTGTTGTACAACACAGCCTGACCTCCAAAACTGTGTCTCAGATTTCCAAAAACATCAATAGAACACATTTTATACCCAATTGAATTTAGTGATCTCTTATGAATTGATGTTGCAAACTTCATTGAAGATTTATGAGAGAATAAAATACAATAGGGAAAATCTAAGACACAGTTTTGGAGTTCAAACTGTGTTGTGCAAGAATCTATAAAAAAATTTGGAATGCTATGAATAACAAAGAAGCTAAATTCATTCAAGTATGGACATCACAATATAAAAACTAATTACATAATTAATTATGTACTAATTATGTCATAATGAAACTATCACAATTTGAAAGATTAATCATTCTTCTTTCTTTTAGTACCTCATTTATAAAATTTAAAGAAGGATGAGTGGAATAACATCAGTTTAAAGATGTCTGATTGGGGATGAAAAATCTTTGTTTTGTGCTACCTTAACACACTCGTTATAGACATGAGTCCGCCATGTCATGCCATTGTAGACTTTCCAGTAAAATCATGACGTCACCTCACCAAAAAATTTCTATGCCGCAATAGTGTCAATTTGATGGGTTTTTTTTTTAGTTATTTATCATGTTTATAAAATTCAAGTGTCGCTAAATGTCGGGTTATCTTATTTAATGAGAAATCTTCTATGCAAATTGTAGTAACAGTTACCTTATTTCTGTTCTATATGTTGCAGACTGGTCATTCATCTTCAGAAAAATATCCTAAAAAAGGCAATGTCTTATTTTACTTCAGAACTTGACAGGTACGTAATTATGAAATAAGAAAAATCGTGTATTTGTGTTATTAATTCTTACTCCGCGTCCCTGAGAGAATAACCACTCCAGTAGTCAAACCATCTGCGTTGACAATAAATATCATTGGTATGGAAAAGAAACTAACTGTAAACAATTTGTTTTTATCATTTCAAAATGCTAAGGACTTTCTACCAAAGGAATAAATTACCTTATTTGGCAAAAAAAATCTGATTTTGACACCCCAATGCACTTCATCTTAGTACTTTATTTTGCCTTTATATATTTTTTTATTATTCCATGGTAACTGGTGAGTCATTTGTAGACGAAACGCGTTTGGCGTACAACATTTTAATTCTGGTATCTATGAGTTAATTTGACAAATAATGTTCTAATATATATTGATTGCTGTATGTACATATTGTGATATTATGAGAGTTGTATAAGTAAGATCTACAAACAACTAATTGTATAATCAATACTACGTATGCATTTCATCGGTATGATCAAGCTTAATGTCAACAACACTGTTCTTGAAATGGTATTCAGATCCTACGTAATGATAGCTTTGAATTATTTGACATTCAACACTTCTTGAGAGGGCGAAAATAAATACACCTTTATCCTTTATAGTATTTGATGTTATGCAGATCTGTGTTATTAACTGTTTAATTCATTCATATCGCACCTTTCAGTTTAGCTCAGTTTTTCTTTTTTTTTTCTTTATTCAATTGCTAGCTTTATGATTTTCGCGTTTTTTGTCTATAGTTTCTTTGATATTGTCCCCTTTTTAACTGTTTCGTTTGTGTAGACCGAGTACGATTCAGAGCTTTACATATTTTATATACACTGGTCTGTAATTGAATACCCTATACTGACCTCTACATTATTTGTTTGTGACTATTTCGTTCTACAAGTGTTGGTTATAGTACCCCCTTTTATCATTACAATGCACAGTTTGATATTCAGTTTGTTTTGAGAGGTTAATATTTATTTATTTAGTATTGACGCTTTTATCTTAACTTTAATTGGTTAATATTTTTAAGGTACTTTCAATTGTGTCAACCAGTGATATTTGAATTTGATAGAATGGACTCTGATTGCATGTATTAAAAATCAAAATTACAAAATACTGAACTCCGAGGAAAATTCAAAACGGAATGTTTCTTATCAAATGCCAAAATCAAAAGCTCAAACACATCAAACGACTGGTTAACAACTGTCATATTCCTGACTTGGTACATGTATTTTCTTTTGTAGATAATGATGGGTAAAACCTGGTTATATATCTAGCTAAACCTCTGGTATCTATGATGAGTTTGTTCACTTGTATGAAAGTCGCATCAATTTTCATTATGTTGACAACGATGTGGGAACAAAACAAACAGACATAATTTATGGATATCTTACCATAAATTACTTTAAATTTAAATAAATTCTTTCATAGATTCAAAGATTTTATTAGTATATTTGGCTATACCTGTAAAAAAAACTTATTAAACAAGGTAATGCTCATCCTACATTTAATGGTAGTATTGTACTAAAAGCGCGGGAAGCACTATGTGATCCATGTAAACTCATCGAACTTTTAAACAAACTTATTAGTAGAGCATTTGCATTATTCACGTATCAGGATACGTGCACGGATCGACGTATACGTATCGACCAGATTTGTTTACAATAATGAATTTACCCCGATCTCAATTAAAATAAAATGCATTATACAATATTTCCATCGGGACCAACTTGACTTAATTTATCCTTTCCTCATATACGTGTTATACGATACGTCGATACGGATACGCCAGCAAATACTTGATTAATGCAAATGCTCTACTAAAGGTTATCTTACCAAAGTTGTAATATAAAGACACATTCACGTTCATTTTATAAAGACGTTAACTCATAACTATCCTACTGCCTGTCGATACATTTATTTTTGGCATAGCACAAGTCATGTCTTCTTTGAATGTCCATGACGTTAAAATACTAAATCCCTGGGATTTTTTTAGTTGATTTTAGTCTCTAATGCATGATTTTTTATTATTACTTGCTTTTGGCTAAATTATAACTAGCTGTCAGTATCTGCGAGTACTTTCAAATCGTACTTTCTTGTTTATTTGACCTGTTGATATTATTTTTTATGCTTTTTTATTATTTACGGAATTTATTCAGGGTTATATCTCGTATATATACCAACTTTGACAAGTGTTTTGTTTTACTATAAATTTTCACGTCTTCGTACTATGAACAACAACATTATCTATTTTGTAAAAATATTTCCTTTCTCCATTTACACTGTATGCCTGACAACAAAATTATGTTCGTTTACCTATGTACATTGTTGTACTTGGCGGATTTTTGTTCATGGATAGTGTTGTTTTTTGTGATATTGTTTAACTACTTACAGCGGTCTACTATTGTTGCCTATATTTTTTCACCCCTTATTTTATTGATTTTGAATTTACATTGTATCATAGATCAAAGTTATTCGTTCAATGTATAAAAACTTGTGTTAATATTTCTTTTGATTGAGTTAAGCCATTTCAATTGATATTTTATAGTGTGTCTTTCTATGTCGTGGTGTTACACCATTGTTTCAGATGGTACCTATTAAAACGTTTAAACCCGCTGCATTTGTTTGCACCTGTCTTGTGTTAGGAATCTGATGCTCTGATGCCCTTTATAGCATCCCTCAGGCAAAGTTGACTTTAGAAGGATTTGGCTATTTATTTTAGGTATTTTTGACATATAGCTCTTCAACGGTTTCGGTACTTATACATCTTCGGATTTCAAATGTTTGGCTTTGAGCGTTCCTGATGAAGGTAAATCCAGAAAAGCGCTTCGGACGCAAGAAATTATTAAACGTGTTGTTTTCAAATTTTTACACCACTGGGTCGATACCTCTGCTGGTGGACTATCAGTTCCCGAGGGTATCATCAGCTCAGTAGTGATTTAACAAACTTTACTAAAATTGTCCGTTTATAAATTTTGAAATTATTAAGAAACAATACCTCTGCTGTTGGACTATCAGTTCCCGAGGGTTTCATCAGCTCAGTGTTAGTACTGACATGATTTAACAAACTTTACTAAAATTGTCCGTTTATAAATTTTGAAATCATAAAGAAACTAAGGTTTCAACTCCCTCAGACACAGCTGGCTTTATAAGGCTTTGGCTATTTATTTTAGATATTTTTGACATATAGCTCTTCAACGGTTTCGGAACTTATACATCTTCGGATTTCAAACGTTTGGCTTTGAGCGTTCCTGATGAAGGTAAATCCAGAAAAGCGCTTCGGACGTAAGAAATTATTAAACGTGTTATTTTCATTTTTTTTTTTTTTTGCTGTTTGCTGTGAGCCGAGGCTCCGTGTTGAAACCCTTATTTGGGGTATAATGGTTAATACTCTTATAAATTGTGACTTGGATGGAGAGTTGTCTCATTGGCACTCATACCATATCTTCTTATATCTATACAATAGGTAAAAATGTCAAAAATAAGGGTACCGCAGTCAAAGATCATTGGCTTTTCCAAACTTTGACTCTGGCCATTCGCTATAAAGATAAATCAATACACGTGCTCCTACAATAACAAATTTAGTATGTGGGATTTCAATTGACGTACCTAGTAAGCTATATAGGGGTAAGTGTTTGTTCACCAATTCCTTCTTTTATTATCTAGCATGTGTTTGATATACTTACATTACATATCCTTGGAATTAGACCTCTGTTTTCCTAAAACAATTTAATTTCATCCATGAATTCATAAGCTCTTTGATGGCAGATTATCCGATAAAAGCTACTAGTTATAGTTCATCGATCAAGTTTGAAATAAGTAATGAGACATAATGATATATTTTTTTTTAATTTTAATTAATGTCAAAGAGTACTACGCGCGGGCGAGTTTGTACTGCTGGTGAAATAATTATGCACATACAAATTAAAAATAATAAAAGTGTATTGGCATTTGAAGTTCATGTGACTTTTGTTCACTTGCTAATTTTTTAATAATCTTTTATGAAAAGTCGAATTTCTTTCTATCTATGCATCCCCCAAGGGATAAAGAAATATGGCGACTTTGATATTCTTCCGATAGCAGTTATAACCTTGTCAAAGTGGGTGTCTATATGAGTGTGCTGGATTTACATGTACACCGCCTGGCAAGGCCGGTCAAATGGTAACGTTAAATCCAATACGTCGTGTAAAGAGTGTTATACGCTCTCCACAGTAAAAACTGTACAACAATATTTTATGGGTCTATAGATGGCCTGATTCAAGGCAAAATTTCTTTACCTATCTTATCTATCCTCATTTTTCAGTGGCAGTCAAAAATTTTCAGACCTTCATTCCGAACGGCCTCTATTAAGGAACTGACTATTGTATGTAGCGTTAGTTTGTTCTCGTCCTGAACATGTAATAAGTATTTGCCATTCTAATGCAACAATGTTTGTAACGTTCATTTTGATTGGATAACGTCACTTTTTTACATGGCATCAATTGACAATTGATGCTATGGGACGTACGCGCAAGCGCAGACGACATATTGCAGATTTTAATTACATGTTTTAACGTTGTTTTCTGTCAGTTTCATTAGAATGGGGATAACTATATTGTATTGTAAGCTCCGACGGCATCAATTGGGGATTTGATGGTCGCAAATACCCGTTTACTGTCTCCGCTAACGCGTCGCCAGTAAACTTAATTTGCAACCATCAAATCCCAAATTGATGCCGTCGGAGATTAAAATATAATACAGTTATCTCTTAATTGATGTTATGGGACGTACGCGCAAGCATAGACAGCATGTGATATATTTTAAATACATGTTTTAACGCTGTTTTCTGTCAGTTTCATTAGAATTGAGATAACAATATTTATTTTAAGCTCCGATGGCATCAATTGGGGATTTGATGGTCGCAAATACCCGTTTACTGTCTCCTCTAACGCGTCGCCAGTAAACTTAATTTGCAACCATCAAATTCCCAATTGATGCCATCGGAGCCTAAAATACAATACAGTTATCTCCTAAATTAACGTTAAGCAACCAATAACTAACAAAAATATCTACAATGTTTGGGTAACTATATACATACCTGCGTTCCGATCATTGTGTAGGTTTTACCTGAACCAGGTTGCCCATAGGCGAATGCGCATGCATTGAAACCATCATAAGCAGATGACACAATATCTGTTCCAAATTCCTGAAAAACCTACAAATAGCATGGTTTCTTTATTGTACAGTATTGTTTTATATCAAATTGACTATTAATCTAATGTCTTCTTAAAATAATTTTATAGAAACACAATTGGTGTAAATTACCAACGCATTTAATTCGTTATCATTCCAACTTGTGTTAAACAATATATACCAATTTATTTTTTCTGAAATTTCCGCTGTTTAACGTCGTCGTCGTCATACTCGTTCCCGTTGTCATCAAATTCATCCTAAAAATATATCGAAATCAAATTTATAGTTTACCTTTTCTTGTGAACAATAATTTGAATCATCCTGATCAACTGACCAAAATATGTAGTTAAAAGAAAATTCTTTGGTACGAGTAGATTCTCTAGCTACGTCTCCTTCACAGCCAAACTCTGGAATCTGAAATAAAATTATTTCTAAATAGACATTCAAAACTGCTTCTTACTTAACTTAACTCTAGGGTACTTAAACAGCCTCGGTTTTGGTTTGACCCGGATTTGTTTTCGGTTAATCGATTTATATTAAAAAAGCGGTCTACTACTGCTGTCTTTATTTTTCAATTTCATTATCTTCAGTATGTGTTTAGTTCATAAAAATTAATTATGATTTTGTAATTTGCTGAAATTCGGACCATGTGATACCGTCATATGTTTCAAACTGTGTATATAAAATGCAGCCGTCTGACGTAGAACTTTACGTTCACGTTTTAAACTGCAAAAATTTATGTATATGATACAAACCTGTGTCGTTTGAAAGTAACATATGTTGTTTAAAGCAACTATTAGATCTGCAAAACTGTTAGCCAACACGGTTTTTTTTCTCATTATTCGTGTTATTCACGCAATCGATTATGCTTTTTAATCAATTGCAATTTTGCCTAGCAAGCAGCGTTAAATAAAGCCTTCATTTTTCTACTTAAATTCACAGTATCACACTTAGATATGCGTATGATGAATAAGCAAAGCCAACAGTCACAAATTGCTGTTTAAAAGTCATACATCGATTCAGATCCGGGGTACAAGCTAAAAACCAAGGGAAACACAGCAACTATAAGAAGAAAACAACGGAACAACAGAAACACTGAAATGCAACAGAAACAAAAACCAACAAGATGTCAATGAGTATTTCATAACATAATTATGACCAAATCATAAATGCCTAGAGGTGGCATAAACATACAAGTATAATAGATCACCGTCATCATTCAAGTGCTAGTAATTTAATTTTGATACGGGTCTCTTTTTATGTAAAAGATGACACTAAATACAAATCACCTCTGGTGACAAAATCATAAATTCTTTCAATTACAAATCACGTTCATCAACATTTATAGACCTGTGTGTGAATTAATGCACGCTATATCCTCACGAAAGATAACAAAGGGACATTCAAACTCATGTGTCGAAAATAAACTGATAATGTCATGGCAAGAAAAGACCAAAATAAGAACAACAGTATAAAAAACACAGTTTATAAAACTTAAGATTGAGCAACACGAAACCCACCAAAATTAGGTGTTGTTTACAGGTGCTCTGGAAGGGTAATCTGATCCTGCTCCACAAGTGCCAACCGTCGTGTTGTTCATATAAGTACAAATCCAGGGTGTAAAGACTTATGCGTTAGATCACATGATTCGAACAAACTGGTTTATTCAATTTCATGTATACATTTTGTTGGTAGCTATAACGTACAATAAAGATAAGAGACAATGCATTTGAAGCTTTCTTACCTTATTATTTGTTAGTATAATCTTATCCGTAAATTGAACGACCACATCTGTATTTGATTCGCGTTCCCTGCAAAATATCATTTATTTGATATAACATGCGTTTACGTGATGAATGTAATATCGGGTTTCACTTTATCAAAACCAGTGATAACCTTGGTTTGCGACGATTAGTTTTATGAGATATTAAGCTTACAGGTGTTATATTTTTTTTACCCCCGATTTAAAAAAGTGGGGGTTTACTGTTTTACCTCTGTCTGTCCGTTAGACAATCCATCCATCCGTCAGTCCCTGCGCCCGTCCCATTAATATTTTCTTGGCATCTTTCTCAGGAACTACATTACATGGATTTCTGAAATTTGGTTTCAGGGTTTATCAGCTAATGTGTGATGTGTTTTCATATTCATCACTCAACAACTTCCTATTTAACGAAATATTTTGTCGGGATATCATCAGTGAGCAGTAGCTCGCAGATCTTTTGAATAAGTGGTCACTAGAAATGATCACTGGTTTGAATGGTCGCTAGCTGGAGTCCGGTCAAATAATGTATGAGTTAAATTTATTCAAATAATCTTAATTTTAATTAATGCTAAGAAAAGGATTGAAATAACATTTTTTCATAACAGATAATTAAAAAATATGGACCATTCTGCTTTTTTACTCTCAAAATTTAATGTATTTTTGCTTAGTCCAATTGCACTGTTTTATTACTCTTGGTGTTTGTCATTGGTCTTAAAGTTAACTTCATGTTTAGTGTATAGGATATAATATAACATATCGTTGATTTTAATAAGAAGATTATAATATAACCTTCTTGATATAACTGAAACGAATAAATAGGTTTCATGTTGTTATCGCCGGCTAGTTTCACACTTGAAATATATGTGAAAATAGTAAGTTAGGCGACATATAGATTTACTTTAGTGCAAAAAAAGGGATACGGGAAGGTGAAAAGGTTTGCTAATTACCTCAGATTCATAGGTCTTACACGAACAGCAACTTTAACCGAAGTCATGACTGTACATTTAATATATGTCCGGATGATTTACATATATCATCGTGTTATCAATCACACATTTAGTGTACACAAACTTACTGTGATAAACATTATCAAACTTTGTTATCTACTTTGTTGGGTAAAAAATGCACGTCAAATATTAGTACTTATATTATTTATAAACAAAATAACTTTTTCGTTGAATCAAAATACAAAAATATGAATTTTTTCCTTAAAAAATATTTTAATTGAGGGATTTCTATCTGCCAGTCTTAGTCATGGTGTAAAGCGCCGAGAAAGGCAGCCTTCAATTTTTGAAAGATAAATAAATATCAGTCTTATTATCTGCATTTGCATGGGAAACATGCAGACATTAGTATGTCTGTTATTTCACATGCTACAAATTGAAAGTGTTTGTTTATTTTCCTTTACAAACATAACATGCATAAGTAAAAAAAAAGTTTAGATTATCATTTTAGTTAAAACATCTGTGTGCACATTCGTTTAAAGTAGGTATAGAGTTATTCCTCTTTGATTTAGTTTCTTTGCACATGTTTGATATGACCTGACTATACTTACGAGATTCTAAACACATACATATATCAATAAACGGAGATGTGGAGTGAACGTCAACCAGACAGTAAACCAACAACATAAAAATCAAAGACCACTAGAAGGGTCTTCTAAAATAGACAATATGTCCAGTTCTAAATTGTCCAGTCTGAATATGCATGAAATATTTGCCACTGGGCGTTAAGCAACCAAGAACCAATCAATCCAGTCGGCACAAGTTTTGAATACATTAAACAGTCAAAGATCTGCAATAAACACCCCCAAAAAACAAATAAAAACATTATGCTAAGATATTAGAAACCTCCAACAATGTTTCTGACTTGTGACGGTCACGCAAGTAATATCGGCCGATGTTTGTGGTTTACATGATTCATGTTTAATTTGAAATTTTACAATCAACATCATTGAGTTGTTAAACGACTTGTATCTTCATTTACAATATTATTATGTCACCCTGACGAAGGTCGGTTGACATATTGTTGTTGTTCGATTCTTTTTCTTTTCCTTATTATACCACTTTTTTTTTTGTCCAGACTTTTTCTCGGTATTGCTTGGACCAATGGTCATGTCCAGATGTGCAATCGGGGGTTGGCATTTCCAAGATGGCTGACGTTGTCATGGAAACAGAAAGAATGTGAAAAATCGGAAAGTCTCTCAAATTGAATGAAACTTTATGGCAATGTTCTTGGCATGTGAGGATCTGCCATCCATCTTTGGAATTTTCAAAATGGCCGCTGTTGTCATGGAAACAGTACAAATGTTAAAATTTCAAAAATGCTTTAAATTTTCTAAAATTTAGCAGAATGATGTATTGTGAAGTAAAAATGTTAATTCAATGTTAAAATGTTTCGAAATGGCTGCCACTTAGTGGCAATTGGCGGAGCAGGGTGACATCCGCTATTGCTCGTAATGGCAATTCTTGTTGTCATTACTGTTATTTTTATTTACGTTGTTTTTTGTTTTTTTTTTCCCCTCTCATCTTTATCAGTTCTTGTAGATAGAGACAACCATCCTTAATCAATTCTCCGGATTTATTTCCAGTACGAGTGGACTCAGTTATGTCCCTTGGGAACATCTCAAGAACTTAATGCTCCGAGCCAAAATACTAATTAGACATCTTTCAGTTGTAACAAAAAAGTAAGTTCTAATATCAGCTTTAGAAGGCGACTAAGCATCCGAAAATCTGAGTGCAAACTGACACAGTTTTAAAGACAATTGACAAATTGAATTCGAGTTCAGATGATACTAAAATAATAGATAAAGAAGAAAAATAATATAACTTAAGAACTAATGAACTCAGTTGACCAATAAATAATGATCTTTATTTTACTTCATGTTCTTGTCCTCCAGTTTTCAGATCTTATATAACCTTATAAGTCATGCAAATAGAATTAGATATGGTTAAATTTTTATTATTTTAAAAATCATAAACTGTATTCCTTTTTTTTTAACCTTATGCTGAAGCTAATGAGAAAGAAAATAGCGATACCTCTTTAAAGTCATCCTTTTTCTTTCAAATTAGTTCTGGCAATCATGAATATGACCAACGAGATACTTAAACTTTGATAACCAGAATGCAAGTTGCAATGCATGAATGATAATGATCCAACTTTGTGAGGATTTCTATCTTTAACCTAATGAGTTAAATCCGCTAACCATGACGCTGTAAATTGCCAATGGACAATGCAAGCTCTTTATTGTTTTTTCATCAATATCCAACCGAAAAATCGGACTTCTTTCACGAATAAAAACTGGCCGCCATAACACTCACGCTTCTTTCACCATTAAAAACGGTTGACCATGATATTGCCAAAAGTGATAAATAAAGGCAACAGTAGTATACCGATGTTCAAAAGTCATTAATCGGGTTACAAACTAGAACCGAGGAAAACACATCACCTATTAGAGGAAAACAAAGGAACACTGAATGCAACAAAAACAAACGCCAACATTCATAGAAACGAACTATTTCATATATATATAACAACCGCCATATTTCTGACTTGGTACGGGACATTTAGAAACAAATTATAGTTCGATCCTGGTTTCATGGCTAGCCAAACCCCCGCTTATACGGCAATATTAAAAAAACTATCGCTAAAATGACATCACTACGTGACAGAAATACAGCACAGACACACGCAAGAACACTCATTACATAGTGACGCACTTATGTAACGAATATGTAATCTTAAACTTCATACAAATATTTTCACAATACCGGTCCAAACAATTATCTTGATAATGACGGTATTGAAAGACTAATTTACAATTATTTTGACTACTTTAACTATAAAAGAGGGACGAAAGATACCAAAGGGACAGTCAACTCATAAATCTAAAACAAACTGACAACGCCATGGCTAAAAATGAAAAAGACAAACAAACAACAGCACACACGACACAACATAGAAAACTAAAGAATAAACAACACGAACCCCACCAAAAAACTAGGGGTGATCTCAGGTGCTCCGGAAGGGTAAGCAGATCCTGCTCCACATGTGGCACCCGTCGTGTTGCTTATGTGATAACAAATCCGGTAAGTGGTCTAATTCGGTAGGTCACATTCATGAAAGGGAAGGGGATTGTAGTTACGATGTAAGGAACATATCCGATATCATTTGTGAAACGGTTATTCCATAACGGTCAACCAACTCGTGATGGCGTCCGTAAAATTTACGAAGGGATGATTTCAACTTTGGAACTCTTGGTTTAATAGCTTCCTTGTGAGCAGCAACCCTCTATCAAGAAAATCATGATAGGAAATGCAAGCACGGGAATATCGTATCAACTGGGAGATATATGCCCCGTATGCAGGTGCTGCTGGAATGTTGCTACTTAGAAATGGAAAGTTCACAATTGGAAAGCTGAAATCATCTCTTTTGTCGTAAAGTTTTGTTTTCAACCGACCTTCATTGTCAATTTCTAGATGTAAGTCAAGATATGAGGCCGACGTAACTGTATCTGTAGTATCCTTTATCTCTAGCTCGATTGGATAGATGCGTTCCACATAGTCACCAAATTTTGAATTATTTAGTGAAAGAACATCATCTATATAGCGAAAAGTAGAGTTAAAGGATATTGCTAACTTCTTATCTTTCTTCCTAAGAAGTTCCTGCATGAAGTCAGCCTCATAATAATAAAGAAACAAGTCGGCAAGTAGAGGGGCACAGTTTGTTCCCATTGGAATGCCGACAGTCTGTTGAAAAACACGTCCCCGAACGTTACAAATATGTTGTCAATCAAGAAATCAAGCATCTTGATAATATCAGTTTCAGAGAATTTTTTATAAAAGTGGTTTTAACCCAATGAATCATTCATCAATATCCAACAGAAAAGTATTACTCGATAGAAGAAACCTCTACTCTTGTGTGTTTCGATCTCGAACATTATAAAACCAACAAAAGAAGCCAAACTTCTACGAGGACTTCTATATCTCTATCCCGGAGAAAATTATTATTGTCAGTTAAAAAAAAATCATCTGATGCTTCTCAGCCCCTTATGCAGTGTTATAACTTTGTGCCGAATGTTCCTGGTGTTACAGTTGTAATTTTACTGTCAATTACAAAGGGATATTCTGTTACAGACTTGTTTATTTTACGAGATCAAGTTTGAACTTCGACATTAAGATTTACAAATATTAATTATACAAATGTGTTTTAGACGAGCATTTCAGTGTAGTATAGAAGTAGATAATAGATTAACATTTTGTTACCAGTTTTAATCAAAACCTTTGTCATTTTGAAAGATAAATGTTTTGGAAGCGTGAGATTTTGTCATTAAATCTTTAAATGAGCAGGTAACAGATTCTTGATACCAGCGGGAAGACATCCCATTCTAAACCCTATCTATGTCTTAAAAAGCTTTGCCCAGGCTACTGTGAAACGTTCAATAACAAATAATTCAATATTATCTAATAGATCAAATGTCATAGTGGATCGAAGCTTTTGTAAACAGATTATTTGAATTTTGCTGATTTTAGTTAAGTCTAAGTTATAAAAGTTGCTTTCCTGCTTATCAAGCATTGATTTTTAATAGAGACAAAAGGAAAGTTCTGACGTTAACTACCTGCTCTTGTCTATCTTACAAGGTATTGTGGATTCGTGTATAGATTCACCAATAAATCAGTCACCAGTAAGGTAAGGCTAGCAATGCATTACAATTTTATTTTTGTAGTCTTATTTTTTTTTGCATGTACGTAAATGATAATTGATCGACTTGGACCATGTGTTGCATATTTGTAAAACAATAGTTGGGTGATGATTGAGGTCCTTGTTGGGGTTTAAAAATGTTAAATAATGTGTTAAAAAAAAATTAAAAAGAGAAAATAATGGCAACAGATCTCTAGACATATAAATAATAGAGAAAAATTAAATAAAAAAAATTAAAAACAAAAATAAGTCTTCCAAATATAGATGTTTTTTCGTTTCTTTTAACATGCAAAAATACAAACAAAATATAAGCTGTTCGTCAATTTAATATAATTATTAGCTCGAGGAGGATATCATTGGGTATCATCTGTTCTTTGATTTGTGTACCATGTAACTACTTGAATTGTATTATTTTAAATTTACTCAGTTTTGTCACGATACATTCCTATGTTTACATTTTAACTGAGAAACAAATCTCTCATTTGTAAAAACAAATTAGATTAATGTATTTTACATTAAATTTACACGGAAACACAAAAGACAGTCATAGTTAAGACGTAATAAATGGCTTAGTGATATTTGTGTTATAAGGTATTCAGCTATTAAAGTAGGTTTGGGGCATAACATATGAAACCGTTTTTAGGCCTATAATTTGAAGTAGATTTTGGGCCTAGAATATGGTCCGAGACCACAATTATTTCGTAGTGCATTTCTTTTAGGACTTAAATGAAAATAAAAAAAATCCCACCTACGCTTTCTCAAAGAAACTTTTACAGTGTGTTGTACTACTTTTGGGACAATTTATATCAAAATTATAGAAAACTTCATCGTCTGCAACTCAAAATATGGACAATTTTATGTTTAGGGCGTCTTGAAATCTTTTGACAGCTCCCGAAGTGCTAATTTTAAACTGTTTTCAGCTGGACCAAATCACTACTTTCCTTTAAAATTCTGGACCCAAATTTTTTTACAGTGTAATTTCACCCCCCTACTTGCAATTTGAGGCATTAAACATGGAGAAATAAATTTGGAAGGGGTATAAAAATTAATGGCAAGTAACCCACTGTCAACACTAGGGACTATATTTGTGATCAAGGGACAACAATGGTGGTCTCGGACCATATGTTGTTTCCATATACTGTTTTTAGTTTTCTATGCTGAGTTTGGTATAGTATTGTTTGTCTTTTTGGTCTTTCTTTCATTTTTTGCCATAATGTTGTCAGTTTATATTTGACTTTTGAGTTTGAATATTTCTTTTAATTTGTAACCTCTTATTTTCTTTCATCTGCTAAGCTACTTTTCATCAACAATTAGGCACCGTCAATACCTCTTAAAGTGTCTTCTGCGACAAAAATATGTACATTTAGTATCATACTTTTACATGATCAGGAACGAACTTCAAGGGAAATCTATGAGAATTAGTTTAAGTTTTATATAGCGTAATGTGTTGCTTTATATTTGATTGTCTGTGTCATGATTTTTTATCTACAAAAATATAATGTTTTCTTCTTCGGCTCATTTTTCTTTCGCAATTTATGTGTTCGTCCTTCTGTCCTTTGCAATTGTTTATTGTCCGTCTGTTGTCTGTAAACAAGGAATTTTCACGAACGATATATGTCTCAGTTTCTTGATGGTTTTTTTCACTGATTTCCCCTTAGACGAACAAGATCTCAAAGAGTTTGTTTTTTTACTTATTCAATGATTTAAATAAATATCAAGTATGTTTAAAATATATATCTCGAAACTTAATTGCTACGTATATATATATGAAATTTTCGTCAAAACAAATATATGACATAATTGATAAAACATTTCATATAACACACTTCATACTGTTAACACACATATCATATTGCATAAATCCAAATGTCTTGGTTGCGTTAGAACATTTTATTTTTGTAATCCCACTTTTAAGTGCAAAATTCGGTACATTTTTTTTTTTTTTTTTTTCAAAATCCCATTAACATGTTTGTTTACGAACCATCTATACCAGTTCTTTTTTCATTTAGTTTTGAATAATGCTTCATTTAAAAAATGAATTTTCCTTTATTTTATAATCGATATTCAAAAGTGTACTTGGTGTCATCGAAGCGTTTATGATCAATTTACTGGTAAGCAATATTTCGAAGTATTTCATTGATACATGTATGAGATAGCAGCTATCCGAAAAATCCTAACTTTTCAAGATCAAGTCATAACAACCTCTTGGTAAGGATAAACTCATCATAGATACCAGGACTAAATTTAGTATTTACGCCAGACGCGCATTTCGTCTACAAAAGACTCATCAGTGACGCTCGAATCCAAAAAAGTAAAAAAGGCCAAATAAAGTACGAAGTTGCAGAGCATTGAGGACCAAAATTCTTAAAAGTTTTGCCAAATAAGCTAAGGTAATCTATGCCTGAGGTAGAAAAGCCTTAGTATTTCAAAAAATTCAAAAATACGTAAACAGTAAATTTATAAATATAACAATATCAATGACAATTCATGTCAGCACAAAAAGTGCTGACTACTGGGCTTGTCATACCCTCGGGGAAATAAATCTCCACCAGCAATGATATGCTGAGCCTGACTCAGCTAGTATAACCAAGGGACTGTATCGCAATCTCGGCAAATTACAAAGAATAACAACTTGTGGGTGAAGATTGTAGATTATAATTCCACCAGAAATGATACAGGAGTTTTACAGAGCGTGTATTGTTTGGTAAACTGAAAGAAATAAAAATACAATATTTATAATATGCACGAAAGAAATATATGAAAGTTCAAAGCAACGTAATAACATCAAGTCAAAAACGAAAGTAGAATTCTCAGTTCAATTCATAGAAATAAACAATTACAGTTCGTGTTTGTTGAATAAACGTGGAATTCAAGTTAACGGAATTAACGGTATATATATTTAACAGTTTATAATTGATTTGAAACGTACTTGACGGTGATTTGTCACAATATCCGCAGGAGCAGTTTTGTCGTGGCATCCATTTGCAATAGACCGGTGAGGAAGAGAAAGTAAGCACTAGTGAAAATACGGAGAAGTTCAGATTATTTCCGGAAAATACGGATGTCTAAAAATCCAATCAAATAGACTATACAGTGAATATAATTGCGGAGGTGATCCAGAATACTCCCCGTCTGAAATCTACCTGATATCACTATTATTCCATAAGATATAACACATATGAATGTCACTATATAAATCCAGAGATATTTACATATATTTACACAGGAGTGTTCTCTATGAGAAGAATCATGTCCACGATAGGGCGTATGTAGGTTGTGGCTTTACCATTAACGATAACTCGCACTTCTGCTTTTCGGACATGTTCGTCTGAACTTTTAAATGAGTTCACTATAATTCCAACGGGCCATTGGGTACGGCAAATGTTTTTGTCCTTAAGAAGAATGACGTCTCCTTCGATGAGATCACGGCGATCTTCGGTCCATTTTCGTCGTTGTTGTAGTAACGGCAGGTATTCCTTCCTCCAACGGGACCAGAAAACACTGGCCAGAGCCTGTACTCGTCTCCATTCGGCAAGACAGAGATCTCGTTTGTCGAATTCCCCAAGATGGTCTGAAGTGAAAACGTAGTCAGTTTTCTGTGTCAATAACATAGCCGGAGTTAATATTAACGGATTCTCTGGATCTGTTGATACCGGTACCAGAGGTCTAGAGTTCACTATTGCTGAAACTTCTGCCATTAGTGTGTTAAGCACGTCATGCGTAAGGCTTCTTCCGGCTGCATTTAGAAGCATAGAATCAAGAATTCTTCTGGTGATACCAATCATTCTTTCCCAGGCTCCACCCATGTGGGACGAATGCGGCGCATTGAAGATCCAAGTTGTACCAGAACTGTACAGAAAGTTCTTGAAGGGTCCATCTTCAACGTTGATTGAATCAATCTTTAAATCGTCGATTGCTCCAATAAAGTTTGTTCCACGGTCAGATCGGAAAATCTTTACTTGGCCTCTTATAGCGGCGAATCTCCTGACGGCGTTTATGAAGGCCGAAGAACTCATTTCCTCGATTAATTCGATGTGAATAGCTCTTGTCACTAAGCATGTGAATAAAATTGCCCAACGTTTGGAGTTGGCGTATCCACCACGTGTTTTACGTGAAACAATTGTCCAGGGTCCAAAGGTGTCTATTCCAACGTTAGTAAAAGGAGGTGAAGGTTCAAGACGGTCCTCTGGCAAATCAGACATGATTTGATACTCAGTTTTTCCTCTGAGTTTGCGGCATGTCACACATTTGTGAATAATAGATGAGATTAAGCGTTTTGCTCCTACGATCCAAAATCCTGCGGATCGAATCGCTCCATCTGTGAAATGGCGACCTTGATGTTTTATCTTGTTGTGGTAGTGTCGAACTAATAATGTTACTACATGATTGCGTCCAGGGACGATCAATGGTTTCTTTTCACGGAGGTTCAAGTCCGATTTTACAATACGGCCTCCAACTCGTAATAGTCCTCGTTCATCCAAAAACGGATTGAGGTTAGCTATCGGGCTCCGCTTATTGATTTGTTCCTGACGTTTTATACAATCTATTTCATCTCCATAAACTTCCTGTTGTGCAGATATTAAGATGAAATTTTCGGCATTTGAAAAACTATCCACAGAAGTCACTGATGATGCCTGTTTTGACCCGTGTAAACGAGAGAAACGTTCCAAAAAGGCTATCGCTCGCACAAGTGATGTCCAGTTGGAGAATCGATTGAATCTGTCAGTTCCGATACCTTTATGCCCAGGTGTGGAAAATGTTTTTGCAACATTAACAGTTGCACGGATTTCTCCATCTTCTTCTGGATCTATTAGCTGGTATATATCCTCAGAATTCTTCTGTTCTGAGGAAAGAAGTTGTTTTGGTCCTAATAACCATTCGCTGCTGTGAATTTCATGGGCTTGTACGGACCTTGTTCCCGAGTCTGCGGGATTACGGTGAGTTGGTACATAATTCCATTGACTTGGAGAGCTAAATTTTCTTATTTTCTCCACTCGATTGGCGACATAGATGAAGAACCTTCTTGTCTCGTTACTTATGTAGCCTAGGACTACTTTACTGTCTGTGTAGAATTTTACGGTGTCTATATGTAAATCTAAATTATCCATGATGGTCTGTGTTATCTCGACTGCTAATACTGCAGCAGATAGTTCAAGGCGTGGAATAGTATGACCACTTGTTGGTGCAACTTTAGCTTTCCCAAGAACGAATCCTATGTTTGGTTCACCACTACTGTCGGTCGTGCGTAGATATGCAACAGCTGCTATGGCTTTTTCTGATGCATCAGAGAAGACATGTAACTCCTTTGTGGCGGTTTTGCTCAGATACGGCACGTAGGTACGTGGAATGCGCAATGTTTCGATAGCAATTAGAGTATCTCTCCAAGATTTCCACTCATCTGCTGTCTCGTCAGTGAGAGGTTGGTCCCAATCGACGGTTTCTGATACTATTTTCCTCAATAGGAGTTTCCCTTGTATAATCACCGGAGCCAAAAATCCCAGAGGATCGTAGAGACTGTTTATCGTTGATAAAATTCCTCTCCGAGTGATCGGTTTGTTTTCTGATGATAATTGAAATAAAAAGTTATCAGTGTTTACGTCCCAGCTGAGACCAAGACTACGTTGTAGGGGTTTACTATCGCATTCTAAGTCTAGATCTTTAAGATTTGAAGCCAAATCACTGGCATGAAATGCAGACATAACTTCCGCACAATTAGAGGCAAACTTGTGAAGGCGTAAGTTTCCATATCTTGCTAATGCTTGCTGTGTGTCCTTCATGAGCGTAACAGCTTCCTCTTTAGTGGGACATGACGTAAGACCGTCGTCGACATAGAAGTCTCTTGTAACAAAGCTAGTCACGTGACTGCCAAACTCTTGTTCTGATGCTTGAGCTGCTTTTCTGAGTCCAAGCGTAGCAACAGCAGGTGACGGACTATTCCCGAAAACATGAACTCTCATGCGGTATTCGACAAGGTTCTCCTGTAGGTCATTGTCTTTATGCCATAAAAATCTCAGGTAATTACGGTGGTCATTTCTGACAACGAAGCAGTGAAACATGTGTTGAACGTCTGCAGTTACTGCGATCATTTCTTTCCTGAAACGCAGCAGTACTCCCAAGAGATCGTTGGTCAAGTCTGGACCTGTAAGCAGGACGCTGTTAAGTGAAACTCCGTTACATTTGGCGGAAGAATCAAACACACCTCTTATCTGATCGGGTTTCTTCGGATGATAAACACCAAACAATGGCAAATACCAGCACTCCTCATGTTCGTGCAATGGTGGAGCGAGCTCTGCATGATTATTGTCCAGGATCTTACTCATAAAAGTAAGAAAGTGTTCCCGCTTAACTGGGTTTCTATTCAAACTGATGTCTAACATATTAGCACGATGAAGAGCTTGTTGTCTGTTGCTTGGCAATGGCTGTCTTGGCACTCGGAACGGCAACGGTGCTACCCAACTTCCTTCCGAGTCTCTTACAAATTCGTTGTCCATCTGCTTCATGAACATTTTGTCCTCATATGACTGTCCAGGCTTGTCATCGTCCCTTGTTTTTTCAAAGAGTGGCGATTGTAGGTCTTTCGTTACAGGGTCTGTGTAGTTTTCCCGGATGTCAAACTTGCTTGTGCATGGTTGAAAGGTTGAAGGTTGTCCTGTAGGCAAAATGTTGGTTATTTTGACATTTAACTCAAGAGGAACATGTTGCTTGTTAATGCAGGTTTCTCCTATCACTACCCAACCAAGTTTCAATTGTTGTGCATATGGAGTTCTGGGTGGTCCTATGCGCTGATCGAGGACATGGTGTGCCTCTATAAGGTCTCTTCCAATTAAGAGAAGAATTTGGCAATTTTCCTCTATTGGTGGAATGCTACCTCTAAGTTCTTTTAAATGAGGGTGATGCATTGTTACTTCAGGAGTAGGTATTTCGTCCCTATTATTGGGAATATGATCACATTCAATCAGTACAGGAAGGTCAAACTTGTCATTACCATTGATTGATTCCATGACGAAACCTCTTCCTCTTTTGCCGGAGGTGACTACTTTGCCGGAGCATGTTGATAAAGTATAGTTCTCCGGTTTATCTTTGACGTCGAAAATATTAAAGAATTCGGGCGATGCTAGTGACCGGTTGCTTTGGTCATCAATGATGGCGTACATGCGAATAACTTTGTCCTGGTTATCTTTGTGATAAACATTCACAGGCAGTATTTTAGCACAAGATTTCCCGCTATATGTATCTTTGCAGATCTCAGTACAGGTAGAGTTAACTGAGGTTGCCTTAGTTTCAGCCGATTCTATAGGCTCCCCGCCGTAGGCTTGCTTAGGCGAGCTAGACTGAGAACTTGAAGGTTGCTGTGGTCTAGTAATGTGAAGTGCGGTAGTGTGTTGTTTACTTCCACATTCTTTACAACTTATGCGTGCGTTGCATTCCCGGCTTCTGTGTTTGGTAGAATCACAACACTTGTAACAGACATTGTTTTCTTTCAAAAGACCTTTGCGTTCCTCTATTGATTTGGCTCGGAACGCTCGACATTCATTTAAGGAATGCTTTGTATTGTGCAGAATACAAAGACTTTGTTTGCTGGCGTCTCCGGATTGTTGCTCAACCGCTGTTTTATGAGTACCAACTTTAGTCTTGGGGTAAGACGTGAACCTTGGCGCAGCACCTTTTGTATTTGGTGTGACTTTTGACCCAAAGATTAATCCAGGATCGTTTTTAATTCTACTGATTTCACTGATGAATGCAGATAACTCTGTAAAAGGAGGAAAGGCAACGCCGTGATTAGATTTGTATCTAGACGCCCTTGTAATCCACTTTTCCTGAAGTCCATATGGTAGTTTTTCAATGACAGGGTTTATTCCGGTCGGTGAATCAAAATAAGCTAGCAGACATCCCAGCTTGGGATTTTCCTTGTGGTATTCTATTTCTGATAGAATGTCAGACAGTTCGTAAAGACGTGCGTTGTCCTTATTCGTCAAGGTTGGGAATTTGTCAAGTTTACTCCTGAGAGAGGCTTCCAACATTTCTGGAGCACCATACCGCTCGTCAAGCCTCTTCCATAATCTTTGTATACCTATTGTAGGATTATTGGCGTTCGACGCTCTTATGCTTATGGCATGTTTAGCAGACTCAGGACCGAGCCACTTGATCAATAAATCAATCTGTTCCGAGTCAGATACTTGTAACTCGTCTGTCACGTTTTTAAAGCTTGCTTTCCATGTATGGAAGGATTCTGCCCGATCGTTAAAGCTTGTTAATCGGGAGAAAAGCAGGTCCTTGCGCAAGAGAAATCTAGTAATCTCCGATGTTGGGTTGATTTGTTGCTGGTGTGCAACAGGGATCTCTTCTATTACGCCTTGTTTTTGGTGTGAAACAGGGATCTCTTCTATAACGTCTTGTTTTGTGCGTAAGACAGGGATTGCTTCTTTAACACCCTGTTTTTGGTGTTCAGCAGGGATCTCATCTGAAAGGCCTAGTTTTTGTATGCCGGTTACTAATCCCAGATCTGGGATAGAGGTAACTTCCGGTGACTTAGTATCGGAAGGCAAGACAGCAGATGTCTGTGACAGTAAGTTCAGTGCCACGGATGGCACGAACGCTGGTGCTTCGTGACTCAGCTCGATCTTAACAGGAATTTGTTTTTTCTTTTGAGGTCCTGTTACTTCCTTTTCAACAGTTGATACAGGAAGTTTATTGACGAAATCTTGCACACGCTGGAGCGGGTCTTCCTTTTCATCAGGAAGATCGCTAAATGCTTGGCTGCCGTCGTATTCTAGGACACGAGCCTCGGCTTCTGCGGCTGCAGCTTCTCTTTGTGCTTCTAGAATGTTCATAGCAGCTTTAATTTCGGCCTTTTCCCGTGTTGCACGTGCAGCCTCCTGTTCCATTAAAGTTTTCCTGCGTATGGCCTCGCGTTTCATTTCAGCTCTCTGGTGTGCAGCCTCAGCATTTCTACTTGTGGCTTCTTGATCTGCTCTGATGGCTTCTTGTTCTGCCTCGGCCTTTATTTCATTTTGCTTGAAAAGAGTCTGTTCTTCTATAATTGCCTCCTGCTTTAGGAGCAATGCCTGTTTTTCAGCAAAGGCTATCTGAGTTCTGGCAGCCTCTGCTTTAGCACGCTTCTTCCGTGCAAGACTTGAAATGTCAGAGACGTGGGAGCTCCCACTGTGTGAGGATTTCTTGCCTCTAGATGTCTTTGTTTTTGTAGATTTAGACTTTGTTAGAGCGAGGCGATGCTCGTGTAGTTTTTCCATGACCAGTTCCACTTTGGACAGACGAAAATCTAAAGAGAGTTTACACGCATCTATTTCTTTTTGACTCTCAAGTGTTCTGGTCCTTTTCAGAAAGTCAAGGAACTCATCTGTGAGCCTACGATAGTTATTACAGGCTTTAACTAGTTTGTCCTGAGCTGTAAGGAGTTGCTGGAGCTCGTTAGGAGGCGTTGTTACTTCCAATAACTGGGATTCAATGTCTGTCCAGAGAGCCTCTAGTTCCTGACAGAACTTGTCACGTTTTTCGGTAAAAGCTCCTTGCCCTTTTTCCGTGAGGTCACGAACTCGCCTAGCCTCGGGAATTTCATCTGACTGAGATGTATTAGACGGATTTTCTAATATTTCAGGGACATCTCCTTCTTGGGGCTGTACCTCTTCTTGTTGTTCCTCATGACTGGGATCCATGTTGACTCAACGTTGTTAGGTTGCTGTCGAGTATACACAAGATATGTAGTCCACTGTCAGTGTGAAGGTATGTACGTTGCTACGTAGTCGTTCCTTGTCTGGATATGTAAAGACAGGTTGTCGTCAATTTACTATGCTGAGCCTGACTCAGCTAGTATAACCAAGGGACTGTATCGCAATCTCGGCAAATTACAAAGAATAACAACTTGTGGGTGAAGATTGTAGATTATAATTCCACCAGAAATGATACAGGAGTTTTACAGAGCGTGTATTGTTTGGTAAACTGAAAGAAATAAAAATACAATATTTATAATATGCACGAAAGAAATATATGAAAGTTCAAAGCAACGTAATAACATCAAGTCAAAAACGAAAGTAGAATTCTCAGTTCAATTCATAGAAATAAACAATTACAGTTCGTGTTTGTTGAATAAACGTGGAATTCAAGTTAACGGAATTAACGGTATATATATTTAACAGTTTATAATTGATTTGAAACGTACTTGACGGTGATTTGTCACAATATCCGCAGGAGCAGTTTTGTCGTGGCATCCATTTGCAATAGACCGGTGAGGAAGAGAAAGTAAGCACTAGTGAAAATACGGAGAAGTTCAGATTATTTCCGGAAAATACGGATGTCTAAAAATCCAATCAAATAGACTATACAGTGAATATAATTGCGGAGGTGATCCAGAATAAATGACATCGACTCAGTGGTTGTAAATAAACTCATCAGATACAAAGGACTTAATTTAGTATACGCCAGACACGCGTGTTGTCTACAAAAGACTCATCAGTGACGCTCGAATCCAAAAAAGTTAAAAACAAAAAACAAAAAAAACAAAAAAAAAACAAAAAAAACAAACAAATGCCAAATAAAGTACGAAGTTGAAGAACATTGAGAACCAAAATTCCTAAAAAAAAAAATGCCAAATTCAGCTAAGGTAATCTATGCCTGAGGTAGAAAAACTTTAGTATTTCAAAAAATTCAAAAATTTGTAAACAGTAAATTTATAAATATAACAATATCAATGACAATTCATGTCAGCACAAAAAGTGCTGACTACTGGGCTTGTGATACCCTCGGGGAAATAAATCTCCACCAGCAATGACATCGACCCAGTGGTTGTAAATAAACTCATCATAAAAAATTATATTACTGAAAACTTTTGATGATTTACTGTTTCAATTAACATTAAACTATGAATAATATCTGAAGGGAAATATATATTTTTGGAGGAGGGGCTCAGTTTGAAAATAAGAATAGTATGAAATTCAAAACAGTGTAGCTGTGGCCATTGATTGACCCATCAAAATCATCCATTGACTGGGACAATTTACGTGAACGTTTGTCTGTAACAACCACTGTTCATGACGTACCTACGATAGACATTTAAACTGTGGGGTCAACAAAGGTTTCTTAACGCCTTTAATTATAAAATAATTCGAAAAATTAATCAGGAATAACCTTTGTGTTTTGATTTATATAATTGATATAAATCAAAATATCGTGTTATTTCTGATTAATTTTTCGAATTACTTTATTTAGGTGTTGAGAACCTTTGGTGACCCCATAGTTTAAGTGTCTTTAAAAAGTACATAGTGAGCATTGGTCGTTACATACAAACGTTCACCTAAATTGTCCCAGTCAATGAATGATTTTAATGTGTCAATCAATGGCCACAGCTACACTGTTTTGAATTTCATACTATAAACAAAATCATCCACCTTCTATCGAACACATCAAACTATATGGGAACAGAAAAGTAAAGGTACTTTAAAGTCAGCCAGAGTTTACAACTGAAACATCTGTATAGGTGCCAGGAAAAAAAATCTTAACGAACGTATCAATTTCGTTTCTTGTGTCAAAATTGACCGATCGTCATTAACAACGTAAACATTAGTTTTCGGTCATCGAAATATTTTCAACAAAAGATGTATCACCCATATGTGCGGGATAAAGTAACCATTTTTGCACGTTCCATAGCTGTCTAACATCTCATATTTATCACGGGTTTTTCATCACACGTTCACATCTGACATACGTATACCCAAATAGCTGTAAACTAACTCTTCTTTCTGACCTACTGCAAACGATATTTCCATCCTCTAACTTCGTTACACCACAAAATAATGATGAAAAATTAGTTTTCCAGTGCATTTTACGCGTCAATTAAATTTACATGATTCTTACATGTGTTAAACAACAAAAAAGCTTTTGGAACATATGATTATAATTTCTGTCGCCTTTCATCTTTTCTTGTTAAACACAACTTCACTTTCTTTACTCTAAATGTCTTTTCAAGACAGGTTTTGTAATCGTTTACTCAAAATACAAATTAATTAATAAAGCCACCTATCTCAGCATATAAATGCTTTCATATTTTGAAAAAAAAAGATTTCTGCTTTACAAGTCAGCGCTAAGCCATTGGGCTTTTTCTGACGTATACCACAAAGATATACAGCACTAAAAACTTCCTGTTATATTAGATCGATGTATCGCCCATCCTTTTTTTATTTCATTTTTAGTTTTTGTTGTTGCTTGATCTCTGTCAGTAGTTATAAATTATAACTTTTATCAATGATTCTGTTCGTTAAGGTTTTAGCTAGTGCCTGCGGCGTACAAAATGTGTAGACTGGATTTTACAAAATGAGGAAACGTTGTCGACATTGGATCTTTGTAAAAACCTTGAAAGTGAGATGTAAGGGAAAATCGCACATCTTACGTCTGGGGGTGGGGTGGGGGTAATTACACAAATAATTGGCAAACAATATAAAAAAAATATGAAAATAACAGAAAATATGTGATATGGCAGATGTCTAAAGGTGGATTAAGATTTTCCCTAACGTAAAAACCACACAAACAATAGTAATCACACTCATCTCTTCGGCTGTTGTAAGACAACAAAAGAATAAATGAAAATGCTAATTATTCTAACACAGTAAAAACACAACTATTTACATCTTAAGAGGTTTTTTTCAAATGAAACTGAATGATTTTTGTGCACTAATATATAAAGGTGTCAAATTTCAATATACGTAGGCCGACTAAATTACAATTATTTTAACTTACCTTTCCATTTTCAATTGCAATTGAGCGTTAAGGAAACAACAATCAATCAATCAATTTTCAGATATCCTGTTTCACAGTTACATTGAAGAAATTATAGTGGCGGAATGTTTTCTTTTGACAAAGTGTACGTTCTTAATTTTTTCCGTTTTTTTTTTTATTTCTAAAATCGCACAGTAGTTAGGAGAGAACAGTGGAAAAATTATTCTAATGAGAATGAATAAACTGGCCCTCAAAAAGTTGCACTAAAAAACTACGGTATTGTAAATGGGCAGATTTTGCAAAATTTCATCGTGATTTGATCTGATAGAATATAGACATACAAAAATTTGGACAGGTTAAGGAAAGATTCATATTTGTTTTTCGTTCTTACTCATGATTGTTTCGTAAACCAGTCTGTCAGGTTTCCCGTCTGAATTGTTACACATGTCATTACCTAAGGCGATTTTTATAGCTAACTGTATGGTACGGTTTTGCTCATTGTTGAAGGACGTACGGTGGCCTGAAGTTATCATTTGGTCTTTAGTGAAGAAATGTCTCATTTGCAATCATACCACATCTACTTATTTTCATATTCTAAAGCAATCTGAAAATGATTTTAAGGCCTGAATTGTGTACAACAGAATAAAAAAAAAACAAATATGAGACGGCAACCACGGACAAGCACTGCATTAGAGTCTTCTGACTTCGGACAGGCATATATAGAATTATGTCGGTATCCAATCTAATTAAAATTAAATCTTTTAATTGCTCCTGTTCCGATATGTCGTGCATCAAGGCCCTGTTCTGATATGTCGCGCATCAAGGCCTTGATGCGCGACATATCAGAACAGGAGCAATTAAAGGATTTAATTTTAATTAGATTGGTCGGTATTAAACTTTTATTTTTGGCGCTCAACCCTCCCCTACCTTAGGACGGTGTATGTTTTATGTATGTTCTGCTCATGCATCTACCCAATATGTATCTCTTCAGTCAGGTTTACAAATCCGATCTGACAACTTGCTATTATTTTGATGTTAGTGAAATTACACACAAATAAACTTTACTAATCAAACATGGCATAATGGTGTAATTAAGCTATATTTTCAAAGATACAGACTGGTGTGCAAATCTTCTTAGCTTCTATTAGAGTCTTGTTAAAGCTTGTAAGCCATATAATCTGCTAGTCAAACAAAATTAACTCATACATACTTCAGACCTTTGTGTTTATATACTATCTGTCAAAACAAAGGCAACACAAGTGTTGATTATGTTAATGTATTGTTACTTCGATTAAACAATAGTATCTTATCTATACTGATCGATTAGATAGTAATACCACCAAAACTTGAAAGATCAAAGTCCTTTCGATTTGTGAGAAATTTGTAAATAGTATACGGTCATTGCACTGTTTTGATTTATATTGTCCCTTACAGTATATTATCTGCACCAGACTGAGAAGCTATGGTTTTCCTCAATACAAATGCAATAACTCATTATGTCATAGAACTAATTATGTTACCCTCATAGATGCTACTTCGTCATATGTATGCAGCTCTGATGACTACAGCACGGACACAAAAAAAACATTTTCACCATCTTATATATGTCTCGTCTCCCTGCGTGCATGTATAATTTTACTCGGAAACCACTCTAGGACTTATGTTTCCCAAGATGCAATATCTTTATAAGTGATCGGAAATGATCTATTTCTATGTATATTCATAAAGAAGGATCAGCAAATATTGCATTTTTATTTTTCACAAAAAATTCTGATTATATATATAAATGTAATGAATAAGATTTGTTGCTCTTGTAAATTGCATTTTGGTTGGTGCACTGCATGATATTCTTTGTAACTCTAAGCAACCTTTTCCAAAAGATTTTTTTTTAAATGAATTAACATATATGTTTCTTTGTAAAATCATACTATGAAGTTTATGCATAATTAATACCTACTACGCATAAATGATGAGTTGCATGTGAAAATTGACATCACGTTTTACGTACAAATGTATATATAATTATGAAGGTGGTTGGCAGACGCAAGACAAGATTAAGAGTTCCCCCTAATCTATATTTTGAAATTTTTTCGAAGTAATATAAATTTGAATATATTTATATTTGTTTGGTATACTTATAGTTGTTTATTTCATTTCATTTCGTATTGAGAGTTGTTTATTTACACTCATTTATATGTTGTAATACAAAACGTAAAATGTTTGAGTACAAGATTTGTATATGCAATTTATTCGTCACTATGGGATCTTCAAAGATTAATTTCTTCTTATGCGCATCAGACATTCTACTTGTAGTAATAACTCTTGGAGACATCTCTTTGTTTGTGTAGTCAAATATAAGACAGAGGTGTGTCATTGTTGTTATTTCAGGATTTTGGCATTCGTTTTAAGAGGATGTCAATGAGTTCTCTTGTTTTGTAATTAGATGTTACAGTGTTGTACTAAATATTTTACGCAATCCCGTCACGGAATCAGACAAAATTAATTGAAAACGGTGCAGCGCGATTTTTCAGTGTGGATATGATGATGATAGATGCTTATTTAACGTCCAGTTCGAAAACATGACCCGCGTACCAGAGGCGAACACACAATCACGATACTTTCGGGGCGGTCTTAAATGCGATGGGCAAGCACCAGTAATGTTTTCTTTACATCTAGTTGCAAATATTTAATAAAAGTTTAGGCCGTGACGATTTATTTTCAAGCTGTATTGAGAGTTAACAACATTCATGACAATGTTATTGTTTGGACATTTTCATAAAAAAAATTGGGAAAAAAAAAGGGGGTAATACGACTACATGTTCAAGATGATTGAATATTGTATTGTTAGATTGAACGTCATGATTGTGAACGCTCAAATAACAAAAAATGGGTTGCTGTTAAACTTTGAAACAAAAACAAAAAGAAAAAAGACAGATAGACACATAGACAGACATATAGGCATAACATAATATATCATAAACTTTTCTATTATAAATTTTGGAAAATTAGCTTGTTTCGTTAACCAGATGCTTTGAAGAATTACCGCAAACCATCTTGTTTCTTGTTCATCACTATTATTCTATTGAAAAAGCAGCAAGTTGGCCTGTGTTTAAGTACAAAAACTAACACAGCACTATACAGACTGTCCTTAAACTCGTTAAAGCGATCAGCATGTGGGATCTATCTTGTAGTAATTAACTCGCCTTTTAATTAACACAAATTTTAGATACAAACATGAACAGACAACACATGGCATTTTTTGTTGTCCTTGAAAGATTATTCAAATTCCTTTTAATGTTATTTTCACCTTTTTCTTTTTAAAAGATTTTAAAGGAAGAATGTTTTGGTTTTATTAGATTGTCAATGCGTGCGTTGAATTTTCGTCTTCTTATTACAACGTTTTCAAGGAGACCATGTGTACCATTATGTAACTCAAGTACCGATTTAAGTAATTACGTAATCAGTCAAAATAGTTTACTCATTTGCCTCGTATGACATCAATTTCGAAATTTTAAATAATCCCTAAAACTATAATGCGCAGGTAATAGGAAGGTCATGAAGCTAACAAATAATAAAAGCCGTGGTTTGAGGGATCGATTATTCAGCCTGAGTACCACAGGCACTTGTTTAATATGGATAGTCGACCTTCCAATGGATAGAAACAAGTGCCTGTGCTGAGTACGCTATTGTCAAGTTGTCGACAGAAAAAGTTGTGTTTCAACGCTGGATTATTTTGTATATATTGTCCACTGAAATTTCTCGACAGTGATAATACAGTATGCCCGATACGGTCTTATTAGAATAGGAAGATGGGGTATAATTGCCATTGAGACAACTCTACACCAGAGACTTGCCATTGAGACAACTCTACACCTGAGACTTGCCATTGAGACAACTCTACACCAGAGACTTGCCATTGAGACAACTCTACACCAGAGACTTGCCATTGAGACAACTGTACACCAGAGACTTGCCATTGAGACAACTGTACACCAGAGACTTGCCATTGAGACAACTCTACACCAGAGACCAAAATGACATAGAAGTCCACAACTTTATGTCTCCAGACGGCCATCATTTGTTGTTTTGGAGAAACAAACAGATAGTTCTCCCTGAAAAATTTCAGTGTGTTATTAAACCCCTAGTACAGCTGTTTGTATTGTATACTTCGAGCATAAAATGAAGTTTAACCGCTAGTTTTTTAAGTGAACCATATCTTCTTAATCAGTTCTACACTTATAAAAAGCATATATCATGTATAGTCAATCAAATGTTCATTCGCCGTTTTGTTTCCGTTGAATGATAACGATATGATTGACAGACTAATGATATGGTCATGCCATTACAATTGGTTCCTTTAATTGGACAAAATAAAAAATAATTTTATGGTCAAAATTTTAATTCGTTGTTTTTTGTACCTATCTATATGTAATGTGACACAAGCAAAGTTTTCCAATATACTTAGTTCATGTTTCATCTTCCATAAACTATTGCTCACATGTGTTGTTATATATATATATATATCTATTTGCGTATGGCAGAACATTAGATACTTGTGTTCGGAATTTGTAGAAATTGAAATTGAATCAAATATTTTAAGTCGAATTGTATTAAATTAGTAATAAAAACGTTATTCTTAAATTAGATGCAGGGAATGCAAATAATATTTATGACAAAAGGATAATTTCATAGATATAGGAAGATGTGGTGTGAGTGCCAATGAGACAACTCTCCATCCAAATAACAAGTAAAAAAAAAAAGTAAACCATTATAGGTCAATGTACGGCCTTCAACACGGAGCCTTTACTCACAACGAACAACAAGCTATAAAGGGCCCCAAAATTACTAGTGTGAAACCATTCAAACGGGAAAACCAACGGTCTAATCTATATAAAATTTGAAAAAACGAGAAACGAGAAACACGTATAAATTACATAAACAAAGTTTTAACGACAACTACTGTACATCAGATTCCTGACTTAGGACAGGTGCAAACATTTGCAGCGGGATTAAACGTTTTAAAATGGATCCAAACCTTCTCCATTTTTCTGAAACAATAGCATAACATCACAACATAGAAAAACACTCAATAAAATATCAATTGGCAGCTCAATCAAAAAACGTACATTAATACACTATAAACGAATAAATTTGATCTGCAATATTCATGCATATCATAATACTCCAAACTGTATTTCTCGGTGTTAGTTGATGCCTTATCTAACCAAATCGTCTACAATGGTATTTGCTAATTCTCCAGTAAACACATAGGCATATAGGAGATAAAATGGAAGGTTGTGATAGAATCAAATTTGAATGATGTGTCCGAAAAAGGTGACATGTTTTCCTTTAGGATGTTTATAAATGAGTAAGTACCGGAAAAATTCGGAACGGCATGTCGCACTAGTTCAAACGGTAGGGCATATATTTAAATCAAAGCATCATGTACAAGAACCAGACTTCTGACACCAATGCTAAACATATCCATCTCTGTCATATAACTGACGACCAAAACAAAATCACGACTGAGTACTGTAGTCGTGGAAACCCGTCAAGTAACGTTCTTCGTTTGATAAATTCGGAAATTTCTTTGTTTACACCTTTGCATGGAACTCTTCTTGTACCGGTATTTTGTATATTCTTTTTTGGCTTATGTTCAGTAAATATCTCATGGAAACCCGTCCTTGTGAATATAAATTGCTTAACTACGTAAATTTTAAAAAGGAAAATGCATACTGTTTTTTTTTTATTCGTAAATATGTTCGTTAATTTCATAAATACGCCATCTTATTTTGTTTAGCAATTTTAATTTGAATCAGCAAAGTTTATATATCGACTGGATCATATACGGATTTTGGTTCACAGTGCAAACATGCGTCGCTTTCAGCTGAGAAAAGCTTACGCTTTGTTTATTTTCTTTCATTAGTATTCAATTGTTTCATCTTAGAAAAGAAAAACGAGAAATCATTCATACACTTCAATAAAAATAACAGTAGTTAACTTTCTTGAAACAGTTTCAAGGAACTGTGATTATGTAATTAAGAAAAATGGGTAGTTTGAACAAGCACATTACAATTATTAATGTTCAATTTAAACTAAATATGTGACGTAAAACCAGCAGATGTTTAGTGTAATTTGTAAAACCGTCACAGATAGTTTACTGCCGATACTCATCATATGAAGCGGAACCTGTAACAAGTCATACTAACGAGAAAACCAAGGCCTCTCACTGAGAGTAAAAGAGTTGCGTTCTCTTTTGGCTCTTTTTCTCTGTCTCCTAATCTTAATTGACCATACACAATTATATTGAGCGTCATTGCTCACTCTCAATGTTATAATTAACAAAGATAATTAGGAATAGTTTATGTTTTTATCAGAAAAACAACAGGAAACATTGAACGTGATATAGTAATCAACAATGCAACGTACAATCGTGTTAAAATTAGATAAACTCATTTTCTTATGCACCCTCAAACTGTTTTTAAATCATGTTTTCACAACAGGTAAAATCTTGCACGTTCTTTTCTTGCAAAAATAATTATAAGATGTTGGTTGCCAACGGCTTTATTGCAATTAAGTTTGAAGACATAAGTCTAATTCATTAAAAATGTTTGCAGCATGCAAGTATGTTTTTCTATAACATGTCCCACCTGCAATTCAAAGCTTTTCCAGTCCAAGTTGTATGGTGCAAATAGGGATTATTTATTAACCATCTATTTTTTTTATTTATATAAAGTATCTTTAAGATTAAAGTTTTCTTTCGTATTAAAAAAGATTAAAGTATAATATTTTTAGCTGAATCGTATACCACAAGTATGTACAAATGTACCAAATTGCCAAATATTTGAAAAAAAAACTATTAGAATAAATAGACAAAACGTTGCGAAATGAACTTCAAAGCAATGTATACTAATTTTTTTAATAAATAAGGCTCAGTAACTGAACTGTCAATTTGTAATAATTTAGGCTCAATAACTAGCTGTCAATTTGTAATATTAAGTTAGGCTCATTAACTGAACTGTCAATTTGTAATAAGTTAGGCTCAGTAACTGAACTGTCAATTTGTAATAAGTTAGACTCAGTAACTGAACTGTCAATTTGTAATAAGTAAGGCTCAGTAACTGAACTGTCAATTTGTAATAAGATTAAAGTATAATATTTTTAGCTGAATCGTATACCACAAGTATGTACAAATGTACCAAATTGCCAAATATTTGAAAAAAAAACTATTAGAATAAATAGACAAAACGTTGCGAAATGAACTTCAAAGCAATGTATACTAATTTTTTTAATAAATAAGGCTCAGTAACTGAACTGTCAATTTGTAATAATTTAGGCTCAATAACTAGCTGTCAATTTGTAATATTAAGTTAGGCTCATTAACTGAACTGTCAATTTGTAATAAGTTAGGCTCAGTAACTGAACTGTCAATTTGTAATAAGTTAGGATCAGTAACTGAACTGTCAATTTGTAATAAGTAAGGCTCAGTAACTGAACTGTCAATTTGTAATAAGTTAGGCTCAGTAACTGAACTGTCAATTTGTAATAAGTTAGGCTCAATAACTGAACTGTCAATTTGTAATAAGTTAGGCTCGGTAACTGAACTGTCAATTTACAATAAGAATAGCTCAGTAGCTGACCTGTCAATTTGTTGTAAGTTAGGCTCAGTAACTGAACTGTCAATTTGTAATAAGTTAGGCTCAGTAACTGATCTGTCAATTTGTAATAAGTAAGGCTCAGTAACTTAACTGTCAATTTGTAATAAATTAGGCTCAGTAATTGAACTGTCAATTTGTAATAAGTTAGGCTCACTATTACCTGAACTTTTGATAGCCATATCTGAGAATTTATAGATTAAGACATATATCTCGGAAATTGTATCGGTGCTTTTCACAGACATGGGCTGATTGGGCAATTTTTTACTCGGACCCGATAACCTTCATATCTTTTTTAGGTTTTTAGGGTGGTATATAAAACTAAATGCAACAAGATATATTTGTTTGTTTACATAATATAGAAATGTTCAAGTCACGGTTGTATACAATTGCAGTTGCCAACTCTGTTGTCGACATAGATTTACATAGCTATAACGGTATGTATTGGTAATGGATTATAGCTGGAATTATAATCAACTTTCTTACATAAATGCTAAACGTGTACTATGATATATGTAGATGTCAAATTGATGACCTACAATAATTCTGGCAGCTCATAATCAGAACACACACCCCAAACCAATATTAATGCAGTTTCTGTAATGCATTTTGTGTAATTGCTTTTAGTGTTCGTGATTATAATCTTGAAACAATAATAACTTGTCCTAAATGTAAACATAAGCATAAAGCTAATGTCATTACAAGGTCAAACCTTGCTTGAAATATCATTAGTACGAACATTTCAAATGACTGTGATAATTCTTTTCTGCTACTTTGCAAAAGAGAATATTATAAGTCTGAGCGCCAAAAAAATAGTAGAAGATTTTAACAATGTGATGGACTATCCATCATGCAAACGAGTATAACCTTGGCAAACGTGCTGGTACGTTAACCTGTGTACTCGAATCGTCAAAAATATTATTAATATACACGATTTGCAGAAATCTTCTATGGCTTTCTAATGAACAACATTGTTTGGTTAATCTCAAGTGTTTGAAAAAAGGTTCATATATTGCATCATTTCCCTGTTAAATGTTTAGGAAAATGTACAGTTCTATATAAATTTTAGGCAGCTTTGTTTTCTTCCATTATTTGTACTTGGAGTAATATAATAATAAAACCATATTATTTTCCAACATAATTGGGATTTTGGAGCTGGTCAATAAGTTTGCAATTAGGTCATCTCAAGGGGAACAACTTCAGATGGTAAATGATATTTGATATTCAATTGTACGCACATTGTCATATCTCATTTCCCCAAAGATTGTTTTTGGTCTCATGGGTTAATGTATTCGTGGTACGTGGTACATTAAGTTTGAAAGTTTTGCAAAGTTAAAATTCAAAAGTGTTGCCGTTTTCAATATTTGCATTCTTGATTTTAAAATAACATACAGGCGAGACATATATCTGTGTCAATAGATTATTATTCTATATTGATAAATAAAATAATAAATCTGTCAAAATAGCGTCATAAAAAAGGTAAACCTTTTCAATCTGATACATGTATATTTATAAAGCTTTGACATTGATATATCCTATAGAGTTAATATGCCTGCAAATCTATGAAAATCTTAAGAATCAAAATAGAAATCAAAATACATTGCCGCCACTGAGAAGATCAAACATTCTATTTTCGAATGAAAAACAACTACGAAAACAATGTTGTGCAACTTAAAGAAATCGAAAGATAAAGGTACTCTCGACGTTGACAAACATCCATATCGAAATAGTAATTAATCTATTTTAAATATATTTTAATCTGAAAATGATTTGGAAGATAAATTGAATTTCCTCGAATTAATCTGAATGTTGATAAGATGTACTAAATCTAGGGTGCAGTAAATTTTCTTTATCTAGGTTAAGATGTACCAATAAACAACATGATAAGCCAATGAATAAAGTATATCCGACAAAAATCTTATCATTTAAAAGATTATAGTAACATGTATGTAAACAGGAAAAGACATTTTACATTTGGCATGTGGTACATTTGTCGGTACCTATGCCTTTCTAAAGCCAAATTATCCAAAACGAGACTTGTTTAGTGTCAGTAGAAGGAGTAGATCATATTTGTGTTCCCTGTCTGTTACACTAAATCCATAGGATGTGTACTGATTGATATTTTGGTCTTGGATACTTGTATTTAATATTTTGCTGTTTTCAGTTTGAACTTTTTCTCAGAAATTACGAGTTATTCACTTTGTACTAATGTACTTTCTAGTAAGGCTTATTAAACTGATTTTTAGCTCACCTGGCCCGAAGGGTCAAGTGAGTTTTTCTCATCACTTGGCTTCCATCGTCCGTCGTCGTCGTCCGGCGTCGTCTGTTAACCTTCTTCTCCTCTGAAACTAATAGGCCAAATTTGGCCACAATCATCATTGTGGTATCTAGTTTAAAAAATGTGTCCGGTGACCAGGCCAGCCAACCAAGATGGCCGCCATGGCTAAACATAGAACATAGGGGTAAAATGTAGATTTTGGCTTATAACTCTGAAACCAAAGCATTTAGAGCAAATCTGACATGGGTTTTAAATTGATTATCAAGTCAAGATCTATCTGCCCTGAAATTTTCAGATATGGGTAAATTTGTTTATCAAGTCAAGATCTGTCTGCCCTGAAATTTTAAGATGAATCAGACAACTGGTTGTTGGGATGCTACTCCTGAATTGGTAATTTTAAAGATATTTTGCCGTTTTTTGGTTATTATCTTGAATATTGATATAGATAGAGACAAACTGTAAACAGCAATAATGTTCAGCAAAGTAAGATCTACAAATAAGTCAACATGACCAAAATAGTCAGTTGTCCCCTTAATGAGTTATTGCCCCTTATATTCAATCTTAACAATTTTTCTTCAATTGTTGTAATCTTTTACAAAAAATTTCTCCTTTGAAACTACTGGACCAAATTTAACCAAACTTTGGCCACAATCATCTTTGGGGTATCTAGATTTTGACTTCTAACTCTGAAACCAAAGCATTTAGAGCAAATCTGACATGGGTTTAAAATTGATTATCAAGTCAAGATCTATCTGCCCTGAAAGGAGTAGGGGCATTAAGGCTTGGTTTTGGCCCAAGAAAATAAAATGTTTGATAACTTTTTGAAATTGGCACATAATCTGTAGAAATGCATAGGGTCAAGAAATATAAATGAAGAGCATTGGATTCTTATGTGATGACGTCACAATTACGTCATAAAATGTACTGTTTTCACAAAAACGATGAAAATTCAGAATTTATGTAGTTTTCTATATTTATTTCTGGTGTGGAAACATCGTGCGCAGCCAAGAAACAACACAATAATTTAACTGAAGCTTTATTATTACTATTGACAAAATCTCACCAAATATAAAGTTGTTTCTTGGGTGCGCACATACTTTTCCAATCGAAAATATACTTAAACATTTGATGAAAAACAAGGA
The DNA here is from genome assembly GCA_037788925.1 of Mytilus galloprovincialis. Classification (NCBI taxonomy): domain Eukaryota; kingdom Metazoa; phylum Mollusca; class Bivalvia; order Mytilida; family Mytilidae; genus Mytilus; species Mytilus galloprovincialis. The sequence continues at coordinate 39,536,147 of CM075334.1, read as the reverse complement.
AAATCACAAAATTTTACAAAATATACAAATTAAGGCATGATTTGTTGCCATGGTAACTTGTTCAATGTCCAAAATTATTTTGTTTTTCTGAATACCTTCTACCTGAGATACTTTTCAGTAATTTAAAAATATGTATGATAACTTTTAAATTTGCAGTAATTTTTGGGCCAAATAAGGGGCTTATAAATCGGACAACCGGTTGTTGGATTGCTATCCCTGAATTGGTAATTTTAAGAAATTGTGCCGTTTTGGGTTATTATCTTGAATATTATTATAGATAGAGATAAACTGTAAACAGCAATAATGTTCAGCAAAGTAGGATCTACACTGAAATAAGTCAAATGACCAAAATAGTCAGTTTAAGGAGTTATTGCCCTTTATAGTTAATTTTACCATTTTTTCTTTTTTTTTTTGTTATTTTTTACAAAAATCTTCTCCTCTGAAACTACTAAAACAAATGTAACCAAACTTGTCCACAATGATTATAAGAGTATCTAGTTAAATAAAAATGTGTCCAATGACCCTGCCTGCGAACCAAGATGGCAGACATTGCTAAAATAGTACAAAGGGTAAAATTCAGTAATTGGTTTATACCTCTGAAACTGAAGCGAAGAGGAAATCTGACTGGTGGCAAAAATGTTCATCAGATTTAGATATATCTGCCCTGAAATTTTAAGACAAATCTGAAAACCAGTTGTTAAGTTGCTGCCCCTGAGTGAGTAATTTTGTACTTTTTTGCAATTATCTTTAATAGTATTATAGTATCTAATATAATCTTATACTATAAATAATGATTTTGACCTTATTTTACATGATTTCCAAGTCATCAGTAAATACAGGTGAGTGGCACAGGCTCTTCAGATCCTCTAGTTTCTTCTTATGTTAAGTTGTAACATCACTGTCCTAAATTGGGGAAGCTTAGACACCTGCAGATATGTTTGGTTCACCACATTCAGTGAGTCTCCCGATTCCAGGTTAAAAGCCTGTACTTCGGTGGTTATCGTTCGTAGTTGTTATCTTTTAATTTTTTGTGTGTGTTGGGGCCTTTTGTGACTTTCTGTTGGAGATGCATTTTTCTAATTGTTGGAGGGTTATACGGTGACCTGTAGTTGTCTATCAAGTTCTGTATCACTTTGATCCTTGCGTAGCCTGAGGTTGTCTCATTTGCAATCATACTGCATCTTCTCATTTTTATGATTCGGGAGCACTTTGCTGAATAAAGGGTTTATTTTGTCAATATGATACAATACACTTTATTAGTATATACTGTAGTAGTCAAATCATTCTATGTAATGCAATCATAACCTGCATAACATTCGACAGGATCGACCTGTTGTGTTACAGAAGGGCAATCATATCATGTAGCCAATTTGACACGAGTTATATATGGTGTCTTTTAAAAGAAGTGCAATCACACCTTGTTATTCATACGACAAATAACGTTATTCTAATTTCATCTCACAAAAGAATTTTCAGGCAGTTTATCTTATCTTTCAAAAGAAATTTTGGGAAATATTTGACATAATTCATTTTTTATATCAACATTCCAACGTATGAAAATCTTAATATTTTTACTCTTAATGTTTTATTATATTTTTCAATGAACCGCACTTTTATTCTTATCGCGGTTTTGAATAGATAAATTTAACGATAATGATTCTCTCGGCATGCATTCTACAAACATTAAAAATATATTTACTCTAGCTTGTTTAAAGAAAGTAAACTTAGTTATAAGATATAACACTTTTTAATATCGTACCCATTTTAGTGCCTGATGTTTTGGGTGTTTGCCACCAGCATATGTTTGATTGATACCATTGATGATATGCTTCAAAATAACGACAGGGTGATATATCCTCCATATTCACCGAGGACTGTTTATCTCTATCACCTTATCGTAGAATCTTGTATAAGAATGTTTCGCTGTTGCTCAATGTATGCCGTTCATCATTCATCGAGTCCAGAGAAATTACTGCTTAATGGTTTGGTGAGCTATCAAATAAACTTAAAGTGCTGATGGAAAATGATAGATGACGCTTGTGACGTACGTTTATCGTCAGGATTATTAAACGTGTATGTCTGTCGGTTGATTTTGGCAAATAATTACATATTTTTGGGATCGAGAAGCCGTTATTGCTCTTGGACGTTGATGTATTTCGTCAAAATTTATAGTCTCTAATTGATGAATAGATATAAGGTGTTTGTTTATGACGAAGACAGTTTCGTTTCGAGATCATAAATTTGTGAATTATGGTTGTTGTGATGTTTTAATTGTTTTAAAATTGTTTCTATATCAAACTGCACTCCTATTTATACTGTACCAGTTATATTGTTTGACAGGAGAGGCGAATATAATAAACTCATACTAATAAAGCAATGCCAAAAGAGAAAGAGACAAAAAGACAAAACAACAGGATAAAATTGAGAATGGAAATGGGGAATGTGTCAAAGAGACAACAACTCGACCATAGAAAAAACAACAGCAGAAGGTCAACAACAGGTCTTCAATGTAGCGAGAAATCCCCGCACCCGGAGGCGTCCCTCAGCTGGCCCCTAAACAAATATATACTAGTTCAGTGATAATGAACGCGATACTTATTTCCAAATTGTACACAAGAAACTAAAATTAAAATAATACAAGACTAACCAAGGCCAGAGGCTCCTGACTTGGGACAGGCGCAAAAATGCGGCGGGGTTAAACATGTTTATGAGATCTCAACCCTCCCCTATACCTCTAGCCAATGTAGAAAAGTAAACGCATAACAATACGCACATTTAAAATTCAGTTCAAGAGAAGTCCGAGTCTGATGTCAGAAGATGTAATCCTATTAGTGCAGTTTCTGTGATTTTATTTACATTTTCATCCTACTGAATTAAAACTATAGACTAACCGTAACTTCTAATTTGTTTGTTCGATAGTGTGCTACTAGTGATTTACTCAGGATACATCACCTCCAATTATTTGTATATTCAGATTTAGATTGGATTGACACTAGCATACCACGCTTAGTTAGATCATCAACATCATACATAATAGGAGGATCCAGGGTAGGGGCTGGGGGACCCGCCCCACCCTTTTCGTGGGAAAAATTTGGTTGATTATATAGGGAATCATTAAAGCATGACTGGACCCCACCTTTTTAGGTCAGAAAGCGCCCCCACCCACCTCCCTTTAGGAAAAGTTCCGGATCCGCCAATGTACATGTATGTCAACATGTACCAACTTACAAGATAATTGTCTTTTATATGTCATATTATCCTTCCTGGTACATTATTCTGACTCAAATTTCAACTAATGACCTATTGAACTCGAGGCGAGCAAGCTATTCTACTATACAGTTCGAATTTGGTTTTTTTTCATCATATACTGGTTCAGTGTATTTTTCTTTCCAAGATTAACGTAATACAAATAGTAGTGTAGCTGGATATGCTATTTTCCAGATCATTCTACTGGCTCTCTAAACTTCCCCGATGTTTACTTTTGAGAACACTTTTTTTCCTCTGTACCGGTATACGGCATAGCAGACAACAACAAAAAACACTAGTACAAGAGAAAAAACAACAGTAAAATTGAGAAAGGAAATGGGAAATGTGTCAAAGCGACAACAACCCAACCACAGAGCAGTAAAATGTATTATTAAAATGAAAGACTTTTACAAAATAAAAACACAGTCTCTTATGCTTTACTCAAAAAAGATAAACACGGATGATTGTTTTACAGATCTTTTCTTTCAAAAAGTTGTTTTAATTGTTATGCCTCATGATCTTCAAACAGTCATATGTATATTTAGATTTATTCAAAAAGTTGTCTTGAGTTTGATGCTTTAAGATCCATATTTCATTCCCCCCCCCCTCCCCCAATAAAATGTTCCCTTAAACGATTCTTCATGACCCTTTACCACAAGTTGATTTTGAAGTAACGAGCTCACCACACTATAAGAAGGATAAATATTTCCATAAAATTATATAAAGAGAATTGACTTGTACTTCCAAAATGTAATCAATCAGTATAAGTCTAAGTCTTGAATGCAGCATCCACTGTGTAGTTTGTTATACTTTTTATTATTTAGTTTGAATTACATGTATCTACAGTTTGAAATTTTTCGAATGTCTTATCCGTTACCGGTTTTTTTTTTTTTTTTTTTTTTATTTTGCATAATTTTCACATATAATAAGTAAAGATATGACGAAGGTTCCAAAAATTAAACAAAAAAATACCTACCAGAATGAACCTATTGCAGTAAAATTAATATAAAATTCCAAACGATGCACATCAACGATATTTATATGCAACTTGATCATCGCGTAAACTTTAAATGAGTAGACTGAAACATGCGTATCAAACTTGTTACCGTAACTTTTTCTTTTTTTTTTTCTTTTTTCCTGTCTTTTTTTTTTTTGTTGAGAACTAATTTATCGTGGAAGAAATATCCTCTGCACGTGTTATGTACTCACTACAGTTGTGTACATCTGCAAGATGTACTGTTCTATTGTCTAATTCACGCAAAGACAGAAATATTTATTTGTAGAGAAACGCTGAATTATATATATTATACGAAACAACAAAAACACCTTTGCTTTACTATTTTCGTGTTTCAGTTAAAAGATTATCATTAAATCTTTATGTTGTTTGTAGTGGAAATATCATGTACTTAGGTACAGACAATCCCAGAGAAAAACGTCAATTAATGGAAAAAATACGTAAATTATTGAAACTTATCTCTGATTATAGAAATACCATAACCTTCAGGTGTACTCAACAGGTAAGTGCGAAATGTTGTAATTTATAGGTTGTTTAACTTTAATTTTGTCAGTATTCACTTCCGGTATTGTCAACCACTACTTTTATTTATAGTATTTGTTGTGAATTATAATTATGTAATGTTCAACAACACTGAACAAAAAGCGGAATAAGCCTTTCCGTATATAAGTATCTTACGTTGGTGTTAATAAGTTTTTTGGATTTCCTAAACTTATACTGCACTAGTTCTATTTGCAGAGGCGGATTAAGGGGGAACCGCCCTCCCCCCCCCCTTTTCTGGGAAAAATTTTGTTTTTTTTATATAGGGAATCAATGAAGCGTGACCGTAACGGGCCCCTCTTATGTAGTCAGTGGGCCCCACTTATCAAAATTTCTGGATTCGCCACTGATTCGGGCAGTCAATATTTCTATGTCATATACAGTCACTGACCCGATGTCACTTTTCCTCGTGAATAGCCGAAATTTAATATATTTAATTATTCGTACGACATCTTCAACCTGTTCTTGTTTCCAATGTATACAAAGATGCGTGTAATGACTTAAACTTGTTTCTTTTACAATATTTGGAGAAAAAACATATTTCACTTGTTCATATTTTCTGTTTTCTGTTTCTGAATAACCTATTTATAAATCAAACGAATTCGTTCACCATCGATTTAGGGTTTCAAGAAGTAATTTAATTTCATTGTGTTGTATATATTTCTCCACCTGCAAGATATGATTTTCCCCAATATTTAAATCAAATAAATAATATTAACATATTAAACAATAGTTGAAAATGTTTTTTTTTTTTTTTTTAGATTGCATTTTAGTCAAGACAATAATAGTGTATTGACTTGACATATCATATGCCAAGTCAATGCACTATTCTAATGCAATTATTTTGCAACAATTGTTCTGATTGGATAACAGTAAGTGTAAAATTCTCTATCTCCTTGTCTGTAACTAAGGAAGCCGACATTTTGAATTTCGGAATGTATTGACATGTTATTTCTACAATAATAAACAAAAAACTCACTTGTTGCGCCTAAAAATCTTCTTTTTATCAAATTTTATTACATTCTGAAGCGGCACAGAAGCCAGAAAACGCCCGGTGTTAATGTTTGACGCCGGAAGCATATGACGTCACCTAGTGTAGGGACCAAAGAACATAACATCTTTTCGCGGAATTTTCTTTAATGAACATTTTACGCCGAAATAATGATTGAAATTTAATTAGAAACTTGTTTTGTATTAGAATAGAGATAACTGTATTGTATGTGAAGCTTTGCGGACGTCCATCGGTAGTTTTACTGTCGCAAATACCCGTTTACCTGTCTCCGCTCCGCGTCGCCAGGTAAACTAATTTTGCGACAGTAAAACTACCGATGGACGTCCTTAAAGTTTCAAATACAATACAGTTATCTGTTAATTATTGTCTTTACAATGCAATCTTATCATCAACGATATAAGGATTCGGTCCGAAACGAGCAGAGCCTCGCATTTCCCCTTTTCTAAGCCTCATCCACGTTTTCTACAATTAGAGGTTCATTAAGGGATGATAATAATTTTGAAATCAAATTTACAATTTAAATTATTATCATAAGGTCAATGTAAGAAAATATAACTTTTTTGTATTCAGCACAAAGATGGGGAAGGGCTCGGTAGATTTTTGACCTTCCCAATTTTCTCAACCTCATACAAAAATTTTTATATTTTTCTGACATTGACCTAATACTATATATTTGAAATATCTATTTCTTTTGTATTTTGCCGGAATGGATTTGACATTGGCAAGCATATCATATCTGCTTTATTTCTTTTAAAGTGGGACATGAAATCTCAAAAAAAGAAGCATAACATAATGTAAATTAGTTCGAGATTCAGACCTGGCGTCCGAACGGTCTGTTTTCATGTATTATTATTTTTGTTACAACTGTGTGCAAGAGCTATTGCGCGTCAGAGCGCAGTCCGATATATATTGAGATATGGAAATTATCGACACATGCCGACTTGTGTCTGTGGAAATAAAAATATACAACATGGCTTTACTATTCGTTTTCTCCGCGAATATTTTATTCACCAACCGAACCCTTGAGTCATTAACAAAGCTTTTTTTTCTCACGTTTTTATTCACAACCCTTTCAATGATGTATTTTCGCTAAATATTATCGCTAAGATATTGCGATTCGCGTTACTTCCCCTTAGAACTTGGAATCAAAGGATATCTTGTTGGCGTGCACGCATTAGTTTAAATTTGTAAAAGATCATGGAAGTATACTTACATGATAAGACATAGATGATGTTGCAAAACAATTTAATATAATGATGTTTGCGTGTCAATGTAGTATATTGATAAATTTACTCCCGTAATCCAATATGCTCACGGAATAGAATTTATTAAATAATTATAATTATTAGAAAACAAGGATTTTTATATTAAACACTGAGTACTATATGTGTATACATTTTTGGTTTTAAGTATTCCGGATGAAATTATTTTCAAAGAAGAGTTTTGTTCCCCCATATTTATTAAGTGAGGTTTTTATTACATATAGTGAACTTAGCCTTGATAAAGATAGTGAATTTTCATATCAATATTAAGACATCTATATAGATCATCGTTGAAGACCGTTCGGTGACCTATGGTCCCTTTGTCAATAATACCACATCTTCTTTTTTTATATTTAAGATAAATGTTAACGGACTATCGTTCTGCTTGGTATTTTACAGGAACCAAACCACTCTGGCGTTTTTTAACTCAGTTAAATCTTTAATATGTATTCAAACAATTATGGGTGAACAAAAAATAAAATTTCATTTATCAACAAACAACACAATCATATTTATCTGAATTAAGAATATTTGACACGTGATATAAACTTTCAATACTTCCTGATTAGCAATGCGTTGCTTCTTATCTTGGAAAATTAGCTGATATATAAATATAAGTATCTGCGAATGTTTATTGTTTTTTACCACACCCGAACATTTCTTGAGGTGAAAACATGGAGTATCAAGCTGAGACTTACTACGATATGTTGATGAATTCCAGTTCTATTGGATTAAAATGTTGTTATGAGCATTAAGATCACAACAATCATGTTGATATATAGCCATGTCAGTATAGCCATGTCCGGAATGATTCATTTGTCAAACTAATGTGACAGTACAGCCTACATATTGTTTCTTGTAATGAAATAAATATATGAATATGCATATTCATATTTTTGTACTGATAATTTCATAACCATTTATAAAATTAATTGACAATACGTATAAATGTATTATATTATAACAGGAATTTGAAGGGCGTAATTCAAGGTTTGACATAACAAAAAAAAAGACTGTTTTACTTTTGGAAAGAGGTGGGTTGACCTGTATGCGGATCTGAATTAGGTTTACAGAATATAGATAACTATTGCCAAAATAGTATAATAAATAGAGAATCTGGGCAAAAATTAAAGGCTAGAAAATAATGCATATGAAGAATAACTCATTCTATTCAGACCCTCATGTGTTGGTGGTTTTTTTTCAATTTGTGAACCAGTTGGTATGTTTAATGACGTACACCAAGCCTTTCCTTTTATTCATATACGTAATATTCGCATGTTGATAAAAATTTCTTCTGTAACTAAATTTACAAATATAATTCTATATAAAGCTAAATAAAAATTCAACAATCATTAAAACCTTTAAATAGTTTAAAGTTGCATATGTACAGACACAAAGAGACCTATTTCCTATGCTTATTTTGAAATCTTACTTTGATTTATATATATTTTTAGAAAGTACGGATGTCATTATAGGAAATATCCATGTCTAAATTCTACAGTTTACAAAGGAAAATGTTCATTGTGATAATTTTGCATGTTATCTGAAAACATTGCATGTTTCTATTCTGCTAGTATTGTTTAAAGGTAAATCACACAAGACTATCTAATGAAGCAAAACTCGTTTTTGAGAAGTTAAACAAGACAGTAACACCATCACACACCTGCATTAAATGAGGGAAAACTCATTACTATTGAACTGGGAAATATATCTCAAAAATGAATACTTAGTTCATATCGGCTGGTAGAATAAGAACTTTATGAAATAGAACTATTGGATCATGGTGTGAAATGTTTAGAACTGTACAACTCTTTGACAACAAGTTAACATAAGCGCCGTGCCATTAGCTATCCATTTTTGGCTACAAATTTTTAAACCCGCTAAAACGTTCGAAAATTCAGATGTTTCGATGTACTGCAAATTATTGATAAAGACACACCACAAATTTTCATTAAAATGAGAAATAAAATAACTATATACGTATTTATAAAAACGACCGGAAATAATTTTACAATCTTTTAATCTTGATGGTCGGAAAAAAAAGCAATCTGAAGAAAATTCACCTATATAAACGTGCGTGCACATATATATATATATATATAAGCTCACTCCATAAGTATACATAATATCGAAATCAGAGAACTATATTTTAGTTGAAAAGTGGGTGTACTCATTGTGCAAGCAACACTCTCAATAATCCTCATTGTTTTATGTACCTGTTCTGACGTCAGTTAATTTTATATCGTTAAAATCTGCATGGTTGTTCATTTTTTGCTTTTACCGGAAGTAGCTTGGTGGCCTTCAGAAAACGAACATAAGGGGTAACTTTTTCAATAGTATTGGAGTGAAGGAAAAGTTCTGTTGTTGCGTTGCTGTCTTATTGATAATTATATCAGTCCAATCTCAATTAGATGGAAAAAATTTAATATTTGAAAGCAGCACATGTATACGCCCCAGAGGTTATTTTTTTCGCAATATGTTTGAATACTAAGTCAAAGAAAAAAATATCTTCTAATTATATAAGAAATATTGAAAAAATCAATGAATTCTTCAAGCCTGAAGGATATTTTAGTCAACATTTATCTTATAATTCTATGTGTTTGAAGGCACTGACCTAATCAGGTTTGAAATTGAAAAATATGTGGGACGATCATCTTTGTAAACGGAATTCTGGTTAAACTAATTCTTCCATCTTCCTAATCCAGGAGTCAGACTTTTTCTGGACAACTTGTATCTTTGTTTCTTTTCTAAAAAGATTTAGTTTTGGTCACTATTTGCACTATTCTCGTTTAAGGGGATTTACCATAAACACTAAGAACAGTCGCCACGGAAAGTGCACGTCAACTTGGAAATAAAAATATTAGACATTATGACATGATATCATAACGAGACCACAATACAAATTCCGATATTTCTCTTATGGTGATTTTAGGGATTACACATAATATTACTCTGAAGGCAACAAATAGCATAAAAGCACTGACTGCAATTATATCTGTCTTATGTAAATGATAAAAAAGTTACATCAGTATAAAAAAAATACACTATATTTTTTTACGTGAAAATTTTTACTTGAGCCAAAATTTTGTGTTCCCTGAAAGCGTCCATCTGGGGCGGTACCGTATGTTGCCTTACTTCGAAGTTACTGTTGTTCGTTAATATTACACAGAAGAAAATGAAATTTAAAGATGAAAACCAGGATTTCGAAGAAAAAAAGGGGGGATACAAATACAATTGTCTGTCCTTAATCATAGATGTGATTTAGAGTAGACAAACGACACACGTCTAACTTAAAGAACTAAATCAGTATGTGGTCTGTATATACAATAACACGTGCTTGCGTGTCTATATAGAGTTGTATTTTTTTCTAAATGTATATCAGTTTTAAGTGGTACAAGCTATATGAAAAATGAAACAGGTCAGTATATAGGTTTACTTCGCACCCATTACAAGTTGAAAAAAAGAGTCTAAAGAAATTGTAAAAACAAAATAAATGTTCTTTATTTCAATATGCCACTTGTCAAACCGATGTCATTATGTTCAGTTATTGTTTTTAAGAACCAAGTTTAGTTTTCGTATGGAATTTTTGTAAACCACTTTAACTTGAAATGCATGTATTTGTGTTTTTTAACAATAAAGTAATAATCTGTAGCTAGGATTTTCTGGTATTTCATGCACATTGTTTATAGATATGTATTCATTTAACTTTCCATGTTCATTATGATTGATATAGAGGTACAGCCATTAACTTTTGAGTTGCTCGGCTATAGGGATATCTCCTCCAATAAATTTATAGTCGTTGTTGATGTGTTTATTTTCTATTGTAAATTATGTCCATATTTAGTATGTTAAGATAATGGACCTTTAACAAATTATATGCAATAAATAATCAACAATAAAAGATAAAATATTTCAATTATTTCAAAGTAGAACAGGGGCCAAATAGGACAAAGAAAAGGAAAAGACGTCTTTACGCGGTATTTATATATAATATATTATATATATTTGGTTTGCCAGAATATTAGTATTTGGTAATGAAAGGAAATGAAATTGTCACTATTCAGTTCATTTTTTTTTTTGAAGAAAAAACTTAAATATGAAATATTCAAGAGATTTTAGAATTTAGATATTTTGCAACGATATATGCAACCCAGTTATACTTTTTTTTTTTACTTTTTTTTAATTTACATCAGCCCAAAATTTGCTGATGGTAAATATTCACTTTTTAAACGATAACTGTGATAATTATTTGCGCAATAACTTTCTAGATGTAATAAACGGATAAAATTTTGGAGAAGAGAAAAGGAAGCGAGCTAGTTTGAATGATAATTATTTGAGTATTTACGTATAGGACTTGTTACGCTTTGAACTTCTTATTCAGTTTTGTACATCATATTGTATTTAGTTTTATAATTTATTATAACAATACATTTCTCAGTCTTTTTGTATTCTTGTCGTTGGTTCTTCGTCTGAGTATGCTAGATTTCCACCAGTCATATAAATCTTATATATATATACTTAAGAAAGAGTTTAAAACAATGTTTAATAGATATATATAGGAAGATGAGGTATATATGAGTTCCAATGAGACAATTCTCTATCCAAAAAACAACTAATAAAAGTAAACCATGATAGGCCAAGGTACGGCCTTCAACACGGAGTCTCTGAATGATTGTATAATAAAAACTATAACACAAATTCCCATACGTTTCGGCCATTACGGCCTTCTTCATTGGAATAAATTACAACATTCAATTGTAATTTATTCCAATGAAGAAGGCCGTAATGGCCGAAACGTATGGGAATTTGTGTTATAGTTTTTATTATATATAATAACAGTAGCACGGGTTCGAATCCCGGCGAGGGAAGAACCAAAAATTTGCGAAAGCAAATTTACAGATCTAACATTGTTGGGTTGATGTTTAGACGAGTTGTATATATATATATATATATATATATATATATATATATATATATATATATATATATACCTATATTGTTTCTCTCCGTATACGCTGCCACCTTTTACGTTTGAATAACAGAGTTGGAGGCAAAACTAAAACATCAAATGTTGAAACCTGTCTTAAGTAAGGAATCTAATGTACAGTAGCTGTCTGTGTATGTATAGTTCATACGTGTTTTTCGTTTCTCGTTTATATATAGACTATAGCTCGTTTGTTTTCCCGTTTGAAAGGTTTTACACTAAGTTTCGGGGCCCTTTATAGCTTGCTGTTTGGTGTGAGCCAAGGCTCCGTGTTGAAGGCCGTACCTTGGCCTATCATGGTTTACTTTTATTAGTTGTTTTTTGGATAGAGAATTGTCTCATTGGAACTCATATATACCTCATCTTCCTATATCTATTAAACATTGTTTTCAACTCTTTCTTAATAAACAGGGACTGTATGCGTTTGAAACAACCGAGAAGAAGGCAAAACTAAAACATTCAATCATTGAACATTGTTTAGACTCTTTCTTGATAAACAGGAGGTCATTCAAAACTTACATTAGTCATGCACAGTGTTTTACTAGTCTTGAAACGTTTTAAAACTCAAATTATCTTTTGAAACAGAAGCAATGATGGCAATATTGGTTATGTACAAAAAAAAGCTATACTGGCAGACAAGCAATCACAAACTATACGTATAAGAAGAAGAGAACGCAATGCATGGCCATTTTCGCTTCTTTTTTTTTGGGGGGGGGGGGGGGGGTTCGACGACGGAAGATGAAAAAGTTAAAAGTACTCAAAATATTAAACTTTACAGAAAACTTAAGATTAGGCAGCACCAACGCTGTCAAAAACTAAGTTGTTTGTTTGAATTACAGATATTGCCCGAGGACGACACCCCTTTTATTATTTTTACATTTCTCAAATCGTGGATATTTCAATTTTAAATCAACGCATATAGAGTATAACAAGAAAAAAAGCATAGCATACCGTATAAGTAATTTGCTACTTAAAGTTATTGAAGGTGTGAAAAGCTAAACATCATATTATTACATATAAAGACAGCCCACTTTTGAAATAATACACTGTAAGATAACACCATTTTACAGAACATCGGTGTTAAATTAAATTCATGCAGAGTCATGACAAAAATAGTTTTCCATTAAGTAGGACACGAAAAAAACATATTAGAAAATAGAAATATCCGAATATAGCATTTAAAAAACCATATGATATGATTTCCGTGATCACAGCACGTGATTCTGTCTGGAATAACTGTCATAAAGTTCCCGGTGAGGACAACACATGAAACGGACTAATTAAATGATGCAAGACTGAATCACGGACGGAGAAGAAACGCCTTGTAAGGGTAACGCAAAATCTACAAAGAACAAGATTTGCGAAATGAGAACCTACATTAAAACCGGAAACAGAACCAGGTGCTCCGGAATGGTAATCATATCCTATGCATATTCAAAATCGAGTAAATAAAGTAGGCGATTAAAGTAATCAGTATATTTCTCTTTTGCGCTAATGTGTTCTGGTGCCATTTTATACCCTGAATTAACATTTCGTCGTTTTCATCAAAATGCGCGTCAAATCAAAGCCACCAAGTCAATTTTCTAAATTGCTAACAAATACGATTTTCTTTAATGTATCAATGTTTGATCGTTTGTAATAATTAACTAATATTTTATGATATACACTGGCAAATATTAAGAATTCTTACATAAGTATTTCCATCTTTTTCTTTGGTCTGAAATAACCTGTTACAAATAAAACGATTTGTTAAAGCTGAGATTTTAAAAAATAATTCTACATTATCAGTTATAAATACGAATACATATGATTTATAGTTTATAACTCAGAAATAATTAAGTATAAAGGCAACGAGATTTAACCGGTATCAAAATCAAGTACGTCTATTTTTTGTAAGTTTCTAGTCAGATTGAAATGCAGTGAAATTAACAGACCGATGTTTTGTTGTCTGCTCTTTGGTCGGGTTGTTGTCTGCTCTTTGGTCGGGTTGTTATCTGCTCTTTGGTCGGGTTGTTGTCTCTTTGACATGTTCCCCCTTTCCATTCTCAATTTTATTGATTAGAAATAGTTAATTCGTTTTACATTTAAGTGAAAAGGCTAAAAAAAAGCAATGCCTGTTACTTTTCCCTATGAATATTTCTTCTGACTTCCTTTTGAAATGCAATCGTTAAAAGCCCACAGGGATAATTTCAGATTCGGCTTAGAAATACAATACTCTCAGTTTAAACTTGAAATTCAAAATTTAAATTAGATTAAATATCTTAAGTACTTATGCTGAGGTAAATATCAATTTACGAAAATCTCAAACTATGATCAGGAAAACGTATCTTTTTACAAATTAAGTCTCTGAAATAACGTATGCAGGCTAAACTAAACTGTCAAGTAGTCTTATTTTTCGAACTTGAGAGATCAAATTTCAATGCGTTCAGTAGCTAAAGGTAACAATTCCAGAAGAAAATAAGAATAAAATGAGTTTTAAAAATCAAAAGGTTAAAAAATGACAACCACTCATAATAATATAGAATAAAACCCTCGATTTGTATTTAATACGTTCATTTTTCCTTTTTTTTTCAATGTAATAGTTCGACATAATGATATAATATTTTTAGAATGAAAACAGCAGTATACGTGGACGACCAATTGATTTTCCTTATTAAATTTGTTTTTTGTGGTTTTTTTTTTTGATGGGGAGGGGGGGGTGATTCTAAAAATGACTATCCTCGCTGGTTAAAGCAGAAAAGAATAATTTTGCGAGGCAGAAAAACTTAATTCACCCGCAAAAAAATCTCCATATACACCCCCCCTTTTTTTGCCGAATATCGGAATGGTCGGTCCCTCAGGAAGCTGTCTGGTATGTTCTGATGTTCTGTTTTGCATAATTTTTGTCATCAGTTTACTTCAGAACATATATTAACTGCTAGAATATCCTTGATTTCAAATTGTAAATATTGAATTTGAAAGAATTTTCCAGTTAAAATCTTAATTTGCATTCCGACACATGTTTGAAAAAAATGAATACAGGGTCAAATATCGTCATTCCATTGGGGAAAATAACAAAACATTTCGTGAATAATATGCACTTGATGCTAATAAAAAAAACTTTAAATTCTATATAATTTGAAAATTAAGGAGATGTGATATGATTGCCAATTTATTATTTACTGATATTCATTATACTTTTTGTAGGAAAAGCCTTTACTTTATGTAAGAGAATGAAGATATTAGTTTTGTTAAATTGCAAATGAGATATTTATTAGATATATATTTACTCTAATTTTGCATTTTGAACTCATACAATCAATTTCAAAAAACAAAACTTTCTCATGAATAATTTATCTTTATTAAATATCAAACCCAGCTTTCTATAGATCATGTATTACGTGCTCTTTAGACTTTCATTGCTGTAAAATATTAACTGTCTTTAATTTAGATAAACTATATCTGGAAAAAACATAATCAGTTAAAAAACTCTTTCTTAATTAAAAGACGCAATCATTATGAAATTAATACCAACACGAGAAAATGCAAAGCAATTAACGTCAAAACGTCAGAGCTGACATGCGCCTCAAATCCATACTCTCATCAACCTCAGAGCATCATCGGTCGCGATAACATAGGGTTACATTTCATCGTTCGTATATATGACTCAGAAACAAACATCTATCTCACAAAACAACGTTAATTTTCATGGTATAATTATTATCCACGTGTATTTCTCTGAAATGAAAACACAGACTTATCAATTATAATTCTAAGAGATATATGGATTATGATTATTTTTGTGTGATGTTTGTGTTAATCTGTTTTGGATGATACTAATTCATAGAAGGATTAATATTAGTTGACTCCAGTTTAATTAATTGTTCAAAGAATTGTTTCGACTAGAAATGATATGCTCGTATCATCTGTATATTCAGCAATTAGGGAATTGTGTGTATAACAGTAATACTTTACAGTTTATACCCATGTTCATTTCCACTGAACATTATTCAGGTGTGAAAGGTAAATCTACGTAACCTGCAACTCCACATTAATTTAATTAATTATTGAACCAAAAACTATGTCTGACATTTATTCTTCATTTCAGTGTTAAAGGATCGATACAGTGTCATGGTATTCTAACTTTAAAGGAATGTCTTAAAAACAAAAAGCTGCAACATGTGGAAATTATTTTATCTGTTTGTGTTTGTGTTTATTTGTGGATTAGTACACGGCAACGTTTATCATACAACTGTCCAAATAGCTCGATGTCGGGTGCAATGCTTAAAACAGGTAAAAACAGTTTATTTTTGTATTCTCTATTTGCTGCATCTGTTTAACGCAATTACTTTTTCGCACCTCAGAATAATTTATTTGATTGTGTTTGAGTGTTACCAACACCTGTTTGTATATGAATACCGTTTAATGAAAAAATATCTCAAAGCATTGCATGGCTTGTAGGACAAGTATTAAGAAAATAAGATTTTGGCGTATGGAAAATGTTTCTAAGTTCACATGTATTACGTAAAATTGTTTTAAAAAAGTTGTAATACAATGCAATATGGTGGTTATCTTTCAATTTCATTTTAAGAATAAAAAGAGCATAGAACAAGTATTAAGAAAATAAGATTTTCCGTATGAAAAATGTTTCTAAGTTCACATTTATTACGTAAAATTTAGGTAATATAATGCACTATGGTGTTTTCATCATTTACATTTAAAGAAAAAGAAAAACACAGACTAGTATACAACATGGTAAACGCATTTTTGGAGAAGCCAATGAAATAAAACGAGAACAAAAATATAATTTATTTGACAGAAATGTTGTGCAGCGAAATTTCACACTAAATCTTAGCCAAACTAAAGCGTTAATTTTGTGTAAATATATATAGTTTACATCATTGAAAATAGGCATAACAGTTGGATACTAGACGCATGAAATGAGTTTTTTACATCGAAAACATATTTTCTTTACGAATAAACCAGTTTTGAGACTGTTTTGTAATTTAAATAGGAATCTGTTCCAAATGAGAGACTTAATAAACCGAAATCTAATATTACAGCTAATATTGATATGTGAAAAAAGTATAAAAATATTTGAAAAACATATCTGTACAAAATAAATAGTTCTCCTGGATTTATAAAGTACCTTTTCAGAGACAGAACGATCGAATCTTGCTCTTGGATCTTACACTTATTTTTGGTTTTCATTTGAGTTAGCACAATTAATTTTAATAACTTTGTATGGCATGATAATATAAATTGTTCTTGAATTCATTTTTATTTTGTTGATACAGGATAACCCCGAATTTCAATGTAAAATCAATTACAAATTTTCTATTTGCATGTATAGCTGCATTCTTATAAAATTAAGTACCATAAAAACTTCCATTTTTCCCTCAAGAAACGAGTTTCTGTATAGAATGTCTTGTATGACCTCTTGCAATATGTATTAGAAAATCTTCTGCACATAACATTTTATTTTTTAGACAATAAAACATAGAGATATCAGTACGAAAATCAACGATGGAAATTGCTTTAAAAAATTCAATTGTGACGGGGTATGTATTATTATTTTCGTTTTGAGGTTTATATCGAGAAAGTCATAAAATCGGCTGATGTCTTGATGTGGCTACTACAAGTTGCTACCGGCTTTAGTTATGAATTTAGTGCACACTATTTACTGAAATTGCAATTCTTAAAAAAATCCCCCAAAATATTTCTAAAAATGACATTAAAGCGAAATATTTCTTGGTGTCAATATTAAATAAATTGGAGCATTCGGAAGCAAATATGAAAACCTAAAGAAGAATTTATCTAGATCTTTATGAGGAATATAAACAGATGCAGTACTTGTCCATAAACAGGGACATATCAGTTTTACTAGATTAGACATGCAAATACTAGTAGTATATTATGATATGACATAGTTCATTATCCAGACAAGATTATTGCTTTATATTTATTTGGCCTCATGTTGCCCCTGATTATCATGGCATTGAGAAGTAACAGTTCCAACAATAACTTTATATTGATAAGGCTATTAATTAAGCCTGCCACAAACATGCTGCGAGATGTAAACAAACAGTAGGGTATTTCCTAGTTGGATACTACTGACCCGTCTTCATTAAGTTTGCCATGCGATAATTGTAGTAATAGCAAATCATAACAATATACCACTTAAAGCGCAAACTAAATGTTCATACATATGGCACGGTTCAGAATGTTGCTCGCCACAGGTCAGCGTATTCGTCGTTTGTATTTATCCAACTCACAGTAACTTTTGGGAGAAGAAAAAACGACAACAAACTGTTCTTTATTTACAATAGCTTACAATTTGTTAGTATAACAATGATGATTATGTTTAAATTGCACGGGGGCAGAATTGTTACCTCTCGTCATAAAATTTGTGTTCTGAAATTGTGGATTTTAAACAGGGCATAAAGAACCTTTAATTTAAAAAACAATGCTATTAGTATTGATGTCGTTTTAACCCAGAACATACCAGATTTCATATATTTTACTTTCACAAGAAATAAAATATCAAACCCTGTCTATTGACGAAGACTGTAGATTGCCCTCCAACTGTGTTGAGGTTTTTATTTTTGTCATTCAAATGCTCTCTTATTGAAGTACTAGTATACCCACCATCTTCATTTATTCATTCTTTTTACTGATTGTGTTAATTCTGTTATTTTGAAATGTTGCTTTGATTAGCAATAATCTTGAAAAATATAGACAATTATCGAACCACAAACTATATACCCAATGTCTTACGCTTATATACATGTAGTCTGTCTCAAAATGGAAATTGAGAAAGTTCAAACTGATCAAAAGTCCACACCAGAAAAATAACTGGTTTTTTTTTTTTAGGGCTTTGTTGCATCTGTATTGTGTGCTTTTGTTTAGATTTCCTTGCTTTCAGGTCATATAGACGTAAAAAAGAAAGTAGCAATTAATTGCAGACGACAAGTGTTTCTGCTGATAACCTCAATCTCGTACGCTCGAAACAACGTTTGGAAAGTAAAACTGTAATCTTTTGGGAGCCAAAATAAAACATAAGATACCATACAAGATATAGTGTTTATATAAAAACTTAAAATTTAACATATATCAAATAGTTCCGAAGCAATCCGGGTTACAAGTTGCTTAATTATTTTAGAAAGACTTCTCTTTAATTCTTAATTCTTATTGAGATAACCATGAAAAGAGTTCGAAAGGAAGTTTTGCTCTGTATTTGACCTTATTTTTTCAGTGTTGGCAGATGTGTTCCTACCTGTATGCCAGTTATCAGTTAACATCAACTGTATGTAGTAATCCCGAAGTTTGTGTAAGTATATTATCTTTCTAGCGTATGAATATAAGTGGAACTAGTTTTATGTGTTTCTTCTTTCTACCAATTCAGAAATTTAGCTTGTGTCTTCCTAAACTGTGCTGTGTTTTTTAGTCTCGTCGTCTTAAATACCGTATGCGCTAATGAAAAGGGCATGTCCACTATGCAATATTATTTCTGCATTCGTCTTTTTTTTTAATTTTTGATCCTGGTCCAAATGATAAGTGTTGTTAGTTGACATTGTCTGCAGTAGTACTACAGTGTGTTGTTCGCTGTCCACTATTCTTGGCGATTTCTGTCATATTTCTAACGTAGCATTGATTTGAATCAGAAACATCGATATGATGTATGTACTATATGTACAACTTAAGGTGGTAGCCCAGAGGGATGTATTTGGTTTATTTACATCCCGATATTATTGTCAATACAGAATGAAAGTTTTGCAATAATTTAGGAAAGTGGTCTTTCAGCGATTTGACCATTTTTTTTTATTGAAAAGCCTGAAAATGATCATGCTTATTACTGTTTAATGTCGTTTTTTTAAATATTGAAATAATGCGACATATATACGGTATGCTGAGATTCTAATTTGAAGTTAACCATTAGTTTTTACCATGCTCATACAAGTTAGAGACGATAGTGGACAGAAAAGTTTTAACTGTATCAATAAAGTTTTAACGATATCAATGAAGTTTTAACTATGTCAATGAAGTTTTAACTGTATCAATGAAGTTTTAACTGTATCAATGAAGTTTCAACTGTATCAATAAAGTTTTAACTGTATCAGTAAAGTTTTAACTGTAACAATGAAGTTTTAACTGTATCAATAAAGTTTTAACTGTATCAATGAAGTTTTAACTGTATCAATGAAGTTTTAACTGTATCAAGTTCATTGACAAAAGCCCAAATCATACACTCTTAAAACGTATTCGTTGAGTAAGCTTGAACACTAAATGTTCTTTGCTCTTAACTCATTCGCCCCCCAGGCATTTTTGGAAAATCAGGCATTTTCGAAAATTTGCAAACATATGCAAATTATATGCAAATGAGCAAACTCCTGATGCTGTAACTGATGCTCATCTATTAAACTACTTATTGGGATTTGGGGGCGGATGGCATGGGTGGGGGGTGGGGTGGGGGGTGGGGTGGGAGGTCGAATATTTTCTCGTGGATTTGAACCCACCCCCAGTGAAAAATGGTAATTTTCCGTCTATTTTCCGATTTCAAAACGACCTTGAGAGGTGAACACTGACAAGACTGTTTTTTTTTTTTTTTGTCATTCAAGTATTACCCTATAGTATTTTCTCGTGGGTTTGAACCCACCCCCAGTGAAAAATGGTAATTTTCCGTCTATTTTCCGATTTCAAAACGACCTTGAGAGGTGAACACTGACAAGACTGTTTTTTTTTTGTCATTCAAGTATTACCCTATAGTATTTTCTCGTGGGTTTGAACCCACCCCCAGTGAAAAATGGTAATTTTCCGTCTATTTTCCGATTTCAAAACGACCTTGAGAGGTGAACACTGACAAGACTGGTTTTTTTTTGTCATTCAAGTATTACCCTATAGTATTTTCTCGTGGGTTTGAACCCACCCCCAGTGAAAAATGGTAATTTTCCGTCTATTTTCCGATTTCAAAACGACCTTGAGACACTGACAAGACTGTTTTTTTTTGTCATTCAAGTATTACCCTATAGTTACAGTAGTCCATTCATGCTAGCTGGGAGTATATTGGACTTCAGTGTCTTGCTTGGGAATTATTATTGTCAAGTCAGGTCTGCCTAAATGTCCGTTTTTATGGATTTTTGACAAAACGGTGACCTAGATTTTACAGACTAGATTCCTATTGGCCATACTATACCTCGCTGTGTTTCTATACCACCTATGCATGCATATATGATAATAGTTTTTACCAACAGTCACTTCCAGTTACTTAGTGGCCATCAAAAGATGCCCACCCCCACCTGATTTTGGCTACTTTTCATGTTTTTCCGATTTTGAACTCTTAAACGGCTTTCAAAGTGCCAAATTTTCACGAATAGACATCTGAGAAGAGTTGATGGACCATGAACTGCTTGGTTGAAGTCCCTGCTATCATGACAGTTCAGTTGGGGCAGTTCAAAAAAAGTATGGAGGGTCATACGGGCCACCAAATAATGGTTGTCGCCATCACGCCTACAGGCGGGATTGGGGGTTAAAGGGTTAAAGAGGTAAATGCAAAAAACGTGATATGACTGAATATAGCTTATATACTAGTATTTTTGTTGTCAATGTGTACAACAACTTCAGCATTTTTTAAAAAGGTATCTCAACTCGGATATATGTATGTATTTGTAAGCCAGAGTTTGGAAGGTTACTGACAACAATAAAGAAGTCGAGCGCTTGATCAAATATATAATTCAAGGAAAAACAATGTAATCTTCTTGCCCACTTCTAAAACATGTTTTGCTCGATACTTTCTTTCATCTGACAAGATGTTGATGTATGGTCTGTACAAATAGCCAAGGAGACAAATGTGCGTGGTCAGTCTTGTTGAAATCAAAGGCACCCACAGAGTCGTAATTCATAAGCTAATCTGACCTGACTTAAATGCAGCTTAGAAAAGATTACGTCTCACTGATATAAGCAAAAGAGTTCAAAATGTAAGGTTAAGACTTGGAAGAGTTCACTTATTTCGGGACACAAGATAAAGATGGCACACATGCCACCGCATTTTCAAAAGTTAAAAGAAAAGAACTAAAATGCAGCTTAGAAAATATTAGTCTCATTGATATAAGCAAAAGAGTTCTAAATGTAAGGTTAAGATTTTGAAGAGTTCAATAATTTTGGGAGACAAGACAAAGATGGCAGACATGCCACCACATTTTCAAAAGTTAAAAAAGAATCATCTAATTCTGTCATAACTTCAACCGTAAACACACACACTTAAATGGATAGTATACCATATGCATTTTAAATAACAAATGTGATTTTGTATTTGATTAAATTGTTTCCAATTTATTTAATCACATTTTGAGGTATGACACTACCATGTAATCTTCCAATAGTCGACAAAAGCACACTGTTTTGGGCCAATACATATTGATTTACATCCAACAAGGTATTCCTGACTCAATAATTAAAAGCCTTTTCAATCTGTTGACAAAGCGAACAATCAGTCGGATGCTATATGAATGATGGAGCTGTTCTGCAATGTTCGTTAATGTTTTCAAACTCAATATTATCTTATTAGACAACTAGGTGGGAAGTCTTTGACAGATTTATTCGAGCACACCTTCAATTAATGAACATCTGATAAATAATAGCATCAAAACACCTTTTTTTTATTTATTTGATTTTATCTCATTGAAATAAAGAATTCATTACATAGTTGGCGGTACTGCTATTTGTAGTCACTCCTATACATATGTTTTCCAAAAAATTCCAATAAAAAAAGGAAGGATCTTTTACCTTTAATAACACGAACTGAATATGATTTCCAAATGACGTAATTCTTGTATATATTAAGATATATAACAGTATTACTGATTGATTTTTTTAAAGTTTTTTTCTTTTTAACTTCGACACGTAT
Organism: Mytilus galloprovincialis; assembly: GCA_037788925.1. Classification (NCBI taxonomy): domain Eukaryota; kingdom Metazoa; phylum Mollusca; class Bivalvia; order Mytilida; family Mytilidae; genus Mytilus; species Mytilus galloprovincialis. Next base: position 39,513,206 of record CM075334.1, on the reverse strand, counting down.
AGAATTGATTGCCATGCAGAAAGGGCCAAAAAGATTACTATTCTGTATTTATATCCTAATGAAATTTGAATGAATGAATGAGTGGCACTTTAATCAAAATAAATAACTGAGTTCTTCTTTAGAAACCATATCGAAAACCAGTAGTTTATACATTTTTTTTTTTTGTTTCTTTATACAGCACAAAGGTTGTAAAGTCGCTTGCAGATTTCGAGAAAACGAACCAACGGGTAAGTCCTAATTAAACTCATAATTTTTAGAAAGATACCCCCTTTTATCTTTCCTTTCTTTATTATAATGATTTACACCATTTATGATTTAATCTCTTTTATGTAGTTCCTTCACCTATCAGGTCCCTATTTTAAACATCAAATTATCAAATATTATAATTCTTTCGGTAAACTTGACTGCTGGTTTGAAATTTAAGGTGGTACCTAACACTTTAACTAAAATTAATTTGGCTCGTTTAATTTTCTTAAAATTTTGACAAAGTATTTACTTTGACCTTTTGACAAAAATATAAACATTTCAAAAAATTTGAACCAACCGTTTAATCAGAAAAATTACACTGGTTATATAGCAGTTTGACAAACACTTATTTTGATCATTGAGAAGCTTAATATTCCCTTAACAACACAACGTAATTAAAACGTTTATCTGATTTTACAGAGTTATCTCCCTGTAATGTTAGGTACCACCTTAAGGGGAAAGATGACCATATACAGCACTCAAAACATTCTACTCCAAATTTTCATTCTTTTAGGAAACGTGACTGCTGGCTGGAAATTTAAAGGAAAAGATGCCCATGTACAACGCTTAAAACATTCTCACCAAGTTGAAATAACATGGTCTCGCCCAGAATTGGAACTTCCAAGTACTAAGAACGATTTGATTGTGTATGTCATAATGTTCAGAGACAAGACGGTCAAAATCAAAGACTGGGAGGAAGTCCAGCAAGTAAGTATACAAATGCATGCCATGCTTGCTTTTGTTTTCACCTTGTTGGTAAAAGTGTAAAATGTTTTTTTTTTATGCCAAATACGTGTGCATTTATGCCAAGTATGTGCACTTAAAATGGATTCCCCTTTTCAGTCGTTGTTCTCCGAAGTCGCAATTCGATTGCCAACATATCCGGGTTTTCTTGATTGTTTTTGTTTTGTATTTGATTTTGATTTGCTTCAGTTTTAATTTTACATTTTTCAGCAGGATTTTTTTTAATGATTTTAAGAACAAAAAGAAAAACTAATACGCATTACTTCAAGGACCAGCATTATTGATCACTTTTTAAAAATATTTAAACATAATAATACCATAAAATTACTAATTTTCCTGATATTTTTTTAGTTCGATCTTTTCAATTGTACTCGTAATTTATTTGGCATGAAAACAGTTGTATATGTATTTTTACTTGCCAACAGCTGAATTTTGTATTTGAAACACTATACAAAATGTTCACGATATTAATCAGCATATTCCATGTTTTAAACTCTTGAAGAAATACAAGCCTTGTCTTATCTTAGATGTGTATTTAAGATTACCGCCATGTAATGGGTTTAAAGATTCAGTACAGGAATTTAGTATATCGAGCATGACTAACTACTATCTTAAAATGACTAGTGCCAAAATACCAGCATATCAACAAAACAAAATTTCCGACATTAAAATTTATTGTTTTATTTTGAATGTTTTCTCGTGGGGGAGGGATCAACGCACATTGTATAGGGAACAAGGATGATCAAAGAACAAATTTGACAAAGCATTTTGTAATATAAATCAGTTAAATATTTTAAAATGATTAAATATTTAGAGGTTTCATGTTTCAAGGGTTGTTTCATTCAAAGTAATACTAAATTAAATATTCATATAATAGAACCGCCAACCTATTTTTTTTTTTTCAATTCATTATTACAGAGTGTTTGTACTTCTATTTTTCAAATAAATTTTTAATAGAAAAAATAATATTTAACAATTAATCTCATTGCATCTTTGTATTCATTAGCAACCCCCAGAAATCGTGATTATTTCAATAAAATATTCATGGAATCTTTTTCTACATATTCAAATTGTGCATCCCCTTTCCGAGTTTGTTTGGGGTTTTCCTCTCTATGCTCTATGTATTTTTTTCAACTTTTCCGTGTTAGAATTTCATTTGTCATATAAAATGTGTTTTGCGACTGAGGTCACGTCATGCTTGGAAAATAAAAAATATCGAGTAATTGCTGCTTCAGCTTACTACGGTTTGACCTATCTACACGTACTATAGTAAAGTATATTAGTGGTGGAATATGATTTCGCAGCACTTTCAGTGCGAAAATTACATATACAATGACTATACACGAGAAAATTAGCGTTAAATCAAAGTTTTAAGTTAAAACCCAAACGGTAAAACAGCTTGAAAATGTCAATGTGTTCTTATAGGTCGTATTTTCCTTTTTCTCAGGTTGATTCATCTATTGCACATCATTTGTTCCTACAAAAACTTGTTAATAATTAACCACCCGTTACTGAACGCACCCGGATTCTATTTTCAAAAGTTGATTACCTAAAATCGTTAGGACTTAAATACAATAATGGAAGCAGAAGTTACTGTGATGTTAGTATTGAACAAGGAAATGAGTTCCCTTGAGATCTATCCATGTTATCCAGTCAAATGTAACGAGAATGATGATTTTGTATTAATTAGAAACAAAAAAAAAAAACTTAGTAAATTCTGCGTCCTACGCAGCGATATAGTTCTGTCTGATTTTCTATTATGATGTATGCAAGTGTGATATTTAGGGTAATAATTTCTTGGTAGATGTTTTTATTTACATACTATAAATCTGCCAGAGCAATAATCCAACGTTAATCCTTGGCATTCTCCCACAGTGGTATATTATTAGATTTTACCAGATGCCCAAACCACTTGCTTTGTTTAATAACATTGTAAGGGGATAAGTATCTGGATTTGCATTGATGAGTTTAGATACATCGATAGAGAAATTATACGCTAAAGTAGCATTGCAGGTATACGTACAATATGGAAAATGTGTAATGTCTAGTAATAAAAATTCCATTTATGTTTACTTTTCATTATGTCCTAACCATTTATTCTTGGCAGAAACATTAGAAAATCGTTTTCCCTAATACACATGCAGCAACAATCAATTAGTGTTTCATATAACGACGCAACTTCTTAAATCAAAGTGCCTATAAAAATGAGGCATACATAAAAAGAAAAATGCCAAGCTTGCAACAAATGTCTATGTCGTAACAGGTTCACTATTATTAATAGTTATAAAAATGTTTATCAGTTTTCAAAATGCAGAAATTGAAAAGGAAATATTTATTTTAAATGCCTCATTTCTGCCGTATGTTTTAATATCCGTTTCATGTCATTACTTCTCTGTAGATTTTTTTTTTTTGGGGGGGTGAAATTGGTTCCTTCTTGGAGATCAAAATGGATACTTTATGCTCAGAGCCTTCCGGTCTGTCATTTGGGTCGTTTCGTCGTTGGTTTGCTGTCTTATTGGCGGTTATTGAACCTTCATCTCCTTTTACTTGTAATCGCTAAACCTATCGATTCAAATTTCATCTTTTGCAACCGTGCAAATTACCATGGACGTAGTACTTTTGTTGTAGTTTTTCTCAAACGATTTGATAGGAAGCTGCTTCTATCATTTTGAGTTTCTTGTGCCAAGATTGTAAAAAATGACGAGTTTGATTATCATGTAATCATCGAAGCATGGTAGTATCACAGGAGCTTTGTGATTTATACATCATTAATTCTACAGATTATCGATGTTCAACCAATTTGTATTTGAAACCAAGCGTGCTATATCTCTATAACCGACACAGCTAGATACCAACGGACCATTTGTCGATAAAACGAAAGTAAAAATAATGAAAGACATGTTCGGAACATTAAAGAAAGTAATTTTTACCTTTGTTAATTATTTTTACTATAATGTACTGAGTTACTTTTTGTTTGTCTTAGTACATTGCAATTCGTCATAGTGATAGACGTATGTTAGTCAGTAATCTTAATCACCGATTCTGCATGACATGAAGTTTCTTTGAAGTGACATTGTTCTGCAATGATAAAAAACAAAAAGTCTACTAACATAATGAGATTCTTGGATAATTTTTTTGTTGTTCTTTTGCGTTTGTTCTGCTGCTCGACCTAAAAACCAAAAATCTTACTCAGTAACTAAGAATGCTTTGTCCATAAAACAAACAGACACATTATTAGATCCTCAAATTTAGATTTACGCTGTGATGTTTCAGTTAAATAGATTAACTGAGTCAAATATGTTATCCAATCAGTTTTGTGTGAATCTACGATGACAGCATTCTCATTAAGTTTGGAATGAAGGGCATGTTAATAAGAAATAACTTTGATAACTTTGACCTATTCAATTATTTTGATAGATGTACATTTAGACCGCAACGTTCCCCAGATTTCAGAGAAAAAAGGCAATCTTATCTTATAACATTTCCTTGGTTTCTATAAATAGAACATTTTGTTTCCTGTAGTTATGCACCCTATATTTGAGAATAAAAATGTGAAGTAACTTAAGTTACTTTACAGACGATAAGAAATAGTTCCCTTAGAAATTATTTCTCCTGAAAAAAATGAACAATTGCAACCAAACTAGACCTACGCATTCCCAAATGTGATAACTTTCTGCTCTTTATTAACAATACTTAGAGGTTTAAAATTTATCGGTTCAAACAAGCTTATTTTTTACAGTTGTTCAGTATCATTGTCTATTCTAGCGGGGGCTCATTTGTTGCTTATATTTCTATCAGATACGTATTGAAAATGAAATGGTCTAGTCGAATAAACAATGTCCCTAAGTTAATCCTATCTCTTTATTCCATCTTCTCTGAATTAATAGAAGGCATGAACGCCAGTTGATCAATGTCCACCCCCAGTTGTTATTCGTGTGTTCCATGAACCGTTCGAGGTTAAAAGTAAAAGCATCGCCCCTTATTTTACAACGTAAAATGTATAAAACACAGCAGATACATAAAAAATATACAAAGTCAATTTTCAAAAATAAGCAACAGACGGTATCGATAAGTTTTTATTTGTTAATTGTGCGAAAATAAGTAAAATACAATATCAATAATTATCGATTCGTTAATTGTTAAAAAATAAATAGCATACAATATCAATAAGTATCGATTCGTAAATAATTGTTTAAAGATAAACACCATTCAATATCGATACCGTATATAAGTACCGATTCGTAATTGTTTAAAAATAAGCAACATTCAAGATCAATCAGTTTCGATTCGTAAAAGTGCAAAGATAAACAACATTCAATATCGATAAGTACCGATTCGTAATTATTAAAAAATAAGCAACATTCAGTATCGATAAGTATGGATTTAGATATTCTTTTCATGTCCCTATATAGATCATAAGCTCGAAGGGCGAGTGTATTAAAACTTCTTTGTGAAAATGAATTCATGAAAAGCTTCATATTAACACAATAAACATAGCGTTATTTTCTTTTACAGACATCATCTCAGGAAGTACTTTTAGAGCAAGATTCTCTTCCTATACTTCCGGAGTTCTGGTTGATGGCGGTCAGTGAAAACGGTACTATTGCTGAAATTAAATTTGACATGGATTCATCACCGATAGTTCAAGGTAATTATCAGTTTACTTTTTTTCAAAACTCTAAAGTTCTTAAAAAAAGTGCGATTTTTCATTAAATTATTCTAAAGTTAACTTTATAGCCACTGTTTTCAGATTAAGTGAATGGGCTGAAATTTCCAATATATTTCTATCTAAATGTTTGGATTTAATCATCTGGGTCAGATCCAGAATTTTTAAATGGGGGTAGAATTTCCAAAATGTGAATAAATACTGACGAGCTTAAAAAAATATCATTCAATCAAAGGTTGGCGGTCTCTATATCCACTCTGACACAACAACCAATCATGAAATGACAATTGGAAAATACTTTCCCTCACCATGAAATATTTACGGAATTCGTTTGTTTATTGCAGTTATTACTCCGGCTGTTGTCTTTCCTCTAAAAATAAAGCAACCAGTACAAATTTCAAGCGACTCACCATTGACTGTAAACGTTACTCTACAAGAGGATACCAAAACTGGAATTCTTTCAGCACTAGTCGAGTGGGACCATCCACCCATCTTCACCAGTAAACGTGTTATTTTGTATGATATTCACTTGTTATTTACTGACTGCAACAATGTTTATGAAACATCTCCAACATGCCGGAAAACACCAGAACAATATGCACATACTGTTGGGTTTAGAGATACATTAAAGGTAAGTTTTATTTTGTAATATTGTCAACTTTAACTTGAAAATTTGTAATACTGTAATTGTAAGATTGTGTATAAAGGTTTTTTTTATGGCAGTATACTTGGATATAAAAGCTAATTTGGTCATTACAACATTAGAAATTTCATTAAGGCAATTAGGTTTTCCATTACGTCAATCGAACACACAATTTAAGTATATTTCATTCTTTAATGAAAGAATCCTTACTATTAAAATTTGCATGTCAAATGTAATTTGAATTTTAATGTTTATTACTGAATGTGTATTCGTGCGTTTGCACTGACTTGGGACATTTTGAAAAACCAGATGAAGCAGAACTTTTTTAACTAAGGTTTTGGTTTTCCATGTTTTTCGATTTTGTCTAAGATTTAGCCTTTCAGCTGTTGATTTGAGCTCCACTGATAAGTCTTATGTATATAGATAAAATGCAGTGATGCTTACCAAATTATAAACCTGATTATCTCTGAAGGGGCGTTTCTAAAAATAACTATTTAAAGTTCGATAATTTTAAAAGAGAGGCGAAAGAAATCAAAGGAAAACAAAAACTCATTAATATATTTTGGATTATAAAGATATCTTAACTTTTTTGGGGAAAATCAGGTTGACCTTAGACGTTTATGGTTCATTGATTTCTTCATTTCCATCGTGTTGGTGTTACCACTGCGTTTACATCTTTCGGCACTAGAGTTTTAAGGTGGTACCCAACACCTTAACTAAAATTAATTTGGCTCGTCTAATTTTCATAAAATTTTGACAAAGTATTTACTTTGACCCTTTGACAAAAATATAAAAATTTCAAAAAATTTAAACCAACCGTTTTATCAGAAAAAAATACACTGGTTATATAGCAGTTCGACAAACACTTATTTTGATCATCGAGATGCTTAATATTCCCTAAACAACACAACGTAATTAAAACGTTTAGCTGATTTTACAGAGTTATCTCCCTCTAGTGTTAGGTACCACCTTTTTGCCATATACTGCTTGTGGTAATTGGGAAATTATAAAGCGTAACATGCTATAGTCAAATGCAAATTGTTAATAAAAAAAAAATAAAAATGATTACTTTTGCTTTACAGCCTCATTATAAGCTGGACAAATTGCTGTATAATTCCTACTATCACCTAGAAGTTCAAATGAATGATGATTGGTATGGAAATGTGGAATTCCGTACTGTAGAATGTCCAAATGTTGACACAAAAACTTACACAGTATGTCCAAGTGTAATTACAGCCAATAATAATGAGAGTGAAACAGAAGAGGATTATGAACATGGTAAGCGTAGGTTTTATGTCTCTTTTTGAATCAGTCTTACATGATACACAAATTTATATATTAATAGTTATGAAGATGTGGTTTTAAAGCTATCAATTGACTAAAGGACAAACTTGTGAACAATTTCAAATTACTTAACGGCTTTTCACAATGAGCAAAGCCAATATCGTATGGTACTAAAAACAAACCTATTTAGCTATAACAGTTCTCGGTTTGGTCAATATGAAACCATTCAATAGAGAAAAAACAACCAGAGGCGGATGAATAAGGGGGACAAGGATGTCCGGGCCCGATTATGCAGCTGGTATTTATATTTACCGGTTCCAGTTCAAACTTTGTCTTTTTTAAAATCATGGAACCGCATCTGACAACAACCTGATTTATTTTACAAAACTGGACGAAAAACAAACATGTCAGACTGCAACCAATGACAACCACTGGATAACATCTTGGATAGGCCAACCATTTATCTCATGATTAAGTGAAATGCGAAGACCAGCTTACTAAATATTAGATCACAGTCTCAAAGACCATGCATTTGAGTGATTATTACCGATTTATGTCCATAGATAAACTGCTAGAAATTGCTAGCGATCGATTACCCATTATATAGCTACAAAAAGAGTTATAAAATGGTAGTTTGGTTGCCTTTTTATATAGTTTTAATAATTGTCAAATTGGTAAACTGTTTTCTTGGACTGCACTTTTTCCGGACTGCCAAAAATTTTGCTACATAATAATCCCCAGTGACCATAAGAGGCGATTTCTATTCCACTTTAGAATAGCTTACATAGTTTTCTTCTTGTGGGAAACAACCAATAACCAGTTAGTCAGTATAGATGCACTGGTCCAATTGATCAATATTATGTATTATTCTTAGTGATAGATTTAAACGATTACCTACTTAACACTTTTTGATGTTTTACATGCAACATCGAACTCCTTAATTTAGATCATATCATTAAAAATGTATGCTAAAGAACGAAAATATGTCTGAGATTCTGCGAGAAAATATCTAAGCCTTCAGTGTTAAAATGTGTTAATGATCGATTTAATAGTTTTGTACGATAAATCATAAATCATATAACAATATTATTTCCAATAGAAACAGCTATTTAACAAACTTTAGGTTTTGCGATATTAAGAATTTTAATGAAATGTTATATATGTTTAGAGCTGCATTTTGAATTAATCGACTTACATGTGTGAAAATAATTCAGAATTGTATAGAATGCACGTAAAATGTTTGATTAATTAAGGATGTACTTAGGTGAGGTTAGGTGAAAATTAAGAAATTAAGAAATTAAAATTGATACTATAAGCTGGTAAAGCATCAATTAAGGATAAAGATAAGCTAAAAATATTCATTGGTCATGAACCTCCTTTTCGAGATATTTGAGATTTAAAATATGGCGGGAAAAGGCTGACTCGGACTTTTACCTTATATTTGCATTGGTATTATTTGTGTCTCAAAACAGAAGAAAGAAAATCAAGAATCTTCTAAAATTTTGGTAAATGACCTTTCATGAGCTATTAAGTCTTATATGAAAAAATAAATGGGTGTTATAAAAATACCAAGGAGTCCGAACATTTTACACAAATTCCAAAACCTCACCTAAGTACATCCTTAAATTGCAATTTCTTTAATACCTGTTTTACAAAAGTTGGTTAAAATTGACGCTTTATACGTTATGCCCGTTTTGATGGGTTGAAAAATTAGGTCACAATGTTGATTTGGTAACTCAAAATCATGAATTACTAAAATAAATATAAAGAGAAAAACACTTACAAGGAAGGAGCTAAACGTCGTCAAAACCTCACGCTACAAACTCATAGCTTTTAACTTGTCACTCAAATTATTTTTTATACAGTAAAATAGGAAACCATCACCTATATAAGTTCTATATAATTCAATGATTTATTGGTTTATCCACTATAATAGTAGTATCAAACAATGTTCAGCCAAAGTTCAAAGTAATGAAATATGAAAAGCACAATTTTAAGCGCAAGAAATATCTTTTTTATGGATCTTTTTATGTGCATGCATTTTTTTGAATATCTTTTTTCATAATTTTTATTATTGATGAAATCTCTTGAACATTAGTGTTCTTTGTATTCAGATACATGTAAATAGGGAAATATAGTTGCATACATGTATTTTATAAAAATCCGAAAGACCACCCAATTGCATGTACATTGTTTTACGTGACCTCTGTACTTAAGATTTATGCATCATAAAAAGGTCAAAGCCATATGATAATATCACATGATAAATCATTGCAATAACGATCTCTCGATTGCATCGTGACTACGATAACGATTTATATTTTAATATAGTTTGGATTGTGATAAATGCACGTTACCACCAGGTTGCCAAAAGAGCAACGATCTGAAACTGAACATTAATAGAAGAGGTTGTATCTTTTTAAGAGTTGATGAATAATCTTTAAGATGATTATCGGGGATTAACCCTTTAACTTCTTTGATGTTTTTATTTGATGAAAACAGGATCTAACTTGTTAATCTAATGACAATGATATTAACTTAAAGAGTGATAATTTTCCACGTTTTTACAGACGACAAGCACCTGCTACAGGAAATATAAATTAGAACAAATGAAGAAAGAAACAAAAAACAAGTCTGCCAAGCCTTTGAATCGTGCATAAATACGATAAATATAAAAACGAAGCTTTTCATCCTTTTTCTTTGAACAATGCATATAATGTCATCTGGTTTGTACTTTTTAATTCCACTAGCTTAACATTTTAACTTTTTCGTTCATGTAGACCAGTTCTTCCATATTGCTCTAAACCTCTTATACAACTGTTATCTTACATGGCCGTGGTGGATGCTATCTCTCGCCACTATTTTGAATTATTCTGTGAATCTTTTAAACATCTCCTTGTTTATTCCTCGAATGAAGGGTGTTTTCTCTTTCTCAGTCATATTTTACATCTAACCTATAAACTTACATGAGTAGAATGTTATCTCGTATCGCTGTTTTCCCATACGAACGAAGGGAATCTTCCTGTTATCCCTTGAATGAAGGCTGTTGTCTTTTTCTAGTATTTTACATCCATCTGTTTATATCATAGGCATAGAATACTATCGGTGTGTTTTGTTTTCTCCATCTTACTGATAGAAAATGTTCTTTTTTTTTGTTCTGTCTAGCATTTCTCCATCTTACTGATAGAAAATGTTCTTTTTTGTTCTGCCTAGCATTTCATTTGCGTGCTAATTTTATCGATTGTACAAAAGTTTAGCGTAACATTGCTATCATTCGGCTCCATGATAGTTATTCTAACTAATATCCAGTGCTTAAAAGAAATTTTTCGACCCAAAACTGTAAAATGTTTTTGTCAATGTTTTAACTAATACTAGCGCCCCCTATTTATGTGTGTGTGTCGTGTTTATGTTAACTATTTGTTTATATAAAGTTTATACTGTTTTTAAACTTTTTATCTTTTTATATGTGGTTTTGAAAGGGATGAATGGTGTATAAAATTAAATTCGGTATTGTGTAGTTTTGCATTTCTTTATTTTGATGTGATTAGTATATACAGGATGTGTTTTGAAAACATCCATTCCTCGTATGTTTCAAAAAACCGTAATATCGGCATGTCTGATAAGAATTGACCGGAACAAAGTGGCTCTCCTGTTTTAATCTTCATTGTTTCAATGCTTAAATTGCTGTTATTTGGAAGAAGTAAATAACATAATTTAGCGTATGAGCACCGAAAACGTAGAAACGTCCTGAATATGCATGATATATTTGCAACTAGACGTTAAATTACATTTATTTTGAAAATCATACTTGCGTTTATAGCCTTGTTATTATTTGAACCACAGGTTATTCTTATTATTGTGTTATTTTTGTTGTCGTCACAAACATTTCTATTAGTTTGATCAGAATGATCTTAAGTCTATATAGCAGCAATGTATTTTATTGAGAATAGAATGAAACAAGTACTGTAAGCATCTTGGTGCTTTAGGAGCTCGTCACAAACGATTCTATCAGTTTGATCTGCTATCTTTACGGTATAGCAGTGCATTTTATTGAGAATGTGATGGAACCGCGCCAATTAAACAATATCATTACAAATGCGTAACAATTACGGTGGAGAGACGACAATCTTGTTGTTATTACCTAATCAAACTTTGTGAAGACAAAATATACTAATTACGACCAAACTGCCTACATGAAGAGTAGATGATTGCTACTTTGTGTACGCATTTTTTTAATAATTAGATATTATGCAGAATATTTTAATAAAAGCTTGTCTTTGATCTAATTTATTACACTGACGTATCACAGTATCGGTATTCGGTTGTTTAATTGATTATTCAGTATCGCTTGTTAATTTCATTGGCCGAATTCCATCCTGCCTCCAAACATCATGAATTATGGTGGAACTTTTTCTCTGCAAGATTAGTTCATTTATTTCTTTGCAAGTTTTATGAAAAACGTTTGAATACTTACGAAATTACGTGCCAACATTCATCTAACTAACTACTGACTAAAATATTTAGTTATAACAGACATCACAACATCAGAAGCACGTTTTCCTCTAGTTGAATCCTATTGAAAAATTCAAATATTCAGCCATATATTGTTTGACATTTTGGTGTACCATTTTAATTTCTTGTTGGTCTATCTATGCTTTGGTGTTTGTACAAGGAAAAACTGGATAAAACAAAAAGACGCTCATGGAATAATTTCCTTCCTTAAGCCCATTCCTTGATTATTTTGATAATACATAATATCGAGTTTTGTTGAAGTATATATTGCTTACACTTAAAGTTTTTAGTATTTATCAAAATCTATCTTATTCAAAATATAAACCACTAATTTCGTTATTCTCATATGAGATATATATATAAAAGCACAAGAGTTGTTATAGATCTGAATTTTAATCATATTGTTTCCTAGTGGTGCGAATGTTTGTACCGTAATCATCCATCGACTATTTTTTACAAAAATACTCGATTTAAAATGATCTCAATTTATACCACTTTTAAGTTTTTGTGAAAGAGCCACTAGATTGCATCGGTCTTCGTAATGAGTCAAATTTAGAATATTAATTTTTGTTTCAATTTTCACAAACTCTTTTCAACGCACATTTATCATTATATTTCCAGAACCAATTGATATAATGGAATGGGGAATTGTACTACGGAACTGGAAGTGTAACAAGCACACTGGGACAGTATCTGTATTGTTAGCATGGAACGTCCCATTCAATCATTCTGCTGTCTCGTCTTACACAATAAGCTGCATCATCAACGACGTCTCCGACATTCCAGCTATAGTCCGGAAAACAAATAAAACCGAAGAATGGTTTGATTTGGATGAAAATACTGAATATCGAATAGAGGTAAAATATTTGTGTATAATAATACGTTAGATGGCAATAGACTAAAACGGTTTATTTTTCATTATTTTATAACCAATTCATATACAAAATGTATATACAAACCCAACGGTATACTTATAATCATGTTCTTGATTGAAATGTTTCCGTCGTCAGATATTTGTTATACACCATTAAATACATATTTCCCCTGAAATTGTGAAAACTAAAAAAAATCTTAATTATTGTTATCAATGTTTTTGAATGCTGTAGACTTGTTTTAGTATTGGACTATAATTTCATATTTGTTACGGATAAATCGATGAAAAGTCGGTTAAAGTTATAATATAAGCAAAAATTGGTACTATGAAAATACATATGGTTATTTTATTTCTTAATGTTTGTGTAACTATCTATATGGTATACAAATATACTAAGAGTGCATTTGTTTCTAACCCGAAATTTTGTCATCGATGACTATCGTTTAGTAAACGTTAAGCTGCTAGAAACAAATACATCGTTTAATAAACTTTATCGACCCCGCGTAGTCAGACAGAATAGATTACGGTAGCATAGATTACACTCACGCACTGTAAACAAACAGGTAAAAGTACGGGAAATAAATAACCAGGGGTGGTGTTCTCGAAGCTATCTTAGGATTAGGACGTGTCCTAAGACCATCTTATGACTAGTCTTTGTCCTAAGTCGTGTTCTCGAAGCTCTCCTAACTTACGATATATCACATTTTTCGTCCTAACTTTAGGACACCTAATTAGGTGTCTTAAGATCATCATATCTTCATCCTAACTTTGTGCATACTTTTTTCTCATTGTTTACGTGAAGATGAACGTGAAAAGAAACGCACGATCGGTTATTAACTCGTATAAAGAATTTGTGCATGATTTTAAACTTTGAATTCGTGTTTTTACGATACGATGACACTACGAATTCAATATTCTCATTTCAAAACAAATTGTTTTACAGTTTATATCAAAATCCTATTTGATATTATTTTATAATTACATTTGAAATCATGCATTTAATTAAATACATGTTATTACAAAATTTTATAAACAATTTTATTAATTGGTTTCGTCTCTAATAAATGTTTTATCAAACAATTACTTTAACTATTTAGACTTTCGCACATAGGATATGTTTAGGACGTCCTAACATAAGATGCGTTTGAGATAGTTTCGAGACGCAACTTAAGAGTGTCCTAAGTCGATCCTATGTCCATCCTAAAATCGATCTTATCTATGACTTAGGACGAATCTTAGGATACTTTCGAGAACACCACCCCAGGACTTTGCGAAAACAACACGTACGTGCTCGTAAATATTTAAACGACAGATGCAGAAACAAATTTATCGTTTACACGTCTCAACGATAAACGATCAACAACTACGCGACTATTTTGCGCGTACATCGTTTATGTGAACGATGTCAACGTTGACCAAAAAATGTAAGAAACAAATGGATTAAACGACTACGCGCGTAATCGTTTACATCGTTTAGGTTAGAAACAAATGCGCTCTTAATTTTGCCGTATTTTATATAAAAAAAATGTTTCTATATTTTTTTCTATTGTATCAATTTTATTAACCTAGGGTGTAGCTATATACCAACGTAATGGAAGACGTGACGCAATACAGAGTGATATCAGACGTCTCAACACTACAATGTGTGTTATTAAAGCTGAAAGCGTCAAATCGAGAAAAGGTAAGCTCGTTCAACAAACATCTTTTTGTCAAAGCTACATTTAATCGCATGTAGAGTATCTAGTCAAAATATCAAAATGGCTCAAGCTATACTTCAGTGTAGACAGTGTAGTTCCAAAGCTTGTAGCCAAGAAAATCCATAATAGTCCAGGAACATTCTTCTGGAATTTATCGTATTTATTAAGTTTGAATTTACCATGATCATCCCCCAATGTTTTGTCTTTTCAAATCATTTTTATTTCCATTATTATTCTCTATCTACATGATAACTCATATAACAAATAAACCCATTAATAGTACATGGTAATTATTTCCCAAAGGGTAAAAATAAAAAAACTTTTTATTTTAGTTTCAATTATTTAAAGTTGCCACAATAACTTAAGCCGTTAGTTTTCTCGTTTGAATATTTTTACATTTGTGCTGATTTCGGGGCCTTTTAAAGCTGACTACGGTAGGGGCTTGGCTCATTGTTGAAGTCCGTACAGTGACCTATAGCTGTTTAATTTCTGTGTCATTTGGTCTCTTATGTATATTTGTCTCATTGGCAATCATACCACATCTTCTTTTTTATATATATTTTAATGATGCCCATTGTATTTTTATATTCTACATTTTAGTTACAGATGCAGACTGGAAGAATATTGATAAAATAATTGTTGGAATTACTTGTGTCGCTAGTGTCATTCTCCTTGGATTAATTATTCTCTTCATTTATAAGAAGAGACATACATTCAAAGATATCATCATTACCAAACCAGCAGTTGCCAAGAGCAACAGTTACAAGTCTAACGTCGGATGTAAGTATTCCGGAGGTCGAATTTGTGTCCGTTTTTGGTTTCGTTAATTATCTCGACAAATATTTTTCGCCACTTCTATGACATACAAATAAAAAACATATATTTATATTCTTAAATAGGCCGTACAGTGAACTATAATTGTTAATTTCTGTGTCATTTGGTCTCTCGTGGAGAGTTGTTTCATTGACAATCATACCACATCTTCTTTTTTGTACATATCCTTTAAATGATTTTAATTTAGTACCAATGTCCTATTTAAAATCATATGTTACATTTATTATAGATGGAATTATAAAATATTTCATTTTAGAAATGAAGAATCAGGACCCTGCAGCGACCAATGCAAAAAAAAATAAAAAAACTTGCCGTAAGACATTGCTTGGCATTTAATAGCAAAAACATGTCTTGTTTTAAACACTAAATTTGTCAATAGTACTGCTGACATTTTAAAGTTTAAGTATGTTTATTTTATATTTATATTGAAGAATTAGAACATCGTTTGGAAACTAATGTATAGAAAAAAAGATTGATTAATTTAAAGATATGGAAACCATTAATTTGTGTCCATAGTACACAGTGCCCTACTTGCAATATCCCATTTCCATGTTCAATACACAATTTTGAATATCTAATTATTTTTAAAACTTTCACTATATATGAACATTCAGGTGCCAAGGTTCAAGTTTATTTCACCCAAAATTCAGGGTAAATTACATTAAACAAAACGTTTAACCATTAACACGACGGACTTTCAGACGAATTCATAAACTTGAAAATATAATGCCTCTTTTACCGAGTGTAGGGCATACTGAATATGCAATCATATTGTCTATTTCAAACAGTATTTACATTATAGTGTTTGGGTGCTTTTGTTGTCTATAAAAACCAGTCTATAAACACAAACAGAATTACAACTACAATTATTGAAATAATTGATCGGACATGCATTAGATTTAGAAAATGATATAAGTCTTCTTCAGTTACCTTTTGAAACCAATAGTTTGTTAAGTCCAAAACACAAAATGTTTTGAAGAAACAAAATAAAAAGCCCCCAAAAAAGAAAACCAAGGTTCTCTTTATGATCATATGAATCTTTTTGATATTCCTAAACAATTGATATACATGAATTTAGAAAGAGACAATAAATATTTTTATTTTTATTTTTACAGGTAAAGTTGATTATTCCAATCAATTATTGGTAATGAGTGATGAATGGGAACTGGACCCTTGTCGTCTCAAGTTCTGTACCCCTATTGGTCAAGGAGCGTTTGGCAAAGTAGTGACTGGTTACTACGACAACAAGAGAGTAGCCATTAAACTTGTTCGAGGTGCGTTTTATTTATAAATCATGCTCACACATTTTCATATAAAGCTGAAAGTTTCTTAACTTGTTGAATGTTTTTATTTAGTTTTCTTTACGTCAGGGTCATATACTATGATCCTATGAGATTTTTTATGCTTAGTACCTCCCATTTAAATCATTCATTTCACTTTCACGAACAGCTTTTGTGTTAAGCTCGTGATATTCTTTTGGACGTGAAACACATTTTTACAATTATCTGTCAGGAAAACTAGCAAACTATAAAAGTTTGTTGATTATATTCATGTTTTACGTAAAAATTGATAGCTTTGAAGAGAATAATTAGAGTTTTGTAAAGTGTTACTTTTTTATATCAATACACTTGCTATAATTGAGAACTAATGTCCGCCAGATGACTAGTAATCGTCTCCCCTTTGCTGGTTTAATACATCATATTTCTACATCATTTTAAAGACTTGTGCTCCTTTACTTCGGTGTAAATTATTACATAATGAAAATCTTTTGGAGACGTTTATCAAAACTACTTTTTAAGCCGACTTGCTTACTTAAAATAGTATGTGAATAACTTTTAACCTAATGTCCAATTTCGTTTCAAAGATGAGATAATAAAAGTAATTCATATCTTTAATTTTAAATGAATTGGCCCGTCAGTTATTTGTATTCACCTGTTTCCTGCATTTCTATTCCAGTGGCAATTTTCCAGTACATATTTTTTTCCTTTATTTTTATAGATAGTGCACCTTTATCTTATAAAGAAGATCTATTGGCAGAAATCAACTTGATGAAACGTATAGGTGCTCATCCAAATATAGTCTCGATGCTAGGAGCATGTACCCTTTCAGAACCCATTGCTCTTGCTATGGAGTACATTCCTTTTGGAAACCTACAAATGTTTTTGAAGTAAGTAATACATATATATTGTAAGTAAAATGAAAATTTGACAATGCCAAAATTTAACAAAAAGAGGATAATTGTATGCATTTGATACAAAAATCTTGTAGTGTACTGTACAGCAACAATCCCCTACACCAAAACAAGCCACATTTCTTCTGATTTTAGTCTAGAACTTTTGTTCTATATTTTATTTTTTGCCATGCCAGTTTTATTTCATATTAATATTTATTTTTTCATTGTCTTTCTGGATAATTGTGTGTGAGTGTGTTCTTTTCGTATATCTTAGTTATTTTTTAAGCTCGATCAAAGTTAACTTATCAGTATTTATCTCTTCATTTGAATTACTAAATCTCGTATAGTTGCGGTTGAATGCACAAAACAACTATTATCCCTGAAAATAACAATAAACCCAATACAACTTATCATGATTAATTATGTTTGCTTTGAGTAGCACCAATAGAAAACAATATCGCTGTGTTGAAGACCAATTTGTGTCCTTCGGCTGTTTTCTGCTCTTTGGTCAGGTTGTTTTCTCTTTGACTCATTCACTGTTTCCATTCTCAATTTTATGTTTTCAAATGCCAATCAAAGAATATCCTGCTTTCTAAACTTATCTATATTCAAATGTTGTCTCTTGAATACCTTTGTGATTGTTACCCAGATTTGAAGCTTTAGGGATTTTAAATGAATTGTTCCCGGGATGGGTTTCTATGTATGTTTTGCTGCTGAATACAGTTTTACTTCTTCTGTTCGTGACCCATTTCATGGAAATGATCAAAGAATTAATATCTATGAGAATCCATCTGAAATTCGTTCAGCTTTAATTTTACTTTAACATTACATTACAAATCTATTATATTTTATGTAAGATTTTTTATGGATTTTGCACTTTATTACAAAGCGATGCCAAGATATAATTGTATTTAATCAAAATATCATCAAACTTAAAGAATGAATAGGTATTCCAGGAATGTGTACTTCGTTTTCTAACAGTTTTTAGTTTTCATTGGAATGTTGACTATTTTTCGTGTTTATCTTTTTCACTTATTCATTGTATCGTCTGCCATTCGATGACATATATTGTATTGCTCCTAGCATTGGTCTTCCTTTTCGCACCCATCTCCAAAGCTTGACAAAAATATAGACATATTGCATGCTGTTGGTATTAAAAGTTACAATACTCTTGTGTTTTCTGTTATTGTTATTTAAGTTATTATATGACTTTGAGCAAAGTTCCTTACATGATGATTGCATGTTAAGTATATAACCATTAGTTAAATGAGACATCATGCTACGAACTTGCATGAAATAAAAATCTTAAAGAACCAGTGCGTTAGCAGTGATTGGGCTCTTTAACGATTTATTTTAATCAGACGGTAAAGAAACTTCTTTTGCAAGTCATCCAGTTCGATAGATTAAAATAAAACGAATTTAGATCCCTTGATGTCTACGCAGATATTTGGTTTATTTTCGTGATTACGTTATACAACATAGTTTAATATGTGCAACTGAAGCAGCTGTTTATAATAAATAGATCTAGGGTATTTTTTTACCGTTTTATGTTGGATTATACTTGGGACATAAGTTGGAATCATTTTTGTTTCGGATTGATACAAGAGAAAAGCCGTAAAACAACCTGGGTCATACTCCGTCACCTTTCAATACTACGGTCAATATAAATAATATCGCAAATTTACACATGTATTACTATACAAATAGGTATTTATTGTACGATTTGTTTTGGTGGTGGTTTTATTTAAATCCCAGTAGGTTAAACAACGATATGAATGCGTAAGGTGTTTTTACGCATCTGTGATTTTTTAAATCAATTATATTTCGTAAATTAATATTGAAGATTAAGATAAAAAAAAAAAGTAATCTTACTTTTACCCAAAAGTACACGCATCATGTGTTGGACAGAAATATAAAACATAGGTTCTCTAACTTGAATAATTCAGTTAACTGTAACTAGGGGTTACTTTAGATTTAGTACAATCGCGTAAAATATTATATGAAACGTTTGAATCAAATAAACGTAACTGCATGTAGCGCAAGTTACTGAGCATATGGCACCCAAGGACTAACATCCTATCAGGAAGTGTTTAAAGCAATCCGACTTCATCTATAATCATATTCTATTTTATTTTCTCTGTCTTGTTTATATGATTCTTAACAGAAAAGCTGGTTTATATTTTTTAAACTCTTATATTCCTATTAAAATGCTGCCTGAAAGGATGCAGAAATTTAATCTGACGTTAAACACGGGCTTTAACATGCATCTGCTATCATGATTACAATTTTTTGTATAAGAAAATTCAAAACTTTAATAGAAAAAAGAAGAAAATTTAGAAATAGTGGATGGTTTGACAGTATCTGAGAACTCTGACAAATTTAATGGTATACGAGCTATTATTATGGTCATAAACCTGTAACTTTTGGATAAGAAAATGATAAAACAATTAAATTTGCTTCATTACTTAAGTGTTTTCGGTTAACTTACAAATAATTCCCATAAAGATAATATGTGCGATATTCTAATATCACATTTTTGCCAATTAATTTTAATTTTATGAAATACAAGAAAGATAGCAACTGTAAACCCCACTGCTTTACTTTTCTTTCCAAAACTTCGCTATATCTGCATGAATGACTGATAGGATTGTAAAAAAATTCACAGTTCATTATCGCCTCGAGAATAAGCAACGGTTAACTTTTTATTCTACTGGTCTTTTTGATAATAGGAGTTCACGGGAAGGTTAAGTAATTTTACTCCGGGCACCTGTATAAACTTTTTCTATAGATTGTGCGATTCTGAATCATAAATAGGAAATTTGGGACATATATTTCTAATTGAATTATTTTTTATAACCATGTTGACCCTTCCCTTACCCGCAGGAATCTCGATGAGCTCATTGTTTTAATTAAAGTTGCATGTTAAGTGCAGATATAATCAGAAGACATCATAAAAAGAAAACAATTTATGCCATGCGCTATGTTTTT
Source organism: Mytilus galloprovincialis (assembly GCA_037788925.1). NCBI lineage: Eukaryota > Metazoa > Mollusca > Bivalvia > Mytilida > Mytilidae > Mytilus > Mytilus galloprovincialis. The sequence continues at coordinate 39,492,545 of CM075334.1, read as the reverse complement.
CTTTCGAGTACTCTCAGTCGTTTTCATGACATTTCTTTGCTGACACAAGTCAGATTCCTTTTGACAGTCTCTATGAACTTTTGAAAGACACGTATCTCAGAGGTTGCAGAATTTATGCAAGCCTGCCAAGTTGTTGTTATGTATGAATAATGTGTACTTTTTTGCCGTGTACTCTTGCTTCGGTTCCAGCTGTGCACTCAAAAAACTTGCAATTGTAGATTTGAAAAAGTACATGATGATACGCGATCATGCACTTATATACATAGTTGTGCTTGAAAGGTGTAACTGATTTGCAGTTTTCTAAATTGGCGTTTACAACTTTGCATAAAAGTCATTTTGAAATATGTATACTCGTGTCAGACTAATAAAATTCCTACTGCACATGTAACATACACGATTCATTTTTAGGTGATAACAATCTGTTTGATAAACTGCAAATTGCAAGTGGTTTACACCGACACGTGCACCCTTGATGTTCCTACTTGGCTTGTTGGCCTTGTAAAAGCAAGCTGTTTGATGAACTGGCCTTTTTTCCCTTTAAAGCCATTTGTTTGAATGAAAACATCAAACTCTATTAATTTGTATGCGAAACAAAATAATTTTTTAAAGGATTTATTAATGGTAAAAAAGTAAAATACAAAAAAAAAACATCGAACTCCAAGGAAATTCAAAACGGAAACGGCCCTTTATCAAATGTCGAAAAAGCAAAAGCTAGCTAATTGACATCAAACGAATGGTAAACAACTGTCATATTCCTGACTTCATTTCCTTATGAAGAAACCCGTGTATATTTTTTTACACACTTATATATAATTTTTAGAATTGCTGATACCATAGCGAATATGATTAGCTAATCGGCTGTTTTGCTTTATTTATATACTAGTGTTGCAAGATATACTAACCCTGCCGGGCCACGTGAGATTTACACAAGTTTTTGGTTGGGTTATTGTTGTTCAGTCTAGTTAGCTATGTAGTGTTTTGTGTTTTTTGTCTTGTTTCTATTTTGTCCCGTGCTGTCAGTTTATCTCGTTGTGATTGTCCTCCTGGTATCCTCGCCTCTTTTTACATCTTCTTCTCTGTTAAAGCCGTCATTATTGCTTTGATGCCATTTTATTTATATTGCATTAAATATTAACCAAACAGCCATAATAAAAAGAGTTATATATCATAAATAATTACTGTGAACAACAATAAAATCAACGTTGTCATGTTCAATCATGAGAATTATGTTTGAAAAGAAAAGGAAACGATCTGTATAACTGGTACCCTGTTGGATTTATTGTGATAATCATTGGTGTCCTGGGTAGTTGCCATCTTTTTCTGGTCACATGGCAATCACTAATCTGCGTATATCCCCATCAATCATATTATAGAATTTTACCTGTTTGTTATATTTGCTTTTACATATTTCTTTATTGTTTACTGTACCGAATAACATTTGGAAATATTTTGTGTTTGGTGCATTAAGACTGTATACCAATGTGCCATCCGCCATATTGATGCATTTAAAAATCACTCTGAGGCTTACATAACGAAAATATAACACTTTATGTAATGTAAGTTTAGTGCATTTGAAGCACTTTTCTTGATTTACTTTCGCTCGGAGCTCCCAAACATAAATATTAAATGTATATTTTATTTGATTGTTATTTTTGTAGGAAATGTCGCATGGAGGGAGATTTTACTAAAAGAGTCGGACACCCTACCGAGGTTACATATTCAATCATGGATCCGAATGGTGATATTGATAATGGTGTAATAACCCCAGCAGATATGCTGTCATTTGCACGTCAAGTTGCCATGGCAATGGTATATAAATATGTTTTTGTTCAATTTTACCATTAATTATACAAGAAATTATTTGTTCTGTATAGTGTAATTTTAGACTGCCTTGTAGGTTCGTTACGGACTAGATGCAAACTTATGTTATATCCATCATAATTTGTTTTACATTTGTAATTGTAACAGCTGGTTGAAATGACGAACATAAAAACACAATGAGCGTGAAAAATTGTTAAACCTAAATTGCATAGTGACAGTATGGTTTAGTAATAGGGTGAGAACTTTTGAAAGAATAAATAGTTTTAAATACAAAATGCCGTTCATTTTATGTCCTTATGGTAAACATCTTTTATGTATCTTTTTTTTTTTAAATATTTCCTTTGATTTAAATTTTTTGTAGCAAAATTTATTTTTTTCTTCCAGCAATATTTAGCAGAAAAGAAATATGTACATCGAGATTTAGCAGCCAGGAATGTCCTACTTGATTATGATAAAGTTGTTAAAGTTTGTGATTTTGGACTTTCTAGAGACATTTTCAATGATAACCAATATCACAAAGTTACCAGTGGTAAATTACCATTAAAATGGATGGCTATCGAATCATTACGTGATCGTGTATTTACAACGCAGAGTGATGTTTGGTCATTTGGTATACTGTTGTATGAAATAGTTACTATGGGTAAGTCAAAACGCCTGTTATTCTTGCTTCAATTGTAACCGGGATATACATGGGTTACGGCAGATGATTTTATCAATCAATAATGCGTTTTTAATACATACTTTCATCAACGCTTTAAAAATATTCGTTTGATACACAAGTACAATAATCAGTGTTACTGAGAAGATTGGAATACAACAATGAAATATATTAAAACAAACATACTAGTAATTTATAAGAGTTATTTCCCTTGACAAAGATTTACTTCCTAATACTGTGTATCAAAATTGTTCGTTTCCATCAAGATTAAAACATTCATTACAAACACTTAATTAATGTGTGCCTGCTTTGAGGACTTCTGTGAATTGACTAAATGCAATGATGTTTTTAAGACTAAACCACATGAAAAGCTACATGACCAAAAGGGACCTGAAACACTTAAAACTGAAAACAGCTGTAATGCTTGCTTTGAATTGAACTCCAATTATCAACATGTACTATTATCATCGAATGTGTTTGGTTTTATCGGGTTGCAATTTACAAATTAAAAACACAGTCAAATACTTTGACAATTGAAGGTCTACAATCTCTTAAGCTTTTCATTTAATACTCTGACAATTTTGTTCTAAATAGGAAAATTTAATAAATATAAAGTGTCTATTATGCAATATATGATTTATATATAAAAAAAATATAATTAAATTTGTGGCCGATATTATGCACATCATATTTATTGTCCGTTTACATTCTGGGCTGATATTGATGCACATTATATTTATCATGCGTTTTTGTAGGAGGATCACCGTACCCTCATACAGCCTTGGCAGACCTCTATTATGTACTGGCAAATGGATATCGAATGGAGAAGCCTGGAAATTCCTCTGATGAACTGTAAGCTTATATACTACTCGGAAATATGAACTACTGTTGCCTTTTTAAAAAAAAATTAAATTCATACTAAATAAACCTTTTGATTTCAAAGATCGTTTATTCCTATATTTAAAACATTTTACATTAACACGAATGTTATTACTGAAATCTTGATTTGTTAAAAAGAAATGTCTTGTTTATGTGAAAACAGTGGTACGGTTACAATCCGAATTCCGTTTCTTTGAAGACTTGTAGCTTGAAATGCAATCAGTGGTTCATTTTGTAATTAAAGTAGACATTTAAAACATAACTCTGCAGGATCTAAGTTTCCAGTTTTAGGAGATACATCCATAGCAAGGTTTAATGTCGTAGCGTTTTGATCTTAAACAGAAGATTTTCATATCAAAATATTATGTCAAAACGCAGCAGTCATGAAACTGACTCTTGAAAAACATGTATTTTTTCTGGTTGAGAAACTTTAACGAGCACTTTTTAAAGGTGATTAAAGAATATTGATAAACATTTTTTTCGTTTTAGATATTTCTTTATTTATTCCTTATCTTAATAAGTTTCATCAGATAGTTAATCTTGCATAAAACCAGACTTTGTTGATCCAATGAAGAACATCGAACTAAAAACTTTAGCTAATGTTTGTATGGCATGCACAGTATATAAAGTAGATGTTTTGATAAATTTCTGACAGATTATCTTAGATAGATATTTTTGATATTATCATGGTTTAAGTTTACACAAAAGATAAAATAGTGTCAAATCATTTTTGCTGCAAAGTACCAACTGTGGATTTTAGAATAAGATAAAATTAAGCTTTCAGTAAAATAAATGACTGAGAAAACAAGTTTTCTGCAGACATACGGTACAATTAGATTCGAGAACACAAGTATTCTGCAGACATACGGTACAATTAGATTCGGTACATAGGAGTAAGTAGAGCCACTTTGAAGCAGATAGCATCTTCCTCAGTAAATCAGAGCTTTATCTTAATAAATTTGATAAGCTAAAACAACAAATGATCCTACACCTCTTGCAAAAATAAAGTTTATCTAAATTAACCATTACGTATAAAATTACAGCAATGAAAAAGGCGTCATATTTTAATAGACTAATTAGCACATCTATCTTATCCACTTCTTCTACGTAACTTGGCTTCGGGATTTATAATGATTGAAGTTTAAAAAGTAAAACAATATTTTGATAACTTTTGATGCATACAAAGAAAGAAAGAAAAATCACTTTCAGAATTTTTATGAGACAATTTTCGTAAATATATATATATATATAATATAAAGTTACTGTTATTTATTTTTCTTCTGACGCTGTGTTTTTGTATTGTTTTTAAAACTACGGTAAAAAAGGGAGTTGTGGGCTCTACGTTGATTATAAAGCAACCCTACGACACATACAAACTAAAAGAATTATTGAAGTAAACAAACCGTCTTCATAAAAGATTGGTGCCTATATAACATGCATTGCACCTTGTGTAGTTGTTTTCTCTTAAATATTATCGATAGCCAATTCGTATTTACCTGATATCCGCCGATATTATCTCGTCGTTAGATTACTTTCCTATATTCTTTGGAAGGTCGTGTGTTCGATCACCGACAGGAATTCTATGCTTCTCTCTGTTCGCGGTACATAGAAGTAAAAGCAAAGACTTTTTTAGTAAGAATAACTTCTTTGACATATTCTGGTACTGAATATACTACAATCGTCACGACTGCTCAATTTTGTTTTTGCATGCAATGTTTTTGAACTGCTGTTTTGTCTGTTTGTGTATTTGTGTGCCGTATGTTCAACCCATGTTAATTGTTCATCTGATAACTTCTCCCTTGTTTGGAAAAAACAACTCCAAATTAAGGTTGAGTTGTATTCACTAGTGTTATTTAATTTACCTGTTTTTCTTACAGATATGCTATAATGAGACAATGTTGGTTGGAAAATCCAAAGGACAGACCATTATTTTGTGAACTGCGTCTCCAACTAGAACAACTGTTGTCAGTAGACAGAAATTACTTAGATCTAGATAATATTGATGTTCCTCTGTCTACATCAGAAAGCAGCAGTAACAGTGTTCCCAAAACAGACGATAGATTATCGCTCATTTCTAATAGACACTCACAGTCAGTGAAAAATACTGGTATGGTAAAAAGCTCAACGGGCAGACAGCCACGTGCAATAACAATACCGTCACTAACACGTGACACCATAACAGTTAGTATTTGTGGAGAACAGTCAAATGATTGGTTAACTCGGGCACGTGATGACGAAACAACGACATAATATCTTGTTTTGTGTAGAAATGTAGGACCAAAGTCATTGATTGCTGATAATGTGCTTGGTATGCGGGTTGTATATTAGAATCTAAAACTGCCAATATATGGACAGATAAATTGTGATATATGGTTGTGAATTTTCGATTTCACAAACAATTTGTGAAAAGGTTATTGAAAAAAATATAATGACAAATAAGACATGACAAACGTTTAATTTATAGTCTGTGATTTATAGAGGAAACTTAAGATTTCCTTACTCTGTTGCTTTAGTTTTGAACATTTCCATGGCGGTTTTAGTTGGTGTCATTAAATGACAGCTATTTTTAGTCTTTCCCAAAATACATATTATAGTCTGTTATCGAACTGAATTTTGTATTACTTTATAAATCTGTGCCTTTGAGGGATTTTTCTTAGGATTTATAATCCGTCCACAATTTAATGCAAGTAGATATCTGCCACAAAAACTCTCATATATATGAAAATCGTGACGTTTCTTTCATAGGGCATGAAAAGCACATTATTCCAACTTTTATATATGTATATCAAATACCTCTATTGTATCTTATATCACAAGAATTGTATCTAATACTAAACTTATTTATATATTATAATTGAGATAATGTTACACCAATGTCCAATATATACCAGTAAATATAATGCTTTGAGAAATTTATATTGAGTAAAAAGCTAAATATCTTAATCGTGTGTATATAATAAACATCGCCTACTACAGATTGGAAACCAAAACGCCTGGAAATACATTTACATTATGAAGCATTTCAATCATGTGAACATGTCGTGACGTTTTATTTTTAGTTATGACATTAAAGTGTTAACAAAGGAAATTTATCTTGTAATATATATGGAAGTTTTGTCTGTATCTGTTTTAAAGTAATATTTCCCTTCCCCTGGCAGCTTAGACAAAGCATGAATTAGATACACATATTACCCTTTATGTAATTGAGAAAAAAAATAAAGAACTGGAATTTAAACATATATTGAAATGTTTTCGGCGGGTGACAACAAATAAGGTATTACAATTTACACCATGTCATTGTATTCCAAAAATGATGTAGAGATCTTACTTTTACAATTTGATTGGCCAGTATTCGCCGTGATCGTTTTCTTATATATATACATGTGCTTCAATGAATATGTTTATTTCAACAGTTAACATTGTACTCAGTAAACGAAAGAAATATATCTTAGTTTCTACCATTGAAGGATGATAGGAAAAGTTTGCATGTTATGAGGTCGTCCAAAGCTTTGATCAGTTATAAATGATCATTTTTTGTATTTATCAAATAGATTGCAAACAGAAAGAGGCTTAACAAACATATCTCTATATTTAAACATTTTCGGTATCTTACTATATTTCCGTTTGAAAAATAAATTTATGGAATAATTCAAGGTATCAAATGTGACATTAAAATAATCATATTTTTAACATATTTTATTGGTTGATAGTTTTTAACGTTTTTGTTCTTTGATGAAAACAACTTGAGTAATAATATAATTTTAGTTGGGCGTGTGCCGCCTCATTGCAGTCTGTCAATTATATATTAATAAATTACACATTTAGAGCTAAATAAAACCCCGAGAAATAGGTACATAGTTAAATTCACCAAAAATGCAAAATTTAATTCCGTTATTTGAAATGATTTTATAAATCAAAGACATATGTTTTTGTTAAATCGCAAACTTTCCTTTAATACAATCCCAATTTTACTGTGGCATCATTAAATATGTATCATTAGAGAAATTGCTGGATGTTTTTTTTTTGTTTGTGTTTTTTTCTTTTTTTTTTTTGCAAAACAAAAAATCGATATCAAAGACTAAAATTACTTTTCTTATCGAAAATGCTCTTCCTTCGTTTATATATTTTTAACGAAAGTGTGCTATATTTTGTTTTCTCAACATGCAAAAGTTAAATATCAAGATTGTGTGCAGGCGGGTTATATTCATCTTTCAATTTTGCAACAGAAATTGTGAATGAATTAAAATGTGGATGCCAATGTAGCCCAAAATCGTATCCTTCTTTCATTGGTGACCCTATACAGCTTATTTACAGTACTGAGTGCTAAATGATGTGTATATATTTTTTATTTGTTTTGTTATTTATTATTGTTTTACTCAGGTAGCATTTTAGGCAGTAAATAACATTTTTTTCTTATAAAATGTGAGTGAGAGTGGTTTTCTTTGGTATCCAATTCTCTGTCTCACCTGCGACAGAAATTGCGAAAGCGATACTAGAATTTGGGTGTGATATTTACGGAGCCGTCGGGGTCTGTTGTTGTTTAAGTTTGTATATTATCACAACGACAAGACATATATCTGTGTCAACAATTTATGATACGCAGGCACAGTGTCATACGGTTCAGATGATATATTCATCCGAAAATATATATACGAGCCGTTTGAAAATTTTAGTTATAATTTGTCTTCCAAAAAGATTGTATGTGAATATGTGAAGACTTCATCATTATTATTAAATTTGCATTTCAAAACTTAGTTTCAAATTTTTGGATTTATCAAACGTTTTAAACGTGCCTTGTATGTTCATTGTTATCGGTAACCATGAATTCAGGTTAAGGTTTTACAGTTTTTATAAATATTTCAAGGTTAAGATAAATAAAACAGCATTTAAAAAAAAATGTTCGTCATGATTCTTTGAATAAAAAGTGTTTTAGTAAGAAGATAATGGTTGTTCAAAACGTTTAGCGGTTCTGAATTTACTGTGCAAAAATTATATTTGCTTTACCGCTTTCAGTTTTCATTATGTTATTTCTATCACAGTTCATGATGTTCTTTCATATTTTAATGGCTGTCTCAAAATGTGTTATTTGTTTTTATTGATTTACATTGTATTTCAATCAATCAATCATTTATTGATGTTTCGTGCAGCACAGAAAAGTAAATAACAAATGTATATAACGTGAATTTGTCTGTGTGTATATATTGGAAGTGTTAGATCAACCCTATCGTCTAACCGTCCAATTTCGAATATTTGTTGATATTTTATTGTATATACATGTTATAATTGTTGCAAACAAGTAATTTAAGCAAGAATAAAACGATTGTTTTTATTGTTTTGTTTGTTAATGTTATTAATAAAATAGTGATATTAAGCAATATAAATAGCACACAGCTGATTGCAAATAACAATGCTGACGCAATTTATATCGGTAGAAATGAGGCGAAAAATACCAAAAGGGACATTCGAATTCATAAACAAAGGCAACAGTAGTATACCCTGTAAAATAGTCATACATCGATAACGCAAAAACAAATCCTGGTTACAAACTATAACCAATGGAAAATTCAAAAAGAGAAAACAACGGAACAACAGAAACACTGAACTGCAACAAAAACAAACTCCAACATACATATTACTACTGACTATTGATAACAACTGCCATGTTTCTTACTTAGTACCGAACATTTTAAGAAAAGAAATGGTGGGTTAAACTTGGTTTTATAAATAGCCAAACCTCGCTCTTTATGGCAATGTTAAAAATTGCGCTAAAATGACAACATTACATGACAGAAATACTGAACAAATAAACACAAGAACATTCAGAACAACGAACACCTCACATGAATTTACGACAAGACACCACATACGAATTATATAAACTGTACGTCATACGAATTTATCAACGTCACAAAAAGTTACGTTTATATTTTCCCATGTAAATTTTTTTTTATAATGAATAGGTTTGCATTTTCATACCATGTCGGTTTTTCTTTTAACTCAATTGGTATAAACAAAATAATCCTGTGCATATATGATATAGTTGCTTAAAACTAAAAATCAAATAAAAGAAATAGCTGCTTTATGATCCTTTATAATTTACAAAGTACAGTACACAAATCAGAACATAGAAAACTAAAAGACTGATTAAGCAACACGAACCCAATTAAAACATTAAGTGATCTCAGGTGATCTCTCAGTACATCTTTAAAACAAAAACAAAAAAAATGCAAATCCGACTCACAAGAAAACCGACAAAAAATATAGGAAACGTCAATCTAGATGTAACATACGGAACTTGGCTATGAATCAGATAGATTATAATGGTTATATGTGCATAAATATATTTATACATGTGGTCAGTATGGCTATGTTCAAAATACTGTTAATCACATTAGATAATATTTGGGAATTAATTATCATTTATATACCCAAACGAAGGAAGCAAAATCAGACAATGGACAAAAACTTCATGTTAAGGAAAAGGAAAAAAAATATTGTAAATAGTTATCAAAGGTACCAGGATTACAATTCAATACACCAGACCTGCATTTCGTCTACATAAGACCCATCCGTAACGCTTAGAACAAAATAGTTATTAAGCCAAACAAGCACAAGGTTAAAGAGCATTGAAGACCCAAAATTCCAAAAGTTGTGCCAAATACGACTAAGGTAATCTATGCCTGGGATAAGAAAATCCTTAGTATTTCGAAATATTCATACTTAAAACAAGAAATTTATAAAATGACCAAATAATTGATATTCATGTCAACACCAAAATGCTGACTACTGTGCTGGTGTTTTATACATCAGAAAGGGGAAAAGAAAAAAAAAGAAAACCGTCTGATGTTACCACAGGAGCATGCTATCTTTATTAAAATACAATTACACTGTATAAAAGCAAAATCAGAAATTAACATATAGGTAAAGGAAAACAATAGACAAATTGTACATCAACAAAAAGACACTTTATTGCTAAGTAACAAAACAGAAACTAAAGGAAATTTTTCGAAACACTGGTTTTTCTATTCCCGTGTACAGATCGCCAGATTTGACACCTTTGTTGGGTTGGGTTTTTTTTTGGGGGGGGGGGGCGTGATCAATGCTATACATCTTCGTTTTTTCGGTTTAATCTTCCTATTTTCACCTATTATGTCTGTTTGTTATACTCAGACATAGCTGTTAATATAGAAATTTTACGACTGTCATATAAGTGAGATGTTTAGCTACCAATAGATAGGGCAACAGGTTTAATCCTTCCAGCTCTACATAAAGGAATATCTGTCTTAAGTCTAAAATGTAACAATTATTTTCGATTCGTTTGAAGTGTTTGAGCTTTTGATTTTGCAATTTGTTAAAGGAATTTTCGTTTTTGTTTGGTATTTTATTCTTTTTTGTATCTTTTTTTTTTTTTATACCTTTACCTGCTTTTTTATTCGATCGCCCCTGATATGTGTTATGGATACGAAACGCGGATTGGTATACTTTACTATAAGTCTAGTATCTTTATTTAGTTCTTTCAAAGCCTAAGTTTAACAAATGAATAGACTATTTCTTCTAAGACTACGATATTTATACTTCATAAAGAGAGTATGAGATAACCCTGTGCAGGAATATGACAGTTGTTATATATTCGTTTGGTGTGTTTAACACACCCACTTTACGTATGTGCCTGTCCCAAGTCAGGAGCCTGTAATTCAGTGGTTGTCGTTTGTTTATGTGTTACATATTTGTTTTTCGTTCATGTTTTTATATAAATAAGGCCGTAAGTTTTCTCGTTTGAATTGTTTTACAATGTTATTTCGGGGGCTTTAATAGCTGACTATGCGGGATAGGCTTTTCACTGTTAAAGGCCGTACGGTAACCTATAGTTGTTAATTTCTGTGTCAATTTGGTCTCTTGTGGAGAATTGTCTTATTGGCAATTATACCACATCTTCTTTTATATAATTAAGCTTTTGATTTAGCATTTTGATTTCGGACTTTCCGTTTTGAATTTCCTCGGAGTTTGAAATTTGTATTATCTAATTTTTAGTTCAAACATGATGCAAAACCAGATGTCTCAATAGCTGGATAGTAATCTTAGTTTCCTTATGTATTAAATTATATATTAAACTTTGTATTAAACTAAAGCTGGTTCTCTTAAAATTCTACAACTACCTTATCTATCTTGTATTAAATGTAGTTTAATCATCAAAAATAAAACAAGCAAACATATACTTATTGATCAAGACTGTTAACAGTAATGACTCGAAATTCAGAGAATAATACCACAACGCATATGTCTTTTTTTTTTTATTCTTCAAGGTTGAGAATTTTAAAAGTGCTCTTTCTTTTCCTTTTGAAAAACATGTTTGTGAGGAAATAATGATCAAAGACGTGTTTTTTTTTACCTAAGTTGAAATTGGATTAGCTATTATTAAATTGTACTGTGCAAAAAATTGTATTTGTTTTACTGCTTTCATCTTCATTGATGTTATTTCTTTCAAAATCCCTGCTGTTTTAGTCTTTTATGGCTGTCTAAAATCTCATGTTTTCTTATTGATATATGTCAATGAATCAATTATTTCTTGATGTGTCGGGCAGTACAGATGACAAATATAAACTTTCGATGGTCCATGAAATGTTAGAAGAAGAAAAATCGGAAAAAATCATAAGAAAAACAATAAGGAGTTTTTTTTCCCACATAAAGGGGAAACCTTGATAATGTTAATCCATCTATCTGTTTATGTTGTGGACGCTCGTGATGTTGTACGACATCTGTACACAACACACCCTCAAATAATAAGATGAAAACAAGCACACTGTCTTTGATTTTGTTTATCACTGTCTTGTTTGCTATATGGTATCAGAAAACAAATAAATAAAATCTAACCCAATGTGGTGCCCTCATTTGCTGCAACTTGAATATTTATAAAAATAGAAAAAATTGAGAGTAATCTTGTATCTCCACAGAAAAAAATGAGCGTTTCAAAATGGTGATAACTTGTTAAAAAAATGTATAAAATTTACAATTTGCACAAAATTATCACTTCAAAGTGATGGGTCGACACTATCGTCTAACCCGTCCACTTGGGAATGTTAAAATTGTTGCAAACAATGTATTAAAGAAATAATGATATTATTGTTTTTTATTTATGCTTGTAATTGCAATAAAGCAAATAGTGCGAGGCATTTCTAAATTAAAACTGAGCATCATACATTGAAGATGTTGCAATTCGGGTCAGTTCATATTCCAAATATCTTACATCAATAAAAAAAAAATGGAATTAATATTTTCATCCTTAAAACAATGTACAGCATTTTCATATTGAGAAACATAACACTATAACGTTGAAGAACTATGGTCTTTCTTCTGTAGCAACAGCCAAGTTTCTAATGGTTACTAACAATGAGCTGAAGTACAAAGTCGTTGATAAGAAAATGGGAGAAGATACTAAGCGATTATACAATAAAACATGGCATACATTAATAAAAATTGAATTAACACATTTAAAGCAGTATATAATTTTAGTTTGTACACCAAATATTTCAAAATATATCAATCTAAAAATGCACAAAGACGGAAAGAAAAGCTATACAATACAACATGACAAAACTTCTAACCAAAATTGAAACTTTCTGAATATATCATAGGTAAAATGTAAGAATTAACACTTAAGTGTAGCAAAGAAAAGAGAAAATCATTAAAGATACCGAAACGTTATAGATAACTAAAAGAGGAATTAATTGTGGTCTGTGGCCAACACCAGAACATTAAAACACACTGTGAAAGGAACTAAAGGAATTTGACTAATGAGATCGGTTCATAAATCACAAACCAATGAGAAACAAACAATATTAACAAAAAGTGAATCATAATTTCAAAGATTAAAATAGCAATAAGTACAATTGCATTAGATATCATTTTGTAGACATCATGAGAAAAGTCAGTGAATATCATAATCTTGCCAACATATCAATATGGACGTGATGCAGGAATATGCGTGTAAAAATTTGGATAACAGTACAAATGTGGTTCTATTTAACTATATGAGATTAAACCTAGTTAACCTGGAATTCTACTGGTACCCGATCTTTTGTGTATTCAGATGAACTTGTTATAAATATAAAATCGAAGTGGACAAGACTGTCAACAACAGGGGTATGACTTGAGACGACCAACACCAAAACAATTCAAAGTATTAAAAATCAATAAAAGTCTTCCTAACAATGAAATAAAGAAATAAAACATTTTGCGCCGATGTGAGCAAACGAAAAAGTGCAAAATAGCAAAAGGCAGAGATTCGACGTTGACTTTAGCTATTTGCTTATTCATAGTTCTGTGGGGGCAATTCTATAATTTTGCAAAAAGTTAAAAACAGCAAATTCAAACAGCATTTATGTTTAACGTTCTACGTGATGTAAAACTCCAAATATCTGACGAATTCGTATTAGCAGACGTCATACGCAGAGAACATTATGTACTTTACCCGTGCTTCTAATGCCTAATATTTGTATTTGTATTAATAACATCTGTTCTCTAACTATTTGAATTACATATTTGTTTTAATTACCATCTAAAAATATATGTTTGATATTGATGTGTCTGACAACAAGAATTATTATGACATACCGCTTCAGCTGCCTGTATCAGTAGAAACTTGTTGTTATTGACACTGTTGAAATATATCTTGTTTCAGAACCCCTAAGATTTTGTAAATCCTTGCTCCCATTGATGGACTACTGTTTCTTTGCACCAGGGTTTTGCTTAGACGTCTGATGGGTAATTTGTTTAATGAAACAATTGTAAACTTTAACGAGATATCACAGATAGAAGAATTGGGGTAAATTTGAGATAAACAAATCCATATGAAAACAGTGCATATGCTAGAGAAACGAAAGATACCAGAGGGACATGAAATTAATGTTAGCATTAGAACAAATCACTTCAACATTGCAACAAAGAACAATTTTAATATATTTCATTAACGGTAAGCTAGAGATGTATTTAGTAGATATATATGTCCATGGAGCTTCTATACTAGTGTTTAAAGTCCTTAATCAAAAGGCAAAATCAAAAGCTCAAACTCATCAAAGGAATGACAACTGTCATATTCCTGACTTGGTACAGGCATTTTCTTCAGTAGAAAATGGTGGATTCTGGTTTTATAATTAGCTAAACCTCTCATTTGTATGACAGTCGCAACAAATTCCAGTTGAAATTGAAAGAGTCTGAAAATTGAAAATATAGGATTTTAAGTTACTTTTATAACTGTTACAAATGAACCTCTTTAACTAAGTGTTTGCCATTATGATTGACACCTGCAAAGGCAGTCAGTGTCATGGTGCAATCAGTATTATGATAGTGATTGGTAAATGTATCAGTTTGTCAGAAGGATGTAAACAAGAAAGGAATATGTAGGAAGTCTAAACATTTATTTAATAAGATTAATCAACAAGGGGAGACAACATAACACCTATATATTTGTTATCTTTATGAGAGGTTCTGTTTCAATTTCAACTTTTCTATACATATATACTTCCAGTACAGTTATTATCTTTCACAGGTGCGTACACCTCTTTGATTAAAAGCCTTTCTGTCTATCAGGTGCACCAGTTTCATCAGACGTAAGAACCAGGTAAAAATGACATTAGGATAATTTATTCAACAGTTTGTTAGTATAAGCACTAAGTTTGATACGTCAAAAATCCCTGCATTTACTGATTTCAATCCGTTAGTATCTCTGTTTCCTGTCGATAACACAATGGCGCACGTATTATCAACCCTAACGACGATTTATAGTTTTGTATGAGCAGTCTGACAGGGAACCACTTGCTGTGTTTATAGTTGTAAGATATAATTATGTAAACTTAAAACTGATTACGAATTCATTATCAAGTTAATTTGTTCTCATAATTATATGACTTTTTTTATACTCTGACGTCAAATTATAATAAAGGGAAGATAATAATCACATACCAAGACAAGTCTTTGTCTATTATCTATCCTTATCCTTAAGTAATTGTTTTCTTATATTTTTTGTATACGTCAGGTACTTTGTAACAATTGCACTGACTATCACGATGTGGCGTTATCATGTTTCGTTATATGTACTGTCCCAGCTATTCATTGTGGAAAATGTCTTTCATACCCTTTCTGTCTTATCGTTAAAATCGTTTGTTGACTAGAGTTTTTATCGTTTTTTATCGCGTATATAAACGTTTGGGTTGAATGTTAAAAATATTGCAATCCTATTCATGTCTGTCAGCTACTTGTTTTGTGGATTCATTTGCCAAAAAAATAGACGCAAAATGGTATAAAAATAACAATCTTGAAGGCAAATTAAAATGGGAAGTTCATCAAAGCAGACGCTATGTAACAAGTGAAAGGCATCTTCTATTCCCTGCTTTGGGACATTTTCCAAAGAAAGGGAAAGAACCCTGGTTTAATAGCTAGCTAAACCTCCCACATGTAAGGCAATGGTTCATAGTTTCGTTATATCAACAACATTGTGTGAACAACCCAAATACAAAACCGTAGTGAAGCCCATGAACTCCAAACTGAGTGAGGACAGGTGCGTCTCCAGATTTACATGTATCAGCCGCCATTTCGATCCACGCTTATTCAAAATATCCCAAAAGGCAAAAGGACGCAACCGATCAGACGATTTTACTGGTACATATTTAAAGTTAAGAGCGACAGAACTTGATATTATCTAGTCGATACACAGATACATTGAATCGGTTAAACAATTCATGATGGTGACCTTAAAAGAAGGGCAAGAAATACGAAGGTAATATTCGAACTCACAAGACGAAAACAAACTAACAATTCCGTGGGATGAAAACAAAAAGAACAATCAAAAGAAAAAAAAACATTATACATAAACACAACATGGAAAACTTAAGATCGATCAACACGAACACAGCCAAAACCGGGGGTTCTCATATATTCCAGAAGGGTAAGAAGATCATGTGCCACATCTGGTACCGGTAACCGATTTATATCCCAGACATAGATTACCTTAACCGTATTTGGCACATTTTTCTGAATTTTAGGTCATAAATGCTCTTCAACTTTGTATTTGTTTTGGCTTTCTAACTATTTTGATCTGAGCGTCATTGATGAATCTTATGTAGTCTTATTTCTGATGTATTAAAATATAAGCCTGGTACCTTTAATAATTATTATTGGTCATGCATGTAAGTACAAACCTGGTGATAAGTCTATTTCAGTCGTTTATATTTCAGGTAATAAGGACGGGATTGTGGTAACGATAATTGGAACATATATTATATAGTGTCGATTTAAGTCATGTTTTTCATACTCTTGCTAGGGGTAATATTTGTACCAGGTGCATGCCCCTGTTAAAAAGTTGTTTAATAGAGTTTTAAACCATGCTTTTCTCCTCTTATATTTGGTGTGTGTTCTCTCAGTTTTAGTTTGTAACGCGGATTTGTTTTTTTCTCAATCGATTTATGAATTTCGAACAGCGGTATACTACTGTAGCCTTTATTAAGAATGGTTTGATTTGCGATGGTGTTTACATATACTGATGATTACCCAATACTACCTCAAAAGAAATTTAAAACGTTTTAAAATGAACCAAACATTTAAGTTTTGTACGATAAATCAAAAGTTAGTTTGGAAATTAAAATCAAAACTTTTTATTAGCTTTTGTTAGCTTGCATCAAGTCATTTCGGAACCGTTTATAGCTGACTATGCGGTATGGGCTTTGCTCGTTGTTGAAGGCCGTACGGTGACCTATAATTGTTAATTTCTGTGTCATTTGGTCTCTTGTGCAGAGTTGTCTCATTGGCAATCATACCACATTTTCTGTTTTTTTTTTTTTTTTTGTATTGTTAGCTTGCATCAATGTTACTGATATTTGGTGAATATTGGTAATATATGAATTCCTAGATAAAGGTTTGTTCAACCTTTCAATATTGGCTCTATGGGTGAAAAAATAACATTTGGAGTCATAACTATTTCTACCATAATATTTGGATGTATATATATCTTATTTGAGTAGGTGCAATCTTTCTAAGTTAATGTATTGGCATGTTGAACATTTTACCGATCATTATCTTAAGTAAGTAGGTTGGGCGACAATATATTGCACACATACCAGCTTTTGAGATTTTTTTGTACTATTGACTGTTTTTTATTGTGTTTTTCCTTTTTACTTAAATTAGCACCACCTATACATCACGTAATGATAAAACATGTGTGATTGGAATCAAGACAAAATCATTGTTTACTGTGTCAAGATATCATTTTATATTGGCAGTGATCTTAACAATCCGTACCGATGTATGTTATTTTAAATAGAAACGGCTGTCAGATAAAAGCTAAATATCTAAACGAAAATTTCGGCAGGATTTCAATATATTTGACTTGATCTTATTTTTGTGCGGTATCACAATACTAACCATAACACTGGTGTTAATAAACTGATAGTTAAAGATTATATGTAGGAATGGAATTCAAATTACTTATTTTAAGATAATCATTACAAAAATAATAGGTAGAAAGTTGTAATTTTTTATGCTATTTCTGAATTAAAAAAACGTGTTTTTCGTTTTGTTTTGATAAACGGGGTTGTTTATAAAGCTGAAATATGTTTCGATTTTTCAATCTTTTCACGGTCATTGTCAGTAAAGTCAAACAAAGAAGCCAGATTCTTATGAGACAATCAATCTGAATAAAATACTTGTTTTGTTTGTGTTTCAGGGAGTTCTCTTCTCAGTTTCAAAGTAATTCACTTTTCAAAACACTAGTTTATATAGATAGGGGATTTATAAAGGAATCCAAAGAGCAAAAAAAAAAAATATATAGGTCACCGTGCTTGTTTTAGAGATTTTAGCTATTGAAATTTTGGCAGGAAAATATTTTCTCTTGACTTTTCATAGCTTTATCATTGACAAGTTGAAGTTCTCAAAAACTGTTAAAAAGAAATTAAAATTTTATAAGAGTTTTACAGATGGCTTATCATTATACATGTAAAAGATTTACAAAAAGAAAAATGGGGGTCACCGGCCAAATTTTTTCAAGGCATTGAAATGGATAAAACCAGAGGATTCCGAAAACCTGACAAAAAAATCTAAAACATGACAATCCAACTTCCTTAAAGCCGCTTTCAAAGTTTATTGGTTATCTTTTGCCTCTCCTTTATTGTCTATATCATAATGATTTTGTTTGTTGGAGGAAAAAGTAAAATCACAAAAAAACTGAACTCCGAAGAAAATTCAAAACGGAAAGTCCTTAATCAAATGGCAAAATCAAATGATAAAACATATCAAACGATAATGAACAACAACTGTCATATTCCTGACTTGGTACAGGAATTTTCAAATGTAAAAACTGGTGGATTGAGCCTGGTTTAATATCGTTAAACCTCTCACTTGTATGACAGTCGCATCAAATTTCGTTATATTTACAACGATGTGCGAACAAAGCAGACATAAGAGAAAATATGGGTACGAAGTTCCTGTAGAGCACCACTGACTTTTGGAATCAAACTTTACATTTCTTGTCGATTTAGATCAAAGTCGAACACACCATGCCACGAAAGGGGTCCGAACTCAAATCTTTGAAGTTGACTATAAGGCTAGTGGTCACTGCAGCTTTACTGTGTACTCATTTCTATCATGGTCACTGGGACATTTTAATGTGTTGCAAACCAAACATTGTTCTATATTACATATAGGTGGTCTGAAATTATCAAAAACATTTCCAAAGAATCCTACGTACAACTGTAGATTAATGTCTTAGACCCGACTCGGCCACCGATACCTTCAAAAAAATATCATCTGTCATTATGTTATATGTGTTTTAATCATTTGTGAAACAATAAAATTCATTTTATAAAGAAGAAATGCAATTCACAGGCAGAACCCGTTTGAAATAATTTAGTGGGCCGAAAAAAGCACTGATTAGTTATCGATGTCATCCTTTTAACACTTTATACCGAGTTCCTAACGATAGTTTGTTTCCGAATCCTATTATTATTGTGTATTTTGTATGATGATATATTTGTATTGATGGTGAATAGATATGTTTAAACTAACGAAAGTTTGAAATTAAAACTTTTAGCAGAGTCTTTGTCAGAAGGCAAGCAGTAAAATGTGTATGGAGATTCAATGCTAGTCTAATGTTTTAAGGCTAAGTCTTGAAGGTTTTTGTTATTGTCATTCAGATTAAAATTGGAAAATTAATTACTAGTAAACGAAATCCTCAATGGAACATGAAGACGGACACAATTAGTTAGTTAACTATTCTATTCAGAAATTAAATAACAACAACTCATTGTATTTCAAACACAGGGATATTAGAAAAACATGCATGCTTAAAGATAAATGTTATAGAATACATTTAACCATTGAATTATTGAATAATTGTGTGATTTCGAAATTCGATATATGAATTTAAAATTAAATTTTAATAGTAATTGAGAAACAACGCCCGTTGCTTTGTATCAATTGTTTACACATTCAAGACAAAAAGCTGCAATACATCGTATGCTTGTGAAACGGTGCAAGAAGCTGCGGCCTTAATTGATGAAATCAATGATAGGCTATATTCATAACAGCAATAAAAAACAAAAGTTTTATCAACATACTGTATAAACCGGATTTGTTTCTTTCAATCGTTTTATGACTTTTGAACAGCGGTATACTACTGTTGTCTGGATTAACGAATTGAGTGGCATTTTCGTACTCTGTATGGTATTTATTAATCAAATGATCTCACATGTCATCGCAAATCAATGACAAAGTGTTACAAATTGAAAATCATTTAAATTGATGTGTTTTCTACACAAGAAAATACATGCAACAAGTCTAGAATATGAGTTTTTATCTATTCGTTTGATTGTTTGATGTGTTTGGGTTTTTGATTTTGCCATTTTTAATAGGAACTTTCCGTTTCAAATATTTCTCGGAGTTCGGTATTTTTCTGATTTTACTTTACACTAAAACATCGAAAATTTTGGTTTTTTATTATTGACCGTCTCTCTACGGAGTTTTTTTTTTTTTTTAGGCCAAATGAAATAATAAAAAAGACAGACTCAAAAATTAATTTCATAACATCCATCACATATATACATTAAACCTAAATGAAACCAGTCATATAACACGAGAATTGATTTTTTATAATCCAGATGTATTTTTCGTTGATTTTTTTTTTTATCATATTGACAATATAACAACATCTTAAAGCCCGATTTGTAGCCTCATCCGTAGCTGAAAATTAACTAAATTATCGAATATTTTTTAATTCAGTGAAACGGAAAAAAATAAACCAAAGTTATCAGAAGACAAGAACAAGCTGTCCATAATTCATACTGTTTATAAATTTTTGGTTTACACTTCGTGAATTTGAGAAATAAAATTACCAATAAATTCACAGAAGTTTATAAAACAGTATCTTATTTTTTAACAGTAGCACGTGGAACTGTGGTAGGTAAAATAATAAAAGCAGCAAGAGGGGATTAAAGGTTGAAGACATCGAATAGTATTCCAATAAGGTGTCAAACAAATGTAAAAAAAAGACATCTGAAATGATGCAGAAATTCATATGATATACAACTGTGTATATAAGAAAAATATATTCTAACACCAACAGTCTAATAAGACACACGATTAAAGGCATTTGCCATTTATTCACGGCAAATAAAATCATCCATTCATCCCCCCAAAAATGACCAATTGCACAAAGTCTAGCGTATACCATACAAGCAAATGCAAATGTTGTACAATTATTTGAATTATAACTCGTCTTTCACAAAGGTTTATCAAAAATCAGCTGTATTCATTAAAAGTCAATAACTGCTAAAGTGTGTAGTTCAATCGTAAACAATTATGTATGGAAAAATCCTGTGTGATGGTGTCTACATTAATCAATTAGATGGCGTATAGGTTAATCCGGTACGAAGGTGCATGAAAAGAGCAATATTGTACGATGATTAAACGGGTTCAGAGCAATTGTACGTTGGTGTACAAAGCAATATTGTACAATGATGTACAAAACAATATTGTACGTTGGTGTAAAGAGCATTAGTACACGATGGTGTACAGAAAAATATTGTATGATGGTGTACAGAAAAATATTGTATGATGGTGTGCAGAGCAATTTTGTACGATGGTGAACAGAGTAATATTACACGATGATATACAGAATAATAGTGTACGTTGGTGTACAAAGCAATAGTGTACAATGATGTACAGAACAATATTGTACGTTGGTGTACAGGGCATTATACGATTATGTACAGAGCAATAGTGTACGATGATGTACAGAGCAATATTATATTGTACGATGGATGTTCAGAGCAATATTGTACGATTATGTACAGAGCAATAGTGTACGATGATGTACAGAGCAATATTGTGCGATGGTGTACAGAGCAAAATTGTACGATGGATGTTCAGAGCAATATTGTACGATGGTGTACATATCAATATTGGACGATGGATGTTCAGAGCAATATTGTACGATGATGTAGAGAAATATTGTACGATAATGTATAGAGCAATATTGTACGATGGTGTACAAAGCAAAATTGTGCATTGGTGATAAGACCAGTATTGTACGATGGTGTACAGAGCAATGATGTACGATAGTGTACAGCGGAATTCTGTTAGATGGTCTACAGACAATATATATATATATGTGTGTGTACGATGGTGCACAGTGCATCATCGTACGATGATGTAAACAACAATCCCGTACTATGGCGTATACATCAATCCTTCACAGTGGTGTATACACCAATCCTATACGATGGTGTTAAGATAAACCCGTTAAAATTGTCCTTTGATCACCAGATTTAATAAGAAAATGTTTGTAAAAAGTCAGGAATATTACAGTTGTTATCTATTGGTTTGTTGTGTGTGGTCATTGGATTGTGCCTTATGCTTATGATCTTTTCGTTTAGAAAGTTCGGTATTTTTGTTATTTACGTGGTGAATCCTGTACGATGATGTTAACATCAATTACGTATGATAGTGTATACATCAATCGTGTATGATGGTAGTGAGTGAATACTGTACGATGGTATATACATCAATGATGTATGGTGGTGTATACTAGTACTTTAAAGTATGATGGTTGAACGATCAATCCTGAACGATGGTGAAGAAGTCAACCCTTAGATTGATTGATTGTTGGTTGCTTAACGTCCAGTGGCAAAGACTACCCTTAGATGTATGGTATCAAATTAATCATGTATGATGGTGTATATATCAATCATTTACAATGGTTTATATAGTTTTCATGAACGATGATTTAATTTAAAAGATAAATCTTGAACGATGACGTAGAGGTTAACCCGTACAATGTTTGTAAGATCAATATGTACGATGGTATTGAGTGAACCCTTTTAAATACACTGATGTATATATCAATCATGTAACGATCAATCTTGAACATTGGTGAATATAACAACCATGTGTGATGGCTTAAAAATAAATCATGAACGATGGTTTAAAAAATCGATCCTTAATGATCTGTATTATAGGTACATCCTGTTCGATGGTGTTGAAACACAGGCACTTGTCTCAGATTTTTTTTCCCTATATAACTTAATATTAAGGTATATAGGAATTTTTTTCTGAGACAAGTGCCTGTGTGTTGAAATCATTCCCGCAATACGATATTAAGGTCAATCGTGTATGATTGTGCTTAATCCTGTACGACTGTGTATTGATAACTTCTTGGCGATAGTCATTAAAGTTAATCTTTACGATGGTGTACAGATGAGGATTTAGGGGGCAAAGGGGCCGACTTTCCTTTGTGGAAACAAATTGATTGATTATTTAGGGAATCATTGAAGCATGACTGCAGTGGGTCCCTTCTTAGGCAGGCAATAGACCCAAATGAAAAATGCTGAATCTACCACTGGTGTATATGTCCTCAAATCTATATATACTTTGTAGGTCAATCCTATCCAATGACGTAATATATAAATCCTGTGCGATGATGTGCAGGAGGTTTTTCCGATAATAGAGAATACAAATACTTTGATCCTTGAAACATGCTATATATATTAACCAAAGAGATCAATATCTGTGTCCGTTACAAAATACATACAGTTGTAAAGACCATATAATGTGTTAAAGGAATCGAATTGGCAGAAGTGATCTATGGATATATAGACTTCCCGTTTGAATGGTTTTACACTAGTAATTTTGGGGCCCTTTATAGCTTGTTGTTCGGTGTGAGCCAAGGCTCCGTGTTGAAGGCCGTACTTTAACCTATAATGGTTTACTTTTAAATTGGTATGTGTATGGAGAGTTGTCTCATTGGCACTCACACCACATCTTCCTATATCTATTGTAGAATTATAATATGAAATTATAGACTTGTAAAATAATTATATGAATTTATTGACTTGCAGAAATGTTGTACGAATCTATATTCATTCGTAGAATTATTATGTTAGTTTATATAGCCTATTATTTGTCTTTTTTACATATATTTCGTTGCTCTGTACGTATACATTCCTTCATTGTGTTCTTGTGTTAGTGTTAATTTGTGTATTCTTGTCTTTAATTTTTGATATTGCCATTTGATAAGGGACTTTTCGTATTGAATTTTCATCGCAGTTCAGTATTTTTGAGATTTTACTTTTTAGAAGTATTATATGAACCTATAGACTTGTAGAAGAGAATTGTGAATATATATATATATATATATATATATATATACGAGTCTAAATTGAAAACTACGTTCAAACCTATGATTGCGTTGGATAAAAACCGCAATTTTTATACGTGTGCATGTAAAACAAATTTCGTTGTAGAAGGGTCTAAATACAGCACAAACAACATTTTCCAAAAGACCAAAAAAGTGAAGAAGTATATTTAAACAAAACGCATTTGACTAACAGGTTGAACAACTGATGTTCTTTATGCCAAATAAAATTGATCACAAGATGTATCAAAATGGATCTTAATATAAATTTAATACTAAACAGAAAACAATTAACTTGTGGCCACGATATATATATATATATATATATATATATATATATATATATCGTGGCCACAAGTTAATATATATATATATCGTGGCCACAAGTTAATTGTTTTCTTTGTAGGGTTGTCACTGACTCAGACGTACTTATGAATATAATTATTTTCTGTGACTGTATCTTACATTAATTTGTAGGATCCTTTACTATAGATAATTTAGCTGATCTGTAACAATAACATCTTCATGCCTTATATATCATGTACTGTAGTACGCCGCTAGATTAAAAACTGACGTGGAAAGGTAACACATGCCCACCGAAAGCTCTTTTTTTGAGAGCCCAGGTGGTCGTGTGGTCTAGCGGGACGGCTGCAGTGCAGGCGATTTGGTGTCACGATATCACAGTAGCATGGGTTCGAATCCCGGCGAGGGAAGAACCAAAAATTTGCGAAAGCAAATTTACAGATCTAACATTGTTGGGTTGATGTTTAGACGAGTTGTATATATATATATATATATATATAAGTACGTCTGAGTCAGTGACAACCCTACAACAGATGTATCCATCGGATCGCCATCAATGATGGTGATACATGGCTGTGTACATAATGTATATACAACTCGTCTAAACATCAACCCAACGATGTTAGATCTGTAAATTTGCTTTCGCAAATTTTTGGTTCTTCCCTCGCCGGGATTCGAACCCATGCTACTGTGATATCGTGACACCAAATCGCCTGCACTACAGCCGTCCCGCTAGACCACACGACCACCTGGGCTAAGCAAATTTACAGATCTAACATCGTTGGGTTGATGTTTAGACGAGTTGTATATACATTATGTACACAGCCATGTATCACCATCATTGATGGCGATCCGATGGATACATCTGTTGTAGGGTTGTCACTGACTCAGACGTACTTATAAATATAATTATTTTCTGTGACTGTATCTTACATTAATTTGTAGGATCCTTTACTATAGATAATTTAGCTGATCTGTAACAATAACATCTTCATGCCTTATATATCATGTACTGCAGTACGCCGCTAGATTAAAACTGACGTGGAAAGGTAACACACGGCCAGCGAAAGCTCTTTTTTTGAGAGCCCAGGTGGTCGTGTGGTCTAGCGGGACGGCTGCAGTGCAGGCGATTTGGTGTCACGATATCACAGTAGCATGGGTTCGAATCCCGGCGAGGGAAGAACCAAAAATTTGCGAAAGCAAATTTACAGATCTAACATCGTTGGGTTGATGTTTAGACGAGTTGTATATATATATATATATATATATATAGTTAGAAATGTTATATGAATGTGTTCAATTGTAGAAATGTTGGGTGGTCTATAGACTTTCAGAAGTGCTGTGTATGAACTTATATAGACTTATAGAGGTATTGCATGAACGTATAGAAGTGTAGTAGTGTTACTAGTATATGAATCTATATAAACTTGAAGAAGTGTTTCATGAATCGTCTTATATAAGTTTTAAAGGAATCGGATTTGCAGAAGCGTTGTATAGACCTATAAACTTGTAGAATTGTTTTGGGAATCTATTATTGACATGTAGAAGTGTTATATGAACATGTAGTCAAGGGGAAATGATTTATATGAATCTATAGATCTGTATAATCGAAGTATGTTGTTTCCTAAACTTAAAGTGTTTAATAATAAAGTATATAAAAATATTTGTAATATTTAAGAATGCATATAAAATTTTATTGAATAAGATACAAGAATATCATTTATATCATAATACTCTCCTTATTCTCCAAGGTTATCAGTTTTTACAATAATATTTGAAATTTTATTACTTTAATGCATTTTAGGGATTACCACCTGACAATTAAATGAATGCATATCAATATCAAAGCCTGTCAATGCTCTTAAAACAACATGAGATTTATTACTTGTACAGTTCAAAAATGTTGAATAGATAATTCTGATGATTTTGTAAGGCAAATTGCAATCTATCAACATTTTCAAGAAATTAATAAATTATTTTTTTCATCACAGATGTACATCATATTTTCCCCATGAGAAAACCATAAACAAAATTATGTATATTTAATCGCAATGTGTTTTTTCTACAACTGCACATTTACATTTTTTACTGCTACAAATGCCCATATACAATTTTTTGAGTGACGAATGAAATGTTCAGTATAATGTTCTTTGTCTAGATATAAGTGTTTGTTATACTCTTTTTTTTTTTATTCAAACAGGAATTCGCATTTTATTTGTGTTGTATTTATTATATACAATACAATAATAGAAATACAAAAAAGTTACATATGCTGGAGTAAGTATAGGATAAACAATTTCAAAATACTGATAAGTTTGCAGATCAAATTGGGAGTAATATATCGAAAGGAAATTATCAATACCAATGCCTAGTACAAATGATAATGAAGTATTGAAATACTATTCTAATTTTTCTTTGAAGCCTTAATCACAGCAACAATCCAAATATCACTGAATTTTTAGAGATGAAACATTGGTAAATATTCATGACCAAACATTTGGCCATTGCATTGATTAGTCTAAATAACAATGACGTCTTTGAAGGCTATTTTATTTTTTTGCTTTGACGTCATAATTATTTGGATTGTTGCAGTAATTATGACATCAAAGCAAAACAATAAAATAGCCTTTCAAGACGTCATTATTATTTAGAGTTATCAATGCAAATTCTCATCTCTAAGAATCCAGTTATTTTGAAGCACATAAATTTAAAGACTGAGGACTCAAGTAAGGTTATTGATTAAAGCACAAAGTTCTCTGCAGATCATGTAATCGTTTGTTTTTGTTATTATTACTTACAGATGGTGGTATTCTGCTTTTCTGTTGTAATATTATCTTGACTACTCATCTTACCTCATCTCTGTAGCTCTCTGTCTATGCTTTGGTGTCTTCAGATGGTTTCAACCTTCACCAGATGTTTCGACCCTGTACCATTAAATCCCACGGGTGGCAGGGCAGTAGAGGTTTATGAGGTGGTCAAATTACTACTCATCAGCACTCGGCTTCCAGCTCAGATCACCTCGCGCTGCCATAAACAGCATGATGAACGTTCTGTGCTTCCCCTATAGCTGTCTTACTGCTGTCTTCCCTGCCTTCCCGACTATGTCCATTGCCCTAAGTAATATCCAAACTGACTGCAGAAAAACCTCTGCAGCCTACTTCTACTTGGAACAGCCACGCTTTGGAACCTCTCTCTCTCTCTCTCTCTCTCTCTCTCTCTCTCTCTCTCTCTCTCTCTCTCTCTCTCTCTCTCTCTCTCTCTCTCTCTCTCTACATGTTTTCATCAGCTCTGTGTACTTTTCCTTCTTCCGATGGTATGTGTCTTCACATTCCTCTTCCCAAGGAACTGTCAGTTCTATTGCAACTTTCATGTTTGACGACTGTGATCAAACTATAATGTCTAGACGTACGGTTAACGGTGTCTGTATTATAATAATAAATTACTAAAATTATGAACAATTAAGGGTCTCGACCGCTACCTTATCAGTAACCTTTGAAAAAAAAATCAAAAAATCCTGATAGAAAACAAAGACTAGGGGATGTCGTAATAAAATATGTCTATCCAAAATGTATTACTAAGTGCTTATTTCAACCGAAAGGATCTTAATGTAAAACTTATCTTTTCACTTTTTCGTTTATTTCGTTGTAAATAGGTATAAAAAGAAGATGTGGTATGGTTGCCAATGAGACAACTATCCACAAAAGACCAAAATGAAACAAACACTAACAACTATAGGTCACCGTACGGCCTTCAACAATGAGCAAAGCCCATACCGCATAGGCAGCTATAAAAGGCCCCGATAAGACAATGTAAAACAATTCAAACGAGAAAACTAACGGCCTTATTTATGTAAAAAAAAAATGAAAGAAAAACAAATATGTAACACATAAATAGACGACAATCACTGAATTACAGGCTCCTGACTTGGGACAAGCACAATCCACATACATAAATAATGTGGCGGGGTTAAACATGTTAGCGGGATCACAACCCTCCCCTAACCTGGGACAGTGGTATAACAGTGCAACATAAGAACGAACTATAAAAATCAGTTGAAAAAGGCTTAACTCATCAGATGGACAAAAAAAAAACAAGTGGACGTGGCCGGGTACTTATACATCCCGACACAAAAAGACACAATGAACAGATCTGAGAGTACTTGCAGTTACCTGACAGCTAGTTCAAAGCCACTAACAACTAATAAAACAATCATGCATCTAAGACTAAACTATCAATCCGCACACATCCAACATTCAATGGATTTAGTGTAAAGACGTCATAAACAGCAAGAGAAAAACATGACCTTGTGCAATGCCAAGTTACAGGTATCGACAGATTGTAAACTCCATGAATATGTATATAACATACTAGTAATATTTAGTTGGCTTTTAATTTACTGATAACAAAATCAATGTTTATACCAAAAAAAAAAACAGTATTCAATGGTGTTCCCTGTCAAATTCGAAGAAGAAAGGTTTTCGCTTACAATTGTAGTACAATTGCATGCTTTTGCTATATCTCTATAAAATCAGAATAAGATAGATTTCAAAAGTTAGGAAAGACATGATCGTTTCTATAGTGGAAGGTGGTTTACAAAGGGTATAAGTAGCGTTCCGCTTAAGCAGGTGCTCGAAATATGTTTCATACATTTAAGAATTCTTCTTTTTTTACATAAATAAGGCCGTTAGTTTTCTCGTTTGAATTGTTTTACATTGTCTTATCGGGGCCTTTTATAGCTGACTATGCGGTATGGGCTTTGCTCATTGTTGAAGGCCGTACGGTGACCTTTAGTTGTTAATGTCTGTTTCATTTTGGTCTTTGGTGGATAATTGTCTCATTGGCAATAATACCACATCTTCTTTTTTATAATGATAAGTAGGGAAGCACAATTGGTGATCCTTAGAATTTCGACTGTCTGTGAAAAAAAACAAAACAATTCACTTGTATAAAAAGAAAAAGCCACAAAATAACAATATGGTTATCTAAATGTTTGTGCTTGAGTTTCACGTTAGCAAATGTTAGCTAATTTCATTCATAAGTAAAACAAAAATCTCTTCGCTGTTCTTTTTACATAATTAATCTCGATAAATTATACAGGGGTATTAGAAAGTCTATTAAAAAAAAAAAGATTAATTAATGACCCAGCCAAATACAAATTATTTATGTAATATACGACGACAGATTTTCGTGTAACTTTGTCTTGTCTACAATTTTTTGCCAGAATTAAACGTAAATCCGTTTTCATGAATTAAAGAATGGATAAAATTGGCTTAAAATCAAGGCTGAACATCTGTTGAGCAGACGCCACATAAATGTCCGTCAGAAACTAAATTAATAATGACATCATTAATTGGATAAATTATTACCATGAATGTCCTAATCAGCTTCCTACCTTCATTTACCCGAATTATAAGATAAATTTGATACCTCCTAGATAACAGCCAGAAAGTTCATTAATATTTGTAATTAATTCCAATCTTTAATAGTGTGCCAGACATCGTGGCCACGTTGCGTGTGACGTATTTCATAATCTTGCGTGATTTTGGCAATGCCGTGGTAGGAAGATAATTTTTTCATTGGCTAATTGACAGGCTTCAAAGAGAACATAAACTGTTTTTAATATTACATAAGGCAGCAACCATTTGATTTTCTGGGGGGCTATGGTTTTTTTTTCTGGACAAATTTTTTTTTTCGCCTGCAGCTGAGGGTGAAACAAACATTTTTTTTTTCTCAGAATCAAAAACAAATTATTTTTTTCTTCAAAAACTGGAAACAAACTTTTTTTTCCAAAAAAAACCATAGCCCCCCCCAGAAAATCAAATGGTTGCTGCCTAAGCAAAAAAAAAGTTTCGATATAGTGTTACCTAATGACTGGTCTGGTCCGTATCGCATTCAGTCGCATACAAAAAGCGTTGCTTATTTCCCGACTCGTGGCAATTAAAACTACTCCCATAGATTTCGTGATAAGCACAGATATTTTTGAAATTCTGAAATGAAAATAAACAATGTCAAGTCACATTTTTCAGAACTGGAAAATTGGAAGTGCTTGATCACAATAACCAAAGTAGACGCGTCCAACGTAGACGTTAGTACAAAAAATCTTAATATTTCAGACACACCATGTAGAAATTAGATAAAGATCATTCTTAAGAGCCTGGGTAGTGTTCACAAAGTACATAATGATGGCTAAAAAAGGAATAGAAAAAATTGAGCAAAAAATATAACGGAACGGAAATTAATTGGGTACAAAAGAATAAAGACAGGCTGTCGAAAATTTAAAAAAAAAATGATTACCGAATAAATGTAAGACACCCATAATAGAGAAATCGACATTTCGGTTTTACACGGGAAACTCCACACTAAAAATTTACGACATAAGGTAAGTCTTTTCGTTCCCTATTGTTAATTTTCCCTTTTTTAATGGTGATGTTCCTTTAGCACCATCGTACGGTCGACGAGTACAGCACGGACATGGCTGGAGAGACCATTTTTCAATCTTTCAAGAACCATACCTACTGAAAATCGTTAATATCGAACTCGACCTCCATTTTGTCATCAGTAACAACATATAAGCTTTTAAAGAGCTTTGGTTAAACGGTTCATGAGTTAAAGCACGAACATGACTGGACAGACCATTCACTGTATTTCAAGAATACCTTGTACATTGTATTATGCTGCCGACAATACCATGTCTTTGATCATGAGTCGCATTTCTACACAACAGTCAGAAGTTATTAAATGCAAGAAAGTCTTGATATATTTCATGACAAATACTACGTCAATAAAATTTCAGCACAAAATTCTGTTTGGGAAGAAAATCAAGTTACTAGAAATTACTTGTGTACAATTGGATACTATTTCATCAAACTTACGAGCAATTTTACATACCTACATCTTAATTTCAATTGTCATTTTTTGTCTATAGAAGAGAGGCTGTGTCTCTCACCTGAATTTTCAACAATGGCAACTTTTTTAGAAACACCACCATGAAAAGGGCAATAACTCTATGAGGAGTCGACTCATTCGGTTATGTTTGTTTGCAGGCAGTTTTAGACATAATTTTCAACTAAATACCCTAAATATGATTGTGGCTAAGTTTAGTTAAATTTGGTACGGTATTGAGAAGGCAGTCATAAAAGTTAACTAGAAACAAGCCATATTTCTTGCTGAAAGCAGTTTTTTTTTAAATTACTCATACTAGTTGTTGTTTGTGTTTCTGGTCATTTTGCCCTTATAGTTTTTGATATAACAGCCAAAAAACTACAACAACAAACGAATCCAGTAAAATTCAACATTTCAGGGGACATTACTCCTCAACATGATGTCAGATGTTTTAGAAATTTTGAGGGTAGATAGATCATGTGCCGATCTATTTTTGAAAAAAAACATTTTAACTTTCCTCTGATCATATATACAAAATAACTTATATAAACCATTTTTGTCGAGCCTTCGACTTTAGTCGAAAAAGCGAGACTAAGCGATCCTACATTCCGTCGTCGTCGGCGTCGTCGTCGTCGGCGGCGTCCACAAATATTCACTCTGTGGTTAAAGTTTTTGAAATTTTAATAACTTTCTTAAACTATACTGAATTTCTACCAAACTTGGACAGAAGCTTGTTTATGATCATAAGAAAGTATCCAGAAGTAAATTTTGTAAAAATAAAATTCCATTTTTTCCGTATTTTACTTATAAATGGACTTAGTTTTTCTGCGAGGAAACATTACATTCACTCTGTGGTTAAAGTTTTTAAAATTTTAATAACTTTCATAAACTATCCTTGATTTGTACCAAACTTGGACAGAAGCTTGTTTATGATCATAAGAAAGTATCCAAGAGTAAATTTTGTAAAAATAAATTTCCACTTTTCCATATTTTACTTATAAATGGACTTAGTTTTTCTGCGAGGAAAAATTACATTCACTCTGTGGTTAAAGTTTTTAAAATATTAATAACTTTCATAAACTATCCTTGATTTGTACCAAACTTGGACAGAAGCTTGTTTATGATCATAAGATAGTATCAAGAAGAAAATTTTGTAAAAATAAATTTCCACTTTTCCGTATTTTACTTATAAATGGACTTAGTTTTTTTGCCAGAAACAAAACATTCACTCTGTGGTTTAAGTTTTTAAAATTTTTACAATGTTCTTAAACTATCCTGGATTTCTACCAAACTTAGACAAAAGCTTGTTTCTGATCATAAGATATTATTCAGAAGTCAATTTTGAAAAAAAAAAATCACTTTTTCCGTATTTTACTTATAAATGGACTTAGTTTTTCTTCCAGTTAACATTACATACAGTCTGCAGTTAAAGTTTATAAAACATTTATTAGATTCATAAACTATCCTGGATTTTTTTACCAAACTTGGAAGCTTCTTTCAATCAAAAGACAGTATCGAGAGGGAAATTTTTATTGATGTTTTTCCTCATTTTTGTTGAGTCTGCGATTAACAGCAAAAGTAGGCGAGACACTGGGTTCCGTGGAACCCTTACGAATTTTTTTTTATCAAAATAGATATTCCAGGAGCAATAACTCAAACAGCATAAAATTTCGAAAACTGGAGATTAAAGTTTTATCAGGGGCATTCAATCCATAACAGCACAACAGATTTTTCAGAAATTTTAAAGCTAGATAGATCTTGGTGTGTCAATCATTTTTGCAATCACATTTTAACTTTCCTCTGGTCATTTTCAAAAAATCTTCTTTAAACTAAAAAATTAGACAACACTAAAACAGACACTTGCATCATGTGCACCAATTCTGGAGGTCCAAGAAAAGATTGCCAGTTTATAGCATATACTATATTTAAGAATATTTGTCTTGATTTACAAGCATTTTTTTTTATCTTTTGTGCAGGGTTCCGTCTGCTTTTCCATGTAATAGACAGATGAAGCAGAACAGCTCACAAAAACTGTTACACTTTTACCTACATATAAATCTAATAGACAGAGAAACAAATACAGGAAAACAGTCATACCTGGTTATATAACTGGTTGTAGTTGGTTTTCTCTATCCAATCATCTGGAAATTGCATTTGATACGAGCTTTTCTGTAAGTTGAAATTTATTTTACTCTATTTTGAAAGCCTCACAGTGATTTTGAGATTTAAAACAGCAAATAAAAGCTCTGTTTTTTGCTTTGGGAAATTGTCTACTTCTTGTGCTACACTTAGTGTAGTGACTTGTATCATGAATTTTTACATCGCATCCCCCAATTTCCCCCCAATTAAAATATATGAACATGCATTTTGTCCTAAAAATATGGTATAACAGAAAACAACAAGAATGTGTCCATAGTACACAGAAGCCCCACTCGCACTATCATTTTCTATGTTCAGTGGACCATGAAATTGGGGTCAAAACTATAATTTGGCATTAAAATTAGAAAGATCATATCATGGGGAACATGCGTACTAAGTTTCAAGTTGATTGGACTTCAACTTCTTCAAAAACTACCTTGACCAAAAACTTTAACCTGAACTTCGCACTATCATTTTCTATGTTCAGGGGACCATGAAATTGGGGTCAAAACTATAATTTGGCATTAAAATTAGAAAGATCATATCATGGGGAACATGTGTACTAAGTTTCAAGTTGATTGGACTTCAACTTCTTCAAAAACTACCTTGACCAAAAACTTTAACCTGAAGCGAACGGACGGACGGACGGCCGCACAGATGGACGGACGCACGGACGAACGGAGGCACAGACCAGAAAACATAATGCCCCTCTACTATCGTAGGTGGGGCATAAAAAGAAATTCATAGAAGTAATAACATTTATTAGAATTTTTCCTGATGTAAAATATCAAGAATAATAAACAACAACAAAAACATTTTTTTCATAAATGCACAACTGTTTTGTTGACAATAACAACAATCTGACATATAAAGTTTGAACAATAAACAGATCTTAATATTACTTTGTAGGTACATGTACAGTAGACTCCGGCTAATCGGATACCCTAAATATCAGCATAAAATATCCCATTACCGGATATATTCAATTAGACAATAGATGTATATTCATTGAATATTCAGAAATAATGATTTGACCTAATTCTGTCTGAAAGATTGTACTTGAGTAACTCCTGGGTCCATTTAATGTCAGAATAACATTGAAAATATCTGATTGTGCATGGTTTTAACTCAATTTTACTGAATATTCTTATCCAGTTCGTAGATATATTTTATATCCAATATTCAATTACACGATAAAATTAGCATTAAACATATAGGGATGCTTTGGTGTATTGAAATTATTTTACAATAGCCGATATAATCATTTAACTGATATCTGATCAGGTGGAGTCTACTGTATTATAACTTCCCAATTAGATTGTGAAGTAAAATAAAAATGCATTTTCACTCTCAACAAATTATGTAAAATAAATAAAATCTGGTTAAAAAATAGTTTTCTTTCTCACTTTACTGTCAGATTATGAAAAAAATAAAAATAAAACCATGTTTGTGTTCCCAACAAATATTATGACAAAAATACCTAACAAAAAAATATTAAAATTATGACCTGATATAGAGCTCCTTTGATCTTTGATATGATTAAACAGTTATTTAGGCCCTAGCATATCAGTTGGCACAACCCATTGATCAAATTGTTCAGGTGTTAGCAGCTCTAACTTGAGAGCTGCTTCTTTAAGAGTTGAGCCATCTTGATGAGCAAGTTTAGCAATTTTACAAGCATTATCATACCCTATATGAGGATTAAGAGCGGTCACTAACATGAGAGATTCATTTAATAAATGATTAATTCGGTCAGTATTTGGTTTAATTCCTAATACACAGTTTTTGGCAAATGATAAACAGGAATCTCCAAGCAGACGCACAGACTGCAATACATTTCTGACCATCATTGGTTTGTAGCAATTGAGCTCAAAGTGTCCTCCCGAACCACCAACTGAAATAGCTGTATTGTTGCCCATCACCTGAGCTGCTACCATGGTTACTGCTTCACATTGGGTAGGATTCACCTTGCCTAAAAGTAAAAAAAAATTCGTAAGGGTTCCGCGGAACCCAGTGTCTCGCCTACTTTTGCTGTTAATCGCAGATTCAACAAAAATGAGGAAAAACATGAATAAAAATTTCCCTCTCGATACTGTCTTTTGATTGAAAGAAGCTTCCAAGTTTGGTAAAAAAATCCAGGATAGTTTATGAATCTAATAAATGTTTTATAAACTTTAACTGCAGACTGTATGTAATGTTAACTGGAAGAAAAACTAAGTCATTTTATAAGTAAAATACGGAAAAAGTGAATTTTTTTTTTACAAAATTTACTTCTGAATAATATCTTATGATCAGAAACAAGCTTTTGTCTAAGTTTGATAGAAATCCAGGATAGTTTAAGAAAATTATAAAAATTTAAAAACTTAAACCACAGAGTGAATGTTTTGTTTCTGGCAAAAAAACTAAGTCCATTTATAAGTAAAATACGGAAAAGTGGAAATTTATTTTTACAAAATTTTCTTCTTGATACTATCTTATGATCATAAACAAGCTTCTGTCCAAGTTTGGTACAAATCAAGGATAGTTTATGAAAGTTATTAAAATTTTAAAAACTTTAACCACAGAGTGAATGTAATGTTTCCTCGCAGAAAAACTAAGTCCATTTATAAGTAAAATACGGAAAAAATGGAATTTTATTTTTACAAAATTTACTTCTGGATACTTTCTTATGATCATAAACAAGCTTCTGTCCAAGTTTGGTAGAAATTCAGTATAGTTTAAGAAAGTTATTAAAATTTCAAAAACTTTAACCACAGAGTGAATATTTGTGGACGCCGCCGACGACGACACCGAAGGCTCGACAAAAATCATACTTTTTCTTTTCCAATTCTAATGTATCAATATTGAAGTAGAAATACAGCAACATCATGCGACAAATCAAATTTAAACATAATTAAGCCCCCTTGGTAAGATATAACAATCCTAATTTTAATGCTATGATAGAAAATTCTATGTTCAAACAACTTCATCTCACTGCATGAATACAATTTATTTTTTTTAATATTATCTATTCTTTTATAGCCGACAATGCAGTATGGGCTTGGCTCAATTTTGAATGTTGTATAGTGACCTATAGTTGGTTATTTCTGTGTCATTTTGTCTCTTAGGAGAGTTGTCCGATTGGCAATCATACCACATCTTCTTTTTTATATTATATCCTGATCCTAACCTCCTCAGTGGTATCATGGTAACATATTCACCTTGAGTACAGAATAATGTGGGTTGGATTCCAGTCAGGTCAAATCAAAGACTTGGAACTTGGTTTTTACTGCTTCTCCCCTTAGCACATGGAAGGAGCGACAAAACAAAAATCGTGTGACTGCGATATTGCCAAATGAACTAGGTTTTATGCACATCATTAATATTGATTTAATTCTGCTCAGAATAACAACATTGTTATTTGATGTAAGAAACCTCTGAATTAAGATGTCTAAATCTTTGGTAAACCTGTCAGAAGGTGGCACGGTAGTATTTGCATTCCAGAATTTAGGTTGCTCTTTTGTGTACCCTACTTAGGTAAATGTATCTAAACAGTGTGATTGGACAAAAAATACAGTATCAACTGAACATACTTTCCCAAACTGAGGGATAAATCAGGTGTAGAAAAATATGAAATAATTTTACATACAGATGAAAATGAATTTTTTAAAATTTTTTTAAATTTTGTATTCACTGCACCATAAAAGACCTAAAATTACTAGTGGCCTTAGGTTTCTAAAAATAGCAAAAAAAGTAAACGGTCATGATACATATTCAAATTCATTTCTGAATAGTAAAATGAAAGTACTTCAGTTAAGTGTGAATGTAGATTTTTTTGCAGTGTTAGAAAGTGATGAAAATTCTAAAAAGGCTATCATTATCCCTATGGGCCAGGAAATACTACTGTGCCACCAGAAACCAAGGCCTCTATTTCAGAGATAAATATAGATTTACCTGGCATAATACTACTTCCTGGTTCGTTTTCTGGAATGGAGATTTCCCCTATACCACACCGTGGTCCTGATGACAGTAATCTTACATCATTAGCAATCTTCATCAGACTTACAGCTATCACATTTAATGCCCCATGAGCCTCAACCAGAGCATCATGTGCTGCTAATGATTCAAACTTATTACTGGAGGTTCTAAACGGAATTTCTGAAATAAACAATGATAAATTCTGGTTTGAAAAAATTATTTTGTCTTCTAAAACTTTTAAATCGCACAATTGAATAGCCTCTCAGGTCAAAGGGTTAAATTTACAATCTTAAAAAGATTAGACTGAATGAAGCACCACTTGAGACATTTTCCTACATAAAGATTTGTGTTGATAAGAATTCTGTTTTGGTCTAATTTTGCATTGTCACCTAAAATTCTCGAAAGACATCTCATATTGCTTTTTTCACAAATGTTAAACGATCACAATAAGTTATTTTTATAAATTGTGACTTAGATGGCGAGTTGTCTCATTGGCACTCATACCACATCTTCCCATTACTACAAATTGTTACAGTTCAAGAAAACGTGTTTTTAAGCAGTTAAGGTGATGAATGAGAGTCAAAAATTTCATATTGTTGGGGAAGAAGGATCTTTTAATTGAATTTTATCCATCAAGGACACCTCCATATATCAAATCCTGGGAGTTCCCTTGTGTTACTACCTACTTGTGTACTCTGCTATCTTACTGGCCACTTTCTCAGCAAAACCTATTCTTGTGTTAAGGCCTGTACCCACCGCTGTTCCTCCTGAAATTAAAAAATCTCAATTTTATTAAGTAAGATTGATATTTTAACTGTTTATCAATAAGAACAATGTTATAAATACAATCTATATGCATTATGTATTAACTGGAAGCTAGAAGTTTATAAGTTTATTATTTATTATGAAAATAACACTTTGTTTGAAAAAAAAAAGCTTTATAAGGAATTTCAAACAAAACTGTGACTCAATGTGACATTAATTAAATCATTTCATGTCTTGGAGTTTTTTTTGTAAATAAGCATGATAAGTACTGGCATCAAATTATAAATTTTATTGCAGGTTAGAAAATATTTTTTTAAGTACATTAAATGCACAAATGTGCACAATCAACTTTGAGCAAGTAACATGTATAAAATTGAGAATGGAACATGTATGAATGAATAATGATATATTGTATATACATTTTTTTCTATCATAAATCTTAAAAGAAGAATCAAATAAATATATATGGTACCTTGAATTTATAAAATACTTAAATTATAATACAAACATATGATATAGCATCTGCATTTGTTTCAGATTGATCTTCCAATATATTGAAAAAGATACAATATGCACACAAAAAGACAAGAGCAGAGGCCATCAAAAATATTCATTAAAAATTTAGCATCAAAGCTTTATAAACAGATTTTCTTCTGCTCTTAAATATTTTTTTTATCCATTACAGAACAAAACAGCTGACTTTACTAAGGTAGATAACTCACCTGCAGCCAGTTCATACAGTCTTGGTAATGTATTACTGACTCTCTGTATACCATATTCTATCTGTACAACATAAGCACTAAATTCCTGTCCTAAAGTCAGTGGTGTAGCATCCTATAAATAATCACACTATAAATTAATTCTGCAATACTTTAGGGCACATGTATTTACATGATGTATATCAATCAATCATTTTCTTTATCTTACTACTAGGGGCC
Organism: Mytilus galloprovincialis; assembly: GCA_037788925.1. NCBI lineage: Eukaryota > Metazoa > Mollusca > Bivalvia > Mytilida > Mytilidae > Mytilus > Mytilus galloprovincialis. The sequence goes on along the minus strand of CM075334.1, from coordinate 39,453,529 downwards.
TCGGTGGCAGAGTGGTCTAAGTAGTTACTACTGTAATCACAAGCCAGTCAACAGAGGTTGTGAGTTTGAACCTCGCTTGTGCGGATGCAATGGACTCCAATCTTAATTGACTAGGATTGTCAGTTTTCCTATTGAAGGTCAGTGGTTTTCTCCAGCTACTCGGGATTCCTTCACCAATAAAAACTGATTGCCACGTAAATAGCCTAAATGCGGTGCTTAAAAGAGGCGTTAAAACACTAAAAAATAAATAAAATAATAGTAAATAATTTTACTACTCAATCATTTACAATTTTCAAAATATGATCACCATATGATAACAAAATAAACATTAGTGATAATTCAAGAAAGATTAAAATTAATTGAACAAACTGCCGATAAGCAATATGCTTGGGCAAAAGTCTTGTAACCATACCTGACAATGTGTTCTTCCTATCTTGACAATGTCTTTAAACTCCTCGCTTTTAGCTAACATAGTACTTTTAAGAATTTGAAGACTGGGTAACAACCTGGTATGAACTTCTAAACAGACAGCTACATGCATAGCTGTTGGAAAGGCATCATTTGAACTCTGTAAAAAGGAAAAGCTCGTAATGTTTATATCATCTACATGTATGAACAATGTGTAGGTCTCTAATTATAATTCACTTATTCTTTATTAATTTATACAATGCCTTTTTGCCCTCTCTTTTTTTCTAAAACAAGTATTTCAGAGTTTCTATTTAGTTTACTTTCATCAGTGTTTGAATGTATTTCTATATTGTAACTACTTAGACCACTCGGCCACCAAGACCCCTAACATTAGTGTGATACTGTGAAAGTACTTTTATTCGTGGGGTACCAATTTTCGTGGTTTCCTGGTTGACTTTATCCACGAATTTAAGTGTCAAAGGAAATAAAACATCTGTTGTCCGAATCAAGACATTAAAAGATTCCTATGTAAGTTTGACTACTGATATGATCTAGAGAATATATTTAATATCGCCAAATCTGAGAATACTATAATAGTAGTAACAGGCAAAATGCACTATGGCTCTTGGGATAATTAGTGTGATCACTAGGATTTACACATGTCAATGTTTACTTTGCAATTTCCTTCAATCCAGACGATTTGAAACCCTCGTTTCTAATAGAAATTCCATGAATTTAAAAACCCGCGAACATGTAATTATTGCTCAATCCACAAAAATTGATACCCACGATTTAAAGTACTTTCACAGTATAAGATTATGACTATTGAATAAAAAGTTGTAATGGTAGATGTATTTTAAAACATCTATAAAGCCTTAACAAAGCTTACAATAAGTCAATAAACGATTAACAATACACAACACAACCCATTAATCTACATTCATGTTGTGACAAATGGTAAGAATGTACCGGTACACCTGCCAATTATCTTTGGGGACCAGAGCAGCATTGACAAAAGTTTTAAAAAATAATAGAGGAAGCCATCAGAGATTCGCAAATAGACACAGAGGAAATATGAACTAATTGACTAGCTGATGTTTAATACCACTTCAGTACATGATGATTAAGATCTGTTCTTATGTTAATTAAACCAAAAAGAACTGTGCTCAGAAATAAGATATTATTCATATTACAACTTACTTGGCTCATGTTTACATGATCATTAGGGTGGACTGGTTTCTTTGATCCCATCTGACCACCTGCTATCTCAATAGCTCTATTACTAATTACTTCATTTACATTCATATTTGACTGGGTACCAGATCCTGTCTGCCACACAACCAAAGGAAAGTGTTCATCTAGTTTACCTTCGATTACCTACAAAAAAAAAGACTTTTAAGTACAAAAGGTACAGTTGAACTCATAGAAGTACAAATGTATACAACTAGGGTAATTATGAAAATTATCATGGTAAATATGAAAATTTGGGTGTTAATATATTTAAAAGGTCTGTTGATTCATAAGTAGTAGCAATATCATTTCCAATGCCATAAAAACTCTTTAACACCTACACGGAGATCTGACATCATTGAAATATTTTATGGGCAACCCAATAAGTGCATTTTATCTGCTGGACATTTTGAAAGCATTTGTTTGTATTCTTTTGTACATTACTCTATCTACATGTACATCAGTGTTTGCCTAAAACACAATTTTCCTTGTTAAAGGCCGTACAGATGTCAGCTTACATCTTCTTACATTTGGTAGATAGTTGTCTCATTGGCAATCAAACTAAGGCTTCCAAAACGGTCATATATTCCGGTCATTTATATAATGTCCAGTAAAAGTCCGGCTGGGCAAAGCATGAAACGTTTTAAATGAAAAATAGTCAGAACTACGTTGTATGAACTAGAACATGTGTGCGCATGTGCACAGGTGGGAAATTTAATTATGCATCCTACATTTCTTCAAAAATGCTAAAATTATCATTGATACCTGTATCTAATGTTCATTTTAAGTATTTTGTTGAAGAAATAATGTAGAGAGAGCTTTTTCACTCAGTCAAGCTTTGTAAACATACACAAATTTTACGTATCCGTTTATGGTCGATGTTTTACCATTGTCAAGTCAACATCTGGTTTTAGAAAAATGTGATTTTAAAAACGAAAGTAAAGTTTTTAACAATGTCATTTTGCACAAATAAAGAGTCTAAGGCAGATATGAGCGCACTGATGTGCACACTTTGAATGATGCACTGTCAATTTAACAGTTTACATCCCAACATCAAATTCATATCAAAGTAAAGTTTAAAATAGTTTTTTTTTTAATCTAATGTCTATCATTGGAATGGCCATCTGATTACCATAATTGCCTTAAATTGTGACTTAGTCTTAAGGGATAAAAATCGGGATCAGATTTAAAATGTCTGGCTAGCTCAAATATTTTTTGAAAACCCTGAATCAAACCACATATTTTTATTTTTTTTATAATTGATAAATCTTAACATTTGGAACATTTTTGCCCCGTCAGATTTTCTCTATCTATAATGATTTTTAAGGACAACACCATTTATTATAACCTTAGCAAGAATTATCTCCTTTAGTCATGTCAGTCAGGTTTTTGGGCAAGTGATCATGATCAGTTCACCAAACATGTTAATTAAAACCAGATCCAAGTTTATCTTCCCATTAGCCTAGTACTTTCAGAGATCTTTGTAAAAGTTAACAGATAACATGTGATAAGAATACATTGGGCCATTCTAGTTAATTTCTGACAGGTGGGGATGGATGGGGAGATTTCTTTTTATACGTTTCAAAAAAAACATTGTGAAAAACTACCTATCAGATCTAAAAAAAATAAGACATATCAGATGTAGAGTTTCTGCTCACATTGGGTGGATAGGCTTTCATCAAAAACCTATCAGAATTTTATACTGCAAGGATTGTACCCATCAGAATTTTATATACAGTACCAGATAATGCATGATACGAAACTGTCTGCATTCCAAAGCACCCCTAAGATCTGACATAAGACTTTTTTTTTGTAACCAATAAGATGTACTTATTTTTAATTATTTACTGCTGCAAGACCCTCAGAAGTTTTTTGCATACAACACATACAAAATGTATAAGTGTACGTGCCAGATGAATAAACCAAAAATTTAGGACCATCCACCCACTTTTAGCAGACATTAACTGGAATGGCCCATTGTAATTCACTTCATCCAGGTCAAATGTGCTTTAGTTTAAGATACTGCAAAATTTTTAAATTTTGGTTTTTATGTCCTAGTCACCTTACACATTGTGATTATAACTTACTTCATCGGCTGCCTGTATAACAAGATTGGCTACTGAAGGATCTAAACCATACTCCTGGTTTACCTCAGCTGAGCATCTTTTTAATATTCCCAGAGCTCTTATTACTGGAATCTGCAAAATATATACATGGAAATTGATAATTGAAGTAGGTTAAGACTTAATTTGCATTCATCCCTTAACAATAACACCATGTTTATTAAAACTAAAGGAAGGTATGTCATCCAATCATATAGAAAAAAATTCTTTTTTTCTTCTTTTGTCTTTTTAAACATTGAATACATTTGTACATGTACATAACATGAATTTATCATTCCCCTCTTATACTTAATAACTTGAACAAACATTTTAAAATGTTTTCCTATTAGACACCCTATATTCTTTCTAATTATATAATAAACAGAAGGCTTACTGGCATTCTTTCTGAAGGTCCACCAATGTCAAAATTGAGCACAGATCTGGCAGTGTTAGCACCATAGTATTTACTGGATGGAACTTCAATCTGACCAAAACTATCAGTCTCTATACGATATGCCTACAACAAAAAAGATTTTACATGTCATAAATTGCAGATGATCACTATCCAGTAGTTTTTATATGTCATGTGTGTGTTACATGTATATATGAGCTACAAAAATGTATTGAACAATCACTAGTGGTCCAGTAAAGCAGTTTGTGTCATACCAAAACAGGATTGGGTAAAATATTTTTCCAATTGTATATGACAATGTACAGTACAATAATGCTGATGGAAGTTTTTAACGACCTTGACTGGCTATTCAGCTATTTGGCCCTTGCACGGTCAGTACATGTACATGATGTACATGTATGAGTGAAATGAATTTAAAAAAAAAATTTAGTCCCTACAATATTTACATATTTGGGAAAGAAACCCTTCAATGCATATTTTTTAAACCTAAGAGTTAAAATGTTTGGTAGTGGGACTTTTGATTTTAAACATTGCATGGATTATAGAATTTTCAGGGTTCATGAATACAATTATTGAAATTTAAATTTGTGGAACGGATAGGGTTTGATCCAAAGAAAAGTCAAATAAAAGACTTTAAATAAAGTTTTTTTTCTGTGATTTTCCCATAATTATTAACATACAAATGCAACTGTATGAGGTGAGAAACCATTCATGTGAAGATGTTGATGTTGTGCTTGGTGTTGTACTTGTACTTGATGTTGTGGTTGCTGTACATGTTCTGTCGATTCAATTACATGAATTGGTGGTTGCTCTGTTTCTGGACTTGGTTCATTACCCTGCTGTGTTGATGAAGGACTTTCCTCTGCAGCATTTCCGTGTCTTTTAATTATATTTGCAAAGCTTGGAAATGAAGGCAGTCTTTCTGAACCATGTGGACTATTATTCCCAGAATAACAGGATCCTATTTTGTGTCTTTTTCGAAAACTTTCAAGCCATCCATTGGATGCTTTAAATTCAGTTCTACCCAACTGTTGAGCAACTTCTCTTGCCTTTCTTTGTAGCATTGAACCTGTCACATTTATTTCCATTTCTTTCATTTTCAAATAGTACTGAAGTGTCAATATATTGATTTCTTCATTTTCTGTCCTTATAAATCGTCTTTTTCTATTCGATGGTGTTGAATATTCAAATGTCTCTAATATTTCATCTTTTCTTTTCATGATATTGTGGACCTGACTTTTACACACATTGAATTCATCAGCTAGCTGTCTCTGGCTTTTCCCATTGCTTGCTTGTATCATATCGACTTTTTGCTTCAAAGATAATTCTTTTCTTTTCTTGTCTGCGGCATCCATGGCTAAAGTTGCAGCTGCATATGTTGGGGGAGTTGACAAGATTTGCAAAATTGAGGAGTTTGCACCTCGATTGTCTTCTGGTGTTTTTTCTGGTTCTTGTGGGGCTGTTGTTCCATTCAATATCGTATCGTTAGTTTGTTGTTCTGTACTATATGATGGAGATGCCGATGAAGAAGAAGCAGGTGTTGACACCGATGCTGTTGCTGCCGCTGCAGCAGCACTCAGACTTCTCAGGTACATTTCGTTCTGACGGTATAATTTTTCCATCAACCATTGTTCCATGTTAACATTGTATGGGTTGAACTGATTTTCTGTTTGGAAGGCATAATTTGAAACACTGTCTGTTGTTTCATTGTCCACAGCTTCAGTTTTAATGACAGGTTTCTGATTTTCGTCTTCATTCGTCTCGGCCATTGTAAACAAATTAGATATCCGGTTCCGGTATCAGGTGTCCGTGGAGAGTCACTGCAAAGACAGTTCGTCGGCAAAATTCTTCGACCGACTGATATTCAATCGATTATATTTAAAATGCATTGAATTTCGAAAAGAAAAATAACGATTTTTATTTAAAAGCAGCATGTTCATAAGAAAATAAAAACAAGGTAATTATCCAATTCACTTTCGTCTGGGTTTGGTCATATGTTGACATAAACGCGGACGTCTAAGAGAGCACCCCTGAAGCTAAAGTGCGTCTTTGTAAGAATCCAACCCCAAATAATATAATTAAGTCCCTCGCCACAAGTCCTACTTGTTAATGAAGTGATCGATAGAATAAAAGACCATATAACCACTAATGAAGTGGTCGATAGAATAAAAGACCATATAACCACTAATGAACTATTCGTGTTATAGCTAGAATCTGGCAATCTCCATGATTCATGAGAAACTTCAAAATGTGGCCGAAAAAAACACCGACCTTACCAAGCTATTTTGAAGTTAAACTTAGCCTGAGTTTGAAATAGCAGGGATTTCGATCGATTCTGTGTATCTGGTAATTCGAGAAATCTCTATATAACTTTTGGTTAGAATGATTAGTAAGAATGATAGCGAATTACGGAATTAGCTCCCCTTTTTTTTCTAGTACATTTCACCAAAATTAATTTAAACATAAGAGTGGTTTTTTTTTTGTGTCTTCTTTTAAAGATATTCGGAATATTTTTTTTAAATAATAACACTCAGTTATTTTCTCTATGTAACCATAGATTTGTATACAAATCCTTGATGTAACCCCTTGATACCCTTGTCAGGTGGTAGCGTATAGGGGTACCTGTATGTTAAATTCTGACTATTGAAAAACAAATCAAAAAAAGAAAAAAAATATATCAAGGACAAAACAAGAAATAAACAAGAAATGATTATTTCTTTTATTCAGGAAAACATTTATTGTTATAAAATACTATTATTTTATTCTCCCGAGCGCTATTTTTCCTTACCCGATGCTTTTTCTTTTCCCGGGCGCTCCTGGGCGCATTTTAGTAGGACCGTTTATCTGTTATTTAAATGTGATTTTTAAATTTAAATAAAGGAAATTGTCCTGATTGCTTAGTCTTTCCGTTTGGTTTGGTTTTTTTCTGCTAAAGACACGTTCAAACACGATCACCGACGTGTAAAAGAGCATTCCTGTTTCAAATATATATTATTGATTTTTTTTATATATAGATTTCTCCATAGTGTACACACTACTTAAGCCTCGAAAATTGATAGTAAAAAACATATCCTTTAAAAAAAAAACTTTGAATGCAAATGATATTTTTTTAAATGATCATGATGATAATGTTGAGAGTCAGTAAAACAAATATCCGATAAAAAAAAACGTTGAATGCAAATGATGTGAACCTACGAAGTCTTATATTGTAGGCCTGATACATCACAAGACACACCCAAAAATGCAAAAGCGGTCAATCGAGGATCTGTATTTAAGTCAGATTGAAAAGCGGCTTTCTGGTCGTTCTTTTCCTAAAATATACCAGAAAATTATATTGAGTCACTCAACTAAAAAATCAATATTGCATTTTAAATGATTTAAGTTTGAACAAAACCGGACGTATAATGTTATTTTCTAAATCGAACTTTGTCTTCAGTAACTGATTGAAGCATTGAATTTGAATTATAAATTAATTAGTTTTTAACCCATATTGTGTCTTTATATATTATAGTACAAATCGAACTGTACTCGGATTTATTGAAAAGTACACGGATGTTCCTAAACCTATTTTGAATTTAAGAAATTAAAAGTCATTTTAAAAACTATTAAAACTTATGTTTTTTTTTTTTTATTTTTTAAAAATATACTTATCTGCTATCAATATAAAACCTATTACAACATCATTGACTAAAACCATGAATGATTGCATATTTTTTAAAAAAGAATACGGATGTCAGTTGATAATTATTATATAGTTGAAGAAAAATTTGAACGTCTTCGTAGCATCAGATCCTTCACGATCCTTTTCACGATCTTCAAAAATGCGGTACGTGATCTTTCACGATCCGAAAAATCAATTTTTGTGTAAATAGTTCTTTATTTACCAAGTTTCAGATTATGTTTATACAAAATAACTATGAGAACCGTTTGATTAATTCAAATAGAATGCCATTATTTGGATAAAAGTAGTTTTTCTAGTCGAATTTGTAAAAAAATCATGTTTGTTTACATTTTTTATGTCATTAAAATGTCGAGAAGCAATCTGCCTTTTGTTGTTTTGTAATAACTATGTACTTTTAAAACTGGATATTCTCACATACTGATCATAATGTTGAACCATTTTGACAGACAATTTTATTTTGTTGTAAATTTGTCTGTGTAATTAATTAAATTAGAATATTGATTGACCTTTCATATGTCTTCTCGATTAAATGTCTTTCACGATCCGTTACCAGAACTTTCACGATCGTCTCTCAATACTTGACCGCCGTTAGATATTCTTTCACGATCATTTCTCTCGATAAACCGAATGACACCCGTGAAATACTAATGAATATTTGGGAATAGAGCTGCAAATGAGATAACCTATAAATGAAGAAGTACTTTCTTATGGAACGCCGTAGCTGCCTTATGTGTACTTGTTTTTAGATACGCTTATACTTTTCAATATATGCACATAGTTTTTCTATATATGCACATACTTTTTCTCTATATGCACATAGTTTACTTTATATGCACATAGTTTACTTTATATGCACATAGTTTTTCTATATATGCACATAGTTTTTCTATATATGCACATAGTTTTACTATATATGCACATACTTTTTCTCTATATGCACATAGTTTACTTTATATGCACATAGTTTATTTTATATGCACATAGTTTTTCTCTATATGCACATCTGTTACTTATTCGTTTTTAATGCGCGGAGTATACGGTTGCACTTTGAATTAAATCGTTTTTCAATTGTGTTCATGTCTCTGGTGGTAACAATGTGTTCTTACAGATGAAATGACCCTATAAGCGCGATTGCAACCGTTCCAGTGCTCGGTTAATACCCTGTTACTTATTCACTTATAATACGTTTGTTGTACGTTGCACCTTTTAAAAAAAAATTCAATTGTGCCCATGTCTCTTGGTGTAACAATGTGTTTTTAGAGATGAAATGACCCTATTAGCGCGCATGTACCCGTTCCAGCGCTCGGTTGACACCCTGTTATCTATTCGTTACCTATTCGTTACCTATTCACTTATTATACGTTTGTTGTACGTAGAACCTTTTCTCTTTTCTAAAAGGTGCAATGTACAACAAACGTATTATAAGTGAATAGGTAACGAATAGGTAACAAATAGGTAACAGGGTATTAACCGAGTGCTGGAACGGGTACATACGCGCTAATAGGGTCATTCAATCTCTAAGATCACATTGTTACCACCAGAGATATGAACTTAATTGAAAATCCTTTTCTAAAAGGTTCTACGTACAACAAACGTATAATAAGTGAATAGGTAACGAATAGGTAACGAATAGATAACAGGGTGTCAGCCGAGCGCTGGAACGGGTACATGCGCGCGAATAGGGTCATTTCATCTCTAAGAACACATTGTTACACCAAGAGACATGGGCACAATTGAATTTTTTTTTTAAAGGTGCAACGTACAACAAACGTATTATAAGTGAATAAGTAACAGGGTATTAACCGAGCACTGGAACGGTTGCAATCGCGCTTATAGGGTCATTTCATCTGTAAGAACATATTGTTACCACCAGAGACATGAACACAATTGAAAAACGATTTAATTCAAAGTGCAACCGTATACTCCGCGCATTAAAAACGAATAAGTAACAGATGTGCATATAGAGAAAAACTATGTGCATATAAAGTAAACTATGTGCATATAGAGAACAAGTATGTGCGTATAGAGAAAAAGTATGTGCATATATAGTAAAACTATGTGCATATATAGAAAAAACTATGTGCATATATAGAAAAACTATGTGCATATAAAGTAAACTATGTGCATATAAAGTAAACTATGTGCATATAGAGAAAAAGTATGTGCATATATAGAAAAACTATGTGCATATATTGAAAAGTATAAGCGTATCTAAAAACAAGTACACATAAGGCAGCTACGGCGTTCCATACTTTCTTATTTTTTGTCAAATATTTTTTGACACGGCACATGTAAATTTTATTCAAATTTATATCGACACTACCGCTCCATCCGACCATTGGCTGTTTGAGAAGAGTTTAAAATAAATAAATATATATATTATTTGCCATTGAATGATTTGTAAAGAGAAGGCAACATTATATACATGTAAAAAACATAGCGGAAATTTATTGCTCTCGGGTTGGAAACTTTTCTGAACATCTGACACGTCATTTATTTACAAGTATTTGAAAATGCACATCACTACTGCAAACCGTGACATGCTGAACTTGGAATATAATCTGAAAATCAAAGAAAAGGTTATATAACTTGGTATTCGTAAAAGAACGTCATCATTCATATTCTAGTCATCCTCGAATGAACATCTTAACTAGTTCATTAACTACTATTAAAGAGCTTAGCATACTAAAGGAGTAGGTCCGGTAAGGGCCGATTTCGGCCTCAATTTTCAAGTTCATCTAACGAAAGATTTCATACACTTTTTAAACACTTAAGTGTCTATTTCAATTGATTCAATTAGTTTATGTGAAAGATTTTAACTGATTAAGTCATCTTAAACGCTCCTATTCAAGCTTAAATATGAAAAATCTATCAAATATGCCAAAAATCGTCACTTTTCAGATGGTTTTTGTCAAAAATGAAAGTGGCCGCATCCGTGTTCATCCTCAACCTTGATATATATTATATATTATCATCAAATGCAACTTACATTTCAATGTTATGAATGAACACGAATGCGGCCACTTTCATTTAAGACGGAAACCGTCTAAAATTTAACTAAAATGCTAAAATTTTGAAGATTTCAGTAATTTAGCATGACCTAAGGATGCTAGTACCCGATACATGTGCATTGTATTGTCAAAAACAGCCCATATTTATGTAGCAGAAGCATTCTACTTTTCAATAAATATCTTAACGATTACATTTTCACAATTTTCTAAAACTGCTATATTTTGGGGCCAAGAAGGGGTCTTACTGAACCTACTCCTTTTTCCATAGATATAAAGATTTGGTTTTGAAGTTTGGTTGTAACTGTAGAAAGCTTATTTCAAACGAGATAGCACATCCTCATTTTTACGGAAATGTTGAGAACCGTGCCCGGAAATTTAGAAATGATCCATGTAAACTTGTCGCTCCTTTAAATAAACTTATTCTTAAAGGCTACCTATTCAACACTGTAATAAGATCATTGAATATTGTTTTTATTGGTATAAATATTGATTTTGTTATCAGTAAATTAAAAGCCAACTAAATATTTCTAGTATGTTATATACATATACATATTCATGGATCTACAATCTGTCGATACCTGTAACTTGGCATTGCACTAGGTCATGTTTTTCTCTTGCTGTTTATGACGTCTTTATACTAAATCCATTGGATGTTGGATGTGTACGGATTGACAGTTTAGTCTTAAATGCATGATTTTTTATTAGTTGTTAGTGGCTTCGAACTAGCTGTCATATAACTGCGAGTACTCTCAGATCTGTTTTTGTGTCTTTTTGTGTCGGGATGTATAAGTACCCGGCCACATGTATTTTTAAAATTGAGAATGGAAATGGGGAATGTGTCAAAGAGACAACAACCCGACCAAAATAAAAAAAAAACAAAACACAACAGCAGAAGGTCACCAACAGGTCTTCAATGTAGCGAGAAATTCCCGCACCCGGAGGCGTCCTTCAGCTGGCCCCTAAACAAATATATACTAGTTCAGTGATAATGAACGCCATACTAATTTCCAAATTGTATACAAGAAACTAAAATTTAAATAATACAAGACTAACAAAGGCCAGAGGCTCCTGACTTGGGACAGGCGCAAAAAATGCGGCGGGGTTAAACATGTTTGTGAGATCTCAACCCTCCCCCTATACCTCTAACCAGTGTAGGAAAGTAAAAGCATAACAAGACGCACATTAAAATTCAGTTCAAGAGAAGTCCGAGTCTGATGTAAGAAGATGTAACAAAAGAAAATAAACAAAATGACAATAATACATAAATAACAACAGACTACTAGCAGTTAACTGACATGCCAGCTACAGACTTCAATTAAACTGACTGAAAGATTATGATTTCATCATATGAACATCAGGCACAATCCTTCCCATAAGGGGTTTAGTATCATACCATCATAACATATATGAGAAGAACATAACCCGTGTCATGCCAACAACTGTTTTTAGAATAAATGTGTTTAGTTCCGACGCAAAGACCTTATCAGTGACTCAATATTAACGCCAAAATATGCAATCTTTAATGACTTGACAACAGTATCGTAATTATACATCTGATGAGTTAAGCCTTTTTCAACTGATTTTTATAGTTCGTTCTTATGTTGTACTGTTATACCACTGTCCCAAGTTAGGGGGAGGGTTGGGATCCCGCTAACATGTTTAACCCCGCCACATTATTTATATATGTGCCTGTCCAAAGTCAGGAGCCTGTAATTCAGTGGTTGGCGTTAAACTTTGTTTATGTGTCACATATTTGTTTTTCGTTCATGTTTTTATATAAATAAGGCCGTTAGTTTTCTCGTTTGAACCGTTTTACATTGTCTTATCGGGGCCTTTTATAGCTGACTATGCGGTATGGGCTTTGCTCATTTTTGAAGGCCGTACGGTGACCTATAGTTGTTAATGTCTGTGTCATTTCGGTCTCTTGTGGACAGTTGTCTCATTGGCACTCATACCACATCTTCTTTTTTATATGTTTAATTTACGATAATCATAGCTATGATTCTCATGACAGTATTTCAAATAAAAGCAGAAGATACCAAATGGATCCGACAATACCATGGCAAATAACGCAAAACATAATAAACTTAATGGGCAAAACGAACCACATATGGTATCACGGTTTTGACCAGTCCCGAAGACGTCTAAAAAGAAAGTAGATTAATGCCACAGGATTGTGTGTCTGTCAAACTGAGTAAGAAATACCGCCCGATATTGTAATTTGCATTACATTTGAGTGTGTTTTTTTAGTAATGTGTGTCGGTATGTCGCTGTATCATTGGCGTCTGATACCTGTTTCGCGTAGAACACATGTGTGGCTCCAATGTGGGGTTTCTGTTACGGAAACTGCATATGGCTCTCGCGTGGTTCCTGTGCAACTTTTCTGAAGTTTAATGTAACAAATGGTGCCGATGTGCCGCTTTGATACTTATTTACTTACTTACTGCCCATTACGCCCATTGGTGCCTTTGATATGGCTCATATTTTGTCCAATTCTGATAGATTGTAACACTGATTCGAGAGACCCGATGATCTACAGAGGGATAAGCTTGTTGTCCTGTATAAGTAAACTTTACAGTGCACTTATTAATAGAAGAGTCACGAATTATTTAGAAGATAATAACTTGTTAGCGGACGAACAAAACGGATTTAGATGGAATCGTTCATGTGATGAAGACCATATTTTCACCCTTAATAGTGCAATCCGAAATAATGAAAAGTTTTTTGTTGCTTTTATCGACTTGAAAAAAAATGTTTTGATTTCATTGACAGGGAGATGATGTTGTACAAACTACTACGATATAACATTAATGGAAAAGTGTATAACTCTATAAAAAAAACTTTTACCAGAGTTCTGAATCATGTGTGAGATTAAACGGTAAACTTACCGACTGGTTCTGTTGCGAAACGGGTGTAAAACAAGGGGACAATTTATCGCCGACATTGTTTTCGATATTTGTTAATGACCTGGTGATGCAGTTAAACGATATGAATCTTGGAATTGGATTAAAAGACAGCAATCTCTCTATATTGCTTTATGCTGACGATAATGCACTTTTAGCAAAAAATGAAAAGGACTTACAACAAATGTTAGACAAACTTCAGGACTGGTGCAAACGATGGAGAGTTTTGATAAACACAAGTTAATCGAAATGCGTCCATTTTAGAAAATCTAGAGCTAAACCTACAGACTTTGAATTCAGCGTTGGTCGAAATAAACTTGAAACTGTTAATGAGTACAAGTATATAGGAGTCGTGTTTACTTATAATGGAAACTTCTCAAGCATTATCAAAGGGATCAGGACGAGCATTGGGGAAAATACTATCAAGTATTCATCAGTTTAAAGAGTTTGGAGTTAAATCATAACAAAAACTGTCTTATACCTGTGTAGTGCTTAAGTGTAAAGTGTTAAGTTGAATCTCAGCAAATCACAACGATCGTGCGTAGCACAATTACGGTGTGGAATTCTACCGCTAAGAATAGAGACTGGAAGGTACATTGGTGAACAACGTGAGGAATGCATTTGTAATTTTTGTACCGAAAACAGCATTGAAGACGAATCACATTTTGTTCTTGACTGTTCGTTTTATACTGAACTTAGAAATGAATATTTCAAAGACATTATATCAGATGTCAACTACTTGCAAATGAGCAGTGACGAAAAACTTTATCATATCTAATCAACTTTCCAAGAAGAGCTGCTAAATGATCCTAAATATCTGGTGGACGCCATTAAGAAACGGCGTCAAGTTGTATTCGGACAAGTTTAATTAATTATCTAAAACTTTAATTTATTGATGATTGTAACACTCCCAAACGTGTCCTTCCCCCCAAACGTGTCCGATTTCCCCAAACGTGTCTATTGTTCCCAAACGTGTCCATAATATTCAATATTCCCCAAACGTGTCCGATTTTAGAACCCCCAAACGTGCCCGATACTATTGTTATTCGCCCAAACGTGTCCACTTTTAAACGCCCGAACGTCTGGCGTCTTTTAGCGCTAATACATGTCCTAACCGCGACATCAATAACGTTCACGGCAGTTCTATTATGGGGGACATAGTTGATGAAGTGGTAATTTATTAGCATTAACTTGTTCAATGCCGGTTGTTAATGATTATCATTACTGAAAATTGAATATATAACATATGCATTAACTTTTGACTTAATTTGCTTATTGTCCAGTTGCAAGTAAATCATGCTCATTTAAAGCGAACATACAAATAATTCTGGTACAGTTCAATTAATCGTTTACTATGTAAATTATTTTATACTAATAAACTCCGATGATGCCTTTTATATTAATCAGAATATCGCACGGTGGGTTTTCAGTCGAATTGACCTTCCATCTTTTTTTATCAGTTCTAATTTTTAATAAGTTTTAGGATACGAGCGTCACTAAAGACACACGAACAAGAGAAATAACGTCCAGTGCCAAATATTTCATTCGTTATTTGAACGATATCATATTAACGATATATACTGTAGATAGGTTATATTATCAAACCGGGAATTTATTATTGGGCATTAATTTTTACGGTTATTTGGGATGACCACTAATCTATAGAAAAATATATACGAGTAAAGACCGATTTGTTTATGACTTCAGTAAGAAACTACTTCAATGTCTGTTATGTAATATAGAGGCCGTTTCAAATAAAAGTTGCACAAATTAAAAAAAATGATGCCTTCCAAAATACAACGTATGGCACATTATATAGAGTGAAATGCTACAAACATTTTAATGCGCATAGAAAAAGAATTTAAGTAATTGTTTTTTTTTTTATCTTTTAATGAAATAGTAAAAGATCGTAAAATGAGTATACAATGATAATAATAATAATAATAAAAAAAAAACAACACACAAATAACCTACGTTTTTATAATATGAACACGAATGATAGTTCCAGTAAAATAAAAAGCTTGGTATGGACACGTTTGGGGGATTGGACACGATTGGGGGTTTATTAAAAAATGTACACGTTTGAGCGTTTATACAAATGACACGCTTTGGCGCCCTTTGGCAACTAGACATTTTTTTGCAGTTCAGTGACGTCGATGTGGACACGTTTGGGGGAATCGGACACGTTTGGGGGGAAGGACACGTTTCTGAGTGTTACATATATTCTATTGTAATTATTATATTTTCTGACTAGATACATTGATTATTGAGACTTACTAAATTTATCAAAATCGTGACACAAATCAGATATGAACTTTAATATTAAATATTTAGGTCACTTATAGACCCAGTGGGTCGGGTGTATATGTATATATTATGTTAAACTATGTAAATTGATACACTTCTGTAATTACACAAGTCACTATAATAAATAATCTACTTATTTACTTATATGGTATACATAAGCGACTTCATGTTTGGCATTAAGCTATACATAGTTATGATGAGTTAATGAGGTGATACTAAAGTTTCTTCTCGATTTACCACAATCTAATTAAATTACAGGTCTCAGATTTCGCAATCTAATTAAAAACCGATCTCTCATCGCTCCTGTTTCTGATATGTCGCGTGGGAGATCTAACGAAACCGGCTTTGAGGTCACATGTGAGTGATCTTAAAGTTATGAATTTATAAAGATATTCAAATGAGTTGACGACCTTTTAATAAGCCAATCAAAAAAGTTTATGAATTATTTTGACTGACGATTTCGTCGTAAATAAAATGAGTTACATCCCTTTGCCTTACGTTAAACTTCCAAGATCGTGGAAGACTCAATTTCATTGGTCGAAAAAGACACACCTACGAGGTCACTCACATGTGACCTCAAAGCGGGTTTCGTTAGATCTCCCTTGCGACATATCAGAAACAGTAGCGATGAGAGATCGGTTTTTAATTAGATTGCAGATTTCGTAATCCCTATTTGATTTTAAACTAGCTCGCGAGTAAAGATGGATCAAAATTTTATTCAGATCAGATCTACCACATCGGTTGATCACTCACACAGACCACAAGTAATAAGTTAACCAAACACATACTGGACACCAGAGACACAAACGAACACCACAGCATTTATACAAATGAACAATAAGTGTTAAATAAGAAAAAATATAATTATGCATACAGTACATTGTTGAATAGATATAACAGTAATGTCATAATATCCAAAACAATGGTATGGATGCAGGGTCATTGGTATCCATCCACGTGAATCGGCGTGGCGAGTTTGTCGTGTAGAGAATTGTAAATATTCATATGACATAAATAGGTAACAGTCCTGCACATGCATATCATATTTACCATCATGATCATAATCATCATTATCATGACAATCATCATCATTATCATGACAATCATCATTATTATCAAGATCGTTTTCGTCGTTGTCATTGTAGTCTCAGCTCGTTTTACATTTCTTTACTTTTCGAGATTTTTCATTTTAAATAAGTTTTTTAAAAGTTGCCTAATAGTAATACTAGTAGCTCTTTCTGTGACCAAGTGTCATTCATTGTCTAATCACTGTACAGCAATTAATTTGTCTTTCTATATCTCTTTTTGGTAATTTAACAATGACCTTACACTTCTAGTGATTTAAATCTTTAACCATTGCTCTTTTCTACTAGGTGTTAGATAGACATTACAATCTCCTTTGTTTTCATTTGTAGGCTTTATTTGTTGCAAGACACTAATTTCGTCTTGTCTTTTATTTCCGCCTACAATATATTAGTAGTCGGTAACAAGTTTCGTAAATTCTTCCCGACGACTGCATGTTATGTCCTCAGTTACTGTTGTAGTTAACTCTTCGTGTGAATCTCCATCCGATTCCAGTTTCTCCTAAATGTGCAGCCGAGGTCGTACTCCGATTCCAATCACGGATCGTCTCAAGCTACTTATATATCAGTTGCTCTCCGTTTACTTTTGTTCACAGTACTTTATTTATGATAATGACGGTTGGAATAGATATTCAATGCACAACTGAAATAAACTATTGAATAAGCAGAACGCATCACCACATACTGCTACGGTCATTAGGCCAAATAAAAATATATGTGTGGTTCCAGTAACCCGACCGACCCTAGTTAAAACCTAGTTAAAAGGTACGTGCAGTCACTCAGGTCACGTTCAATTTTTTTTTTTCGATCAACTTGACAAAAGAGTGGAGGTTTGTTACACATCAAAGAACACCAAAACTGTTAAAACATATCGATTCATTAAAAAAAAAAAACTAACTATATAAACAAAATCAAGTTTCTATCTTCTATTTGTCACCGTTAAAAAGCAATATTTCGACAGACACACTCTCTGCAGTATTTTATGCTTTAGTGCTCCACGTGTTTCACTTTCGTTTTGAGTGTAAAAATCATATCGTCTTCTTTCAATTTTGTAATTTCGTGAGTTTTATTCTCATTCCATCTAACCGTCTTGAATTCATTACTGTTATCTTGAAATGAACTGGCACACTTAGCCACAAGTTTTATGTCTATAGGTCATTTAATGTCAATAATCATACAGTCAAAATAAGGACATGAATCAAATTTCATCTGTGTTTAAAATTAGATGCAAGTCTATACAGAAGTAATAATAATCTAAAGTTTAACTCACCATGACTATGGTATTGATAATGTTGACTATTCGTGTACTAACTTTTAAACTTATAAAAACAACTGCAGGGGAAGCAACCGGTGTATAAACGGATTATGGATTAAACAAACGAGGTCCAGTGGGGTTAGTTTATAAATCGAAAGGTTTTGTTGATTCTTCAAATTAACCAGACATTCGTGAATCGTAAGCTGCTCTCGAATTTCTACTCGCGTGATTTCTATTATCATTTTATCTTTGAAACGAAAAACAGTTACTTTTTAATTAATAACTGTTGAAAGTTGTCTATTTAATAAAAGTTTGAAAGGGGCATAATCTGTCAAATTCATGTTGACCAATGTGACTTATACTCTCATATTTGATTTTTAAATATTAGACTATGGAAAAGAATCAAGATCAAATATTCTTAGTTACGAATATAATACAAATTCGATTACTAACTATATACAAAAAAATAGTTATATAAAAAAGAAGATGTGGTATGATTGCCTATTTATATGAGACAACTCTCCACAAGAGACCAAAATGACACAGAAATTAACAACTATAGGTCACCGTACGCCCTTCGTGTATATATATATATATACAGTGGCGGATCCAGCCATTTTAAAAAGGGGGGGGGTCCCAACCCAGAGTAAAGGGGGGGTTGGGGTTTCCAACTTTATGCTCCCATTCAAATGCATTGATCGTCCAAAAAAAGGGGGTTCCAACCCCGGAACCCCCCCCCCCCCTGGATCCGCCACTGTATATACGTAAATCGAATTACGTTTATTTAGAAATTATTCCGTATACATAAGGAAATCGAATTACGATTTTACCGGCAGAAATCAAATAACGTATACACAGAAATACTTCTGTATAAACATATATCGATCGAATAAATTTAACGTATATACAGAAATAATTATGAATACACAGAATTCGATTTACATATACGGAATTTGATTTACGTATATACATCAATCGAATTATT
Organism: Mytilus galloprovincialis; assembly: GCA_037788925.1. Classification (NCBI taxonomy): domain Eukaryota; kingdom Metazoa; phylum Mollusca; class Bivalvia; order Mytilida; family Mytilidae; genus Mytilus; species Mytilus galloprovincialis. The sequence goes on along the minus strand of CM075334.1, from coordinate 39,434,152 downwards.
CGCGTATATACCGAAATAATTATGCATTTACGTAAAGAAGTATTTTGACCCCGAATTCATGTTGAACTTCATCGATCTGACTCCATTTCTTATATCAGGGGCGGATCCAGCCATTTAAAAAAAAGGGGGGTCCCAACCCAGGACAAAGGGGGGTTCCAACTATACGTCCCTATTCAAATGCATTGATCGTCTAAAAAAGGGGGGTTCCAACCCCCGGAACCCTCCCCCTGGATCCGCCACTGTATATTTAATTTATACCATACTAAAACGAATATCCAAATGACAAAAAGTATAAAATAAACTATCAATAATACATGGGCTCGACAATAATCGACAAGTAATGTCAGCATTTCGTTTGACTCCATCTTATTAATCAGATGATCTCCGAAAACTGCCATGGGTGATATTACCCCGAGACAAAACAGTTGATAGCAAGCACGTACCATTGGATTTTTCTAGGCCTGTTTGATGTCATATTTTAGATAAAAATATAGTAAAAATATTAAAATCATCGTTTTTATCTGTTTAAGAATGAATTTCTGTGGATCGAATCATGGAAATGGTTTACCATTGTTTCACTTTCAACACTAACATTCTGTTCTTTTAATAGCCAACACGCCTAGAACATGCATAACGTTAACCCATCTCTAGCTGAGGGATTAAATTATTCAACGAGATTTAATTATTTACTTTGCAAGCCAACAACACATATAAGTGATGTTTTTGAACTTATTTTGACAAATTTGGGCAAAACTGACTGCTTGTAACGACATATTATTTTAAAATCCCGCAATTCTCCTGTCATCATTTACAGATAAAAGGTTTCGAAATACTATACAATTACAATTATGTACACTCCGCTGCTGTCTATGGTGATAATTTCTAAGGTGCACTATAGTTGATAGTGCACGCTGGACTCCTCTATTGTCAGGCTAAAGCAAAGGCTTCCGTAGTAGCTGTTTGAAGGTGGTTCTACTCTTGTATAGTTCGAGGGTAGTATATATATATGAGACCTCTTATGTTTCGTCTAAGGAATCCGATGGATTTGGATGCTTTTTGGTAGTGATGTCAATAAGATTCCATGGTAAGTCCTCGCTGAAATTTGCTGGTTGGTTCAGAGAGGGGGGCAAGGGGGTCCCAATAACAGCAAAACAGCAAATTGATTTGGCTTATAACAGATAACAAGGAATTAAAATGGACAAAAACAGATAACAGTAAATGAAATATTAAAATATCCAGTATTTCTTATTACTGGTATAATCCTTTGTAATGAATTCCATTTTCTATGAACATGTTTTTAAATTATGTATCTGGAATGTGTTTGTTACTCAATATATTTTTATACGCACGTTTACAGGACGTATTATGGAATACTGTTGTCCGTCTGTCGTCAACATGTCAGTCGAATATTAACTCCAACACTCTTTAACCAATTTGCATAAAACTTTTGGAAATTGTTTATATCTATTGACGTGAGCTCCCCTTCGTATTTCATAAATTTCAGATTTTAAGTTTCTGAGTAATGGGGTTTTATTCAATAAAAATGGTGGGTGTTTTTTTTTCAGTTTTCTGATAATATTTCAAAAATCCTCTCACAAATTTGCAAGGAATTTTGGTGAATTGTTACTATCTATTGACATGAGCACCCTTTCAATTTTTATAAATTTTAGAATTTACTTTCCCGAGTTGAGGGGTTTTATTCATTAACAAAGGTGGTATTTTCTAGTTTTCAGTCAATAACTCAAAAATGTTTTCAGCAGTTTGCATGAAACTTTGGTGTATTGTTTATATTATATTGACTGAAGCTCCCTTTCAATTTTTATAAATATCTGATATGACATAAAGAAGTTATCGAATATTTCAAAAAGGTCGACGGGCGTATCATGCGCTCATGGCGTAGATGTTTATTTGTTATAGAATACTTTTTTTCAGCATTTATTTTTATACAGTTATAGAAACTCACACATGCTTGTAATTTAAATAGTGTGTAATAAAATTGAGAATGGAAATGAGGAATATGTCAAAGAGACAAAAATGATATCTAGTAAAAATTCAAGGGCTGTTATGGTATTCAATTCACATAGTTCTTGTGTTTGTTGCTACTAAAAATTGACCTAAAAGAGTTTGAATATATATATTCGCATTCTGACTTTTTCTAAATGCCCATTTAATGAGGTGTGTGTATTTTTCTTAATAAGACTATGAGGCAAAGTGGTCAGTATATAGGGTAGAAAAATCAAAAGCACCAATTATAAGTATGCAATTTATCAAGTACCTCGAACCAATTTTGACACTCCAAAAGTAATTTATTCCATTATTTTCAAAGGCTCAATTTGAACAATTTTTTATCAGACTATTGATTGGACCAAGTGTACTAGTAATTAGAATACATATATATATATATATAGTTTAGTAGGGGAGCAATGACTTGAAGACGAAATAAATCTTTGTTTGTAATGAGCTATGTGCTGCTTCGGGACCCAGTACATGGTTGGAACTTTCATTGTACAATGTTCTAAATACATGTTCCAAAAAAATGGAATTTATTACAAAGGATAATCATAAGATATACTGGAATTGTCCTGGACCTCACTTCTGTAATGGGTATATGTTAATGGAATCCTTCTCCGAATACGGGACCAACCTATTACTAGTGGTAGACCCCAATGTCCAATGATCTTCAATTTCTACCGAATATTGGCTGTCAAAAAAATGCTAACATTCCAATTTTCAATAACAGTTAACAGCAAATACATTATCACAATAACAGATAACAAAAAAACTAAAAGCCCAATTACAGCTAACAATGAATAAGACAATAACAGCTAACAGCAAATATCTTTTCAGAATAACAGATAACAAAGAATTAAATTGTCCTATAACAGCATAACAGTTAAACCCCTTGACCCCCCCTCTTCAGAGAGTGTGGCCTTGTAATTTTTAGTAATTTCTCATTTTAATTAAATGCTGGTGTTGATGCGAATAACAATGCATTTTTTTAAAATGAAATTTCATCTGTCATTTGGTTTCCTATTTATCTATAGTGTTGGAAAGTCCTTTTGTAATTTTGCCTCGTCCTGGGAATTCTTGGTGTGATGGAAGAGAAGGCAGTCGTCAGCGAATAGTTTGAAAACCCAAATGTTGAACTGATTCTGGGGGAAACTTAGAAGAGTAATGGGCCTAATACAGTATCTTGTGGAACCCTAGACCAAATAATTATGACGTCTTGGACGGCTATTTTAAATTTTTGACTTGACGCTTTCCTGCGTCGATGTATAATACGAGCTTTATCATAAAATTCAAGCTGCTTTTCGGTCAAGATGTTATGCTGTTTCAAAAATGTATTGATTGAACTGTGGGTCGTATGTTCGAGAACCTTGCATGAAATAGAATTCAAGTAAATGATACAAGACCAGTGTATATAAAGTGCGAATCCAGTCAGTTCATTTTCACTGTTGTATGCGAGTATGTTCATTGTAGAATAAAGGATCACGGGAAAACTTTATTTGTTTACGTTTTGAAAATACCAAAATAATTGATTTGAAACTAAATTTTAACATATTTTCATTATGATGTGTCTTTTTAATGTATAATAACAGTATTAAAGTTAATATATGTGTTATAAAAGCAACATAACATAGAATATCAGTTATTAAAAGCGATACATTTTCACTATAGATCACTGTATGGCATTCATTTCTGATGTAGAATTTTCGAAAATGCGATGAATTTTTATTGTAGATTAATGTAATAATTAGACTTGCAACAAATGAAAAACTTATTTGATTACTTTAATATTTATATATATTTATAACTTGTATATGTCTATAGAAACTGGCTGGCCATTTATACGTTTTCCCACAGTATTGACATGTGTGAACTGTATTGCCATGTTTCCCCGCAATGTTTTTTTTTCGGTTCGTATATTGCTATGATGTCGTTATCGTCTGCGTCGTCCGAAGACCCATTTGGTTTCTGGACAACTTTAATTTAAGTGAATGGATCTATATAAATTTTAAAGAAGGTTCAATACCACAAAATGAAAGTTGGGATAATGTTGGGGATGATGATTCCAACCGTTTACGAAAAAGGGGCATAAAAGAAGCATGTTTCAGGATAATTATTTGTGTATAAGAATTTTGATTGTTCTGAAATTGTACCACAGTGTTCAATACCACAAGTAGAATGTTAGGATTCATTTTGGGGTAATGGTACTAACAGTTTAGGAATGAAGGAACAAAAAGGGACAAAAAACAATCATGTTTGTAGTTTCCGGTTAATTACTTGTGTGTACGTTTTTGGATCTTTTTCGCATTGTACGACAAGGAACAATGACACAAAGGGAAGACTGGGATTTGGTTCGGGGATAATTGCCCCAAACATGCAGAAATTAGGGGCAAAAGAAATGGCAAAACAAACATTTTTCTACTTTCCAGATAATATCTTGTGTTCAAGTGTATGGACCTCTCTAAAATTGTACTACAAGGTTTATTACCAGAAAGGAAAGACTGGGATTTGGTTTGATGGTTATTTATCCTAGAAGGAAAACAAAATGTTATGGGCGGGAAGAAACCTTCAGTTGCACAGTATTGCGCATACGATTTAAGATCTTCGACTACATTTACCTTGTGTCAGAAAACTATATAACGTCATAAATTTGATCACAATCCAAATTCAGATAGTATTAAGCTTTAATATCGTATCCAAATTTACCCCAACTGTTCAGGGTTCGATCTCTGCGGTCAGCAAAGCATTTTTAATGTTTTACTATAAAACGAGCAGATGTGATTATAGTTCCTGTTGCTTTCTTCATGTGGTATGCCAGCATAGGCGTATCCAGGGGGGCCTTGGAAAAATTTGGTTGATTATATAGGGAATCACTGAAGCATGAATTTAGCCCCTTTAGGTCAGCCATCGGGCCCGCCTTATAAAAAGTTCTGGATCCGCCACTTCCCAGTTCTGCTTTTGAAGTGTTTGGAACAATGAGTACAAATCAGGCTTTCTCCATGCTATCAGTTGTTATGCTTATTGAGAAGTCTTAAAAGTTTAATTCACACTGGTCACATTTGTTTAACCCATTAGTGTGGATCTTCTTATGCCTGGGAAAACTAGATACCCATTTTGTCTTGAAAGGACAATACGTGCATTGGTATGAAGACCCCTCCTTAACTTTAGTTCTTTTTTCTGTGATTCATCTTCACTTGCCTCCAAATGCTTCAATATCCATATTCTGAAGGAAAGATAGTTTTTAGCTCAATTGTTGCTTGCATGTTCTTTACTGTATAAAATGAAACGACAATGTGACATATAATTATCCAAAGTCATTAAAGCGTGAAATGCAAGTCAAGTTGTGTAGGGCAAACTTTATCTGTCAAAAACGTATACTGATAAAGTTGCATTGGAACATGATGTACGTGTTGTAGAGCATCCTTGATACTACCACAGAGGTCGAACCCTGAAAAGTACACAACATTCAAGCTAGACTTCATTTTGATGAAATAAAAAAAATGTTGAATTTCGGACCCTTTGGGCCTCAATGTGGACCATTTCAATAACTTGATCCAAAATACCAAAATCCCAAAATCCCAAATTTAATAACACGGTAAGATTCAGCATTCCAAAGTACCCCAATTATTCAACTGTTGATGAAATCCAAAAGAATTTATTTCTTGACAGTTTGGACCCCTTAAATGGGCCAAAAATTAAAAAAATAATAATAAACACAATCATTTTTTATTTTGGACACTTTGGGCCAATTAAAAACCGGACCCAAAATCAAAATTATTACTTCAAAACCTCATTGAAATTGGTGATGAAATCAGTGATGAAGTTTCAATGCATTGGATAAATATAACTACACTTTAAATAAAGATTCTGATGAATTATAAAAAAAATCTACTAGTATGACATGCTTCTTCTGATTGGTAAATAGACCCATACTCGAAATCCAATGATAAAATTTGTTTGCATATGCGTATAATGACTACTGCAGAAACATGAATTTTATCAAATTGGCATACATTTGAAAATATTTTGCATTAATCTAAAAACACTTTCAAGCCTGAAATGATCCACATATTGTTATATTATGACAACGATGTGTTTTATTTGAAATAAATATTAATTCTATTGAATTTATTGGAGTGTTCAATCAAACTTTTCATCTCAAAGTCAGCACTATCAAATCCTTTTCTTACTTTAATTATAGTTTGAGCAAATCGGCTGAATTTGGAATTTAATGCATAAAAATTAATAAAATTTATACAGTGAAAATGCACCGCATATACAATACTAATGAATCGCTCTACAGTGAAAATGAAAGTAAAGTATCATTATTCAACAGTAAACATGACTCGCATAAAGATAGCATCATAGTGGAATTCAATACAATATGGACAAACTGAATAACAAAAGCTATTCTACGTCATACAACATTAATAATTGTGTTGTAATGAATATTTTTTTCCAACTACATCTTTCCTGCTAGTTTTTAATCACCTGCACGATTTGTTCGTATAACGTCCTAAATATTCACCTATTTCGGTATATATTTCACGTATGGATGGCTCTCGGCGCGATAAAAACCCGTTCCCATCTCTTACTTTGTATAACTTGTATTATTTATTACTGAACATAATACATGTGAACAATTTTCTTTATTTTATTCAAAAATCATAATTTTTTCGTCTGTTTATTTACCATTCTACATCAGAAATGCATGGCATATACAGTGAAAATGGTATTTTAGGATCCGCACTTTACATACACTGAAGACGATAAATTGCTGCTATATGCTTTTCCTTTTATTTTTTTTAGGAAAAATGAAACGATAGTCGCATCTTTCTAGTCGTCTGGTATTTCATCGTTGTCAACGGAGGTTTGATAAAGATTGGAAAGGATGGGAGCCACCCATTTGCTGCTTCTTTATTTTATTTTTTAGGAAAAATGAAACGATAGTCGCATCGTTCTAGTCGTCTGGTATTTCATCGTTGTCAACGGAGGTTTGATAAAGATTGGAAAGGATGGGAGCCACCCATTTGCTGCTTCTTTATTTTATTTTTTAGGAAAAATGAAACGTTAGTGGCATCTTTCTAGTCGTCTGGTATTTCATCGTTGTCAACGGAGGTTTGATAAAGATTGGAAAGGATGGGAGCCACCCATTTGCTGCTTCTTTTAGTATGATCACTGGTATATTATCAGATCCTTAAGCTTTATGTTGGTATGCTGCTCATGTATTCTTTAGTACAGACTGATTGCAATTGGTCGTTTAAAATCTCAACCTGTTAAGAGCTTTCGCTATGTATAAATTCATCTGTGTTGGTAAAAGCAGAACACCTTATGACTCTTAGTTTTTAGTTTTTACATAAATGTCGATTTTTTTAGTCAATCTATTTTTTCAATTGACGTTTACAGTTTGCTGTGATGTTGAACTGTTACACTGTTGTCCCAGGTGGTAATGAGAGGGTTAACCGAACACTTTTCCAGATGCACTGGTTTACAGTCAGGATTCTACTTCGTCAAAATTATCTCCCCATTACGCCAGTTCATTTTCACCAATCGTAGAATAAAGATGGAAGCAATTGTTGGGATGACGCGCTGTCAATTTTGCTCTTGAAAACCGATAAATTTATCCACATAGCACCATAACGATCCTTATATGTCAGTTGTATTTTAAAAGACAAATGAATTTACTAGCTAATGAGCATCAGTTAATGATCTTGTCTGCATTGATTCAACTCAAAACTTTTGTCTGATCGGTTGTCAGGTAGAATTTTCGAAAATACTTAAACATTTAAAAAAAATCTTGTTAAATATTTCGTGGTTGAAGATTATAAACCCTAGTTATCACAAACTTTTTTTTTCTCGAAGATATGCATTTTCATCATCCAACTTAAAAGACTGTCGTCAAGTACTTTAAGTAAAAAAAATATCTATTCGAACACACCTACTCTGTTTTTGTGATTCATTAGATAGGTATTTCACTTGACCCATATATTTATTTTATCAATTCGTGCTGTGATTTTTTTATGTTATAAAGCCAACCTGTAGCTTTGATATATAAAAATGATAGAATCTGAAGCGAGATGATATATAAAATACTCTTGCTTTGTACGTTTTAAAGACAAAAAATACACCTCAAACATACCCTAACATCGATTTTCTCTTTTCGATACAATTGTTACCCATTTTTTGGATTTTTTTACTTAAGTCAAATAATGGAAGGGCAGACACGAAAATAACTGAACTAACAGTGGCGGATCCAGAACTTTTCCTTTTCCTGAAAGGGGGGGGGGGGGGGGTTGATTCCCTATATAATCAACCAAAATGTTCCCACGAAAGGACATCTAACTTGATAGATACCCATGTCGTCGACTTGATATTTATCAGACTAAGTGTTCTGTATTACTATGTAATAGATAAATTGAAAACTTATGCAAATGGTGTTTTTAAAATATAGCACTTCGTAATTGAGAAGAAAATTGTTGTTTTATTTGTTTCTATTACCTTTTAAAAATTTTGTTACTATAGTAAACATTACAGTAAGTATTTATCGCACAGGCACCTGTTTCTGTCAATATGGGGTTTACTATCCATACCCATACGAAAAAATAGTGTTTTTTCGTACAGGTATGGATAGTAAACCCCATATTGACAGAAACAAGTACCTGTGATTTATCGCCTTCTCTAACAAAGAGCTTCGATTCTTTTGTTCTATTTCAACTGGGTTTCTGCCTGTTTATCTCTAAGAGATCAATACATCTTCGTTAAATAAAGAATTGTATTATTATTTATTTATTATTATCATATGTTATACCTATGGACACCTTTGACTTTGAAAAGGTGTATGTTCAATACGACCCCATTATGGCTGCTATTTCTAGGTTTTATTTTCAAATTTCAAAATAATTTAACGCAACGTAGCATAGCTTTACCAATAATAAGAATAAATATCAATATTTCCTCAAATTCAATGAAAACATGCACATTTAAATAGGTTTTGGGGATCTGATAATTCAAGCATACAGCGCAAATGGCCTCCATACTCCGATTTAGGGTCCTGAAATATTTCAGCCATCCAAAAATAATCGGTCAAAAGTTCATTATTTCACTGGGTCCTCAATACTTCAGGATATCCTTAATAGTTATGGAGCTCAATATTATGTATATCTTGTCAAATAGCTTGTATGAAGCGAGGTCTAAAATTACTTTAGGACCACCAAAAATCGATTTTAGGATATTCAAAAACTGAATGGCGTAGGTCCTAAAATAAGTGTGGACTGCCTTAAATATTTTAAAAAGAATAAACTTGTGCACAACTTATGTAAACTTGGAGTGATTCAGAGCTTGGCTTGTCTATTAATCAGGACAATAATTATACTGTATTGACTCTTTTTCTGAATTTCTGATGTATCCTTCCATCTCCCTTTTTCACTGGCTTAAAGCAGTCTAATTTTGGCAGTATTTATGCTATATACTGACAATATATAATTATGTGAACTACTTACTGAATCAACAGAAATTATGTTTATTTTATCTGTCTTGGATAGTAATACAGATATGATCATAACACTGAGAAAACTAAAAATCCATGGGTTGCTTAAGCTAGCTCAATCTCATTAAATTAAATTCTCTGCATTTAGCCTTCACTTTCTATGTATTGTGTGGAATCTTCAATTTGGGACATGTAAACAACCGAACGAAAATGAGGTGCAAGTGCAGGGCACTCATTTTAATTACCAATAGATTGAAGGTAGCTTGGAATAAAAATAAATGTTTTTCAAACAATACAAAAAAAAATAAGACATTTATTAAGATCTTTATTCATAACAATAAGCATTTAAATATCTTAAAAAAAAAAGTACATGTTACTTTGAATAGAGTAGGAGGCATGGTGACCATAATCCCCCCCCCCCCCCCCAAATAGCATGAATCCTTTCAAAACTGTGTTAATTTCCAGAGATGTCAGTATTGATGTCACTGAAATCATGAACATTTTAAGGGGTTATGTATGTAGTTATGGCCATTGGGCAAAATAAAAGATCCACATTAACAATTGTGTATAAAACATTTTTTACAACAAATACCTTTTGGAAAAAAGCAATTGCTGATATTGAAATATTATAATTTACTATGACAAGCTCTCAAAACTACTAGGCTATTATGGCAGTTGATGCAATTTTCATTTGAAGCAAGTAGTCTGAAGTCATAGAGCAAATATGTAGGGCAAAATTCATATATAGAATTACTCATATCTGACAGACTTAAAGTCTAGAGAGCATCTGAAGAAAGTTATTGCTTTTAGATATTATACTTTTTTTTATTCTTCAGAATTTAAGGGGTAATATAAGAGGCATTATCCTACTTCTCCTTTATGAGAATATGAATCATAAAATGATATTTTTGAAGGCAACTTGTTGATACATATCATGTAGTTAGAAGAAATTATGTCAAAATAAGAAACATGATAAAAAGTAAGGGTATGTCTGTATGCACAAAAAATTTAGAAGAATCAAAGAAAATTATTACCTTAAACACACAAGTGTTATATGACAAATATTCCTGTGAATAATTCATTAAAAAGTGCATAAAATATTTTTGTTTTTTCTTCTCCAGTTCAATACCAATCATTATTTATATGTTAATGCTTACATGTATTTCAAGTGATAAAAAATTGTATGATACTATATAATTATGATATTTTATGATTTTGAGAAATGTTAGCAAATGAAATGTGTAAATATTATAACAGTTTTATAAGCACTATATATACAATTTAGCTTTGGTCCCCATCGTACCCCCATGCATAGTTTGCTGCTTCTATTTTTGTATCAGTTCAAACAAATGGTGAAATATTAATGTAACAGAATTGCATGTATTCATCCAATTATAAAATGTTAATGCATGTTGTATTAAATAAATTTAAACTCATCATAGATACCAGGATTGAAATTTATATTTGTGCTGGCCCAGATGCGCGTTTCGTCTACAAAAAACTCATCCGTAAAGCTTGAATAAAAAAATGTTAAACTGACCAAATCAAGTATGAAATTGAAGACCACAATTTAGACAAAATCAAAATTTTATAGACTTGTGACTCTCACATAGAAATTTTCTCCAAAAATAAATTTACTCTCACATAGAAATTTCCTCCAAAAACTAAATTTACTCTCACATAGAAATTTCCTCCAAAAACTAAATTTACTCTCACATAGAAATTTTCTCCAAAAACTAATTTAATGTTCTGTTTGCTATGTGCAAATGAATGGAATATCTTCTATAATGATCTACAAAACAGATATTATCATGACATGCCATGCAGTTTTATAATTTTGAAAATAGCTACCACTCTACAAAAATTCATTATAAATAACTTGATTCTTTACAAAAACATTTTGTCTGACACCAATTATCAGTCGACAATGAAAGAACAAAACATACTTAACTTTTATTTCTGCAGATAATCAAATTAGAAAGGCATGAAAAGTACAGATAACATAGATTTTAAATAAAAAATCAATCTTTTTATATTTGTGAACAATTATTTTAAATACCCTTAATCTTTTGATCAGATAAAAAAAAAAAAAAAAAAGGTGCAATGAGAAGATTATAGATAAAAAGTTATCTATCAATTTTCAACTCACAACTGATGAGTCTTTTAGTAAAACATAAGCAGTGATAAATATATATATATATATTGAAATGTTTTGTTTTTTCATTTTTTGCCTCATCAGAATAAAATCTTAACATCAGCTACTTAAAATTTCATTTCCACCAATTTGCCAACATAACCACTGATAACATCTTGTCTGAGCTAACTGTCGTGATAACTTGTTTTATAACTGAAAGCTTTTTGTTCATAGACATTTTAAAAGTGATAATGAAATATCATGAGGCAATGTTTTGTAAGGTATGTGACCAATATATAATGTATGTTAAATATTATTGATGTTACAATCAAAGTTGCAATTATATATGGTTATGCATTTAAACAGTATGTGTCCTAAAAACAGACTATTTCGCCCTAAATTCACAAAACAATCTCTGACGTTCCCAGTGAAGCATTCTGTTCAACTAAAAAGTTTACAATAAAGTTGATTTTTTTAAGATCAAAAGTTAATAGTTAAACAGATTCTGTTAAGCTTTGAAGTTCAAAGTAATAGATTTTTTTAAGGATGGTTGCTCCTCTGGTTTTTGAAGTTTTGCCAGATTTTCAGAATCCTCTGGTTTTATCCATGTAGTGCCATTCACAAATGTTGCCCACTAACCCTTTCTTTTCTTTTCATAATTTTTATTACATATAGTTTTAAAATTATTTTTCATTGTTTTTGAAAGAAAAAAGGTGTCAATGTTAAAAGATGAAAAATCTAGATAGAATAATTCCCTTCTGAATTTTAAATGGCTATCTCAAAAACAAGCACACCGACCCTTAATTTTTATCTACTTTTTAAGTTCTTAAATTTATAAACTATCAATTCATAAAAGTCTTATAAAAAGCTTGTTATTTTGAAACAGAGTGGCGAACATACTTAAGCACAAAGTTCACAGATCCATCACCTTCATGCATATTTTTCTTGTGAAAGCAGTAAATGGTCCACCAGCAATTTTATTTACTTTCAAAAGAACACAAGGAAATGAATCAGTCGGGCACATTTCTTTGACTTGCCCTATTCCTATCTCTATATACACATCATGCTTTTGATTTGAATATGAAAAAGGAAAGTCTTCTATATATCTTGAAAACTGCAGCTCAATTACATAACCTGTATTTATATTCCCAGTTTTGATTACATTGATGTGTATATCTTCATGAAAAGTACAACCTTCATCATAATCTAGTAACATAGCATCTTAATAAATGACCATAAATATGCACCACAATTATAACAGGTTAACATGTATAACATTCAATCAAACGTGCTTGGTGCTAAGACCCCCCTTTTTCCTGTATTTATTATTGTTCAGTAAATCTTCTTTACATTTTTACTTTACTTTTTTTTAAACATGTTTTTGTACTCTTATCAATATGACATCTCAACTACAGAAGTGATTGTATTTTGCTTCTCTCTTCTTAATATTCTTGTAATGCTCTGTTGGAAAGAGCAAGAACACATTAAACAGTGAAAATGATTTAAAAAAATATTTACTAAAAACAAGGTTAGACACCAAAAAAGGGAGGTCTAAGCACCAAGCATCTGTGTTCCGATACAGAAAAAAACATATAAATAATTCAAATAATATATTACTCTCCTAACACTCTGTTTTCATTTACTCTAATGTTTGGATTAGCCATCATATCTAACAAAGGGTCATCGTCTGATCCCTCTCTGCCGAGTCTATGGAATATGATAATCACAGTTATAAAACCTATAAGTCCAAGTAATAAAACTAAAAAGAATTTCTTCCTCACTGCTGCTGGATCTTTTTTCTTCCCTTTAACATCCCTTGATCTGAAAGTAAACATTATAATTTTTCATATATATAGAGCAATGATCGTTTGTTTAAAGTTTATTGCCCTGTTGACATACATTGTAAGTAAGTTTAACATGAAACTTATTTTTAACTCAATGACAAGAATTTAAACACACCAGTTTGTGGTTCCTGAAACAGACAATTAAGAAATGAAACCTACTATTTTTTTTTTATAGCAGTTCATGTCAAGAATGTGTCCATAGTACATGGATGCCCCATCCGAACTACCATTTTCTATGCTCAGTGGACCGTGAAAACGAGGTAAAATCTCTGATTTGGCATTAAAATTAGAAAGATCATATCATAGGGAACATGTGTACTAAGTTTCAAATTGATTGGACAGACAGATGGACAAACAAACAGACAGAAAACATAATGCTCCTAAACAAGAATATATTTGTCAATAGATCACCATGACCTGCTCACACTATTGCATTTCAATATTCAACTGTTCAATTGTGACACAATATTGATTAAAATGTGAATGTATATTGTAATCTGTATACATGTAATTCATAATAAAAGATTGTTTACACTAAAAAGACTAATTTATAGTAAAGTTGTGTATCTCTAAGTGTTCTTTTCTTATTATAGCATACTGATGATAAAAAAAAAATCATATCGCAAAATAGAATTTTATTCTTGACTTTGTACAAGTACGGTAAGATAAAAGTTACCTTGAAATAAGGAAGATTTAGAAAAAATTGACAATTGATGTAATTTTATGTGTATCTTATAATTGGACCAATAGAAATTTCTATATTAACAAGCAGAATTTATTGAGTAATAATGATAAAGCAACTGCCCTTATTTCTACTGTTGCTACTTACTTTAGCCAATTCTTTAACCATTCCATGGCTGATCTTCTTCTGTATTTGTTATCATCATGGTCACTTGATAGATTTAAATAATCATCTTTTGTTGTGTCAAAGACTTTTCTAGGATCTGAAAAAATAAATGTCAATTAATATCATAAATTTCTCCATTTAGCCTTCCTATCTTTTCTTTTACATAAAAAAAACAAGAATGTGTCTAAGTACACTGATGCTCCACTCGCACTATCATTTTCTATGTTCAGTGGACAGTGAAATTGGGGTAAAAACTCGAATTTGGCATTAAAATTATAAAAAATCATATCATAGGGAACATGTGTACAGTACTAAGTTTCAAGTTGATTGGACTTCAACTTCATCAAAAACTACCTTGACCAAAAACTTTAACCTGAAGCGGGATGACTGAACGGGCTGACAAACAGAAGAAACGAACGAACGAACGGACAGACCAGAAAAAACAGGGCATAAAAACCAAACCATTACCAAACCAGATGCTCCGCATGGCGCAGCTTTATACGAGCGCATAGGTTGAACCCTGAACGGTTGGGGTAAGTATGGACACAACATTCAAGCTGGATTCAGCTCTAAATTTGGATTGTGATTAAATAGTTGACACAGCATAGGTTTTGGACACAGAATGAATGTGGTCTAATGAACTTAAAATATTTTTTTTGTCTTTGAGCAATCACTATGCTGTTGAATATTAATCCTCTCAAAAAAATGTTTGAAGAAATTTTCTTTTTATTTATGAAATCTGAAATGAGAAAAATTAACTTGAACCAACTTGAAAACTGGGCCCATAATCAAAAATCTAAGTACATGATTAAATTCAGCATATCAAAAAAGCCAAAGAATTCAATTTTTATTAAAATCAAACTTAGTTTAATTTTGGACCCTTTGGTATTTAATGTAGACCAATTTGAAAACGGGACTAAAAATTAAGAATCTACATACACAGTTAGATTTGGCATATCAAAGAACCCGAATTATTCAATTTTTGATGAAATCAAACAAAGTTTAATTTTGGACCCCGATTTGGACCAACTTGAAAACTGGGCCAATAATCAAAAATCTAAGTACATTTTTAGATTCAGCATATCAAAGAACCCCAAGGATTCAATTTTTGTTAAAATCAAACTAAGTTTAATTTTGGACCCTTTGGACCTTAATGTAGACCAATTGGAAAACAGGACCAAAAATTAAGAATCTACATACACAGTTAGATCCGTCATATCAAAGAACCCCAATTATTCAATTTTTGATGAAATCAAACAAAGTTCAATTTTGGACCCTTTGGGCCCCTTATTCCTAAAAACCTGTTGGGACCAAAACTCCCAAAATCAAACCCAACCTTCCTTTTATGGTCATAAACCTTGTGTTTAAATTTCAAAGATTTCTATTTACTTATACTAAAGTTATGGTGCGAAAACCAAGAATAATGCTTACTTGGGCCCCTTTTTGGCCACTAATTCCTAAACCGTTCAGACCTCAACTCCCAAAATCAATCCCAACCTTCCTTTTGTGGTCATAAACCTTGTGTTCAAATTTCATTGATTTCTATTTACTAATACTAAAGTTATTGTGAGAAAACCAAGAATAATGCTTATTTGGGCACTTTTTTGGCCCCTAATTCCTAAACTGTTTGAACTAAAACTCCCAAAATCAATCCCAATCTTCCTTTTGTGGTCATAAACCTTGTGTCAAAATTTCATAGAATTCTATTTACGTAAACTAAAGTTATAGTGCGAAAACCAAGAAAATGCTTATTTGGGCCCTTTTTGGCCCCTAATTCCTAAAATTTTGGGACCAAAACTCCCAAAATCAATCCCAACCTTCCTTTTGTGGTTATAAACCTTGTGTTAAAATTTCATAGATTTCTATTCCCTTTTACTAAAGTAAGAGTGCGAAAACTAAAAGTATTCGGACGACGACGACGCCAACGTGATAGCAATATACGACGAAAAATTAAAATTTTTGCGGTCGTATAAAAATGATTTACTTTATGAATTCTTTAACAGGATCAGTCAGTTATTATTGTATCACATGATGATGATTGATGATGATCTGTTTTGTATTGTAATCTTGTTGATTCTTCATTTTTCAAAAACACTCTTTTTTCTTTGCATTCCTCTAAAAATAATATCTTTCTCTAGTACGAGTTTTGTATTTATAAACACAGAAATGATACAAAACATCAACATACATGACATATGCTTTATTGTTAACAATGAGTTCTGTATCAATCACTGTCCAGTATCTCCACTTGCTTTAAGATGTTTACTGCCCTTTATTTACATTCAAAAATGTAACAATAGCCATTTAAATCATCATAGAACTGTATTTTAACAGCAAAGACGAAAGTAGTTTTTTATTACATAATATAACTGAATACAAATGTATTACTTTTAAGCAGTATCATACGTACCTACAACACCATAAGCTTTATCAGAGCCTCTAACTGATGTGCCAGTATCTACACTTATAACACTATGTGTTGAATTGACTGTTGGTGCTACATGTGCACTGGGACGTGTATGACTGGGTGTTGTTTTGGGACTGGAGGATGTGGTTTGTGCATATTCTTTTTTGACTGGAGTATCATGTGTGATCTTGGTCTCTTCAAACTTTGGTTGCACTGGAGCCTCTGTTTCTTCTATCTAAAATATTCAATTGGGAAAAAATGTAACAATAGTATTTTTCAGTCTTTCATTGTCTTTTTCTTTTTCTTTTTAAAGCATTTTATTGAATTCAACTAATAGGAATGACTAGTCTAAAGGAACGTGCTGAGAAATATAGCATAGACATAACCAAATTGATTGGATTTTAACATTGCTGCAAAAACAACATAACTATATAGTGCTAAGAAGCATATGAAAGAACCTGACAGTAATCTTCATTTTAGTAAAAAAAACGCATCCATTCATATCAAAAGCAACTATTCTCTTTAATATCATGAGTCAGAGTATGATCGTTTTTAACTTACATGTGCTAGCCACCCATTTCATAGTACATTTTTGGGTACTTTTACTTAAATGACATTTGCTTCTTTTTTAATTGTGTAACATCATTTTTTATTGCCTTTCTAGAACAAGAAGTTTTGTACATGTATCTGCCTTCGGGTCATTTCAATGAAGGCCTTAACCAGCCCATGATCTTTGGTGGGTGACTGTCTCAAAGGCAATAACATTATTACTTTCTTATTTTATTCCAATAAGAATTATATATACCTACCAAAGGTAACCCCAATCCAGATCTAGCCCAATTAACTTTAGACAGGTGCTCTTTCAGCTGTTCAGCTACCGGTGACACCACATTCTGGGCAGGAAATATTCCAGCTTTACAACATGGGCAAGTGTAACCAGCTGGTGCTGTGTTGGATGGCAACTGTTGGGCATATTTGTTTAAACAATACCAGTGAAAAACATCTGCAATAATATTCATAAAAATATTTTTAAAGAATGTTTCAATGGGACACAAATGCCCCGCTAGCATATATGAAAAGTCATTGTTCTACATACTGGGTAATTTTTCTATTATTGTTAAAAAGAAACTATCTTGAGAATAGTGAAGGTGACAAATCCTGTTTCTCTGAGTTTTCGATTTAAAAACTTATATGAACAGAAAAGGCTGACATACATGTATTTACTTGATACTGATCTATTCCTATCAAAGAATATGAAACTAAGTTAATGGTGCATAATGTTCACTTCAGTGGCATTTATTTAACAAATTGAAAGCTATTGGTAGTTCATTAATGAATGAGAATGTCATGCATCAAGACCCTAATTCTGAGTTCTGGTAGACTAAAAGCAGTAGCAGATTACTTTACACTTATAATCATGATAAAAGGGAAAAGGGGGTATTGTTATGTTTGTGAACAGTACAATGTTGCCTCACATATTATTCATTTCAAACATGTACCTATACCATATCAGAACTACTGAAAATTGCTGATTGAGTTTAATGTTTTGTCCACAAACATTTTGTACATACCATAACATGTCAGTCTTACACATTCTCCACAGTTTTCATCAGACAGATTCTTATCACACAGAACACATAAAGGATTGTAGTCACTGTCTTGTAACCATTGTAGATACGACTTTATTATACACTGAAATAACATACTTTATATATAAATTATTGTTATGACAAATGTGGTGTTGTGTCCTTGCTCATACATTGTATCCATCTTTTTTTATTCACATAGAATTTAAAATCCTAGAAGTTCACTAAAAGTAGATATTAAAAAAAATGAGAACAAGTAAAAGAAAAGTTTAATTTGGTATTATTTTATGAATTAATTAGCAAAATACTTATAGATTTATCACAGAGAAATATATGTTTTCAACCTTATCTGTCTATAGATACTATAGGCAATAAGAATCTGAGAATTCAGAAGAACAAAATCAGAATAAGTAACCATATGATAATCTAGAAATAGAGATGCATGTAGGTAGATACAGGTGACTTCACAGGCAATGGATAGAATTTGTAATCTTTGTAAAAAAGAAGTGGAAGATTAACTCTACTTTCTACTGAGAGTTATCATCATTTCAAACATAGTTAACAGTTACAAACATTTTCACAATTTATTTGGCTAATGTCCAATGTAGATAGTCACATTTTTAATCAAGCGAGCAATGTGATTATTATGACCAATATGACCAAAGTTTTGACAAGACAGTGAAATGGCAGTCCATTATCTAACACCTAGGATACAGACTCTGGGACATCAGTCGGCATATGATACACTCCCTCATCCATATAAATGGGTTTTGGAGTGTATGTTGACACACATAATTTCGTAGAAAAAAATGTTTACTGTACAACATCGGATTGGTTTCTGTCATCGAAAGTAATAATTCGTTGATCTATCTATCAGTTAACCAACATCGTAAAACGAGGGTAAAGAGGAACTGACCCAGCACGTCCTTTCAGTTGTAATCATGACTGAGACATGACCGATGATGTACAAAAATTATGTACATAAGATTACAAGTTATATAGACCATCACCAGCCACCAAGAATACTGTGTCACTATATTAACCAAAGTTAGAGAAAGACAACTACCTTGATAATGATATTCATTTGTTAACCGAAATACATTTTTTTTTATGTTTACATTTTATACCTTTTGATGATTTGCGACTAAGCAGTTTTCACAGACATTGACTCTGTGTTCGAAACAAAACAAATTTGTCACTTTCTTCTTCGGGCATTTGCAAAGCCCCATGGCAAATACAAATCTGTTTTCTTTACTAAAAAATCAGATTATTCTTCTAACTTGTCTGAAATGTTTGCCGGAAGCTAACCGACGTGGATCTGTTCGTTTTCTCTTTTGGTTTGCCTTCGATCGTATCGCAAAAAATAGAAAGAATCGATGAATTCGGATATACAATAATATGAAAAACAATTTCGGACCACGTGTGTTTTTGTAAACAAAGTACACATGTAACAGTTGTAGGTTCCTGTAGATAAGCAAGATCTGTAAGATTGTTAAATCTTGTCTTATAATCTAAATGGTACATACTAGTGTATTAGTTATCCCTAGAGTACTCATTAGTGCTAAAAGAAATAGTTACCATGCCCATCACAAATAGATATGGCACAAAATGTGCACCTTCTGCTTCTGCTTCTGCTTCTGCCAGGTAATGGCCACAATCAACGGACTGATTATTCCGCAGATACCTGAATATAGGTATCTTGTTTTGTTACCCCCATTGAAGCAATGGTTAAATTGATTACATTGGTTACAAACATGGACGTTAAGTAAATGATATGCAATAGCGACTTTATCTGTTGCAAACTGTACATGTATGGCTGTGCATGGGGAATCCAGTAAAAATGGTAACTCGCCTGGGAGGCTGAGTTCACTTGAAACTCTTCAATCGACTTCAGAGTTAATAGATTATCACGTGAAAGCACTAGAGTTGATATTCAGAACAACTCTAAGCAACTCTAGGGTAAGGCCCTGACCAAGCATAAAAAATTAAATATTCTCATTGGTTTGACGTCATTCAAGAGTTTCTCGAGTTTAACCCTGGCTCGGTGAGGGTTGGAACCAGGGTTCGAGGGGTTAACTCGAGTGGTTCAAGTAAAATCGTTTTGTTGAAACCCGTGTTTCAAGTGAACTCGGCCGGAAAGTCGGGTTACAATGGTTACATGCATGGGAAATTGGGTATCAAATTACAATGGTTACATACATCACAAAGGTCTATCACTCAGACATCACATCAGCATATTGTCAAAAGGGGAGAACTATATTTTACTTTAAGTTTTAATTTAAACGGTAAAAATTTGTAACCATTGATGGACACATGCCAACCGCCAGGCTTTCTCAATACACCTTATCGCTATTTGTCAGCCATTACTGGATATCACACAGGTTCGGGTAAAATTTTGACGTCATAAAACAAAATATCTGACGCCACAATGGAAAAGTGATTGTTGTATGCGTCAAAAGTTCAAGCAGCTGGGTCAGCCAGGATTAGCGATGAGGTGTATTTCACACCTAGTATCATATTTACCTTTAGTCTTTTCCCTAATTAGAGCCAGAGGTACATACATGTATGAGGGTAGGAATGCTCGTTACTGTCAGGTGTCAAACTCGTTTTTGGCTACCGTGAGTGTCAAATTGTTAAAAATATTCCTTACCATGATTCATCAGAGGTTTGAAATAACTATAGTTACAGTTATTTTTTTTATAAAATGTAATGTTATTTGTCAAAATCAATTAACTTTTTTACATTGGTTAAAATTTAAGTAGGATTTGTAAAAATAACCTACTATATTAAAATAAAGGAAGACTTTTCATTTTTATCTTTATAAATTGATACCTCAAAAAGACAATTTTTATTACATCTATGATTTTTTGGGTAAAGATTGCATGAAATGCAATCAAAACCATATTTTACTGAATTGAAAATTGATTTTTAAATCTTCCAAAGCTTATCACTACCAATATGATACACACAATATAGTGCATTGATCATAACTTTCTATACATTGTTATACTGAAATCAGCTATTTTACTAGACAGATAAAGCTATACGTATAAACGTTAGCTTTATACATCAATGACCTCAACTGACCTATAAGCCCCGCCTACTTTATACCGGAACTACTGTATTTCAACAACAACGTCACGTCACAACCATGACAACGTGTAGTAACAATGATCAAACTTTTATGAATTTAAACTTGTTATGTCTTCAAATTGGTAATTTATATACCATGTTTATAAATGTTATTAATCAATTTCATTTTCCCTTTCTAATTCCTTGAACTGTCAATGTCTTACCGCCTGGACTACGCTCATAGGGAAATACCCCAAAATGGTACCCCAAGAGGGAAATTCAAAACACTTTTTTTTTAACAATATTTGTTCCATATTTTTTTTTTATTATTTATTTTTTATCGATTTCAGTATAAAGACAATATTTGTATAGTGTCTTGAAATATGAAATTTATTTGTATTCGGCACGAAACGGGGAAAATACTCGTAAAACCTCGCATTTCCCCCATTTCTAAGCCTCATACAAATAAATTTCATATTTCAAGACACTATACGTATATTGTCTAAATATGTCCTATCCATGAACATTTTCCAGAAATTTATCAATGTAAGCTCAGATATTCAAGTCACAAAAGGATGTTACATTTGTCTAGAAAATTACATAATTTTTACAAGGTGCAGGAATCTAATATCTGTTCTAAAGATATAAATGATGTCATTGTAAAAGTCATCTTTAAAAATTAGAGTTATCTCCCATTGTCCAGAATTTTAGCTGAATCAACTACCAATGCTCTGCGGACGATACCCTATTTAATTTTACATCCAACTGTTAAATTAACACAATCTTTACCACTCAATGCTTTCAAGCACTTTGATTTTAAATCTTCCCCAAAAAATACCCTCACCCCTAGAAAAAAAAACAAAAACAAAAACAACTGCAAGCAGAAACGAAACAAAAATGGTAAATCATATACACTGTTTTGCCTACAAACACTTAAGTAAAGTAAATCTTTTAAGTAAATTAAATCTTGTTTTGTCCACAATTATCAATTTTCTAATCTATTTTTCGGGTACTTATAAAGTGAGAAACGGAATCGAAACGAAACGAAATATAACGAAACGAAACGAAATACAACGAAACGCAACGAAATACAACGAAACGAAACGAAATATAACGAAACGAAACGAAATGAAAAAATGAAGAAACGAAATACAACGAAATGAATCTGACCCTTATGTTATGCAATTGTGTGGTGCTGTTGATGTAGTTATCATTGTTACAACCACGCTAAAACAGTATGTAAGATGAAAAGAAAAACTCCTTTGATCTCTTAATTGAGGATTGTAAATTAATTTATTGTTTATTGAAAGACTGCATACTTTTCTACAACCCCGTGTGGACGTGCTACCCGTTCTGACGTACAATATAACACTTTGATGTTCCAAAAATACTTTTTAAAGGCATTGTCTATCATGCCTGAGTTTATATATGGGTAAAACGGTAAAACGCATTCAGCATCAGATGTTGCACGGGCTCCAGCCGGGTATATATAAAAGGAATATTTTTTATTCAACCGTTATTACGCAAAATGGAGCCCAATGAGAAGGAAAAGAAAATGTAAGTACCCTTATACATGTACATTTTAAAATTTATTTCGACAGTGTTAGTAGTTAAGGAAACAGAACTTAAAAACATTTTGATGTTGAGTCATTGCAATTTTTAGTAGCTAACCAGCTGATATCTGATATCTTTATAGACCATAATGGCAAAATATTTCAATAGCCCAGGTCATAATAAATTGTGAATAAAAAAATGATTTATTTTAAGAGTATTTTAGGGGTTTGAGGGTTAATGTATATAAATGGTCTTTAACGTCCAGTGGCAAGTTAAATAAATATTCAGGACGAGAACATTTATAATATAATAAGATATGAATGTTTTACCCTGTTTTGTGCAAGAATTTCGAAAACGATTCCACTCTGGTTTTTGTCTATGTATTTCTATTTGTATCCATCTGATGAGTTAAGCCCTTTTCAATTGATTTTTATAGTTCGTTCCTATATTTTACTGTTACATCACTGTCCCACGTTAGGGGAGGGTTGGGATCCCGCTAACATGTTTACCCCGCCACAGTATGCATGTATGTGTATATGTATGTGCCTGTCCCAAGTCAGGAGCCTGTAATTCAGTGGTTGCCGTTTGTTGCTGTGTGACATATTTGGTTTTTTTTCGTTAATTTTTTGTACATTAATTAGGCCGTTAGTTTTCTCGTTTGAATGGTTTTACATTTGTCATTTCGGGGCATTTTATAGCTGACTATGCGGTACGGGCTTTGCTCATTGTTGAAGACCGTCCAATATAGGAACGAACTATAAAAAGCCGTTGAAAAAAATCTTTTGGCCTTTATATCAGAAACGGAGAACTATTGGCTACTACGGGAGTTTTTAACGACCTTGACTGGCTATAAAGCCCTTGCACGGTCGGTACTATTGGGGAAAAACAAGTTCCTGTCCTAATAATTTTTTTCGAATATAAGTACTTACATAGCATTTTAACCGACCGGTCTTATTAAAGTCGGTAAATCCGAGAAACTTGAGAAAGGGGAGATCATTTTTTCTTGTGAGGGGCATCACCATTTAAATATTTGTGTTCGTGACTCTTTCTGCACGGCAAATTCAATCCCTTTTACACCACCCGTATTGAAATCATGGACCTGCCCAATTACAGGGTCGTTGAAAAGACTTCTTTATACATGACATTTGTATAATTGAATTTGAAAATATCTTTTCTATATAATAGTTTTATTTTGAAGTATTTGTATTATGATTGAGGAAAATTTCTTTTGAACTAAAAGGGCTGGGGAGGGGCAATATATTTGATGCTTTTGAAGAGGGTTTCGTTTCTTCATTTTTACATTTCGTTTCGTTTCGTTATATTTCGTTTCGTTTCGTTGTATTTCGTTGCGTTTCGTTGTATTTCGTTTCGTTTCGTTATATTTCGTTTCGTTTCGTTTCGATTCCGTTTCTCACTTTATAAGTACCCCTATTTTTCACATGATTATTCTCTATTTTTTGGTCCCATTTTGATAATTTCTTCATTTGATTTGTAGATCCCATTCTACTCTATGATATTGATGCTGGTCTGTTGTTAAAGTTTAAAAATATCTGGAACAAAACTTACTAAATTCCTTACATGAATAACAGTCTCAATCACTTAGAAAAAAAAATTGTAACAGCAAATGAACAGGGAAAATATTACTTGCAAAACATCAGATTAACCAAGCAGGAATCCTAAAATAATTACATCTAGTGGTGAATTCACCAAGTGCTTATCTTGTATAGGTACAGAATTGACTCATTTGATGCTAGAATACTTAATTGCTTTCTCAAACTTTTCAGTAAAAAATCATCTATTGATTATGCATTACTAGAGATTATTAGAAATTCTCCAGTTTTGTACATTATACATTATTACTTGCTTAAAATATGGCTTAAATGAACAGGGTAAATGCAGATTTTTTTTCCCAATCTTTGAGACCTAAGCTATTCATATGAATAAGTTATCAACTCCATAACACCACAGATTAGTTTTTTTTTCGTACATGTACAAAATATTTATGTAAAATAACATTGTGAAAATAATAAAAATGCCTTAATTTATAATTATCTGTAGGTTTTCATGACAAAATAAAATAAGAAAAGAAGAACAAACAAAAATTAGTTTTTTATGCTTTCATTTGAATTTCACTTAGAAATGGTGACACATGTAAAATGGACTCAGTTGATCAATCTACCAAAAGAAATGTGATGAAATGCAAAGAAATTCTCTTTCTTTTTGAAGTAAACTATAATTTTTATCTTCTAAATATCACCACAAACATTTGACAATGAATGTTTAAAACTGTAGCAGAAATACATTTTGAATTCAATTGATCA
Source organism: Mytilus galloprovincialis (assembly GCA_037788925.1). Taxonomy (NCBI): domain Eukaryota; kingdom Metazoa; phylum Mollusca; class Bivalvia; order Mytilida; family Mytilidae; genus Mytilus; species Mytilus galloprovincialis. The sequence goes on along the minus strand of CM075334.1, from coordinate 39,408,894 downwards.
GAATTTGAAAAAAAATCCTGTTTTTTATTTGCAGTGATACAAAGTCAGAAGATGAAGCCAGTCATGAAAAGGACAGAGTTACCTCCTCCTACTTGTTATATAAAGACATTATTGATTAAAAAAGTTGAAGGTTTGAACATTAAATGTTTAAAATTATATTTTGTCAAAATATTTCATTTAGATCGCTAAGTATTTAATAATTTTCAGAATTGAACAATATATCTGCATGTGTTCATTGCAAAATTATTGTTTTGTGTTGTCTTTGTGTGTTTGTGTAATTTTTTCTGACAGTTGACAAGGCTCCAGTTTAATTTCTGTTTTAAAGACCCTTGAAGATCCTCGGGTTTTGTTTGAAAGAAAATTGAAGGCATAAATGTTTATGGCTGATGTAATAATTACCTGAAAAAGTTGAATTGTTTTCAGTTCCTTCAAAGTAAAGTATGAACAGATGATCTGTTTTAAATCAGTTTGCACGAAAGCAAATGTACTGGTATGCCATGTACATGAAATTTGCTGTCTGAAGATGTTGATTTAAAAAAAAAACATATGTATTAAATTTAAATAATTATTTCATATCATAGAATGATTGATAGCTGGTTGTTTCATGTTTCTATAAATTTATAAATTCATATTTCCATTAGAGTTTCAAATAATTTCTCATATACATATGATTTTGATTTCTTTAAACATTCAAATATAATATTTTCAGCAAGTAGCATGATAAGAAGTACATGAAAATGTGTTTAAATGGTTTTGAATAATAATGTGTGTATTTTATAGATGGATTTTCTGCTATGAAAGAGATGTTGTCAGACAGTTTAGCTATTTTAGAGAAGCAGGACTCTCTTACAATGGAGAGTTATGTTTTGTCTAGAATGGTATATAAAATGAACAGTCAGTGGAGAAGGGAAAAATCTATGCAGGGATTGAAAAGAGTAAGATATATACATAAATAAATGGCATTTTTTTCGTCTGCTGTTTTGTTTAAGAATTGAATACCTCTTTTTGTAACTTTATGTTGGTCTGTCATTCAGAAAAAAAATATTTGATGTTTATGAGAATGCTTATATTTATTTTATTTACAGATTAAGACTTGTTTGAACAGATACAAAGACTTGAAGTTATTTGAATATGTTGCAGAACTTAAAGACCATTTTGATGGGTAAGGAAATAGTAAATACAGTGAAACCTGTTTCAACCAGTGGAGAACATTTTGTAAAATTTGACAGGTGTCCTGTTCATCTAGGTAAAATTTAAAAGAATACATGTTCTCAATTTGTTCAAAGAATACTCAGCACCTTTCTTAATGTAGGACTTCAGATAAGACAGTAATCACAATAACTATAGGTTTGGTTTGAACATGTTTCAATGAAAAAAAACCTACCCTTGTAGCTACAGTGATCAGTTCCTAAACCACTGTCCCTTGATGACATTTCAAGTTCTAAATTGAGGGTAAGATCTATTTTGTAAACAAGATCCCTGCTATTGTGTTTTAGTCATGAGAAGAGCCACTGCTGGTTTTATGTGGCAGTTTTAATATTTTGCCTCCTTTATTATTTATTGGGGATGACTTAAACTACATTTTTTAAGCATCACCTCTTGGTGGGCCCTCTACTCTGACAACTTAATTAGCATGCACGGTTTCTTTGACAAGTTGGAGGACCGTAAGTTAAATTTATCATATGTTAAATCAACCTTGGCACAGATCTTATCTAAATTGATAAGCTTTTTATAAACCATTTGAATTTGAAATAATACTACCAATATTTTATTTAATGTTATTGTTGTAAACAGTAACAAAAGCCTGAAGATCTTTGGTGGCTTTTGTAGAAAATCACCATGTATTAGGGTTTCTGAGAAAGGATGATCTAGTAAAAGTTTCCACTTATCTTTTTTAGGTGTGATTTGTACCTTGGAGAAGTATATCTACCAGCACAACAGATGATAGTTTATTTATTGCGACAAATGATGTGCTTGGCCAGACTGATGACACAAATGTGCAATTACTGCAAGTACACATATGTGTATCCTTTTATAATGTGTTTTATTCAGAAAAAAATGCATGTTTGAGTTGTTTACAAAGGAATTAACGGTAAGTAAAAATAAGTCATTTACAAATGAAATAATTTTTTAAATTGTTAAACAATTTTCTTAGTGGTCATTTTTAAAGGCAGTGCTTTAAGGCCTGACTTTCAAGTCATGAGGTTAATCTTTTCATACGCAATCTATGCAGGGGGTCTTTTGGCCAGAAAAAGATCCGGAAATGTTCGAATTTCTCCTCTTCTTTTTATGGTATGATATGGTTTTTGTTTCTTTCATTTACATTGGGGACTAAAGAAACGATCAGTGTGTATTGTTCGTTTTATAGAACTTGTTATTAATGTGTATTTTTCATTATAAGCAGTCAACCTGACTACAAACTATCATTATTTGTATTCCGTGTGGAAAGAGGTCGGGTCAATTTCGAGTGTTATCTGAGATCTAAAGATTTTTTAATTAGTTCAGACGTTGATATAACAATGAAAAGTCGACTGAACATGATTAATATTGCATCTTCTATAATTCAAAGCGGAATTCAGTTTATAAACGAGAAACCGTAAAGCGTTTTCAATTTCGGTATTAGTTATGTAAGTTGTCTACGTATTATCCTGGTTCCCGGTACTACGTTCCGGGTATTAGCTATTTGATATATCTGATGTGTAACATTACGATCAGGTACCAGCCAATCTACGTGTGTATGTGTACATGATTTCCCGCCAAAATGACCGACTTACAGCTATGGAAAAATAGTCCATAAACGTTCCGTATAATGATATGCAAATTCATAATTAATCGTAACTTTTTTTATATTTATATAATAAATATAACAAAATGGATTCCACAAAATTGAAAATAGCATTATTTTACGAGGATTTCTAATATTTTTTTCACTTCCGGGCGCAGTAATACGTATGTTTTGAAGGAGCTCGAAGAAATTGACAAAGTGAATTGAGAAGGAAACGGATAGATATACGTCCTTGCTATCAGGTAAAACAATTTAAATGTACAGAAAAAACACATTTACTTCACACAAATAGTACAGGCTTAAGCATTTTATTCTCTTATACACGACTGTAGTCTAGTGTTTAAACGACGGCGGTGACCTACAAGGTACAGGTCATACTGGGTCAAGTCTAAATATGTAAACATATCCACGTGCTATTAGGTAGAAAGCATCGTAATGCAATATCTGCAATTTTTTCCTCCTTTATACATCGTTTAACCAGATATATTTCTCTTTCAAATACACTTAAACACGGGTTGTATGTACGTATCTTTTCTAGTGTTTTCTTGTCCTTATTAAAGTTCATTTGTTGATGTTTAAATATTTTTGAACGACTGAACACAGGAGTGAATGAATGCAACAATGATATATACTGAAGACTTGGGCTGTACAATGATAGTGTACGTATATCATACTGATAATTATTCTAGCAGTAATTATGTTAATTTAGGATGTAATGACAGGAATTCATGAGCTATGCCTCAGGCTTTCTGAAAAAATATCAATGACAATGTAAACAGGAACAAAACATTGACACGAATGATGCTCTCTTCTATGTTATAGTTATTTAGGTATGTGTGTTGCACAAGTTTAAAAAAAACTTAAGTTATAAAACTTTTTTTCAGGGCACAAACCCACTTTAAAGAGACTTGTCTACTGCCATACCAATCCTATTTTCATGCACCATTTGCAAGCAAGAGACTGAATGGTTTGCAAAATTAAAAATCAGGACGGTGTCCAATTAAACCAAAAGAACTAAACTGGATGAATATTGTAGGAGAAATCTAGAGGAAAGTTTTGATTTGTGAAATTGGTTTTCCTGAAAAGTCATTCATCCTAGCCTGCAGAAAGGAACTATAACTGTCCACCACCAACTGACGAGCTAATGTTGAGCTTCACATATGGAATTACTCAAATACCATCAATGTCTATGTTTTCAGCACAGATTTCACAAGTTATGACACAGCTGTGCTTTTTTTTTATACCTGTTAAAGAGTTGTATACTAAATTTTATTTTTTTTATCAATAAATATATCTTGTGTCATTTAAGAACTTGTATTTTGCCAAAAGATGCATACTAGTGAATGAAAGTGGTGCAGTTCATTTTGCTTTGGTATATAGAATTGAATTACAATTGTTCATGTTATTGGAATGCATATAAAAATAAGGAGATGTGGTACAATGTATATACATGATATTTAGTGAGTTTATCAAGCAAAAGTGAATAAGAAATAGGTATAAGCAGTTACAGGTACTACTGTACAATCTCAAACAATGAGAAAAACTCATACCGTAAAGAGAATTTCATATTTACAAGTAAGTTTTGTTTTTGCGTTGAATAATTTTCTTCTATTGTTTTAATTGCAAATATGGGAAGTGGTTAAAATGCTAATGAGACAGCTGTTACGGCCACAGAGCCTTAATTGAAAACTTCTTTTTCATTCATACCGGTAGATTTTGCCTGGAGTTAGAAACATATCTGCCAACTTTTCAAAATGCACATGGGGGTTTTACGTGAAAGATGGTTCATATAGTCATACAAAACCTTCAAGGGGGCCTTCAAATGGAAGCAGGACAAGTCGCCCCACTGGCTAATCGCCCACTTTTAAAAAAAACTGCCACAAACTGATTTATCAAATCGCCCCACATGTGAAATTGGTTAAATCATGTTAAATATTACTCCTGCCAACCCGCCCTACTTATAAAAAAACGGTAATATTTAGATTAATATATATATATATAATTAAAAATAAAAACTCGCACCACTTTAATGAAAACTAATCTACACAGAATACAAACAAACCGAAAATTTATTTAATTACTATTATTGATATACTGAAATTATAATTCTAAAAAAGAAATGTATTGTTGAAGAATAACTAAGTTTTGAAGCTTAGTTATTTGCATAACAATTGAAAAGAAACCGGTTAATTGTATCATAATGCAATATAAGGAATTTAACTTATATTCAACGGGATAACATCTTTTTCCATAAGTGGGGAGAGTGGCAAGACCTTTTCAGCTTTTGGTCTTAGGTGCTGTGCGGCTTTGTGCCTTTTTCACTCGATATTTTATATCTGGGCGTTATGTATTTGGGTTTAGTTTTCTGTAATTAGTTAATACTTCAGTTTCTTTATGTATATCTCTTTCATATTCATTTGATAAAATTTACTGTTTGCAATAACATGAATTGTTCTATATAATAAGAATGTTCTTATCCCGGGCATAAAAACAATGCCGTATTTGGCGAAACCTTTTCAACTTTTTATCTCCAGTACTGTACAACTTTGTACTTTTTTCTCTTTCGATCTTTTATATCTGGGCGTCACTTGTAAGTCCTGTGTGGACAAGGCGCGTTTTTGGCGTATTGAATTTTAAACCTGATGCTTTTTGTTATCTATTAATCATGTTTTTCTTTGTCTAATATGTTCTCCTATTTATTTGTATTGTAGTCCTGTAATATGTTGTCATTTCAATGTTATATTTAACTTTGCCATTAAAGTGCGAGGTTTGGCATGCCACAAAACCAGGTTCAACCCACCACTTTTATTCCCTTTAAAAGTGTCCTGTACCAAGTCAGGAAGATGGCCATTGTTATATTATTGTTCGTTTCTGTGTGTGTTGCATTTTAACGTTGAGTCGTTTGTGTTTTCTCTTATTTTTGAGATATTGAGATCAGACGTGGCACGGTACTTGTCTATCCCTAATTCATGTATTTGGTTTTCATGTTATATTTGTTATTCTCGTGGTGTTTTGTCTGATGCTTGGTCCGTTTCTGTGTGTGTTACGTTTCGGTGTTATGTCGTTGTTCTCCTCTTATATTTAATGCGTTTCCCTCGGTTTTAGTTTGTTACCCCGATTTTGTTTTTTGTCCCTGGATTTATGAGTTTTGAACAGCGGTATACTACTGTTGCCTTTATTTGGCATTACTAAATTCATCGTGGTTAATAATATATTTATCTAGATTTCACTGATTTCCATTAGGTGGGACCAGTTAGCAGGAGTAATATTAACGGAATTTAACTTATATACAACGGGATAACATCTTTTTACATGAGTGGGGCGAGTTGGCATTAGTAAATTCTTCCTGGTTAATAATATATTTATCTAGATATTATCGTTTTCTATAAGTTGGGGCAAGTTGGCAGGAGTAATATTAAGGGATATAACACATTTCACAAGTGGGGCGATTTGGTTATCCAGGTTGGGGCAGTTTTTTTTTAAAGTGGGGCGAGTTAGTGAAAAAGTGGGGCTTTTTGCTAATGGGGCGATTTGTCATGGATTCCCTTCAAATATATTCTAATGTGGTTTTTGGCTTCTTCGTGCATAAACAAGCTCATTGCCATTGTTGAATTAATTGTTTTCTTTAAAATAGTCGACAAAATTGCTCTTACAAAATTTCCATTTGGGAGCCTCGAGCTCGATGGGGGAAATACTCTGCAAATACTGACAGTTGGCAGGTATGGTCATCAAAAAAGTTGATGTGTTACTATGTACATTTACCATTATGTTACTTGATGTTCTTGCTATACACACAGTACAGAGACTAGTCAATCTTTGTGAACTTCTTTTTATGGGAGTCATAGAATATGCGTATACAATCAATAATTAAAAATAGTCTATTTATATTGAAAAGGAAAAGTTCTTATATGTCTAAAGAAGAGGGACGAAAGACACATAAGGGACAGTCAAACTCATAAATTTAAAGCAAACTGACAAGGCCATGGCTAAAAATGCATTTCATGGCGAGGCACAGAAAATATACTGTAAACAGTAGACTATAGATATAGGTGAACTAGGTACAAAAGAACTCTAAATCTTAAATTCTACAAACCACCTCTGTTCTATGGAAGATAATGATATAAATGGACTAGAAATACACACAACCTGTAATTAACTGCCTTTACAGCGCTTTCGCGCTTTGATTATTTTAACTTATAACTTCCGTGTAAATTAGAAAAAAAACTTATCATAATGTATTGTTGTGATTGTTGAAGTTAAAAGTTTTGTCAGAGTATTAAACTGATAAACCAAAAGAAGAAAATCAGAATATTGATACACAATATCAAATCTCAATTTTATGCAAAACCTAATATTTTCATGAAATTTTAATAATTAAGTGCAGAAAACTCTAAACTTCTTGTGACCTGAAAAGTTGTCTAAATAATAGTTGCCTTTCATCATTGATTGGAAAATACTATATTTCTCCTTAATTATGACCAGATATATAAGTCAGAATATATCCATTGGAAACTTTATACCACAGAACATGGTTTTCTTGTCTATGGTCAGCAGAATATGGTAAGTTGTTACACTTATGATAAACTTTAAAGTGTAGACCGACTTCAGAAATTCTGAAAAAAGTTAGAAAACGTAACTATTTAAAAGTATTGTGACGCATAAAACTCACACATTTATAGGAGTTATGGCTAGAATGAACTCTTGCTTATATAAACAGGAGTGAAAATCAAAATGATTGAAACCACTACACTGGTGAAAAAAATTGACAAGTTGTAGGGGGCATCTGTGGCTGAGTGGTCTAAATAAATACTACTGTAATTACTACCCAGTCAACACTGAGGTTGCGAGTTTGAATCCTGCTTGTGCAGATGCACTGCACTACAATATTATTTGACTAGGATTGTCAGTTACCTATCGATAATGGTGGTTTTCACCAGGCACTCAGGCATTCCTCCACCATTAAAAACTGGCCACCACGAAATAGCCCAAAAGTGGCATTAAAATCACAAAAAATCAAATCAAATGACAAGTTATATACCATTAATAAATTCAGTTAAAAATCAATATACTAGAAAATAACACACATACATTTAATTGCAATTTTACTTATTGGTTGAAGCTTCACCGAAAATTGTCAACTACTTATTGATTAATTACAGATGAAAACAAAAAAAAATAAACTTCATTTACCGGTACAGATTTGGGTTTATTCATATTTGTTTGGGTCTTTTTTGAAGAAAAAAATTACACCTCATTAAACCTTTAACTTTCAGACAGATTAATGCTATGTATCATAGATCCAAATTAAACATATAATCTTTATATACATCATACATGACATAACACACATTTAATATACTATTGAGGTCAATAACAGTATATTGAATTTGTGTAATAAAGTATCTTTATATAATACCAAAAAAAGCCAATAAAGCCAAAAGTCTTGCAGTTAAGTTAAAATAAGGTTTGGCATTGTGAGGAGATCTTAATTAAAATTCTGCCTTTGTCTCAAACTGTTTTGTATTTTTATAAATGGATAATCTTTCGACTGATTTGACATTTGTATTTCTAGGGCACTGGGGAAGTCATTGGGTCTTCATTCTGCGAGATGGTATGAAGGAATTTACAAATGCTTAGATGTTTTTCCTCAAACACAGGTATATATAAATGTTGTAATCAAGCTTGTTCTTTCTTATAGTTAATAAAGGATATTTTGAGTCAAATATCTGGTCAATTTGGCCATACACCATTCAAAAGAAAGGCACTCAACTTCAGTTATCTATCTATAGGAATCCAGTATAAGTTTGTGTTTTTTAAACTGATACAGTGTACCTTACATCTTTGATTATGATGAATCTAATAGAATTACCCTTTCATAATACAAAATTTATTTATCAACCCCCACCATCAAATTTGACATTTACTATTTACTGAAGCAGAAACAGAAACACTTTAGTACAACAATTTACAATTATCAAAAGTCCTTAGTATTCCATGCAGAAATCAGATGAAAGCTCAAATTTGTTATGGTTTGTATACAGAATTGCATTGGAGTTTAGTATTTTTGTTATTTTACTTTTTATCTATCTTCTATTTCTGCTTTAATGAGAGGCAACCCATATATCAATATATAATTTCATACAGATTTTACCCATGCCCTATTTTTTTTACTATGTGTAATTTTCAACTCTATTTGTCAGTAGCTATGCAACTACATTTAAACTAAAATAAGAATATAATTATTCCATTCTTTTACAGGTACAAACAGGAACAGTAGATCTGCCTAGTACATTGTCTTCTTTCCTAACTATGGAAGAATTTCAAACAGATAGGTAATGTTTTGGATATAGAAAAGAAGATGTGGTATGATTGCCAATAAGACAACTCTCCACAAAAGACCAAACAAACAGAAATTTACAACTTTAAGTCACTGTACAGACTTCAACAATGAGCAACGCCCGTACCTCATAGTCAGCTATGAAAGGCTCTGAAATGACAAATGTAAAACAATTCAAATTAGAAAACTTATGGCCTCATTTATGTACAAAAAAATTATTGAAAAACAAAAATGTAACATATGGAGTTTAGTATGACGTTCATTTTCATGTCTCTTTGACATATTCCCCATTTTATTTTCAATTTTAATTACTATATTTTTTTGTTCTAAAATTTACAAGATTTTCTATTGTTGTAAGATGGTTATAATAAAATTTTCATTTGTTTGTTAGTTTTTTGCCTTTTTTTTGTTTTGTGTCTCAACAGTAAAACTTATCGAGTTAAGTAGTTCTATAACACTGATAGTGGCATCACATATATTTGTTTTAATTTTTCAACAAGTAACTTGGATTTAGGTTTCATTTACCATGAATTAATTTATTTTTGTGGGTACTAATTTTTGAATCCAGATGTCCTGGAGCTTCTTTTCAATAATAACTCAATTTCTCTTTTGTATTGCTTAATGCATGAAATATTTGCCAGTCATTTATCTTTTCATTCATACATTTGTTATATTTGTACAATATTGATACATAATCTATAATATTGTAGTTCTGAGGACAACATATCACCTAGTCCAGCGGACTTATCTATAGACCCTGATGAGGACATGGAAGCCCAACCAGAGGCCCAGTGGGAAGAAGATACAACTAGAAAAGACATCTTTGAAACCAGCAAACCTGAAATAGTTGTTAGTAATAAATTATTGGAGAGAAAAAGCAATGTGATCAATGACTTAGAACTGAGCGATAGTGAAGATCTAGGAGATGTTGTTGTCAGACAAGCACCAAAAAGCCATACTTTAAATAAAGACAGTAAAGATAATCGTACAGCGGATGATGAAAACACGGAAGATTTAGGCCTTCTTGTATCTAGAGAAGAATTAGCATGTAACAATTGTGATAAAATAGATAAAAAGAATTTGAAGCAAGAAATTGTAAACTGTAAATCCTTCAAAAAATTGAAAGATATATTAAAACAGTTTGATGATTTGGATGAAAATGCTTCTCATTTGAAAATGTGTAAAAATAAGCTAAAAGAACTAAAGGAGGAATATTTACTTTTGAAAAGAAATGGTTTTATAGATAATCAATTTATTGAACAAGCCAAAGAGGAGTTGCTTAAGATGATAGAGTTATTTCAGGAAGATAAAATCCTGAAGGATGCACACAATGAACCATTTATTAAAGATGATAATGTTGATATTGCTGAGCAAGTCATTAAAAAATTATCAAATACTGAAACAGTGACAAAATCAGAGCACAGAGATTTTAGTATTGAAGAGATATTTAAAAAACCATACAAAAACTTATTGAAATTAGTGGAAGATCAGGGAATCGATACTTCATCAAGGAAAAGACAGACAAAAGTTAAAAAGTGTTCTGTGAATGTTAAAATCATAAGAAAACAATATATGGAAGAATCAAAGAAGAAAAAGAAAAAACAATTTATTAAGCTAGCAGAAGAAGAAGTGATTGAATTGCTAAATTCTTTCTCCTAATTATTAAAGTTATTTATATTGCATGGCTTGTTTAATTTTAAGTATTGTAAATCCAATTACTTGGTTATTGCTCATCTTTTACAATCAAAAAAGATCAGAGAAAAGATTAAAGCTTTAATTGCCCTCACCAAAGCAGAGGGTGACATTAAGTTTAACATTGTCTATCTGTACCTACATATGTCCGGAAATTGGTTTTCATTCTAAAACTAAAGTTTGCCTCAACCAAATGTTATGAAACTTATACACAAAACACACTGTGAGAGATCAAGATTAAACATGGGTGGCATTCCTTTTAAATTTCTAGAGTAATGCCCCTTTACAAATGGAATATTTGCCAAATTTTGTCATTTCGATTTTTCTTAACTTTTAAGTTTTCCTCATCGAAATGTTATATTCAATGCTTATTACCACAAAACACAGATCAGATTGTTGGTCAAATCTCTCATGTGCAACACTTAAAACTAGGCAAATATTTCAAATCATTTATTGATCCATGACTGAGGATGGAGGACCAAGTACACACAATGGAAATGAGATTTTCTAATGCTGTTATAACTACATACAAACATCATTGACCTACTAAAGTGGTTTCTCTTTAATAAAAAATCACAAACTTAAACCTTAAAACTAAATAAAAGCAAGTTCTAAAGTCAAAAGACCATGAATGTAGGTATGTGGTTAAAAAATATACATGAAAACTTTTGTCGTCGTAAGCTTAACATGGTGATAGTGATCCGGCGGTACAGTGTTAGGTTACTTCTTTAAAGCTTTATATTTTAGAAGGTGTAAGACCTGGATGCTTCTTTCTTTGTATACAGATGCCTTATGTAATGAAGTTTCAGTCTGTCACATGATCATTGGCTTTGACGTAATTTTCATGGTTCAGTGACCACATGAAAAAAAAGTTATTGTCATTATATACATTACAAACTCTGTGGATTTATCTATTTTACAATAGTTATCTCTAGTAACAATTTGATACACAATCATAGTATCCTCTAATTGTTTGGTTATATTCTTCATCCAAACCTTGCATTAAATTTTATTATGTGGGCAAATTATCTCCCTTGTCACAATGTAATAGAAAGCAGTCTATTTTTATGGGCTATTATATTTTGGAACATTTGCAAAACAAAATCACACATCTATAAAGAAAATACCAAGATATTTTAGAATACAGAACCTGATGTATCATTAAATGTTGTGTTGTTTTCTTTTATTGTTTCTTTAATACATCATCTTCTGAATAGCTTACAAATGATCTCCCTTGTTAATATAGGTCAGTCCACTTTCAAACAAAAAGGAATACAAAATATATTCATGAAGATCTCAAGAAAAGACAACAAAAATGATATTATCTTTAATCAAAAACCCAATGATTTTAATAATGTACATAATCATCTCAACATTATATAAATCTTATTAAATGTTATTTGAAGACAATGAATCATGAATAATTGAAGAAGTTTGTTTCAAATGAATCTACAAAAAAAAATCTTTCAAAAGACAATTTTATTTATTCATTATCTTTAAGATGACAGATAGGTATATTTTTAAGGGGAAATATTATTGAAAAATTTAGAATATGAGTAATCTACCATATAAAACATGTTTGTTTGAAAATACTATATACATGTATATATTCCTTTTTCTATCACATTTAAAAATGTACATGTAGTTCAACTTTAAAATTGAACAAATAATATAAGCATTACATGTACAAAGCAACTTCATCAAACTGCAGTTTATTCATGAAAGAAATAGAACTAAAAAAAATATATAGAGTTATCTTTGGAAAGAAAATTGTACACATTGTTTACATTAATGTAACTTTCAATTACTATTCATGACCCAGTTTGTGTTCATTCTCAGCAATTATAACATGTATTTCTTTATCTTCACAAAATTTAACTTTTCCTTCTCTAAAATATTGTTCTTCTGTTCTATGCCATTCTTCAATGTTAAAATTAGGAAAAAAGAAATTAATTTCTCTTCTAGCACTTTCATCCGAATCTGAACCATGAGTAGCATTCCTTGTGTCTGTTGATCCAAATTTCCCTCGTACTGAATTTGGGTCTTCATGCACTGTTTTAAGGACTTTCGTTGGTCCCATCAACTTCCTCCAACATTTAATTGCATCATGTTTTGCTAAGATATGGGCACTCACATGACCACTTGAAATGAAAGTAACAAGTCTATTATGAAAAAATCTCCCTTCATGTTCCTTGTAGAATTCCTCTGCTTTTGAACGAGGAAGGTAACATGTTGTCGATTTTATAAAAAAAAATCCATCATCCCGAATCATCTGTTTAATTTGTTGAACAATATGAGGTCTAGAAACAATGTCTGGCTTGAAAATGGCTAAAGTTAACTGTAATGGTTTTAACAAACAATTAGGCATCTTGTTTTTTCTTTTTTTCTTCCCACTGTAGTTTTTTGTATTTTTCTCTCAAGTATGGATCAGGACTATTTGCAAATTTCTGAAATATAAAAAAAAAAATTATTGAAAAAAATCTAAGAGTTAAAATAAAAACATTTAATTTTCAATAAGTCGATTTTAAAATAAATACTTTTATATGCATTGTACATTTGTACATGAATGATCATGATGATAAATCAATCTACAAAAAATTACTACATAGTCTATATAAATGTATATCTTAAAATATGCAATTTATATATGTTCATATTTTGTTTTTTTTGCTCAAAAACATTTTAATTTGTCAAGAACATGAAGAATGATAATGCAATTGTTTTACAGCAAGTCAAAATTGTTTGGGGCATTGTTTCACAGGCTGATCAAGTTATCCTCAGAAAAAGAAATTGGAATCAATAATCGAACAAATATATGAATTCCTGGGAAACATTTGGTTGGTTATATAGATAATAACCAAAGCATCACTGGATATAAATAAGTCTGAATCTGCTTTTGACTCATAGAGGTCTAAATTTGTAAGTTTTATGATTTGTCTCCCTTTATCACAAGACAAAATATGACATTAATAAGTCAAATATTGTAAAGCAAGAAATAATTGTCCAGAATCAAAAAGTTGCAAATATCGACTCCAAAATTGGTTAACTTCAAGACCCATGCATATTTATAAAAAGGTCATACATCTAAATCAAATTATGACAACATTGAAAGACAATGCTTTGTCTTCTAAAGAAAAATATAAATGAGTCTAAAAAATTGGAGGTAATGTTAATTAACCTTAAAATGCAACCACCTGGAACCACACTTAATGAGGTTAAACATCTGTGTTTAGTAAGGATATTCAAATAGATCATTCAATATAGGTAGCTCAAGTCCTTGTGAACTCTCAGACAGGTTTTTGCTGTTATAGGTGGTGTACTTTGTCCACCAAGTAAAATTTAAATTTTTTCATCAACATAAATAGACCTAAACAAGTCTGTCATTTTTTGATTTAGAAAAGTCTAAAATTGAAAACATATTTTTTATAATAAATACATGTTTTGACTTCTTTAAGTCCAAAACAGAAAACGACTTGTTTATGTCTGAGCTCTGATTGCTCTTTAATAGGCAGTCAGTGGACCCCCACTTATGAAAATTTCTGGATCTGCTACTGCCATGTGTCTGACTAACAGACTGTCTGAAAATAGAACTGTTGGACTATAGTACAGTCGGATTAAAGGTATAATTACCACTTAATTAAAATACATCTTATCGCTATTTGTCTACCATTACGTGACATCAGTGATCACAAAAGTGATGTCATAATATCAGATTATTACCAGATTACATGGCATTTTTCATATCGCATGTATTATCAGCCCTAGGTTCAATATCAGCCCAAGAGCCGCATGGCTCGAGGGCTGATATTGACCAAGGGCTGATAATACATGCGATATGAAAAATGACATGTTATTATCAGATTATTACATGGCATTTTTCATATCGCATGTATTATCAGCCCTAGGTTCAATATTAGCCCAAGAGACGCATGGCTCGAGGGCTGATATTGACAGAGGGCTGATAATACATGCGATATGAAAAATGACATGTTATGATCTTTTTATCATATGCTTCAACAGTAGAGAAAAATAACAGATTCATATATTGATCCTTTTACGTGGTTCCCGAAGTTTAAAGAGTAAAAAAGTTCACGGCCGTCGGGCCAAAAATTTGATACATTCAATATGAAAATCTTTCTACCATATGCCTCAACAGAGAGAGAGAGAAAAAAATTTTAATATGGACGAATCGACAAAAAAATAATTCAACAATATACATAATGATCATTGTTTGGAAAAGTCAACTTTTTAAAGAAACTTTCTAAATTATGTTTCAGAAAAACTTAAAAAATGCATTTATTAAATAACTGTTTGTTTTTTTGTTTTTTGTTTATTTTTTTATTATTTTAAACAATATACTTTCCAGTATCCAAATAATTGTTTTGTACACTGCTTTGTAATGTTTTTCACTGAAAACGTAGCATTGAGGTGTATTTTCCGGAATTAGCCGAGTATTACCGGAATGCCATGTGATAACGTTACGGAAAGGCATGTGATAACAATCGAAGCATGTGATAAACTTTTCATATCAGCCCGCTAAGCACCAATTCGAAAAATATGGAATTTACGTCAATTTAATGCTATTATCATACGGTAAAATTAATATGTTATTTAGTCTAAGTATATGATAAGATCTTTTTATCATATGCTTCAACAGTAGAGAAAAATAACAGACTCATATATTGATCCTTCTACGTGGTTCCCGGAAAGAAGTTGAAAGAGTAAAAAGTTCACGGACGTCGGACCCAAAAATTTGATACATTCAATATGAAATCTTTCTATCATATGCATCAACAGAGAAAAAAAACCACATTCTAACATGGACGAATCGACAAAAAAATAATTCAACAATATACATAATGAACATTGTTTGGAAAAGTCAACTTTTTTTTAAGTAACCTTCTAAATTATGTTTCAGAAAAACTCAAAAAATGCATTTATTTAATTTTTTTTTTTTTTTTTTTTTATTTAATTTAATTTTTTTACACAATATACTTTTCAGTATTCAAATAATTGTTTTGTACACTACTTAGTAATGTTTTTCACTGAAAGCGTAGCACTGAGGTGAATTTTCCGGAATTTGCCGAGTATCACCGGAATGCCATGTGATAACGTTACGGAAAGGCATGTGATAACAATCGAAGCATGTGATAAACTTTTCATATCAGCCCGCTAAGCACCAATTCGAAAAATATGGAAAATACTTTAATTTAATGCTATTATCATACGGTAAAAATCATATGTTATTTAGTCTAAGTATATGATAATAGAAAATATCTGACGCCACAATGGAAAAGTGAGTGTTGAATGAACTCAAAAGTTCACGAGGGAAATTTTCAATTGAGCAAGGCAAAATTCCAAATAGCGATTAAGTGTACCAGATCTAAAGGTCAGTGTCAGAGGTGCGATTCGAGAATGTCTGATGCTACAAGAAAAAGCTAGTGTTGAATGACGTCAACCAATTAAGTGACACAGATTTTAAAACAGCAATAAGGTCTAGGAATTTAGCACATAACACTTTATATAATTAATTGTACATTCAATTGATTTGCAAGTGCAAATGACCTTTAAATGTTTATTTTTATTTCTGCATTGGTTCATGTAATTGAGTACCTGTTTCATATCAGAATCACTCGGAGTTATCCATTTATACAGTAAATATACACCACCAATATATGGTATTGAATAAAGCGACAACTTTATGAGCGACATGATACCATACCCTCTGCTTCAAGATTAAAATTAAAGTACCTATTCATTTTTCCTGGACAATCTTCAAAACGTTTTAATGTGTTCTTAGATGAAGTGTTCATTTTAGACCAAACCTTTAATTCATACTTCAATACGTTAAGTTGAAGAAAAATGTTCAATCTATTTCATATTAATGTCGTTTTCAATTTTATAAGCTCACTTATATCAAAAGGAATATTTTGAAATATAAATATATCGTTATTAAATATTTTCCGTTTTGACCAACGGTGTCTTTCCGAAACAGTTCTAAAATTAGTTTCAAGCACCTAGCGTACCACGACAAAAACAACAAATTCGGTACTTATGTAACATACAATTTTACGTAAAGACTTAAGTACTCAAGGTTATCATTACAAAATGGAAGAAGAGGAAAACCAAGAAAAGCCAGTGAGACAACTACATATAAGTTTTTTTTTAGAAAGCTTTCGTGGAAGATAGAATACACCTTATCGCTAATCCCGGCTGACCCGGCCGCTTGAACTTTTGACGTCAACAACAATCACTTTTCCATTGTGGCATCAGATATTTTGTTTTATGACGTCAAAATTTTACGGGAACCTGTGTGATATCCAGTAATGGCTGACAAATAGCGATAAGGTGTAATCCTTTTGGGGACAGAGTTTGGAAAAAAAAAGAAAAGGGGCCCTACATCCCTGAATTAAGACTATTTACCAGATTTGTAATAACATTAGCAACACAATGGGTGAAACATGTGGAGCAGGATCTGCTTACCTTTCCGGAGCACCTGAGATCACCCCCAGTTTTTGGTGTGTTGCTCAGTCTTTAGTTTTCTACAATGTATGTTGTTTCTTGTGTACTATTATTTGTCTGTTTGTCTTTTTCATTTTTAGCCATGGCATTGTCATTTTATTTTTGGATTTATGAGTTTGACTGTTCCTCTGGTATCTTTCGCCCCTATTTTAAAGAAAGGCAACCCTTACTTCATCTCTCTGGACATAACGTACGTAACTTAAATCAGTAATTAAGAAAATCACTCATTTAAGTAGGTCCCCTTAACCAAGGACATATGTTAGTTATACGTCCTTGCCTTAACTGATTTAGGAAATTAGGATTTTATTTTTTAATGGATAATAACCAAGAAAGGAATTCCAGATGTACCAATTACGAAAAATTCCATATTATTCAGAAATTGAATAAAAAAAATTTTAACAGAAAATAAAAGAATTTAAGTAAAAAATGTGATTATAGAAATATATAACAGTATAAAATAAAGAAGCAGTGGTATGTTTTGCCAATGAGACAACTCCCCTCAAGAGACCAAATTGTCACAGAAATTAACAACTATAGGTCATCCTACAGCCTTCAACAATGAGAGCAAAGCCCATACCACATAATCAGCTATAAAAGGTGTTAAACATGTTAGAAGGATCCCAACCCTCCCCTAACCTGGGACAGTGGTACAACAGTACAACATAAGAACAAACTATAAAAATCAGTTGAAAAAGGCTGAACTCATCAAATGGACATAAATACAAGTGGACGTGGATGTCAATATAACAATGTTCAATGTTGACCAGTCATGTCATTTAAAATGGCCATCATTCAGTCTTCGAAACTAAAATTAAATAAAACTAACACTACATATATCTTACTTAGTGTAATAAACTGGTTCGGTAAATGGTAACCATGGTAACATGGTGCTATTTGATATTCTTGGATAGAACACTAGTACTGCATGCTATATACAACTAAGACTAGTCTGAATTTTGTATTTATGTTTCAGAAAAAGTTCTTCAGTCAAGAGGTATGGAAGGAACCATGTTTCAGAGATACAATGTTAGTTGGTAGTTCTAGTGGACTTATAAGTGGTCTTGCTACTTTTATATTTACAAGTAGGTGGAACTAATAGCAATAGTTTATTGTACATGTACAAAATGTAAACAAATGTAGATGTAATGTGAATACATGTATTTGTCAACAAATAAGCTATATACATGTGTCTATGAAAAAAAGTAAAAGATTTCATGCACTGATGTTTACACAGGTGATTTATATGCTAATACATTTTCATATCCATCTCCCTGTAGTCCAGTCAAACTAAGATTTAACCTCAAACTAATTGCAACAGAAAATGTTTTAGTTCTAATCTATAGCATTATGCCCTATATATGCACAGAAAAAAGTATCATAAAATCTAACTTTAGGAAAACTCAAAATCAGCATCTTTAATTTCCTATATGGAAATTAATATTGGAAGGGGAGATAACTCTGCAAAAATGAGTCTTTTTTGGTCAGTTTTTGGTTGATTTTCTTGAAATTTATGTAAAGTATGATACTTTGATGGGGTTATAAGTTGGTATTTGACAAAATTATACAATCATCTGCTCATGAAATGTACAAAACCAAACTGTTGTGGGTAGTTTTATTTTTTTTTGTGCATTTTTCATTAAAGTAATGGCAAATTTGAAGCTTTGTGACTATTTTGAAAAAATAATGTGAAAATTTGGTATTGTTTATATATGTATATCATATTTTTTCAGCATCTTACTTGTCTAAAGAAACTTTAAACCACAAAAAGAAGAATACATGCTTAATTATTTTTATTAAATTTGAGATTCTTTACCTTGACATGTTGAAAAATCCAATAAATGGTCAACTAATGAA
This sequence comes from Mytilus galloprovincialis, assembly GCA_037788925.1. NCBI lineage: Eukaryota > Metazoa > Mollusca > Bivalvia > Mytilida > Mytilidae > Mytilus > Mytilus galloprovincialis. The sequence continues at coordinate 39,389,704 of CM075334.1, read as the reverse complement.
TCACGAAATCTATCTTATAGCTTGATAAAAAGATATAACCAGATGCTCCGCAGGGTGCAGCTTTATACGATCGCAGAGGTTGAAACCTGAACGGTTGGGACAAGTATGGACACAACATTCAAGCTGGATTCAGCTCTAAATTTGGATTGTGATTAAATAGTTGACAAAGCATAGGTTTCTGACACAGAATGAATGTGGTCTAATGAACTTAAAATATTTTTTTTGCCTTTGAGCAATTCACTTTGCTGTTGAATATTAATCCTCTCAAAAAAATGTTTGAAGAAATTTTCTTTTTATTTATGAAATCTGAAATGAGAAAAATTTAACCCCCCCCCCCTTTCATTTTTTTATCACATCCCCCTTTCCCTTTTTCCAAAACTGATCTCAATTCAGATTTCTAATGGAGTTTGCAACATTAACTACTCATTTAAATACATCATAAAATATTAAAATGTAAAATAAAGTGCTTGTTATCACTGAATGGTAAAGATTGTTTTAATTTATCAGTTGGTAGTAAAAGTGAATATACATTGTATATTGTATAAAACAATGATTTAAGTTGATTCAACTACTATTCTGGACAAAGAAAGATAACTCCAATAGAAAATTTCTTGCTATTGCACAATATTGTGCAATAAGATATTTCTTGCTATTGCGCAAAACTGTGCAATTGAAAATATTTGCTATTGCACAATACTGTGCAATTGAAGATTTCTTGCTATTGCGCAATACTGTGCAATTGAAAATTTCTTGCTATTGCACAATACTGTGCAATTGAAGATTTCTTGATATTGCTGAATACTGTGCAATTGAAAATTTCTTGCTATTGCACAATACTTAATATAATCATTTTGGATCCTGATTGAACCAATTTGAAAACTGGGCCAATAATCAAAAATCTAAGTACATGTTTAGATTCAGCATATCAAAAAAGCCCAAGAATTCAATTTTTGTTAAAATCAAACTTAGTTTAATTTTGGACCCTTTGGACTTTAATGTAGACCAATTTGAAAACGGGACCAAAAATTAAGAATCTACATACACAGTTAGATTTGGCATATCAAAGAACTCCAATTATTCAATTTTTGATGAAATCAAACAAAAAGTTTAATTTTGGACCCCGATTAAGACCAACTTGAAAACTGGGCCAATAATCAAAAATCTAAGTACATTTTCAGATTCAGCATATCAAAGAACCCCAAGGATTCAATTTTTGTTAAAATCAAACTAAGTTTAATTTTGGACCCTTTTGGACCTTAATGTAGACCAATTTGAAAATGGGACCAAAAATTAAGAATCTACATACACAGTTAGATTCGGCATATCAAAGAACCCCAATTATTCAATTTTTGATGAAATCAAATAAAGTTCAAGTTTTGGACCCTTTGGGCCCTTAATTCCTAAACTGTTGGAACCAAAACTCCCAAAATCAATCCCAACCTTCCTTTTATGGTCGTAACCTTGTGTTTAAATTTATTTCATAGATTTATATTTACTTATACTAAAGTTATGGTGCAAAAACCAAGAATAATGCTTATTTGGGCCCCTTTTTGACCCCTAATTCCTAAACTGTTGGGACCTCAACTCCCAAAATCAATCCCAACTGTCCTTTTGTGGCCATAAACCTTGTGTTTAAATTTCATTGATTTCTATTGACTTATACTAAAGTTATAGTGCGAAAACCAAGAATAATGCTTATTTGGGCCCTTTTTGGCCCATAATTCCTAAACTGTTGGAACCAAAACTCCCAAAATCAATCCCAACCTTTCTTTTGTGGTCATAAACCTTGTGTCAAAATTTCATAGATTTCTATTTACTTAAACTAAAGTTATAGTGCGAAAACCAAGAAAATGCTTATTTGGGCCCTTTTTGGCCCCTAATTCCTAAAATGTTGGGACCAAAACTCCAAAAATCAATCCCAACCTTCCTTTTGTGGTCATAAGCCTTGTGTTAAAATTTCATAGATTTCTATTAACTTTTACTAAAGTTAGAGTGCGAAAACTAAAAGTATTTGGACGACGACGACGCCAACGTGATACCAATATACGACCAAAAAATTTTCAATTTTTGCGATCGTATAAAAACACCTTTACAGTTGTTTGTTATACTCCAAAGACCGCTAAAAAATCAAGAATCAATACATTTTGATGAATAGAAGCGGTAAAGGTATAATTTTGTATCAATTTTTATTGATATTTCTGCCTTTTTTGCAAGAGTTATCTCCCTTTTCAATGCAAATCTCCATAGGAATTTTAGATGGTGATTTTTTTAGTCTTCCTCAAGTAAATTTTTTTCTTTTTTCTGTGTATATTTGGGGTATAATGCTAAAGATTAAAACTTAAAAATCTTCTGTTGCAATTACTTTCAGGTTAGGGTCAAATTTATGCTAGATTGACTGGAGGAGAAGATTGCTTCTGGATCATTAAAAATTTTCATCATTATTTATTTATATTATTCACATTACATATTGTATTCAATATTTGTTCTGTGTACAGGGACATTTCCCAGTTTATTATAAAAAGTTGTCATGATATTGAATTTTTAGCTGTCTTCTATGATAAATACAGCTTTCATCAGTGCTCTAGCAATCTATTATAGACTACATGTATCTAGAATTTAAGGGGGAAAAGAACATAGTTTTAAGATGAAAGGGAAATTAGCACAGTTTCTACTTTGAGAAGGGACATGAACTTAATCATGGATGGAGAGTTGTCTCATGATATCCGCACTCAAACCACATCTTCATATATCTATATGATACATATACCGGTAGACAAGTGATTGAATTTATGTAATTATACTGGATTTAAAGTATTTTCCTGTTTGAAAGAGCTTTTCCCACTAGTTATAATGATTTTTTATGTGTATTATAATGTACTGAAAACTCAGAAATTAGTGCCAGGTTTTTATTAATGCAAATTTTGCGACTTATCTGTATGAAGACTCTTCTGAAATTACTATAATAATCTTACATTTTTCTCCAGTCATAAAAAACTTACAATATAAATAAATGCACACAATAATTTCTGAACTGACAATATACATTTCTATTCATAAAAAAAATGCATAGGGTAGGACTATAAGGGTGGAAGGGAGCTCATTCACTCTATTTTGGCTAGCTAGATACTGTTCATATTTTTTCACATCTTCATACAAAGATTTATTGTCTAAGGCATGTGCATACATTATAGATTTGGATTCAATGTGCTTCTATTTATTTATCTTCCAGGTAGTGGAAGGAAAATGTTTCATGCATCATTTCTAGGATTTTTGGTTCCATACATTGGTTATGGGTAGGTAGAATGAATTTTATTTTTTAAAATAAAGCCCTACTTGAAGGTTTCAAAAATTTACTTATTTGAAACAATATGTGTTGTTTATTTGAAAAGGGATTGTAAAAAATATTTCTGTCATTATAGGACAAAATGATTTTTAATGATAATCATAAAGTATGACCATAAAAAATCAATTTTAATTAATATTTGATGTGAAAATCATTTTCTATCACTGACAAATCTCTTTGTGTGTAAAAGTTATATTTTATATTTCAAAAGTTTTAAATTGATATATAAACCATCAACCAATTGATCTTCTTACATATTTGAAATTGATGAAGGGATGCGGAATCAAACTTTTATGACATGAAACAGTTTTAGATTGGATATGTGTTTGTTGGATTTCCACTAGAAAAGGAGGCTATTATGCTCTAAAACATTTTTCTTCGTGGCGATCAGTCCTATAATGATTGAACTGCAAGTTTGTTAATTGTTTCTTAACTTAATTTAGTTTATCATTCATGTAAAACAGATTAACACAATGAAATCTGTTATCAAAGTGAGAGGGTTAGCGCTATAAAACCAGGTTTAATCCACCATTTTCTACATTTGAAAATGCCTGTACCAAGTCAGGAATATGACAGTTCTTGTCCATTTATTTTTGATGCGTTTTGTTATTTGAAATTGCCATGTGATTATGGACTTTCCAAATTGATTTTCCTCTAAGTTCAGTATTTTTGTGATTATACTTTTTTTTATATAATTTCTGTTATCATTGACTGGCACCTCTCTGAACATGCTGAAGTTATATTCCTAAATTATGTTTCTTTTTTTTTCAGAACTTATTGTTGGTACACCACATCAAAACAGCAGGCATACATAGACAAAATAAATGAAACAATATCAAAAATTGACAAAGATGAACCAATATAGACATACTGTGCCATTTCTATAGTTGTGTGTAACAGTTATAATGTAATATGACGGGATGTGATCCTGAAACATTACTTGCCTTGGATAAGGATGCATTTTACAAAGTCATGTTATTTCATATGTGTTCATTGTTGACGTGCCAAACTGTTGATTTGTCAACTTTCATCCCTCAAGAACATGAATACACGTGTTACAATTTTCAATGTGAAATACAAGAAAAATTTTGAGTTGAGTTTTTTGTAGATTCATTATTGGCTAGGTAAATTTGAATCTCCAAAGATCAGTTTATTGTAGATTTTATTCATGAAGATTAAAATGATCGATCATAATTACAATTATGCAAAGTTTTGTAAATAGCCAAGGACTGATAAACACTTTGAATATTTCTCTATTAAATCTAATCTGACAACTATGTTTTATACAGATATAAGAATATGTGGTATGAGTGCCAATGACACAACTTTCCATTTAAGTCACAATTTAAAAAAGTAATCAAGTATAGGTCAAAGTACAGTCTTCAATATGGAGCCTTTGCTCACACTGAACAGCAAGCTATGGCGGGCCCCATACATTACTAGTGTAGAAACAGGAAAACCAATGGTCTAATCTATATAAAAAATGAGAAACATTAATTATTAACCACATCATCAAATGATAATGACTAAACATCCGGTTCATAACTTAGGTCAGGTGGAAACAAATGCAGGGGGTTTAAACATTTTAATAGGTACCAACCTTTACCCTTACCTGAAACAATAGTGTTAACATCACAACATAAAAATCAATTGAAATGGCTTAACTCAATCAAAAGACATATTAACACAAAAAAGTGATCATACATTGAACGAATAAATTTGATTTTTGACACAAAGTAAATAAAAAATCAATAAAACAATATTGGGAAGACAACCATGACCTTGGACAAAATGCTTTGTTGTATAAATATTAATAAAAGATTTTTAGTTTGACAGGTTTCTTACATTGAAAAATGTTTAAATTTGAGGAATATATATATGTATATATAAACAAAAAAATACAGAGCTAAGATATTTATAACCACTGAAAGCTGAAAGGACAATTTCATTACAAAGAAACTTATTGTTCTTATACCTCAAAGCTAGATTGGACTTCCTGCAGCAGATCTGTATAAATGGTACTTGTCTCGGTGTATGATTTTGAATAACGGATAACCTTTTCTAAACCCCATTGAAATAAAACAGAGGCTCATAGAAGCCTTAATGACAGATCTGGAGATCAGCATAATATGCTACTAATAATGACACCCAATCGGCAGGACATGAGATTCACTAAACCATCATCTCTTAAACCATGCAAACTATAAACTTTGAAAACATATGACTTTCTACATGTAGTTGCACAGGATAGGACATATTTGAACCAAAAGTTTAAACAGGAAGGGGACAGACTTTAAGATGGATGTAAGCACAGACCAGAAGACATTACCTTCTATTATATAAATTAAGATGTGATATTGTGAAGACAACTACCCAACAGAGTATATATGTCACAGTTATGCTTTACAAATTGAGCAAAATCCATATGTAAAGGGGGATGAACCTTTATTTAAAGTTTCAACAAGGCAAAAAAGTGCTAAATTCAAACAAAACAATAAACAAACAAAAATATGACTGACAGCAACCAACAACGACCACTCAATTTCAGATTTTTGACTTCAGACAGGCAAATATAGATCAATTTAAGAATGTAGCAGGGAGAAATAGACAATAATAGTGCATTGACTTGACATATCAACGATATAAGGATGAGGCTTAGAAACGGGGAAATGCAAGGCTCTGCCGAGCTTTTTTCCCGTTTCGGGCCGAATCCTTATATCGTTGATATGTCAAGTCAATGCACTATTATTGTCTTTATACTGCAATCTAAAAAAACATTTTCAATTGTTGTTTAATGTGTTATTGTTGTTTATTTGATTTAAATTTTGGGGAAAATCCCCCTTTTATAAAGTCTCATATCATGCAGGCGAAGAAATATACAACACGATGAAATGTACATTGCCTGTTGAAATCCACAATTGATGGTGAAGGAATTCGGTTGAATATGGACTAAAATATCAACAATAAGCAAAAAACATAATGATTTATAGGTTGCTAACAAAAAATATTAACAAGTGTAATAAGTTTTGTCCAAAAATTGTAAAAGAAACAAGTTTGAGTCGTTCCATGCATCGTTGTATACATTGGAAACAAGAAAAGGTTGAAGAGGTCGTATGAATAATTAAATATAATTTCAGCAACTTCTTTTGAATATTCATGAGGAAAAGTAATATCAGGTCAGTGACTGTGTATGACATAGAAATATAGTCAACGCATTTTGACTGCTCAAATAGAACATGTTTATGAACACTCCATCAACCTGAGACAATCCATATATGTGACAGCACAATATGAGAACAAACAAACCTCAAGGTCCAAATACTTGGGTTTTGTTTTAACATGTCTGCATCTGTATACCTGAAAAAATTGACATTAAACATCATGGACTCAAGAATCCTCTTCCAAAAAAATTAAAAGAAACCGGCATTCTAAGAGTATTGTGTATGAAATACGATATCCAAAAACAACTATTAAGTTAGAAACTTATAACAATATAACAAATTGACTGCAAAAAAAATTCCTTTACAAAGTCTAAAACATTCACAAAAATTACTTACATTTAAAATAATAAAGCATGCAAACCAAGAGTTTAAAAGCCACGCTTGCCAGCTTAGTTTGGTTGTTTGCTCAGAAATTGTAATTTAGTTTGACACATAAATTCAATGGGTAGGTGGAGTATAACAGTCTGTTTACTATTCACAAAGGTTAGATTGTTCAATGAATATCAAAATTGTTTCCTATATAATATCCATTGTCCAATCAACCCTTTTTTTATATATAGTAAACAGACTCTTAAACTCCACCTACCCATTGAATTTAGGTGCCAATCTTGTTTAGAATGTCTGAGCAAACAACCAAAAAAAGTTTGCAAGCAAGGCATTTAAACTCTAGGTTGCATGATTTATTATTTTAACTGTAATTGAAAACAAAATGCATAAACTTCATCTGCAACTTCTTATGAAAAGACTATATACTGACCAAATTACAGAAGAAAGAGTGGAACACTAAGATTAGGGGACTAACAAACAAGTGCATTTACCAACAAATAATAATACATGAATGTGTCACTTTTTAATACTCCTTTTACAGACTCTTCCTTGAAAGTGTACTGATACAGAACTTGGAAGTTGCATATTTTAAAAAGCATTTATTTATAAAAGATCATTATCACAGAAGTGTCCTGTCTTTTAAAAAACACATTAACTTGATTCATAATGCATTGTCTATAATATCTGACGCATCCTCAACATACTGGCCTCCAACCAAGTAGTAACTTATACACAAAGACGTATGGAAAAGTACCCAGACTTTGATATGTACTGTTACTATTCATCATGGGCATCAGCTGTGTCACCAGGGCAGTTTGTTGAAAGATCATCCTCATCTGAAACAATAAATCATGGCTGTAATACATATAAATTTGGTCCAAAACAAACATAAAAGAAATCTTGATTACAAATAACTTAATTTAAACGCTTGGAGTGTTTTATTTTTTTCTGTTGAAAAATGTGTTTATCATATTCTAGTTGACTGACTTTTTGCAAATGTATTTACAATCCTTGCAAATGAAATTTTGTACATTATCATACTTTTTTTATCATGCATGAAGATCTTGAGCTGATAATTGGTACATAAGTGTTTGCATTTCATTACAGTTGACAAAATTATACAACAAAAAAAGTAATTTGATTTGAACTTGCATAATTACTTGCCTTTTTCACCTTTTTTTATAGTATCAAACATTACCAGAAAGAAGAAAGAACACATTTTTTTCTTGTGTAAAGTACATGTATATAAGAAAATTGATACCTTCAAATTTGGTGCCACACCATATGCAGTAGAGATGTATTGTTCTAAGGTAGGCTGTAAGTGCTTCAAGTTTCTCTTGATTCTAAAACAAAAATATTGTAGTATTAAGTTTTATATTGTTTTTTGACAATGCATGATACAAATTGAACGATCAAAATCATTACTCAATGACTCAACTCCAAGTATGCACTTTCACATTTAAGGAATGACTGTAATATTTTTTTCTATTCAGGAGTAAATTTTGAAAAAAAACATTGATGACATCACAGTCACATGACAAAATTATGTCTATGAGCTAATAGACAAAACACTTTCAGCCAATCAGAAGATGTGTTACATCCAAAACTAAATTATTACAAATAACAAACTGGACTTTTTTGTTTTTATTATGAAAAGAAATTTGTGTGTTTTTAAGCAAAGAAACAGTTTATTTTTTAGAGGGATTGATAAGATATTGATTCCTGAATGGTCCAAAACAACCAAAATGGCATGTCCCTAGACCGCCTGTTCAACATTCATACTCTCAAATATCGTAAAAAAATGTAGAAATAAATATTAATTTTACTTAATATAAGTTCTTTAATAATTCAAAAGTATGTTTAGAGCCAACATATTTTAATAAACAGCTTTTAACATAGGATTTTTTATTTTAGAAGGTGTGTCCCTAACACAATGTCCACTACGAAACGAAGTCATTAAAACTTGCTTATAAACAGTTTTATAAAATCAATGTAATTTTTTGTTTGCAAGAGATATAAACATTAGGGTCTTACAAAAGAAGTGATGCTTTTATAACGGCAATTAAACTGTTGGTAAGAAAAATTGAGCACATCAAATGGACCAGAATGATACCGTATTTTTGTAAATGTCCACTACGAAACGGGTCAAATCTCCTTCAGTAACTGGTTTTAAAATTATGAAAAAAATTTCAGTGTACAGCTTAATAACGCTTTGATGAATACAGTCAGTCTTGTTACTATTGCAATATTGGGGTTGTGAGAAAAAAATAAAACATGTGAATACGTCCCCTACGAAACGGTCCCCTACGAAACAAGTTTGGGAGAAAAACGTTTCGTAGTGGACACTACCACTACCATGCAGTCTTTTTTTACTCTTTTTTCAATTATATTCGTGCAAAGCAAATAACAAAGATTAGTTTCATGTAATTTTTATTATGTTTTTATTAACATAGAATAGGGTTGATGTCAACTACGAAACTTTTTGTCCACTACGAAATGGTTTTGTCCACTACGAAACGCATCAAAATGTCCACTATGTAACATGAGTTGTACCTTCATATGTGAAATACTGTCTAATCTTTATCGATAAAAAATGGTTCTCCAATTCAGAAAAAAATGAGATTTTTCTAGTATATGAAGTAAACAAACTGGAATGTCTATAGGAAACATTTAAAATTGCAAAAATATGTGTGTTTAGAAGCAGTTTCGTAGGGGACAAAAGTCCAATGTCAATGACATACCAATCCAACAACTAAAGTTATAAAATCGAGTCACAGACTTCATTGACGGACAAATGCCCATGTAGTATTGGATTTGTAAATGGCTTGGCTTGTTTGAGGTGAAGTTAAATTATGTAATGCAAAATGAAAAACACTGGAGTTCTTTTTTTGTAAATTACCTAATAGAAACAAGTATCAAAAGAAGATCGTAATTTATGTACATGTACATTTAAAACATGGACATAATTTTGAAACCTTTTTCAATTATCATCATCTTACCATTTCTGAATCTAGATGTTCGCACACTTTCTGACTTTTTATCACATCTCTCTCTGCTTTGCCATCTGTGAATTTACTACTCATTCTCTGTTGAAAATCTCTTTTCAAATTGGATTCCATTTTCTGTCTTTTGATATGACGACTGGCTCTCATTGCAGTCCAATTCTCTTTTCGCCTTTTTCTGTCTGCTTCAGCACCTAAACCACCTCTTCCTGTTCTAAAATTTATACCAACAGGTTCTTTTCTTCCTTCACCTGTAGATATCCAAACAATTACACATTAAATTTTAATAATTATTATTATTAGACTATTAAAGTGTACACCATTCATTAGATAGAACAATTTCAGTCACTACATGTAATGTATCAAAATCAAAATAATTAAAATAACAAAGTAGACATTAAGCAATGTTCTCATCTATGACATAAATGTATCAGGGAACTTTGGTTTTATAATTTTCATACTTTTAATGACTGACACTTCCTTTTAACTTTTCTTTCATTATTCAAACAAGACTTCCCATGTAGTAATTGAACATTAAAGGACCAAACATTGTCATTTCATCATCTTTTTTATTTAAATAATAAAATAAAGTTTGTTGTTTTAACTCCTTATAATTTCAAGCTGATAATTATAAAGTTGAGATGATTATCATGATTGATGCATAATAAATCTTATCAATTGCATTGGTTCTAATATTTTAATAACCTACAACCATCTAACTTCCTTGCTTAAATTACAGCTCTTTTTATAATGCTAGCAAGACACAGCTTTGTATGACTTGCTTGCTTTGTTTGTATCAATTTTTGCTCAAGTGTTGTAATTAAGATTGACTTCACGGTTCAGCTAACAAGCAAGCTAACCAAAGATATTACCATTAGCTACATACTGACTGAAATCTGCTGTAAATCGATACAAAACTGAGTGGTATTGTGTCTGTGTGTATAGCAGCTCCAACATATTTTAAAATGTGAACTTAGATATTTTCCATGTTGACTTTGAATGTCATGGCGATTTTTATTTTATTTACTTCTCACAGAGTAGCTAAATAAATATTTACAGTCCAATGGAACCGTTAAAATTTAACTCATCATAATGTCTTGTTTAACCAAATCATTAGTCTATAATTGGTTTGTTTATTCAACAATTGACTGATGATTGTGAACTAAGGTAATGCCACTGGTAACCACTTAATTCAATCAAAGCCTGATTAATTAAAGGTACGTAATCAACAAGGTCTGCTTTATAGTTTGATCTTTTGTTTGGTATAAATAATAAGTATTAATTGTATATTTTTTTTTCAGGTAACATCAGGTGCTTCTATAACACTTGTTTTTTTTGTAATATCGAATATAGTCAATATATTTTTCTTAAAGTTGACAATATTTTGAATAGTTGTGTGTAGATAAATAACAACAAGTTATATGAGTATCCGGATCTCCTGTAGTTGGTGATCGCAATACTCCGGATTGACTTGGGGCCGGATCGGTTTGGGGCCGGAACGACCGGATACCATGGATAAAAGGTTTGGAAAGATCATTAAGCTAATGAAAAAAAGCTCTATTGAGTCTATAGATGTACACAATGTCCACAATACTGGTATAAAAATTTTGTACCAGTATTGTATTCCAGTATTGTACCAGTATTGTGCTTTTTTTAAATAAACAATATAGGTAATTAATCTTTTATTAAAGGTGTCACATATATGCATAATGAAATTAACATATGACATGACAATTTTATTAGGAATGATTGTGTTTAACTGATGATGCTATAGATGGTACACTGTGATTGTCATCAAATAAAGTTTTAAATCTTCTGATGTTTTTTTCTTAACCATTCTGTCTCAGCATTTTAACAAACTCTGTACTTTCTTTTATGTTTTCTTTCAGCTCTCTTTTTCCATGATTCATGTAGTATATTTTAGTGAATTTTATATTGACATTAATGCTGTTATAGCTTCTGTATCATCAGCATTGGTATTGTTTATTTCTTCTTCAGATGTGATTTCTGCAACCCCTCCCCCTTCCTATATTGGTATTTAGGTATTCAGTCTCTGTGGACTTTCTCTAACGCTTACTAGATTACAAGCTATTTCAGATAGCATTTGTACAGCTCTCTTACTGTCAGAATGCTGGTCTAGTATTAGTATTTGTACCAGTAGATATACATGTATCTGCTACTAATTGTATTGTCCATGGTTCTGAATCAACTGCTTCAACCCTTAACATTCATGTAGATAAACTAGTTAATTTGATTATAACAAGATTCCCCTATAAAGCAACTTTTTATAATTAATGAATAATATTGATATCTTTTTTTGTGAAAGATTAATAAGAAAATAAAGACAAACAAATGCATATCATCTTAGTACACAAAAAATGTATACATGTATTAAAATATCTGTCAAAATATAATATGATTGCATACAAGTAAATGCTGAATTTACAGTGTTAGAGTCTAATAATTTGCTTGAATTTATTAAATTATTACTCAGATAATAATAAGCTTTTATTTTATTTTATCTATATTGAATTAAATAAAATATAGAAATATGATAAAATTATTAGCAATTGTTTAAATAATAATGATAACTTTTGAGTTAATTTCAATAATCCTTTGTTTATTTGTGCAAGTATAGTAATGACTTTTAACTGGTTGTAAATTGATTTCACAATTATCCTCTATAATCTTTTTGAGTTCATTTAATCTCCCTTTGATCTTCAATATAGTCTAGTCAACAATACAACTACAATACTGGTATATCAGTAATGTACCAGTATTGCTGTTTTTTTTATAAAAAGTTACAATATTGGTACAAAATTTTTATACCAGTATTGTGGACAATACTGGTATACCAGTATTGCAATCACCAACTACAGGAGATCCGAGTATCCATTATGCTTTATTGCAAGAAAATAACATGACATTGAATGCACAAGGATTCGGCAAATCAAACAACAGTTTAGAAATTTAAAGAAATTAAAAGAAAAGCAAAGTTTGTACATGTATCAGCTTGGGGATCGGCTTGTTCCTTTGTGTGTGTAACTATTTGTTATATACGTTTTAATATAATTATACAATAATCTTGAAAACTTGTAATAAAAACATAATCAACCTAGTTGTTTTATACTCATCTAAAAAAATATTTTTCAAAGGCCTTTTTTAATTTTTTTTAACGTACACCTTTTACATTATAATAAAAATCATAAACATTTATGAATTACAATTAATATATATCTTTATTTCTATTCCTTATAAATATATTTTTTATTGGGGCCGGATCGACTTTACATATGGGCCGGATCGACGTGGGACGGATCGACTGGGGCCGGATCGACGTGGGGCCGGATCGACCCGAAAGCTTATCCATCCCCCTCTTTTTCTTTTACGAACTTAGTTCGATAGTTCTAAAATAATACTCAACCACTTTGTTAGGAAGGTATCAGACATATAATCATCTTCTTCGTCGTCTAAGTTGGCAGACATTTCCGTTCACATTCAATGGCATTACAGGAAAAATCACATTTATATTTATTTTTTGATTGTCAAAAAAATAAACGGATGTACTGAAGATCATGTAAAATCATAAACAAAAAGAGACAACGTCGTTGCATTTCCGGAAAATATCGCAGTAAATCCGCTATTTCTAATTTTTTTATCTATTCGAGATGTAACAAAATGAATTTTACTTAAATGCATCTATTTTGAGATTGAAAATGTTTTTAAATTATGTAATAAAGCTTATGTTGTTTTGTGTGTAACTTTATATTGAGTTGATTAATTTCGCACACACAGAAATGACATATAATATACTATGACTACTGCTCAGTGTGGTCAAATCCGACGTACTTTTGCATTAAATTATAAAAGACCACACCATAATGCCACAGGGACTCGGTTAGCAGATTAAAATTTTGTAAATCAATGTTTTTAATTTATTTTTTATTATTTCCTGTCTATTTGCATTACTATTTCTTTGTTTTCTGGCAACGTGCAGTTTACTATCCATATCCATATACTGAAAAAACCTAGTGATGGCAACGTTAAATACGTTAATATAGTAATGCAAATAGACAGGAAATAATAAAAAATAAATTAAAAACATTGATTTACAAAATTTTAATCTGCTAACCGAGTCCCTGTGCATAATGCATCACAATTAAGATAGGTACCAAAATCCATGACTTCATTGTAAGATATTTCTTAACCAGAACTTTAACATGATATGGAGGGGACAGATAACCGGACGAACAGACGGGTGGACGCTAAGACCATAAAACATGCCACCCTTTTCGTACACAGTGCATTAAAAACTATCAACTTTACCAAGGCTTTAAAATAATTTGGTAACCTAGAACCAAGGTTAAGTCTACATGAGATATTTCATGATTAATGATTCTCTCAACGCTTAGGCTTAGCACGCCAAAATAGGCAACTATACGAAATTGAAGTGAATTGAAAATTAATTTGTTCAATAAGCGACATGAGATGACAGAATTAAAGTACACAAGAGTGCACACACTAAAAAGTTTCGCCTTTTTTACTAATTATTGATATTGATAGTCCTAATTATAAAGCTTTATTACAACTGTCACATATACTTAACATAAACCAAGAAAACTAAATTTTGACATTTGAACCATGAAAATGAGGTCAAGGTCAGATGAACTTAAGGGCATACGATACAGTTACAGGGAAGGTAATGACGTTGCTACCGTAAAATGTTATTTTCGCGACGTCAAACGGTGACTTATCGGGAAAAGATTCAGTTTTCAACTGGTTTTTATCATTCAAACTAATTTTACTTGAAAACGAGTTCATGGACCCCAATTTTTTAAAAAGACATTTTGTTTCATTTTGCAGGGAGATTATGTGGACCAAATTTTATAAAACTGTAAATAGTACATTTTTTTTAATTTGTATCAAACTGTAAATACGGGATCAAAACTGTATCGTATGCCCTTAAGCTAACAATTCTTCCATACAACAAGTATAGTTGACCTATTGCTTATAGTTTTAAGAAAAACAGACCAAAACACAAAAAATGAACACTGAGCAATGAACTGTGAAAATGAGATCAAGGTCAAATAAAACCTACGCGACTGACATAAAGATCATAAAATATTTCTATACACCAAATACAGTTGACCTATTGCATACAGAATCAGAAAAAAGACCAAAATTCAAAAACTTAACTTTGACCACTGAACCATGAAAATGAGGTCAAGGTCAGATGACACCAGCCAGCTAGACATGTACACCTTACAATCATTCCATACACCAAATATGGTAGACCTATTCCATACAGTATCAGAAAAACAGACCAAAACACAAAAACTTAACAATATGCACTGAACCATGAAAATGAGGTCCTGCCAGTTGGACATGTACAACTTCCAGTGCCTTCATACACCGAATATACTAGACCTATTGCTTATAGTATCTGAGATGTGGACTTGACCACCAAAACTTAACCTTGTTCACTGATCCATGAAATGAGGTCGAGGTCAAGTGAAAACTGTCTGACGGACAGGAGGACCTTGCAAGATACACGCATCCCAAATATATTTATCTTATTACTTATAATATGAGAGAATTTAACCGTTTACAAAAAGTTTTAACTTTTTTTTCAAGTAGTCACTGAACCATGAAAATGAGGTCAAGGACATTGGACATGTGATTGACAGAAACTTCGTAACATGAGGCATCCATATACAAAGTATGAAGCATCCAGGTCTTCCACCTGGTAAAATATGGCTTTTAAGCGGTTAGCTAACGACGCCGCCGGAACACTATTCCTATGTCGAGCTTTCTGCGACAAAAGTTGCAGGCTCGACAATAAAACCAGAAACATATATATTATTAAAGACATACTGTTCCCATGTAAAACTAAACAAAAACATCACGAAATTTCGCGCACATTATCAGTGATCCATTCAAATGTCTTATGAGTTCAAGATCAAATCTGAGACTACTATCACTGGGGTAAAGCTGATGACCGTAACTGCATTCACGGTCATCCCAAGATGTCGGATGAAAAATTAGGTCAGTTTCTGTATTGTCTGTTAAAGTGTTTCTATATCATTTTCTTTACAAATCATACATTGAAACGATGTAAATTTATAAAAGAATCACTCGAAAATCACTAATTACTTCCGAGAAATGTGCATGAAACGGGAAATTCGATTTGAAAAAAATCGTTAAGATGACCGTAAATCATAATCAAAATATTTTCAAGATGACCGTAACATAAAACAAGGATGACCGTGATTGGTAAAAAGATGACCGTAACTTGTAAAGGATGACCGTAATTTGTAAAGACTGACTGTAATTTATATAGGATGACGTAACTTTTATAGGATGACCATCAATTCTAAGAAATATCCGTATTGTATTCAAAGCTTTTTGTTGAGTTTGTCGATCTCATGATAGGGGCTCGGTTAGCGGATATAAATATGTTTCATAAATTTCTTTTTTTAAACTAGAATATAATTGGCCATATTTAGGATTTATAACAATGATAGTAAATTGCATATTTCTCGTAAACAAAGAAATATTTATTGATATCGACGTTAAAATTTTAACACAAATTTACAGCGATACGACGAAAATTTGAAGAAACATGAATGTGTCCCTAGTACACGGATGCCTCATCTACACTATCATTTTCTATGTTTAGTGGACTATGAAAATGGGATAAAACTGTAATTTGGCATTAGAATTAAAAAGATCATTCCATAGGGAAAATGTGTACTTAGTTTCAATTTTATTTAACTTGAAGCTGGACAAACGGACAAACAAACAGACGAACGAACGAACGTACGCACAGACCAGAAAAACAGAATGCCAATAAATGGAGCTAGCATTAAAAACATTAATAATACATACGAATATTTGGTAATCGAGCCCATGTGTATGGGTCCAGAGGAAGCAGATTAAAATCTTAATTTGTCTTGATATATGCAGGCGGAAACACTTTTGAAATAGAACAAAAGAATCGAAGCTATGTGTTTATCGAGAAAGCGATAAAAGTTAACTTTAATGTTTGATATAGTAACAAAATTTTAAAAAGTTAATAGAAACAAATAAAACGACAATTTTCTTATTTTAAAAACACCATTTGCATAAGTTTTCAATGTATCTATTACATAGTAATGCAAAACAATAAGATATCAAGTCGATGACATGGTTCTTATCGGGGCCTTTTATAGCTGACTATGCGGTATGGGCTTTGCTCATTGTTGAAGGCCTTACGGTTACCTATAGTTGTTAATGTTTGTGTCATTTTGGTCTTTTCTGGATAGCTGTCTCATTGGCAATAATACCACATCTTCTTTTTTATATATAGTATCTATAAGTTGGATGTAGAAAATGCATAACCTCCGATTTTTTTTTATCACGGACGGAGAACATATCAATCTTTTAGTTCAGAAATTTTCGTGTCTGCCCTTCCATTATGTGAATCAAGAAAAAATTCCCCAAAACAGGTAACGATTGTATCGAAAAGAGAAAAAATCGAGTGCACCTTTTTATGTTAGGGCATGTTTGGGGTGTATATTTTGTCTTTAAAACGTTCAAAGCAAGAGTATTTTATATAGCATCTCGCTTCAGATTCTATCATTATTATATATCAAAGCTACAGGTTGACTTTATAACGTAAAAAAATGACAGTACGAAAAGATGAAATATATGGGTCAATTGAGATACCTATCTAATGAATCACAAAAACAGAGTAGGTGTGTTCGAATAGCTATTTTTTCTAAAAGTACTTAACGACAGTCTTTTAATTTGGATGATGAAAATGTGTGTGTGATAACTAGGGTTTATAATCTTCAACCACTGAAAATGTTTAGTCTGCCCTTCTACGAAATATTTAATTAGAATTTTTTTAAATGTTTAAGAATTTTCAAAAATTCCATCTGACATCCAAACAGACAATTTTTTTAAGTTGAATCAATGCAGACAAGATCATTAACTAATGCTCATTAGCTAGTAGATACATTTGTATTTTAAAATATAACTGACATATAACGATCGATCGTAATGGTGCTATGTGGATAAATTTATCAGTTTTCAAGAGCAAAATTGGCAGAGCGTCATCCCTACAATGGCTTCCATTTCTACGACTGTGAGCATGAACTGGCGTAATGGAGAGATAATTTTGAAGAAGTAGAATCCTGACTGTATGAATACTATTTCTGTATATATATACAAATTGACAACGTTCCGCCTTGTGATACGCTTTTCGTACAATACTATT
This sequence comes from Mytilus galloprovincialis, assembly GCA_037788925.1. Classification (NCBI taxonomy): domain Eukaryota; kingdom Metazoa; phylum Mollusca; class Bivalvia; order Mytilida; family Mytilidae; genus Mytilus; species Mytilus galloprovincialis. Next base: position 39,371,551 of record CM075334.1, on the reverse strand, counting down.
TTAAGGATCTACTTTGCTGGAGCTCACCTTCACTAGTTTATTCGAATGATATTTTCAAAATATTTCTGTTATTTTATTTGCACGACAAAATGAAAGACGATATAATATCAATGGGTGTACATGCAATTTTTTGGCATTTTTAAAAATGTGTATTTATTATATGTCATTAAAAGGAATCCCAGAAACAAAAAAAAATCTTTTGTCGAGCAGTTGAAGGCTGTGCACCGCATGTCTTTTGGCAAATTCATTTTAAAAATTGAACCCTCTACTGTAAAAAAGATACATATGGTAATCTTTGCATTTGAAGCACGTCTTATTTTCTTCTACCTATAGGATAAAACTTTCATATTAATATGTGTATACCAACACGATTAATCATTTGATACAAAAAGATAGTTATATAAATACGGGTATTTCTTAGAATTGAGGGTCATCCTTTAAAAGTTACGGTCATCATTTACAAATTACGGTCATCTTAAAAGCAGTTACGGTCAGACTTGTTATGAATCGCTGATTCTGTTACGGTCATCTTGATTGTGATTTACGGTCATCTTGGCGATTTTTTCAAATCGAATTTCCCGTTTCATGCACATTTCTCAGAAGTAATTAGTGATTTCCGAGTGATTCTTTTATAAATTTACATCGTTTCAATGTATGATTTGTAAAGAAAATGATATAGAAACACTTTAACAGACAATACAGAAACTGACCTAATTTTTCATCCGACATCTTGGGATGACCGTGAATGCAGTTACGGTCATCAGCTTTACCCCAGTGACTATGTATGTTATAGATAATAGTAGTCTCCGATATAATGTACCCTCTCAGACGGATAGTGTACGCATTGCAATCATTACACACACTTATTATAGTAGAGCATGGTCGACCTATTGCTTATAGTATTTGAGACATAGATCGAACAAAGAGAATGTAGTAAATCATTGTATGGGTCAAGGATATGTTACACTGACAGGCACACACGACTGAAGTACACCTTTCAACAATTTCATACACAAACAGAGTTGACCTACGGCATACAGTATCTAAAAATAAAGATGCAGTGCTGCAGTGTTTTGTAATAACTTGAAGATAAAGATACTTACCAGTAACTTTATTAATATAATTGGAACTGTCTTTTACAGACAGTTTAGATTGCAAAGGATCGTAATTGTAACTTAGACCACTTGGCATGTTAGTTGAATTATTAAAAACGCTTTTGTCAGGTCAGCAGTATTTTTGTGCCTGTGTCTCTGGTTTACTATTGTTGGTGCGCTGCCTAGTTTCACTTTTCGTCTAACACTGTTTCAGGAGCGCATGATATGCCCTTCACCCTTTTAGTTCGTCTTCTTTTGCAAATAAATTTATTTGACCAACAAGAAATAATGTGAGCACTGCTCAGATAGACCAACAACAAAAAAAGTCATGCATTCACACAAAACGACGATTTTCAAAGAATAAAATGCCACACAATTAAACTCCACAAATTGTATGTCATATACGGAATTTATTCAATAAAAAAAGACACCAAAAAACTTTCAATAGATATGTCTCGCCTTCTATATTAATCATTGATATTATGTTGATAGTCCTAAGTATAAAGTTAAGCTTTATAACAACTGTCACATAAACTTAACATTAACCAAGATAACTAAACAAAGACCAATGAACCTTGAAAATGAGGTCAAGGTCAGATGAACCATGCCAGGCAGACATGTACAGCTAACAATGCTTCTATACAACATATATAGTTGACCTATTACTAATAGTTTAAGAAAAATAGACCAAAACACAAAAACTTAACACTGTGCAATGAACCGTGAAAATGAGGTCACGGTCAAATAAAACCTGCGCGACTGACATAAAGATCATAAAATATTTCCATACACCAAATATAGTTGACCTATAGCATAGAGTATTAGATAAAAAGACCAAAACTCAAAAACTTAACATTGACCACTGAACCATGAAAATGAGGTCAAGGTCACATGACATCTGCCCGCTAGACATGTACACCTTACAATCATTCCATACAACAAATATAGTAGACCTATTGCATATAGTATGAGAAAAACAGACCAAAACACAAAAATTTAACTATAACCATTGAACCATGAAAATGAGGTCAAGGTCAGATGACACCTGCCAGTTGGACATGTACACCTTACAGTCCTTCCATACACTGAATATACTAGCCCTATTGCTTATAGTATCTGAGATATGGACTTGACCACCAAAACTTAACCTTGTTCACTGATCCATGAAATGAGGTCGCGGTCAAGTGAAAACTGTCTGACAGACATGAGGACCTTGCAAGGTACGCACATATGAAATATAGTTATCCTATTACTTACAATAAGAAAGAATTCAACATTACAAAAAATTTGAACTTTTTTTTCAAGTGGTCACTGAACCATGAAAATGAGGTCAAGGACATTGGACTTGTGACTGACGGAAACTTCGTAACATGAGGCATCTATATACAAAGTATGAAGCATCCAGGTCTTCCACCTTCTAAAATATAAAGCTTTTAAGAAGTTAGCTAACACCGCCGCCGCCGCCGCCGGATCACTATCCCTATGTCGAGCTTTCTGCAACAAAAGTTGCAGGCTCGACAAAAACTACTTAAAGCGGTTTTTGAGTTCGTCCAAAAAACTGGAAAATCCCCCATAAAAATTACTCAAGATGCAAATTTAGTTGACTAATAGCTTATACATGTAGTATTTTAAAACAGTATCAAACATGACATTGATCAATGAACCAGGAAATGAGGTCAAGGTCAGATGAAACCTGCCAGACATAAACTTTACAATTATTGCAGTCACCAAATACAGTGGAGCCATTGCTTAGTGTATCTGAGAAATAGACCAAACAATCAAAACTTATATATATATAGTGACCAATAAACTAGGAAAATGAAATTGAGGTCAGATGAAATCAACAAGACTGACCTTTACGTTTTACTATCATTCCAGGCATACATAGCTGAACTTTTGCAAACAATATATGAAATATAGACTTGATCTACAAACTTTAACCATTGATCATCGAGCCATGAAATAATCAAGGTTATGTGGACCCTATAATAAGCAGCTCTTACAAGGATCCCATATATCAAATATAATTGTACTTGTAACAAATGAAAATTAATGCAAAAAATATAGATTTTTTACACACTCCCTTGAACATAAAAATGAGGTCAAGTAGATTGCCTTTTGTAATCTTTCATTCCAACTTCCTCTGATAAAGTTTGTCTAAGACATACCTGCCAACTTTTCAAAATGCCCATGGGGGTTTTGCGTGCAAGATGGCTCTCATAGTCCTACAAAACCTTTAAGGGGGCCTTCGACTATATTTTGATGTTGTTTTTTGGCTTCTTCATACTTTTACAAGTCTATAGCCATTGTAAAATTAATTGTTTTTTTTAAATTGTGGACACAATTGCTCTTTTAAAATTTCCAATTGGGAGCCTCAATGGGGGAAATCCCCCACAAAAAGTGACAGTTTTTCAATACCCTTTTTTTTCTTCAATATTTTCTCTTGCATAAGCAACACGAGGGACTGGAGGTGACAAAAGCAACATGCATAGAAAGAACTGAGTTCACCCTGGTTCGTGCTGCAAAATCTTGAGCTTTTATGTAGCCTTTTTGTGGACTTTTTGTCATCTTTTCTGGTATGTTTTTCTCCAAGGCATTGTTAGTTTATTGTGTCCCCTTGGTATCTTCCACCTTTATACCAAATAAAGTTATCAGGAAACTATTTTTCTGTGTGTCTGATATCACTTTGTTCACGGTAGAGTAGTTCAACCCTTTGTAAACATGTCAGTGTCCATAATGGCTATACAGTATTACATAAGGCTGTAAAACACAATTAATAAACACCAATTAAGATTTAAGACACTTCTCGAGAACAAAACCCAACCTAAATAACACCATATACAGTACCTTCCATGGTCTTTTCTCAAGTATTTCCCTGAAAACTGACAAATACATAAACTTGAACATGAAACTACAGTATGCAGAATTGTCCAGGTCAATAAAGCATGAAAGATGGACAGGGCCATGTAATTAACATAGAAGTGAGACATACAAATGCTAACACAACTGCACACTAAAATATTTTTGACTTACCATTAGTGGTTCAACGAAAGCTGACATATTGGTAATCATGAACATCAAACTTGGGAACCATGCACATGTTTCAAAGTCAGTAGACCATGACAGTGACTGAGTCAGTGGGACCAATTAATCTCAATGGAAATAAGATGTGCAAATGCTAATACAACTATATAACAAATAGTATTTTCTTTTTGAAGAATATTTAAGTCACATTTAACCTGGTTTGCCCCTGATTATCCCCCAAAAAATGGCAGTTATATAAAATTGCAAAAGAGCATTTTAGTATAAATAGATTTATTTTCATTTTACAAAAATATTTTTTATATTATTCATAGAATACATATAGCTATAGCATACCGGTAACCTATAAAATAACATTACAATATATAACAGACTAGTTAATTTATGTTACAATTTGTAGGTGTCAACTTTCCTGTTATAGGTGGGAGCCCCCAAAAAATAATTGAAAAGAAAAATTGTATGTCTACACCAAATAGAGAATGTTAAAGGTATATACCTTGCATGTTACCGTACTCTTAACTGATTTAGCAATAATTGGATTAATCTGAAAGTTGAAAGTACAAATATTTCAAAAAGGCAATAGTTCGATTGCAGAAAGTAAGCTAAAATATTACTATAACCATTGTGAAACAGTTCTTTATACAAATTTTTCCCCAAAATATAGGCACAAAGGTACATCTCCTGTGTTCAAATTTGAAAAGTTGAAAAGTAGACACCTAAGAAAAACACTTAGAAAAAAATGTATATAAATCAGATTCTGGCAAGCCTTTATGTTTTGTTTTACATAGTTACCAAAGAATACATTTATTTTCGTGAATATCAATTTCACTGATTGAAAAAAACTTTCAATATAGCTACTCGATTTCCCGATTTTGCTTAAGTGTCCATACAAGCCTTAAGAAAATTTGTAATAAGTTGAACATTTAAATTTTTGGTTCACTAGTAACAACAAACTACAAGAAACTTGGTAACCAATGAATAATAAAGATTCCACAGTATATGCAAAACTGTAAACATATTTGGAAAAAATTCTGATTACTGTAATGACTAAAGGGTTCAACCAACTAAATTACTGTAAATTCAGAAATTATTGTGTGCATTTATTATTGCGATTTTGTCATTTTGGACCACAATGGGATTTAATTTTTTGCGATATTCAGAACAATGCTGTTTAATTCATATAAAATTTTTCAAAATGCCAGTTTAAATTATTGCGATTATAAACCTGTCGCATTTTTTCACAATAATAAAACATTACAAAATTTCTGAATTTACAGAAACCCTGTTTACTTGGATACTGCATGAGTATGTTAAAATCTGGTTAAAATAATTATCAATTTGAATGGCATCTAAAGTCTATCAAATATAATCTATCAAAATCAGATTTAAAATAAAATAAATAAAAACCAACTTTGGGTTTTATGCCCTTTTCACCATGTTTAATATTGAAACTGCAGTAAATGTCTCAAATCAAGTGAGGTTCTACAATAAATGAAACTTGATATTACCAGCAAATACAACAGAAAGCCAAATAAATTCTTTTATAGTGCAAAGGTTCAGTGTATTTGTATATCAGAATAATATCAACATTTATTGAATAGAAACTATTGTGGCTACTCTCTACAGATGGACATCAGCTACAAGCACCATATCATACAAATATATCAGCAACAGTCTTCTTTTTTTTTTTTTTTAAACATAACACTCGAGATATATTCAGAATAAATGTGGTTTAAAAAAAACAAAAATCATGAATATTGCATTAGATAATGACCGCAAACTTACAACAAACAAATCTTATAATAAAGGCATAACAAATGTGCAGTTGTATATAAATGCTGAAAATCTTTCTGACAGAAAAATAAACCAGAACACCAAAACAATAATAATGAAGATACAAAACAATTATTATACATAAAATCATTAACATCTGATTCCCAGCTTTAAACAAAATTAAAAGTAGCAAGGTTAACTGTACTCTTGATCCTATTTAAAGGTCAGCAGTAAATTATAAATGAAGTCAAGCAATAAAACATAATGATATAAATATACTTTCATCCAGCAACATTTTCATCTATTCTTTCAAAGCAATGAAAAACAACAAACACAACTTCACAATGTTAGATATATTTCATGTGTAAATGTCAACAAAAATCAAATATCAAGTACTTGAAACATAAGTACATTTGTACCTCTTTACAAAAGTATTCCTTCCCACCACATCTTAGAATTCAATATTGGGTCTTCATACTTATGATACTGAGAAAAATTCTCAAAGAAGTCTTGAAGAGATCTAATACTGTTAACTAATTCAGTTCCAGTGTTGATCTTTTCCTAAAATCTTCACACCAAGTTAATTTGATATGAACTATTTAAGGCATTTCAATTTCATTTTTGCCTATCTGAATAGAATTAAATTTAAAATTTGTTTTTTTAAATATCATAAATATTTAACCAATAATATATAATTTTCTATTCAACATATTCAACATTCTCTTGTTTGTAAAAATCCAATTATGTAGCATATCAATATGAAACTATTTTCAAATTATACAGTATAGGATAAAGAATTTAACATAACTTACTAAACAAATATACAGCAAAAATTGGCATATCTTCTCTTCTTATTGTAAGCAATGTCTCAAGAAATGAAATTCATTACTTTCTGTCAGCATAAAGTGGGACAGATTCATTACATGCTATACCAAATTGAATAATCTTTTTTTTACAAACATGAAAGTAATGACAATTAATTGCAATGGATTTCAAAAACAGTTTAAATCTTACAAATAACACATTCATTATATTATAATAGAATGAATAAAAACCCTGTGGGGAAAATGCAGATTCAGAAATGCCACAAATTACAAGTACACTGGATGAGTGGTATAAAAAAAAAAAAATATCCATACAATGGAAAAGAGGTATTACATTTGATTGCTACGCCGACATGAAATTTTCCCTTCCCCTCTCATGCCAATAGACCATAAACAGTTAACGTTTCACACATCGTGTAAAACTTGGCATATTAAAATAGCATTTTAGATTGAACAATCGACAGGTTAACTACTCTGTATTAAGACATCCTGGTATCAAGTCAAGTGAGAGCAAGGTACAGAAGTAATATCAAGCTTTAAATCAGTACAATTTGTTGGGAAAATTAACTGCTTTATAAATATTTTCTTTACATGAAAAAATCAAAGGAAAACAGTAAAATTTTCCCCTCAAAAGAAAAAAAAGATTGGATAACTAATTTGATTTTAGGAGGAATAAAACATGGTTATTGCCCAATGCTGTATGTGACAGGGTCATAAAAACAAATAAAATATGAACAAGATTTAAACTTTGAAGAACGTTCAAACTTCAACCATATTTCAATATAAACAACCATGCATATTCAACTATATTTGAAACAAATTTCAGCATTTAAATAGGATCATTGATTCAACATCACTTTAATTTTCTAATTAAAGTTCAAACAATGATGAAATGTGACACTATTTGAATGTTTGTTGTACCTGCTTGGTCAATTCTCTCCTATATTATACTGATCACTAGCACCACCTGATTTATGTAATAGTTTTATATCATTTATAACCATTGACTTAGTTACTGCCTTACACATATCATATATAGTAACTGCAGCAATACTGACAGCTGTTATGGCTTCAATTTCTACACCGGTTTTGCCATAAGTTTTAACTTCAGAGGTTATGATCACACTGTAGGTTGTCTCTTCTAACACAAAATCGACACTAACCTTAGACAATGGAATGTTATGGCAAAGTGGTATCAGATCATGGGTTCTTTTACCAGCCATAATTCCTGCAATATTTGCCACTGAGAGAACATCACCTTTCTTTATCTTATTATCTCTCAGTAGGTCAAATGCTTCTTTCCCTAAAATAATAGTTCCAGTTGCCATAGCAACTCTAAATGATTCATTTTTCCCACCAACATCAACCATTTTAGCTTTACCAGAAGAATCAACATGGGTTAATTGTTTATCACAGTTCTGCTTATTAGAATAATTGTCATTTGAATTAAAAACATGATCACTTATGAAGGTGGTGGATTTTTTATCTCCCTTTACTACCGAAGAATCTTCTGATAATTTTATTTCCCAATAATTTTCTGTCACATCGTCTTTATCAGCTTGTTCTTTTTCCCAATATTTGAAGGCACTGTTTTCATCGATGTGTAAATTTCTAACAGCCATCATGGCCCAATTTGGTTTAATTGTCTGATTAAAATGATTCACAATGTTGAAGATTCTTGACTTGGCAGAAAGAAGACTGTAAAATTTCTGTTGATTTCCTGAAATTAAAGACAGTTTATTAAAGTTAGTTATAATTAATAATGTTAGAAAACAAAAGATGCGGATTCAGGATCTAGGGTATTTGGCACATTTTTTTTTTAGTCTAAGTTTTCCAAGTGGGGTGGGGAGGGGGCAATTTTGTCTTTCTTTAAAGATGAGTTGAGCCTTACAAAAGAGAGGAGTAAAGAATTGATAAGTAAAGCCTTCCAAAAATGGTGAGTAACAGTAAAAACTTACCTAAGTAACTAACTTATTGCTCCTGTTTATCTATATAACATGCACCCACACTTATGTACCTTGACAGTTTTAAGAGACTAAGAGAATAAAAGAACTATCAGAATCACTGTCAAAATCAATAATTTCATTATTTTCAAACATCCAAAATTGAATTTCAACAACTTGATATATAATTATTGAAGATGCACACCACTTAAAATAAAATAAATTTTACTGAATGCAACTAGTAAATAGTATAAGAACCTACTTTCAATTATGAAATCGATTTCTATTAAAAATCAGAAAGAAAACCAACAAGAATGGTGATTTGTGTACATAGTTGATTGCGGCAAGTGATTGTGTGTTCAAATCAAACTGCCAGGTCAATGGAGTATACAATTTTACTTAAATTTCTGGTCTAGCTTAGCAAACTGAATGTTAAGTTTACAAACAATAATATTAATGAATAGATAGCAAGACTTTTATTGACATAAAACCCAAGATAGGTACTACATGTATCATGGTTTTGATATGTAAATTCCAAAATTTGGAGGGCAATGCTACATATAACCCTTTCATTATTCAAACTGACTTTTTTGTCATTCCTTAGGTGTCCCAATTTTCATAACAATAATAAAAATAAAAAAAAAAAAACATTTGGAAACTTAAAAGTATTCTGAATCACATTTTATATTTTCATGAGAGATAAAAGCGATATTTCAACAATTCAGTTCAATTTGAATCTGGAACTTTAAGGACAATGACAACATCATGAGTTAGTTGATGGAATATCTGTTTCACAGCTGAAAACAGATACGTTCCAATTGGTGTAGCCATAATACTGTCCTCTTTTCTTGATTAAAATTTTATTTCCCCATACCAAAAATGATTGAACTTGTTTTAAAATCTTATATTTTATCTAACAAGAATGTGTCCATAGTACACACATGCCCCACTCGCACTATCATTTTCTATGTTCAGTGGACCGTGAAATTGGGTAAAAACTTTAATTTCGAATAAAAATTAGAAATATCATATCATATGGAACATGTGTAATAAGTTACAAGTTGATGTAACTTTAACTTCATCAAAAACTACCTTGACCAAAAACTTTAACCTGAATTTCGCACTATCATTTTCTATGTTCAGTGGACCATGAAATTGGGGTCAAAACTATAATTTGGCATTAAAATTAGAAAGATCATATCATGGGGAACATGTGTACTAAGTTTGAAGTTGATTGGACTTCAACTTCATCAAAAACTACCTTGACCAAAAACTTTAACCTGAAGCGAACGGACGCACAGACGGACGAACGAACGGACGCACAGACCAGAAAACATAATGCCCCTCTACTATCGTAGGTGGGGCATAAAAACTAGATGTGTCAAAGCGATACGAATGGTCCCGTCCCAAAAAGTTGAAAAATCTGCAATTTCAATATAAACACATGTGGACACAAGCATGAAGGTAGTCAGTCTCACATATCAAACATCAGCTCAAAATCTGAAGGCGTATAGAAAAAAAATCTGTATAACTGTGATTTTCAATAATTTATCAAAGTCCAAAGCCCGTAATTTCAGCAAAAATTAGGGGAGCAGAACTTAACTTTAACTTGACTTGTAACTCATCATGGTTAACTCACATACCAAAAATCAGCCCAATATCTGAAGGCGTTTAGAAAAAAAGACCGTATAACTGTGATTTTCAACAAATTCTCAAAGTCCAAAGCCCATTTTTTCGGCATAAATTAGTGGAGCGGAACAAAACTTAAACTTGATCTGTAACTCATCATGGTTAACTCACATGCCAAAAATCAGCCCAATATCTGTAGGCGTTTAGAAAAAAACTCTGTATAATGGTTTGTTGCGGAATGACGGAATTATGGAATGACGGACGAGGGTAAAACTATATGGCACTGACAACTTCGTTGCGGGGCCATAAAAAGAAATGATTTACTATATAAATAAGGAGATGTGGTATGATTGTAGGCACATATCCACAAGATTCCATATTAAGTGAATGCAAGCAACTATAGGTCAATGGACAATAATCACCAATGAGCAAAATACATACCAAATACCAAAAGTCAGTCATTTTAAAATGGCCCAAACATGACATAGTGTGAAACAATTCAAATTAGAAAACTAGCTTCCTGATTTACCATAGCTTAAATCATGTGTACACTAATGGTTCCAGTTGAAAAACTACATGGAAATAATTGCCAGTTTGCTTCCAAGAAACTTATGTAATTTTTTTTAGCATGTTCTTAACTTATGTATATTATTGTTTTATGTACTACAAATCTTTGTTTGACTTTTGTTTACCAGCAATCTTGGTGAAAATTAAACATGCTATGTATGAATGTAGCAATATTAATTATGTTTCTTAACTTTTTTTGATTGGTTGTAGAATAGTAAAGATCTTATTCTACTTTGAGATCTCCCTTTACTTACTAATCTTCACCCACCAATTAATATCATAGGTCTGTTCTTCATTTTGGCAAGATCAAACATTCCTACAAAATCAAATAAAAGTCAAATTATTTTACTTCAAAAAGTAATGTTTGAGAAAATCTAGATATTAAACATTAAAATGTGAAAAATAGTTTTTGAACAAGAGAGGGTTTTCTTGAAGGAATATTTAGTACTTGGTAGTTTTCCTTTAAAAAATATAAAATTAAAATTTTCATCCCTATAATGCACAATCTTCGATGACAACTACAAAATGAAATTCTTGATTGAGTGATTAGATTTAAAACATAACTATAAACAATAGATTTTTAAAAATGTATCATCAAAGTCCTAACCAATTATAAATGGTACAGTATGGGAATTTTTCTTTATTCACAATTAGATGAAACATAAGGCCACGGTTTTTTTATTTGTTGGTTTACGGATCCGCCGACCCGATTTTGCCGATTTTCAGAATAAAAATAAAATTTGACTTTCCATGCTTTTTTATTCCCGCGGACCTTTATAAATGCTTTATCCCTGGAAAATAATTAAAATTTTCTGAAATGCATTAATCATCAACAAAGTTGATAACACTTTCTGTTGTGAAAAATAAAACTTCCAATTTATGTTTCTAAAAATAGACAAATCAATTATAACTGACCTTGAAATGTCTTTTGCGCAAATAATTTTGCGGAACGAAACCTGTGTTTAAAACCAATTACAAAATAAGTTCGTTTCTCTTATTTGTCATCAGTCCGTAAGATGCATAATCTCAGAGAAATAGACTTGTCCAAATGTTGACATTTGCTGGACAGGTGGAATACATCAACTAAAGTACTGAATATTAACGAATCATTTGAAATTTTCTTGTTTCATAGATAACAAAAAAAAATCGATCATTGAGATAAAAACCGGATTGTATGACAACTGATTAACCCGATTTTGTCGTTTTTCCAGTGGACGAGTCTATTACGTTTTTCGACACGTGTGTTGAAACTTATTTTTGTACTTTTTTACATTTTTTCTTTATCAGTTTTTGTGCTTGAAGATCATTATTTACCAAGTTTTCAGGAATTGATTGAGAGCTACGCGAATTTGTTTTTCTTGTTTGTGAAATGACGATTTATTTTCGTCTTTGTCCGTGCAGCCCCCCTTTTTTACAGGAAATAATTAAACGATGTCATGCATTGTCATGCGATGTTCATGATCACTGATCAATAACATTTCATCGAACTTAATGTTAAGAAATGATGACAAAATAGCATATAAGACAAACATTTTGTTAGTAAGGTGAAATATATATTTATTTTGCATATTTTTTCTGTTTTCAAAGATATTTTTTTTCTTTTTTTTTCCGACCGACCGACCCGACTTTTTTATGGGGAAAATCCGTAAACCAACAAATTAAAAAACCGTGGCCTAAGATACTTCTTAAAAAATATAAAAAAATCTTTCAAAACTATTATTTCAGCTATATCAATTCAGGCCACTATTTTGACGATTGCTTGACAGCACTCACCTGCATGTTGTTTTTTCTTCCTTTGGACAGCTGCTCCAATCACATCCAGTATCTCTGTATCATTATCAGTACTTCTCATCATATCTCGTAAAGAAACCTCAGAATTTCCAAACAAACATACCTGTCATAAAAAAACTTTTTTTAAATATCTTCATAGCAAAAATCCCTTTAACTTTAAAATTTTGTTCAGTGTTGTTAATAATTTTTTTTTTTTTTTTTCATTTACTCAATTAACAAAGAAATGTGTGATAAATAATGTTCATGCGCAGTAGGTATAATTCAAATTCAAGTTATTGTCAAACATGTAGTGACTACTGAGTAGGTATGAAAGTTGCTAATCATAATAAATTCAGACTGATTCGCCGTTTCAGAATCTAATGCATTCTGGGTAATATTTCAAAAAACGTACACCAAAACGTTGTGATTGGTTTAAAATGGGTTTAACATTAGAAATTCAACCAATGACGTAACGTTATTTTCATTTTGGTGTATGAACAATGAGAAAACCCATAGTCCTTTAGATTTTTAAAAGACCAATTATCAATTCAATCCTCAAAACTATCTAGGTTAGTAATCTCTTACAAGAGTGACATTTATGTCAGCTTATTAAAGTTATAAAATATTGAAGGAAGTTGAAAATATCCAGACATGATTTTTTTAGTATTTTTAAAAGTATTGTGAGTTAAGAAAGATGCATATTTGTAAGGACTATTTTTAAAATAAAATACCTTCAAGTTACCATCAGCAGTCATTCTAAGTCTATTGCAGGATCCACAAAAATGTTCACTCATTGATGTAATGAAACCAACCTGTCCTTCAAATCCTGGCACTTTGTAAGCCTATGAGATAATTCTGCATGTATTAATAGTTTAATACACTATCAAATTCATGTAAACAGAAGATAAAGATACCTAAATTTTAAGGGGGTTCGCGGGTCTAAATCATTTATCATGTTTATATAGGATTTCTCTATATTTTTCTATAAATGAACTTTATCTTATAGTTAATAGAAAAATAAAATAAAAAAGTGGGGTCACTGTTCATTTGCGCTCACAATCTGCCTTCGAAAGAAGCATACATTTTTGTAAAGGTGTTTTTTTTTCTGTTGAAGTAATAGGAGAAATAAAGGTACAAATGTAATATCGAAATAAAAAAAAGAAATTTATTACAGAAATCGCTAAAATTTTACAATAATTTAGTTTAAGTACAGCTTATATGGAAATTATATTAAAAAAGATAGGTCATCGATGATTTGAAAAAGATATTTCAATTTTAGAGCCAAAAAATGGCATTTTTCCACCAAAGGGAGATAATTTGGAACTTTTTCAATGATGTATACATTTTGAAAGTCATCTGGGGCCAACACGAATTGATTGTTTTGAATGATTTTTGTACCATATGATAAAGTAACAACTACAAAAGGAAATAAATAAAATTTGTAATGAAAAACAAATATTTGATTTTTTTCTGAAATTTTTATACCCTGGAGCCTCCTTAAGTAAAGGATCCTATTTCCCACTTTTGTTTCCACAGTAGTGTTTTTAGACTGTTGTTTTCTGGTCGTTATTTGTTTTTAACATGCCATTGTCAGTTTCTCTTTGACCTTTTGAGTTATCTGTCACAACCTTTGGTATCTTCCATTTCTTTTTTAATGCAACAATTCTCATTGCAATATGGTTTTTTTTATGCCCCATTTATGGACATTATGTTTTCTGGTCTGTGCTTCCGTTTGTTTGTCAGTTTGGCCGTCCATTCGTCCGTCTGTCCTGCTTCAGGTTAATGTTTTTTGGTCGAGGTAGTTGTTGATGAAGTTGAAGTCCAATCAACTTGAGACTTAGTACACATGTTCCCTATGATATGATCTTTTTAATTTTAATGCCAAATTAGAGATTTCCCCCCATTTTCACGGGCCACTGAACATAGAAAATGATAGTGTGGATGGGGCATCTGTGTACTGGGGACACATTCTTGTTAAGATTAAATATAAAGATCTTTTTTCTACTTCCTGAACAACTAGATTAATATTTAATAATATTTATCAATTTTTCAATTACATTTCAACATTTTGTACTGGCCCAAGCAGCAAGTTACTGTTAGTTTAAAACTACACTAGTCCTGTACATACTTCACTAACCACAGAGCAGTCGAATAGTGCTTAATTTTAATTCTTTATCTATATTCATGTAGTTCCTAAATCTGCAGCACCATAACAAAACCTATTTTATAAAACATTTGGTAAACAAATTAATCTTTTAATATTGCCTATGGTTATCCTTATGCCATTATTCTTCCTCTTTTGGATGGGGGATTGGATTGGTTTGCACTTTTTATTTTACCTCTACATGCATACAAGATACAAATTATAGTTTTCTACATATGTCTATATTTGTTCTTGCAATTTTTCAATTTTTCAAAAACAATCACCACCAATCAAATTTTTGAAGTGCATTTTGACAACCCAATACATTCAATTCATCAAGAAGGGATCTTCTTGAAAACATTCTTGAAATTCAAAATGATTTAAAAAGACCTTTATCAAATTAAATTAGGCATTATGTTTACATACTTTTGAAGTGTCATTTGGTCTATCCTGTATTCTCTGAATATCTGGCCATCTTGTTTTAATAATATCCAACATATCGTTGTATGACACCATCTTCTTAAAATTCCATTTATTGCCATCAAATGGCATATACTCAATAAATCTAATGTCAACATTCTAAAATCATAAATATTAATCATCATATTAATACATACAGTGTCTCCTAAAGTTTCAATGTTTCATAGTAGTTTCTCTTAGTTCAAATTTTTATATTATTACAATTTGCGTTTTGATTTGGTTTCAAC
Source organism: Mytilus galloprovincialis (assembly GCA_037788925.1). Taxonomy (NCBI): domain Eukaryota; kingdom Metazoa; phylum Mollusca; class Bivalvia; order Mytilida; family Mytilidae; genus Mytilus; species Mytilus galloprovincialis. The sequence continues at coordinate 39,356,059 of CM075334.1, read as the reverse complement.
CCACAATTAATATCAATTGTATCACACTCCTGTCAATCAGCTAAACCTATAATAACAAGAGTGCACACACAGAAATGTCTCGCCTTCTTTACTAATCATTGATATTATGTTGATACTCCTAAATCTAAAGCTTTATTACGACTGTCACATAGACTTAACATGAATCATGAAAATGAGGTCAAGGTCAGTTGAACCATATGCCAGGCAGACATGTACAGCTAACAATGCTTCCATACAACAAATATAGTTGACCTATTGCTTATAGTTTAAGAAAATAGACCAAAACACAAAAACTTAACACTGAGCAATGAACCTTGAAAACCAGGTCAAGGTCAAATAAAACCTGCACGACTGACATATAGATCATAAAATATTTCCATACACAAAATATAGTTGACCTATGACATATAGTATTAGATAAAAAGACCAAAACTCAAAAACTTAACTTTGACCACTGAACCATGAAAATGAGGTCAAGGTCAGATGACATCTGCCCGCTAGACATGTACACCTTACAATCATTCCATACAACAAATATAGTAAACCTATTGCATAAAGTATGAGAAAAACAGACCAAAACACAAAAACTTAACTATAACAACTGAACCATGAAAATAAGGTCAAGGTCAGATGACATCTGCCCGCTAGACATGTACATCTTACAATCATTCCATACAACAAATATAGTAGACCTATTGCATAAAGTATGAGAGAAACAGACCAAAGAACAAAAACTTAACTATAACCACTGAACCATGAAAATGAGGTCAAGGTCAGATGACACCTGCCAGTTGGACATGTACACCTTACAGTCCTTCCATACACCGAATATACTAGACCTATTGCTTATAGTATCTGAGATATGGACTTGACCACCAAAACTTAACCTTGTTCACTGATCCATGAAATGAGGTTGAGGTCAAGTGAAAACTGTCTGACGGGCATGAGGACCTTGCAAGGTACGCACATACTAAATATAGTTATCCTATTACTTACAGTAAGAGAGAATTTAACATTGCAAAAAATCTGAACTTTTTTTTCAAGTGGTCACTGAACCTTGAAAATGAGGTCAAGGACAATGGACATGTGACTGACGGAAACTTCGTAACATGAGGCATCTATATACAAAATATGAAGCATCCAGGTCTTCCACCTTCTAAAATATATAGCTTTTAAGAAGTGAGCTAACACCGCCGCCGGATCACTATCCCTATGTCGAGCTTTCTGCAACAAAAGTTGCAGGCTCGACAAAAATGCCTCACTTTTTTGTCTGTACAAAAAAAATTCAATGTATTGCAACTTGAATCCATTTAAAAGTTTGTCAGTTTGGCAAAATGTTGTCCTAGTTTAATACAGTTTTCAATTATCATCATCTGTAATATGAAGCATCCCATATAAATCATGACAGAGACCTAGGGTACATAAATGGCAGATTTATTTTTCTAGTTTGAATTGTTTTACATTTGTCATTTCAAGGCCTTTTATAGCTGACTACACTGTATGGGTTTAACTCATTGTTGAAGGCCGTACAGTGACCTATACTTGTTAATTTATGTGTCATTTGGTCTCTTGTAGAGAGTTGTCTCGTCTGGAATCATACCACATCTTCTTATATTCATTTTAAGTTCCATACCTTTTTTTCTGTCAATGCAACAAAATCACAGATTTCCTCTTCATTGACACCTCTCATTACCACACAATTCACCTGTAAGAAAGTACACATGTGTTCTAATGTTTCAAGTTATAATACACAACTTACACCTATACATTCCATTTCACATTTCATCATTCAAAAAAAGAAAAGGCAGAAATGTTACAATAAATATTAACCTATCGCCCTAAAAGTTCAATTTGATGTAGAAAACAGCATTTTAGTGATTTAAGTCACTGTCTGCTAATTCAAAAGTGTCAGTAAAAAAAAAAGGAAGGAGAGAAAAAATGATGCATGGATAAGGATCTATAAATAAAAGATGTGGGAAAATATCAAATCTGTTAATAAGACTTAATCTGATCTTTGTTTAGGTTGTTGTCTTTTTGACATATTTCCAATTTCCATTCTTAATTTTATTAAACCTAACAACATTTAAAACATCTATAGGTCAATCAACCAAATTCAATTTTATATAATTATATATATAATATGTTGGTCTCCAATATCCATAATTAAACTTTTACCTTTACTGGACCATATCCCAGCTCTACAGCGGTATCTATCCCTTTCATTACTCTATCCCATCCTTTTCTTCTGGTAATAAACTCAAACTTGGCAGGAATTAATGTATCTAAACTGATATTGAGACTATCAAGCCCATTGGCTTTTAACTGAGGTAGTTTTCTTGCTAATGTAATGCCATTTGTTGTCATTGCAATGTTTTCTAACCCATGTGGACGCAGGTCATTTAAAGCACCTGTTATAATGATAGAAACAACTCTTATATTATCTATATTTATTCACTTATTTGGTCTTTTGGAAAATGTTGTTTGTGCTGTATTTAGACCCTTCTACATCAAAATTTGTTTTACATGCACACATATAAAAATTGCGGTTTTATCCAACACAATCATAGGTTTGAATTTAGACTTGTTTATATATATATATATATATATATATATATATATATATATATATATATATATATATATACATGTACTTCTAACCCCAGATTTTGAAATATAAAAAATTATATATCCAATCAGCATAATCATTGTATTAAATGACATTAGTCAAAAGAAGATATTGGGATTTTAATTTTTCTTCGTAATTCCCATCAATTCATTTCACATTTTTTAATTTTCTTGTCTTAATTTGAATTTCATGATATGTCCTTTTGATCTGATGTGGTAGAGGCCCAATGCTTGTCAATCAATCTAATTTCAATCGATGCTACATGTGACTGATTATATCAAAAAATACCCCAGTTTTGATAATTCAAACAGAAAAGATCTTTTTTCATGGATCATGATTAATGAAGATAGCAGATTTTTATCAATTTTATGTGCATACCTCAATAAAGGCCTGCAACTTAGAAAATCAGAAAATTAGTTAACTTAAATACTCTAAAACATATCAAAATTATCTCCCCTTGACCACTGATTCTTTCCTCATGCATTTGAATTATTATTTTATTATTTTATGTTTCTTTAATCACTCTGTAATGTTTATGTCATGTTGTAATTAATGTTATGCTCTTAATGGGCCCTTTAATTTGGAAAATAAAAATATTGTATTGTATATTGTTGTTTGACAATTATTAGTTGCAGCCCAGTTTAGCTTTGTATGTTAATTAGACTTTTCAAAATCTAAAGAACTCTGGGTAATCTCATTGTTCGTACACCAAAATGAAAATAATGTTACGTCATAGGATGGATTTCTGTTGTTTAGAACGTTTTTTAACCAATCATAACGTTTTGGTGTACACTTTTGAAATATAACCCAGAATGTGTTCGATTCTGAGTAATATAGATTGATTAATAAGTTAAAATAATTTAATTATAAATATCCCAAGTCAAAACAAATTGTCTTAAAAATTTTCTTTCAAGTTATTTCTTAAAACAAGAATGTGTCCCCAGTACACGAATGCCCCAATCGCACTATCATTTTCTATGTTCAGTGGACCGTGAAATTGGGGTAAACCCTCTAATTTGGCATTAAAATTAAAAAGATCATATCATAGGGAACATGTATACTAAGTTTGAAGTCGATTGGACTTCAACTTCATCAAAAACTACCTTGACCAAAAACTTTAACCTGAAGCGGGACAGACGGACGAACAAACAGACGAACGAACGAACGAACGGACGCACAGACCAGAAAACATAATGCCCCTCTACTATCGTAGGTGGGGCATAAAAACAAATTATTTTATTGTCCATGTTTTTCTGATCAGTTGACATTATCCTTTTAAAAGTAACTTGTTCCAATAACGTTATTCATAAGATTTATAGATAATTTTAAATATATTTTATGGCCAATTGATATTCATAAATTTAAATATTCAAAATTTCCACACTTTACTCCACACACCATCTTTTCCAGAAGTGTGAAAGTTGAAATTTGAATTCACTTTAACAATTTTCATGGAATCATCCCAATTCTGTCCTTACCCTCAAGCTCTATTTCCAAAATCATTCTGAAATGAAACTTAACATTCTATACAAATCTAAATAATAACCTACCAATGATTTCAATTAGATCAGATCTGACTAAAGGTTCTCCTCCTGTTAGTCGTATTTTCTGTATTCCCTCTTTGACGAAGAGTTCTGATAACTTGATTATCTCCCCTGTGGACAATAATTTTTGTTTTGGTGTCAATTCTACTCCATCTGAAGGCATGCAGTACTGACCTACAGTATATAATATGATCATTAATTGTTATACATATTTAATGACTTCATTTTAATGACTCAAAAACTATTTATTCTGATGAGAACCTTTGTAAATACAGTGGAATGCAGACAGTACATAAAACAATAATAAGGATTCCTCTTTTTGTTGATTGTAAAGCATGAGGTTTTATATGGAAATGTTTTAAAGACAGACAGTTCTGAGATATGTGTGTATCTCCACATACGACATTGTACAGGTTTATGAGAAAATAAGGGTAAATTTTTTTTTTTTCGATAATATTTTGTCATATAAAAGGCTATTTGTTTTCTTGTTTCCTTGTTTTAATTGTTTCAAATTTGTCATGGTGGAGTTTTTTTTACCTTACAGCTGACAATAAAGTATGAGTTTTGCTCAATGTGAAGGCATGTAGTTGACCTTCAATTGCTTTCATTCTGGATGGTTACAGTGTTGTCAAATCCCACATAGTAGGAGTAAATTGAGTCTGGTGCATCTCCATATATTTATATACACTATATTAATTACAATTAGCAACTTAAAATTGATATGCCGATGATTGGATAAAACTACCACTCTTTACTACCTTCTTAAGTTTCATATATTATTTGTATATAAATCTTGTATAAAATATGTCTTACATCTTAAATTGCACCTTTCTGTGAGAGAAATTCTAAGATAAGTATGATGTCTTCCAAATTTATCTGTTAGATTAGGAGATATCTCAGTTGCCTTTTGCTTTGATTTTACCTAAAAGAATAATAAAACATCATCATGATCATCATGAACATAATCATATCCATATACACATCATACATGTCCTATATAACACTCTTGATTTAAGGTTTTGTACATATGTTGTTAAGACTGATATTTTGAGGATGATGTATATAATTGTACTATACTGAAATAACATGTTCGTCAAGAAAACAATGTCAACCTTAATTCGTTTTGGTGTTATTGCTGAAGGTAATGCTTACCTGTAAATCAAAGAACTTCTAAATATATGACTTCACTTCACAGCTTGCACATTAAACATATTCTTCATCAACAGTTTTTACCTAAGGTTAGATGTACTTGCAACATTAGCTAGTTCAAAAGTGTAAATCATGCGAATTTCGGATTTGACATGAGAGATTTCCCGCAAGGGTAGCTATAATCAATGTACACCCAACCTTCAGGCTACAGGCACTTGTTTCTGTCAATAAGGAGATTACTACCCACACTCTTGTTATTTTTCGTACGAGTGTGGATAGTAAAACCCTTATTGAGTGCAAAAGTGCCTGTGCTTCACGCCCCCTTTTATAAAGCTATTTTTAAAGCATTATATCAGTATCAAACAGAATTAGGTTGATGATTGCAGAGAAATTGTTGTTGTTCAAATATTTAACAACACTTTTAATGAATGCAAAATTAATAACATAACTGTTCAAATACCTCAATTTCATCATCACTGTCCTGAATCTGACTTCTTTCTGCAACGCGAACTGCTGGAGCTATTGATGCACAAGATCTCCTCCATTGCGCTGTGACAACCTTTCCACTAGACTGAAATGGTTGGGTTCTTGACCAAAAGGAAACAAAAATCTTTGAAAGTCTAGTCATTTGTATTATTTTTCTTAAAAATTCACTGATCACAAGTTAGTTTCATTACAAAACTGGTCTCTTGTACACTGTAGGTGATATAAAGCAATATAGGCTAACAGGGAACTAGTCATATATTAACGGTAAAGTGTAGATTCCGATATTAGGCGGGTAACCTTGTTAAATGCACTTGTGATCACATATAATTTTGAATATTGCAAATGATGAAAAAATTTGTCTTACATTATTTTAGTTGTATTCTCTGTCCTGCCTTTTTATCTTACTTTTCGGTCCTGGCTTTATTTTATTAGTTTATCCTGACTTTTTTTTAACATTAATTGACATTTGGCCTGACTTTTTTACTCAAAACTCCTGTCCTGCCTTGCATGAGCAGAGTTTCAAATTAACAACCTCAGTGTTGACTGGCTAGTGATTAAAGTAGTATTAACTACTCAGACAACAAGGCCACCAAGGCCCCTATTTGTTTACAGTGGTTGACGTAATTTCAAACCTCCAGCAAACAATATACTGTATTTGAAACAAAAAAATAAAATTATAAATTGGTACAAATAGGTAACAAATTCATTTCTTGGTCTGCTTTTTGTAAATTTCTCCACAAAAATGAAGAATTTTGCAATTGAGATGTATGAAAAAATTACACAGATTATAAAAATATCAATGTCTATAAAGTTACTTATTCTGAAATAAGAATCACATTTAAGAGGTTGAGAAGGCCAAGGGGAGAATTATCATCTGCAATGGGTTTTTTTATTATGCTCTTCCTCATTTATTTCAGGAATGTCAAGCCAAGAAATCATCTCAGAGGTTTACTAACACAACTACAGATTATTTGTCTCAATATTAAAACATTAAATCATACTTTATATTTTCAGCAAATACATTATTCAGTAATTAAGGACTAAACTTCCAGTTGATCTAGCATAAATTTGACCCTAACCTTGAAGTAATTACAACAGAAGATTTTTAAGTTTTAATCTTTAGCATTATACCCCAAATATACACAGAAAAAAGTCCAACAAAAACTAACTTGAGTAAAACTAAAAAGAAATCGATTTTATAATTCCTACGGAGATTTGCATCAAAATGGCAGATAACTCTGCATAGGAGGCAGAAATATCAATAAAAATTGATACAAAATTATAACTTTACCACTTCTGTTCAAGAGAATGTATTGATTCTTGATATTTTAGCCGTCGTTGGAGTATAACAAACAACTCTTATCTTTTTTAAAGTTATAACCTAGATTTCGTAATTCATTAGTTGACAATATATTAGATTTTTCAGTATGTCATGGTAAAGAATATCAAATTTAATAAAACTAATAAGTATATGTTCTTCTTTTTGTTTCTTTAAGCAAGGTAGATGCTGAACAAATATAAGTTACAGATATAAACAATATCATATATTCACATTATTTTTTCAAAATGGTTACAAAGCCATAAATTTGCAATTTCTTTAATGAAAAATGTGCAAAAAAAATAAAATACCCATAACACTTCCGTTTTGTACATTTCATGAGCAGAAGATTAAAGAATAGTCAAATATGAACTGATAACCCCATCAAAGTATCATACTTTACATGAATTTTAAGAAAACCAACCAAAACTGACCAAAAAAAAAAGACTCATTTTTGCAGAGTTACCTCCCTTCCCAATGTGAATATCCATAAGAAATTAAAAATGCTGATTTTTAGTTTTCCTCAAGTTAGTTTGGTTGGTTTACTTAAATTTTTATGTGTTTTTCATTCTCATTAGTTGGTTTACTTAGATTTTTAGGTGTTTGTTATTTACTCCTTGTGGTTGAAACTTGGTTGTTTCTCATATTTTGAATTTATTAGCTACTTCTGTGGATTGTGTTTTTCTATATTTACGAGTTACTGATGGTTAGTTGTGAAGTGGGTCTCATTGGGGTGTAAGCGTGACGCGGGATTGCCGATTTTTCGTAAGCGTGACACAGAAAGTCAAATTATTGTGCCGTGAAAATAGGAATTAAGGTCTAGCGGGACTCGGGAAATTACAAAAAAATGAGAATTGCTTAGGTACATAGTATAAGCGGGATACGGGAATCTGACAAAACAGTAAGCCGGATCCAAGATTAGAACCCCCCAATGAGACCCCCTGTGAACATTTCTCATTTGTCATGGAGGCTTTCTCTGTATATGAATTCAAAATTCATTTTGACCCCAAACCAGCCAGTCTTTGATTTTACTCCTAAATGATGCATGCTTATAATGGATGCAACAAATACAAAATAACAGGTTTAGCCATTTTAAAAGTCTTCTATGTTTTATTGCAAAATAAATGGTTACAATGATCAGTAGAAATTTTAGTCAATACACATAAAGTCAATAATTTAATCAGGATTTTTTATTCTTCTGTAATATATTCAGGAACTTCCCTCTTGTCATTTCTCTGGCTGAAAGTATAAAGTAACAATATTATGAAATTATTTGAACACAATATAAGTGTAAAGAAAAGAAACGACTACCAGTATAATACATGCAAAATAATGCACCTGGACCAAAACTCAAAATGGATCCATAGCTTCTTATGGTTGGACACTACATATCTTTACCCAATACCTTTTTAAAAATAATTTTGTATTAAGATTCATAACTTTTAAAAGCAAAAATCTCTCGACCAGGACAAAGCTTGAAGTTGTTAACTTCTAAAATTAACATGAATACATACCAAATATATTATCAATAGCTTGAGCATTACAGAAAAAATGTGTAAATCTTACAGGTCAAAACAGTCAACTTTTATAGCTGACTATGCAGTATGGGCTTTGCTAATTGTTGAAGGCCGCATTATGACCTATAGTTGTTAATTTCTGTGTCATTTGGTTTCTTGTGGAGAGTTGTCTCATTGGCAATCATACCACATCTTCTTTTTCATATATACAAACTTATGGACAGATAGTCAGAGTGCAAACCTTTTATCTCCTAGACTTTGTCAGTAGAGGACAAAAAAAGAAAAGCTCAGTAAAGTTAAGAACAATGCAGAATGTGACAATTATTATTTATGATTAGAGATTGAATTCTAGAAGTTGGTTTTCAGATTGGTCATTTATTTGATGTTTGTCTAAAGAAATATATGTTTAATTTTGTCATGTTTAATATGATATTTTATAAATTAAATGTTTAACTTACTGATGTTTCCTTTATCATTCTAAACTTCCACCATAAAAAATGTGAGATGGCCAACATATTTAAAATGATTAATTAATACAGTTGCTGACATACTATTTACATGTACATATAAACATAAAATATGAGATTTTTAAAATCGTTTATGATGAAATCCTGTTATGCCCTTTCATGATAAAAAAAAAAAATTTCAAATATTCTTCAATGTACAGGAACAGATTTCAAGTAAAGACTATATGGTATAGCTAGGAAAGGTGTTCTTAAATGAGAAAATTTAGTTTTTAGTTAGATCAACACAGGAAAAAAGTATATGGTTAGCCATCTTAAATATTATCAATCTGACACCAATATGTTGCTTTTTAAAAAATGATATAACAAATGTGAGAATTAAGGGTTTGTCAGAATCAAAACTGCTTAACACATCTTATTTTAAAGAGATAGTTTGGAACAATCGTAAAATCATATATTTGGCTAAGAATGATAAAATGTGCAAAATATGTCTAATTCAGGGGGAGATAATTAAACTGTAAATCAGTACAGATAAACCAATATTTTCACTTTTGATGAAACCTAAGAAAACAAAAACAAGAACACCATTTTTCTTTGTGTCTCATGAAAATATTTAACATTTACAAACTAGACAAAAACTATTGGGAAAACTTGTTTTAAATATGCCTAACTCAGGGGGAGATAATTAAATTGTAAATCACCACATTTAAACGAATATTTTCATTTGACATGCGAAACATTTCATGTGACAAAAACAAGAACACCATTTTTCTTTGTATCTTTACACAGGTCAGGAACACTACCTTATATGGATATGCATGAATTAGCATATTTATGTCCTCGCACATGTAATTGCACCGTTGGGTATAAACCTATTACTGATACTAGTATATTTCTTTTATTTATTGGATAATTTTTCTTCTACTTTTGTAAATTCATTAGGCCGTTGGGTTTTTTAAAAAATTCTTTTACACTAGTAATTTTTGGTCCGTTTATAGGTTACTTTTAAGGATTGAACCTATGATTGTTTACTTTACTATATTGTGTCTTGATTGGAAAGATGTCTCATTAGTCACTCATACCTCAACTTTTTATTTCTTTATATACAAAGCACATTTTAGAAAACCTTTATAGATAATATGACATCCACTATAATCCAGACGATTTAAATGATTGGAGATATTGCACATACGTCAATAGGACAGCAGCCCAACGATAAAAATACCTCTGAGGTTTATTTCGGGATAAAATTAGCAATGATCATTGAAGTCCGTCTGTTGCTGACCAATGGATGAAACTATACAAAATATGTAAAGTTATTTACCGTCCCTACTTTTATAACACTTATTTGTAACATACTAAATATTATGATATTCTTTCTTTTAGTTCTGGTCCTGATAAAAAAGAGCTCAACAAATGTTCATACTGGACAGTGGTCACTTCATCTGAAAATTCCCTGTTTCAGGCTGTAAAATTATTGCTCAGGTACAATGCATAACAATGGAAAAAACCTGTTCAACTACTTTTACAAGGTGAAAAAAGAAAGTCGAATTGTGAAGCCAGTAAACAACACTTTTTTAATCTGAGCATGCGATTCGCTCGTGTATGTAACAATGTTTTCGATTTTAACGAGAGAAATTTATGTATAACTGAAAAATTATTACACCAGGGTTTTGGATATCACAAACTAGTCAAAACATTTACTAAATTTTATCATCGGTATAAAGACATCATTCGTAAATATAGCTCAACATGCAGACTTCTAATACGTTCAGGTATTTCACATCCAATTTTTTATGGTAATATTCTTTATAAAGCACAAAGGTGTCAGTATTCACCTCAGAAACTTACAAAACCTTTGAATAGACTTATTAAGAAGGGATATAATTACAATACTGTTGTCAAGTCATTAAAGATTGCATATTTTGGCGTTAATATTGAGTAACTGATAAGGTCTTTGCATCGGAACTAAACACATTTATTCTAAAAACAGTTGTTGGCATGACACGGGTTATGTTCTTCTCATATATGTTATGATGGTATGATACTAAACCCCTAATGGGAAGGATTGTGCCTGATGTTCATATGATGAAATCATAATCTTTCAGTCAGTTTAATTGAAGTCTGGAGCTGGCATGTCAGTTAACTGCTAGTAGTCTGTTGTTATTTATGTATTATTGTCATTTTGTTTATTTTCTTTGGTTACATCTTCTGACATCAGACTCGGATTTCTCTTGAACTGAATTTTAATGTGCGTATTGTTATGCGTTTACTTTACTACATTGGTTAGAGGTATAGGGGGAGGGTTGAGATCTCACAAACATGTTTAACCCCGCCGCATTTTTGCGCCTGTCCCAAGTCAGGAGCCTCTGGCCTTTGTTAGTCTTGTATTATTTTAATTTTAGTTTCTTGTGTACAATTTGGAAATTAGTATGGCGTTCATTATCACTGGACTAGTATATATTTGTTTAGGGGCCAGCTGAAGGACGCCTCCGGGTGCGGGAATTTCTCGCTACATTGAAGACCTGTTGGTGACCTTCTGCTGTTGTTTTTTATTTGGTCGGGTTGTTGTCTCTTTGACACATTCCCCATTTCCATTCTCAATTTTAAATTGAGGATTATGTTATATATTTTGCAAAAAAAATATTCGCAGAGCAAAAAGATTTATTATGAGATTCCCAGACACTATATTAGTTTTCCAACTAATTCCACATATTTTCAAGTGATAGTAAACTAGTTGTAGCCGACAATGCATTGTAGCAATTGGCCTTGTGTTTTGGAAATTACTATGCAAATATGTTCTGACATCAGGAAATCTAGAGTTCTTGACCTGTTACACATTTTACAAAAATAATGGGACAACTGTTGGATTTCATCAGGACAGATTCGGTAATACTATATGGAATGGTGAAGTATAAAATTCAATAAACATTATAAAGTGCACATCTATTTATACAATTAAGATGTGCACTTTGATAGGCAAATATCATCACCATAAAACATGTTTGATAAGTTCAGTAGACTGTCTTCTACATAATGAAGGTACAATATTATTACAAAAATCCCATACTAAATACCTTCATCTAGTCCAAGTTGATATGCCAAGTTTTGTAAACCTCGAATTTTCTCCATCAACTGAGAGGTAGTTAAGCTTCCAAATTCTACAATGAAAAACTAAGTAGGATCAGCTGAGAAATAGTTTTTAATAACTTGCTATAATTATATACTTTTAAGTATTTACATGAAAAATTCCATGGAGACAGACAGAACAAACACTATACCATCTTTATTCAATAGACTATTTTCATATAACCGACTTTGCAGATTTTAAGCTTGATTTTACTTGACTGAGTACCAGGATGTCTAACAACAGAGTATCTAATCTGCAGAAAAATTATAAAACTCTGGAGTAAAAAGATGGTCATATGAAAATGATTTATTAAACAATACATGTCTGTTGAGTTCTTAACGGATTAAAATTTTCATTTATATGGAATGTTTGTTTCTAACATATAATTGTTGTTTCAATCTTCAATAGGTAGCTATATAGTAGCTATAAAAATAGTTATGCATCAAAGCCATACATCCTCAGACAATGAAAAAAGTAATATAATGTACAATTATATGAAAGACATTTCTTCAGTTTAAAAATGAATCTATATCATAGTGTCAGATTGGTATGTCTACTAGAGCTATATTCATATGATGGCTAAACCAACCTTGTAAAAGACCAATATCTTCATTCTCTAACTCTGTCATCCATTTAGATGGCGTGCTTGTTCCTGATAAAGGCTACAATATATTCAATATAACTTTATACAACTGTTAAGACTGACTTAAGGGCATACGATACAGTTACAGGGGAGGTAATGACGTTGCTAACGTAAAATGTTATTTTCGCAACGTCAAACTGTGACATATCGGGAAAAGATGAATTTTTCGACTGATTTTTATCATTCAAACTGATTTAATTTGAAAACGAGTGCATGTACCCCTATTTTTTAAAATGACATTTTTTTTTCATTTTGCAGGAAGATTATGTGGACCAAATTTTATAAAACTGTAAATAGTGCATTTTTTAAAATTTTGATAAATATACAGCAAAAATTGACGTTTTTTTCTCAATTCATGACCATTTGATAAATATGTATTATTTCTGAATAAAAATGCATAAATTTTTAAGATACTTATAAAATACGGAAATTACAAATTATTTTACAAAAAACAATTTGTGTTTATCTTTAAAAACAAAAAAAGTTATGGCTTTCTTTCGAAAGATAAGATACGGCCACAAATCCGAATTTTGAGCAAATATACAAAATTTCGACCTCGTAGGATCAAAACTGTATCGTATGCCCTTAATGTTTATCTTCTGCAACTTGTAGTCCTGTGAAAGCATTTGTTTCATGTTCAAAGGTCACCTTCAATGACTTTTAAATCAAGAAGGTTATAAGGCTCTTAGTACCAGCAATGTTTTGATGGTTGGTTTACATGACACTTTTTATGATGCTGCCCTAAGCACATAATAGTATTCAGAAGTACAGTAAAAGACTGGTCGGCTCTGTATCAGAATAATGTGTCTATGAGGACTTGTCTTCATGCTGACTGTAACATTGTGAAATACACATTAAAAAAAATCTAGCTAAGCACTTCAGTCTAGTACAAAGCATGGTTCATATTCATCACATTAACATATATCAAATACGCATTTAATTTGACACTGGGTGTAAATATCAATCCATTTCAACCCTTCATCAAAAGCATGCCTTTCATACTGTTGACATTAATGTTACCATACAGGTTTTATACATAATGTTAAAAAAATATTTGATAATTGTAGAAGCAAATTTGACTGGAAATTTGGTTTCTTCCCACTGACATTTTGGTATGGGTAAATCAGCTATAAACAGCACAGTCCATTTAAAAAAAGGTATTTTTTTTTCTGTCAGAGAGTGGTTTATCCCAAATTTCATGTTAGTCCAGTCCAATTTTTTTGAACAGGTAAACAAATCCCCTTTATACTTATCACCCAATGAGTGATGATAGATAATCAGTTAAAATTTAGTGTACAAGATTATTAAATCACTTTAATGAGTTTAATCATAAGCAATTTTATTCCAATAATGGTAATACAGGTTAGTTTTAAATTCAGAAAAGTGTTCAAATGTGAATACTGCTTGTGATCAACTAATATGAAATACTGACTTCTTTTCAAATAAAAGTTAAGAACATGTTCACTATGTTTACACATTTGAACTTAAATCATCTCAATTATTAATAGCCAAATGTTTGTTCAGAACTCATCATCAGTGCAATTCAGGATTTCCTTTTAAGCCATTTCAGTTGGGTTAGTCTAAGTATAAGTAAATAAAGCTCAAATTTTGGTTTATTCCATTAGCAGTAGAGTCTATTATAGAGCAGGTAAATCTGGTTAGGAAAAGTGCATGTACCATTTGACTTACCAAGTCTAAAATGGTTCATCCCAATACATGTAATAGTCTAGTCCAAGATATCGAATTAAATTATATTGGGGTGATAATATTTTTGTCCCATGAACATCATTGACATTTATTCGCCTTCACTGATAAGTTTTTCATTAGTTCTTGAAAAAAT